>CM037878.1:29391136-30668342 GCA_021292165.1 Shinisaurus crocodilurus
ATGAAGGCCATGCAGAGCTGCCCTAAGCACAGCCCAATAACGGTGCCCCCTCCTCATCCCTTCCATTGCTTAGCTGGCAAGACATTAAGACTCAATAAGTGCCGAAGGAGAAATAAGACATTAAAAACTCAGTTTTCTTCAAGGCCATCCCCCACACCAGAACACACAACTATATTAAATGTAAACTGTTTTTCATTATACAGTCATGCCTTGGATTGAGAGCATAATTCGTTCCGGAAACGTGCTTGTAATCCAAAACACTCTTATATCAAAACGAAATCCCCCCAAAAAAATTTGTACAGAGATTTTTAATTTAAGCCGTACTACAGTACTTGTATTGCAAGACGTTGCTTGTATATCAAGTAAAAAAAAAATTAAATAAATATTTTAAAATTTGCTTGTCTTGCAAAACGCTCTCAAACCAAGTTACTCTCAAACCAAGGTATTGCTGTATATATTTAACACTGAATAGCAGCAAGCAATATAAGCCAATGTCTTACTTATAACTAGGGCAACAGGACGAAATACAAATTTTCATCACCGTTTTATGCATTTTTTAAAAATAAAAACCATTATAAGGGGGAAATGCAAATGCAAAGAATTTGTGGTACTCTGGTACTCTGTGGTGCCCCCCTTCCCTTGATGCCCTGAGCATGTGCTTATATTGCTGAATGGTTAATCCAGGGCTGAGGCTGTCCACTCTGCCCCCGCCCTCTTCATCAATGAGCACGCAGAACCTACACGCAGGGTCTGCACACTCATAGATGTAGTGGGAAGGGGCAAAGTGCACGGCCTCCGTTCAGACCTTGCCTGTTGAACTGGCACGGTTCGAACAGGATTCTCCTTCTCCCGTTTTCTCCTTCTTTCTCTTTCTCATTCTCCTTCTTAGCATATAACTGAAAATGTTCAGACTGCTTTTGGGGGAGAGAGAGAGAGAGAGAGAGAACAAGGTAAATAAGTTGGGGAAGCTTTTAAAACAGTGGTGGTGCAGGAATCCAGATGTTTGAATTGCTTAACATTTATTCTAGTTAATAGCACCGCATAAAATATTTATTGGCAGAATCTCTGAGACATCTTTTGGAATTGGCAGTATTCAGTTAACTCTTTTGCGGCCAATAGCGTGATGTTAATGCAAGAGGAATAATGAGCCCAGTGGTGTTAGGCAAACAAGGCTGTATACCTGCAGCAAATCTTAATTTGTCCAGTCATCGTTGCTGCTAACCAAATTACTGTATTATTTCTTAATTGCTTTTTAAGCTAATAAGCCACTGTAACAAATCAGCACACAAAGTAAAGTAAACATTTCGGAAGGCGGAAGCTAATTACACAGACGCAGTTAAAGAAAGACTAGATCCATTTTAAGATTTAACTGTTCTTTTGCCCCCATTTCTTTCCGGCTTGAATTTTAAAACATACAAATAAACATGGAGCTATCAAAATACACCAATTTCATCCCCATGTTACATTTCAGTTTTCATACCCTCTTATAAGATGCACAAATTCATTCATTCATTCGTAAAATCACAGCGAACCATTGGTTCTTTAATTAATTCTGTACTCTTTCAGAATCATGGAATACATGCATTTTACCCACCATCACCCATCTTTCATTCCACCCATCAGTATGCATTGAATGAATAGGAAATTCACCTTGACAGCACTTCACATGGAAACAGCAATGCTTAAATGCACCTTTCTGCATGTGCTACCCACTGACATGCTAAGCATGCCAGTACCACAGTTGTCAGGAACATGTCAGGAACAGCTGCTTCGGACATCTGGAGGCTTCTTACTACATGGAGTCTCACTGACAGCACTCCCTGTGTGAATCAGCTCACTGTTTTCCATTAGCCCCAAACCCAAGCTCTTGGGTACCACTTCCAGAATGTAGGAACAGTGGAGGCTGCTTCATTGGTCTGTCTAGCTCAGTATTACCTACACCAGGGGTGTTGAACCTCTTTCAGCCTAAGGGCTGAATTTTACTTCGGAGACACTCTTGGGGGCCACATTCCAGTGGTGGGCGGGGCTGAGGGCAAAAGGGGTGGGTCCAAAATGCCCAGTATACCAGCATATTTTCGCTTAAAGCTCTGACTACCAGTACTAAGTCTTAGTAGAGACATTTCAACCTTTTTAGAATGGGGGTGGGGGAACTGCACAGACGCTGGGAAACCACCAAACAATTGGTAGTCAAGGGAAAGAAGGTAGGGCCAGCCAGAGAAAGGGGCATGGCTAACAATGCAGTGATTACTAGAAGCCAGCATGGATTTGTCAAGAACAAATCCTGTCAGACTAATCTGATCTCATTTTTTGATCGGGTAACTTCCCTTGTGGACTGTGGGAATGCTGTAGACATTATATCTGGACTTCAGCAAAGCTTTCGACAAAGTGCCTCATGATATCCTGATTAGTAAGCTAGCTAAGAGTGGGCTAGATGGAACAACTATCAGGTGGATCCACAATTGGCTACAGAATCGGACTCAAAGAGTGCTTATCAATGGTTCCTTCTCAAACTGGGGAGAGGTAACGAGCGGGGTACCACAGGGCTCGGTCCTGGGCCCGTGCTCTTCAACATTTTTATTAATGACTTGGATCAGGAGGTACGGGGAATGCTTATCAAATTTGCAGATGACACAAAGTTGGGTGGAACAGCTAATACTCTGGAAGACAGAAACAAAATTCAAAGTGACCTCGATAGGCTGGAGCGCTGGGCCGAAAACAACAGAATGAAATTTAATAGGGATAAATGCCAAGTGCTGCACCTAGGGAGAGGAAACCAAATGCAGAGTTACAGAATGGGGGATACTTGGCTCAACAATACTACAAGTGAGAAGGATCTTGGAATTGTGGTAGATCACAAACTGAATATGAGCCAGCAATGCGATGTGGCTGCAAAGAAGGCAAATGCAATTTTGGGCTGTATTAATAGAAGTATAGCTTCCAAATCGCGGGAAGTGATAATTCCCCTTTACTCGGCACTGGTTAGGCCTCATCTTGAGTACTGCGTCCAGTTCTGGGCACCACACTTTCAGAAGGATGTAGACAAACTGGAGAGGGTTCAGAGGAGGGCAACAAAGATGATAAAGGGACTGGAAACAAGGCCCTATGAGGAGAGACTGAAAGAACTGGGCATGTTTAGCCTTCAGAAGAGGAGACTGAGGGGAGATATGATCGCACTCTTCCAGTATTTGAAGGGATGTCACACAGAGGAGGGCAAAGATCTCTTCTCGATCATCCGAAACCCCAGAGGGCTAGATTTGTTCGCCTGGGCCTGAGGTTATTGACTCGTGTCTACAGTCTTGGTCTACACTGACTGGCAGCGACTCCCCAGGGGTTCAGGCAGGATTGTTTCTTATTCCTACCTTGAGATGCTGGGGATTGCACCTGGGATCTTTTCCATGTGCTTTGCCAGTGAACGATGGCCCTTCCCCATATGTATGCAAAGTACCTATTTCCAGCTACAGTGAGTGACAACGGAGAACTGTACCAACTGACAGCTGGTAAGAAGTGTAGCTGGACCATAAATCCATTGCCTTTACAGAGGTTAATTGACACTTCCCTAAATGCCTGTAAATCAGCGACATCACAAAGCTGCCTCTGATATAAAATAATCTTCCTTCTGTTCAGAAGCTTCATATATCAATTTTTCCATTGCTTGATGTGATGCTAATTAACTCTTTCTGAAGGTGACACAAATCAGTTGGCTGCCTGTTATTCACACTGTGTTTTCTGTGAGTGGTGTTGTGTGTGCAGTGCTGTATCACTCCAGCTGTACTGCCGCATTGGAAGAAGATTCCACACTGCTAATATTGATTAAGAACTAGACATTTTGGCAAAGATCACCCATTCTACACCAATGGGGGTAGGCACTAAGATTGAGATATAGTGGCTTGCCTTGGGTCACCTACCATGTTCCTGCCGCACTGCCAAAATTTGGTGGTATGGAGACCAAAATAAAATGGCAGTTTGCCACCGTATTTTGGCAGCAAACTGCTAGAGAGGTTGTAAAATGACAAATTTAGCTTGACATCAGTATAAAATCACAAACATGAGGAAGACAGATCAGGTTTTGGCCCTTTCTCACTGTTTCAAACAAAGCCTAAGCAGTTATAAGTGTATGGTGTGTTCTTGTAGCCTGAAAGCAAAATTTGGCAACTTTATAGGTTATAGCAGGGTCTCTGTCCGCTAGTAAATACATGGTGTAAAATTCATCAGTGTTACCTGGAAAATCATGTAACAAGGGATGAATCAGGTTTGACCGGGCATCTAAGTAGAACAAGCAGTGTAAAAGGACATGTGTAATTGTCACATGGACACAGCCTCTGAGATGCTGGTATATTTTGATATCTGCCTTCTAGAAACTTTGAGGGGAGAGCATTATAGCGAGCTCTAGTGAATGCCCACCTATATTTATAATAAGTAAGAGATCTTAAATAAGCCGCAGGCCCTCTATTCTGTATATCTCAAGAGGGGCAGTAAATATATAAGCTTTGACTTAAATCATT
The DNA here is from genome assembly GCA_021292165.1 of Shinisaurus crocodilurus. NCBI lineage: Eukaryota > Metazoa > Chordata > Lepidosauria > Squamata > Shinisauridae > Shinisaurus > Shinisaurus crocodilurus. The sequence goes on from CM037878.1 coordinate 29,395,639, forward strand.
TTGAAGTTCTATATCCCAGATCTGTTGTTTAATAATATCTTTTGCTTTTTCCAATCCTAAATTTAGCAAATATTCAGGAGAGAGACCATATGTCTTTTGTCTGTTGACTTACTGTTTATGCTGGTCTTGGACCGTAATAAAGATTTGATTTGATTTAGCTTGGAAATGAGTTGAATTGGTCCTTTTTTCTTTTTTTTTTAAATTTTTTAAAATATATTTTTAAATGAACACACATACAAAAGAACATAAACCTACAAATCATAAACTCCAAGTGCACTCGTCACCCCGGGGCTAAAACCAATTCTATCCACATAATCCATTATTAATCTATATTCCAAAAATACATCATATCATGACATGGCTTACTCCCTTTTCCCTTTACTAAAACATAATCTAAAAATGGTCCCCATATATCCTTAAAATTATTTTTCTTTAATTGTCCCCTTTTACATTTAATACTACATGTTAGTTTATCATTTAAAGCAATATCCCAAACCTCTTTATACCAATCTATTATTAAGTACTGGTGTTGAACTTTCCAATTCCTTGCTATCAGTAATCTCCCTGCCGCTAATAAACTTACAATTAATTCCTTTTTCTCTTGTGAGCACAGAAGTTTCTCCGTTATTGATAACAATGCTAATTTTGGACAGACCTCCAAATTAATGCCAATAATTTCTGAAATTTCTACAAATATTTTATTCCAAAAATCCAATCCCTGTCTGTGCTATTATTAGAGTACATTCCTTGTGTATATTTATTTACTACAATACTAATATGATTAATCTTATGATAAGGTGCCCAAATTCCTTATACTGCATAAGCCAAAGTCTAGTAATTATTTGGTCTCACAAATCACAGTTCACTGAAGATTCGTTTTTAGCACATCCAACACCACCGGTCCCTTAATGCTCTCCAAGCTATATCACCTTCAAATCCCATATTAAAAATCGTATCTGACTTAGATGGCAAGACTACCTCATTCAAAAAGCTCAGTGTGCTGGCAACAAAAAAACATAAAATCCCCAGTAAAGTAGAATAAAATCCCATAAGATAAATATCAAAACGTCATTAGCATTCCCTCACCTCTCTGCTGAATGACAGTGCAATCTTAGGAGTGGGGGAGGAGGCAAAGTTATGGGTCCCCTGCCATTTCCAAAGCCTTACTGCCTCATGGTGGCCAGCCAGGGTGGAAAAGGGCGGAGGAGAAAGTGGGCTTAGCTTGCCGTTTCCCTGTGCACTCTGTGGCAGAATTACTTTTTGCAAATCCTCCCATTGAAACCAATGAGGGGATTAACTCTTTGATTAACTGTGGGGGTTAACTATGCCACCTCCTGGCTGGCATCGTTTTGGGGGCTGATCCCTGGGGGATTGGAAGGGTTCTGGATCCAGTGGATCCAAAGCTACCCTGTCCCCAGAATGCTCTGTTTTGAGGCCTATTGCAGATGGAACCTTCCTGTAGAACTTTCTGTGGACGTAACTGAGCCTCCACTGATAGAGGGGCTCCTCTGTCCCATCATGTTCCCCACCAGCCAGCAGATCTGGGGGTCAGGACTGCTATGTTAGCCTTGAGTCCCAAAATCAAGGGACTCCATTTCCCAAAGTCAAGGGAAAACTCAGAGTCCCAAAATCAAGGGACCGCCTTTCTTTCTTTCTTTCTTTCTTTCTCTAGATTTGTTTTGCTTTGTTTCAGTGAAACAGAAGCAAAGACACATAAAAAAATAAAAGTAAAAAAATAAATCTAGTCTAAAATAGGGATGGTTCCAACATCTCCTTATCCAAATTTGTCCCTTGATTTTAACTAGTGTTAAGTCAAACCAATGCATTAGGAATTAATCATTTTCACACACCCCTCCGAATTCTACAGTGTGTTGTGCATGCAGTTTGCCACAGGTATTAGGTCTTTCAATTTGATTCTCTCTCTCTCTCTCTCTCTCTCTCTCACACACACACACACACACACACACAGATTACCAATCTGCCAGTGCCCATTGATAAAACTCTGTACTCTACCAAAATTCTTTGTGAGGTGTTTTACCAACCTTCAGAAACACACGTGCCCCATCAGTAAAACACAGGGCCGGCGCTACCACTAGGCAAACTAGGCGGTTGCCTAGGGCGCGTGGCTGAAGAGGGCACAGAAACGCTGCGCTCCTCTTCGCTGCCGCCGCCACGCCGCCCCCACCGGGCCTCCCCCCCGCCCGCCGAAGCCACCGCCGCACCGCCCCGCCCGCCGCTGCCGCCGCCGCGCCTCTCCGGCCTGCCGCCGCACCTTCCCCGCCCACCGCCGCTGCCGCCGCCCCTCCCCTCCCCCCTCGCCACCTACCTTCTCTGCGTCGCTTCCGGAGCCCTGCCCACGTTGTTTTGGCGGGAGGAACCAAATGCTTAATCTGTAAAATGCCCCGGCAAAAAACAGAGCGCGGGGGTCCCGTCACGTCACTTCCTCCTCGGAGGCGGCAGCAGCAGCAGCCAGGGCGGGGGGAAGGTAGGTAGGTAGGTAGGTGGTGGTGGTGGCGCGGGGGGCGGGGGGTTGCAGAGCAGGGCTGCTTTGCTCCGGAGCCCCCCCACGGCACGAGAGGGGGGCGCTAAATATAATTCCGCCTAGGGCGCCAAACTGCCCTGCACCGGTCCTGGTAAAACACCACACAAAAAGAATCTCAGTGCTATTATGCTTAATAACACAGCATGAATGGGTTGTTTTTTTAAAGCAGTGTTTTATCTAAGAAGGGGCAAAAAAAATGTTTGGTTCATTTTTATTTATTTTTATAAGAACTTATCAACATTCACAAATTTCCTAAAAATGGGAAGAACTTGAGATTTAAAAAAAAAAATCAAATATGGGAGAAGCAAAACTGACATTCTTCCATACAGGCCCAGCACGTTGAGTTCATAGCCTAATGTGCGGAACCAGGGGAAGGTTAACAAAAGAAAAAAAGCCTTTCTAGGTGTCAGTGGATACATTTTTCTTTTGTTAACACCCCTCCATTTGCAAAGGGATTTTGGGAAACAAACATTGTGTCTGTGTGTGTGTGTGTGTGTGAGAGAGAGAGAGAGAGAGAGAGTTTAATCCACCTCTCCCAGAGCCTGGTGGTCCTGATCTTCATTGGGCCCCCTGCACTTACACGAGAATAAATAAAAAAAAAAGTGAGGTACATGCTGCACAATTAGTGTAACATGTAGCTTGGCTCTGTGACATCCGAGTTGAAGCAGATATGCAAGATACACAAAACTGGGGAGGAGTTGTGGCTCAGTGGTAGAGCACATGCTTTGTGTGCAGAAGGTCCCAGGTTCAATCCCCAGCCAGTGTCATGGCTGCTTTTCTCTTTCCACTTTGGAGTTAGGCACAAGAAATGTTCTTCTAATCAGCAGGCTTTTATTATGCTAAACAAGTGAAGCTGGCTTCAGGTTACAGATTAAGCATTTTACAGAAATCAATAAAAAAATAATAGCTCTGCTATATGACTCTGTGCTGATGCAATGGCTCCAATATTGTGTGGAAATCTGCCTCATCAGCCACCACTGTTTATTGGTTAAAGCCACAGTATCTTGAACTATGCCTGAAAGAAAATATAGGAACCTAATACAAATATTGGTGCACTGATATATGCTGCCGGCAACCCATTCCCGTTGGGAGGCAGGTTGCAACATTCTGCACCGGCTGAATCTTTTGAGCAGTTTTCAAGGCCAATCCCACCTAGATTATATTGACTGATCTCATCTACTCTCAAGGTATGTAAGAAAATTAGAGCCCTGTTGGACTCAAGGGGCATTTGCTTCCAGAAGTGACCAAACCGATACTTCTGGCAAGCTGACATGCATGGCATGCAGCAACAGTCTCCCACCCCATTGTTTCATAATGCATGTGGGCATGGATTATACTAGTCAGGTTCTCATTAAACCAAATGTATTTAAAACAATGGTTTGAATATGAAATATATACCAGTATCTGCACCTCAATGTTTATACATAATTCAAAACAGCTAGAACAATGTATATCCTCCTCGAAGCCACTGTGAAAAATATTAACCCATCTGGACTTGAAGTTTTCCACCAATCAACAGTTCCAGAAATATCTTCTTCCCCTGGAGTACTGTTGTCAAAGTTATTTCCTGAACTAATAGGTCTTCAGTTAGAAAGACAGAGAGAATATGCCAAAACAAAATCCCCAAGAATTTCATTGTTTACTTTGTTTAAATGGAAAATCATGAGTGTTATTTTTCAAGGACAGAAGGTCAGTTGACAAAGGTACTTGAATACTGATTATAGGAAGAACTAGGGTTGATTATGTGAACAGGTTACAACAGCATCAATAAACATTAAGCACAGGGTGGCATTCATTAATTTTCAGCAAAGGTTACATTTATTATTCCAAAAATAATGAGCATGGAGTAAGAATTCAATTTCAGAAAATTGGGTGAGGTCAAAACCTCATGTTTGTTGCTTCAGTTGCAAATCTCGGTTGACTTCGTCAAGGAGCTTCAGCTCCTGGGCGCTTAGGAAGAAGATCCAAGTTTGCAGGCTGATATACAATGCCTGCTTTTGTTAGTGTTGTTCTGTTAAATTCAATGGGTGCTCCTTAGAAATCAATGGATGTTTACTAATGTAAATTATTATTATTATTCTGCTTTAAACATTATGTTAGGACACTTTTAGATCTTTGTACTGCTCCTAGCTTTTATCTTGGTCATTACTTTGGTTTTATTTTGTTTTAAACTTAGGGTTTTATATGATGTTTTACTATGTTACTGCATTTTATGGTTTTAAGTTTTGTCTTGTAAACTGCCCAGAGAGCTTCAGCTAATGGGTGGTAGAAATGATGACACCCACATGAAATGCAGAAAAAGGATGGAACAGACTTTATGGTGTGCAAATGAAAGCGGGATGTGAACTAGACCAGATATTCATCCTTCCCTAGACTCTAATCAACAAAATCGTATACCATAATTAATTTATTAATTTTTGCTAGCACCAGACTACTTGCCCAACCTATACACTGGCAGGCATTGAAAAATAAATTAATACTATGCACTAATTTAATACTTCTCAGTCTGGAAGAACTGATTTACACAGAAGGATACAATGGTAAGACCGCATGGTCTGCCTGACACAGAGTAGGGGCTGGTTACAAGCTCACCTGGGGGAGGGTTAGGATTTTTCACTCTCTCAGCCTGCCATGTGACCGATTTAAATTTTCCACTGAGAAATGCCCCCCCCCAACTGATGCTGAATTGCCTGATAATGTCATTTGCAAAGAAATAAGTCATCATTTCAGTGGTAGAACTGATTGCTATTCTGATTCCCAGTTCAGTGTTGTTCTCCAACTCAGCTTCACTCTTTAAACCTGCAGAAAAAGCGTGTATATGCAAGGGGACCAAGCTGAACCTTTACTGAGGCTGCATTTACATAAACCAAGATAGTCAGGTAAGGTTGCCAATTGACTAGAAGCAAAACCAGCTTAGTTTGCTCTAGTCTTGTTCCTTTAACAGCTGTTCTATGTTCAGAAATCTGCAGCTGAACTGGACATGGACACATAATCATGTTTTTGTTTTGTTTTTACCCTCCTTCTATCATAACAATAGAACTTAATGGATGGTAATTAATTGATGCTAATTATTTAATTGAAATTTGAATTGATGGTAGATTCTGGATGGACAGCAGAAAATGCATAATTAAACTATGACATCTGCTGCCATAAGGTGGGGTGATAGCCACAGGCTCAAATGCCATTAAAGCGGATTAGACAAATTAATGGAGAACATACCAATCAATTGCTATTAGCTTTGTTAGATAAATGGAAACTCCATTATTGGAAACAGGATGTGGGACTGGATGGCTCCACTGTCAGATCCATCTGGGTTGTTTTTATGTTCTTATTCTCATCTCTTGCTAATGTCTGCCAAATCAAGCTACAGTTAAAAGGCTATAGCTACAGTGGCAAGTTGAAAAGGTAGTAACCCTAGTGTCAGGAGAATCTATACATGTTACGTGATGGGCTGCATTTTACTTCAATACTGCTCTTTATCCAAAAATGCTTGCAAATTCCTGAACTTGCCTTCACGTTTACAAAATGTGTACTTGAAAAATGTGCACCTTTCTCAAAATGCAGTTTCCTTAAAATACACAACTTTTTCGAAATGCACAAATGTCTCAAAATGCACAATTTTCTCAAAGAGCACAACTTTCTCAAGATATGCATGCTTTGTCTATGGGGGAAATTTGTGCAATTTTGGAAATTCTTGCAAATTTGAGAATTGTCTGCACAGCTTTCGTGTTTGATAGCTGTTCGTTTTGTTCAATTTTCCTGCTTGCATGAGATGGACAGCAATCACAAACACAAGTGCACATCGGAGAGACAAGCAGCAAGCTGATATGCAAATAATCTTGGTGACTTTGAACATTGCTTGTTCTTCCATCCCTAGACTATGACTGTGTGTGTGAAAACATCCTGGCTCCAGCCTAACTAAAGTTGTTCATGACTAAGGCTGCAATCCTAAACATACCTACTAGGTTCTATTGAACACAATGGGGACTTACTCCAGAGTAAACATGCATAGGATTGTACTGCTCGGCTACAATCCTAGGCACATTTACCTTGAGTAAGATAAATCATCACACTGAACACAGAGTAAACACACATAGGATTGGGCTGTAATATCAGGTTTCAAGAAGTCAGTATGATTAGCCTTAGCTGGATCAGGGCCTCTGATTTCAAGGATCACAAGCCACAAAATGACCATATTCACAGCTTTGTAATGGTCTGTTAAAGCTCTGTTCCCATTTTCTTTATTGCCCACTGAACAACCGGTACAACTTTCCCCTATATTTCATGGCCATTTTAATATAATAGCACCTGTCTTGCTACCAGCAAGAAATCCCATCACACCTGTAGTTTGCCTTCAGGGGAATTGTTGCAAATGTGGTCACATTCAAGTCAAGCTTTATGCACCAGAAACGAATAAAATATAAAAATATAACTCTGCTTTCTTTGTTCAAAACATTTACTGTCTAAAAGACAATTTCCTCCCAATATCCACATATATATATTTTATAGTGATATATTTCTCAGTCAGACAGTAATCTACTGAGCTGCTCACCAATTCCAGCCCCGGCCCCCCTGGATTTTGAAAAAAAACCATGCCTCTTTGGAAGTATGAGCTAAAATAAAGGAAATGTTTTTTCCCCGTTACCGTACTTTTAAAATCTCCAGCAGGAGAAAGAGAAGAAAGCTTACTTAAAAAGAAAGAAAGAAGAAAGAAAGAAGCAATGACTATTTGGATTCTGTTCAGCTTTCATACAAAATCAAATGTTTTCAAGATTATAATTACAGGTGATGATACCACCATATGTTTCAGTACATTAAGATACACCTCATCCCTTAATGAAGTTGGCTCACTTGGCTCCACAATACTTCAAGTGAGAAGGATCTTGGAATTGTTGTAGATCACAAAGTGAATAGGAGCCAGCAATGTGATGTGGCTGCAAAGAAGGCAAATGCTATTTTGGGCTGCATTAATAGAAGTATAGCTTCCAAATCGCGTGAAGTGATAGTTCTCCTTTACTCAGCACTGGTTAGGCCTCATCTTGAGTACTGCGTCCAGTTCTGGGCACCACACTTTAGGAAGGATGTAGACAAACTGGAGAAGGTTCAGAGGAGGGCAACAAAGATGATAAAGGGACTGGAAACAAAGCCCTGTGAGGAGAGACTGAAAGAACTGGGCATGTTTAGCCTTCAGAAGAGGAGACTGAGGGGAGATATGATCGCACTCTTCCAGTACTTGAAGTGTTGTCACACAGAGGAGGGCCAGAGGAATGATTGAGAATGATCTTCTCAATCATTCCAGTTTGCAGGACATGGAATAATGGGCTCAAGTTACAGGAACCCAGATTCCACCTAAACATCAGGAAAATTTTCCTGACTGTTAGAGCAATAAGACAATGGAACCAACTACCTAGGAAGGTGGTGGGCTCTCCCACTCTGGAGGCATTCAAGGTGCAGCTGGACAGCCATCTGTCAGGGATGCTTTGACTTGGATTCCTGCGTTGCGCAGGGGGTTGGACTCGATGGCCTTGTAGGCCCCTTCCAACTCTACTTTTCTATGATTCTATGATTCTAAGTCAATTACTATAAAAGTAGAGACCTTTCTGAAGACAGCTATGTGAGATGAACCCAAAACAATCCAGTCGTATGGACTGCTGTGCCAACCATGTTAAACAGCAAGGACTAGCTAAACTGTTTCTTATGTGAATGCAATGCTAAACCTAGTTGTGCTGTTCTGGCATCTAAAGTTGCCCCAGGTTATCATAATGCTGGCTAGTTGATGCTAGACTGATGGCAACAACCAGTGAATGAAAACATACAACCATTTCACACACACACACACACACACACACACCTGTACATGTGGTGGGAGAAGGGATGCATGTGCACACCCTTGAAAATGTAAGTTAATATGTGATTCAAGAGATGCTCCTGTGCGTACATACACAGCCCCTCTTCTCAAGTACTTCTCACATGTTCAATTAATGTGGGAGCAGAAAGTGGCAGCTAGCAGTGTCCCCAACATTGGTGTGCCCCTCTGGTCATGCCCCCAACATCCTCACATTCAGCTGAATGCATGGAAGTTGCTCTTCCATACTACAAGAACTCAAATCAGAAATCCTGATCAGGCAGAGTTCCTAAACTTCCAGGCAAAGGAAGCATGGCCAAAGGGGTGTGTGTACCAATGCTGTGACAAGTTGGTGTGCAGCCCTGTCGTGCATTCCCATGTTCACTGAATGCATGAGTGGTACTTCTGGAGAGGGACCATATTTGTGCCTGATTGTACTTTTTCACTTTAAAAAAGTGGGGGTTGGATTCAGATTTAGGTGTGTGCAGCTGGACTAGCGGAAGAAGAATTTCTTGCCCCTTCCTTCCCTGGGAGGCCCTCCTGCCTCATGAAAATGCTACACTAAGGATTGGGCGGGACTCTTCTGCATTTATTATTAACATTTATATACCACCTTATTTTCTACTAAAACACCCCACAAACATCAAGGTGGTGCACAGCAATCTAAAACAATAAAACCTTACCACAATAAAAATAAGAACATACAAACAGTAAAACATTATAACATTAAAACAACGACATATTTTTAAAACCTATATTAAGGAGATGTGCCTTCACACCCTTTCTAAAAGCCAAGAGATTAGGGGCTAATCAAGGTTCTTGAGGGAAGGCCTACCACAGTTTGGGAGTGACCGAAGAGAAAGCCCTATCACACCTGCCCAACAAATGGCCACCCACTGCAGGTTATGGTGACCTCAAAAGGGCCTCTGCCACAGATCTCAATCCCCAGGCAGGTTCATAACAAGATTAGCTCCTTAGATAGCCAGGTCTTAAGCCATTTAAGGCATTAAAGGTTAAAAACAACACCTTAAATTGAGCCTGGAAAGCAACTGGCAACCACTGCAGCCATGGATGTTACTTTTTTCCCCGTGAACCGTTCAGCAAGTGCAAACTCGCCTTGTTCGGCTCACGCGAGTCTGTTCACGGACGTTCTCCTTTTTAGCTCTGTTCGCGCACCGTTTGCGAATGCAAAAAAAAACCAACAGATCGGTACAACTTGTGTGAGAATTTTTGGTGAACCGTTCAGCAAGTGCAAACTCGCCTTGTTTGGCTCACACGAGTCTGTTCACGAACGTTCTCCTTTTGCTCAGACCAGCTCACCATGAATGCAAAAAAAAAAAAAAAAACCCAGAACGGTGACATCAGTCTGCAGTCTGCAGGTCTTAAAGACAGGTGTAATATGTTCCCAATACTGTGTACCAGTTAGCAGCCCACCTACCGCATTTTGCACCAATTGTAGCTTCTGGACAGATTTCATTTGTTGTTGGTGAAGTCGCAGATTTTCAGTCCAAGAGAAGAATATCCACTCAGGATGGACAAATCTGTTAATGTTTTGCTTACACTGTTTTCCCATTTTTGAATTATTTTTATGTCAAGTTCTTTCTGTCCTGTTGATGAAGAAATTTGTGAATTTTGGTAAGTTCTTATAAAAAAAACAAACCAACTGAAATCCTCACCCATCTTCTCTCCCATTCTGGATTTCCCTCAAGATCATAATACTTTAAATAATGCCTTGCTTCCTAAAACCCAAGACATTATAAACCCAAATAAGCATGATTTCCATGTTAGGGTTGGAGTAGCCACTGAATTTTCAGGACAAACCCGGAGGTTGTTGCTCAGCCAAAACATCCAAAATATTTGGGGGAGGAATATTAATAAGACTAGCAACATTTCTCAGTGTGGGTGGTCTGCACAAACTAAGGCTGACATGGAGATGGGATATTCAATGTCTTGCAGCATAGACCTCTAAAACACCGCATTGCCAAGGAGCAGTTGGCATGGCTCTGATGTCAATCTGATCACTACAGTACCCTGCTCTGTAATGAGTGATAACCTATGCACCCATCCACACCACAGATTTATGAGAAATTTGGTTGAGTTGATTTTTGATCAGGATTTACCCAGTTTGCACCTTTCAGATCAAACACAAACTCGGATGCAATCTGTGGTTGAAGTCCACACATTTCTGAGCTTTCACATTCTGTGATGGGTGAACCAAAAATATATATGCATACAACAGCATGCATACCTTTGAAAAATGCACATGAAAAAATGCATACCTTTGAAAAATGTGCACAAATATGCTTTAATCAATGAGAGAAGAGTGCATACATTGCATAAATGTGCACAATTGATGCGTATATTTGGGGGGAAATGCATGAAATTCCGGATGGATTTTCATGCGGAAACCGCCCCCTCACAGTCTGATATGGAGTCAAGTCAGAATGAATTCAAGATGGAATTCAGAGAACTTTGGCAGGCTCAAGTTTTTCTGATTCACACATGCCTGTCCACCACTCATTTGAAATGTTTTTAATGGGGGGGGGACACTTATGGACAGTGGTGGCTAGTGACTCTAATGCCAGCGGTGCTGCATATCCGCTCCAGATTTCACTCTGAACTTTTAAGGAGCTATCCATGGTGCTGAACCTATTTTGGGGGGATATGGTTTAGCACCAGTGGATAGTGCCTTTAAAGTTCAGAATGAAATCTGGAGTCACCAGCCTCCACTGCTTATGGAGAACCCAAGAAAACGTATTTCTTCTTGAGGGGCAACACACATAGAAAGGGGCTGTTGGGCCTCACTGCTGGTCCCACTCCTGAGTTTGCACAGTTTCCCCATGCTTCCCCCAGCCCCATGGACATCTGCACATAGGAAATCCTACACATAGACTCCTTTTAAGATATTAAAATAGGATCTATAGAAGCCTTCATGAACCTGTTGCCCTCCACATGTGTTGGACTTAAACTTCCACATTCCTTAGCCAGCTAGTGACCATGCTGGCTAAGGTTTGTGGAAGTTGTAGTCCAACACATCTGGAGGGGACCAGGTTCAGGAAGGCTGATCTATAGTCACTAATTTCCCCCCACAGCTGCTAACAGTAGGAAAAGATGCAAAGTTTTCACATTCAACTGTAAGCAATATTTAGAGGGGGGGGAGATGAGGAAAAGCACTAACCTGATTAGAGCAGGATGGAAGAAACCAAGAAATCAGGACTTCAATATAAAGTTTCAGCCCTTGGATATTTCCTAAATTGGGTAAGATAACATCAGCAATTGATTTACCTTACTTTAGGGTCAAAAATTCAATTTGATGTCTTTTAAATTATTTCAGCCTAAGAAACAAAAGGAAGTGTGTTTGCTGTGACTTCCCTCACTGGACACTGTAGGACCTATTTGCATTATTGAGATCATTTAAGTAAATTCCATTAAATATTGAAGAGCACCCATAATGGATTTGAGAAGCAGGCCTTTATGCTCAAATACTTTCTCTCCACGGAGTTATTTTAAGAAGCTAATTTACTGTACACCATTGAGGTGTAAGCCACTAAAATACAAAGCCATTCCCCTATGAATCTGTTCCATTAGCTCTATTCCAAACTCTTGTTACCGCCTACAACAAATCACAAAATCTCCTATCAAGTCCCTAAGCAGGAAAAGAAAAAGAAAAAAGACAATCCCATGGGGGATGTTGAAGGGCATATTTTGGGAGATGACAAATTGACAAAGATCAGGTCAAGTGAGTTTCATTAACTAGTCATTTCAGACTAATGTGTGAATGAATACATACGGTTGACATTTAAAAGTAAGATTTTTTCCGCATTTCTTTCCCCTGCTCATTTTCACAGTAGCTATTACCTGAAGTCATTATTTTAAGGAAGGGAGGAGATGGGAGGAAAGGCACAAAATTGGCTGAGCAGCATTTCATCTTAAACTTTGTAATTTGAAAACACTCTGACCCTAAAGATCAAACAGAATGCCCTGTACTGAGATATCTGCAGAAATAGACTTTTCCTTAGCAAGTGGAGCAAGGGTCTCTTGCTATACTGTTAGGGTCATTCCAGACAATGGATTGGATCCAGTCTTAGGTTGCAATCTTATACCCACTTACCTGGGAGCATGCCCCATTAAGCTCAGCTGGACTCAGAAGTGACACATATAGGATAGTTCTGCAAGCTAGCCACCATGAACAGCCAAGAGACATTGATCAACAGAAGAGGGAGGTAGTACACATTTCTTATGGTAGGTGGAACTAGCTCCGGCATCCCTGAGAACCCCTTCACAATTCAATGAATGCACTGAAGGATCCATGTGAGTCCCCCTTGCCTTAAAAAGATAGGAAGCTGTCTTGTAGGTGGTGAAAGTATTTGTCCATGTACCTTATGGTTGCCAACTTTAACTGGCAGCAGCTCTCGGGGACTCAGGCAGAGGTCTTCCGTATCACCTACTACCTGTTCCTTCTTTAAACTGGAGATTCCAGAGATTGAATTTGGGACCTTCTGTATTCAATGCATGTGCTCTGCCAGTTTGATATGGTCTCTCCCTGTTGGGAGCTTCCAAGATTAGAAGTGATTATCTTGCGATCTGTGTGTTGCTGCCCTGTGTGATGAGCCACTGAACTGCAGGTTGTAGCATCTACCTAGGCCAGGGCTCTCCAACCTTGGGTCCCCAGATGTTACTGGCCTACAGCTCCCAGCATACCCAGACAGCATGGCTAATGGAAAGGGATTCTGGGAGCTGTAGTCCAGCAACATCTGGGGACCCAAGGTTGGAGAGCCCTGACCTAGGCAGTAAAGTATTCTCAGACCCTGAACTGATTCTAGTCACCCAGGTTGATTATTGGATGGATCCTCTTGGACAAGGGGCAATATAAGAAGGCTTCCTGTTCCAGCTTAGCCTTGTCTGAACAACATGGTCTTCCTGAGATTTGATGTGTTGCTGTATCCTTTGGTTGTTATTTCTGGATCTTCAGTCCTACCTTCTGCTTTGTCCTTTGTTCCTGACTTGCTCTCCAGTCCTGACTTCTGGCTTCATCCATCAACTCTGATCTCTTGGTGAAGCTCCTGGTTCCTGGCTCCCAGCTCATATCAGACCATTGCCTATGGCTTAATCCTGACATCCCCTCTTATATGTATTCATTATATTTATATCCCACATTGCCTCTAAGTGCTCAGGGAAGGATTGCCTTTTATCCTTACAGCAATCCTGTGAGATAGGATAAGAGATGGTGAGCAGCCCAAAGACACACAATGAGCTTCATTACTGAACTAGGATTTGAATCTCAGTCTCCCCAGTCTGACACTCTAACTTAGAGATGGATGTATCAGTCTATTTCTGGTCTGTGATAATAATTTCACATGTGTTCATTCATAAGTCTATTGCATTTTGGAGTTTTAAAAATCTGCATGAAAGTGTACAATTAAATATGTATTTTTGAATGTATTTTCCTCATAAAATATGTATGTCTAATGATTGGGGGGAGGAACTTAACTGAGAACTACAAAATCCAAATAATATTTATGTTCCAATCTAGTTCACGAGGTGCTGATCAAATCAGTTCACATCAGAATTCACAAAAACTGAATTTCTCAAGCATCCCATTATGTATGAGAGGCTCATATAATGCAGCACAGGGGCACCAGGCTTACTCTCCCCCCATTAGATGCAGGTTAGAAAGCAGCAAAGGTGCAAGCGATGAATCTGATGGAGATACAGCAGCCAGCCTTCTCCATGAGTGGCTACTTTAGGCTCCTAGCACATAATTAATTACTTGTGTGGCAATTATCTCATGGCTTACTAGCGTGCCTTTGCATACAGTTTGAGAATTACAGAGCTAAATCATAGCTGACTTCAACCAATGTCACCAGAATAAACAATATAATCAGTCGGAAATATGTCCTGGAGTTTTAGGAAATAGCTGTTTTTGCTTTATTGGACTTGCTGGGAAGACTATTGAAAAAATGCTAATCTACCTCTCTTAAAGCAATATAAAACTATCTACCTAAAACCATTTTTGGTGTATGCTTTGTCTGAAGTGTATTGATCAGCTATGGGTCTTTAACTGGCAGCCAAAGGCTTCCTAAATACTGGAACTATAGTCTGAAAACACCCCAAAAAGGCAAAATTCATAACAAATATACTACATAAGTTTCCAACCTTTCTAAAGTTTCCTTTTTATATCATATTTTTACTTCTGCCCAATCTCTGCACCTTCCAGTTTTGCATCCTCTGCAATTGTCATTAATGGCCCATGACTCCCACTTCCAGATCATTAATGAGCAGAAGGAACTTGTACCATCACAGCCATCACCTCCTTACAATCAAAGCGCTGCACATTACATTATCACTTGCCATCACATTTGGTTTATAGCCTTGGTGACAGATTTCTCATCCCACAAACCTGAATTAAGCTCATATCAAAGGAAAAAGAAGCACTTCCAGTGAGAAAGACAGCTCTTTCCTGTGGTGCAGATTGTAATTATTATGGTCTCCTTGTTCATTCTGATACATACAATCCCTACTTCGGAGGAAGGGGGATCGCATTGCAGTTACTTTACCCTTAATTATGTTGTGCTGTAGGCACACAATTCTTAAATAATTTCTTCAACAGTGATACATAGAACTTGATTTATTATTTTTTACTTGTAGCAGAACTGATCTAACCCCATGCCCTTTATTCAAAGCCTAAACTGAACCAAGGGGGGGGGGGACACAAAAAACTACTTAACTATTGTTGAACACTCCAAATTTTCAGGAGAGGCTGGTGACTCCTATATCAGTGGGGCTCCTTATCCATTGCAGCTTTTATTTTGAGCTTCATAGGATAGCTCCTATAAAGCTCAGAATAAAAGCTGCAATGGATGAGGAGTCCTACTGACATAGGAGTCACCAGTCTCCCGTGCAAAATTTCCAGGAGCAGCACTATCAGGCTTAATTATCTTTGGATGAGATAACACTGCAGACTTGTTGTGATTTGCTTTATTTATACATGTACAAGCATAAATGAAGGCCAAAAGTCATTTGGACAAGGCAGCTCCAGCAGATCGGAGACACTGCACACCCAAGCTACATCAGTTTCAGCCAACTCACAGTTCTCTCTTCCATACTTCAAATTGCTGCTTTACACACACACACACACACACACACACACACACACACACACCTCTTACATCAGCCCCCTATAATTTTCACCAAGCACCAGCACTGAGCACTGATGGGATCTCCAGCTGTCTCCTAACCATTAGCTTCCATCAACCAACTATTCTGGGATATTAACCAGCAATTTCCCTAACAAAAGGGATGCCCAGCCAACAGCTGCAACACCATTTTAGTGTTGCCTTTTCAACTTCTTGTACTAATACTTCTGGATTGGTAGAGAGAGCCAATAATCATCCACCCCAAGGATAGAACTACACATTCCACAAATGCAGGGTTGGCATCAAAAACAGCATTCCCATGATGACATCAGACCACACCCCATAATATGTAGGATCACTACCCCTGTGACCTAGAGTCATCATATTATACATTTCCCTGCCCCCTGCTAGAGATTCCATAACTCAGGGAGGGACCATAGCTCAATCCCTTCCTCCCCTCTGCATGCATCTTCAAACTCTGGAAACTCAAGTTAAAAGGGTCGGGTAGCAAGCAGGCAGGTGATGGGAAAGACCTCTGCCTGAGACCCTGGAGGACCACTGCCACAGACAGGACTGGGATAGATGGACAAATAGTCTGACCTGGAATATGGCAGCTTCCTACAAGATTCAAGAGATGATGACATGAGGTTGACAACTCTTCATAAAATGTTTCTGGTGCCTGGGAGAAGGGTGTGTGTGGAGGCAGAGTCCTCTGGTCCCTGGAGAGGAGCTCTGCCCGTACAGCAGTGTTTCTCAACCTTGGGTCCCCAGATGTTTTTGGCCTACAACTCCCAGCATGCCCCAGCCAGCTATGCTGGCTGGGGCATGCTGGGAGTTGTAGGTCAAAAACATCTGGGGACCCAAGGTTGAGAAACACTGCCGTACAGCAATATTTGCCTTCCCCACATGCCCAGCTTGTCTGGGCATGGAAGGATATCGTGAGTGGCGGGGGAAGAGAGACAGGCGGGTCTCAGAAGAGTGCCAAGCATGCACATCATGTTGGGTGAGGGGTTGGGCTTACGGGGCGATATTAGCCCTCGGAGCCCCATCCTAGCCCTCTTTGGATTTTCTGGCTCCCTCCTGCCCTCCCTGTATACAGTGTGGGTTTACCTGGTCACCTTTTGGGAGGCTGAGTGAGTAGGAATTTTGGCAGGCAGCTTGATTGGCTGTGGGCTGCTTGTTTTTCACCTACTCCACACTGTTAGAGGAGATGGGTAGTGGCTTTTCATAGGTTACTTGGTGGATAGGTTGATTTAGGAGGTAGGCGCAGGCATATTCTAGTGGGGGTTAGGGTTGGTGAGCATCCATGGGCACCTTTATAGGCGACTGGCAATTCTGGAGGCTTCACACTCAGGGTTTTTCAGCCCGGTGCGGAGATACTGATTGCCTCTGAGGCTGACTCACCTCACCCACTCAGAGTTTGTGGCCCCGGGGGTGGGGGTTACATGGGAAAGCCTCCCTACACTGGGATGGTGTAGACCTGGGGGGTGGCAACTGGATAAGTGCCACCCGACAGGGCTAGGATGTCTCATCCAATATCATTACAGGTTCTGCAAAGAGCAGAAACCCACATTGTCCCCATCCTTTGCAGATCTATTATAAATAAATGTGGCCCAAGTTTATACCAATGTTCTTTATCTGTCTCATTACCCCCCACCATTTCATTCGCAAACATTTATTTATTTATTTATTTATTATATTTCTAAATCGCTCATCTGGCTGGTCACCCAACCACCCTGGGCGATGTACAATCGATAAATATAATAAACACCATTAAAACACCATTAAAACACAATTAACATACAATTAAAACACAATTAAAACAATATAAGAGTATTTTTTAAAAAAAATCCTAACCCACCCCATATTCCCGCCTGAAAAGCCATGTTTTTAAAGCCTGTCGGAAG
The DNA here is from genome assembly GCA_021292165.1 of Shinisaurus crocodilurus. Taxonomy (NCBI): domain Eukaryota; kingdom Metazoa; phylum Chordata; class Lepidosauria; order Squamata; family Shinisauridae; genus Shinisaurus; species Shinisaurus crocodilurus. Next base: position 29,413,069 of record CM037878.1, read on the forward strand.
TTCATCAGGGAGGGGGCATGGCGAAGGTCACTGGGGAGGGAGTTCCATAACTTGGGGGCCGCCACAGAGAAGGCCCTCTTCCTAGTCCCCACCAGCCTGGCTGCTCTTGCTGATGGGCAGCCAGGTTGGTGGGGACTAGGAAGAGGGCCTTTTCTGCAACATCACAGTAATTGTTTAGAGTTTTGACAAATTGACAGAGAGCCACCAGAGAGTATGCTATGTTGAGCATACCCAAGTGATTGGCCATAACCAGTGGAATTGTTGACTTTCCCCCTATGAACAGACCCCCACCCCACCCCATGCCAAGCCTGGAGTCAACAGGCAGGATCCTCAGGCAGCTGTCAATGGCCCACCACTGTCCCTGTTCCCCATTTCCATCATGAATGGCATCATGGGCTGCCCAATGTGCACTGGAGGAGCACCACTGCCACTGTGCCTCCTCCTCCAGCAGCAAGCCCACCTACCCACTGGTCATAGGCATGGGGCAGAAATTCACTTCTCTGAATTTTGCAGTGGAATTCTCCAATTTTTATTTAAAAGAATATATATATTATGGAATCATGCATACAAACATGCATATATTAATGAAAATGGTGTTCAGCAGTGCATTATATTATGAAAATTGTAAAAATGTGTATATTGGACAAAATTGCATACAAAAATGTGTGTATTAGGAAAAAAATGTGCACAAAAATACAAACTTTCATGGAAACATTTTTTCCTCAAAGTTCAGGACAGACCAAATTTAAGATTAGAAAAATTCTCTACATTTGAGATGAACCCGATTTAAGATTAGAAACATGAAAAATTGAGAGAAAACAAAAATGGACAGATTCTGCCATCCCTAGAAATATATAGATGGAAGAGGAGAGGGGCCTACCTGCCACTCATCTATATTAGGGGCATCCTGGAGGGCCTCATGCTGAGGACCCCTGAAGCCTGGAGCCAGCTCTGTCCAATGCCATGCCAGAAATGGCTTCTAAACATGAGTTTGAAACTAAGTTGTGGTGAGGGTGTCGGACTGGGACTCGGGAGATCCGGGTTCTAGTCCCTACTCGGCCATGAAACTCACTGGGTGACTTTGGGCCAGTCACTGAGTCTTAGCCTAACCTACCTCACAAGGTTGTTGTGAGGATAAAATGGAGAGGAGGAGGAGGATTATGTAAGCCTCCTTGGGTTCCTTGCAGGAAAAAAGGTGGGGTATAAATATAATAAATAAATAAATAAATAAAAATTCAGAGGGGGAGACTGAATGGCAAACTTAGACCAAAGGCAAGACAAGACCAAAGACCTCAAGATTCCTGGGCACACAGAACTAGCACAGGATCTGGTCCCAGGATTACCAACTCCTTTATTTGCCCTGCTCCTGTGCCTTTAAGAGCACCTTGCCACATGGAGGTGTAGAGTGCAAGTGACTTTTTTTTTCTGGCCTGAAGATAAAAGCCTCAAGGACATCTTGACCTCCTTAATTTCTGCAGGTTAGGGCAGAAGGTAGATCTCCAGATGTTTTGTACTTCCAGTCCCAGAAGCCCCCGCCATCATGGCCAATGGTCAGGAATGAAGAGACTGAAGTCTCAAACATCTGAAGATCTACTTTGTGCCTACCTCCCATCTTAGGATGCTGCTAAAGGCACAGAAGCAAAGACACATTCGAAACAGAGAGGCCTGCTTTCTTCAGATTGGCCTATTATATTCTTAGGATTTGCTTACTGAATGCAATTAGCTCTAAAACATCCACATAGAGCCCCATTTTACAAGTACTTTCCCCTTTTCAACAAAGTACATTAATCTATCTATCTATCTGCCTATGCCTAACATCATACTTTACTTTGAACTATAAACAACTTCTACACTTTCATTTGCATTTATAATCTTCTTCATTGCCTAATGCCACATTATGCACTTTATAATGAAACCTGATTACAATGAACTTGTAAGCCAGCTGCATTTTGTACTCTGCACAGCTTTTCTTCCTCTGCATGTTTCTCCTAAACAGCTTCATCTTCCTTTGGTTCTCAAAGAACAGCAGCTGTTCCCTCAGTTAAATCACCTGATGAATCCCATATTAGTTTTGTGAAGCTATAGAACAAGATGTGTCAACAAAGACCACTGTTTACATACATACACAATTTATTGCATTCATTCACAGCTGCTATCTTCATGTTGGATATGAAGTCATAGTACAATGGCTAAGACTGCAATCCTATACATACCCACCTGTACGTGGGGATGTGCAACTCTGGGAAATTGTGTTCCATTTGTGCTGACTATGTGCATCTATGGTCCAACCACACTTAGAATACTGTGTACAGTTCTAGTCACTGCACCTAAAAAGGATATTGTAGAGTTGGAAAAAGTATGGGAAAGGGCTGAAGCAGCTCCCCTATGAGGAAAAGTTGCAACAACTGGGATTGTTTAGCTTAGAAAAAAGGTGAGTAAGGGGAGACATGATAAAGGTTTACAAAAGTGTGCATGGTGTGGAGAAAGTGGATAGGGAGACATTTTTCTCCCTTTCTCATAATACTAGAACCCAGAGTCATCCCAAGAAGCTGACTGGTGGGAGATTCAGAACACAGTTAAACTATGGAATTCACTACCACAGGATGTAGTGATAGCCACCAGTTTGGATGGCTTTAAAAGGGGATTAGACAAATTCATGAAGGATAAGGTATCAATGGCTACTAGTCATGATGGCGATATGCTTCCTCCAGTATCAGAGGCAGTATGTCTCTGTATATCAGTTGCCATTGCAATCCTACTTGTGGGTTTGCCACAGGCAGCTAGTTGGCCACTGTGGACTAGATGTTCTGACCCAGCATGGCTCTTCTTATGTTCTTATGGTCTGGAGCTGATCAGCTCCTCCCCCTCCCATGTCGAATCCTGGCTACTGATCAAGGCAGGGATCATGACAATGAGCATGCACCTCAGGCACAATAAAAAGAATCTTGCACATCCCCCAATCATTTCAATATGGCTCATGAAGTAGAGCTTCCCAGTGGCTTGTTTGCCCTTTGATATGTAGGCAGGATAGAAAAGTAGTTTCCCATCATTGTTCTCCGCCTAGAAAGTGAAGACCAGCAGATGTCCTTTTCTTTAAATGCCAGAAAAATTAGCATTTTCCCAACAGATACACAGAGCTGAAACAGCCTAGTCATTGACAAAATAGCTCTCACTGTGGCAATCGGCACAGGAAAAGATGCCATTTGGAAGTAGAGGTAATTATACAATATTGTTAACATAAATGTTTAGATGATGTGCCTGTCATGGCAGATATCATAGTTATGTCCCACTAGAGTTTATCATGAAATGTTACACATGAATGTGTTTGCCCAGCTTTTGTCTCTAATTAGCCATTTCTCCTTTAGCTTGGGAGGGGCTGCAACTCAGTGGTAGGTACATGCTTTGCATGCAGGATGACCTGGTTTCATCCCAAGCATCACAGGTAGATAGAGAAAAGATAACTATGTGAAACCACAGAGAGCCTCTGACTGGTAGACAATACCGAGCTAAATGGTCCAATAATCTGACTTAGTATTGGGCAGCTTCCTTGTCTCATGAGGTACATGCATGATAGGAATATTCATTACAATTTATATATAGGGGGAAATGTCCATCAGTATCCAGTGTCCTTAGACACCACTCTTTTGCAACTGGCTGAAGAAATTCATTAATTAATTTGAGGTGGCTTAGAAACATAATTAAAATCAGGTTCAAGTTCATAAAACCAACGCAAACATTTGAATTGGCTTTGATCTGATGCATCTAAGGCCTTGCTTACATATTACATTATATGTTGTGGTAGCTGTCATCTGTGTGGTTGCCCCCCCCTTCCCATCCCAACAATGTATATAATAATTTCTAATCCCATGACTAAGATGGATAATGGGTTGGATCCAGACTTAGTCATGCTTAAAGTAGACCCATTGAAATCAATGGGACTTCAGACAGTCATGGCCAACTTAAAGTCCATTGATTTACAGGTAAATAGCTGTACTCTTAAGTATTGCTAAGTCTGTATACAACCCTGGTCTATTTAGTCCCTCCTCTTACATTAGGGGAGTATTGCTACAATGTTATGCAACCACACAGTCCACCTTAACCACATTGGCTGAAGATGTCACTTGGTATGGTATGTAAATGACTACAGACAAGGCAGCAACCACACTATTCAAGAAAACATATAAAACAAACTAGAAATGGTGTCTCCTACCAACGGTTCAGTACAACATTATGTGATTTCCCATTATTTCAATACTACAACATTGTTCTTTAAGATGATGCTTCCATGATGACACCCTTAAGCGTGACCGACATATACATTGGCCCAAACCATTTTGCATAGGCTCAGCCCATTATAAGCTAAATGGAACTTCCATTTGCCAATTAGCATTCGTAATTGTCATTTACAATTCTTACCAATTATCACGGTTCATTACCATCAACCATTTAGGGATGTGATGTGAGAGAAATCTACAACTGACTCAAATGAATTCAGATTTCTATAAAGCCGACCTGAGGATTCCACAATGGACTGGCTTTTCCCAAGTCACACAGAGAGCCAGTGTGGTGTAGTGGTGAGAGTGTTGGACTGGGACTCGGGAGATCCAGGTTCTATTCCCCGCTCAGCCATGAAACTCACTGGGTGACTTTGGGCCAGTCACTGACTCTTAGCCCTAACCTACCTCACAGGATTGTTGTGAGGATAAAATGGAGAGGAGGAGGAGGATTATGTAAGCCGCCTTGGGTTCCTTGCAGGAAAAAAGGCGGGGTATAAATATAATAAATAAAATAAAATAAATTCCACAGACTTGCAGACTGCTTTTTTTTAAACTTTCAATAATTTTGTTCAAATTTAGCCATAGAAAAATATGAAAAATAAAAAACACTGACCAAAACTGTGCATTTCCCTCCATAGATTAAAGCATGAGCATGCAATATTTTAACATAATAACAAATTGAATAACACTGAACACCAGTATATCAAATAAACTTATATCACACCAAAGCCTCTAAGGACCAAACCAACTGTTTTTGCATTATTTACCTCAGTGTAAGCATGTGTGGCCCCTATTTAGATCAGGACCATGGTGTTCTGGGACAGCGGAAGATTTAAGCTTTCCCCCTCCCATTTTCATCCCGACTGCGGGTTAAAAAAAAAGAAAAAATGTCTCCATTGATTCATGATTACATATTCCTCCTGCTCTTGCACAATTTCTGTTTGGAGTATCAGTCCAGCTCAAAATGGTGAGGATAAAAAGGCTGAGAGAGTAAGAATGCCAAGCCTACTCTTAGAATGCATGGAATACTCCTAAAAGGTTTTACTAACCTTATTGAAATTCCTTCGGGTTCTTTCAGAATACCTCAGATGTTCCATATATGGTTGGACCATCTTGCATATCTGCTTTCAATTGGTCATCACCAGTTGGCCATAAGAATCACAAAAGATATGATCTTGGGATTTGTACAACCAAAAACTTTCCCCACGCATATATATATATATATATATATATATATAATACACATACATATATATATATATATATATATATATATATATATATATTAAAGTGGCACAGGAAAAATACAGCGAGGTGAGAACTGCTTGATTTTTTTTTTTTAAGGAGTATTTTTGTTCGTAATTGCTGGGCATGAGAAACTTCTTTCTCCGGCTTGTAAAATGTCAATATAAACTACATCTACATTTGCATCTGTTATAAATAATATTTCATGGCAGGTTGGGAGTTTTTGTGCTGCAATTTACACTGCTTAAACCATAAAATAAAAAAATCATGTTGTGTAAAAATGCATTAAAATGCATTTTTAATGACAAAATCTTGTAAACCCTAAATTAAGTTGGTGTACAAGTCATCTTTGCTTTGGAAAAATGTGTGTGAGAGAGTATCTTTTATCCAGTCTTACAGAGGTCATGTGTCTTTACAGCCATCATAAAACAACACTCCACTCTTTGCTATCTCAACATTTCAAAACTAAAGTTTAGAAGAACGAAACAAGGAAAAAGATCTAGCAGGTTCCTTTGGCAACATTGTCTGTCCCTGACCAGAATCACAAATATTTGGTTCTCAGAAATTGATCATGAGATGTCTAGAGGAGTGCGATTACTATGAGTCAATGTAAGGCAACTTCCTCAAGCAACAGATTTTGAGAATCATTTAGAGTGCAATTAAGACTGTGTCTTCATTGTTTTAAAATAAGTTATTTTATCTACCTATCGTTGCCCATGGTGTTGGGAGTAGGGTGTAAGCAAAGCATCTCCAAGATGGCACTGGATATGATCATTGTGTATATGTTTCTTAGAGTGCTCACTCTAGGAAATAAAATATTGAATAGAGCAAGTGACTGAAGAAGTCTTCACACAGCACATATGTCAGTTACATCCACATTAGAAGTACTTTCAATTTGCGTGCGCAAAGAAGGAAATAAGAGCCAAGACACAGAATGATGGTGCAAATTAGGGTCACATTTATTGATTCGAGGATCTGGGAAGGGACGAGTGCGGGTGCTAGCTAAACCGGCCCTCTGCCAGTATACCCTTAAGTGGGCGAAGCATCCCAATCCGAGGAGTGGCGCTGTGACTCGCTACTCCCCAATTTTACACCATGCGGTGTCGGAAGGCCTCCTCCATGTCACCTCCACATGGGGCCGTGAAACGCCATGCAGGTGAGAGGAATTGGCCTCAAAGACGGACCCTATCTCCCCCGGCCGTGAAACCGGGCTCAGGGAAGCCTCAGGTATCGCCAGTCACCTGAAAGGTGCCGTGGGATGATCACCGAACCTCACCTCACTGCCTAAAACCTGCACTTACCGCCAATGTGACCAAATTAGGGAAACTACGCAAAATAAAAAAAGCACCCAACCCAAGAACACAGTGCAGAGTAGGCAAAACATGCACACCACCACCAGGCCAATCAGCAATGATGAGCCAAAATTCCTACTCGGCCCCGTCAACCAGCGACCAGAAATCCCACACTGTGAATTGGGGGGGGAGCTGCTTTTGAGAAAAGAGGCAGAGGGTGGAGCAACGCTGCCTAATAAAGGCCTCCACCGCTCCTCCCTCCCGCCTTGAGCCCATAGGTGGTTTTAAAATTAAACAGCTTGCCTTTCATTCCTTCACGCGTGCAAATAGTCCTCCCACTATGCATTGGTGGGGGAAGGGTATTCTAGAGGAGGAGGATTCTGATCAAATGCAAGAGCTGGGGGTGAAGGAGGAGGCCAGTCAGAATGGGGGAAACAGCTAAACCTTTTCACCTCTGACAGCCTAGCCCTGTTTCACACTGTGGGATCACTCCCATATTTTGTTGGTTGAGCCCTAATATTCTCTACTAGTCCCATGTATTAATTTCGATTCAGCCCGTACACTAGATAGCTCTCATGAGGTTTTGCACAGTTCAGAGGAAAGCAATGTACCCTGCGATGATATAGTTGATTCAAGTCTGTGGAGGACTGTGTGGGAAGGGATGTAATCATCATCAGATTCTACGGAGGTTTGTGTACTCATATTTCATGGTGGGGTAGGGAAGAGATACTATAGCTCTATGCAACGGCATGTATGTTGGCCTGAGGTCTAAAAAAGACAGATGAAGGCAACATTGGGGTATAAATGTCATAGTCTGCAGCGCAGTTTCATAAAACATGGGAGTCCGCACAGAAAAGGTAGAAGAGCTTCTACAGCAACCATAAATTCCTATTTCAAGTTTTTATTCTACATAGAGTTTGACTCTTCACATAAGGCTTTATGGTGGAAGTAGCTTCTGAGTGAGAACCAGACACTACAATTGTCTAGTAGTTGCATGTAAATGTCATTTGCCAAGACAAAGAGAATGATCGGGATTCTGTGTCTTCGTGATGAAGACAACACTAGATGACTTAAGATTGATTCAGACAAGTAGAGATTGCAATTATCACATGATAACATTTTTAAAAAACTTTTGTGTCACATGGTGTTTTCATTTCCCTCATACAGCAGTTGGCAATTGAAAGACAAACTGCATGCATACATCCAGTTTATTGGTAGAGCTGTGTGCAAATGGAGGAGAAATTCTCCAACATTTTCTCACAGGTAGGGCTCACTATTGACAGGGGTTGCAGCACAGCTGCTTTCTCTTTCCCTAAGGTGTGTGTGTGTGTGTGTGTGTGTGTGTGTTGCCACTGCAAATGGCAACAGCATCAACTGTGTTGGAGTCTGGCCCCCATTTTGCATCTACCACAATGCAGGTGAGAGGAGAGCAGTGCTGTGTCCAGCTCTGGGGAAGAGGTAGAGCTAGTGCTGTGCCAAAATCTGCCCTCTCATTTCCTGAAAGTTTTCTTCCCCCATGAGAGAGACTTCCATTGTTCTGCCTCATTTTCAGGGTGTTTTATAAATTATTTTTGCACTGTTTTTGAGCTTACTTAACCACTGCAAGACAGCTGAGGTAGCTGTGTGTGTGCTTTCTTCGCGTATTTCACCACCGTTCTGCAACCTCCCAGAACGCCTGCACATCCTGATCTGAAAAATCTCTGTGGGAGGAATTACCTCATGATGCCTTCACCAGGGCTTTCATTGAAGTGCAGGAGGCAGATGCTACAGGCTGCTAGGGCGATGTTTGTACAATAAAAGGCAGAACACTCATCATGCACAATCCTGGGCCACCTCCTGAGTAAGGAATGCACAAGAAACCTGAACCCAACCCATGAGAATTTTCTTCTCCTTTGAAATTCTATTTGAAAGCCATTTCTTCTCTATCAAATTCAATGAGAATTATGACTCCCCCCCCCCAAAAAAAAGTGTGGGGAAATTGTTCAGCACAACGCTAATTATCCCCATTGATTATCACCAAAATCAATTTGTTACATGACAGATGCCGGAGAGGGTAACTGTTAGAGGAAATAAAATCCAAAGTCCCTTGAGCTCCTAGAATTGGTTGCACAAGTCTTTGGATCCTGGTCCTTGTCTAATTAGCATTTCTGCACAGCGGAGGGATATGTAGGCATAATATCAGTCACCTCCTGCCCACACGCTTCTGCTGTTCGGGAATTGTTTTTTCCGCTATGAGCAACCCAAACGCTACCTTTCACTCAGAAGCTGTTCTTTATTCACTACCATTCCATAGCTGACTCTTCTGATTTACTCATTGCCTTGCAGCCATTTAGGTTTACAAAGGAACAGGCCATTGTTTTGATAAATGCTTCGGTTTAGGAATCATAAAGAACGCTGCGATGTGAGAGGCTGCCGATCAACTTCTTTACCAAGGTTTTGCTGGTGGGCCACTGCCTGAAACATTGGGAGGGGTAAGATGATGTCACAAGAAGAGAAATAGCAGCCAGTGTTCCTTCACTCCCTCAAGACAGGATGAAAAGAGACTCCAGGACACGGAATAATGGGCTCAAGTTACAGGAACCCAGATTCCACCTAAACATCAGGAAAAATTTCCTGACTGTTAGAGCAATAAGACAATGGAACCAACTACCTAGGGAGATGGTGGGCTCTCCCACTCTGGAGGCATTCAAGGTGCAGCTGGACAGCCATCTGTCAGGGATGCTTTGACTTGGATTCCTGCATTAAGCAGGGGATTGGACTCGATGGCCTTATAGGCTCCTAAAACTAACTACTAACAAGCACTGAGAAGGGATCCTGAAATGCTTAGAGAAATCATGACTATTTCAGATAAACATAATCAACCTTTTATATTCTGTGCGGCGCTTAATGTAGAACAATACTTTATATCACAACAAGAAGTAAACTGTTTTGGTTGACATATTGGTTTGGAAAGTGTAAATTAGGTAGGTTCACATTAAAATGCAAAACAACCTATTTAGTCCAGCATTCTGTTCCTGGAATCGCCAACCAGATGTCTATCAGAAGCCCACAAGCTGGACATGAGCACAACAGCACCCTCCTGCTACTGGAGGTAATATATAGGCATCATGACTAGTAGTGATTGATAGCCTTATCCTCCATGAATTTGTCTAATCCTTTTTAAAGCTGCCCAAGCTGGTGACCATCACTACATTGTGAATGTCATAGTTTTAACTATGCACTGTGTGAAGAAGTACTTCCTTTACTAGTGATGGGTGAACACACCCCAAGTGAATTTGTTATTTTCAGTTGGAAATTAATGAATTCATCCATGTGATCTCAGACAAGAGCTCTCCTTTAATATGTAACCTTATTCCATGTAGACATGTTTTTGCACATGCGCTAATATATCAAGGTGCATCTTGAGAGCTGTAGTTTGGAAATACATAGAGTAGCATGATATCATACGTCACCGCATTATGTGGCCGTGGCCCCTTTCTGATTGGTTGTTTTCATGTTGCCTGCCCGCATGATGATGTCATGTGATGTTTACTCGCTATCAACCATTGCTGGTATGAAGATGGACCCACAGAATTCATCTTCCTAATCCTCGGAGCCACAGGTCCGGTGAAAATGACAATGAGGGAAGCAGCTAATGAGACTGCTTCAAGTAAGTTTTGGGGGGAATCTAGGTGGTAGGATGACTGAAAATTTAGGGGGCAATCTGTGTACTACTTTACTGCACATGCTCCAAAGTTTACAATTAATTCTGAGCCTAATAGCAAATTTGTAATACATCGATTCGATCCAGGTTCACTACAAAGGTGAGCATAATGAATGGATAAGTTTTGACCAATGATCCAACTAATTATGAAATCTAGTGGCATCACTACTTTTTTTCTATCCTGAATTTCCCACCATTCATCCTCATTGGTTGACTCTGGGTTCTCCCAGTCTCATTTTCCTGGTCTACTTTTCCCACATCATGCATAATTTTATGCTTCTCTATCATCTCCTTCCTTGCTTGCCTTTTTTCTATGCAAAAATGTCCGAAACATTGGATCCTTACTCATAGGGGAGTTGCTCCAGCCCCCTAATCATTTTGGTTGCCCTTTTGTGCACCTTCTCCAGCTCTATATCATGAACCAAAAACCCAAGGCTTTAATAGGCAAAAGGCATAAACATGGTAGATAGATAGACAGACAGACTTTGACCAAGGTTATTCTACAGAATATTCTTTTATCAGTCATCATCCTTCTTGTCTTTAAGAAAACATTTGAGCGCAAAGCTGATTTTCTGGCTCAATTAGTGATTAATACTGAACAATGTTTAATTATATTGTCAGTGATAACAAAGAGTTTCCTGGGAGGACTATTTGGAAATGCTAAACAACCGACCCCCTGCAAAAAAACCAAAACCCACCCTGCAGTATTATATGAGATGTCAAGAAAAGATTCATTTCCTTCTATTAAAAAATAGCACTTCAAAACTACCCTGTTTCAGAAGCATAGGCAGCCAGATTCTAACAAAGAAAAGCATACGTTGAAAGAAAAGAATCGTTTAGTTTTAACAGACAGAGGGAATAATATGGATGCTGTAAATAATTTACAACATCCTCATTCTATAGGGAGCCAAAGAAGCATGCAACAATCATTAAGATTCAATACATTATTCAGCCTTTTCACTTTCTGTTTTATCATTCCACTCATGTGGCTTTCAAATGTGCAGGCCCATATTCTTGTGCTCATTGAAAAGATGTTAAGTGTCTTGTCCCTCCGCAACCAGAACTGTAAAACTTAATGAAATCTTTGGATCGCTCTTTTTTACAGCTTCCTTCCCGGCCTCTTTTTAGTGGTGAACCATAAAGTACAACACAGAACTTATGCCACAAAACATTGACAAATAGGAACCGTTACTACACTGTGAGTATTAATGCAGTATAACTGTTTGGGATAAATGTGCATTTCATGAAATATCTGTGCTTGGCATTCTCTTGGTTATAGCCTGATTCATTTTGATCTCACCTGCAATATCCTTGTAGAAAGCAAAGAGACTACTGCTGAATTTTTTTTTTTTTTAAATCATGCTTTAAAGTTGTAAACTGTACAGAGTTATTGGGTATTATATAAATGTTGTAAATAAATACATGCCTACATTATTGACAGTTTAATAACAGTATATTGGATTGGAACCAGATTTCGTCATGCTTAGAGTAGGTCAACTGAAACCAATGTGACTAAATTTAATCATGTCTAACTTAAGTCCCATTCATTTCAGTGGGTCTGCTGTAAGCATAACTAAGTCTGATCCAACCTGTTATAACTAGGGCTCAGCTACATAGTTATCTGTTTATAGGAATGTGCATTGGATCTGGCCAAAGCCCAAAGTCTGAGCCCAATTAGCACCCCTTCAGACTGTTGCTGGAGCTCCCTGAAGTGAAGTGGGATTCCCTCTGAAATGACCTGAACCAAACATGGATCTGCTTGAGAGGCTTTGTAGCATGATTCAGGCCTCAGAAATGCAGACATTCTGTCTCCTCTCCAAACAGCATCTTTTGACTTCATTTGTCTAAACGCTGGTGGGGAGAAGGGGTTGAATGACTCACAGGACTACCTTCTAATCATATGGCATGTTTTACCAGGGGATTTCCAATCACTGTGTTTTGGGGGAGGGGGTTGTGAATACTGGCAAATTTCAGAAAGAGGGTCAGCCCTCCAGCTTCTTCCCTTCTTTATTAGTTGGTTTCAGCGTGTGAAGAGCTTAGGTGTGGTGAAGGCATGTGAGTGTTTTTGAGTGGCTTCCTTTGTTCTGGATCCTGATTCTGATTCCTCCTTTGTTCTTTATCCATCCCAGATTCTCCCCAGTCCTTCTCATGCACTGCAATATTTCTGTTTTCTTGCCTGATCCTTGCTGCTATTTCTTTCTAATCTTTTCCTAGTCTGTGCTGAGTGTCTCTCTCGTAATTAGGGATGTGTGAGGAATCCGATGGGGTGTGTGTGAAAAGCTGACAGATTTCCATGATTCCCCCCGCCCCCGGTGGATTCCAGTTGGCCAGCCCTACGCTGGGGCTGACTCACTATGATGCGAGTCAAAGAAGCTCGCAGACTTCTGTCTTTAAGACGGGCTGTGGTTTGCGCATTAAAAAAAACGCTAAAGAAATTTGCACAAATACCAGTATTTGCACAATTTGCATCACTTTGAGCAATTTGTGCAAATCGCGGTATTATCCATCTTTTGTGCAAATCAGAAGATTTTATGCAAATTGCCCTAGATCCATGTGCTTTTCAGGTGCTGATTTGCACAAAACATGCAAAATACCAGAATTTACATAATTTGTGTAAAGTTACACAAATTGCACAAATACTGTTGTTTGTGAAAATTTCCTTCGTGTTTTTAAAAAATGTATGAACCACAGACCATCTTAGAGATGGACATCCATGGAAACCCCCCAACCCAGCCCGCTTTCAAGTCATTGGATTGGGAGCGAACAGGAAGTCCATTGAGCACAAATGAGCCAGAATTTCTAGTGTCAACACATTCCTACTTAGAATAGTGTAAGGCCCCTCCCACTGCTCCCTAGCATTAGGGGGGAAATAAACATAATTTTTGAATTCAGGTCCACTCCTGTTCATTCCTTCCTTGTCCTTCAATTCTTTTTCTCCAGTGTGTATGTGTGTTTCTAATCTATTATTAGTATTAGTATTAATATTACATCATTATAATATAATAGAAGTTCCCTTTGTTAAAAAAAAATAATCAAAATATAAAGGCGTGTAACACAGGAGACCCTGGTCATCATAGCAGAAGCAAAAATGTTTGCCTCATCTGTAGCAGTATGCAGAGCACAATCCACCTGCTCTTGATCTTCACAAGGCTGGGATCATCTCCTTCACTATGGCCTCTACAGCATCTCTATCCTCTTCTTAACATGTTTTTCCAAGAGATGGGGAGGGATCTCAATTTCATAGCAAAAGTCAATTTTCCCCTCAAGGAACATTGCTCATTCAGGGACAACTTTCCCCAAATGTCATCTTTTGCTATAAAATGTGAACTATGAGAAAATACATCTCAGCCTTAAGAATATTTTGTATCCCAGGCATTGTGTTGTGTGTGTACGAAAAGTGGCTGAAATCTGGGGACATTGTATACTGCTATAATGATGGCAATGTCCTCAATGGCCTATGCTGTAGGTCTACTTCTCTGCAAACTCAGCAATTAAAAGTTCACCCAAGATCAGATCTTGGCCCACCCTGTCCAAAAATTAAAGAAAGTAGGTATGAAACATCCCACTTTGGTGCAAGAGAGAATCAACACAGGTCCTCATGGAGTGTTGCTCCATTGCAAGTGTTCTGGACAGGAATAACTTGTGGGCCAAGGTCTTATGGAGAAGAGGGTATAGGGGATGCATGTACCTGTCACCTGTAGCAAGTAATGCTCTGTGGTCTATGAGGGGGAATGAGTGGAGAAGGCCCCACTGAGCCCTATGTCAGTCCCCTACTGCAAATGTATTCCTACAGCAGGAATGGATTGTGCCTGATAATCTTTGCTCCAATTTAAACCAGTCAACTTAAAATAGTACATTTCTGACTCTCTGTGACACACATGATAAATAAAGGCCCATTGCCAATCAAGACTATCATTCTAAACATAAATCACTCCATCTGTTGTTATCCTACAGCCAATATGCACTAAGATTTATTTTCTCCCAGGTGCCATAGTCTGACTAATATTGTATCCAGACATTATGGATAATAGAAAATAGCTATTGAAAAAACAAAATGGGGGTCGGTTGGGGAGGATAAACAGGAACTTTGGAATGGCTTCCCTTCATGTCTAAGTGAACACTGTGGGCTCACATTACCAGTTTGCAGCAGTTTTCAGTATGATAAATTGTTGCTTGGCCATGTGTTACCCTAGAAGCAGGCTGCAGTAAAGGACTGACTCGTAACACATTCTCAACTCTAGACAGTTATCCTTTGCTTAGTAGCAGACATATATTTATTAGCATGTAAATCTGTCCATTATCCTCATGGTGCAATAGCTATGAGGTGAAAGATAATCATCCCAGTCCGCCAAGGAGTTTGTAAAGACGGTAGCAACAGGAGCACTGTGTTCAAAGCTCCTCCTTCCAATCAGTGGAGGCTAGTGGCAATAATGTCAGTGGGGCTGTGTATCCACTCCAGATTTTAGTCTGAACTTTAAATGAGCTGTCCATGGTGCTGAACCCTATCACCAAACTAGGTTTGGCACCATGGATAGCTCCTTAAAAGTCCAGAGTGAAATCCAGAGTGGATACACAGCCCGCTGACATTGGAGCCACCAGCATTTCATTTCATTTATTTCATTTCTATACCGCCCCAGAGCCGAAGCTCTCTGGGCAGTTCACAATAGTTTATACATAAAAACAACAACAATAAAAACATACAATATAGTTAAAAAGATTAAAAACCAAATTTAAAAGCACAGTTTAAAATAACAATCCAAAAGTTAATAAAACTAAGCCTACAGGTGACAATTCCCCCCCCCGCCGTGCTATTTTGAGCTCTTAACTATTGAATGCCTTGGCATAGAGGGAAGTCTTAACCAGCACCCATTGCTTCCAATCCAACTTCCAGAGCTATTGTCGAGAGGCCTAGATGCACAGTACCCAGAGGGGCCAACCGAAGTGGCAGGGTTGGTTTTGACCTCTGCAGAGGTGTGCATGGTGGTTCAGGTCCTCTTCTAGATTCACTTCCCTTGTCACAGGAGCATCTGGAATTGGCTCCAATCCTTCCCTTGTCTGAGAAGCATTAGGCATTGGCTCCGATCCTTCCCTTCCTTGCGGTGGAATGTCAGGGAATTTGGTCCTTAAGAGACATTCCAGTCCCCTACCTTGGTGTGGAACAATTTCAAGAGCCTATAGCAGAATGCCATCAACCCTATGATTTCTGAAGACTGTAACCGTTAAGCTTATGCCATGGGATTTGCTGTAATAAAAGGATTTCACTGATTTCGAGTCTCTAGTGTCAGAATGCTAGAATGTGTGATTGCAGGACCGGGGCCCTGACAGCTATGCACAAAGAGCCCAGTTAGATAATTAGTGGTATCACATCAGTTATTCAGGAAAAGGAGGAGCCTTAATTTAGTTATATCCACCAAGCTACTGATCTTCACTATTGCTCCTTTTCTAACTGGGCTTCAATCATGCAAACCTGAATACTTCTGCATGGGCACACTTGGATGGCCATAATCGCCACATGCAGATTTGTACACACATTGTTTACTGAAATTTTTGAATGTAAACCATTGACGTGGGTAAAGGTAGGGATGGATGATTCTGTGTTTCTCTCAGGTGCCCATTTTTCCAACCTTCAGTTTGATTCATCTCAACTTTTGAGAATTTTTCCAGTCTTAAGTTTGGATCATACTGAACTTTGAGATTTATTTATTTATTTGAAGTTCACATGGAATACATAATCATTTTTCGTGCAGATTTCTCCTCATGCATGCGTTTTTGTATGCGTTTATACCTAATATACACATTTTGTAAGCTGTTTTCATAATATAATGTGTTTAGGGTGCAATCCAATAGGGATGTCCATAAGCCTCTGAACTCGGAGAATTACGGGCATCCTATGGCGGGTGGGAGGAGCATGGAGGCGACCGTCACTTCCCTGCTCCTCCTGCCCTGCACTTTGCCCTTCTCGGAGGTTACCTTTATGACCTTGAAGATGCAGCCAGCATGGTTCTTCCTGCAATGGTTGTGAGGGGGGCTGGAGTGGGATCTAGCGATGGGCGACCCACCCGGCACTCAACTTGCAGCGTGCAAGCTGAGTGCTCCTGTTGCATGAGCTGAGCCGAGCTGAGCACAGGCGCCAACTGAGGCACTCGCCGGACTTCTGAGTCCCTGGTGCTACGTCATTCATAGAATCATAGAATCATAGAAAAGTAGAGTTGGAAGGGGCCTACAAGGCCATCGAGTCCAACCCCCTGCTCAATGCAGGAATCCAGGTCAAAGCATCTCTGACAGATGTCTGTCCAGCCGCACCTTGAATGCCTCCAGACTGGGAGAGCCCACCACCTCCCTAGGTAGTTGATTCCATTGTCTTATTGCTCTGACAGTCAGGAAATTTTTCCTGATGTTTAGGTGGAATCTAGGTTCCTGTAACTTGAGCCCATTATTCCGTGTCCTGCAAACTGGGATGAACGAGAAGAGATCTTTGCCCTCCTCTGTGTGACATCCCTTCAAATACTGGAAGAGTGCGATCATATCTCCCCTCAGTCTCCTCTTCTGAAGGCTAAACATGCCCAGTTCTTTCAGTCTCTCCGCATAGGGCCTTGTTTCCAGTCCCCTTATCATCCTTGTTGCCCTCCTCTGAACCCTCTCCAGTTTGTCTATGTCCTTGTTAAAATGAGGTGCCCAGAACTGGACACAGTACTCAAGATGAGGCCTAACCAGTGCCGAGTAAAGGGGAATTATCACTTCCCGCGATTTGGAAGCTATACTTCTATTAATACAGCCCAAAATTGCATTTGCCTTCTTTGCAGCCACGTCGCATTGCTGGCTCATATTCAGTTTGTGATCTACCACAATTCCAAGATCCTTCTCACTTGTAGTATTGTTGAGCCAAGTGTCCCCCATTCTGTAACTCTGCATTTGGTTTCCTCTCCCTAGGTGCAGCACTTGGCATTTATCCCTGTTAAATTTCATTCTGTTGTTTTCGGCCCAGCGCTCCAGCCTATTGAGGTCACTTTGAATTTTGTTTCTGTCTTCCAGAGTATTAGCTGTTCCACCCAACTTGTGTCATCTGCAAATTTGATAAGCATTCCCTGTACCTCCTCATCCAAGTCATTAATAAAAATGTTGAAGAGCACCGGGCCCAGGACCGAGCCCTGTGGTACCCCGCTCGTTACCTCTCCCCAGTTTGAGAAGGAACCATTGATAAGCACTCTTTGAGTCCGATTCTGTAGCCAATTGTGGATCCACCTGATAGTTGATCCATCTAGCCCACTCTTAGCTAGCTTACTAATCAGGATATCATGAGGCACTTTGTCGAAAGCTTTGCTGAAGTCCAGGTATATAATGTCCACAGCATTCCCACAGTCCACAAGGGAGGTTACCCGATCAAAAAATGAGATCAGATTAGTCTGACAGGATTTGTTCTTGACAAATCCATGCTGGCTTCTAGTAATCACTGCATTGTTTTCAAGGTGCTTGCAGACTGACTTCTTTATAATCTGCTCAAAAATCTTCCCGGGGATTGATGTCAGACTGACTGGCCTATAGTTCCCAGGTTCCTCCTTCTTGCCCTTTTTGAAGATGGGAACAACATTTGCCCTTCTCCAGTCGTCTGGCACTTCACCTGTCCTCCATGATTTCTCAAAGATAATAGACAGTGGTTCTGAGAGTTCTTCTGCCAGTTCCTTTATTACTCTAGGATGCAGCTCATCAGGCCCTGGAGATTTAAACTCGTTCAGAGTAATCAGGTGCTCCTTGACCATTTGCCTATCAATCTCAAGCTGCAATTCTGCCCCTTCAGTCTGCATTTCAGGTTTGCCAGGGGGGTCATAGACCCTCTTTTGGGAGAAGACCGAGCCAAAGTAGGAATTGAACACTTCTGCCTTTTCTTTGTCTTCTGTTATCAATTTGCCATCCTCATTGCATAGTTGAACCACCAGTTCTTTCTTCTGTCTTTTACTGTGCATGTATCTGAAGAAAGCTTTTTTGTTGCTTTTAGCATTCCTCGCTAACCTTAGCTCATTCTCAGCTTTAGCCTTCCTGACACTATTCCTGCAGTTCTGTGCTACCTGCCTGTACTCTTCCCCTGTAGCCTGTCCTTCCTTCCACTTCCTATACGTGTCCTTTTTTGTTTTCAGGTCATCTTTGAGTTTATTGTGAAGCCACATTGGCTTCTTCTGTTGCCCTCTGCCTTTTTTCCTTGTGGGAATTGTTTGCAATTGTGCCTTTAAAATTTCCTTTTTTAAAAACTCCCACCCCTCCTGGGCTCCCCTTTCTCGTGAGAGTCATTTGCCATGGGATCTTACTAATCATTGTTCTGAGTTTGTTAAAATTGGCTTTCCTAAAATCCAGGGTACGTGTTTGGCTACACTCAGCTTTTGCTTCTGTTAGAATCAAGAACTCAAGTATAACATGGTCACTTTCCCCCAGAGTTCCCGAAACTGCCACTTTATCCACTAACTCGTCTCTGTTGGTTAGAATCAGGTCAAGGATAGCCGATCCTCTAGTTCCTTCCTCCACTTTCTGTAGGAGGAAGTTATCAGCAGCACAGCTCAGGAATTTCTTGGAGGGGCCATGTTTGGCTGAATAAGTCTCCCAACAGATATCAGGGAAATTGAAGTCTCCCATTACTACCACATCGTGCCTCCTTGAAACACTGGCAATTTGTTTTTCAAAAGTTCCATCCTCGTCTTCTCCTTGATTGGGTGGTCGGTAGTAGACTCCAACCGCCATGTTCGCTTTATTCTTTGCCCCCTTTATTTTAACCCAGATGCTCTCAATGGGGCTGCCAAGCTCCTCTTCCTGTATCTCTGTGCAGAGATACGTATTTTTAACATACAGTGCAACTCCACCTCCCTTTCTGTTGCTTCTGTTCCTTTTGAACAAGTTATACCCTTCAATTGCTGTATTCCAGTCATGGGAGTCATCCCACCAGGTTTCAGTTATCCCTATCAAGTCGTACTTGCCCTCATGTATCAAGAGTTCAAGTTCATCTTGTTTGTTGCCCATACTCTGGGCATTAGTATAGAGACATTGAAGACTATGTGCTTTACAGTCCGACTTTCCCCCTACATTTTGTGGTAGACTATCAATGGGCACCGCTGGAGTTGTTCTCTCCATTGTGGCAAAGAGGCCTTCTTCCATTGGTACCCCCGAGTTTATGTCTCCCTCCCCTGTTGGATTCAGTTTAAAGCCCTCCTGATTAAGTTCCTCATGCTGTGTCCAAACACATTCTTCCCAGTCCTTGTGAGGTGCAACCCATCCTTTGCCAGCAGTCCATCTTCCAGGAAGTGTAGCCCGTGGTCCCAGAATCCAAATCCCTCACGTCGGCTCCACCTTCGTAGCCAGTCATTCACTCGGAGTATTTTTCTTTCCCTTTCTATGCCTCTTCCAAGTACTGGAAGGATGGATGAGAAAACTATCTGGGCCCCGAAGTTCTTGAGTTCCCTTCCCAGTTCTTCAAAGTCTGCCGTGATTTCTTTGTAACTCCGCTTGGCAGTATCATTTGTACCCACGTGGAAGAGAAGAAAGGGGTATGTGTCGGTGGGCTGCATGAGCCTCGGCAGCTGCTCTGTCACATCCTTAATCCGTGCCCCAGGGAGACAGCACACCTGGCGAGTCCATGGGTCTTCGCGACATACTTTGGCTTCGATCCCCCGCAGGAGGGAGTCTCCCACTACGAGTACTCTTCTCTTCCTCTTGCTGTAGGCCTTGGTTTGATTGCCTCCACTTGACTGACCCTCAGCCTCTTGCTCGCTGTCACGTTGGGTGCCCGGTAATCCGTCCTCTGCAGGCTGTCCTCTGCTCTCGTCCTCAAGTACATGGAAGCGGTTCCATAGCTCCACTGCTTCCACAGGCGCAGAGTGTCTTGTAGTTCTTCTGCTCCTAACAGTCACCCTTTTCCAGGGAGTTCCCCCTGCGTTATTTTCCCTTGCCTCTGCAGTCTCCGACTCCGCCTCATCCTGCCGTTGCCCTTCTGGCTCCTGTACTGTGCTTTGGTGCTGTAGATCCACCGTTCTGTCTAAGAACTCCTCGCTTTCTCTTATGCTCCTGAGGGTTGACACTTGCTGCTCCAGTCCTCTGACCTTTTCTTCCAACAGCGTGACCAGCTTGCACTTGTTGCATGTGTAGGCCATGTTGATCTCCGGCAGGAAAACAAACATTGCACACCCCTTGCAGGTCACCACCACTGCTGAGTCCTTTCCTTCCATGCTCTGTTTCTGTCTTCCTTTTCACAGTCCCAAAAACAGCTGGAGCCTCTCTCCTGTTGTGCTCCTGCTCAGCTGGGAGTCAGGAACAGAATGAGCTCCCAGGCCACGCCCTGCAATCAGCCCCACTTCCTGCAATCAATCAGCTGCAATCAGCCCCAGGTAGTTGCAGTCAGCAGGAGCTTCTGCTCAACAGAATGAGCTCTCAGGCCACGCCTTTCCCTTGCAGCACTTGTTGTTGTACTACTCCGCTGCCAAACTCCTGTTTGCTCTCCCTGTTCGCTCGCTCTGTTCGCTCGCTCTCTGGGAGCCTGCTTGCCTTTTCACAGTCCCAAAAACAGTCCCAAAAACAGCTGGAGCCTCTCTCCTGTTGTGCTCCTGCTCAGCTGGGAGTCAGGAACAGAATGAGCTCCCAGGCCACGCCCTGCAATCAGCCCCACTTCCTGCAATCAATCAGCTGCAATCAGCCCCAGGTAGTTGCAGTCAGCAGGAGCTTCTGCTCAACAGAATGAGCTCTCAGGCCACGCCTTTCCCTTGCAGCACTTGTTGTTGTACTACTCCGCTGCCAAACTCCTGTTTGCTCTCCCTGTTCGCTCGCTCTGTTCGCTCGCTCTCTGGGAGCCTGCTTGCCTTTTCACAGTCCCAAAAACAGTCCCAAAAACAGCTGGAGCCTCTCTCCTGTTGTGCTCCTGCTCAGCTGGGAGTCAGGAACAGAATGAGCTCCCAGGGCACGCCCTGCAATCAGCCCCACTTCCTGCAATCAATCAGCTGCAATCAGCCCCAGGTAGTTGCAGTCAGCAGGAGCTTCTGCTCAACAGAATGAGCTCTCAGGCCACGCCTTTCCCTTGCAGCACTTGTTGTTGTACTACTCCGCTGCCAAACTCCTGTTTGCTCTCCCTGTTCGCTCGCTCTGTTCGCTCGCTCTCTGGGAGCCTGCTTGCCTTTTCACAGTCCCAAAAACAGTCCCAAAAACAGCTGGAGCCTCTCTCCTGTTGTGCTCCTGCTCAGCTGGGAGTCAGGAACAGAATGAGCTCCCAGGCCACGCCCTGCAATCAGCCCCACTTCCTGCAATCAATCAGCTGCAATCAGCCCCAGGTAGTTGCAGTCAGCAGGAGCTTCTGCTCAACAGAATGAGCTCTCAGGCCACGCCTTTCCCTTGCAGCACTTGTTGTTGTACTACTCCGCTGCCAAACTCCTGTTTGCTCTCCCTGTTCGCTCGCTCTGTTCGCTCGCTCTCTGGGAGCCTGCTTGCCTTTTCACAGTCCCAAAAACAGTCCCAAAAACAGCTGGAGCCTCTCTCCTGTTGTGCTCCTGCTCAGCTGGGAGTCAGGAACAGAATGAGCTCCCAGGGCACGCCCTGCAATCAGCCCCACTTCCTGCAATCAATCAGCTGCAATCAGCCCCAGGTAGTTGCAGTCAGCAGGAGCTTCTGCTCAACAGAATGAGCTCTCAGGCCACGCCTTTCCCTTGCAGCACTTGTTGTTGTACTACTCCGCTGCCAAACTCCTGTTTGCTCTCCCTGTTCGCTCGCTCTGTTCGCTCGCTCTCTGGGAGCCTGCTTGCCTTTTCACAGTCCCAAAAACAGTCCCAAAAACAGCTGGAGCCTCTCTCCTGTTGTGCTCCTGCTCAGCTGGGAGTCAGGAACAGAATGGCCTAATTTGCACAATGTAGAAAATGGCCTAATTTGCACAAATTAGGCCATAGTTTGCACAAATTAGGCCATAATTTGCACAAATTAGGCCACTTTCTATGTAAACAACGTAGCACCAGAACCCGGAAGTTGCTTTCCCCAGCTTGGCTCACGAGAACTGTGGGGAAAAGGTAGGTTGAGCATAGCTCGGGGGGTCGAGCCCAGCAAGTTCGCCAGACTTCCACCCACCCACCCCAATTGAGCTCTGCACACATTCCCAGTGGGATCTGAGCACAGATCCCCAGTCTGAGGTTGGAGCTGTTTTTTCAACCTCAGATCAGGACATCTGAAGCATCCTATGGCCCTCTAGATACTGTCTAGGGGTCATAGGATCACTCTGTTAATGTCATTTTCACTAAAATACAGTCATGCCTTGGATTGAGAGCATAATTCATTCCGGAAACGTGCTTGTAATCCAAAACACTCTCATATCAAAACGAAATCCCTCCCAAAAAAATTGTACAGAGATTTTTAATTTAAGCTGTACTACAGTACTTGTATTGCAAGACGTCGCTTGTATATCAAGTAAAAAAAAATTAAATAAATATTTAAAATTTTGCTTGTCTTGCAAAACGCTCTCAAACCAAGTTACTTGCAATCCAAGGTATTACTGTACACATTTTGTACTTATTTTTGACTGGAGAACTCTACTGCAAAATGCAGAGAAGGGCAAATTTTGAAGGAGAACTAGGGTTTCGGTTCACACTAGTTCAAAAGTGCAAAAATAGGTAAGTTTGCATTAAAATGTGAATTTCTCCCCCACCCCTAGAAAATGAATGAATGAATTAATACACAGTTGCTCAGGTCACCAGTGAATGTTATAATTATTCATCTCCATTCAGTTGAATGACAGATGAATGAACAATATTGGGGGTTTTGGGGATCATCAGATTTATATTTTTCAATCAGCACAGCACATTATTTTTGAGTGGTTGTCTGAGAATTACTCTTGCCAACACACAATATAACAGTAATTATTCTTAAAGCAATGGCGCAAAGGGGTTCATTTTAAATCATATTCTTCTCATTGGATTAAGGTGGTTATCTGTTGTACAGTCAGACAGCAATTATTCCACTTTAATTACTTCTGGATTTCTGGAAGTGACAGAAACCGATAATGCATGCCAGCATGGCAATAATTTTTAGAATTTTTCCTGAGCGGTGAATGCTATAAAAGTTTGAATGGAATAATGCGTGTGTTTGCATATCAAAAAGATACAGTTGGAAATGCCAGTGAATACTAACAGACAAGGGTTTGTTTCTTAGTTTCTCTTAGGTTTGCAAGCTGATAAGTTCAAAGCAGTGATCTACATTTTAAAAATATGAAAAAAATATATAACACAATCTGTTCTTTTCCTTTCTTTCTTTTTTGAGGCAGTGATCCTATGCCACACTTTGGCTGCAATCAGATACACACTCACCTGGCAGCAAGCCCCATTGAACTCAATAGAACTTACCTGTGAGTAGGCAAAGAGAGGATTGCACTGACACTTGGGCATACATCCGATTGAACTTATTTTTCTTTCTTTCAAGAGAAAACTCCACTAAGGGGCTGACAGTGGGGGGGGGGGGAATGTAACTGTTACAGATCAGTAGAACCTTACTTTAAAATCAGTGCAAAACAAGAAATTACAAAGATGAGCAGCATCTAAAACCAACCAAATTCTTAGTGCATTAAGGATCAAGGTAGCTCTGTACTAAATTTTCTGATCTATTTATTTTTGACCATTCATTGTGGGGAGGAGCAAAAAATAAAATGCACCCAAAAATTGTGGGAACGGATGAGAATTTCAGAGAAATTTCTCAGGGACTTGTAGCTTTCCAGTGGCTGATACCTGCCAGGGTGATGTCTTCTTCTTCTTCTTCTTCTTCTTCTTCTTCTTCTTCTTCTTCTTCTTCTTCTTCTTCTTCTTCTTCTTCTTCTTTAGAAAAGGACTTTTAACAACAGCCAAACCAGAAATGCCTTGCTCAGCATTCACTCAGCAGGCAGCAGCACTAGAAAGCTCCATGGGAGAAAGTCCTGCTTAAGTCCTCTAGGGGCCTTTTCAGAAAGCTCAAGCAGCTGGAGAGGCTGTAAGGACAGATGGGATAAAGATTGTAAAATAAAGAGCACACATGAACCCCTCAGCCCCCTCCTTACATTCAAGTAAGCACTGGAGCCCTGCACCCTGAGAAATTTCTCCAAACTTCTCAACATCCCTGTGAAAGAGGCAGAAAAACAACTGCCTCTTTTGCAGGGAAGAGAAGAGGTTGCAAAAGGGCCAGTGGGGTTTTCGCACAGCACTAGATC
Source organism: Shinisaurus crocodilurus (assembly GCA_021292165.1). NCBI lineage: Eukaryota > Metazoa > Chordata > Lepidosauria > Squamata > Shinisauridae > Shinisaurus > Shinisaurus crocodilurus. The sequence goes on from CM037878.1 coordinate 29,437,768, forward strand.
AAAATCTAGGTAATTTTAGATTCAACATAACAGCCTTGCAGGGGATGGGTTTGTTTGTTTTTTAAATGCAAATATGTATTACCTCATTTACTTCTAAATATGGTACACCAGCCCTCTGTATTTGGGACCCCTCTTGCTCATTTTGCTGAGTGGGGTTCTTCAAACAGAGGAATGAATGGACCTCAGTCAAGTGTGATATATGTCCACCCTAATCCTTCATGTGCTTCATCATAGCAGAAGGATTAGCAAGACCAGTAAAAAAATTAGGGGCAGGGGTGGGGTGGTTGGAGAGACTATGATTAGTGATAACAGCATCTGAAGATCCTTTTCTAGGATAAATAAATACTAAAAATTAAACAGGAACAGGAGAATGGGGACCAAAAATCATTAAATTAAATAAAGTTAAACATTTTGTAAATAAAGAGTAATGGCTTCAGCTTGGTGTTTTATACCAAAACTTTTCATATTTTAACATCTGTATCTGTGTGTGCGTGTGTGTGTGTGTGTGTGTGTGTGTGTGTGTGTGTGTATATATTTAAAATCTATAATTTTTAAAAGAATTTTTAATCTTTGAAATGTTTAAATCTATGGTTTTGTTTTTTTTAAAAAAAATTTGAAATCTATAACATTTATAAACTAGATGCACTATTGGTGGTCACTTTGTTTGTTTTTGGAATACTGTATCATGTGCATCACATCGCCTGCATACTGGTTGATTTAAAGCAATTCACGGAACATGGAAGCATTGCGCCATCATTCCCCTCCACTTCTGATGCTCAGGCTAGCTTGCCAGTGCTGCTGTATGTGTAGCCACCCATGCCCCCAAGTAGGAGGTACATCCACGGTGATGACTGAGCACACTCAGAGGCCAAGGAATGCTGACTGAGTGTTGCTGGGGAGAAAAATAGAAAACCGGCTGGGAGGGGAATAGAAAGGAGTATTCAATCACAAGACTGCACAGCTGCTTGGCTGCGTTCAACTCCGTTTGTCACGTGTGGTCTACATGAGAGCTTACATAAAGCTGTGAAACCCAGCTCCCACCCCTGAAATCAAGAAGCCAAGCAAAATTTATGGAAGCCTTGGTACAAACAAAACAAAAAGCCCACAAAGGCATTATCAGCTCTATAAAGTGACTAAATTCTGAAATGCAGAACAGTTGGGGGGGGGGGGAAGAGATAGAATAACTGATTTAAAAATGATCATTATCTTATTTCATCATTATCACCGCTCAGAACACACACACACCTCAGATATCATAAAGTATGCAGCTGGAACATTCTCTGTGGAAATTCATTCAAGGTGGCACATAAAAATCTGAACTGCCAAAGGTATTTTGCCAAGGCCCAACACCCCACCCCACCCCCAAACAACCCACCTTGGCAGGTCTGCAGCAGAGAAATGGTTTTTTTTTTATGGCATTGATGAAGACACCAGTCAAGAGGTCCCAGACTCCCTGAACTTTGCTTCTTGTATGTTCAAGGGATTTACACTATCAGCGCTACCTCACCATAGTACACTACCATTAAAAATAAATATTTAAACTCACAACAACAGTAAAGCAAACTATTCAGTTCAGTGGTGCTCAGTTTTCTATTTTAAATTAATCACAAACCTGGACAAATCTTGCTTGCTGGGGTTTTGGGAGGCTTCGACCTTAGAAAATTTTCGCAAGAGCCCATCATGCTGAGCCCATGCTTAGATTGCACAGCATAAGGTACAAATGCCCAACCCCTCTTCCCCCGCCTAACGTCTTAAACAGTGTAACGGAAGGGTTATAAAATACCACTTCATGTAGACCAAGAGTGAGCAACTGGTGGCTCGGGGGCTACATGTGGCCCTCCACCACTCCCCATGTGACCCGTGAGGCCTGGGGAGCCCCACCTACTTTTCTCCATGGGGAAAAGACAGCTGCCCCCCTGCTGCTATTAGCAGTGCCAGAACAGTGATCATGAGTGGGGGGAATGGGGATGGATGGAGAGGCTTTGGCATCCCTCCATGATCGGATCAGGGTCACTGGGGTGGGTCTCCCAGCAGTGCTGATGCAGCCAGGATTGCTGATAGCAACGGGGAAACAGAGATGCCAATCAGGATCACTGGGGGAGGATAAGAGGCTCTAACCTTCCCTTCCCCCAGTGATTCCCATCCCCTGTGTGTGCACATGGCCCCCAACCCACCACCTGGCATAGCATGCAGCCCCCGGGGCTGAAAAGGTTGCTCACCCTTGATGTAGACAAAAATGGGGTAGATCAGGGGATAGGGAACCTCAGACCCAGTGGCCAAAACTGGCCCTCCTAGAGGCCAACTCTGGCCCATTAGCCCCACCCCCTTTCCCCAATGACCAATAGTCTGTTGGTTTCCCGGCTTTTGTGCAGTTTTCCCCCATTCTAAAAGGTTGAAAGGCCTCTCCTAAGACTTAGTCACCGGCAGTAAGAGCTTTAAGTTACACTATGCTGGGCGGGAGTGTTGCATTTTTGATCCTACCCTGTTTGCCTTTGGCCCCACTGTTGGTGCTTTGGGACTGGGAGATTTAAAATCCAATCTGTGTGCTAACAGTTGCCTGGAATTCCACACACAGATCTTAGCAGAGCTCACCTCCGCGCGCAGCATGCAGCGTGCAGATCCAGCCTTACCAGCCCAGCCTGCCCTTGTTATGACACTTGCTTCCAGCTTCCTCATTGCAGATTAATCCATGGAATCAGGAAACACTCTGGAACACCACAGGTTTAATCCTACCTGTTTATTTACTTATTCAAAGCAAGTTCTATAGAGTATACATTTCCTAGTTACAGTCCATGTGCAGAGTATAAATGCATAGCAAGCATTAAATCCAGTGGAGTAAGTTGAGCTTCACTCCACCTCAGCAAAAGCATTACATTGTTGCAGGAACAAAGGAAAAGAACAAGATTGAGAAGAAGAAATCCTTCCCCTTAAAATGGCTCCTGCTGAGCAAGTCAGTACGTCATCAGAACAACAAACATGTGACTGCTGTTTCGTTTCCTTCCCGCAGATCAGGTTCTCATGCATCCGAGAATAGACCCTGTGTGAGACGAGTAGACATAACAGGCCAGTTCAGAGAGCCACACTGTTCCTTATAATGTGTAAACAATGCACTGCAGCTTGAAAGTGATAAATATCACAACACCCACCACCTTTGCCCTCAGCGCCATGCAACACTGAGTGGCCCCCGAGAAATTCTCTGAAATTGATATTGACCCTCGGGCTGAAAGAGGTTCCCCACCCCTGGGCTACAAGGAAGGACCAATGGCCAGTCAGCTCTATATGTTCATATGTTAAACCAAAGAATTTGCTGCTTTAACTCTTTCAATTCCTATTGTCTTTATCCAAGCACATACACAAAAGTACTGCACACTCACACACCCATGTCATTGATGCTAATGCAGGTGTGAGGATTGTGGGGATGAGTGAACATGCCTCCTCTACTGTTGTGTTGTTAGGCTGGGAACTCTCTGCCATTGGGGGTCCATCTGTGTCCCCTCCCTGATGATGTTTGACTGGGGAGCCAGTGTGGTGTGGAGGTTAGAGTGTTGGACTGAGACTCGGGAGATCCAGGTTCTAGTCCCCACTCAGCCATGAGGCTCACTGGGTGACTTTGGACCAGTCAGTGACTCTCAGCATAACCTACTTCACAGGGTTGTTGTGAGGATAAAATGGAGAGGAGGAGAACCTTGTAAGCCACCTTGGGTTCCTTTCAACAGGAAAAAGGGTGGATATAAATGTATCCATTTATTTATTATTTATAAATAATAAATAAATAAATCAAAATGTTCTGTTTCAGCAGGGCTTTGATCTGACTGATGTTTGATTTTAATGTTTGCTTCTTTTTTGTGTTTTCTGTATTGTATTGATTTTCCAGGATTCTTAATCACATGGAGGTCCCCCACAGATACAAGAGTTGTTCCTCTTCAGACCAAATCTCAGCTTTCGGTGTATCAAATATGAAGAACAACACAAAATTCTAGGTTGCCTACAGGCATATTTTTAAAACCTAACCTCATGGATCTATTAAGAATTTACCAGTCTGACTTGAAGTACAAAGGCATGTGGGGTTAGCATTTCTGCTGTTTCCTGTGGTTTTAACCATGCCAAAGAATGGAACTAACGAAAAGTTCTTGTAGGGCCCAAAAGATCAGAGCACAGGTGCTGGTTGACAGGTAGGCTACTTGAGGTAGCCATATTGAAAGAAACTGATGGCACCATCGCTCCCATGCGGAATGGCTGGGAGTGAGGCAAAAAGCTACCATGGTGCCTGCCACACTGTGGCTCAATGGTGAATACATGCTTCACATGCAAAGGTCCCAGGTTCAAGCCTTGGCATCTCCAGGCAGAACTGAGAAGGAATCCCACAGAGCTGCTTCCATCGCCAGTGCCAGCTCTCCTCCATCCTGTGGTGGGAGAGCACATGCATGGTGCCCCCGATTTCCACCCATCACCACCCATCCCACACCACCAACACAGTGCATCCCACCCTCGTGGCCTCTGCCACATGTCCCACCCCTTGCCGCGTCCCAGGCCTGTCACCTCCCACCCCCCCACAGACACCCACCCCAGCCCCATTGCCTCCACCACGCATCCTGCGCTCTGTCTCTACCACTCACGCTATTGCGGTTGTCTGATCTCTCTGAAGAGCTGTGTTGAACCCTTTGCCCAGTGCAACTCCTCAGAGAGCCAGCCACAGCCAAGCCCAAATGCCTGGCTCAAAGAAGGTCCTTCCACAGAGCCAGGCATTGTGTGTGGGGGGAGGGCAAGAGATTGCCTGTAGTGCAGATGCTTTACCTACATGGCAGCTTCCCCAATGGGGAAGGTGCCACATGGGTGAGACATCCACCCACCTCCTGCCCGCTCTGTCTGATCTGTGATTGGAAATTCTGGTAGGGATACCCCTGTGCAGCTCTTGCATACATGGGAATCCCCACTGTAATCTCGGATCGCAGATCAGATATCACAGTGGGGATTCCTCCAGGGCACAGCCTGGGGGAATCCTGAAAATCTCCACAGGCTGGATGGGCAATCTCTGCAGGGAAGATTAGGCCTGCAGACTGGAGGTTGCCCTCCCCTGCTCTAGATGTACCAAGACCATTGAACCACTCCATTGCTAAACTATTACTAGCCTTTAATGGTCCAGTCATGGAGATGAAAAATATTGGCCTATCTTACTGTTGTAAGGAGGACTGAATGCCTGTGGCCAAAAAACTGGTTGGAGCCACCACAGCCAATCAGAATAAAAAGCATTGTGGACAACAGACACCCCCCACCCCGAGCCAGGCATTTTGGCCTGCCTGGATCTCTGAAGAGAATGGAATCAACTACCTAGGGAGGTCATGGGCTCTCCCACTCTGGAGGCATTCAAGGTGCAGCTGGACAGACACCTGTCAGAGATGCTTTGACCTAGATTCCTGCATTGAGCAGGGGGTTGGACTCGATGGCCTGGTAGGCCCCTTCCAACTCTACTTTTCTATGATTCTATGATTCTAAGAGCTGTGCCACCTGCTTTCGCTGGCCAATGCAGCTCTGCAGAGAGCCCAGGACCAATGGTCTCATTTGGTATGAGGGGGCTTCCTGTATTCCAATGAGACAGCACCATTTGATCCACTTAGATTTTGGTGGTACAGCACGTTTTGTAAGCTAATACATCAAGAGAAGGTGAATAGCAATACAAACAGTTTGATCTTACAAATCCTCCAAATAGCTGTGACAAGGTGTAAACAGTGGGAAGGATCCAGCAATATCAATTCACTAGCACTATTTATATTGTGCTAGCAGAAATCAGTACTTGTGCAACATCAATATCCCTTGCTAGTGTGATGGGTTTCCCGGGAAATTCATCATGCTAACAAGGGCTACTGACATTGAGCAAGCATCAATAGCACTAGAGCACGGACACCACTGGGTCCTTCCAGGAAAAGTTGTCATCAGCTTCACTGAGAAGAAGCTGCTCACTGCCAACCTATCACTCTGTGATGAGAGTAGAAGCAGCCATTATGATGCTTAATAGATGGCCTTCACCAGTATCACTCAGATGCCCTTGTGCGAAGAGCCCTTGTACTTCTTCATATTAAAATAAGAGGGCTCTCCTTACTATATCACGCTCAACTAACACTGTCGGTTCAGCACTTGGGGAAAAGTCCATCGCAACCTGTGATCAGAAATTGGGTCATTAATCAGGAGGTTGAAGATCCAGATGAAAGCTCAGCTGAAACAAAGGGAAAAAATGGGGGGGGGGATTCTCCAGCAGACTGTCCTTATCTGAACTTAGCTGGGGGGAAATGCACATTTATATTGTACTCATTTGTACAATATACACACTGAAAGCCAGTGTGGCGTAGTGGTTAGAGTGCTGGACTGGGACTCGGGAGATCCGGGTTCTAGTCCCCGCTGGGCCATGAAACTCACTGGGTGACTTTGGGCCAGTCACGGACTCTCAGCCTAACCTAACCTACCTCACAGGGTTGTTGTGAGGATAAAATGGAGAGGAGGAGGATTATTATGTAAGCCGCCTTGGGTTCCTTGCAGGAAAAAAGGCGGGGTATAAATATAATAAATAAATAAATAAATTGAATTGGTTTCAAGGGTCCCAACTGTAGCAGAGGAATTCTAAACATAGAAGTAAAATTGCCCTCTACTGAGGGGGAGAGAAAAAGTATGACAAGATGTCATGTTGGGTAAGTGTGGTGTACTGGGTGAGCCAGCTCGTTGTAGTGGTCAGAGCGCTGGCTTAGGATTGTGGAAACCAACGCCATCTCCAGGTTTTTGTGCGTCCTTGGGCAAGAAACCCTCAATGGCCCCCCTTCCTCAGTGAGTCGGCCTCCTCGCCACCATTGTCACCAGCTGCTATTGTCCCTCATTGTCTTTCTCATCATTGCTACCACTTGTTTGCTTGACAGGTAGAGAGCCAGTGAGCAAGAAGGCAGGGGCATCTGCTGCTCCTCCTCTCACCACCACTGTTGTCCAGGCCAGAGTGAGAGGCAGGTGAACAAGCAGGTTGCTATGGTGAAGAGGAGGAGCAACTCCTGCGGGCTCTTGTTATTGGGCCCCTGCTAGGGTGTGGGCCCTCGGTAGGTGCCCAACTATGCCTACCTTTGATGCCAGCTCCATTCAGCCATGGAGCTTGAGCCAGTCACTCTCTCTTAGGCTAACCTACCTCATAAGGTTTTTGTGAGGATGAAACAGGAGATAGAACCAGGTACACTGCTCTACACTCCTTCAAGAAAAGGCAAGATATTGTACAAAATAAATAAGTCAAATACACACCATAGATATGACAGAGGACATTTTCAGCAGCCACTCTATTTCTGCAGTATTGATGGGCAGTTCTGTCAGTTTCACTTCAAATTGTTTACATCTCAAATTCCTTCTCTCCCGAATATGAACGTTGCAAATTTTGGTAAATTCTTATCAAAGATGCACTGAAATGAAATTATAACCCATCAGCACCAACCAAATTCAATAGGTACAGCTATTCCCCACACAGAGAGGACCACAATATACCTGCCTGTCATATAGCTGTTAAAGATGAGGAGTCTGTCAGAAAAAAAGTGGTGGCAACCCTAATTCAGCACTAACATGGTTGAATACAGAGGGATTCAAAGCCAGACTTTTAAGACCTGAGCACTCAAAGCCCTGGACCCAGGTGAATGAATCTGTGACTTTTGCTTTCTTCCACATTCTTAAAAAACAAACAAAACCCCTCAAGTTCTTTTCAACCTGTTTATGAAGAAATTTGCAAATTTTGGTAGGTTCAAAAAGGTTTCTTTTTAAGTCCAAAAAAAGAAGAAGAAAGAACCAACCAAGCAAAATTCTCACTCAGCCCAACTACTGGCTAAGCACCCTCACTAATGGCAGCACCAGGGGCTCCTGGCCAATCAGAACTGGCCGCTGTTAGATTTAGAAATGGGCTGCCAGTCAGTGGATAATCACTATGATGCCTTACACTGCAATAATCTGGTTGATGTTCTCCATTAATGTATTCCCATTTCTTTTGATGGGATAATGCAGATCTACTGTTTGTTTGAACGAGGCATTAAAGCATACTTAGAGAATCAATGGAAACAGCCAAAAAATAGTTGGCTGAACTTATTCCATTGCATTGTTAATAAATATAGGGAGACTTTGTTTTTCTGCAAAACATTTCATACAATGCAGCTAAGATGTTAGTATTTTGATAACATCCCTATGGATAGAATTTGTAAAAAGCATTTAATTCTCCACGATTGCAATGGATGAAATTTAAAAGTTGGCTGGACTGTGCCCTTAACTTTAAAGTAAAACTTTTACATCCATAAGGCATTCAAGAGTGTAAAATATATTTCAATTGATAACCTTTACTTAAATAACAAAACCTATCCAAGTCCAGCAAAAACAATTTCACACTCAACCGGGGATAAGGTTGAAGGATTCAATAATGACTTGAAAGGTTTAAAAGTAAGTAAAAGATAGACTTTGGTTCATCCAAGCTATGAATCTTTTATGAAGAAGGATTAGTCAACAGGGTTGTTCTATTGCATTGTGTGTCAGTAGAACTGCATATCCATGAACTCTCTATACTGTTGAGAATTTAATTTGAATCCATTGTTTTGAAATTGTGTCTTGCTTTGCCATGCCCTAAGCAACTTATTTCAGGAAGGATAGAGTTGGAACAGCTGCTTGGAGGAAGGAGACTATGGATAAACTATTCCCAGTTTGATGCCAATATTGGACTAACTTCTAAATCAGGGAGAACAACTCTAAGTGGATGAGGTGCTATATAACCCACCCACCCCCAGCCAGCCAGCCCTTCATGGGATCAAAGATATCAGGTGGGGTATGCCCCCATGATGTCAAACAGGGAGGAGCCATGCCTCTTAACATAATTTGGTTCCCGGTGGGCAAGCAAGGAAGATTGTCCTCTCAACACCTCTATCGGGAACTGGCTTCCCTGCCTGTGGGCCTTCTCTCTGCATGCAGTGAAGCCACTTTACCTGCCCAGTGCCTTCTCCCTGGGTTCTGTCACAGATGCTTCACCTCAGTGGTGGCTTCCCCAATGGGGAAGGTGCCACATGAATGAGTCCACGGGCGGCGGCGGCCTAGGGATGTTGGAGAAATGTGCAATAGACTCACTCAAATGAGTTCGAATTTCTAAGAATCTGAGCCATGGATTCCGCAGCAGACCGGCTTTTCCCGAGTCACACAGATTCCACGGACTGTTCCCCCCAGGGATGGGGACTCGGACTCGGGGACTCGACTCATGAGTCGGACTGAGTCCCCCCTCTGACTCGACTCGGACTCGAGTCCCAAATTAATATTTTTAATGGGACTCGAGACTCGGGACTCGAGACCAAGGACTCTTCAACATCCCTGGGCTGTGCCAGAAGGAGTGGAGAGGAGCGTGATTGCCGGCGAAGAGCACATGGAAGCGAGGTGTGCCGCTGCTCGGCCACTATGGACGGCTACCAGGAGTGCAGTGTGTCAAGATTTATTTTGATTGATGTGTTGCGTACTTGGGAGAGGCAGAAGAAGGACCTGAGATTACTCTGTGTGACTGCTCTGAGTGTGTTTCTGGTTCCAGCAAGTTCATCACCAGTGGAGCGGGTGTTCAGTGAGGGTGGAATTGTGATGAGATCTCACCGTTCCAGAATGGGGGCCAAACATTTAGAAAAAATCATGTTCCTCAAATACAACATGGATAAGTTTTAGGAAGTACAGCAAGTTTATTTTTTTAAATCATTTTTCTAAAATGCAACCTTTCAGACATGTTGGGTTTGGCTGCCTCTGCCTGCCTGTCTGGGGTTCCCAGCCTCCTCTGCCTGCCTGGTCTCTTCTTGACCAGTTCATCAGTTGAATTGTCCAAGACAAAGGCCTCTGCCTGCCTGCTTTGGGGTTCCCTGCCTCCTCTGCTTGCCTGGTTATTTTGGGTTTTTCTGCCTGGTCTGTTCTTGCCAAAATCAGTTGCAGAGTTTTGAAATAAAAAGGCACACTTGTGCCTAGAATTTATTTAAGCCACACATCTGAAGTAGCCTTATTTTGTTGGGGGAAAACCCCATTGATTTTAATAGGGACTCGTGGAGTCTGCTTTGGGAGTGACTCGTGATTCGAGTCACCATTTTGGACCAAGGACTCGGACTCGGACTCGAGACTCAGGCCCAAAGACTCGTGACTCGACTCGTGACTCGAGACCAAGGACTCTTCAACATCCCTGGTCCCCCCCCCCATAATTTTATGCAAATTTAGTCATAGAATTATTATTTTTTAAAAAAACACCCAGCAACCAAAAATGTACATTTCCTCCATAGGGTAAAGTGTGAAAATACTCATTTTACTGGGATTTGCATATTTTGGGGGGATTTGTGCAATATCAGTAGTGCGAATTTGCACAAGTGCTAATTTCTACAAATGTGTATGATGCATTTGCACAAAATCCGATTCCATCAATGAGTGGACGATGGAATGAAAGGCAATTGACAATCTGCAACATGTAGACGGAATGGATTTTACCACATCCATGCATCCCTAGTCCATGCCCACCCACAGCCCCTGCTATTGCCCTTGATCTGTGATCACAGATTATAGTAGGGATTCCCCTGCACATTTCTTGCACACGTGGGAATCCCCACTGTTATCTCAGACCACAGATTGGAGATTGCAACCGGAATTCCTTGCGGGCATGGCTTAGAGGAATCCTGGCAGGCTCCACAGGCTGGATGGGCAACCTCTGCAGGCCGGATTAGGCCTGCAGGCTGGAGGTTGCCCTCTCCTGTTCTAGATGCACCAAGATCACTGAACTGTTCCATTGCTAAACTATTACTAGATTTTAATGGCCCAGTTATGGAGATAATAATATTAGCCTACCTTACCAGGATGTTGCAAGGAGGACTGAATGGCTTTGGAAAAAATCGCCTGGGGCCACCACAGCCAATCAGAATAAAAAGCAGTGTGGGCAACAGACAGGACAGAAAGAGCAAAGAAGAACGACAAAAATTCATGAAGCAGTTCAGCAAGTCATTTTTCCTCCATCAAATGTGCTAATTTCCAAGTGAACATGGAAATTAGAGAAATATGGAAATTGGAGAATTTTCAGTACAGCCCTAATAAATAGAAGCAGCTATCTATTCCATTGATTTGATTCCAGAGGTGCTTCTTTCTTTGTTGACCACCTGTAAGTGCACCTGAGCTTCCTTATGTAGAAGAAACTGCAGGATCATAACTGACACAAATGCAAAACAAAGTTTAGCCATAGCAAGTTGTGCCCCTGTGAACAAAAGTATTACGAATTTCATGATTGCAGCCATACACTTGGTTGAAACATTGCCCTATCTCATTTAAGCAATGGCTTACAATTGCTGTGTTGCACTCTGCGAAATCCAAACATTTTTTTTTTAAGAAGAGCTTGTGTGACTGCAGTTATTTCTGTGCAGCTGATCTTATAAAATATTCATTTAAGAAGTATTTGATTTATATTTTAAATAATACCAGATCCTTGGCTCACACATTTAGGTCAATAAAAAGGGTGATTATCAACACACAATGACCTGAAGCACTGGTACCTGAGGTAAGGAATCTCAGTCATTGGGACTATTTCTGCCTCTAGGCTATATTCAGCATTATGAGGAACTAAAATATAGTCATTTCGGCATTCGGATTCAGTCCTAGAGGTATGATTTCTGATAACCCAGCAAATAACACACTCTTGAAAGACATTGCTGGTTCTTTTGAGTTTCAGTAAAGATCTCAACTTTACAGGAACAGGGCCAGATTAAGATTGGGGCTATTGGAGCTGCAGCTCCAGGCCCCTACCACAAAATAGGCCCACAATATAGGGACGCGCGGCGGCGGCGGCGGGGAAATGAGGACGTCACCTCGCTCACCTGCGGGGCATTGCCGGAGCCTCGCGTGTGAAGGTTTCCCCGTCGGCTTCAGCGCCCAGTAATCCGGGGGGAAAGGAGCCGCTCACCTGAGTTTAGCCGCCGGGAGCTCGAAGTTAAGAGTCCCGCCGGGCCGGGGTGCCTTCCTCCGCGGATTTAGCGTGCAAGACTTAATACAAGGATTCTCCCCCCCCCACAAAAAACAACAAACACTGTAACTAGCGCGCAAGCCCCCTCCGCACCCGCTTGCCCCCCTTGCACGCGCGCGATCCTTTCCCGCAGGGGCGACCTTCCCTTTGCGCCGTGCCGCGCACCCCCCCACCCCCGGCGCACACGCGTCGCAGGCCCCACTCGCCGCGCACGTTTCCTTGCACTTGCCGGCGCATTTGCGAGCATTTCCGACCGCTGGAGGAGCCCGCGTTTGCGCCCGTTGCAACTGGAAGCCTGTAGGCTCCTTGAGGGCAGGGACCTCCCTTTCCCTGGCTCGTGCGTGCCCACTTTTTGAGGACCGCCTTGATCACGGCGGGGGTGGATGTTGCAAAGGCGCGGGTGCTTTTCCATTTTTGCGCTGTGATCGCGAAGCGGCTTATTTTGCATGCTGTTCCGAGATTTGTAGTTCTTTCCCCCCCCTTTAAACTTTATTTTCTTTGCGGGGGCTGCGTGGGGGGGGCAACAAAACAAGCTGCGAGGAGGCTACCCTAAAGCAGAGCGGGCCCGAGCCTTCCTTCTCTCCGCGACACGTTGTGGCGGGTGCTGTGGGAAAGCCAAGAACCGCTCCCGATTCGAGGCAAGAGGAGCAAACTTTGGAGAGGGTGTGTGTGCGAGAGACGCAAACACGCACGCACCCGTCCTGCCCCCAGATACCAATTCTGAGGGACCCGTTTCAGTCTCATGTTTGCGGGTGGGGGGGAGTGAGGAGGATGCATTTGCAGCTGCGCCGCCTCCCCTTGACCCTGCCCTGCGACTGACCCTCCCCAGGCAAGCCCCCTCCCCTCCCGCTCCGCTCCCTCCATGCGCATGCTCCAGGCTGGACAGCTCCTGAGAGGGAAATTTAAAAACGGTTTGCCAAGCGAGAGAAAGATCGCAGCCAACTTGCCAAAGGGAACAGCCGAGCTCTCTCTTCCCCCCTTTTGCAGGAGCCGCCGCCCACAGCGATCTTCCTCCGCCTCCCAGGTACTACCAAGTCCCTTCCCCGCAAAGGTTTGCTGGGCCGTGTTTTGTTTGTTTGCTTGCAAGAGTTGTAGATGTTGCTCTTCGCCCGGGGACGCTTTGCCTCTGCAACCCCCCCCAAAAAACACGCACCCCCAGTCTGCAGATGGAGATCCGGTCTGCACATCTCCACAAAGGGAGGGGGCTTTGGATGAGGGCCGCACTAAAAGAGCGCGATCCTAAGCCTGTTTGCTCAGAAGTAAGGAGGCTTACTCTTGAGCAAGAGTGTTTTAAACTGCAGCCGCCTCAGTGGTTGCCGTGGCCTGGGGAGGATTGCAAAAGGTCGGATCCGGCTGACCAGTTTAGTTTCCTCCCCCCCCTTCTCTCTTATGGGTCGTAATAGGGGGTACTTTGAGATAACTTGTTTGACTGGTCCCTACCCCACCCATCCTTTTTTGTTGCTAAAACTATGTCCTGGCACACTGTTCAGTAACATCCTGGCACACTGTATTTTGAGTATAAACTCCTCGTTGTTGCTAATACTTACTTACCTGCTACATCTGCCTCTGGGCTCTTCCGCCAAGGAATAACCTGTTTGTGTGTTTAAAACTAGTGGTTGCTATTTATTTCAAGAGTTACTCTCTGCACCATAATCATAACGCAGGCTGTATTGATTATGATGCTTTAATAATAATAATAATAATAATAATAATAATAATAATAATACTTTAAGGAACAAATTTTTATGAGCTAAACATCATACACTTATATTTAAATTGTTTATATGGTTTATGTTTATTTAAAAATGGTTGTTGTGAATGTTCTATTTATAACGGTTTTATTGAGTTAACAAGCTTATTGTTTACAAAAAAAGAAATATTTTCAATATGTTTCTGTTTTGGCACTTTAATGGTAATTAAAGTATTTAATTTGTTTTAATATAAAATTGCGTCTTCATTTTATTTATTTCCATAAAAAGGCTCACCAAAATCCTCAGCACCAGACCCATAATGCTCTTAATCCGGCCCTGTACAGGAAGAGTGTAAGTTAGCATTTAAATACTAGATATAGATGCTCTCTCCCCTTCCCCAAACTTATAGACCTGCAAAATATATTAAAATAGCTCTTTTAGCCTTGAAATAAGATTGAAACAGACACTGAGTTGCTCAGGAAAATAATATGAAAATTGAAAAAGAGTGCAGTCCAAGTATAAAAAAAATAGTTTTGTGGCATCTTAAAGACTAGCAGCTTTATTGTAGCATAAGCTTTCATGATTTAGGCCTGACTTCAATAGAGATGGATAAGAAATCTGTTCAGTTTGCATTTCAATGCAAATTTACCAAATGTACTCTTCCCTAACCTCAACATGAACTGGAGCATAGTTAGACATTGAAAGCTGTACTTTTACAGAGTTTGTGATGCAGTTTGCAAAACCAAATGCATACCTCCAAAAAAGTGTGTACAAAAATGTGTACATTTGGGAAAGGATGCACAAAAATACTTTAAAATAGTAAAATTGCTTGCAAAAATGAATAAATTTGGAAAAGTGTGCACAATAATGCATACATTTGGGGGGAATTGTGTACAAACGTGTAGATTTAGAAAAATGCACAAAAGAATTTTCATGTGGATTTAAAGCTGCAATCAATGCAGAAAAGGGATGGACTGAATTTAGCAGTGGAAAAACAAGCTTTGCAGTGAAATCGTGCTTGACAAATTTGCCCATCTCTAACTGTTGGCAGACACATACGTAGGCTGTAGGGCAGTATATCCAACAGCACACTACAGCTGGCATGAATCATATTGTACCAGTGTGAATGATCTCTAGTGCAATGCCAGTCGTGCTTGCTGGTGTGTTGGGTTTTCTGGGGAAACCCATCATACCAGCAAGTACTACTGGTGCTGTGCTAGAGGTCTTTTACACTAGTGCAATGTAATTTACGTTAGCAGTAGTGTTGCATTCGATACTGCCCGTATACAAGTAAACAGTAAGACAAAAAGGCCATAAAAAGTGAGAGGTGCAGTCTGTAACACTACACTTGTGTATGTGTGTATATATATATATATATATGGACCTTGAGAATGTGCATTGTATGGTGTTATGTATCACAGGAATGTTATGAATTTCATGGACTGAGAGGGTGACCAAACAAAGAAATATTAAAGAGAATGTATAAAGAAAGAGCAAGAAATTATAAAACACAGAAAAGACAGAAAACTAGAATATTTTGGTCATATCATGAGAAATAAAAAATATAGACTGTTGCAGCGGATTATACGAGGGGAAATAAATGGGAGGAAAAGGGTAGGAAAAGGAAGAACATCTTGGCTGAAAAACCTGAAGGAATGGGTTGGGAGCAATGCAACATCATTGTTTAGAGTGGCCATATCTAAAGACTGTTTAGCCATGATGATGTCCAACCTCTGGTAGGAGGGCAATAAGAAGAAGATTAATTATGTAGCTTGCCATTGAGGGAAAGCTTTTTCATCCACAAATTGCCAGCACTGGTGACCCAAGTTGGACTGGGACCCTAGTGTGGTAGGTAGGGGGCTTTCACCCTTTGCCTCTCACTGCACTCCCAATCCAGATATCAGGTCCCATGCCAGCAATTAGAATTGAGAAAGAAAACTCCCACTGACTCCAATGAGATTAGGATGTTTCATGTCAAATGCAAATTGCGAGTGTGTATGTGGAGATCCGGACCGGGTCTGCACTGCAGCAGGGGACAAAGGTTTAAATCCCTCTACACCCCCCACATACCAAGGTCTGAATTGGCAACAGAAGCCCCATTCTAGAAATTTGTGAAAGGAAAAGCTTGTATTCAAGGGCAAACTACATGATTAATGTCACATATATAGTCTGGTATTAAAATAAGCACAGTGTTGATTCACGACAGCAGCAACTGATGAGCAGCAGCAGTAAATCTTCCTATTTTTGTGCTAATTGAACATTTGATTTGGGAAAGAAAACCTTGGTCTTGGCTAAGTTCTAAACAGGTAGAATCAAACATGCTGCTAAATTCCACTTTAGCAATCCTCATGCTGGAGTCTTAATTTCACATCCTTGATTCAGAAACTTAATTCAGTGCTGTGGATGAAGACAAGGGATTCAAGCCCAGACTTTTAAGAGCTAAGCACTCAAAGCCCTGGGCTTGGATGGATGAATTTGTCAGTTCTGGTTTTTCCCACATTCAATTTTTTTAAAATAAAAATCTCAAGTTCTTTCCATCCCAAATATGAAGAAAACTGCTAATTTTGGTAAATTCTTATCAAAACAAACTGAAATAAAATTCTCACCCATCACTAGCAGAGCTCTAAAATCCATTCTTCATTTCCCTTGTTATCTCCTGATGGGTCTCACACAGACGCATGAAGCAACATGAAGCAGAAAATCAACCATCAGTATCTGAGCACGAAGCAGATTTATTGTAGAAAGTGATGCATGCTAAAAGCCTAGCATGTTTTCGGCTGTGTCCAGCTCTCCATCAAAGGGACATCAGAATTTATCAATGTAAGTTTGAAAAATTGTTCCATTACATATACTCCAGTTCGTTTCAAATGTATATTCCCCAATGAAAGACTGGATGTTGTTCGAAATATGTTGGGGTTTTAGTATCATTTTATACTATAAATCTGCTTTGGGATTATTATTGACTGTTGATATTTTATCTCCCAGGAGCAAGCACCATGCCATCCTAGATTCTGTCTTGGAATGCAACTTGATCAAATGAAGCAACACTGACAAATGTTGGATGATCCACTGCAGAGCCATATCAACTCCTTGGGTCTCTCATCTGCCAATGCCAAGTTTGACAGAGTGCCACAGCCAATTTGCTTATCCCATGAGAATCATTTTTTAAAACAAGCAGGCCTAAGGTGAGAAAAGATCATTGTGCCACAAACACACAATTAGCATTGGGTTGGTGCAATGTGCTTTTAATCTCAGGACTTGTTTTGAGATGTGGGCAGTCTATGAACCAGGAGTGGGCAGCTTGTTTAGGCCTACAACTCCCATCAGCCCTGTCCAGCATGGCCAATGGTGAGGGAAGTGTAGGCCAAAACATCTGGAGGACTACTGCCCACCCCTGCTATAAACCAATGAGAAGATGATGAACATATGGTGGACTGACTTAGGGTCGTTTCTTCCCCTGTAGGATCCTGAATTAAGAGATCTTGTTGGAAATAAATTTACATTATCATTTTTGATGGAGAAATGTAACCACATGGAGTTCACCAAGTCATTTTCTTGTAGTGACAGTTTCTTCACAGTGTGCTCCATCGAACACACACACCTATATCTCTCTCTAAACACATACTCGGTCCAATATTTAACTATAAAGCATTCATTTTAGGCCTTTTTTCCCAGGATTTGTTTAGATGTTTATCTGACATATGCAGATTCAGCCAAACAAACTTTTCACCACATGGAAAAATACATTGAAAACATTCTCACAACTTTACACTTTCATTCAGACAGTTGACAATTCTGACTGGTGGTGAACTCCACTTAAGACTTCTGCATGTTCCACCTCTTTAAAAGTAAACAAAACATCTGGAGAAGTTTTCAGTGTGGGATTTCAAGTCTCTCAGCAACAGAAGCGTGTTCAGCTGCAAAGGTCACTAAAGTGGGAGGCAAAAATCTTGGCTCACCTCCTGAGGCACATCATTATACATCTCTGTGCCTGTTTTCCCTCCATCTTTTGTTTGCTTTGTCGAAACAATTTATAAACTCTTCAGGAGACAACCTTGTTTCACCATATGCTTCTAGTGTGCAAAAAAACAACAACCCAGCAACACACCACAAGCATCCAAAACAGCAATCTTTAAGCTCCTTACTCCAGAGTCAAACCACTGACTTCAACAAAGCAAACTTGACTTGTAGGATTTGTGGATCAGGGCCTTGGTCTGAGTTGGAGCCTCAAGATGTCAACAAAATGTGCATTATTGCCTGATGAGGAAGTAATATGTACAGCCATACTCTGCAGGCAAAGCAGCAGCAGGGGCAACATGTACTAGGCAATGAACAGCTGTATTTCTAAGTGACTTGGCAGGAGAGATCTCTGTTACAGCTTTAAAGGGAAAGAGAATGAACAGACATATTCCATTGCAGTGTTTATCTCCTCATGTCATGGTAGACTAAAGCCCTGTTCAGATGTTATGCCCCTTACATGATGAAAGGGAGAGCAGGGACAAGCATGCATGAGGGATGTGTGAAAAATCCCCCCAATTGGATTTTTTAAAAATAAATAAAATAAAATTGGGCAGATTTCTTCAATCTGCATCACCCCAAAATGGCCATAGACAAGATGCATTTTCTGCATATTCCCAGACCTGTGAAAATGTGTCCAATAAAATGCCCACATTTGAAAAAAATGCATCAAGAAAAATGCATGCATTTAAAAACATGTACAAACATGCTTTAGTCAATAGGTCAATGCATACAAAAATGCATACAATCTGAAAAATACACACAAAAATGCACAATTAAAAAAAACAAAACACCTCCATATGGGAGGGGTAGCGGCATGCCAAGTGCTGCTCACAGGAGCTCCTGCCAGTGCCAGCCAAGTGCAGTTCATGCCTGTTTCTCATTCCCCATACAAGGACTAGGAAGCAGAACTGCATACTTGGCCTGCAAGTGTGCTTCATTCCACCTTTGCCTTCCCCTCTTATGGAAGAAAGATTAGCAAACCTGACTTCCCAGCCAAAGCAATGGTTGGGAATTACCGGTAAGTCAGGGGGCATGGCCACTCTCACTGATGTCATTTTCCTGGTGGATGACTGGGTGGGAGGAATTTGGATGGAAAAAAAAATGTCATGCATTGTAGAGTTGCCCCAAGGTAATTAAGCTGCAACATTTCAGGAGAGGTGCATGGGAAGGAGATTGTGGCAGGGGAGACTTTAAAGTTTTGTGGGAAAGGGATTCATTCACCTCCATTATTTTTTTCCCCAGCAGGGGCAATTCATATAAAAATAACTTATTTTGTCAGCGTGCTGCTAGATAAGTAGCCTGAAAAATTTCAGAAGGAGAGGTGCAGGGTTAGGGAGGGTGTTATGATGAAGGAAAAACAGTTTGTGGCTTTGTTTTTGTTTTGTGCTCAATGACACCAAACAATGACTCATTCCTCTTCTGCATCCCTCCCCAAAGCACTGTAATTAGAAGTAACAAGGAGAGACTTGATAACTTGGTCTTGCTGGTTGGAAGCTAGAGATGTCAGTCACAACACTATGCCCCTCTCCTCTTCTCATCCCTCCTTTCTTCTTCTTCTTCTTCTTCTTCTTCTTCTTCTTCTTCTTCTTCTTCTTCTTCTTCTTCTTCTTCTTCTTCTTTTCTTTTATGGAGAGCTTGGAATGGAAATGTAATCATTTTTAATCATCTGTCTCTGGGAGTGTCTGACTCTATCTGTTTCTTCTGATCTCTGAGGCAGACCCAAGGCTGGGGGAGCAGCCCAAATTGATATGCTTTAAGGATGTCCTGCTTTGCCTCGGACAAAGCCTGAAGCACTCCAAAGCAGTCCACTGTACTATTACTATTGTAATGATGTCATAACTCCATTTCACGGTCAAAACCTGGGAGTTCAGCCAGCATAAGGGATTGAAGAGCAATCCTCTCCTTGTCCAGGATTGCAGTGAGGACAGGATTGCAATGCAGTCCAATCAAATGTAAAGTCGACAAAAAAACTGCTCAACTTGTCTGAGCATGGAAAGCTAAGCAGGGTCAGGCCTGGTTATTACTTGGATGGGAGACCCCTCCTCTAGTTTCCTGCATTGAGCAGGGGGTTGGACTCAAGATGGCCTTGTAGGCCCCTTCCAACTCTATGATCCTATGATCCTAAGTATCCTCCTCAACGTTTTTCATGTAAAAGTTGTATAATAATAATAATAATAATAATAATAATAACAACAACAACAACAACAACAACAACAGGGATGGGGACTGTCCAGGACTCGACTCGTGAGTCGGACTGAGTCCCCCCTTTGACTCGAGTCAGACTCGAGTCCCAATATTTTTAATGGGACTCGAGACTCGACTTGGGACTCGAGACCTAGGACTCGTGTTTCAAAATCATGTTCTTCAAATGCAACATGGATAGGTTTTAGGAAGTACAGTCATGCCTTGGATTGAGAGCATAATTCGTTCCGGAAACTTGCTTGTAATCCAAAACACTCTTATATCAAAACGAAATCCCCCCAAAAAATTTGTACAGAGATTTTTAATTTAAGCCGTACTACAGTACTTGTATTGCAAGACATCGCTTGTATATCAAGTAAAAAAAAATTAAATAAATATTTAAAAATTTGCTTGTCTTGCAAAACGCTCTCAAACCAAGTTACTTGCAATCCAAGGTATTACTGTACAGCAAGTTTATTTTTTAAAATCATTTTCCTAAAATGCAACCTTTCAGACATTTTGGGTTTGGCTGCCTCTGCCTGCCTGTTTGGGGTTCCCTGCCTCCTCTGCCTGCCTGGTCTCTTCTTAACCAGTTCCACAGTTTGAATTGTTCAAGACAAAGGCATCTGCCTGCCTGCTTTGGGGTTCCCTGCCTCCTCTGCCTGTCTGGTTATTTTGGGTTTGTCTGCCTGGTCTGTTCTTGCCAAAATCAGTTGCAGAGTTTTGAAATCAAAAGGCACACTTGTGTGGCTTAAATAAATTCTAGGCACATCTGAAATAGCCTTATTTTGTTGGGAAAACCCCCCATTGATTTTAATACGGACTCATGGAGTCAGCTTTGGGAGCGACTCGTGACTCGTGAGTCACCATTTTGGACCAAGGACTTGGACTCGGACTCGAGACTCGGGTCCAAAGACTCGTGACTCGACTCATGACTCGAAACCAAGGACTCTTCAACATCCCTGAATAATAATAATAATAATAATAATAATAATAATAATAATAATAATTAAAAAAAATTAATAATGCTTTGATTCTGCTGTGTCATTTTCTCACCTTGCATCTTTTGCATATAACACAGACCAGAGAGAAAGAGAGAGGAAGAAAGAGAGAGAGACCAGTGCAATAGCAATGACAATGAAGAAAGCAATGAATTGAATAGCACTGCAAAGTCAGAGAGGGAAAACAGATGCACTGGCCCCAGCACTGTTACAGTAGATGAGGGTCAGTGGCTCTCATACTGTGCCTGAGTATTCAAGTGTGAGGTTTTAATCAGCCCTCAATATGGGACTGCTGCTACTGGCCAGTGAACAAGAGGGAGATCAAACACTTGGGTGCCAGATATGAGCTGAACTAAGGTGCTGCTAACCCATTTGCAGAACAATATGACCGGCTGGACACGCTAGTTGCTTGTCTTAGGGTAGTGGCAACTGGCCCTCTGGATGAAAGGCTATGGAGCACACAGCATCAAAATAAATGGCCTTCCCCCTCATCTGCTGATGCCTTTGGTATTCATTTGTCTCTGTTCAGACTTGAGTGATCATCTTTGGTAAAATATTAAACCCACTTTACACAGGCATAAATCACTCTAGAAGACTGAGCCACCACAGAGAAATTGGGCCAACGGACGGATCTTCCTGTATTTGTTTCTTGACATATTCATGTTCAGATAGATGGAATGAAGCCTGGGAAGGGATTTTTGAGACACAGAATGTTTTTTTTCCTGAAAACACCCCATTAACAATTGAATGGAGACAGTTCATGCTGCAATATTAGATGCCCACACCCAGGCATCCTCAAGTCTCAGGCAGCTGTCAAGGCTGCAGTAGCCTGGCAGGGCCCGCTACTGGTGGCTACCCTAGGAACCCCCTTTTAAAAAGAAACCCAACCAAGCTATGTCAGTGGCATTATAGGAAACTAAAATGGTGCGTAGACCCAGGTAGGGGTAAGAGAATCAGTGAGACTTGAGCTCATCAAGGTTCTTCTCCAAGTTCCGTTTCGAAGCTCAGTCCACCTTGCTTCCATTTTCAATCATGACCTGTTTTTCTCGCATTTGAATGGGAAAAGTGTGCATTTCGGAATGCATGTTCTGAAAGTGCAAGCCCAAATATGAACTTCCCCATAAAGTGTGAAAATGTGTGTGTGTGTGTATTTATTTAAAATGCATCTTTTAAAATATGCACTTTTTTTAAAGTGCCCATTTTTCAAATGTGAACACAACTTCAGGAAGTGGTGAGCTGTTCCCCCCAAAAATGCACCTGCATTTGTGTTAGCGTTCAGAGGTGCAAACAGGGCCAAATGGAGTAAAAAAACAACAACAAAGCAAAATGAAATTCTCATATATACCTTGACCTGGGAGTCTGACACTGCTCAGGACACTGCCGCCCATGCCCGCCGCTGCCTGTCATGGTCACCATGGCCCACCAATGGAAGAGGAGGCCCACCAAAATCCAATTTGCCCAGTTCTCCCACAAACCTGTCCATGCTTCCTGAAGGCAGAATCTAAAGTCAATCTCCCTTTTCCATTTTCAAATGTGCTACACACCACATGTGGACATGCTGGGTGCCAACAAAGGGCCAGGACAGGAAGAGGGCAGGAGCAGGTTGCTGATAACATGGGAATCTGTAAGGTATGTAGCAAGATCCTAACTCCCCCATTTCCTCTTCAAGGCTCCAAACTGCTGGATACCAAGAGTTGCATGGGTGTGATACCTTCCTGTTGCCATGGAACCCTGGCACCAGACGGACGCACACAGGGATAAGCCTTCAATTGCCAGGGCTTACCATTAGGCTGAAGCCTAATCCACAAGGGAAGCCTTCCGCTTGCTTCCCTTGAGCTGGTGATTTTAAGGGGAAGAATTGGCCTCGGAGAATGCATGGCTTCTAAAATGCATATCCTGTATGGGATATCGCGCTAAATGATAAATTAACTTGTAATATTATGTGTCAAAAAGGACAATTGGAGAAAGACACTTTTGTGAACATTTGGGGTAAATTTTCGGATTATGTGTTGGTGAAGGGGAAGGGGAATGAACCTTGTCAAGATTTGTTACATTTTTGGAATATAGAATAATATCATATATATATATATATATATATATATATGGGGAGAAATATAACTTGGTCCCAAGAGGTGGGGTGTGTGTGTGCACAATGTTTATGTTGTATTTTTTGTTGTATTCTTTAGTAGTTGTATGATTGGAAAAATCAATAAAATATATTTTTAAAAATTAAAATAAAATAAAATAAAATGCATATCTTGAACCCAGTCACACACACCCCACATTCAATCCTTTAGGCCAGCCTTCCCCAACATGGGTCCCCAGATGTTGCTGGACTACAGCTCCCAGAATACCTTGTAATTAGCCATGATGGCTGGGTATGCTGGGAGCTGTAGGCCAGCAACATCTGGGGACTCAAGGTTGGAGAGCCCTGCTTTAGGCCAACCTTCTCCAACATGGGTCCCTCCAGGTGTTTCAGACAACAGCTCCAATGAGCCCAAGTCAGGGATGATGGAAGATGTAGGCCAAAGGGGAAGGCTGCCTGGACTGGAGTAATGAAGGGTATTGCCCCCTAGTGGCAGCCTGGAGGACTGCAGGGATGTCGCAGAATGAGATGAATGTGTGTTGGCTGGAGGGAGGGAGGAACTTGCACATCAGATTGGGAGAGGAGCAGACGGACAGAGAAAGTGAGAGGTGGAGTTGAGCATGGGAAGGAGGTGCTTTGAACCTAATCATCCCCCACCCCCGCTGAATCTTTTCAGCCTTAAGGGAGTTAATGGACCACAGGGAAAGGGGGGATTCATCTTTTTCAATAAAATAAATACCCAGAAAGCATACAATTACACTTGCTCTTAATAATGGCTTTTTAAAAAAATTAAGGACCAAGTGTTACATATTTAAAGTTTTTTTTTTTCAAAGTGGAAACAGGGGTTAGCTATATGAAGCATGAAAAAAGTAAACTCTGCATCAGCTTTCCTAGCCACTCCTGTCCTGCCTTTTCAGCTCAGAGACTTGGCTTGTGTAACCCCCTTTATTTTCCAAGTCTTGAGCAAAAGCTGCCATTCATGTTGAATTGGGTATTGATTTTGTTCATATGAAGAAGTGCTGGTTCGTTCACGATGAATGCAAGCGGTGACCTAAAACTGCATTTGAGCAGAGAGACTCAGGAATATAGACACACACAAAAGGTCGGCCGTGCTGAAGTATGTGAGATCCGTCTCCAGGCGTTCTCCTAATAGGAAATAAATACCTTATGATAGGTGTGATAGACTGGTTTTGAGGACTGGTGGCAGGTGTGGAATTAAACACTGCAACTCTTTTAAACCCTGCTGTAACCCTCAAGTGCCAACAGTAATGGAAAACATGACAGGAATCAGTCTTGGCAGGGCTGATTGTTCACGCAGGGCAACAAAAGTTGGCTTTTAGTATAGTTTGGAGGATCGCAGTGGCAATACAGGGGATAAAGCCTAGCTCTCATCAACCCAACAGCTTACCTGGGAGTTAAGGTTTTAATCCTATGCATTCTTCCGGAAGGAGGACGTATTGTCTAAGAAGCCTTCATAAATAGAGGACTCTTTGGGGAGCAACTAAGATTGTCCTGGAAGGAAGAGGTGAGTGGGTAAGAAAGAGAAGGAGAAGAGATTTGCTACTAGAGAGCAAGATTTCATTTTTACAGATCTATTCTACTTCCAAGAGAGAGACACTTAAAGGAGAAGCCAATCAAACAGACAGTGCTGGAATCAGCTTCCGTGTGATGCCTTATCCTACTGTGTATGTAATGAGTTCCATCAGCCATGGTGTCATTCTACTTCCTAGTATAAAGAGTTTCCATGACACCATCAGCTAAATCCCAAGGCTGCGGGGCAACTCTTCACATAAGCACTACATAACAGTGGATACTGCACCTTTCAAATGTGGCAAGGACAACTGGACAAGTCATCATGTAGAGGAAGGAAGGAAGTTTCCAGTGCACTGCCTTCCCTTGATGTTTGGAAAGCAGGTCCCCTGTGTCTAAGGGTCAGTGATCAGAGTGTTGGTTCAAATCCTCATTCTGCTGTTAAGGTTATAGGGTGATCTCAAGTTCCCATCTCTCAGCCTTACTTCATGTGGTTATTGTAGGGCTAAAATCTCATCTGGGTTCCTTGGGAAAAGGCTGAGATAAAAATACAACGTAATTCATAGAATCATAGATTTGGAAGATTCCTCAAAGGTAATCTAATCCCCCCCATTGGGCATCATGATTCTACAGAGATTCTACAGAGATCTGAACCTTCATATCAAATGCAGAAACCATGGCACTATGCTACATACACGCATTAACCATGAACTCCTCAATGCCCTGAAACTGAGTAATGATCTCAGGTAATTTCTGGGTTAATCTAAAGAGAGATCTCAAGAGCTTGCCCACTGCAAATCATCACCACTCACAACTCCAAATGTGAACACCTTAAAAATAATGCTTGCACATTCCCAAACTTTCAATCACATTTGGAAAATGTCTATTTTAAAAATATTTAAAAATATATGCTTATATGTATATGGGCACACATAAATGCCCCATGATAATCGTCTTGAGACAATTGTGGAAGTCTCAAAAGTGCCATCCTTAAGGCTTCTTTAAATATTTCTGTTCTGAACTGCAGTTATATTATACCATACCAGCTTTCTCCCCCGACCCCCACTCATAGACACTTTCTAGCAGTCATCTCTGTATGAAAGAGAATTGTCCTAGCCAAAGACATGTCAATACATTCATTTTGGCTTATGCTAATGAATATAGACTGACGATCATTGATCCGAAAGATTTTTGGCAGAAGTCTTGATGGAATTCATCCTTTTGTATTCTTATTGAGTTTCTAAGTCATAACTCCTAAGGGCTGAACTAGAAATATAAATTAGAATTATGCAGTGCATTATAATTTCATCAGTAAAGCCATATGTTACCAACAATACTGAAGTCCAATAATGAAATCAGATTTACATCTATTTTATTTATTCCATTTATACTCTGCCCTTCTTCTAGAGGATGGAGAATAGTTTACATATGTTTCCCAGGCAGTCTTTTGTCCCAGCATCTTACATACCCGGGCCTTCTTAATTCAGCTTTAGCTACATCATTATGGCTTCATGCTAGGATTGCCAACTGACCAGCAAAAAAATATCCTTTTGTGCCTTTAAGAGCAACTTGACCTTGAGAAATTAGCAGGTAAAGCTTTTCTTCTTGCCATAAATGCTTGAACTCCTGATACTTCCCAAGACTTAGTTCCTTATCCAGTTAGCAGTCAACAGTCCATTATCTTTTCCTTTCTTGGTCCCTCAATCTATTTACCTGCACTGAACCCTAATAGACATTACCCTATAATTTATTGCAGGGCTGGGCTGCACCAAAAGCACTGTTTATTGGCCACTGCCACAGCACCAAATTTTGGCAGCAAATTCAGTGATGGAGATGGAGGAGTCAGTGGGGGGTGGCGCAACAGGCCAGTGGGGGCACACACAGCCTCAGGCCATGCATTGCCCAGATTTATGCGAGTTTCCCCAAATTTGCCCAACTTTCCTAATGTGCGCAACTTTCCCCCATAGACTGAAGTGGGGCTGATTGAGTCTGCAGACTGAAATTGGGAAATCTGGGCAAATTGAACTGGGAATCAGAAATGAGATGAACATGAGCACGTGTCCAACAATTTACAAATGTTTTTGGCAGACATGTGCTCGTGCTTAGCTTGTGTTTGAAGCTTCGGTTGGGGCATGCTCCCATGTTTTTAACATTCTAAAAAGGGGGGGGGACAGGAGAAATGTCAGAGGTGGAAGGGGGCCACCAATGGGAGAGTTAGTTTACTGTGGACCCCCTCAATCCTGGAGATTAACTTGCCCTTCATGGCAATGCCTGCTGCCTGGCAGGGCTGATCGGACCAGTATAATTCCTGATCAGTAGGAATTATGTGCTCCTTTGTGTCTTTTCTGCTATTCCTCTCATTTGATAGTAGAGGATAAAAGTTATTTATCGCAAGTTGCAAATTGAATTCATTCTCCTAGACTCCGTCCCCAAAGGTTCCACTGTTAATGTAATAAAAGTGTTTTGCTTTTGGTACCTCTTGCACCTGAATCCCACTGGAAAAGTTAAACAACAAATAACAGTAATGTCAACAACAAAAATCCCAGCATTCGGAGTACTCTCCCCCCATCCACAACACTATGGGTTTTATGTGTACACATGGGAGAAGTGATATATTTTATTGTAGGCTAGAGAAAATGTCTTCAGCTGCCGATCTATTGTATGTCCTTTTTTAGGGATGGGTGAAACTATCCATTCCGCTTTCTCCCACATTCATCTTTTAGATCTCAAGCTCTTTCTCACCCGAACATGAAGACCTTTCTGAACTTTGGTAAATTCTTATCAAAAATGAAATGAAATGAAATTCTCACCCATCTGCCACAAGCCAAATTCAATAAGTACAGCTGTTCCCAGCATGGAGAGGGCTGTGTTATACCTACCTGGTGTGTAACTTTTCAAGGTGACATGCCTGTCAGAAAAAAAGAGGTGGCAGTCCGCATTCAGCACAAACATGGTTGAATACACAGGGATTCAAAGCAAATCTTTTAAGAGCAAAGCACTCAAAGTCATGGGCCGAGATGGAAAAATCTGTCATTTAGTTTCTCCCATACTGGAAAGCTTTACATCTCAAGTTCTTTTTGTCCCAAATACAGATGTGTGAGGAATCCAATAAGGGGGTGAAAACCCGATGGATTTTCATGATTCACCCCCACCCCCCAGATTCTGGTTTGCCAGCCCTGCATTGGTGATGACTCACTATGGTGTGAGTCAAGCCACGTAGGGATGTTCACAAACCTGTTGCTGTCTTCGCTGGCTGCTCCACCAGCACCCCCATGCCTCTTGATTCTTCCTGCGGCGAAAGCGAGGCTCCCAGCGACTTTCCGGCACCCGGAAGTGACGTGATAGGACCCCAGCACTGCGTTTTTCACGTAAGTACCATAGAAAACCAGCTTAAAACAGCCGCAAATAGCAAATCGTGGCTGTTTTAAGCTGGTTTTCTGTGGTATTTATGTGAAAAATGCAGCACCAGGGTCCCGTCACATCACTTCCTGAATCAACCCTGGAAATAAGCAGACATGCTCATTTCCAGAACATGACAGGTCAGGGGAGCTCCCTTCTGCCCTGTTCCTGAAACAAGCATTTCTGCTCATTTTTGGTTGCTTCAGGAACTACGGGCTTCCCGACCCGTTGGACTAGGGCTGAGTCCCATTAGCACATAAGCAGCATTGGATAATGCCCTAAGATTTCTCACCACCAAACCCTAGACTCTTGGATATCATTATGCTACACCAGCATCACCATCAACATACATGGACAAAGTGATGTGTTATGTAGAATATCCTTCTGTCTCAACAAAAGAAGGGCCAAAATTGCACAAATCAAATCAGGTCCCTGCCACCACACATGTAGGATGCCTAGGTGCATGAGTGGGTGAATCCTCTCTAATACATTGGCTGGACAGGTGCACACAATCCTTCTGCATTGCTCTAGGGCAACCACATTCAGAAGGCTGGACTCCAAGACAACAGTCCTAAGTAGAGAGCCAGTGTGGCATAAATAGAGCCAGTGTGGCATAATGGTTAGAGTGTTGGACTGGGACTTGAGAGATCCGGGTTCTAGTCCCCATTTGGCCATGAAGCTCAGTGGGTGACTTTGGACCAATCACTGACTCCCACCCCAACCTACCTCACAGGTTTATTGTGAGGATAAAATGGAGAGGAGGAGGAGGGTTATGTGTAAGCTGCCTTGGGTTCCTTGCAGGAAAAAAGGCTGGATATAAATATAATAAATAAATAAATACATATACTTGCTAGAGAGTCAGTGTTGTTGAACACATTAGGACTTTTATGAGTAAACATCTTTAGGATCATGGTGTGAACCAAGAAACGCAGTGTTTCTTCAAAAAAAAGTAATGGGGGAATCAATTTCAGTGTTGGACTGGGACTCGGGAGATCTGGGTTTGAGTCCCCGCTCAGCCATGAAGCTCACTGGGTGACTTTGGGCCAGTCACTGACTCTCAGCCTAACCTACCTCACAGGGTTGTTGTGAGGATAAAATGGAGAGGAGGAGGGGGAGGAGGATTATGTAAGCAGCCTTGGGTTCCTTGCAAGAAAAAAGGCGGGGTATAAATATAATAAATAAATAAATACCTTACCAATAAGGAGTTACCAGGGGCAATTTATAGCTATTTCTCCATTACCATTTATTGTAAGTAGGGTAGATGTGGATTAAGGAAAACAGTACAAGCTCCCAGAACTCATCTGCTATGAAATGCCATGGGGAAAGATATGTAACAAATGACAGGATGTGGAGAAAGTGATCAGGTAACAAAAGGGAACTGTATGACATGAACAAGCCCCAGGTGTTTTAAAAAAAGAAGCACCCTATCATCAAAGTATGAATCAATTAGTACTGGTCATGTTGTTCACATTAATTAAATAGCCCTTATCACCAGATTATATTGCTTGTTTGTGCAATCCTCATTTCATTAGAGCTAATTGGAAATAATTACAAGTGATATGTTAAATGCTTAATTAAACGATTTATCTAGCACTGTTGCCATGATCCCATATAGACTCATGAGTATCCTAAGCAAGCTAAACATGGAGTGTGGTCTGTTTGTATAAAAGGTTTCTGGCAGTATCCACTATCTGTTTCTAATTATATGCAAAGTGCTTATAACTTGGGGGGTTATAACGATCCCTCCTCTTTTGAAAAGAAACAAACATGGCCTCAATGACACCCTACAGGGAAGATCGTAACAACAGCATGTTTCTAGGCTTCATGATTATAGATGACAATCTTAAAAAGTTGTGGATGATTTTGGCTAAACACACAGCAGTATCCTATCCTATCCTACCCCATGCTAGCAGAATGGACTGCAAGCACAACAGGACCTAGCAGATCTTGACACAACCAGAAACAAGCTGCAACGCTCACTTCTGGAACAGGGCCGGTCAGCAGGACAGAAGGGAGCTGAACTGAGCCATTCTGGAAATGAGCATTTCTGTTCAGGAACCGCTAGTTCCTATTGCACACCAGGCCGTTCCACTAGCGCAACAGAATTAGCAGTGGCACTGTGGCAGTATAGGATAATGTCCTTAGGGAAGATCTAATCCATTCTCTGCTCATGGTAACACATTCACACAGCCCAGCACATATGCACAGCTCTGCATATATGTAGTAAATAATGAAAAGAACAGCCCTACTGGATGAGACCAAAAGCCTATCTATCCCAGAACCCTCAGGCCTGGCACAAGGTCTCTCAATGCCTCAGGTGAGAGAGAAGACGCACTGTGTCACCGCATCATGCTCAGACAGTCCCCCACCCTCTTCTTTTATCCCACACACCCCTTACCTTTACCTTTGCTGCCGCTGCATCAGCTCAATGGAGAGCCACATGGTGGTGGGCTCTTGTGAGAGATCATGTGGGTGTTCTAGGAGCTCACACAAGCTGCACGGCTGCTGCTTCCAGTCGCATGTGACAAGGGAAGGAGACAGTGAGCAGCAGCTGCTCTAGAGAACCCCACCAGCTGCTCTCTCTATGTGCCACAGTGAGAGAGCGGCTGGTGGGATTCTCTAGAGCGCCTGCTGGAGCCCGTGGAGCTGGGTCCACCTAGCGGGGGCAGAGGGGAGCAGTGCAATTTGCCATTCCTCCCACTCTGCTGCCTAATGCGGGCACCTCACTCTGCTTCATGGGTGGACCAGTCCTGAGAATCCTGCTTCCTACATTGTCCAACCAGATACCTATGGGGAGATACCACAAGTGTAATGGGAGAGAGCAACAGCCCTCTTCTGCTATTGTTCTCCAGCAACTGATATTCAGTAGCCTGCTGCCTCAGACCCTGGAGGTAGTAGTATATATATGAGACTAGTAGCTGTGGAGGAAGAGGGTTTGGTAATAGGAGAATCCTAGGTGTGGCACAGCATGTTCAGGGAGTAGGACCACAGCTCAGTGGTAGAGCGCATGCTCGGCATGCAAAAGGTCCCAGCTCAGGTTCCATCGCTGCCGGAGACCCCAGGAAGTTACTGCCAGTCACAGTGAGTACGCAATACTGGGCTAGACTGACAAATCATGTAATCTGGAATAAGGCAACTTCCTATTGTCTCCTAACAATCAGGAGGGAAATAAAGGATGCCGCAAGGGATTAAAGTATCCCTTAAACCAGGGGTGCGGAAGATCTGGCCCTCTAGATGCGGTTGGAGTCCAACTCCCATCAGCCCCACTAGCCTCGCCAATGGCCAGGGATGATAGGAGTTGTAGTCCCACAACATCTTGAGAACTCAGCACATGACCTATGATGCTGTCTACTATCACCTTGCACTCAGCACATGACTCTCTATTATACCTGTCACCAATATTTCCATTTTAAAAACAATTCTCAGGGGCCAAAATGTCATTTCAGTGCTAATGCCACCCCACTGTTTAATCCTTTTGTCCTCCCCAAATAAAAGCAATAACCACGGACTCCATTCAACTCTTTGGCCCACATAGAACATTTTTATGAAATTGGAAGACTTTGAACTCCAAACTCCAGCAGAGTAATTTGAGCCTTGTAGCTTTTAATGCTTGCATTATAAACTTTTCTCTATTATCCCACAAGACATGGGACTAAAATTATCATTGCAATTTTCAAGCATTTCATACATACTGCATGTCATCAGCCTATTGCCGTAGGATACTAGGCAATTGGAGGCTGGAACAAAGCTGGAGTTTATATTTAAGAAGCAACAGCCACAACAGGGAAAGCTGGCTTTCACATGGTTCCTTATTATTCCATTTCCTTCTTTCCTTCCTTCCTTCCTTCCTTCCTGGGGATGAGGGGGTGGGGTCTAGACCCAACTCAGGAGCGGTTTAGGCAGAGCCAGTGTTAGGGGGCAGCCCACTAGGGCTGGAGCCCCAAATCTTTCTTTTGGAGCTCCGAATCTCTGGAAGGCCATCCATCCCACCACCCTGCTGTCCATGGACACTTGCTGAAATAAAGGTCCAGGGGCCCTGATGATCTCTGCTGCATCTGATCCCCTGGCCCCTGGATTAGCTGTGTTTTGTGCACATGTGCTTAACCTCCTGCTGTCTTCCCCCCTCCCCTGAATCTTTCTGCCTGAGGTTTTTTTCTGAAATAAAATGCTCTCCTCCTCTCCCCTGGTCATGGATCCCTTTTTACAAATAGGGCTGTCCTTAGGAGACAGGGTCCTTTAAAGACACACACAGAGAGAGAGAGAGAGAGAGAGAGAGACAGACAGACAGACAGACAGACAGACACTTTAGAGCAGGGCTCTCCAACCTTGGGTCCCCAGATGTTGCTGGCCTACAGCTCCCATCATACCCAGCCAGCATAGCTAGTGGCAAGGGATTCTGGAAGCTGTAGTCCAGCAACATCTGGGGACCCAAGGTTGGAGAGCCCTGGTCTAGAGCATATGTAAATTAGCAAAATCTGTGCATTTTTTTTGTCCTGTGGGCCTGAGCCCCAGATCTTTTCGGCACCTAGCACTGCCCCTGCTTCCTTCCTTCCAAGGGGGCGGGGGGTCTGGACCCAATTCAGGAGGGGTTTGGGAAGATGAAATTGCTAGTGATTCTCTTTAAAGCCCTAAATGCTTTCATACCAAGTTATTCGATGGACCATCTGAATGCATGAGGTCTATGCCTTCAAATCAGCCTCCGAGGCCTGCGTTGGACTGGTGGGCACTAGAGATCAGTCTTTATCAGTGGCGGCCCCATGTTTGTGGAATTCCCTCCCATCACAGGTGGGCACAGTCCTGACATTGTTAGCTTTAAGTGGGCCTTGTAGACGTTTTTGTTCCAAGACGTTTTAATTGATGTTTTTGTGGTCTGTATTTAACTAATGATGTTTTTAATCTCGCGCTTTTAGCTACCTTGATTTAATATTTATAATACTTACAATGCTGTAGATTGTTTATGCTGTGTTAACTGCTGCTGGTGGTGGTGCCTTTTTTATGTTGCTGTTCTGCTGTTCTTACACATTGTGGCTTTATAGATGGTGTTGCATTGTAATGAACATCTATATGCACCAGTGCCCCTGTGTGGCTGGCTGTGGCTGCGGCTAGCAGCACGTATGTCAGCAGCCAGCTGAAGACCGACAGCGGGGGTGGCCCACACGCCACATGCGGCCTCCCCTCACTGATTTTGCAGGCCCTGTTGGCCCCGTGGCTACTGAATGTGCCAATGATGTCGTGTTGGCAGTGGCAAAAACACCACCACCACCACACCCAACTTTTTCAATAAAACAAGATGCCCACGCAGAGCATATCTTGTCCAGGAGCCAAATTGTGCCTCCCACGATTGTGATTCTGCTTGTAAACAAGGCACACGTGCTCCCCACACACCTCATTCTTGTGCAAAATTGTGGGGGGGGGGGAAGAGCATTTCTTCCGCCACCATGGCAAATAGGAACATAGGAAGCTGCCTTATACTGAGTCAGATCCTGGGTCCATCTAGCCCAGTATTGTTGACGCTGACTGGAAGGGGCCCTTCCAGGGTTTCAGGCAGGATTCTTTCCTAGCCCTACCTGGTGATGGCAGGGATTGAGCCTGGGACCTTCTGCATGCCAGGCAGGTGCTCTTACCATTAAGCATAAATTCAGTGGCAACGGCAATTTCAGTGGCAGCGGCAGCGGCAGCAGCAGGGAGTGCCCCTCAGTGGGTTCCAAGGGGGGAACTAGCCCTTTGGCCTCTGGTTTTCAGGAAGAATCGTGTTGCCCCTTATGCTTTTGATATACAGTCATGCCTTGGATTGAGAGCATAATTCGTTCCGGAAACGTGCTTGTAATCCAAAACACTCTTATATCAAAACGAAATCCCCCCAAAAAAATTGTACAGAGATTTTTAATTTAAGCCGTACTACAGTAGTATTGCAAGACGTCGCTTGTATATCAAGTAACAAAAAATTAAATAAATATTTAAAAAATTTCCTTGTCTTGCAAAACGCTCTCAAACCAAGTTACTTGAATCACATAGTCAAGCCTTTAGGTTGCTAAGCTGTCCCATACCAAAGGCTTAGAATACTAATCATACTTTAAAGATGCCTAATGGCGCAAATCCAATTGGGATGCCTGTGTAGCCCTCTGTACTCAGAGGATTATGGGCAACCTATGCAGGGTGGAAGAAGCATGGAGGCAAAGGTCACCTCTGCACTCCTCCTGCCCTGCAAAGCACTTAGACGGCCGATTTCAGCTGTCTAAATGCAGCTCCTTGAAGTGGGAAGGAAGGAGGCTGAGGTGCCACCAGGATACCTCAAATTGTGGGAGCACTAGTCTCCCCCCTCCTCCTCCTCCCCCCGAATGCCCAGAAAACCCTTTCCCCACAGTCACGTTTGGAACCTCAGAGAGGCAGCCAACAGTGCCCAGCATGGTTCCTTTCACGTCTGCTGCAAGGGGTGGGAGGCCGCTCTGAGCTTGTAGACCCAGCTTCGAGGTTGGGGTGAGTTTCCAACCTCATTGCTAGGTCTTCAAAAAATCCTATGTCCATCTAGATCAGTGTTCTCCAACCTTGGGTCCCCAGATGTTTTTGGCCTACAACTCCCAGCATGCCCCAGCCAGCTATGCTGGCTGGGGCATGCTGGGAGTTGTAGGCCAAAAACATCTGGGGACCCAAGGTTGGAGAACACT
The DNA here is from genome assembly GCA_021292165.1 of Shinisaurus crocodilurus. Taxonomy (NCBI): domain Eukaryota; kingdom Metazoa; phylum Chordata; class Lepidosauria; order Squamata; family Shinisauridae; genus Shinisaurus; species Shinisaurus crocodilurus. The sequence goes on from CM037878.1 coordinate 29,472,345, forward strand.
GACCTAGATGCTGTCTAGCAGGCATAGGATTGTGCTGTAATAGAATCAAATGTAAATATTAAAGTAAAATTAAATGAATCCACACCTGCTAGACCCCAACCATCAAATGTTAGTTGAGCGAGGAAAGTCTTGCAGTGATTCTAGAAATGCTGAGGCTTCATTTCCAGAAGAAGGAAGTTCCACCAATTTAGGAGATGTTGCAATATATGTTTGTTTCTACGTACTGTTACCTAGCCCAAGATCACTGGATGATGGGGCAGGATAAAACCTATACAATAATATATTATGCATCGGAAATTCTGATTCGCAGAAATGGGCCTGCACCATCTTGCTTTTAACACTAAAAACCTATATTCATCATTCTAAAATGTACTTAAAAGTTTGGTATGCAGTCTGTCACTCTGGTAGCCCAGGGTTCAAACTAAGAGTAGTGTTAAATATGACTTTGACCCTCCCATTTAGGATTCTTCTCCTCTTCCTTTTTAAAAAAAACTAACAGCAGCCATGGGAGCCCCTGATCCAGATTGGCACCATTAAGTAGGGGTACAGGGTGTTAATCCTTTCCCCATGCCATTTTCCAAATGAACCCCTCCCCAGCTGCTATTTGCTCCAAATGGAAGATTCAGGGGCAAATACCAGTTTGGGAGGGCAAGTTTCATTGGGAAAAGGATGAAGGGGAAAGGGCAAATCCTGCTGCCCTGATCCAGATTGGAACCCCCATGAATGATGTAATTCAAAAAGAGAGGAGGAGGAGGAGGAGGAGGAGGAGGGTCTCAAACAAGACACTTTTAACATCACACGTTAACCCTAACAGAGATGTGGGTAACCTGTAGCCCTCCAGATGTTGTTGGATTCCAACTTCCATCAGCCACAGCCAGCTTGACCAATGGATAGTGATAATGGGAGTTGTAGTCCAGCAACATCTGGAGGGCCACAGGTTCCTCAACCCTGCCCTAGGTGAATGCACCACCTTAGCCCCTTCCAAATATTACACATCTTCTAGTAGAGAATGCACATTGGTTAATGCAAATTAGTGTGAATGTGCATTAGCAGCACTAATGTATATTATTATTATTATTATTATTATTATTATTATCATCATCATCATCATCACCATCATCATCATCATCATCAAGAACAACAACAATTTCAATAGCCAAAGCTCTCTGGGCAGTTAACAACAATTTATACAAAACAATAAAATACAGTACAAATACAATAAAAACAGCATAAAAACTCAATACAAAATGTTAAACAGAAATTAAAACCATTTGAACAGTTAAAGCATGTTCAATATGTTCAATAAACTAGACCATAACCACCACCCCATGCCATTAAAAGCCATGAAATGCCATTGAATGCTTCAGCATAGAGGGAAGTCTTAAGCTGGCGCTGAAAGGATAACAGAGTTGGTGCCAGGTGGGCCTATATTAGCTAAAATCCTCCCCAAAAGTGAAAAACCAGTCGGCAAGGCTGCAGAATCCCACGTGACTCAGAAAAAGCCGGTCTGCTATAGAATCCACAGGTTGGATGCCTAGTAATCTAAGCTCATTTGAATCTGTTGTGGATTTCTCCGACATCCCTGGGCAGAGCACATGCATATTTCTGTGGCATTTGGAGAGCCAGTGTGGTGTAGTGGTTAAACTGTTAGACTGAGACTTGGGTTCTAGTCCCCACTCAGCCATGAAGCTCACTGGGTGACTTTGGGCCAGTCACTGATTCTCAGCCTAACCTACCTCACAGGGTTGTTGTGAGGATAAAATGGAGAGGAGGATTAGGAGGATTATGTAAGCCGCCTTGGGTTCCTTGCAGGAAAAATATAATAAATAAATAAATAAATAAATAAATTTCCCAATGGGGCAAAAGAATCAAAACAAACAAATTTTAAAAAACCAAAACCAGCTTGAGTGATGCCACCTTGGGTTTCTTACAGGAAAAAAAGTGGGATATAAATATAATTAATAAATAAATAAATTTCTAGTGAAAATCGTCTCAGGTAAAAGGGCTAAGAAAGACCCTGGAAAGTTGCTGCTAGTCACAAGAGACAACTGTGCTAGATAGACCAATGGATCTGCCTTGCTATACTGCAGCTTGCTACCTCCAATGCAAATCTCTGGATGGTAGTGACCATGCATTGGCCGTGCTTGCACCAAGCAGTTTACTTATCATACCTTGGCAAGGAATCAGATCTGAGTGACTGACTGCACTGATGAAGGTTTAAATTTTGGCAAACAAGCCTCTGTAACCTCTTTGCAGGTGGAGGAGGACATTTTCTTCTTTTTTGGTTTCCTTCTGTTTTCTGAAAAAAATGGGTTCCTTTTCTGTTTTTATTTTTTGCTTCAAGGTTCTCTTTCAAACAATCCCTGTTGCTGTAGCTAGGCCAGTCTCCTGATAGAGCCTTGAGACATCCTTGCTATTGGTGATAATGGGGACTTGTGAGAAATAATTAAAAAGGATTGATTAGGCGTGATTGGCTGCACCAGGGCATTGCAGTAGGAGGCTCAATCCTTGAAAATATTCTATACAGACCACAGAAGCTGCTTGGACGATGTGCAGCAAGGAGGGGGGACACACTTTAAACCTACTCCTGATTTCATTGCGCTTTGACATAACATCAAAGCAGGACCATCTCACAGTGATGCTGACGAAGGAGCCACATATTTTTTAAGATGACAGATCTAATTTCTAAACTGAACTTTTTAGTGTTGTCAAATAAATTATTACTGACTCTAACACTTTGGTAGTGGATTTTATGGTGTGTAATTGGCTCCAGTAAATTCTTTCAAATTGCCCAAAGGGAGTTTTATCTTGGTTCTTTTATTTTTATTATTATAATATTTTTTTTGCAGATCAACAAGAACAAGTATCTTTCATAAGGGAGCTTTATTCTGATTTTGGGTTTGATTTGAGTGTGTGGGAAGGCATGCAGATGCAAAAGAAAGTGGGTTGCCTAGCATCCAACACTTCACAGATGGAAAGAGAGACATTCACAGATGACAATAGAGGGTCGCACCCAGACATATATACACTCTTTACTCATAGTCTGTACCCTCCATTGCTGCATCGTATAGATCACATGTAAGAAGAAGAAACCTATTCACTTTTGCTCTTGTGCAAACAGGACCTTGAATGCACAGACATCAGATGTGAGGCTAGCAGTTCCAGTACCAATTCACCCCTCCACCCATGTATTGATATATTTCTAGAACTGCATACAGGTTTACCTTCTAAATACCAGGAGAGGGGGTTTGAATTTGAAAAGACCAGTGCATGTTATTTGTGCAAACAAACCACATTAAAAATGCATTGCCAACATCTGAGGGGCAACCCAGACATGGCACTAAAGATGTCACTTGCTGCTATAATTTAAAAAAAAAAAATTAATAGCAGGTGCAAAGAAGCTTTAACTCCCCCACCGTCCCCACAAACTTCCCCCATGCCTGCTGTCAATTATTTTTTTAAAAGATGCATCACCATGACATCTGTCAATTTCGGTTTCTCTCTGTTTCTCATTTTCCCAAACTTAAGTTCAGTTTCTCTCTAACTTTGAGAATTTCTCCAGACTTCATTTTGGTTTGTCCTGAGCTTTTGAGAATTTTTTTAAAGGAGTGCATGAAAATTCATATTCTACTAATACATCTATTTTTGTATGTATTTTTGCCTAATATACACATTTTTTTTGCAAGCAATGTTCCTAATTACAAAGCACCTTCACATCGAGACATTTCCTTCAATGTGGGAAGCTCACAAACCTTCTCAATGATGTGTGAGTTTTCTACAAGCAGGAACATTTTGATTTTGGGGCAATTGTCCGGAGCTTTCCTCTTGGTTATTGCTACCATAGGAAAGGGGTGCCCTAGCTCCTGACAGTGTAGACAGGGACAAAAGGTTGCTTGGATTGAACATCAATCCAACAAGGTAGGCTGCCATCACCTCTTACATCCAACTCATCCTGAGCCAGGGGACTCGTAGCCCTCACAGGACACCCCTCATTATGAAACAAGGGCCCAAGCCTGCACCCTCTATTTCAAAACCCTAGGCCTGAAACCTTGAACAGTAGCAATAACCAAGAGGAAAGCCCTGGCCTTAGTACTAATGGTCTGGTACTTAGGTGGTACTGGCCCATTAAAACTATACCATGTGTTTCCTGGTTGTTTCAGCTTTTTCTAAGGTCAATTCACTTGAGGGGCTATTGGGTTTGACAACAAACCCTCACATTTTAGCCATTAAGAACTAGGCCCCTCAGCATTTTGACAGTGCAGATCAGGCAATGCTTCTCCCAGTAGACTCAAATGATCACTGCAGCACATGTGTTTAACTTTGACAATTACATGTGCCTGACATGTTCAGTCAAATTGATCTCAAAATCCAATCTGAGCAGTGTTCCCTAGTGTTCTGTTCATTTCATTTTGTACTCAAATGAATTGTATTTCTACCAACTCATTCAACTGCTGATCAAAATATAGTTTGCTCCTTGCTCCTTTTACATAGCTGTTGGTTTGGGCTTTTGTGTTGTTTGACTTTTATGATTATAAATGTTTGTTGGAAATGTTGATTATCCTAGGCATCTGCCCCAAGGTTTGGTGAATGTTGAGGACATTGCCCATCACAGCCAGACCTGTATTGCAGCAGTGAATGAATGTTCACCTAGTGCCAGTAAGTGCATTGCAGTGCAATAATTCCCAAGACTGCAAATAAATCTGTCTTTCCCAAATACCCTTTTAAGATGCCAAGGAATATTTTGATCACATCCTTATCTTGGATCCATGTGCCAAATGTTCTCTCTTTCCTGCCAGGCACATTTGTCAAATCTGTATTTCTCAGCCTATATACCAAGGGAGTCTGCAAAATACCCACAACAATTGTAAATTATCTATCTGCCAATTTTTGGAGTTTGTGTGTATGCGTGTCCCAGGATAAATAACATATGCTTTCATTTTGCAACTCGTTGGAAAAAGAAAAAGAAAAAACACATCACATTATCTTTCAAATCATACATCTCCAATTCTAACTGTATCGATGCAAAAGAAAGCCTTATCAATGGAAGTTGCTTCCAAATTGCTGTGTCCAGGACTGTAGTCTTAGAGCACAACACTTGTGGTGGTTCTAATGAAAGAACAGATAGGTGAGTGTCTACTTGGTTTCACTTCCAGGTTGGCACACAAGTTGTGAAGTGAGAACTGTTGAAGCAGGTTGTTCATAAAGCATTACCAAATTGTGGGTTTGTGATGGAACATTGAGAGTTTTCCATGAAAGAAATCCCCGCAGTTGGACAGCTCAGGGCCTGGAAATTGCAATATTAATTGGCTCCTTTCTGAACACAGCCAAAAACCCATAGACAGCAGCCTGTGAAAGACAGGATAAATCTCTCAGGTTTGCTGCCTGCCTGAAACTACAAACACAGGAAAGTGGGCATCAGACATCTGTCAGGTAACATTAGTGATGCTGCCAAATTTCATAATTAGTCAGCTCATTGGTCAAAACCCATCCATTTATAATGCTCACCTTTGTAGCAAGCCTGGATCAATGTACGGTAATACCTTGGATTGCAAGTAACTTGGTTTGAGAGTGTTTTGCAAGACAAACAAATGTTTAAATATTAATTTTAAAAAATCTGACTTGATATACAAGCGACGTCTTGCAATACAAGTACTGTAGTACAGCTTAAATTAAAAATCTCTGTACAAATTTTTTGGGGGAATTTCATTTTGATATAAGAGTGTTTTGGATTACAAGCACGTTTCCAGTATGAATTATGCTCTCAATCCAAGGCATGACTGTATTATGAATTCGCTATTAAGTTCAGAATGTATTGCAAGCTTCAGAGCCTGCACAGTAAAGTGGTACACAGATTCCCACACAAACATCAGTCATCCAACCAGATAAGCCCCCCAAAAAAACTTACTTAAAGCAGTCTTATTAGCTCCTTCCCCCAACAGTTCCATCACTGCCAGTGCAGTCCTGGCTCCAAGGAGGAGGAGGCCTCTGTGAGTCCATCTTCATATGGGCAATTGGTGACAGTAAGTAAACACCTTACATGACATCATCACACAGGCAGGCCTCATGAAAACAACCAATAAGACAGGGGACACATAATGTGGTGGTGCATGACATCATCCCACACGACACAATATGACTCCAAACCGCAGCTCGCAAGATGCACCTTGATATTGTGCATGCACAAAAACCTGTATACATAGAATGAGATTTCATATTAAAGGATGAATTTGTTATTTTCTTAGTAAATAATGAATTAACCCATCACTAGTCACAATACATGGCTGGTTGACTGAACTTGGCTTACATTGTCTAGACCTGGTATAGACCATGGTTGTTTAAGATTCTGACATCATACACATACCTGTGTATAAGTGAACACTATGATGAAACTCCTAAGAGACCTTATTTATTTTATTTATATCCCAGCTTTCTACTCAAAAATGGCACTCAGGGAGAACAATAATAAAACTATTAAAAATAATTTTTAATGATGATTAAAATGATCATAAAAACAAATGAACTAAAAGCACAATTAAAAACACAACAATAAAAGAAATAAACAGAAACCTATGCTCGAGGTGCAAAGTGCCCTGATGCAGATCTTAAAAGTAGGTGCAAGGGGGCTCTGATGAGTAGTTCCATGGGCCCTGGTCCAAATCTTAAAAGTCCCCCTACTCCCTACACTAGGGCACTTAAGAGTCAAAACATTATCTGGAGCAGGTCCCCTTGCATTCTCGAGTAAAAATGAAAAAAGAAAACAAAAAAGGCATAGCTGCATTATGTTATCTATAGCATTATGGGTTTAAAGTAATGTCTGTTTTGACCTGAATGAATACCCATTGCTGGAAAGTAACACCAGGACAGAGCTATTGCCCTTATGTCCTACTTGTGGGCTTCCAAGAGGCAGTTGGTTGGTCACTGTGGGAAACACAACACCGGTCTAGATGGGTCTTCAGTTTCATTCAACAGGGCTCCCACATTCTTGTATTTCTTAGATCCCTGGCATCAACATTTAAAAGAACCAGTCCTAGTACTTGACTAAATGAACCAATGGCCTGACAGCATAAGGCAAAACTTCTACTATCTTGCCAGCTATCCATCCTTTCTACTGAGTCAGGGAAATAGGTACAAAGCTTTTGGAGTGTGTTGGTCCCAGTGAGCAAAATCCAAAGCTGTGTATGCTTTCTCTTCAAAATTTCATTCCGCTGCAGCTCTTAAAGGATCTTCCCTTTTGGAGAAATTAATACAGAAGAACAGTATTTCCAAACTAGTGAAGTGTTGATGTGCATCTTTCTTTTATATCCATGGCAACTTTGTGCTTTGCTGGGAGTACAAGCTGAACCCTATAAAAAAAATAACTTTTGACTGATTTCTACTTATTAGAATTTGCTTTCTGTGGATTTTTTGCATTACTGAAAAGGAAAGAGGTCAGAAGGTTTGGTTTTATTTTATTAACGTTTTATTGGCATTAGTGCTATACACAGTTAGAAAACGGGGGAAATCAATATATTTTGTTCAACATGATTGAAGCTGCAGAACTGAGTTCTATTTCTGTATAGCAAGAATGGACTTTGGTGATAGAAATCCATTCAAGCCAGTAGTTCAGAAACAATTCAGTGGTAAATGTTTTTGTTTTGTTTTGTGGTAAAAGTTGTTGTTTGGTTTTGTTTTGTTTTGTTTCCTATTAGTTGAAATTGATTGAGTAAATTAAAACTTTATGAAAAAAGACATATCTATTGCAGTGGGTGAACTACTCATTAGTGACCCAATTCAACGATTCCCACCAATATTAATTAAACTATTCCCCCCACCCATCAGGATGTGTACAGAGCTCAGTGGTTAGGATTTGGTTTCCAAAGGTCATCCTATAGCTGCCTTCATGGAACAACGGTAGGGCATTAGTGGCTAATTTGTGGTACCAGTGGTAGTAACAACAGGGGCTTGTGGCCATGGTGACCTGTGTGTGCCAATTTACATAATTACCCTCTCCGGGTCATCCAAACCCAGTGAGGGTGGCTTGCTGGGGTGGTTAACAAACCACCCAGAACGCATGGCATGTTATAAGGTGGTGGGGTGGCGTGTTAACCACCCCAACAAGCCACCCTCACTGAGTTCGGATGAAGCCAAGGTGCAGGGGGAGATTGCCAACATGGCACCTGTGGGCACTGCAACCCACCATAGCTGAAATAAGCCATGGTGGGTTGCAGTGATCTTGTGAACCAGATCATGGAGAGGGAGCAGGAATAGGAATGTGTCCATGCAACTTACTTCCAGGTCATTTGCTGGTGGGGGAGATGCAGAGGCTGACCTGACTGACAGTTGAATTTTGCTTAAACCCTAGAAACAGGGACATCTTCCACCATAACTGAGGGTAGTAGATGAGCTTTGGGAGTGCAGGGCAGGCTGCATGGCACACTCAGCTTTGTCTTTCAACACCTCACCACTGCTCCCCGCCCTCTAGTATCTGCTGCCTGGGGCAGCCATGTCACTCTTCCTAAAGCAGAGTGACCTGCCCATTCCCCAACATCCCTGTGCCCTGTTAACCTGTTAACATCTGCCTGTTCAGCATGATGTCTGCAGAGGGGCACCTACACACATACAGCTGTACTGTGTAGGCACTCCTCCATAGCCTTCAGCAATTGGGGGTACCTATTCATGTGGAGTACTCATCCACATAGGTACCAGCTTTGCAGACAACCTACTGAATGTGACAACATCTGGGCCAGGCCCAATGGAGGTGAGTGCATTCTCCCCTCCATGTGTTTAGCCTATGCATGGAGGTAACATGCAGGTAACACCTGAATGAGGTAGAGATGGAATAGTAAATGCAAGGCTGGTGCCAAAAATCCCACGTAACATCAAGTAGGACCTACCTTGTGTCATGAAGTTTTACCTTACTTTGTGAAAAATGCTGCCTGCCAATGGAGGAAAAAATCAGAATGTAATGATGTCATAACACAAATTCTACTAAATGTTACCATGGGGTGGGGACCAGACTCACAGTTGCCATTTTTCAGGCATTTACTATCAGTTCTATCTTGGGAAAGGTAAGTAAAAAGTTGAATAGAGGATTAAACATTCCTCAGATTTTTGCTGGAATCTATCCTAAGTTATTGTCTTTGGCCCGTTGTCTCAAAATTTGAGGAAAATGTCCACTGCATGTGTGGAAGTCCCCAGTTCAGAGATCTGGCAGTGCATAAGGAGGATCAGCCATCACAGAATCAGAGCAAATAAGATATACTTAGGGATTAAGAATTCAAGTCAGTGAAAATGGGAACAAATGAACAAATACTTCTAACAATTTACATGAAAATTATAAATAATGAACTGGCAGAAATGCCTACTGTTTACAGAAGCTGAGAAATTCATGCACATATACTAGAAAAATGATTACAAATCAAACAAGCTCAGAGACATATATAGCATATTGAATAAACACAGGAAGAAAACAAGCTTTGTCAGAAACATTGACGTCTATACCAGAAATCTCAGTTTTCATTTTGTTTTACTGTCAGGCTCATTGTAATACTGATACTTGAAAAGAAAATACTTGTAAAAATTTTGATTTGTCTTAAAGTTCAGTTGATAACACATTTAATAGCCAGGTTATTTAATTCTCTTTCTCTACCCACTGCTTTTCCTCTCTGTTCCCACCAGAGGCTGTGGTTCCAGACTGGATTTCAGTGGGCAGATCTCCATCCTATCTCCAGTGGGGTGAAGAAATCAGCTAGGATAAAGACATAAAATGAAAAACAAAGGGGAGTTCATAGTAGGGAAGCTTGTAGTGAAAAGAGAAAGCAAAAAAGTAGTATAACAGAGTTCATTGAAGACTTTATAAGAGAGACCTGAGTATGCCTAAGGATCACCTCCCCAAACTTTGCTTGATGGAACAAATGAAGAAGGGAGGCTGGATCAAGTTAAGAGCAATTAGTTTCTAAATATTCACCACCTGATATTTTCACTATTCCTGGAAGCAAAAATAAGTTGAGAGATTGAATGAATGGGCTGTTTAATCGCCAGGGCCTCATTTTCTCATTCCCCCCCCTCAATTGTACTGTTTGTTTAAAACAAATCATGAAAGAGGCCAATCTTTACAAATTCTTACTTTTGCTTCATTCAGAAATGCATTTACACAATCACGTTTTCAGAGCATTCCTACAACATTCTTGGATGGAAGATATAGGCAGGATTTCAGAAACCTACAGCTCTGTCTGCAGTCTAGGAGAGGTAGAGGATATTTTGCATTATTTATTTTGCTGCCCTTTATATCAAATCCCTAGGGAGGGGTTCTTGGAGCAGATTTTGGCATCTTTGCAGGATAAAACTATCTATGTGAAGATTTACTGGTTACTGTCAGATTGCGATCTTTACATTACATATAAAAGGGCTTTGTTTGCTAAGGTAGTGAAACATATTTGTGCAAACACACTGAATGCTATCGCAGGCAACTGTGCAAGTGATGTCTTAACATGACTCACGTTTTTTGTTCTGCCATTATATGACGTTTTTAGCTACGTTGTTTGTAATGGCTAATAATAATAATAATAATAATAATAATAATAATAATAATAATAAAAAAAATATTTCTTACCCACCTCTCCGTCTAGATCGAGGCGGGGAACAACAAAAATACAAAATACATAAACTAATCAACACACCATACTATTAAAACATCTTAAAAACTACTTAAAAACATTATAAAACATCTTAAAAGCATCTTAAAAGCATCTTAAAAGCAACCTAAAATTCCGCCGGATAGGCCTGCCGGAAGAGATCAGTCTTAATGGCTTTTTTTAAATTCTAAGATACTGCTAAGTTGACGGGTGGCAGCTAAAGTAGGTCTGGAATAGACCTACTTTTTTGGTTCTGCTATTATATGACATTTTTAGCTAGTTTTTAGCCGATGTGGGACCCCAGACAGAACTGCATGTGCTGACTCGGGGACCGTGGGCTCAGATTCAGCACCATGGAGAGCAATCCTGCAGCTAAGGGAAAGATGATTTACCCTAACAATGGCTTAGAACAGTGATGGCGAACCTATGGCACGCGTGCCACAGCTGGCACGCAGGGACTGCTCTGTGGGCACATGAGCCATAGGTCGCCAGCCCTCGAGTGGCTTTGGGGGTACAGAGCTCGAGAGCAGGGGGGCAAAGCCACTGAAGGACAGAGGCGGGCGGAGCAGCCGCTCCTGCCCGCTGCGTGTCGCCCGGCATCCTGCAGGCTGCCGCCTCTGCTGGGGAAGGGCCGAGAAAGTCCTCCCAGGGCGGGGCGGTCAGGCCTGGAGAGCCGCTGTTGCCCTGGCAATGACATTAGTGGGCAGTGCGAACTCTCCCCGCTGGAGGCGAAAGGTGGTGTCCCGCCCCGTCTGCGGGCTCAGGCCGTGACGCGGTGGGCAAAGTCGATGGGAGCGGCCGCTCTTCACAGGGTGCGCAGACCACCTCCGCGCAGCTGGCCCCGCCTCCGCGGCCCATCCGCAGCCCGAGGTGCAGCCCCTCGGGAAGCGAGCTTGCGGTTGCCACAGGGCTCTTCTTCGGCCCGGGCACGCCAGCAGCAAAGAGGCTGGAGCGGCTGAAGGGCTGCTGGGCCAAGTCCCGCCTCAGGAGGCTCCTTGGGCGGCGGCGCAGCGGGTGAGGAGGCTGACCGGGTCCCTGGAGGAGGGCAGCGGCGAGGAAAGGCAGGCCGCGCGTGAGTTATTTTTATTTTATTATATTTGTTAATCACCCATCTGGCATAAACACATTGAAGATCTTTCTCTCTCTCTCTCACACACACACACACACACATATACTGGTTTAATTGCTGTGTTTAAAAACAGGTTTAATTCAGGTTTAATTGCAGTGTTGGCACTTTGAAATAAATAAGTTGGTTTTGTGTTGCAGTTTGGGCACTCGGGCTCAAAAAGGTTCGCCATCACTGGCTTAGAACAACAGACAGGGTTTTATAGCCAAGCTCCAAGTGTCCTTCTGGGAGTTCCACCTCCTCAAGTGCTGCATCAGTTAGAATTTTTAAAGAGCTAGTTCCCTTTCCCATAGTCACTGTCGTCTTCTGGGTGGTGAGGGTCTGATGAGTGAGGTCCTGGTTCTGGATGCTCCCTGGAACCTCACTGGAGGAGTCTGAGGTCCTCCTTGGAGTCAGAGGGCAGCAGCACCCCCTCAGGATTGGCAAGAGGGTGTGGACAGGATGCAGGATCCATGGAGGAGGGCCCTACTTGCAATTGTCCGTGAACTCAGAGCTGCTGCTGCTGCTGAAACCTCAGTCTTTGGGCTTGTTCGCACGACACGGGAACCGCAAGTCCCCCGCGGTTCCCGTGTCGTGTGCACGCAGAGCCGCGGGCAGGACGCACGCAAAGTGACCATGGTCGGTAGAGGGGTAAGCCCCTACCGCGTGTGGTCACCAGTGCCGTCCGAACAGCGGGCAGCCATCCCGCGGGGTCCCCACAGAGACGGCAGCTCAGAGCAGCCGGAGCGGCCACCGTTCCAGTCTGTTGGGGCAAATGGCCCCTCTGGGTATCCCGGGGGGGCCCCTAGCGCCGGGAGGCCCGCACTGTGGTGCGGGGACTGCGGGGTCCACCCGCACGCACGGGGCGCCGATCGTGTGCAGCGCCCCGCCGGACCCCGTGGATGGCCCTGTGGTTCCTCCCCTGCCGGCAGCCTGGGTCGTGTGAACCGGCCCTTTGTGTCTTTCAGTTGTGGGCCATGTAACACTATAATGTCTCTGTGGAAGGATGCTACATTACAAAGTACCATCCTTCCAAGAGCATTGTTGGAAAAAATGTCTGTCCCTGGTGCCTGCCTGGCTGTACTCTCATGTCCCTCCCCAGGATTTGTATTATATTGTGCAGGGGAGGATGGTGACTCCTATTTTGGTGGGGCTCCTAATCCATTGTGGGTTTTATCTGGAGCTTTGAAAAAAAATATTTCTTTATTACATACATTATATAAATGTATAAATGTGGATGGCTCCTATAACGCTCCAAATAAAACCCACAATGGATTAGGAGCCCCATTGAAATAGGAGTCACCAGCCTCCACTGATCTTGTGTTGTCTCCATCCACAACCACTACTGTTCATGCCATTTAACACCTCTGTTAACACCACCTACACTTCCATATATCCATTCCCAGTAGTTTGTCCCTACATAAAACAGTCAGGGATCCAGTTGACTATGAGACACCATTTTAGATCCATGCAGACCACATGTCCAGTGCCATGCACTAGAAGGAAAAAAGAATGGTGCAGTGTTTATGCCCTGTGACTTACCAGCACACAACTGTTGGCATTTTGTATTGCCTCCAGATTCCGAAGTCCGTATCAAGGACTGTATTAGGAACTATGGTAATGCGTGCAGGTTTATTACTTAAGTTGTTCATTCAGAGTCCTGAAAATGGGTCATGCAGCAGAGATATTCCTCTGTTCTGGAAGCCATTTTGGAGAACAGGTGTGCCTCTAACTACTTACATTCCTTACATGGCTACATCCTTGCCAAGATTAAGTCCTAAGTAAATAGCACTCATTATGGCCAGTTTCCAAAGCTTTCCCGTATCTGAAGGAGCAGCTGCATCGTACTGATGAAAGATCCCCACTTCATCCCCAAGAATGTCAATTATTCAATATCCTCAGCATTCAGTCATTAGTTCTGCCAAAAGTGTTACTTGAGGAGTGAGAGTGAGATAGTTTGGCATCATACTTTCTGCTGACATGGATTAAGGGTATATGGAACATAATGAAAGCACACAGTTGTTCAGCAAAGATGGATGAACTTGCAGGTTATTTTGTAATAATAACAACACAAACTTAGAAAGACACATTATTTCTGTATCTTTTAAAAATACTTGTCTCATAAAATGTAGCACTGTTTAAACTTCACCATGAGTAGCAGGAATAGATAAAGACAACAATAATTGGTGTCTGAATGGTGCAGCAAAACTTTTTAAGTGTTGTCCCTAGCAGGAAGGATACGATTAAGGCTTGTCTTCTGGTAGCAAAGTTACTTGCTCTGACGCTGGGAGCACCAGAACAATCTAAGGAACTCCAGTGTTTCGTCAAAGATTGTTTGTTACACACTGTCTGAAAATTCATGGAAAAACTTAAGCCTTGTGTAATACAGCAGCAACAAGCACCAATTATCTTGTCATCTTGTCTTTGGGGCCTACCTCACTCCTGAGTCCTTGAGATGATGAATGCAGCTACTGGGTTTTTTTGCCTGAAAGTGGCACACCTATTACTGAATCACAGTGTTGCAAAACTGTTGTAAAGCTGTTTAAACTCAGTAGTACTGAAAAGAAGTGCTCTGCCACAAAGCCCTACTGCTGCTGTAAACGGCAATAAGACACAACAACCAGAACATTGGGATTTAGAAGGAGGTTTATTTCCAACTGACGTAATCAGTAGAACAGTGGTTTTCAAACTTTGTACCTTCAGGGCATCAATCAATCAATTTATTTTTAAACTGCCTTTCCACAGAAAGGCACAAGACAGAATCAGGTGGCTCAAAACAAGATCGAAATAGAACAACAAATACTTCAGCAAAAAAAGACAATAGCACGCAGCAAAAAACACCCAAACAGTTCATGAACAATTTCTTAACAATTCAATATATATGGAGAAATACAACATTTCAAAACAATGTAAAAGCAACTTTTCAATAACTGTAATAGTTCATCTCACAATTCTCATTTCCATGTGGCAAAGATAATAAGAATAATTCTTGCAACAATTATTTAAAAAAGCTGTAAACCAACCCAAAAAAGACTCCTTACGAATGCACGCGGGGGGCGGGGGGTGTTCTGCACTTTCCCTATTTTTTTTTCTTTAAAAAAACAAAACAAAACTTTTTTCATCCTTTTTTTAAAACTCTTCTTTTTCACAACCCCCAAATGGAACCAAAATGGCCACACACCCCAATTAGTCACCTGCAAGTGAGGTGGGGAATTGGAGCATGGATGACTGTTTTGGCCCACCCCTACACTTGTTTTGTGAGGGTGTAATGTTCAACCACCACTACTGATATTTTCCTGAAGGAATCATGTGATAATCCCACTCCCACATTTTCTCTGAGAACACTGCCTCTAGGAAAGAATAAAGACTGCACATCTTCCTTGAGATTCTTCACAGGCAGAACAAGGATAGAGAGTTGGAAGAAAAGGAAGCTGGACAATTAGGAGCAGTGCCCAAAATATTCAAAGAGGGCAAACTTCTGCTCCCAAGGAATGGCTACATCTCTGCATGAAATAATCCAGTGAGTACTCTATACTGGACCACAACAAGCCTTGTTTCACAGTGTGAAAGCCGATGGTCCAAAAATTAAATAACAAATTATCGGTAACCCAGCCCTGCTTTTGCCTTAGCTCTGTGCAAAGGAGAATAAATGTTCCCTGTTTAAATCACTGTGCTTCCACACACACACACACACACACACCCAAAAATCAAAGAGCTGTTATTTTAATGCCTCGAACAAAATGCTTATCTACCAAAATCAGCTTGTCAGGTTCTCACACTCACACAGCAGGACTGCAGGAGAATTTTATTATATTTGTTTTCCTCGAGAAATGCCTTGGGTGCATTCGAAATTAGAATCTGGATGAGAGCAGTTTGTCTTCCAGGCATTTCAAAGACAAAATTCTCTTCAAAGACTTACAGCCCAGGAACTAAGTTGCTGGGCCTTATAAAAGTTTCAGTGGCTCTACATTCCACGTCAGAGTCTGTTGTGATATGTATCACTTTACCAGCTGCAGCACATTGTTTACACATGGAAGGGACAGAATGGCTGTAAACAGGTTTTGTTATGTCTTACTAGAATCCTTGATTCTGGACTGTGAGAACAATATGAGCTGGTCACATGGTTTGTATGTTCTGATGATGTGCTAACTTGTTTTCTGTCTGAAGCCATCTTAGAGAGAAGCTGGACTGCTTTCGCTCTTCTTCTGGTTCTTCTTGCTAGACTTTGTTCCTGCAACAATGTAACTGTCTTTGCTGAGGTGGAGTGAAGCTCAACTTACTCCACTGGATGTAATGCTTGCTATGCATTTATACTCTGCACATGGACTGTAACTAGGAAATGGATACACTGTAGAACTTTACTTGCTAAGTGAATAACAGGTAGAAATAGCCCTGTGGCGTTACAGAGTGTTTCCTGACTCCATGGATTAATCTGCAACAGGGAAGCTGGAAGTAAGTCTGATAACAGGGCAGACTGGGCTGGCCAAAACTGGCACCGACAAAACACGCTGCACGCTGCATAGGGAGGTGAGATCTGGAAGATCTGTGTGTGGAATTTCAGGCAGTCCGTTAGCACACAGATAGGATTATAAATCTCCCAACTCTGCTCACACGCCAACAGAGTCTTCCGATCATGATGTGCAAACCCATCCACGCACTTCTTGTATTGCTTACTGGGAGCACGGGATATTGAGATGCCACCATCCAAGCTGGGGCAGGCACATGTTGCAGAAAGACTTCAGATTCTGCTCTTGTAGACATGCATGCATGCATACTGTTATGGGTCTGCTACCTGATTGCAGTGAAGGAAGTCGGAGTTTGGACAAGATTAAGGCAGATGTTCCTTACTGGTCAAACCTACAGCCAGGTCTGGCCATATTTCCCTTTTCTTGAGGAGTTTGCTGGCTAGTTGCCCACAACAGGTAAGCAACAGCTGGATCACCTTTGAATTTATGAATGGAGGAGAACTTTGTGGTCAAGGGCATACCTTACCTTCTCCCCCATCCTAGCTAAGGATGATATTTATATAAATCTCTTGATGTGTACAGGAACAGAAAAACTGTTCAGAGACAGAGTGGGGAGAGCTTTGGGCTCTGGAAAGGATCTTTGGGGGCTGCCTCCCTGGGGGATCTGATCATGTAGGGCAGAGGAATTACTGTATGTGGGAGTGGTGGAGGCTGGTGGCTCTAATGTCAGGGGGTAGTGTATCCATTCCAGGTTTTAGCCTGAACTTTTAAGGAGCTATCCATAGTGTTGAACCCTACCCCCAAAATAGGTAGGATATCCACCATGGATAGCTCCTTTAAAGTTCAGACTGAAACTTGGAGTGGATATATCACCACCAATGTGGCTGAAGCTATGAAGCCTTGCTCAGGTATTTGCCTAAATACCTGAGGGGAATTTTAGGGTATGGGGGTTTAAGGTGGGTAGAGGGACAGGGCCATGCATGCCCCCTGCCTTACATCCCCCAGCATACATTGAATTGGCAAGGTCGAAAAGGGAGTTCTGATCATGTTCACTTGCATGTGAGTAGCATTTTCCATGCGATTGCAGATTCTGCCTTATCAGGGTTCCTGATTCTATGGAAAGTCCTACTTGTGATCGAGAAAACATTTTTTAAATTAGTTTTTTAAATGTGAAAAACACCAAAACAAAGAAACTCCATAGGAAAAAAAAAATGAAGGAAAAGGGGGGGAAATAGAATTTTCTTACAGTGATTTAAATAGATCCATTACTGTAAATATGTATGAAATATATATCCATAAGTTTCAAAAAGTATATATGTAGTAATACAATTATCCATAAAAATAGTTATGCATAAACTTTAGAAAAAGCAGGCCAAATATCCATGTATTTATCCATCCGCAGGTGGCGTCTAAATACCACCCGCTCAAATGTTGAAAGAGTTATTAGGGACCTCAATCCATTGTGTTATAGGAGGTGAGTGTTTATCTTTCCAGTGCTGTAAAATCAGTCTTTTGGCTGTCAAGAGGGTGTGGAAAATCCACATGCATTGTCCTTGTGATAAATTCCATATAGCAGGTATATAATTTCAAAGAACGTGTGCATCAGTAAATATTAAGGGGCATTCTAATACTAGATTTATCCATACTATAACCTCAACACAAAAAGAAGCAACCACTGGGCATTGCTAAAACATATGTGTAAACAAAGCATTCACAGTATTACACCTCCAACAGTTGGCTGCCTTAGACAAACCCTTATTAAAAAAAACATTGTGGCATAGTGGTGAGAGTGCTGGACTGGGACTCAGGAGATCCAGGTTCTAGTCCCCGCTTGGCCATGAAACTCACTGGGTGACTTTGGGCCAGTCACTGACTCTCAGCCTAACCTACCTAACAGGGTTGTTGTGAGGATAAAACAGAGAGGAGGATGAGGAGGATTATGTAAACCACCTTGGATTCCTTGCAGGAAAAAAGGCGGGGTATTAATATAATATAATATAATATAATATAATATAATATAATATAATATAAAAAAGATGTTGTCCAATAAACACAGAAAAAAAGTTCAAGCAAATATGAGTAGAACTCCCTTGCAGACCTTGCTGATTCAACCTGGCAAGGTCTGAACTGAGGTGCTGGTGTCAGCATGCCCAACATCTTAGGGCATGGGGCTAGCAAACTAGCATGCCAGTTTGGCGTAGTGGTGAGAGTGTTGGACTGGGACTCGGGAGATCCGGGTTCTAGTCCCCGCTCGGCCATAAAACTCACTGGGTGACTTTGGGCCAGTCACTGACACTCAGCCTAACCTACCTCACAGGGTTGTTGTGAGGATAAAATGGAGAGGAGGAGGAGGAGGATTATGTAAGCCGCCTTGGGTTCCTTGCAGGAAAAAAGGTGGGGTATAAATGTAATAAATAAATAAATAAATAAAATAGCATGCACAGCCCATCACTCTACCCACTTTAAGCCACCACGGGTTCAGGCAAAGACCTGAACAGGGCTTGCATCATTTCATGTCTAGGAATTCCAGGTAGATCCTTTCGTGGATTGAGCAATGGCGCAGGCATCACTATATGCACAGGATTGAAGCCTGTTCAGCTGTTCTCTAAATGTAAGAGTGACAAAGGAAGCCTTCTGGTGTGGTATGAAAATATTTTGCTGAGGCTTATTTGAGTTGACATTCAAAGAAGGGCATCCCAACCTCATTCTAACGTGGTCATTAAGCCACATCACCATCTATTCTCTGTCTGTATTTATTCTTGGCACATATGATTGCTCAGCTGAGAGGAAAATAATTCTTTTTTTCTTTTCTTTTACAATGTGGTTTATGAGATTTTGCTGCCATCTTCTGATTAACTGACATTATTTGGGGATGAAATTGTGCTGCTCAGTTCAAACAATGATCTTCCCCTGTCCCTTTTATTTATATGTTTCTATCTACTCAGGATGAGAGAATCAGTCTATTTCTTGTCCTCCATGTCACTTTTGCATGTGTTCACGCATAAACCCGGTTCAGCTCATTTTTGCATTAATCTGTAAATTCTTTTTAAAAAAGAAAATCTGCATGAAAATTCACATTTAAATGTGTAGTCTCTCAAAATGAGCATTTCTAAATTATTCTCTCTCAGAAGATGTATTTTAAATGTATTTGAAGACATTTCTAGAGCCAATAACTGCATCAGTGGCTTTAAATGGATAAGTAAGTTCCAGTACACCTCACATTAGTTGAGATGTGTTCATATTAGAATTTGCAAAGCTCAAATTCCTCAAGCATTGTTCATTTCTCTAATATTTATTCAATATTTATAGCAAAGGCATGAGGCTAGAGCTGCAGTTCCTAGTAAACCAGTATCTTTCAACACCATAAGGCAGGGGTTCTCAACCAGGGGGGAATTTTAGGGTTTCAGTGTGGGGGGGATTGGGACCACAGACTCAAACTGTTGGAATACTGATCTTCCTACAAATTACAATTCTACAGATTGTACATAATCTACTGGACATCACACCGTATTGTATGGCACAGATTAAGTCAGACAATCTTGGAAAGGGGGGAATGACATTCTGACATATGATGAAAAGGGTGCATGGGGCAAAAAAGGTTGAGAACCACTGCCATAAGGCATGCAAGTCAAGTACCCTAAATAGGCCCAAGCCCAACAAGTATAGCAGAGATATCTAAAACTTGGTTTCCCTCTAGCAGACACTTACCAATATTATCTTCAACTTGCTGACGTTTGCAATCCTCAAAGAAAGCTGACCTCTTTCTTTCTAATGTATTGCTTTGATCCTTCAAGGAAATTAATTCTTTTGATGAGGTTTGATACCCTACGAATCACACCAGCATTGAGAACTTTCCTTCACTTCTTTGACCTCTCTCATCTACCTGAGCACACTGAAAAAATTCTGTATTCACTCCACTTCTTGCCACCAATTATCTGATATTTTGATCAAGTTCCTTTCAGGGAGAGATGCTATTCCAGTTTTAGAAGACAACGTGAAGGGAGTGGGTGGGGTGGTATCTTCACATTATCAATTTTAACATACAGCAATTGCCTATATTCTGCAATTTTGCACTACACTGATAAAGCTGAAAGAAACTAGAGATGAATCTCTAAACTAGCCTTCCCTAACCTGGTGCCCTCCAGATGTGTTGGACTACAACTTCCAGCATCCCACAGCCATAGCAATCAAAATGGAGAGACAGATGTTGTACTTTCCAACATATGTTGCTGGACAGTAGTGGCTTTTGAGTTGGGTGTGGCGTAGTAGGAGAAATAGAGTTGCAGTGCTGATACTGCTTCAGTGTGTCATTTCTCTTAAGTGCAAGACATTATCGTCTTTCCTCATAGGGGAGCTGCTCTACCCACTGATTTCCCTTTTCTTAAACTTCCCCAGCTCTAAATATCTTCCATTGGCTTTGTCTAGCTTGGCTCCCTGCCCTCAACCTGTTTCCTCTGTTCTGGTCCTGCAGCACCTGTCACTAACCTCACAAATCTTTCCCTGGTTCAGCTGATCTTCCACAGAGATGTTGCTGAGCAGTGCAGCCTACTGCAAGTATCTCCCTTCTGCAAGTATCTCTCACTTTTCTCCCACATTATGGAAGCCAGCAGCCATCTTTCTTCCAATTATCAGTAAAATTATCACTACTTACAAAAATGGTGTGTGAAGGCCCCACCTCCCACCCTAGTTTGAAAATTATTAACTTCTAAATTATTATTAACTTCTAAAATGAATTTTGACTGCATATTCAATTGTCCAACGTACCATCTTGGTTTGTAACTCTGCTAACTGTGGAAGTATCAGAATGAAATGTGGTATATGCTGCCTCCAGTATCAGAGGCAGTATTTCTATGTTCATCAGTTGCTGGGGAACATGAGTAGGAGGAAGCTGTTGCATTCATGCCCTACTTGTGGATTTTTAACAGGCAGCTGGTTGTCCACTGTGTGAACAGAATGCTAGCCTAGATGGAGCCTTGATCTGATTCTGCATGGCTCTTCTTATGTTCTTATTGTACAGATGTTCAGGGTTCAACTCTACATCTTATTTTTCAATACCAGCTTGATCCCTGCACCTGTTTTCAAAGGGAGAATGAAAATGCAAAATACAATGCAGATGTATTGCAGAGACAGATGTTCCAGGCAAGCTTTACATAACACAGTACCTCGTTAGCTTCAGTTAGTTCCCTAGGTTAGAGCACCATGAAAGAGAGTCGTTACAAAACTGACCATGTCTATTGCAGCCTGCCCCTCTCAAGCTGAGTGGGCTACCAAGTCCTGCCCCCAAGGTGGGTCTGTCCATGTGGTCAGCTCTCTGGCTGCAAGTCTCTTTTAGTGCCAAGTGACCATGCATTGCCCATCCCTTTTCATCTGAGGCCTAACTCTTGGGTCTCGTATTTCCACCCCCTCCTCTTCTTTGTTAGGAGCCTGTGTTCCCATGGGTTCAGAAGGCCCACCCTGGCTGTCTTCCAAAAGATTAGTTGACAGTCAAATTTCCTCCTCTCTGTCCTTGCTATGCTCAATGGTCTCCTCAATGGTTATCCTTGGCACCTCACCAGCACCTTCTATCTCCCCCTTCTTGTCTGACTCAGAATCAGTTCCCATGTCTTCTTGGGGCATGTCTGCAGAGGTGCTGGGCCCAATCCCTACACAAGGCAATATCCTTAGTTTCAAGTAGGGATGTGAGGATCTCATTCGGGGGGGATGGAAATTGGTGCTGGGCCCAATCCCTACACAAGGCAATATCCTTAGTTTCAAGTAGGGATGTGAGGATCTCATTCGGGGGGGATGGAAATCTGGTGGACTAGCTGGACTCAACCCCCTGAACTCTGTCCTGCTTACCTCTTCCCCGGCTTGACTCATGTTCTTCCGAGTCGAGCTGGGGAAGCGACTTCCAGGCTCCTGGTCGTCCACGATGCCTTAAGATATCCCCAAAGCGGCTTCAGACTGCATAATTTGTGCAAATTGCATCTGCTTTTGATGTATCTTATTAAGGCATTTTCTATGTAAACAGTGGCCCACTGGGAACCTGGAAGTTTGGCAAGCAGTGTGCATGCACTTTTGGCCTGGCTTGGGGGGAGCAGCAGCAGCAGCCGCCAAGCCAGAAGAGGGTTGAGTCTCAGCAGATTGCCCACTCCTAGTTTCAAGAACCCCACCCATTTTCAGTTATGTATAAAATGGATCACTAAAAACATCCTACACAATTTTCTTAACTCCACAAATCTGTTTAAATGAATAAAGTATACAGCACAAATCCAAAAGACATCTAAAACCAAACTATGATGGATCTCTGGGGTAGAAGAGGCTGGAAGGTTAGCTTCAGCAAATTACATGTATTTTTAATTGTTTCACATGGGAGGTGTTACATGTTATGAAGCCAACTGTCAGAAGTAAGATCTACTTACATGTTGAACAGTGTCAGAGCCAGACTGGGGCCTTGATGGCCATAGCCAAATTTAAACCTGGGAGTGCAATGTACCTATGTAGGCAATTTTAAGGCAATGGCAATTTCAGGCATATCAAAGAGGCATAGAATGGCTGTCCAAATCAAAGTTTGCTTTTGACTTATTACTAGCAGGAAGCTTGACCTGGGGAATAGGGAACATTATGAGAAATATTCTTGCTCAGTAATGTTTATGTCCCAGACAGGTCAAAACCACAAAAGAGACGTTAGGAAATTTCTATAGGACTATACAAGTAAAAACAAAACATCATCTGATATGAATAAATATGAAGAGGCGGGATTTAAAAAGTACAGTAGCCAATCAGAGTACAGTAGGCAGTCACACGCCACATATTATGTTCAAGTGTAAAACTATAGAATAAAGGGAAGATACTGGGTGGGGTTCCTTTCAGGGAGTAATCTCTGCTGGCAGAAAAGTGTATTGGTAATGTATGCTCTGTGCTTTGGCTCATTTTCTTTTCCTATATTGTAACCTTTGTCAACAAATACCATGGTATCAATTTCTTTCTATAGTTGTCCTAAATACACTTTCTTGGTGTTAATAAATGTTTAAAATACAACCTAGGAGCATCTATTTATACAGTAACTGTGTTGAGTTGAGATACAAGAAGTAACTGTGATTGGTTGAGATGCAAGGAGTAACTGTGTTGAGTGCAAAAATGACTGACTCTTTCTCAGCATCAGAAAAACCACATCTCTATGGACCCAGATATAGATAGGAAGTAGGAGCCTGTAAAGGTAACAAGAGGTCTGCTTAATTAGATTTATTCTACATAAATTATTCCTCCTGTCCTACACCTAAGGCCAGTGGTTGAAGGTTAAGCTGAGCACAAGGTGCTACTCTATTGATTAGGCAAGCGTGATTAGGCAAGGGTAGAGGGTAGGCGCTTGCATTTATATCAGGCTTGGCCAATCTAGAGACTTTGCACTGCCGGCCAATCAGAGGGGTTGATGCTGCACAAATGCCTAACATTCCTAGTCCCTTCTGCATCCACAATCCACAGCAGCTTGCTGCTGGGCTCAGACTGTAAGTTCTGACCAAACACTTTGCAAGCCCTTTATTAGCCCAAACACAGACTCAAATAGCGATCTGGATTGAAGTCTGTATCCAAGCTTGCAATGTGATTTGCAGACCAAAAAAAAAAAAAGAAGATGTGTTTGACAGCATATGTACGTTTGAAAAATATGCATTTAAATGCTTACTTTTGAAAAATATGCACAAATACACTTTAATCAACGGTAGAAGAATGTGTACATTTCAAAGATGTGCACAATGGATGCACACAGCTAGGAAAATATTCATGAAATACACATACATTTTCCTGTGAAAAGAAAACAACAACAAAGCTCGCAATCTGATGTGGGCTTGAGTCAGAATGAGCTTTGAGATGGAATTAGGAGAACTCCAGTGAGCTAGAGTTTTGCTGATTCACACAGTCACTTCCATTTAGGGGGTAATCCAAGGGGATGCCCGTAGCAATCCCAACTCAGAGGATTACAGGCATCCTGTGCACAGCGGGAGGAGTGCAGAGGTGAAGGTCACTTTCCTGCTCCTCCCACTCTGCAAAGCAGCTAGATGGCCAATTTCAGCCATCTAACTGTGGCGCTTCAGAGAGGGAGGGAAGGAGGCTCAGGTGCTGTCAGGAGATGCCATATCTTGGTGGCACCAGTCTCCTCCCCTCCCCTCCCCCAGAACACCCCTTAAATCCTTTCTCCGAGGTCGCTCTTCTGATCCTCACAGCACCAGCTGTGAGGGGAAGGAGGGGGATGAACTCGGATATGTGAAACTAAAAAAATCCTGTGGCCTTCTAGATGCTGTCTAGAGGTCATAGGATTACTCTGACATATATCTAGATAGCAGGGATGTTGAAGAGTCCTTGGCCTCGAGTCACGAGTCGAGTCACGAGTCTTTGGACCCGAGTCTCGAGTCGAGTCTCGAGTCCAAGGTCCAAAATGGTGACTCGAGTCTCGAGTCTCGAGTCCCGAGTCACTCCCAAAGCGGCGGCCCATGGAGGGAGCGGGAGGGTCTCCGCGAGAGGAAGAAGAGCTGCCCTTCCTCCCGCGGAGACCCTCCCGCTCCCTCCATGGGCCGCTGCCGCTGCCGCCCCCACTTACCATGGGTGGGTCCTTCCCTCGTCCCTGCTCCTGCCGCCGCCGCCGCTGCTGCACCAGGGATGCATTACGAGCCCTCCCTGGGTTTGTAGTTCTCCGCGGCGGCGGCGCGGCCCAATCTCGCTCTTCTGAGCGGCGCGGAGAGTGTTCTCCGTGCCGCTCGAGTTGCCGCCGCTGCCTGCCACCACCTGCCGCCGCCTCGCCGCCGCCGCCTCGCTGCCTCGCCACCACCCGCTCGCCGCCGCCACCACTCATGTCACCGCCATCGCCGTCTCCCTCGCCGCCACCCGCTCGCAGACGCCGCAATCGTATTGCCATGCCACCGCCAATCACCGCCACACCGCGCCATTGTACGCCGCCGCCCGCGCCGGTTCCTTCATCACTTCGGCGCGGCGGAAGTGACACACCGGGGACCCTGCTCCGGGCGCTTGGCCGCCGCAGAGCAGGGAGTCCCGGCGTGTCACTTCCGCCCACGCCGGACAAGTGATGACGGGGGACGGACAGAGGGAGGCCGGCGTGAAATGGGGGAGGCAGGCGTGATGGCGGCGTGGCGTGAGATGGAGGCGGAGGTGGCTGTGAGCGGGTGGCGGGAGGGAGACACTAAGCGAACGGTAGGGGTGTTGACATGTCGCGGCGGGTCTGGTGTGGCGGAGGAGTCTTTGGCTCGAGTCCCGAGTCGGAGTCTCGAGTTCCCATTGAAAAAATTGCGGAACTCGAGTGGGACTCGAGTCAGAGGGGGGACTCAGTCGGACTCGCAAGTCGAGTCGTCGAGTCCGAGTCCCCATCCCTGCTAGATAGATAGATAGATAGATTGGTAAGCCTGCAGGGCAGCGACGTTCTTATTTTACTGTTTCCGTATAAGCTACTCTGCAAGCCTTTTGGCTGAGGAGTGGGTTAAAAACACTTTAAAGAAAGTTTATATTGTATTACATTATTATATTCAATTAGGATCATGAAGAAAAGTGTTGCCAGGGCCCTCTAAAGGAGAGCACTGCAAATCTCCATTAAATTGATAAAAAAAAAATTAATACAAAACATATTATTAATTTAGCTCGAATCACCCTGACTCTCCTGGCTAACGCAGTGGGGGGAGGGAAGGGCCGGGACGCCTGGGACTCGAATCCCTCCCCCCCTTGGGTGGGCTCAGATCCCCAGGAGGTGCTTGCTCCCTCCCCCACGCCGAGGCCCTCCCAGGACGGATGGGTCAGTCCTCCCCATGCAGGAGGGGTGACGGCCCCAAGGTCAGGCCATCTGCCTGTCCACCCAGGGTGGTGTCGTGGGGCTCTGGGACCCTTTCCTACCATCCCAGCTTCTTTCTCACGAAGTTTTCTTCTTTTCTTTCTTCTTTCTCTTCGCGCTGGAAAAGCACAAAATGTCTGCCTCCCTTTGCGAGGCAGGAAACGAAAACTCAACTGGGGTTTCCTGGGAGTTGGAAGATCCGGGTTCAAATCCCTGCTCAGCCATGAAGCTCACTGGGTGACTTTGGGCCAGTCACTGACTCTCAGCCTAACCTACCTCACAGGGTTGTTGTGAGGATACAATGGAGAGGAGAAGGAGGAGGATTATGTAAGACGCCTTGGGTTCCTTGAAGGAAAAAAGGTGGGGTATAAATATAATAAATTATATATATATATATATATATATATACACACACACTAGTAAGTCTTGTGAGTATACTTTCATTTAAATGAACGATACTTTGACCCTAACTGATACTTTCGGCATCTAGCACCATTTTTTAAAGCAGGAGTCCTTCGTGGAATATGATTAGAGATGTTCTATTGAGATAGCAATCGGACGGAATAAATAATATCTCAGTCCTCCACTTCACAGTAATAAACTTGCAACAAATTAAAGTAGAGTGCAATGGTAGGACCGATGGTGAGATCCGTAATACTCTGCAATTAGAATCCAGGTTTGTTTATTCCAGGAGAGAGACTAATACTATATGATTACATTTTTGCCATGTTTATGTATCATCCAGGAGTCTGTTCAAACATTAGAGAATGAGGATGACTCTTCAGCACATAAATTGGCAAATCAACAGAGGCAAATCATCATCAGCCTTAGAAATGTAACAGATTGCATTGTTTATTATGGATGTGGATCTCCAATGTTATCAGCACTAGCAGCAGAATCAAAGAACACTCCAGCACACATACCACAAATGGGTCTGCATCTTAACTGAAGTGTTTTAATTTAGTATACTTATTTTCATGCATTATTCAGCCACCAGTCCTTGTATAATTGCTGCATTTTAAAATAAGGGCTTAATGGTTTTCGCTCATTTAAGCAGAATGGCTTGGGGTCCTTGGGGGTAACACACCAGGGCCTCTGACGTACAGAGAAACAGCCACCCTTGCGGCCAAACCCCATATAAAGCATTCCACATTCCTAGCATTTTGGATCAAGAAGTTGCCTTCCAGTTCACCAAGCAGACTTCCTAGGGACATCAAATGTGCTAATGGAGCAAGTCACCCAACACAGTGTGCAAGCCAAAGGTCTACAGCACTTAAGGTCCAATTAACTACATTTTTATATAATTTGGATGGATTTTTACTATCAAGCAAAAAAATACGCGTTTGGCTAAGAACTTGCCCATGCTTTATTAAACGTGTTTATTCGAGATACAATCTTCAATTAGCTCTTTGAAAAACCAAGAAACTAAGGCTGCAGTCCCTATGCACCTATGCACTGAACTCGGTGGGACTTCCTTTCTAGTAAATATGCACATGTGAAGGATTTCTACTTCACATGTGCATTCACAAATGCTTGTCCCAATCATTGGGTTGTATCCAGTGTTAGTGTAACTTCAGTCCCATTCATTTCAAAGGGGCCACTCTAAGTAGGACTAACATTGGATACCACTGTATGAGTGGCTTGGCATGCCATAGCGTATATGTGTGAAACAGTGATCACAGATCAAGGAGCACAACAGCTTTTAAATTTATTTATTTATTTATTTATTATATTTATACCCCGCCTTTTTTCCTGCAAGGAACCCAAGGCGGCTTACACAGTCCTCCTCCTCTCCATTTTATCCTCACAACAACCCTGTGAGGTAGGTTAGGCTGAGAGTCAATGACTGGCCCAAAGTCACCCAGTGAGTTTCATGGCCGAGCGGGGGCTAGAACCTGGATCTCCTGAGTTCCAGTCCAACACTCTAACCGCTACACCACACTGGCTCTCACGAGGAATCACCTCACTTTCACAATATGGTTCAATGGAAGAAGTTGTCGTGTTCAGCTTTGAGTCATCAGGTGATGTCATAGAATGATGGGCAGAAGAACAAAAGAATAGCCCTATTGTATCAGTCCAAAGTTCTATCTAAATGAGCATTCTGTTTGTGGTAGTGACCAGCTGGATACAGCTGTTTCTCTGCCCAGCATTGGATTTTTGGATGTATACTGCCTCTGGGCTTGGGGGGTTCTATTTACCTATCAAGCAAAATTGTATGAACCTCAATCATGTCCCTATAATCATCTTTCTTTCTAAACTTTAAGAAGCTGCAAATACTTCATTTCAATTTGTTAAACATCAGAACGTGCCCTGTTCACCACCCGAAATGCGAATGCAATGCATTTTTTTCAGGCAAACCTCACATATTCCTGAGCTTGCGATCATTAGAAAATGCACTTGTTAATAAAATGTGCACATCAAAAGTGTGCATTTTTTAAAAATGCAAGCATTTTCACATTTTAGTCAATGAGGCAAAAGTATGCACTTGGCTGCATGCTTTTAAAAAAGTGCACCCTAATGTGCTCTTTTCCCATTAGAACAGTGTTCTCCAGCTGGGAGTTGTAGGCCAAAAACATCTGGGGACCCAAGGTTGGAAAACACTGCATTAGAACATTTGAGAACAGGAATGAGGTGGATTGAGCTTTGAGATGGAACTCAGAGAACCTCATTGAGCTTGAGCAACGCTGATTCTTCCCTCGCTAGTTTGTGCTAACCAGCCCTATAGCAGAAGGTCAAATTAACATATTGCAATTAGTGATGGGTTAACTAACCCTTCATACTTCATAATTGGTCTGCCAAGTTACCAATACAGTGTTGCTCATTTTGCTGAACGCTTTCTGTTGTTATGAGATTTCAAAACATCTTTGAATTCTTGCATATGCACACTATCAAAGTGCATCTTGGTAACGTGGTATGCATAATATGGTGTTCTTTTTCTGCCCTGTGCATCACAACATCATAGATTTCATAGGATCATAGAGTTGGAAGGGGCCTACGAGTCCGTCGAGTCCAACCCCCTGCTCAATGCAGGAAACTAGCGGAGGGGTCTCCCATCCAAGTAACAACCAGGCTTGACCCTGCTTAGCTTTCC
This sequence comes from Shinisaurus crocodilurus, assembly GCA_021292165.1. Classification (NCBI taxonomy): domain Eukaryota; kingdom Metazoa; phylum Chordata; class Lepidosauria; order Squamata; family Shinisauridae; genus Shinisaurus; species Shinisaurus crocodilurus. The sequence goes on from CM037878.1 coordinate 29,501,431, forward strand.
ACGCTCAGACAAGCTGAGCCAGATGACCCAGGCTGATGCATTCCCCTCTAATCACAGTCTCGCTTACAACATGGAATGGCAGGCAGGCAGAGGCAGCAGCTCTGGAAGCAAAACAAGCAGAAGCAGAACAGATATGCCGGTTCACAAGCATGGCTGATACTGTCCGGAGGAATGGGAGTCTGGAGCTAGGGTGCCAACTGCAGGCAGTAAAACAATTGCTAAATCGTGTGGCCTGATCAGGACAAATAAGTGAGTTAAGGCAGTCCTTATGAATGAGAATACTGGGACCTGGTTTGATAGAAACCCATTTTAGCACCAGTCAACTCCCCTCCCTCCTCTTGTCCCCCTTCACCTCCCTGTCTTGTCCGGGCTTCCTTTCCAGCTGTTCCTTCCACCAGCAGTCCCATCATCATGGCTAGGCTGTCATTAGATATGTGGCCCCTCTAAAAAAATATATTGTATTGCCCATCTAACTTTTAACCTGGGGATTCTTGCCACCCTCTGGCCATCTAAAGCCTGCCAGGGACTGAGGGCCTTTTTATATTTCTGTTTAGCCATGGCAAGTATACTTGGCAAATATGTGGTAGTTTTCCGTCACCTTCCTCATCACAGTGCTCTGACCGATTGCAATGGCTACCACCATTTCACCTGCAGTTTTCCACACCAAAGCCCTATCAGCATCCCTTGCTTTGGTCTCCAATCGTTACTGACACTGCCACTAAATTCCACCAAGGTCAGGTGGAATTTAGAGGTGATCTAATTCTGCAAGGCTCCACAAGGATCCTGGTCAAGCTCCTCCACCCAAAGCCATTGGCTTTCCCTGGGGTCAGGCTATTTACTGCCAGCCAATACTCAGCATAGCTGAGGTACGTGGGGGTGCTACTCACCAAAGTCAGCCCATAAGCCAACTTCCCTGCAGCTTCTCTAGTTGCAGTTTTCACATGAAAGTTTGTATAGGCATGATATATACACCATATGAATAAGCAAATGAAACACTGCACATTGTATTAATTAGCACGGTGTTCTCCAACCATGGGTCCCCAGATGTTTTTGCTGGCTGGGGCATGCTGGGAGTTGTAGGCCAAAAACATCTGGGGACCCACGGTTGGAGAACACTGAATTAGCACATGAAACACTGCACACTGTCTCATTTTTATATTTGTTTTTTTTTACTGTTAAAATGTTAAAATACAAACCAGTCCCAACAAATATGATTTTTAAATGATAACTTCATCTGTTATTATCAGAGACACCCACATTTTTAAAAGGATGAATAGTTGCATGTTTTTAAAAGCTGTTTTAAAAAATAATAATACCCACCTTTTCTCGCAATGTAGCATCTCTTTCAAAAAATGTCAGTGTTCTCATTAAAAAGAACTTTCTTGTTCCAACAGCTAAACGTCTACCATCCCTTCATTATGATACATTTTAATCTTTCCTACCTATGTTCCACAGAAAGATTAAAAGGGGGAAAAAACACCACCTTCCCCCCCCCCCGCCCATTCCTGCAAGGTCTGAAGAAACTGAAGAGGCATATGAAAAATTAATTCATATATTTTGTGGAGAAACTGCCTAAAGAAAGAATGCTATATATTTCACCTTGCTGAATGTGTATTGAACTGTTCTGTTAAAGAAAAAAAACATTTCAAAACTAGATCAGAAATCAAACACTGAAAGGAGAGAAAAAGGAACGTTTAGTAGAAAGGATCACTCCCCGTTTCCAGTGTTCAGAGGGGAGTGCTGCTGCTTATGTAGCACATGAAGGAGGTATTAGCAGATTTGGAGTAACACCAAGGCATGCAGACGTACAAAAAGTATTTAGAAAAAAAATCCAGGGGTGGGGGCAAGAGAGATTTGTCAGTGGCCATGAAATGCTGACTGGCTGTTAGGGACAAAATAGAAAACCTGGAGGGAGGGGGAATGTAAAAAGTATCCTGAAAGGCAACAGTCTGCACTTCAACCTTTATAGATTTCATAGATCATAGAGTTCGAAGGAGCCTACAAGCCCATTGTGTCCAACCCCCTGCTCAATGCCGGAAACTAGAGGAGGGGGTCTCCCATCCAAGTGACAACCAGGCTTGACCCTGCTTAGCTTTCCACGCTCAGACAATCTGAGCCAGCGTAAGCCACAGGCCTGTTGTAGCAGATCCTACTGGCTTAATTTAAGAAGGCAATGAAACACATGATCTGCCTCTGTCAGACTCCCCCTATCTCCAGATGTTTTGGACATCAACTCCCATCAACCCCAGCCAGTATGGTCAGGAATGCTGGGAGTTGTTGTCCAAAAGATCTCTGGAGAGCAACAGGTTGGGGAAGGCTGGTCTATGTATATAAACATCTGTTCACAATACTCAGTCATGCTCCATGGTGAACAGGAAATAGAACCAAGGACATGACTGTGCAGACGTAGTGGTGGGAGGATGTCAAATAGAACAGATTTGATGTTCAAAGGTTGGCATCACCAGGTGTCTTTGAGTGCATCCCTTGCCATTCACTCCTATAGGGAAAATGTTTGAGGTGGACAAAAACCATCACCTCCTATCCACTGCTGAGCATGGGTGGTTTCATCAGGGATTTTGACATCAGGATACATCTGTAGCCCTGTTCAGGAATTTGCTTGATGTCATGAGGACTAAACATGTGTAGCTCAAGGTGGAGAGGTTGGGAACTGAGGGGGTTGGCCCCTGCATGCCTGGGGGGGGGGGATTTGGGGGCCAGCAGGGCCAGCATGTATGGCCCCATCGCTCTGCATATTTTTTAGCCCTCATTGGGAGAACACCCATCTCATGGTCTCACCCTCCCCCGAAGCACAGTGATTGGAAAGCCCCTGCTAAAATGTATCCTGGACCTGCGAGTCACTCAACCAAACATCCCCCACCTCTTCCTGTGCTCATAGTGTTTAGAGAAATAAAACCAAAAGACACTGTTTGGAGAGGAGCCAAATGACTTTGTTTTCAAAGCCCAAGTTGATAACGAAGTCTTTTCAGGGTCCAGGCTGAGTTCTGGTCACTTTGGAGGGAAGCCTGCTTTATCCTGGAAAGCACCAGAAACGGACTGAAGGGACCCAATTTGGCTCGGGTTTCAGCCAAATCTGATGCACATCTGTAATGCATACATATGTACATACATGCTCTCAGGAACGGTGCAGGGCTGTTTGGCGCCCTAGGCCAAATTATATTAGGCGCCCCCCCTCGTGCCGTGGGGGGGGCTCCGGAGCAAAGCAGCCCTGCTCTGCAACACCCCCCGCGCGCGTGCGCGACCGCGCGACCGCGCGCCCATCCGCCAACCACCTACCTTCCCACCGCCACCGCTGCTGGCTGCTGCCGCCGCTGCCTCCTCCTCCGACGCGATGGGACCCCGCACTTTACGACGGGATTAGGTGGTTGGCGGGCGCGCACGCGCGCGGGGGGGTTTGCGGGCGGCGCGCGCCGGCAAGCGGGCGTGGTCCTAGCACTGTCTGCTGTTGTAGGAAGATGAGTTGTCACTTCATTCCTGTAGCTGAACATGTACACCTCTAGAAAGGATCTCCATGTTAATACAAAAAAGGATCATGGGTAGGAGCAGAAACACTTAATAGTTAACTTTCTAATTAGCTTGGGTCTCAGTTGACAGGAGGGCTCTGATGAGGTCCAGCAACAAAGAGGTCCCCCCCCCCATACCCTCTGGTCCCACGGGCTCAGTCTGCCCTACTCTGTTCTCCACAATATCCATGGCCTCAGAAGGGACAGGACAGCATGCATGCTGTACATGCAGAACCCTACACAAACACAAACACAAACACATTGAGGTAAGAGCTGTTTCTAATGGTAAGAGGTTAGATGACCATCAGTGAGGAATGCTGTATTTGTGTCCTGCATTGCATTGCAGGTCCTGTGGGTTGGACTAGATGACCACCAAGTTCCCTTCCAACTATCTAATTCTTCGATTCCATGAGGTGGAACCTCAGCTTATCATCACTCTGGAAGGTGAGAAAAACATGTCTTCTTCCCATATTACTGTAACTGTTTGCGGTGGCCATGGTACACACTGTATCTTTCTTAGTCATCTGTCTTGGCCCTTCCATGTTGTTGTTGTTGTTATGCTGCATACAACTACTTCTGTTCCCTGGCCTGCCCCTTTCAAATCCCCCTGCCCAGTAAGTCTCCTTTCCCTCTTGCCTAGGTCAGCTTGCACTGGGAACCAAAAGTTACAACTCGTGTGTGTGTGTGGGGGGGTAAAAATGGAAGTGTGAGTGGACTCATATTTCTGCTTTTTACAATATGTTTTAATGTAGGAAAATGCAACTTGTGTATCTTCACTACAGGGAGCTGCGTGGGCTGCTGATGCAGGCTGTGCCTGGGTTCTAACATCCAGATATAAATTGCAAAGGATGAAGAAATAAAGAGAGAATATGAAGAAATCAAAGATTATAAGATAAGCTTCTATTAAACCGCTCATCAAGAGTGCTTGAGAATAACATCAAGGAAAAGACATCCCATCAGCAGAAAGCATAGATTTAGAAAATAAATTGGTTATAGTTGTTAAGAGCATGTACATGTTTTATGGATCGCCCCACCCCCACCCCTGCAACCCCAATGAATGAGATAAGAGGTGTCAAAAGAGATTTTATATTTGTTGAGTTTGTGTTTGATGTATGGCTTTTGGGATGTCACAACGCCATTTAATTTTATAATTTAATTTAAAATTAATGTTAACGTTTGTTTTTTTTAATGATAAGTCATAGAAACATGACATTAAAATGAAGATAAAATAAAGATAATTAAAAGTGAAGAGCCCTACAAACATTTGTGGAATATAGATTAATTGGGCAAATTTCAGAAAGAACAAATGCCAATTAATCAAGAGCCATCATGGCTTAGTGGTTAGAGTGTTGGACTGGAACTCAGAAGATCTGGGTTCCAGTCCCCACTCAGTCATGAAGCTCACTGGGTGACTTTGGGCCAGTCACTGACTCTCAGCCTAACCTACCTCACAGGGTTGTTGTGAGGATAAAATGGAGAGGAGAATCATGTAAGCTGCCTTGGGTTCCTTGCAGGAAAAAGGTAGGGAAATATCATTCTGATCGGAGCGGGATTCACATATCCCTCAAACAGAAGACAAATGCTGTCAGAACTAACACAGTCAATTGCTTGTACAGTGCAGGAACACCCCCTGACTCATGTTCAGCTGCAAAAGTTGGATTTCTGCTCCCCATACACACAGAAGCCTCTTATGCACTGTACACAGGGGAAGCTTCAGAAGAATGATCCATGCATGGAAATCTGTTTCTGTCTATAGAAAAGAGATTCCTGAATTATGGTACTAAATGAAGAACAACCATAATAGTTGCACTGTTCCACAAACATTATCCCAATAATTCTTTAAAGAGCCAATAAAGTAGACCTCTAAATTGAAGGCCAAATAATCTCATCAGGGCCAGCCTGGACCTGAAGTTGGGTCAAGTGACTTGCTTCAGCAGCACCAATTGGGGGATGGGGGCCAGGGTGATGAAGACAGGAATTTGGTGTCTGAATGGTTCAGCAAGGCTTTTCAAAGTGCTGGTCCCTAGCAGTTTGGGCTCCAATTCAGGCATCAACATGTCTTGGGTCGGCACTCAGTCCCATTAACAACAATCAGATGGCGTTGTGGCCATGCCGGTGATGACGTGGAATAACGTGAGGTCCAAATTACAGCTCAGCAAATCCAAGTTAGGGACCTGAAGAAATCGCCTTTTCAGAAGGCATGACAGCAGCATTTATTCTAGGAACTTTTATTCAAAAGGTTTAAAGCACAGTCCCAGGGCTGTATAGCAGCAACTGCTGCCCCAAAGAGATAACACAGGCACCAGGCAAGATTCTCTGGGGAGGGCATTCCACAATGGAGCGCCACCACCAAAAAGGCCATCCAACTCTCCTCATTTGGTGGGGACACCCAGAGAAGGGCCTCAGAAGATGAGTTTAGGGCCCAGATAAGTATATACTGCACAAAAATAACGCTTACTGAGATCATATGTGACAGCTCCCTGGGACTCAGACTTTGGCCTTACCCATCGGCTGGAGAACCAAAGGCCACTGGGAGGCTGCACCCCCTGCCTCCCAGGGAGAACATCATTGCAACGGGGAGACCAACCTAGCCCCATACATCAGCCAAAGAAGAAACTGCTTCAGGGAGCCTGTTTCACGCTTTCCTGCCAGAAAGAACACCTATTAGAACTTTGAGACCTCATTATTAATCTCAGTAAGCTGCTCTGGGAACCTTTATTAGCTGGAGAGTGGGGTAAAAATACAATAAATAAATAAATAATCCTACTCCCATTCCTTGACATTCTAATTCATTGCAATAGGGAATGACGTGCATTTGTTTCTCCATAAGTAGAGTTTTTATATTCTGAGCACAATACACCAGGACATGTTTTCTAACCACAGGAAAGCCACATTGAAATAAATGGGACTTAAAGCCTTTAGTTATTATCAATTCATTTCCATTAAAACAAAACCCACTTTTCAATGAAAGAGAACCTTTTAATAATATTTTGGAACGTGCTGCTGATTTACTTTTTTATACTTCTGGCACACTCCAAATGAAGACAAGTAATCAGTTGAATCAAAGCATCAAATGCTCTCCTGACAATATATCATATTATTTTGACACCTAATTATCATTATTGTACAACATAAAGTATGATGGATGTTTACAAGTAATCCGGCGGTTGAATTCCTCTTAAGATATGATCAAAGCAATAAAGCTGATGAATTTCTGGCTTGACAACAAAGAATATGCAGAAGGAAAATGAGAGATTAAAATGGTTAGTTTTGCCCCTCCTCAGAATAAAATCAAAATGTGTCCCTGACTGGAGCTGAGCCATCCAGCTAGGAGAATGAACAATAACCATGAACAATGCTATTATGAATTAGCAGATGCTAATATGTGTCCTCTTGTTCTTTTGGTGGTGCATTTCCCCTTTTTTGGCGATGCGTAAGTGGCTACACAAACTAGGATATCAAACTAGGCTCCTGGTCTAAAGCTAAGGATATATGAGGAATCCACCCCATTAGATTTTTTTCTCATTTATTTATTTATTTATTATTTACATTTATTAATCGTCCATCTGGCCGGCAACCGGCCACCCTGTGCTCAAATTCTTGCAGATTTCCCCAATCTGGAGACACTTTGCTTCCCCAAATCCACACATTTTGGCCCTTGTGATATGTTCAGGGAAAAATGCATCCTGTTCAGGAACATTTAAAAGTGTGCCCAATTAAATGCACACATTTGAAACGCACCCAAACACAAGATGCACACTTTTTTTTAAAAAAAAAGTATATAAACACTGTTTACTCAATCAATGGCTGCATACATAAATGCCTACAATTTGAAAAATGAGCACATTTTTAAAAATACACCCCAAAATGAACAGGTTTTTTTTTCAATTAAAAATATCCCATCCATACAGAACCAGCATGGAATGGACTTGGAGGTGGGCAAAAGAAATCCACAGAATCAACTAGACCAATATGCCCATCCTTAGCTAGAACCCATCTCCCAGCCATTTAGCTTTTTCTACATGCAGCAAACTTTTTTTTAAATGGACAAGTACAACAACATTTAAGGCCCCACCTGCATCCTGAGATGATATAGTCAAGAGACAAATTTACCACCTCATCTGCTGCTTGTGAGAACTTGGCCAAAATGACATTGGTGACCAAGCAGGGCTCATGACATTCATGGGATAACATCACAACAATCTGACTGATCACTAACCAATCTGATTTGACTACATGATAGCATCAGAGGAAAAGTGAGGGCAACTCAGAGTGCAGGTAAGTGAGGGTGACATGAATGAATAAGTAAACATTTTCACAGGGAGTGTCAAAAACTGCCCCCCCCAAAAAAGCACTAACTATTCAGCACTGCTGAAAATCCCCCCTCAAAAAAAACAAGTAGTTTTGTCTGAGCTCCAGCAAAAACTGCTTGTAGTAGCAATTGATCACTACAAAGAAGTTCAAAATACATCTTATCATTTTTTAAAGTGATGGTTCTATGCCACCACTTCACCACTGGAAATTCTAGACAATTTCCTGAAACAGTTTAAATCATCCCCCACCACATATGAATAGTGTAACTTGTTTCTAAGAAATTGAGGGAGCAATCCTATGGCCCCTAGACAGCATCTGAGGGGCAATAAAATATTTCAGATTCCTAAGTCTGAGGTTGGAGGCAGCACTCCAATCAGAGCTCCGCTCTTCCCTGCCCCCTCGCAGCCAGCGCGGGGGGAACTGCACCAGCTGCTCTCTGAGGTCGGGAAAGTTAAAAGGGGCATTTCAGTGGGTGGGGAGCGGAGGAGACTGGAGAGGCCAGGATATGAGCTGTCCTGAAGCCTCTTCAGCCTCCTCCCCTCCCGTTCCAAATTGCCACAACTAGACAGGCAACAAAAGCCCACCTAGCTAAATATGCAGAGTGGGAGGATGGGGAGGCAAAGATCACATCTACCACACCTTCCGCTCTGCGTAGGATGACTATAAGCGGCTGAGTTTGGCGGCTTCTTGGCATCATGATAGAATTGCACCCCGCGGTGCAGAACCAAACTTGTTTGAAGTGGCATCCTCTTGATCTGAGATAGCAACCTGTTAGGAAGGTGTCAGTTCAGCCAAGACTGTTGTGCAGTGATATTGAAACTGACAATGTAGATGATGATGGGGGGGTTTTTGTTATTATTATTTTACTTTTCTTTATGTCACCACTACTTTGAAAACCATTGTCAAAGGCAAAGGGAAGCGTTGAAAAAGAGGTGGATTGCACCCACTCCTGGAAGAAAGAGGCAAGACACAAGTATTGATCGAACTAGGCTAGGGCCTCAGCTTTAAGCTGTTATAACAAGATTTGCAGTGAGCCTCCTTGCCAAGTAATACATGTGAGCCAATCCATGCCCCAGATGTAAGAGGTATAGCACCCATTTATGTCCCCTGCTTGCCACATTCTGGTTGAGGGGGGCTCTCCTGACTCAACATCCTCTCAAGTCCCATGGGTCAGTGGGATTCCTTTACCCATCCCGAAGTCCCACTGTCCTAAGGACAAGTCTAGTAAACCCCTTTCACCAAAGAGGTGCCTCAGCCTGCTCACCCCTGAATGTGCTCCTGATCACCTTTTCCACACTGCCCTGCCTTACAGTTGTGACCAGCACTATCAATAAACAGCATCAATGCATTCTCACATTTAGAGAGTGCATCTTGAACACCATTTTAATAAAATATCTTGGACCCAGGTTGAAATGCTCAGTCTATGATGAGGATTCTGAGAACTCTTGGAGAACACTAGAGCGTAAAAACAACAACAACAACAACCTGGTAAAGTTCCAGCCCAGGTCAGAAAGATACATCTCAGGACAGCTCCTCCACATTCGCCAGCCCTCACTGCTGTCTAGCTTTCCCAAACTTACCTAGTTTTGTGTGGGTGGGTGACAACCTAGAGGACTGGTAAGGCAAAGGACTCTTCCTAAGTCCCCATGGTTCTCATATGGAAGGATGAATGAACAAGCAATACTCGAGAACACCAAGCTTCTCCAAACATCATCTCGCTGCTTGTCTCGCACCGGATGCCTGTTTGCGATCACTGCGCACACTCTGCACAAATAGGAAACTTGCACAAATCAAACAGTGATCAAATGGGAGATTTACACAAATCTTCCCTATTCTGCGCCAATTTCCTCCACAGACTAAAGCAGGGCTGATTCAGTCTACAATGGAAATTTGCTCAAATTAGGAAATTTGCACAAATTGAACTGGGAATCCGGAACAAGACAAATGTGAGCATGTGATTGACCATTTGCAAATATTTGTGGTGGACATGTGCTAGCACGCTTGTTCAGAGCTTCGACCAGGACATGCTCACATGTTTCGTGAGCAAAAACATAATTCTCATACATCCCTACGGGATGTAATGAATTATTTTCGAAAGGCTCAGAATTCCCCTTGGTGATGGGAACTCTGGGGGTAGTAATTTTTATTCCTCTTAATCAATGAAGCAGGAAGAATATGAACTACATTCCTCTGTTGGATGAGAGATGACAGCAGTAGAAAGGAAATCACCATTTAACACCAGGGACAATGATGGTTCTATCACACCACCTTCAGCAACTTTCAGCTGTCTCCACCCAAGGTAGAGTGGAACAAAACCTAAAAGTACCGCAGCGCTTGGGAACTCATCACATTACCACCAACCTGAAACTCTTCATTCCATGAAAGGAGGACAGCAAGAGCTCTAATGCTGATGGTGCAAATTCTATGACTGTCTTGTACTTGAAATTTTATACTAGATTGAGTTTGACACAATAACGCTGAAGTGAATATAATTCAGTGTGATATTTGTGCCATTTAAAACCAATGATCCATTCATGTGTAAAGGCACAAAGTTACGGGAAAGAAAGTGTTCAGCAGATATAGAACCCTTGATCTTTCTCTTTCATTTTTTTCCCTTTTTTTAGTAATAGTACCCTTGACCTTTAAGCAATCAGCTTCGCTGGAATTTCATAACAATGAACATGTGCACATTTAATGCCAGAAAGGAAATATACAGACTTTTCTGGGGTGGGGGGGGATGTTAAAAGATTCTGTCTATAAAAAGAAGAAGCAGCAATTCTGAAGCTACAGCAAAGTAATTGTACAATGAGCCCATGGATCAAAAGACAGCATGGGTGCATGTGAACGAGGCAGTTCATTATTGCTAGTTAAGTGTAAGTTGGATCTATTCTTTGATTTTGATGTATAGTCTGCCTGCATACCCAACTCTCAAGGTAAGTTAAAAAAAGAAAAGGGGGGGGAAGCCAACAACCCTACGCAGCAAGACAGCAACAATATTATTTTGTCAAACTAAAACTTCATTGAGATTTCCTCAACTTAATGCTGAGAGCCCAAGCAGACCTTCCAAATGGGGTTTGGATTTTGGCCAGTCTGCAGTGAAAAGAATTCTCACACATGACATGAGGTGGGGTGGGAAGCAACTGGAAGCCTGCTTGCTGCCCTGTGTGACAAAGTCAGCAAGGGTCAAACTATTGGTCTCCAGCCATTTCAGATCTAAGATGCCAATGTGCAAATATGGACCCACATTCACATTTATTAATGACATCTTTATCTTTGTTTTCCCCCCCTCAAACTCTCTCTCTCTCTCTCACTCTTATCACATTCCACTTGTCTAATTGCAGTAAAATTGCCTCAGGTCAGGGTGCAACCCTTTTGTGGGTCATGATGCACTAGAAGTCCAAGGATAGGATCCAGGATCTGCCAACTTTGAGAGGATACCACCTCTCCCTAACACCATGGCTCACCATATTCATCAGGGTCTCCTGGCTCTCTGGGCAACATCTTCAGGGGGCTGGAGGAGCTGCTGTGAGGAGGGGACAGGGAAGTGCACATCCACCAGTGCAGTTGATCCAGCGTAAAACTGGATCCAACCCCACCAGGGTAAAGTATAGCTCTGTGTTCGAATCTGTGGAGGCTGGTGGCTCCTGTATCAGTGGGGCAGCGTATCCACCCTGGGTTTCATTCTGAACTTTCAAGGAGCTATCCATGGTGCTGAACCCTATCCCCAAAACAGGTTCAGCACCATGGATAGCTCTTTAAACCTTCAGACTACAGCCCAGAGTGGATACATTGCCCCACTGACACTGGAGTCACCAGCCTCCACTGGTTAGAATAAATGTGTTGCATGCAGAAGGTGCCAGGTCCAATCCCTAGCATCGCCCATGAAATGGATCTGTGGTAGCAGGGCTGGGAAACAACCTTGTGTGAGATCCTGGAAAGCTACATCCATTTGAAATAGATAATATTGAGCTAGATGGTCCACAGTCTGACTCAGTATGTCAGTTACATATGTTCACAAACCCACATTTTCTATGTGCCAATAGCTTATTTTTAGTAGGAAGGTTATGAACATCATTCATGGCCCAGCAGCCCCTAAAATATAAAGCAGCAGCCCTGAAAATACGATATATCAGAAGGCAGAAGATTCTAATTTGTCCATTCATTCCTTTGCCAAGCATTGCCATCCAGATCTGTTTTCATGCTCCTAGGCTTCTTTTGCTAGATGATGCATTCTTTGGCATGTAAACAGACATCAGATCTGATCTTGCAAATGTCAAGAATGACTTCAGGAGTTCTATCTTGTAATGAAAGGTAAGCAAAGTTAGCTTACTACTATGCAAAACTTGGGTTCAAACAAAAACCAGAGCAAACCATTTCAAAATGAGCTTAGGTCATATTAGTGTTACAAACTCATCTGCCCTTAGTGTGTGCTTGTGGTGGGGGGGTTAGGGTAAGAGTGGGTAAATGGACCTGTGGTACTAGGCTTCATTCCGAGTATTTTCCCCAAATATGGAACTGCTTATATTCTCCCACCCATGACTTCTTAAATCACATTTCCATGGACAAAACGTATTCCCAAGGTGGCTTATGCTCTAACACATCAAATCGGGTTGACTCTGTCATGTTTCATTATGTGATATAACACGGTGATACAGTCTGATGAACAAACCTGATATGACACAAAAACTTGGAAGGAAAAAAAAAGCCTGTTATTTAAAAGATACTGGAAAAGGAGCCAAAATTGTCAAGGAACTTCATACATTCTCTTCTGTAGAATTGTTAGTAGAAGCTGCAAGAAAGTTAACCAATCAGTGTTTTAAAGCAGGCTCTGTAACTTGTGCTTTGCCTTGCCAAACATGCCAAGATGACCATCATATATTGTAGCCTGCCAGATTTTTCACACACACACACACGCATGCGCACACACACACACGTACATTTTTTGCAATCTCAGGGAAGCAGCAAAATTGTTTCTCAGTGTATGGCGTGTTGCCTGTGTTACCCAACCTATGCAGTTGCCAGAATCTCACAATTTGACCCAGAGTTCCAGGATTTTAGCTTTCTAAAGGTCTCCAGAAAAAAAGTTCCATCTCTAGGTGAGGAATGAGAAGCAAGGACACAAGTTATTTTCCACAGGGCCCAGTCCTAACCTTCTCCCACATTCTAAAGTGCTGTATGAATTCTAGGGATGTGTGAGGATTTCGTTCAGGGGGTGGAAATCTGGCGAACCACCCGAACTCCATCCCGTTTACCTCTTCCCCGGCTCAGCTCGTGTTCTCCCGAGTTGAGCCAGGGAAGCTACTTCCGGGTTCATGGTGGGCCACTGTTTACATAGGAAATGCTTAAGAGGCCACAATTTGCATAATTTATGCAAATTGCAGCTGTTTTTGATGTATCTTAAAGCATTTCCTATGTAAACAGCAGCCCGCTGGGAACCCGAAAGTCTGGCTAGTGGTGAGGCGCGTGCCAGCTTTTGGCCCGGCTCGATGGGCACAGCAGAGGCATCTGCCGAGCCGGAAGTGGGTCAGGTCCTAGCAGATCACCCACCCCTAAATTTGGCATCCATTCATATTTGTGAATTTGGCATTGATTCAGCTGACCCATTATGTAGCAAACAGGGATAGGGGAGAAATTTGTCCAGATTGCATTTTAATGGGAACTTGCCTAATTTCAAACTTCTAAACCAGTGTGAGAAGTGAAACTCAGTTATTCTTCAAAATTCACACTTCTCTGAATTTTGCAATGGAGTTCTCCAATAAAAACAAACAAACCCATATATATATATATATATATATATATATATGAAGAGATATAACACTGAAAATGCTTTGTATTAGGAAAAATGCTTCCAAAGAAAATGTATATTAGGCAAAAGGCAAACAAAAATGTATGTATTAGGAGCAATGTGCACAGTAATGCTTATGAATGTTCATACTAACATTTTTAAAAAGAAAATTCTCAAAGTTTGGGATGAACCAAATTTAGGATTGGAGAAATTCTCAAGTCTGAGAGAATTGCTGCGAGAACCACATTCAATTCATGAACACTCTTGATGCTGAGTAATGAGGTCAAATCATGCCACCACCAGGAATCCCTTTGCAATGTGGGGACTCCCCGGTAGGGATGTATGAGAATTTTGTTTCTGTTTGCAACTCATGAGAACATGGCTCATTCAAAATCCTGAACACAAGCATGAGCAGAAGCACTTTTTTCAAGAGATGTTCACAAATTCCCGAATTTGTGATCGCATTAAAAAAGGCATTTTTTAAAAAATGCACATCTTAAAATGTACATTTTTTTCAAAAAATATGCATGTTCACACTTTAGCCAATGGGGGAAAGTGCATACTTTTGAAAACTATGAACAGAAATGTTCACTTTTCCCATTCAAAATACAGTGTTCAAATGAGCCAAAAAAAAAAAAAAAGGTCAGAAACAAAAATGGGAGTGAGCTGAAACAAGCTTCAAAGAGATTTTTGGAGAATTTAAGTGAGCTCAAAAATCACTGGTTCTCCCATCGCTACGAGTGGTGGGGGAATGTCAACACTTACTTGGGATGCTTCAGATCATGCAAATAGTCATTACAATGCATGCAGGTTTACACACGTACACACCTATCAATTCAGTGGTGTCCACTACCTCTGCTCTTCATCTGAATCCACCGAGAGGATTCCACTCGCCCAGCATATACCTTCATCTCATCTTACACATTTCAATACAACAGAGGGATGGAGTGGAGGTGGTCTTTTGGGCTAGCCATTTAATTACTAATAAAGCAAAATGTTCCAGAAGCCCTTGTGCCACAAAACAAATAGTTGCACTGAGAAAGGCTGCAAGTTTCTAGCTGGAGCTTCCCATGCTGACAGACCAGGTTTCATTGTGATCTCTTGATGTTCAACAGAGATACTGTATCCCATATACCTCTTTCTTAAAAATAGGTGGGGAATAGAGCTGAGGTTTGATCCTGAATGTCCTGAACATGTACATTGATATTCATTCTGATGTCTCAAGCTTCAAGGAAGATGTTGAATTAAACAAAAACAACAGCCCTCCACCTTTAAAAAATAAATGTAGAGGTCAAGTGGTTATTCAAACTAGAAATGTAGAATTGTGCCCCTGGCATGTGTATCTCGATATTCAAGGGAGAAGTATTAATTTAAAAAAAAACAAACACTCACCTGCCTTTCAACTTTAGGCGGAGAATATTTAAAACTTGATAAACTCGTTCAAATTATGGGAGAAAAGATGGGGTCTTAAGGAGGTCCACAACCCTCACCCTCTAATTCTCTCACCAATATTATGAAGGCGCGTGAGTGATAGCAGAGCTCCACATGTGCTGGATGGGAGAATTAAAATCCTGTCTGTGCATAGAGGCCCATTATTCTACACACAGATCTCCAGATCTCACCCCCCTCTGCGCAGCGTTCCAGCGTGTCGGTTTGCAGCTGCCAGCCAGCTTGCCTGTAATCCGACACCAGCTTGTAGCTTCCCCGGTTTGCAGATTAATCCAAGTAGCAAGTAGCAAGGAAACACTCTGTAAGACCACAGGTCTATTTCTACCTGCTTATTCACTTAGCAAGTAAAGTTCTACAGAGTATACATTTCCTAGTTACAGTCCATGTGCAGATTACAATGCATAGCAAGCATTAATTCCAGTGGAGTAGATTGAGCTTCACTCCACTTCAGCAAAGACGTTACATTGTTGCTAAGTCCAGCAAGCAATAGCCAGAAGAGAGAAAGAATAGAGAAAGCAGTCCTGCTCTTCTCTAAAATGGCTTCAGACAGAAAAAACAAGTTAGCACGTCATCAGAACATACAAACCATATGACTAGCTCATAATGATCCCAGGATCTAGCTTTCCCATGAGAAAGAACATGGGAAAGTAGAAAGACACAACATACTTGTTTACCGCCATTCTGTTCCTCTCCAAGTGTAAACACTGTGCTACAGCTGGTCAATGTGATTCATATCACAACATCTTAGCCAACTCATGGTCTCCTTCTAGCCTTCTAAAAATAGTAGCTAAGGAGGCCAATACAAAAGGTTTGGGGATGGGGTCCTTACTGTCCCTCTCCCTTATAATTTGAGCATAGAACAAATTACAACCAAAGAAACAGATTAAAACAACAGTGGTAGAATTCAAATGGTAATCTACTTTACCTCTGAAGGAGGAGGCACCATGACCTGGGCCTCTGAAGAAGATCTCAACGGTCAGGCACATTCATATGCAAGTAGGTGGTCCTTCAGAAACCCCTCCTATCAATGGTCCCATTTATAGGTCAAAGTTCCCTGCTTGCAAATGTTCATTTGTGCTACTGTGCACTTGTGCAAATCCCCCACAAAAGTAAAAAACAAAATTGGTCCACACAACTCACGAAAAGCGGGGCCACTGCAGAATCTGCAGGTCAGATTCACAGAAATCCAAACTCATTTGAATCCATTGTTGATTTCTCTGACATCGCTCCCCTACATTCTGAGCTTATGGAAGTTTTCGAACTGGGATATAATGATGCAAACAAACAATAAATGGTGAGCAGGCAACTTAAGCCAAAGGCCTCATTTTGCTGAGCAGTGATCAAAATATTGAAACGATCTGCATCTTACAACCAAAACAGCATGTCGTTTAGGTTACCATTCTATCCAGCTGACATAGGTTAATGCTTGTGCCATCTTGCCCTAATTCTGAGGGAATTTAAAAACAAAACAAAACACCTTTTAATACAGTGTTCTCCAACCTTGGGACCCCAGATGTTTTTGGCCTACAACTCCCAGCATGCCCCAGTCAGCTATAGATGCCTGAAATATGGAAACTCTCTTGTTGGCAAGAGGGAAAAATTGCTTCAGCAGATTAGCTGTACGTTCAGAAAGGGTTGTTGACATGGGAGAGCTGCAGTTGGCAACTTCAGCGCGGGCTGCTCTCTTCGCAAGCAGCATGGTCAATGAACGGAGGAAAATTGCATTTTCCACATGAACCTCGGAAACCATCATGACATTCAAGGTTTGCTTCGGATGCCTGGGACTAACAACATACAAAGCAGCTTGCTAATATTGCTGAATGGTTCAGCTGCTCAGTCCTCAAGTCCTTTCTTATTTTTCTCCCTTTTACATCAGTTTATCTCAAGCTGCATCACCGGGAAAGCTCCAGAGGGTGGTAGCCCAGAGACTGGCCTAGGGCCCATTAAGCCAACAGTACTGCACTTCTAACTTTGCATGGAGCCCCTGAGAAGCTGTATGTACCACACCTGCATACCACACACTAGCAGTGATGCCATTGGAAGTCGGCTGGGAAGTTGAATCTAGCAGGACCGGTGCAAGACAATTCGGCGCCCTAGGCAAGTTCAGGTATTTAGCGCCCCCCCTCCCACTTGAGCCCTCCCTCCCTCCAGCCCTATGCCCAATAAAGCCCGCAGCCCACGCGGGGAGGAAACGCTCAGCGCACCGGCAGGAGGAGTCCCAGCCCGGCTCCTGCCACAGATCGAGATGCGCGCGCCTCTCCAAGCGGCTGCCCTTCTTGGAGGGCAAGATCCAGGAGCTCACCACACCCACCGCCGTCTTCTTCCGAGCCTCGCTGTTGCCAGCCCAGCCTCCTCCTCCTCCTGCTCAACCCACGGTAGTTTCGAGGCGGTGGCTCGGCTCTCCCCCCTCCCCGCGAAGGGTGCAGAGGAGGAAGAGGAGCATCCCCGCCCCTGGGGAGGACTAGGAAGTCCGGATCCATCCACCGCCAGTGCTGGTGTTTGGCGGCGTGCGCCCAGGGAGCTGGAGAGGAGCCACCGCGGGAAGCGGCGGCGGATCCCGCCTGGCTGCCAGTGGGCTGGCCGCGCCCCCTTTAGCCCACGCGCCCTAGGCAGCCGCGCCGCCTAGTCCGCCTAATGGAAGCACTAGCCCTGGAATCTAGTATGTTCATAAGAGCCCTACTGGGACAGAACAAAGGCCGATCTAGTTCATCATTCCATTTCCCAGTGTCCAGTCAGATGCCTATGTATGGAAAGACCACAAACAAGATATGAGTACAATGGCACCCTCCTGCTCATGTTCCCCAGCCACAGCTACTGAGAGGCATACTGCCTCTGATATTGGAGTAATTTATAGCCATCATTACGAGCCATTGATAGACTTATCCTCCATGAATTTGTCTAATCCCTTCTTAAAACCTTCCAAGTTGGCAGTCATCACTATATCTTGTGTATCTTTACACAATATTACACACTGTGTAAAGAGGTACTTCCTTTGCTCAGTCCAGAATCTCCCACCATTCAGCTTCATTGGATGGCCCCAGGTAGGGATGTGTGCGGAGCTCGATTGGGGTGGGTTGACAGAGTCTGGTGAATTCGCCGGGTTCAGCCCCCGAGCTCCGCTCACCCTACCTTTTCCCTGGCTCGTCTCGCATTCTCGCGAGCCAAGCCAGGGGAAAGTGGCCACAATTTGCATAATTTACACAAATCACGGCCTCATTTACGCAAATCGTGGCCATTTTAAATGTATTTTACGTTATTTTTTATGTAAACAACATATAGTCGGGGACCAGAACTCCAGCAAGCACGTCCACACCCACTAAGATTGCAGCTGCAGTCTTGAATCCCTTAACTGCAGCTGGCTGAAGCCATCATCCATAAGAAATGCATATCATGTCTATTAAACAGGTAACTTCATGCTATTATTGTTCGCTTACAGCTTCCAGTATTGGCATGTCATCCTCATTTATCTTCCACTGAGCTACATTAGTGTCTGGCCCTTCCCTTATTCCATGCACACCTGCTATTCTCTCTGCCCTTCCAATCTGGTGGTTAGTAAACCCCATATTGTTGGAATATATGTGGGATGAAGGCAACTATCTCTCTCACACACACTGACAACAGGGCGAGATGTCATGCAAGGATGGGTAGGAGAGGTGAAAGGTCTGCACCAGATGAGAGATGTAGGAACACCAACGAGTAGGACAGCATGGCATTAGGTAGGGGTGCAGAACCTCTTTAAGCGCCAGGGGCGAATTCCATTTTGGAGAAGCTCTCAGGGAATGCGTTCCAGTAGTGACTGGGGCAAAAGTGGTGGAGTCAAAAAATACCAGCCTATTTTAGCTCAAGTTGTTATTGCCGGTAACAAAGTCTTGGGAGAGGCACTTCAACCTTTTAGAATGGGGGGAAACCTGCACAAAAGCTGGAAAACCACCAATGGATCTGTGGTTGGGGCAAAAACTACTGTAATGCGCTCTACATGGGGTTACCCTGGAAGACGGTTCGGAAGCTACACAGCTGGTACAGAACACGGCGGCTCACCTGGTTAAAGGCAGCTGCCGGCGGGATCACATCACTCCAGTGCTCAAGTTGCCGAGCCGAATTCAAGGTGTTGGCGTTGACCTTTAAAACCCTGTATGGCTCTGGTCCAGTTTATCTCAAGGAGCGCCTCCAGCAACATCAAGTAGGCCGCTCAACAAGATCTGCCACGGATGGCCTTCTCCTTGTCCCATCAGCCAGAGAAACCAGGCTGGTGGGGACTAGGAGGGGGGCCTTTTCTGTGGCAGCCTCCAATTTATGGAACTCTCTCCCCAGTGACCTCCGCCATGCCCCTTCCTTGATTAGCTTCCGCTGTGCATTAAAAACGTGGCTTTTCAGGCAGAAATATGGGGTGGGTTAGGATTTTTTTGTACTGTTTTTAATTGTGTTTTACACTCTGTTTTTTCCCCCTTGTATTTTATTGGACTGTACATCGCTCAGAGTGGCCGGATGACTGGCCAGATGAGCAATTCAAAAATATAATAAATAAATAAATAAATAAAGGGGCATGGCAATATGTAGAACCCTGGAGAGCTGGATTGGGACCCCAAGTGGGCCAGGTTTGCCCCCCCCCCCAGGCTGAAGTTCTGCACCCCTGCATTAGGGCAATTTGAGGTGTGGACGGGGTATCTCTTGTTGTGTACTCAGAAGGGAGAGTGCTAGAGGGTATCAAAATGTCCTGAGCTTACTTACGTTCACACCATTTTTATTCTATATGAATGTGATTTTAATGCTTTTCAAAACTATTACTTGTTGCCTTTTGTTAGAGGATGGGCAATAAACAAATAAATGCCAACCATGTCTCACCAAAGTTCACACGGTGCACAATGTGATACGTAGTCTGGCATTCCTAATGGCATGGCTGGCCCGTGTGCAAAGAACCAACTCGCAAAGAACCAACTAAACAATCTAGTCAATAGTCTAACAAGACAGTTATAGTAAGACAAAACTTTATACAATGCATAGCTTAGCCGGTTATGGGTTATATCTTCACTGTTTGCCAGATTTTACTTTAGGGTTCACTTACACTGACCCCCATCCTCCTATCAAGGCCAACCCAAAAAGGTAACCATTTGGAGCATAACACTCACAGCTGACAAGGTGATGGAAGTGTTTATGGTATTACATGCATTAGCCAGTTCTCTTTGTGCCCATGGGTCAAATATAATTTAGTGGATTGGATGCACTGAATTATGTTATCAGCCACTGGCCTGTAAGAAGGATTTTATGTAAGACTGAAATTTTGCCCCATTAAGCAATCTACAAATCATAATCTTTCTTGCTTTATTATGCAATTCTCCAGCCATTCTGGGCACTTTTGGCTTACGCTGTCTGTTACAGTATGAGAGGTACTGTCATCAGAGTATCATCAGAGCAATTACAACCCACTGAGACCAATATTTCAAGGTGGTTTTTAATGGGAGAGGAGACAGCTTTCCGCATGACCACAGGAATTTTTTTTTTTAATTTAAAAAAACTCATTTAATTAATAGATAAAAGTTACACTTTCTCAGGGTGGTTAATAGGCCTTGAGGGAAACTTCATCCCTGTGAAATTGCCCTAAATAAAGAAGGGGGAGATATTATTTCTCTTTTAAGGAGGAAAGATCCCCTGGATACAGAGGTAACTGCTTAAATATATTCACTTCGTCATTCAGGTAATGAGGACATCTAATCATTGGCTATAGTCTCCTTGAAGAAACCTCCTTTCCTCATTATAAAGCAGAAAGGAGTGTTTGGATGCTAAGTGACGGATAAAAAAAAATCTCTTCCATTCCTATCTTAAGCAAAAAATATATCTCACTGAGTGCAAAAGAAGGTCAGAGAAGACTGTCATCACTTCACAATAATGGCTACATGCATTACTTTGAAAATGCTACAGCCTTATGAATTCTATCAGCCCAAAAAACAGAAAATGAAAATGTTTCCAGAGTCTATAATTTAGGGATGGACAAATCTGTCAGTCTCACTTTCACCCACATTCAATTTTTTAAAAATAATCTCAGGTTTTTTCTATCCTGTTTATGGAGAATTTTAAGAATGTTCGTACATTCTTATCAAAGAAGAGACAACGGTTTCAGGTAACAACAGTTTCACATGCACTCACAAGGGGGGGGGGCTCCTTCAGAGGGGACATGTCCCTTTCTCCTATTTTCATCCAAACACATGGACGTGACCACAAAAATGCAGCAACTATATATTCTGTATGAACCCTTGTTACAGCACAGGATCATTCAAATCAGTAGCTGCAGGATCAGACTTACTTCTCAGGGATTGCAGTAAGAAACTGCAGGATAAGGCAAAAAGTCCCTGGAGCAATACTGGTAAGTGGAGACCACCTGGGAACTGGTAAGTTCCCAGGTGGTCTCCCTTCTCGGCACTAAACAGCCCCAGATTTGCTTAACTTCAATAAAACTGCTGCATTCTGTACTTTCAGGCCATATCCTGATTCGTCATTCACATTTTAATGTTGACTCTCTCTTTGGGTTCTGGATGTGTTGCCTGGGCATCTGAGCACATGTACAGATAATTGCACATATACTCTTACTTCTGGATGTTGCTGATGATTATAGACTCTAGAACCAAAGTAGGTTCTAGATATCTAAGTGCTCTCCAGATGTTTTGTACTCCAACTTCCATCAGCCCTAGCCAGTGTGGCCAATGGTCAGGGATAATGGGAGTTGCAGTATAAAACATCTGGAGGGCACCAGGTTGCCTGTCCATGCTCTAGAACCTGGGCACCAGTGAAGGGGTAGGTGTCTATGGCAAAATGCAACACCAACATTCACAGCATTTTTGAGAATAGTGAATACAAAAGTTGTGAATACAAAACCCTACTTTAAATGGCACACTTTTACTCTAACAGGGAGTCTGTAGTGGCCCTGTTTCTCTGCTACTGTACAGTTCATTCAAATACAAGGATAACTTTCTGAACTCCAAAGCTCTAAGAATAATTGAAAAAAACTTGAATTCAAGTTCCTAATATTCTGCAATTTCCCACTCTTTGTGGTTATTGCTCTTCTGAAAAAGCCCCAAACTCTGGCTAACAGGAGGAAAATATACTCAAGGCCAAATCTCCTCTAAGCTTCCCTACTGAGTCCAAAGTAAAGCTATAGCTCAAGGCAAGTTTTAGCTCAATGCTTATCTAAAAAGGCCACACAGTCTTTAAAAAACCTCTCAGGACAATTCTTATAAGCTCAGTTTCTTTTGTTTTGTGCCTGATTTTCAAACAAAATTCTCCATTGAAAGAAGTAGACTGGGCAAAACATGTCTCCAAGCGTGTCTCCAATACATTACCCAAAAGCCAATAAAAATTAAATGGACACATAATAAATAAAACACAACATTTAGGCCTATACAATATGTTACAGGTAGTGATACTGGCAAATTTCATAATTTGGTGAGCTCGTTGGTCAAAACTCATCCATTTGTAATGTTCAACTTTGTATCAAGTCTGGATCTATGTATTATGAATTTGCCTTTAGGTTTGACTGTGGGTTTTGAAGCATGCACAGTAAAGCAGTACACAGATACATACACACACATTTTCAGTTTTCCTAAATTTTCAGTCATCCTGCTACCTAGACCCCAAAACACCTTACTTGAAGCAATCTAGTTAGCTGCCTCCCTCATCATCATAATCACTGCCACCACTCTGGCTCCATCCTCTTTGTTTCCCTGAGAAAGAGGCGGTCATTTTTCTGCCTCTTTTGCAGGGCCGGTGCTACCATTAGGCCAACTAGGCAGCCGCCTAGGGCGCAGGGCTAAAGGGGGTGCCAGAAACGCCTTGAAAAAAAAATACAGCGATCTCAAGTGGGAAGGGGGGGCGCTAAATATCTGATCTTGCCTAGGGCACCAAACTGCCTTGCACCGGTCCTGCTCTTTTGTTGGGATGTTGAGAATTTCAGAGAAATTTCTCAGGGTGCAGGTCTTCAGTGCTTACCTTACCATAAGGAGGTGGCGGGGGGGGGTGTACTCTTTCTTTTACCATTTCCCCTCATTCTGTCCTTGCAGCCTCTTGGACCACTTGAGTTTCTTGGAAAGCCTCCTAGAGGATTTAGCCAGAACTTCCTCCCTTGCTGACTACCAGTACTGCTGCCTGCTGAGTGCTTGAAAGCTGAGAGAGGTATTTTTGGTTTTGCTTTGTTATTAAAAAGTTCTTTGAAAAAGGAGAAGGAGAAGAAGTCCTCACTCAGCAGGCAGCAGCATAGGGAAGCCCCAAGGGAAGAAGTCCTGGCTACATCTTCTAGGGTGCTTTCCAAGAAGTTCAAGCAGCTGGAGAGTCTGCAAGGACAGAATGGGGTGGGGGTGGGAGAGAATGGTAAAAGGAAGAGCACGCACACACCTCAGACACCTCCTTACGTTAAGGTAAGCACTGAAGCCCTACACCCTGAGAAATTTCTCTGAAATTCTCACCCCTTCCCACAGTCAATTGGGTGCAATTTCTTCCCCTGCAAACATCCCAATGAATGGTCAAAAATAAATAGATCAAAAGATGTGGCACAGTGCTATCCCAAACAGATGACCAATGAAAATAGGTTTCCAAAAGAAGGAAGACCCAGAGAAGTTCCCAAAAGACACTGTCAAAGGCCTCTTAACATGTTTCCTTTATAGAATCCTTTCCCCAGTAAATAGGATTTACCCCTAGATAATTGTGCCTAGAATTGCTGTTTCCATTTGTGTGGTTTAGAAGCCAGTTCATCATTCTAAACATACGCCCTATGTTCTCCTTCTCATCATTTTCTCTCTTCTTTGTGAGGTCACACACCCTACATTCCTGTTTGCAGAAGACTAGATTTTTAAAAATCAGATTAGCCAGTTGCATACCTATATGGAATTTCTTCAACCCCTGTAACAACTAGATATGGCTGTTTTCCCCAAAACAGATGCTAGGTGCATTAAGCTGGTAGATCAACAATCCAACCCTACGATGGGCTCTTAGAAGTAAATCCCCACTGAGTATGCTTTGGATCATTGACTACAACATGGGGTTGGCTACTCACATGGGGTTGTTGAATCCAGACTTAGTTATGCTTTGAGTCTAGCTTAGACCCATTGATTTCAGTGGGTCTTCTCCTAGTATGACTAAGTCTGGATCCAACCCATGAAGTTTTCTGGTGGGTTCTCCTCCACATATTTCAATCTTGCCTCTTTCCCCACAACACTCCATCATCATTGATTGATTGATTGATTGATATTTATAATCCTCCTCTCCATTTTACCTTCACAACAACCCTGTGAGGTAGGTTGGGCTGAGAGTCAGTGACTGGCCCAAAGTCACCCAGTGAGTTTCATGGCTGAGTGGGGACTAGAACCCGGATCTCCCCCCCTGGGAATAGAACCCAGATCTGTATTGCTCTCCCCCCACCCCCCCTACGATCATCACTGGCAATGTATTTCTAGGCAGGTTGATCCTCCATTAACAAATCTGGGAAGACTGCTTAGCTTTAGTGAGTGAAACCATCAACCTAGAGGTGAACTGTAGGCCCCATTTTCCAGATCTTGGATGCCCTCCAGTCCCATAATGATCAGTTTACATTAGCTAGATAAAGAGGAAATAATCAGTGATGGAAAGATCTGCTTTTGCTCCTGTTTCCAAGCCATTATGAAAATGAAATTTCATTCTCAGAATGATAAGTTGCCTTGCTCTGGTTAAAAATAAAAGCTGGTTTCTATCCCCAAACACATCATTTTCTGCTCATGTAGATAGGATCTTTAATTACCAGCTGCTGTAAATGATCTTCTTATGATGATTAGCTGCCAAACCCTGAAACAGCATTCCTCTTACTGCCCTCTGTGTTCAAATAGTCCACCTGTTTTTGATTAGTCAAACTACCAAAGCCTACCTATGGTAAGCTTTTTCAGATTATATAGTACAGCTGCGAAATGACTCCAATCTGATAATGTCAGCAATAATATCATGTTGTTTGTTATTACATAGCCTCAGCTTTCTTTACAGCTGCTGTGAATGAAATCGACAATGTTTAAAAATAAAAAACAACAACAACTTCAGGTTGTTAGAGCTGAAACGAACCTAACCTCCCCAAGTTTTCCTCTGTTCAGTTTGATAGTGAATGTTCTCCAGGTGGGCTGTGCACAGTTCATTATTAATCAAGAGCCAAATCAACCTGCTAATTAAAATAAAAAGACTCCAGAACAGCAGAATCTTGGTCCTTTACCCATATTGGCATGTGGCAGGCAGCACAATCCTATGAGGCTGCCTGCAACCCTCTGAAGCTGGAGGATTGTGGGCATCCCATGCAGGGAGGGAGGATGGGGGCAGATAGGATATCCGCCGTGCTCCCCTTGCCCTCAGGAACACCTAGACAGCTGATTTCAGCCATCTAGATGTTTTTCCTCTCTTTGCAAGGAGGAGAGGCTGGGACGCTGCCTGGATTCCTCAGAATCTGGTGGAGCCTTGCTCCTCCCCCCTCCCTGCCCCCAGGAACACCCCCCATGGGGGAACTGAAGATGGAAGACCATCTTTGGTCCCCTGCTGGCACAGAAAGAACTACACCGGCTAAGAGATGGAGGGGCAGGTGCTCCACGGTGCTCTGACCTTGGAAAAGTTTTCCGAGGTTGCAGGGGCTTCCAGCCCCAATTCTATGCCCCAGACCAGGTCGGAGGGACATAGGATTGTGCCCTTAATCATGAAATCTGAGTAATGATCTCCAACAATCCAAAAATTCCTGTCTTGGTGGACTAATCATGAATACATTATTTTTGCTGAGGGATATGCGAATCCACGGAACCTGAGCTTATCAAGGTTTTCTGATTTCCACCTCAAAGCTCATTCTGACTCATGTCCATATTGAATTGTGATCATTGTGGTCTTTTTTCCCATGAAAATCCATGCATATTTTCATGCACTTTCTTCCAAATGTACACATTAATCGTGTGTAATTTTGAAACGTACACATTTCCCCCATTGACTAAAGCATTTGTGCACATTTTTCAAACACAATGCTGTTGTGCGAATTGCAATTCAATTTTGTACAGGTATGGACTTCAGACTGCAGATTGTATCTGTGTGTTTGGTTCTGGGAGATGCGAATTGAATGAATTCTGGGCAAAAACAAGCTGAAATTAATTTCTTGCCTATCCCTACCACCACTGTAGTCATTAAAGTCATCTGGAACAATCAGCCTCTTCTTCCTGGAGACTCAATGACTTACTGATGAAGTTGTTAACAGCCCAATATGGTCCTCTCATGATTAAAGAACTGTGGATTACTGTGCTGCATATTTTTGCGGGGGTATTTCTTGGGCACTTTATATTTGATGAAAGATTGTGTACAATTACATAAGATGAATTTCTTTGTCATGTGGATTGGTGTGCTATTTATTGTATAGGAACTACCATTTTTCTTCTCCTGATATGCCCTAGGGTACCCCATTTTCTATTATTATTATTATTATTATTATTATTATTATTATTATTATTTCATCTCTATTCCGCCCCATAGCCGAAGCACTCTGGGCAGTTCACAACAATTCATACAATCAAAATCCACATAAAAACAAACAATAAAACATACAATGTAGTTAAAAGGTTTAAAACTTATTTTAAAAACACAATTTAAAATGACAGTACTGAATAGTTAATAAAACTAAGGCTATAGCTGGCTTGCAGGGGCAGGTGCCACTGAACAATATGCAATGGAATTTAGTAACATCTGTACTGACTTCCTACATTCAAGCAATTAGTCAGGAAAAAGCATCCTGAATAGGTGAGAAAACGAAACAGTTAAATATTGGACTCAAATATCAGTTCTTAACTTTCAACGTCAAGATCCAAATGGTGAAATGAGAACATTTGTCATATTTTGAAAAATATTGGTTTGGCTCTCCTACTGATAATTCTTTTTTATTGTCATTTGATTTCAGGCAGTTGTAAGTAGAGCACACTAATCCAGGATATATATCAGTGTAATTTACCAAAGCTCTTTAGTATATTGGCAGATATACTGTCTCTTCTGAACAGGAGTGGAGAACCTCAGGCCCAAAGGGCCAAATCCAGTCCTCCTGGAGTCTCAATCTGACCCTCTGGGGTTGCACAGAGACCTCTGGCCCCACCCCCTTTCCCCCAACCACCAATCATTTGGTGCTTTCCCAGTTTCTGTGCACTTTTTCCCCATTCTGAAAATGTCAAAGGCCTATCCTAAGTTACTGTCACTAAAAGCATTAAGCTACAATACGCTGGTATGTTTTTGTATTTTGGCCCCACCCACTTTAGCTCCAGCCCCATCTGCCACTAGAATGTGGCTCCCGAGGGCTTTACTGAATTTGCATTTGGCCCTCAGGATGAAAGAGGTTCACCACCCCTGTCTTAGGTGGTGGTGTGTTCTCTTTTGATGAGATTACTGATCACGCAACTAGGACAGGCATAGAAGCCACAAAAAGAAAAATAGGTGTTGCTTTTATCAAACTCAAAACGTAATTAGGCACAATACAGATGATCGGTGAACAGGCTTTTCCATGTTTGTTTTTTAACAAAAAAATGTTAAAACAGCTGTGTGCTTTTCTGACTGGGATCATGGCATTGGGTGAGGGTGAGTTGTGCCATTTCCCAATGGGGCAAAAGAAACAAAGCAAACAAATTTTAAAAAACCAAAACCAGCTTGAGTGACTTTAATTGGGAAAATAGCAGCAGAGAAAAGGGTTAACATGGCCTCCATCAGTGCTACAGTCCCTATCCAAATCAGGGGACACACACAACCACCATTAACAGCTTTAAAACACACACACACACACACACACACACACACAGAGGAATACCTGATTATGGGATCTCCTCTGTTATATCTAAGTTGGTACTCAAAAATCTTTGTATGTATCCTCTCTCTCTCTCTCTCTCTCTCTTTTGCAGTGTTATGTAGAAGTAAAGAAAGTTCAAACATGGTTACTGAAATGAACCCTAATAAATAGACCATAAATAGAATTACTTATTTAGGACATTTTTATAGGCTGCCGTTTGAGGCAAAGGTGGCTTCCATAGAAATTAAAATATGGGGCCAGAATCCAACGGGGTGCTTATGCCCCTGCCAATTCTCTTATGCCCTGCCAGTTCTCTTGTGCAAGCACCAGCCACCACTTGCACAACATTGATTTAACACTTTCCGGTGAACCTGAAAGAAGTGGAGGAAGGACACAGGTCGGTGGAGCTCACATAAGGGAGCTCTGCCAGCCTGTCTCCTTCCAGAAATGAGCATTTTCTTTCCACTTGAGCAACTGAATTGGTGGGACCCCCCCCCCCCCGCTTGCAGAAGGGAATTGGCAGGGTGAAAGGGAATCAGTGAAGGCATAAGAGCCCTGTTGGATTCTGCCCAATGTATGCAAAGTCAAAATATACAGCCACTGTGAATACATAATAGCAAGCCATAATAAAAACCATAACATCTAATAACAACAACAACAACAACAAAAATGATCGTAGTAGTAAAAATAGGAATATTGGACCAGTGTAATCCAATCAAAACCAACAGAACGTTCTT
This sequence comes from Shinisaurus crocodilurus, assembly GCA_021292165.1. Taxonomy (NCBI): domain Eukaryota; kingdom Metazoa; phylum Chordata; class Lepidosauria; order Squamata; family Shinisauridae; genus Shinisaurus; species Shinisaurus crocodilurus. The sequence goes on from CM037878.1 coordinate 29,530,027, forward strand.
AATTCCATTTTAAGAATTTCCATTTTTCCTCTCTCCACCCCCTGGTGTCAAGCAGTGCACCAGGTGATGCCAATAGGACTACAGTATTTTAGGGGGAAAGCCACCTGAACTAGATAGGTCTTTAAAGCTCACCTAAAGGCCTGTAATGAAAGGGCCATACATACCTCACCTAGAATAGAATTCCGCAGTCATGTGACCGCCACTAAAAAAGCCCTATCTTTACGGATGTGCATATTGGCAAACCTCGAGCTCATCGAGGTTCTCCAAATTCCATCTCATCTCCTTATCAAATTGAGTGTGGGGGGGGGGGGGGTTGCATAAAAAGTGTTCATGTTTTTGTGCACATTTTTCTTAATGTGCACGTCAATTGTGTCCATTTTAAAATGTAGGCATTTTTTCCCATTGATTAGTGTGTGTTTGTGCACATTTTTCAAAAGTATATATTTTTCAATGTACACATTTTTCAATGCATATAATACTTCTGTGAACCACATCTCAAGCTCAGAAATGTATGGAGTTCAGTCACAGATTGCATTCATGTCTGCGTTTGGTTCTGGGAGGTGCAAACTGGGTAAATTATGGTCAAAACAGAACTGAAACTGTTGTGTTGTTGTTGTTCTTATTATTAAATTTATGCCCCGCCTTGTTTCTTCTTACAAGGAACCCAAGGTGGCTTACACGATCCTCCTCCTCTACATTTTATCCTCACAGGACAGTGCTGTGAGGTAGGTTAGGCTGAGTCAGTGATTTCCTGAGTCCCAGTCCAAGATTTCTAACCGCTACACCACACTTCTCTCCCAAATTTCTCATACAATGCTCACCACCCTGATCCCTGATTGATCTTAATCAAGAAAAGCCTCCAAAGCTGATCTTAAGACATGGTCAGGTCCATATATGTGAAGGTGATCCTTCAGGTAACCTGGTTCCAAACTGTTTAGGTCAGGGGAGAGCAACCTCTGGTCTAATACTGGAGCCCAAACTGGCTTGTGGAGGGCTCTGCCTTTCCCAAGCCCTTTCCTCTCTCCACCCCCTGGTGTCAAGCAGTGCAAAGGGGAATCCCTTTTTAAATGGAGGCATTTTAGTACTAAAATTGTTTTTAGTCACCTATGAGTTTGTTACAAAGTAATTTATTCTTCTATTGGTTCTTCTTGATATGCATAAACCCTCTTTGACCACCATTACACCTAATGGGTTCAGTGTATGTGTGAGGGGGAAGCAGGATTGAACCTGCTAGCCATACCCCCAGTTGCTGTGTGTTCAGAAGTAGTGTGAAAGAAGGTCTATGCATGTTCAGATGTACATGCAAAGGGCTCCTTCACACAAGTGGGAACCCGGGTCGTGGCTAGCTGGCATGAGTAGCTTGGCTTATTGGAACAATACCATCCCTTTCCCCTTTCAAGCATTCCCTGAATTGGATATACTGCCACAAAATAAGGCATATTAACAGTCCTTTTGGCCAGAGTAGCTCATTAGAAAGTCTGCCTTCTTCACAAAAAAAAAAAAAAAAAAAGCCTTATTAAACTATTTAAACACCCACACACTTAAAAAAAAAAAAAAAAAAAAAAAAAAAAAGTCAGCCCATTAAAGCTAAATACTAAGAAATATGTAAATACACACATACCAACCAGCTCCCCTTATCCCTCTCCACCTTATTCTTTTATTTTGAAACCTTGTTCATTTCTCTAAAAGGAAGAGAATTTTACAATGAACTGTTTAGTATGTAGATTGCCCACCAAGGAGACATGAAAGTTCTCAGAGGTTTCAAAGCCATTGATTACAGATATGAAGGGAAGAAATGAAAGGAGGTTACATACCGGTATGCCGTAGATCCACAGCATGTTTCATCTGAGGTCCAGGTGTCGAGGCTGGCCAGAAGTGGCAAAAATCTGAGTAGAAAATATCACATGCTTGTGGTGTTCAGCCACAGATGATGATAATAATGAGGGCTCTGTGACATCCATGCTTTTGTAGATGCAGAGAACTCCCACATAATGTTGTACTTGTGTGAGGAATAGCAACTGTGAGCATGATCTGCCAGGGATTTCTCCCATGCAAGACCCATTAAAATGAATGGGAGCTGCATAAGCACACGTTGACTCCCAATGGATTGTGCCACTTAGCTTCATATGCTGTCTAGGGGCCATAGGATCTCTCTGTTAAAAAAAGAAAGTGGTGATTCTGATGGACCTGAATTCTACAGCCAAAACAACATTATGTGGGAGTTCTCTGCATCTACAGAAGCATGGATGTCACAGAGCCCTCATTATTATCATCATCTGTGGCTGAACACCACAAGCATGTGATATTTTCTACTCAGATTTTTGCCACTTCTGGCCAGCCTCGACACCTGGTACGCTGCTTAATTTCTGCATCATGATAATGGCATTTTGTGATTTCTTTACTTACATTTTTATCCAGCCTTTACTTAAAGTTTTCTTTGTTTGAACCATCTTTAAGCATAATAAAATGTTACAACTAATTTTCCTAGACTCACATCAGCAGAACCATACCAGAGATGACTCTGGAAGGCACAGATGAAGCATACCAAAGGCCTGATATAAATGATTATCTGGATCCATTTCAGTCGGGGTTCAGGCCTGGTTCTGGCACGGAAACAGCTTTGGTCGCCCTGTATGATGACCTATGTCGGGAGAGAGACAGGGGGAGTGTGACCCTGCTGATACTCCTGGTTCTCTCAGCGGCTTTCGATACCATCGACCATGGTATCCTTCTGGAGCGGCTGTCTGAGTTGGGGGTGGGGGGCACTGCATTGCAGTGGTTCCGCTCCTACTTGGATGGCCAGCTCCAGAGGGTGGTGCTTGGGGAATGTTGCTCGGCCCCGTGGACTCTCCAGTACAGGGTTCCTCAGGGGTCGGTCTTATCCCCCATGCTATTTAATATCTACATGAAACCACTGAGTGGGGTCATCCGGAGTTTTGGAGTGCGTTGCCATCAGTACGCTGATGACACGCAGCTCTATTTCTCCTTTTCATCTTCAGCAGGTGAGGCTGTGGATGTGCTGAACCGGTGCCTGGCTGCGACAATGGACTGGATGAGGGCTAACAAACTGAGGCTCAATCCAGACAAGACTGAGATGCTGTTAGTGGGTGGTTCCTTTGACCGGATGGAAGGTGTTCAACCTGTTCTGGATGGGGTTGCACTCCCCTTGAAGGAGAAGGTTCGTAGCTTGGGGGTGCTCCTGGAGCCATCTTTGTCACTTGAGGCTCAAGTGGCCTCAGTGGCAAGGAGTGCCTTTTACCAGCTTCGGCTGGTGGCCCAGCTATGCCCCTATCTGGACAGGGATAGCCTGGTCTCAGTAATCTACGCTCTGGTGATCTCTAAACTAGACTACTGCAATGCACTCTACGTGGGGCTGCCTTTGAAGACTGTTCGGAAGCTGCAGCTTGTGCAAAATGCGGCAGCCAGGCTTATTGCAGGCACCGGAAGGTCCGAGCATATTACACCAGTTCTGGCCCGCTTGCACTGGCTGCCAATATGCTTCTGAGCCGAATTCAAGGTGCTGGTTTTAACCTATAAAGCCCTACACGGCTTAGGACCACAATACCCGACGGAGCGTCTCTCCCAACCGCTATCTACCCGGACACTACGCTCAACATCTGGGGCCCTCCTCCGACTGCCACCTCCAAGAGAGGCTCGGTTGGTGGCAACGAGGAGGAGGACCTTCTAGGTGGTAGCCCCCCAGTTATGGAATCAGCTCCCCACTGAGACCCGCCTGGCGCCAACCTTACTATCTTTTCAGCACCAGGTTAAGACTTCCCTCTATGCCAAGGCATTTAGTTAGGAGCGTGGAATAGCACGGAGGGGATTGTCGCCTGTAGGCTCAGTTTTATTGGCTTTTGTATTGTTATTTTAAACTGTGTTTTTAAATTTGGTTTTTAATTTTTTAAACTATTTTGTATGTTTTTTATTGTTGTTTTTATGTAGAGAGTGTTGTGAACCGCCCAGAGAGTTTCGGCTGTGGGGCGGTATATAAATGAAATAAATGAAATGATACTCTAGAGGTTGCTGGAAATATTCAGAGAAGTGTGGCAAGGGATTTGCAATCAGAGTGGTTGAGCAGTGTGCATGATAAAAAGGTGTAAACTATCTGTGTCATTTGAACTGTGCTTCCAGCTTCACCCCCAGGTTGTCTACTACATGGAATAATTACATTTCATATTTAATTTCAGATATACTTCCAGGGTCCTGTGAATTACACGTAGCATATGAAGCTAAGTGGCACAATCCATTGGGAGTCAATGTGTGCTTATGCAGCCCCCATTCATTTTAATGGGCCTTGCATGGGAGAAATCCCTGGTAGATCATGCTCACAGTTGCTATTCCTCATACAAGTACAGACTGGACCTCAGATGAAACCTGCTGTGGATCTATGGCATAGAAAGCAGCTCTGACCATCCCTATTTGTTTCTTCCTGGAAACACAGAAAATTGCTGGCAAGGATATGGGCAACATTACAGAGGCCTGCTAACACTCTGACAATCCACTCTCTCCAGAGCTGCTCTTCTGAAATGAATAGCAAAGGTTTTCTTTTATTTCAGCTTCAAAAAGCGTAAGAATTAGAGGTTTGTCAGCAATCCACAGCATAGGGATCTCAACTGATTTTTGTTAGAACTCACTCAATGAGCAACATGCTATCATCAGTGGATTGGATTGGATAGAGTGTTGGATTTGGTCTGGGACCTGATGGTTCAGATCCCTTCATCAATTACAGGCTTCTCTACATGAGGCCTTCATTGTGTGTTCATGATTCCTCACTTACGGTAGTTTGTGATTGCTTTACATGGCGTTATCATCCTCCAGGGCCTCTCCCGTGCTTTCCAAGCATTTCCGTGGGGTTTTTTTAGAGTGAGGAAAGTGTGGACATTGAAGGCTGGTGGCTCTAATGTCAGTGGGGTGGTGTATCCACTCCAGGTTGCAGTCTGAACTTTTTCAGGAGCAATCTATGGTGCTGAACCTATTTTGGGGATAGGATTCAGCACCATAGCTAGCTCCTCAAAAGTTCAGACTGCAACCTGGAGTGGATACACCATCCCACTGACATGGGAGCCACCAGCCTCCACTGAGTGTAGTATATTATCTGAAAATGGCAGAATGAACCAGCATGAGAAGCAAGCTTGTGTATTTTTGCAGTTCTGCTATACTGCAGCACCACTTTGTGGTTGTGTAATGGAACATACAGAAAGGCAGAGAAAGGGGGGGACAAAACACACACACACACACATGTAAAGGAGCCAGTCTTAATCCCAGAAAGAATTTGGAAGCAGAAGCCTCAGTAAAGTGGTGGACTAAAAGCCTCATGTAGAGAACCTGAGCCTCCATATCTGGGCTTCCAGAAAAGTTATAACTTTATGGTAACATTACCTCCACAGGAGGAGTAACAAGCTAGGTGTTTTGCCCAACTCACATGCTTTGCCTGCCATAACCGAGGCACCAGGAAAACTCAGTGCACACTGAAGCTGGGTCCTTGGCCAAGGAGCAGCCCTCCAGCTGACGTCTTTATATGGGGGTGACTTTCCCATCCAGGGAAAACCTGTGCGTGGGGAAGCCAGGTCTGTGACCGAAGCACCAGCTGGAGGAGCGCCAGCCAGCACTTCAGCAGGAAACCAAATAACATCAGGGGGGCATAGCCACGCCCCCTGACATCATCCAGCCAATGGGGAAGGTCATTCGGCAGGCTACCCCATTCTAGTTCCCCACCCTTGGGTTATGGGAATGCTCCCATAAAGGCCTTAACACCAGAGAGGTAATCCCTTTACAGACTTTCAAAGTGGGTATAATGAACACGTGGGGAGTAGCATCATGGTCACAATCTCCTCCTTCATCTACATACTATCATCATCATCATCATCATCTCCATTTCTATACTGCCCTGGGCGGTTTACAACAATTATAAAATTACATAATAAAATACAATTATACAATAAAAATACAATTTTACAATAAAATACAGCATATTAAAAAATACAAACAATAAAAACATCAAAAAATTAGAGAAACATTTAAAAAACACTTTGAAAATTACTTAAATAGCTAAGACAGATGTAAAAAATAGACTGGATAAAAAGATGACATAACCACCACCCCATGTGCTATTTGCAACTATTAAATGCCTCAGCATAGAGGGCAGTTTTAACCTGGCGCCGAAAAGATAGTAAAGTTGGTGCCAGGCGGGTGTCAGTGGGGAGGCTGTTTCAAAGTTGTGGGGCTACCACAGAAAAGGCCCTCCCCCTTGTTGCCACCTTCCGAGCCTTGGGGGTGGCAGTCGTAGAAAGGCCCCAGATGCTGAGCGTAGTGCCCGGGTAGATTGTGGTTGGGAGAGGTGTTCCGTCAGGTATTGCGGTTCCAAGCCGTGTCATATGTCACTGTGCATTTAAATGTATGCACATAGGTCAGGTTCTGCTCACTTGGAGCAGCTTTAAAGGGCTGAAGTATAACACCAGTGGTAATCTGTCATGTGTATGGTGCCAGTCTCTTACCACCATTCGATCATGGCCATGTTCTCCCATTCACCATCATGGTAATATTTCTAATTAATATTGTGGTGCTTGGTCAGGGATTGACTCCTGACAGGAGTTAACAGCAAAACTATTGACATTCCCCTGGTGTTCTGTGTCCTGCCCTAACAAGCCTGTGTGTGTGTATAAAACTCTACCTGGTAATCTATTGTTTTCAAACAATCTACTTTTTACATCACAGAGACAAGGCGTTTCTGTAGTGAGCGATAATAACCCTGTAGAAGATGGAGAAATTCTGTCTCCAGAATCTTTCACATGCAAAGCACTCCCATTAATGGACCACCAGCATTTTCTTGTGTTGAACAAAAATGTAGTGTTTAATTGAGGAGATCAATAGTGCAGGTGAAGGATATTTCTTTTCGTTCTGTTTGCTCATCTGTTTACACAGTTGTCTGATTTTGAGACTGTTTAAGTCCCCCCACCTACAGGCCTGTGTGTCAAGAGGAAAGGACTGGAACATAATATGCCAACTCTTTGCCTGTGTTTGTTGCTCTGAAGAATTAGTACTGATGTTTTTTCCCCCTGAACATTGAAATTTTTCAAGTGAATACACACGAGCTTCTCTTGTGAATACATAAACTTCCTTTTCTATTTGCCTATTATGGAAGGTTTTAGATACAGGGTTGTATCTGTTGAAGGATATGGAAAGGAGTTGGTCCTATACTGGTTAGGACAAAGCAGAGTTTTCCCCCTTATGCACAGCCTGGTTATTGAAACTGGCTAACTTATCACCACGTGGGTTGTTAATGAAGGCGCATGAGTGACAGCAGAGCCCCGCGTGTGCTGGATGGGAGATTTAAAATCCTGTCTGTGCATAGAGGCCCATTATTCCACACACAGATCTTCCAGATCTCACCCCCCTCTGCGCAGCGTGCAGCTGTCGGTTTGAAGCTGCCAGCCAGCTTGCTTGTAATCCGACTCCAGCTTCTAGCTTCCCCGGTTTGCAGACTAATCCAAGTAGCAAGGAAACTCTCTGTAACACCACAGGTCTATTTCTACCTGTTTATTCACTTAGCAAGTAAAGTTCTACAGAGTATACATTTCGTAGTTACAGTCCATGTGCAGAGTACAATGCATAGCAAGCATTAATTCCAATGGAGTAGGTTGAGCTTCACTCCACTTCAGCAAAGACGTTACATTGTTGCAAAGTCCAGCAAGCAATAGCCAGAAGAGAGAAAGAATAGAGAAAGCAGTCCTGCTCTTCTCTAAAATGGCTTCAGACAGAAAAAAACAAGTTAGCACGTTATCAGAACATACAAACCATGTGACTAGCTCATAATGATCCCAGGGCCTAGCTTTCCCATGAGAAAGAACACGGGAAAGTAGAAAGACACAACACACTTGTTTACCGCCATTCTGTTCCTCTCCATGTGTAAACACTGTGCTACAGCTGGTCAATGTGATCCATATCACAACAGTTAAACCCTGCTAAAAGGCTCTTAAAAAGAAACAGATTGTCCAAATAAGGTTTAAAACTAATAAAGACATTTATTAGTTTTACTTATAGTCCATTTATTCATATGCATGTGTCCATCATGTTGGAGAGGAAAAGAGAGAGAGAGAGCGGGCCATAGAGAGGTAGGAAGTAGGGAGGAGGGGTTATAAGACATGCACCCTAGGGATTGCTGAATTAACCCTTTGCTCCCACTGTAACTAGTGGTTACATTACCTCGTTGATTTAAGCAAGCAATATTACCATCAGTATTGTAAGGTGTCCTTCCACTGGTGGAAGCAACTCCCATCAGCAGAACCAGTAGGGGACAATTCCCGCTCCACTCTGCTGCTGCCGCCCCCTTCCCCCCTTCCTTCAGTATCTGCTCTGGAGGACTGGGAAACCCTCGAGCAGATTTTCTGGTGCCATGGAGGGCAGTAGGGGGGACGAGGAGAGGGAGAAAACCCCGTCACATTAGTGGATGCCCACTAGCATGATGTTCAGTTTAACCCACTGTAAGGGAGGACAAAATGTGATTTCATTGGTTTTACTTTTCTTTTATAGATATGAGATTAAAAAGTGCTGGATACAATCAATGTTTGGAAAATGAATATAATCAATGCATGGAAAGGGGATCAGGGGATTGTACCCATTGACTCAGTCAGTTCCTGGCCACTGTACATTGGTTGGATTTTGAATTTGGGGTAATCTCTTTTCAGTTTCCAGTACTGAGTGAAATGTGTCCCTGAGTAATAAAAGTGAAACCAAATTAAACTCCAATACAAGAGCAAAGTCTTGTGGCATCATAAAGACTATTCATTGCAGCATAAACATTTGTGGACTAGAGTCCACTTCGTCAGATGCATGACAGCTTGTCCTCCATTGGCCGGTGCTCATACATATACGCAGAGAGTGAGATAAGCATTGTAAACTATGGGGTCAAATGGCCATGAAATGTAAGAAGTATAGTCTATGATAATTCTATTTTCACATAGCAGTAATTGCTGATGACATCATTTGGCTCCTCCTCTCCCCTCAACTACCATCTTTTAGCAGCCACTCTACCAAGCTGCAGCAAAGGGAAAGATGGGACAGCAGGGACCAACCTGTTGCCCTCCAGATGTTTTTGACTTCAACACCCATCAGCCCGAGCCACCAGGTCTAGTGGTCTGGAATGTGGGACTTGTAGTCCAAAACATCTGGGGGGTACCAGGTTAGGGAAGTCTGTGTACCAGTCCACCAAATTCTGACCAGAGGGGGGTGGGCTAGAGTGGCCAGGGGGTTCCCTCAGCCTGCCATGATGGACAGCCAACAAAAAGCCCAGATCACTGAGCCCCAGACCAGGGGACATAAGCAGACATCTTCTGGGACTAAGGGTGTCCAGGTTTTTTGTACCCATTGTGGATCCTTAATGTCAATTAAGTTGTGACTCTTAATCAAATAAATTGTTTCATGTCTTCATTCCGGTGGGGGGGACAATGCGCAACAGCTCACACATAGGCTTCCAAAGACCCCTGTTCACAGTTAGATTTTCCTGATGCAGACATATGTGGACAGGGCCAGAAGCATGTCTGATGACAGAGGCACTCCTGGTAACCACATACTGCCCCCTTCTTGTGATTCACACATGAAGGGAACTATAGACTATCTTGGTACAGATCTTAGTAAATTTATGGTGTCGCACACACATCTTTTGACAGAAAACAATCCTACAACTCCCAGCATCCCTTCAGCCAGCTATGCTGGCAGGGTCATGCTGAGAATTATAGGACTTTTTTCTGTCTTAACATGCATAGGATTGTATCCGTAAGTGCTTTAGGCAGACTGATTACTCACACGTGGCTTTGAAATTGTTTCTGGAAAGCGGAAGAGAAAGATATTTCATGCATGTTTTCTTTATATTGTTACCTGTTGCTACCTTTTTTTGATAACTATATCATTAAGCAACCGGTGAGTCTGGGGATCAATGTAGCATGGGCAATTGATAAATTGTATGATGCCAATTATTATTGTTTGTGAACTGCCAGCTTACCTAGGATTAACATACTTTTAAGTTGCATGCATGGATAGGATTTATTCAACCCTCCAAGCAAAGATGTATGTACTAGAGTTTAGGCCATGTGGTGAGTAAGTATCGGTTGCCTTTAAACTATTATTTTCTTGATATTTTGCTACTGCTGAGTTTGATTTGTTATGTTTTCGCTTTGTAGTTCTTGTAAGCCACTGATGAAGACTGATGTCAAAACATGTTCAGCCTGTTATGTTATAGTTTTTAGGTTCTATATAGTCAGGTTTTAATTTCTTTTCATTGATTGATCTATTTGTCATTGCTATATCATTACAATATTAGTATTTATTTGTATTAAACAATATTGTTTGGACAATGGAGATATACATTTTCCTTAACTTTGGTTTGTGTTGATGGTACATATTGTTAAGGACTATTTTTGCTCTGCTGGTTATTGCAGGCTCCCCATCTTTAACAGCTATATGGCAGACAGGTACTTCATGCTGGGAATAGTAGACCCACTTAATTTGGCTGGTGCAGATGGGTGAGAATTTCATCCCAGTTCCCTTTTTTATTAAGAATTTACCAACATTCACAAAGTTGTTTATATTTGGCAGAAAAAGAACTTGAGATTTTAAAAAATTCAAATGTGGGAGAAAGCAAAACTGACAGATTTGGCCATCCCTAGAGGGTAGTTCCTGACTAACAGCTCAGTTAAAAATCCACCAGTACAGGCAAGATGTTGGATAATAAGAGTTTCATCCTGAATAAAAACAAGAGAAGAATTAAAATATATTTAAGCAAGAATAGAGCTTATTTTAAAGAATGCAATGGATTAAATTGCTGAGGGGAAGAACAAAAATTGTATGTTGCAGGCATTTTCATAAGATCTTTTCCCAGATGTAGGGATGTGCAAATCAGCAAAACTCAAGATTGCCAAAGTTCTCTGAATTCCATCTCAAAGTTCATTCTGACTCAAATTCATATCCAAATCCAAATAATAATAATAATAATAATAATAATAATAATAATAATTAATAATAATATCAGATAGCAAACTTTGCATTTTTTTCCTTTTTGCATGAGAACCTGTACGTATTTTGTCCATATTTTTCCAAATATATGCATCAGTTGCGCACAACTTTGAAATGTATGCATTCTTCTACCATTGATTAAAGAGTATTTGTGCACATTTTTCAAAAGTACACATTTTTTCATGTGCACTTTTCAAATGTTCACACGCTGTCAAAACACAATTTGTTTTGCTGCATGAATCACTTTGCAAGCTTGTAAATGTACAGACTCTGACCGCAGAGTGTGTCTGAGTGTTTGGTCCGGAAGGTGTGAACTGGGTAAATCCTGATCAAAAACGGACTGAAACAAATTTCTGATACATCCTTATCATGCAGGCATAATAATCTTATATATTTGCTTCACACAAGGAACATAAGAAGCTGCCTTATACCAGGTCAGACTATACGTCCATTGTGGCGGAGTGACAGGCAGAAACCCAGGGAGGGGCCAACCTGAACATTCCAGAGGCTCTGATTGGTTGAATCAGAGAGCATAGAACCCCAGGGAGTTGGTAGTTAAAGCGAGTTGGTTGTCAGTTGGGGAAGGGAGTGGGTTGGAGTGGAAGGTTAGTAGAGTAGGCAGGGAAAGGTGGTACTGAAGAGAAGAGTTCAGACAGGAAATCTAGTACTAAGTTGTTGTGAGAAAGCAAACGTGAAGGTGTTAGTATAGAACAATTCACAGGAGTCTCCACTTAGGGAGTGAAGGACCTTCTGTCTGAGGAAGAAGGAGAAACTCTGGACTAGTGTGAGGGACAGTTAAGTTCCCTAGTCTGATACTGTAACTTTCAAGTAACCAAGCCAAATTGATACAAAGAGCACTGTATAACATCTGCCTACCTTTAACCTTAATCTAAGCAAAGAACAAGTTTGAATGTAACTTGAAAATTCCAAGTTATCTGTTCCTGGGTTGAATATCAGTTTAGAGACTTTGTTAGAACAACAAATCAACCTTTTTATTCAAAGTTCTAATTCCCCAGAGTCTGACTGGTGACAGGAAAGTAAGAAGTGAATTAACGGAGGGGCACCCTACTTCAAGTAATCAAATAAAACAAACTGCTCTTAAGACAAACAAACATGGGTGAACAGCTACATATAAGACCTAAGACACATAAACAGCTAACACAACTTTAAAAGACAGCTTAAAGTCTGAAGCGACCAATACAAAGGGGCACTTGGTGAGAGCGAAGTACACATTGAGGGTGTGGGCTTTGGAGTGAGGGGTCCCGTCCGCTACATCCATCAAGCTGAACACTGTCTGCTCTAACTGGCAGTGACTCTCAGGCATAGGTCTTTCCTATCACCTGGTCTTTTAAGTCAGTCTTACCGAACCTGGTGCCCTCCAGATGTTTTGGACTACATCATTCCTGACATTGGCCATGTTGGCTGGGACTGGGACTGATGAGAGTTAAAATCCATAACACCTGAAGGAGGCCAGATTGGAGAAGGCTGCTTCAAGCGGAGATGCCAATTATCAAACCTGGGTCATTCTCATTCTGTGTGCATAGCATACTTTCTACCACTGAGCTATGGTCCCCAAAATTAGACATATGAATTCTAGCATATGTGGGCAGAGTAAGCCACAAGCCTTACTCACTACTAGAACAATTGCCACTGAAGTCTGCTTGTTAAGTAGCAGGTCACCAAACTCAGTGAGAAATATAGAAACATGAGCTACTTAGAAAGACTTCCAAAGGTCTAGGGTGGGCAGGCCATCCTTAAATGGCTAAAAGGGCTACGTGGTATCTCCCACTTGATATAAGACCAATCAGAGCTCTTATATACTAATATGGCAGGGGTCTATACTAGTCACACCTCCCACTAGGTCAAGAGGGATTACCATATAGATTGATTTTCTCAGTGCGACAGAGGATGAAAGGAAGGAAGTCAATGGGTCATTAATCAGACTCCTTGGCCAGGTCTGGAATATGTGTTTCTGCCCAGTAGGAGTATGTCTAGGACATCTTAACAACAATGGTTTGACACTTAGGGCTGATTGGCCATTGATCATTTCCAAGGGCAGAGCCCATTACAGATTTATCACCCACAGGGATAGGAAACCCTGTTGATCAAGGAGGTGACATTTCCAATGACAATTATACCGCATCTAGACCGACAAAGTGTTGCCTTTCAGTAACACAGCAGGGAGCACAAAGAACACTTTTGATGACCAGAATCATGCACTGCCTTTTAGGGAGAAGAGAACTATTAGAAAGAATGGCAGCTTAAGTCATAGCATATTTAATGCACGCATTCATATATAATTCTGTTGCAAGATCTACCAGTGGTGATTTATTTGCAATCATAGCTAAAAAAGGAAAAAGTGATACAGTAATACCTTAGATTGCGAGCATCATTCGTTGCGGAACCATGCTTGTAATCCAAAACACTCTTATATCAAAGCGAGTCTCTTGCGGGCGTGAGCGGGGCCGATTTCAGCCCGCTCTGCCCGCTCGAGGCAAGCGGTTACATCCCTACAACTTGTCTTGCAAGACCAAAAAAAATTAAAAATTTGCTTGTCATGCAAAACGCTCTCAGACCAAGTTACTTGCAATCCAAGGTATTACTGTATGGGTAAAAGTGGTCTCAGAATCCCTGCCCCTACCTTTTGTGGGTCCATTTGTATCCCATGTAAGTAGGGGATGTTTCTGCTGCTTTTGGGGGTGGGGGGCAAAATTTTCTGAAATTTGTGGGGGGGGGGGGTTGGCTTACTTTACATTAACTTTATGATGTTGCCAAGGATTTATCCCTCTTCTTCTGCTATTTAACAAAAAACGTTGTGGCTACTCCTTCCATCAGAAGGAACTTGGGTCTTGGCAGCCTCCCAGCCCTGTTAGAAGATCTATGTTTTTAATAGATCTGAAAAATGATTATTTTTAAGCATCTGATGTGCCTGAAATTGTGCTATCATGTGTTCTGGTGTCCTGATGGAGGGGAGGCAGGGATGGGAAGGGGTTTCTTGCTGTTCTTGCTGTCTGTGCCCCTGCCTCACTGCCAGGTAAGTTTGGGGAAATGGGGGAGAAAAACGTGGTCTGCTCATAGGACACCAATACTGCACCAGCTTGAGTAAGATTGTCTTCCATGATAAACTTACAAAAATAAAATTATAAAAAGAGGAAATTCCAAAAAATTGTGTAGACTCTAGCGATGGGTCCGTAAGTGACTGTGGAGGCCAATTCTAGATCCACACAGCTTCCCACAGTGAGGACATAGGTTGCCAGATGGAAGATGGTCCTGTAAAGGATTCGTTTGATGTGCTTGTTGCTTAGCACATTTCTCCCTTTCACCTTGCACTTGGGCTTCTTCAAAGTTCATAGAACCTTTGTGAAAGGCCAACCTCCAGTTATTGTTCATGGGCCAGAGCTTCCCAGTTCTCGATGTTTATATTGCATTTTTTTTTAGATTAGCCTTAAGAACATCTTTAAACCTCTTATACTGATCACCGATATTCCGCTTTCCATCCTTGAGTTGGGAATAAAGTAACTGCTTTGGGAGACAGCAGTCAGTCTTCATTTCCTTCAGAAATGAAAGGTTACAGGGGAGGCTGGTGACTCCTATGTCAGTGGGACTCCTTCTCCATTGCAACTTTTATTTTGAGCTTTATAGGAACAATCCATGGTTTCCCATAGTGGTAAACCTAATTTGGGAATCGAGTACAGCACCAGTGACGGGCACCACAGATAGCTCCTATAAAGCTCAGATGGAGAGAATAAAAGCTGCAATGGAGAAGGAGCCCCACTGACACAGGAGACACCAGTCTCCCCTGGGGTTACATCAACAAACAACTGAGCATGTGCAAAGATGGCAAAGTTTGGTTGCTTAATCCTGCTGACCATGCGGTCTGTGCAGACACAGAAAATGTAAATTAACTCATATTCAATCTCAGTTCGAAATATGAAAATATTAACGTTTGTTGGATCAAAAACCAGTATGGCATAGTGGTTAGAGTGCTGCACTTAGACTTGGGAGATCCAGGTTCTAGTCCCCACTCAGCCATGAAGCTCACTGGGTGAGTTTGGGCCAGTCACTGACTCTCAGCATAACCTACCTCACAGGGTTGTTGTGAGGATAAAATGGAGAGGAGGAGAATTATGTAAGCCGCCTTGGGTTCCTTCCATGAAGGAAAAAAAAGGTGAGATAGAAATAAAATTTTAAAAAATGAATAATAAGTCAGGGCTCATTATACATTCAAGACTTATGAACCTGCAAGATTCAGTTTACAAGCTGACTAATTTTGAGTTTTGGTGGCATCCATAATAGTAATAGTCAAGGAGAACTATTATTATTTATTGTTTATTATTTATTATTAATATTTATTTATCGCCCATCTGGCCGGCAACCGGCCACCCTGGGCGATGTACACAGAATAAAAGCAATAAAATACATTTAAAACAATATAAAAATTTTAAAATCTTAACCCACCCCATATTCTACATTGATGTAGAGCAGATGTAGGCAACATTTGGGCCCGTGGGCTCCGTTTTCTCAGGCACTTTTCTTAGCACCCACCAAGGTGCTTTACCTCCCATTTTTTGTTTACGTTAACACATTTTCTTACCAGCAGCTGAGATTGGTGTGAAATAGGTTTCTGCTGGTGCTGAAAACTGTGGTTTCAAAGGAATTGTTTAGTGCGTTGGGGCTCAGACGCCACTGCTGAATTGTACTCAGTCTTTGGGGCAGGTGACTTGTCCTTTGTGATGGAGCCCAGGGCAGTTTCTCATATTGCCAGATGTGCCCATGGCCAAAAAGGGTTGACTACTCCTGATGTAGAGGTAGTAAATTTTCACTTTCAGATTAATTGATGACCCGATTTATCTCGTTTTTCTCCTAGCAGCTCAGAACTGCATTTCTGCCTAAAACACAGCCTCTACATATGCACAGCTTTACATGCATAGAGGCATCTACATGATCAGGAATCTCAGTCATGCAGCTGAAACAGCTGGAAAACACTGGGGCCCTGTTTGCATATTCAGCTGCATGTGGAAGGGTTGGGGGGCACTGCCTATAGATATACCAGTGCAGGCATGATCCTGCTCTACTTTCAATGCCAGCCTTCCCCAACCTGGTGCACTCAATATGTTCTGGACTACAACTCTCAGCATTCCTGATCAGTCACCAATGGCTGTGGCCAATGGGAGTTATAGTCCAAAGCATCTGCAAAGCACCAAGTTGTGGAAGGCTGTTCTACGTGTTCACTGATCATATGGAGGGAAATATGTGAATGAAAAGGACTTGGCTGGTGAGAAGGGAAGTCTAGGTCTGTCATGCTGTTCTTGTGGCTTTGCCAGAGGCATCTGACTAGACACATTTGGAGTTCTGGATCTGATGTATTTTGGACTGGACCTGCAAAACATTGCTCATATAGGCTGATATACATCTACACGCCCATCAGAAAAACAACAACGGATATATTTCTTTGTAGTCACTGGCACTTGAAAAGGCAACTTATCTATGCATCCTAACTGCCCCAAAGAGTGCATCGCACCTGGCTAAAGGTGAAAGGATGAGTTAGAAGAAACAGAGGGCTGTCACTGAAAATCCATATTGAATTATCTCCCACCTACTTCGCAATGTGTAGAAAAATGTACCTTCTGCCCCGACATCATGATGCTGTGTTTTCCCATCCCTGTTTCACTTCATTGACTGCTATGGGGTAGGGAAGTACATAAAGTGTGCATACTCTATAAGGCCATAGAGTATGATTTATGACACATTACACAGCTGGAGAATTCAGTACAGGGCCCCTATTTTCAGAAGTAGTCCTGTTTTTATCATAATGTATTAGGTAGTCTGTATGTTTCACATTAAGTACTCTCCAGTGCAAACCAGGCATTGTATTTGCTAATCTGATCCTCAAGAAATATGCCTTTTGAATTAGGGCATCAAATGTAAGATCCTTAACAATACGGACAATGATATAGGATCCATAATGGGTCTCCTATTAGTCATTTCAAAATAATGGAAATTCTGTCGCTTCAGGTGTTACACTAATGACATCTTCATAAAGCTTATCTATTATGGCATTGAGGTTCCTTACAGAAAGCAACAAAACCTCTTCAGGGATTTATCTCTTGGATGCTCCTATTAGACTAGTTTACAAAGTTGTCGGTAAGATAGAGCTTTCATAATCAGTACTTTACAATGTATTGTTCCATAACATAAAAGAAAACAAATGACTACAGCACAAGAAGCATAGCAGATTAAAGACTTGGGGGGAGGGGTGTATGAGGTTTCCAGATAAACAGGATAGGGAAAAGCAGCCTGATATGCAACAGACCAATACTATGTCTGCTTACACATATATATGACCCACTAGTTTCAGTGGGACCCACTGCTAAGTAACTCTGCTGCATAGGATTGCAGAATTTTTCCATTTTCTGCTGTAGGAAAATCAAATCAAAGGAAATGGCTTGAATCCAACTCAGCCCTTCCATGAACAGAAGGAGTCCTTGCAACCATAGAATCCAGGAGAGCCACCCCCCCAAAAAATTAACACCCACAGTTGAGCAGTATCTTTAGAAACTGAAAGCTTGCTCACTACTGTGTGAAAATTTGGATGTTCCTAATAAAGGTATTGCCAAACTGTGAATTTTGGATTTTTTTCTTATTTATTTATTTATTTGTTTGTTATATTTCTAAATCCACCATCTGGCCGGTGACCCAGCCACTCTGGGCGATATACTATATATATATATATATATATATATATCGCCCAGAGTGGCTGGGTCACCAGTTAGAATTTTAAAGTTGTAATGATATTTTGAATTTTGTTTTATTATATATATATATATATATATATATATATATAATAAAACAAAATACAAAATATCATTACAACTTTAAAATCCTAACCCACCCCATATTCCCGCCTGAAAAACCATGTTTTTAACGCATGGTGGAAGCTCATGAAGGAGGGGGCATGACAGAGGTCACTGGGGAGAGAGTTCCATAACTTGGGGGCCACCACAGAAAAGTCCCTCTTCCTAGTCCCCACCAGCCTGGCTGCTCTGGCTGATGGAACAAGGAGAAGGCCATCCGTGGCAGATCTTGCTTACTTGATGTTGCTGGAGATGGTGCTTGAGATAAGCTGGACTGGAGCTGTATAGAGTTTTAAAGGTCAAAGCCAACACCTTGAATTCGGCTCGGCAAGCAACTGGTAACCAATGCAGCTCCTTAAGCACCAGAGTGATGTGATCACACCAGCAGCTACCTTTAACCAGGCAAGCCGCTGCATTCTGTACCAGCTGTAAATTCCAAACCATCTTCCAGGGTAACCCCACATAGAGTGCATTACAGTAGTCTAAGCGAGAGGAGACCAAGGCATGAACCACTGATGGGAGCAGATGACTAGGAAGGTAGGGGCGCAGCTGCCGTATCAGATGGAGTTGATACAGGGCCGCCTGGCTCACAGCTGACACTTGAGCCTCCATGGATAGCTGGAAAGTACCTCAGTCTTGTTGGGGTTCAGTCTCAGCATGTTCCTTCCCATCCAGCCACCCACTGCCTCCAGGCACTCAGACAGGGTCTCAACAGCCAACCTTGGTGAGGACTTAAAGGAGAGGTAGAGCTGCGTGTCATCTGCATATTGATGACATCGCACCCCAAACCTCCTGATGATAGCTCCCAGTGGCTTTAGGTAGATGTTAAACAACATTGGGGAGAGAATGGAACCCTGCGGCACCCCACAAGTGAGCAGCCAAGGGTCCGAAACCTCCTCCCCAAGAGCTACCCTCTGGTATCTTCCAGAGAGGAAGGACCAGAACCACCACAGTACGGTGCCTTCCATGCCCAGCCCCTCCAGCCAGTCCAGGAGGATACCATGGTCCACAGTATCAAAAGCCTCTGAGAGATCGAGGAGGACTAGAAAAGCGCATTCACCCCTATCAAAGCCCTCCTCATATCATCCACCAAGGCAACCAAGGCTGTTTCAGTCCCATGTCCAGACCTGAACCCCGACTGGCATGGATCTAAATACTTGGCTTCATCCAAGTGTGCCTTCAACTGAACCCCCACCACCTGCTCAATCACCTTGCCCAGAAATGGCAAATTGGAGACTGGACAAAAGTTGTTTAAATCTTGGGGATCCAAGGAGGGCTTCTTTAGAAGCGGTCTTATTACTGTCTCCTTCAGGGCTGATGGCATCACTCCCTCCTTGAGGAACCAACATGGCTTTCTTTGTTTTTTCTTTGTTTTGGAAAATATCAAACAAATGTAACCATTCAGGAGATCCTAAAACTGGAGGAAGATGATTTTCACAACTGGAAGGATACATTCCCTTTTACTATTAGGCAATGCTTCCCAGTCTATCTTCCATTGCCTTTTTTCACTACCTAAATTTAATGTTCAGCTTTGCTTATATAAAAATGGCCATTTTCTCTACTTCTATTCTCTGTCTAATAAGGAAGCTGTATGTATGTATCTGGGGTCAGATCTGAGTAGCAGTTGGATTTTGTATTTTCAAAAATGGCAAATAAGCCATTGGGTGTTGTTTTGTCCAACAACCGTAGGATTAACTAGCAACCTGCATAACACCTAGGAGAACCTATTGTTGGTAGAGCCTTATGTTGTTTCACCCATCCACTATACAGGCAGTAATGTGCCTGTACTTTGGGGAAAGACATACAATATTTTGAACACGCTCTTTCATGCTGAGAAGAGGTGCATAACTCTCAGTACTGGAGTACTTTTGGTTTCTAAGGCAGAGTGATGACTGCTGGAGTCCCTAATGTGGTGCCCATGAGCGCCAAAGGGGCCCATGGGCACCTCTCTTGGTATCCGCCAGGCTCCGTGCCCCTCCTGATTTTTATTATATATGTGTGTGCATAGAAGTGGAATCTGAATTCCAAAACAAAAAAACCACTCTTTTGAACCCTAATACAGATGTAGACTTACCTGCTCGTCCACGCGCCGGACGCTCGTTGGTCTCCTCCGCTGTGATTGCTCCAGTGCTGCTCAGCGCCCGCCAGCTGATGCGGTCGCCGAGCCGCTCGTGGCACTTCTGGGTCCCTGGCACTACGTCATTTACAGTAGAAAACAGGGGAAACCACCTTAAGCCCCGCTTACGCAAATCACGGCCACTTTAAGGTGTTTCCCCCCCCCCATTTTCTACGTAAAATACGTAGCGCCAGGTACCCGGAAGAGTAGCACCGGGGACCAGGAACTTCCTTTCCCCGGCTCGGCTCGCAAGGAATGTGAGCCGAGCCGGGGAAAGGTAAGTTCTGCAGGGCTCAGAGGGTCAAGTGGGGCGAGTTTGTCCCTGCTTCAACCCCCAAGTGATTTTTTCATACATCCCTAAAGACAGATGGCACTGGGTGCCAGCACTTTGCTTTGCAGCATACTAGCCTCCCAGTTAATTCGTGTGTGTGTGTGTCTGTCTGTCTGTCTGTCTGTGTGTGCATCTGCATGTGTATTATTAACTGGGAGGCTGGTATGCTACAAAGCAAAGTGCTGGCACCCAGTGCCACCCTATTTCAAAAGAGTGGTTTTGTTTAGGAACTCAGATTCCACTACTCTCTAATTTGGTTCTTTTGGTCTCAAGAGTTTGCTTTCTGGGAAATGAGCATTTTGTGACCAGCCATACTCACGATGGCAGCCATTTTATGAATGGGTAAGTCTCTCCCTCCCGCCCATGGCAACCATTTTGTAAGAATGCTTACAACACTCTCTCCAAATTCTCAATGTGTCCACTGACACAAAAACTTTGGGAACCCGTGAATTATTGCATCATACCACAGAAGATAATACTGTATTAAAAATTAAAGCCAAAAGTCACTACAAGATGGCTTTATCTTGCCAGAAATGTGTGTAAGACATGAGCGAAAGGGCCTTTGTCAAGAAAGGGTGATACAGTATGAAAATTCAGATACAGAATGGAAACTATCAAATACATATAATATCAATGGGAGAGAAGAAATGTTCAATTTTTGTCTGTTTCTTCTGAATGAATTTAAAGAACCACATGGTACGGTCAATAAAGATGTTTTCTTTCTCAGCATTTGGTAATATGATTATTATGGAAATAATTATTAATTCATTCTATGTGTTGTTTACCATGGATGCTTTTTGGCTTGAACTATGTTTGAATAATGAGAAAACTGCACCATTATTGTCTTCCATGGATAAAGCTTTGCAATCTTCATACATTCCCAGTCTGTTCTCCCTGTCCATTTTTATAGCTTTCAGATTGTTTAACAGCAGGTCGGGAGTACTCAGGACTGAAACTATTACAGCAGCACATTCGGCTGGGTGGAAAAAATGTCAGACTTTGATTATAAACTCAAATGTTTAGGAGATTATACCCAGGTCTATAACCTGCACGCATGTTATAAAAATAGCATTTCATGTGAAAGGAACGCTCAGCACTCACAGCAGGAATAATACACCTGATCAAAAAGAGATTCTACACACCTTGAAAATTATTCTTTCAACATGTTTAAATGAAAGACAAGTTTTAAAAGATCCAGCAGGTATAGATACATTTTTTGTCTACATCTTGGATTGCAAGCTATTGGAGTACTTCATCATATTTAGACACATCAATGACATTTTCTTAATTTGAACTCATGATGAAGAGTTGGTCAAGAGGTTCCTTCAATTCTTTCCATCCCACCATCAATCTGAGCACAAGCTATTCCACCACTAATGCTAATTTCCTTGATATCACTCTTTGGTTACAGGGGACTGCCTTCAAACTTCCTTTTACAGGAAACCTATTGTGAGTTACACATACCTCCATGCTAGCAGTTACAACCCTGACCACATCAAAATATCTATTTAATTACAGTCAAGCCTTACATTACAGATGCATTTGTTCAAATCCATGTGGTTATTGAGCAATTTGAGCAATTTGAACCAACTGAGCAATCTGAGATGAGCTTTCTTCCATTTTCAAACCTTAAATCTTAAATATACTGCCCTGCCACACACAGAACTACCAGATTTCATGGGTCAGGTCAGGAAGAGATGTCAGTGTCATGTTATTTAATCCCTGTTCTAAATCTCAACAATGAAGACTATGTCCCCAACAGCTGTATTAGGTCTTTTCTTTAGACATGGGATGCCTGAAGTATGAAGGTCACTTAGAGGAACACTCTGGACTGGTTCGTACCACCCAGGCGGTGAGCAGAGGAGGCACCATAGGGCCGTCCGCAGGGTCTGGCGGGGCGCCGCAGATGACCTGCGCCCCGCGCGCGTGGGCGGACCCCAGTGGAGCCGGCAATCCCTGCACCGCAGTGCGGGCCTCCTGGCACTAGGGGGCGGAGGCTCGGGCTGCCCAGAGGGGCCATTTGCCCCAACAGGGCGGAGCGGCCGCAGCTCCGGCTGCTCTGGGTGGCCACCTCTGCGTGCCCCCCGCAGGACGGCCGCCCACTGTTCGCATGGCAGGGTGGCCACATGCGGTAGGGGCTTACCCCTCTACCGCCTATGCATGCTTTCCGCGTGTGGCCGTCCCGCAGGGGCGCCCCAGCCGGCGTTCACACGACACGGGAACCGCAGGGGACTTCTGCTCCCCCACGGTTCCCGTGTCGTGCGAACCAGCCCTCTGTGATGTTCTGAATGTCTATGGAAAAATAAAACTGAGCATGTTCCTAAACTTGGAGCTCTTTTCCCAAGATGAATGCAAGGCTGAGACCTCTGTGAACTCAGGCTGAAAAGAAAACTTTGTGTTTATGATGTGGCCTACGTACCCTACACACTTGACTGGTGTATTAGCCTAGAGCAGTTTTATCCAGCCTGGTACCCTTCAGATGTTTTGGACCACAACTCCCAATCCCAGTATTCCTGGCCTTTGGTTATGCAGGCTGGGGCTGATAGGAGCTGAAGTCTAAATCATCTGGAAGGCACCAGGTTGAGGAAAGCAGTCCTAGAGTAACTTACTGCCACTCACCCTGCTTCTGTCTTCTTCTTTTCAGGATTTAGGTAGTATAGCTCCTTGGAAACACAGAGGGTTGGTGGAGGTCCTCCTCACATCTGTAAGAAGCCTGAGTCCCTAGAAAACTAAATTTAAAATGTTTTTTTTTTAACCTTTATTGTTGACTACCCAGAGGACTTTGTTAATTGGGCAGTATACAGATGATGATGATGATGATGATGATGATGATGATGATGATGATGATGATGATCATGATCATGATGATGATGATGGTGATCATGATGATGATCATGATGTAGGGCCCTGACAGTACTGCCTATTAATGTGTGCCTGTTTATGCCATAAACTTTATGGGCACATATGATATGAACACACTCATCTCTCAATATTTGATGCTTTAAATTTTATAAACAAGAGCTCACATCCTGTAGATTGCTGGAAGAACATTAAGAGGAATTCAGTATCGAAAATCCAAAAATGCAGGGATTTGACAGGTAGCCAATCACTTGAGGCCAATTGCATTAAGGGCTAATTTGCATGGAAAGCTTCAATAACCTGTACAAGTTCCAAGTGCAGTGGGAGTTCAGCAGCTTCCTGGTACTAGCTAAAGTGAACCACTCCTTAGAGTTACAGAAAACACTATGTGATTTTAAAGGAGATTACACACACACACACACACCAAAGAGCCACAATGGAAGTCTTCCTCAAGAGACACCTTTCACAGGCAGACAGGTATTGATTTCAGTGGTTGAAAACTCTTAATGGAGCCTTGAGGGTCTCAAGATTCAGGTTCCTCAAGAAGTTAACATTACAGCTGACCAAATTGTCAACAATCTGGTTTCCAGTTAGCTCAGGAATGAGTCCATGTTTTCTTGAGTATTTCACTGTACAACCATGCAGCCATTTCTATGTTAACCTCTCTTTTATATACTCCTTTGCAACCACTTTACAAAAAGAAGGAAGGGGTGGGATGAACAGAATGCAGCTCTGTCTTTGTTCAGAGGAAAGGGGGGAAATGCCATGGAGTTCTTGAAGTACCTGACAGAATAGCTCCCTCCCCCCAGTCCTTTCATAATGCAGCTTAACCAAATGTATTTCCTGAACTGAAGTGAGAATAATGAGGGACTCTCAAAGAAACCCTGGACTTATGGGGCGGTGGGGGGATGAAGAGAAGGATGCTATCAAAGCTTCTATTGAAAGAACAACTGGGCCTGAAAAGTATCCAGAGAGAGTGTATGGCACCTAGAATGCAGTTAAGCTGAAACCAAAGGAACTCGCCGTGCAATCCTATGCATGTTTACTCAGAAGGAACTCCCACTCAGTTCAATAAGGCTCACTTCCAAGTAAGTGTACATAGGATTTCAGACTTAAAGTGCAACCCTATGCATGTTTAGTCAGAGAAAAGGCCTACAACTTCCAGCATTCCACAGCCAGCATGGGACTGTAGGACTTTATCGTGCGCGCCCCCCCAATGTGTAGAGGATTGCAGCCTTCGCTATGATCATGAAAAGGAAACATTTTCTACAACAGCACATATAAAATCTCTGTTGAAGTATGAAGCCTAAGATAGCCCTTCTCCAAACAACTAGCAAGCTATTATTGACAGCAAGCTAACTAACTAACTAAAGGGCACAATCCTATGCATGTTAAGAGAAAAGGAAGTCCTACAACTCCCAGCATTCTGGGAGTTATAGGCCTTTTCTCTGTCTAAACATGCAGAGGATTGTGCCCTTAGTCGTATTGATCCTAGTGGCATATATAAAGACATATTAGTCATGATGGCTAAGGCTCATGACGATACCATTCTTAGGCTTGATTTCCAGCTGCTTGCTGATTTTGGAGCTCATAGGGAGGTTTTCCTTAGAATGGGAATGCTTCACTTATTCTGCTTTTTCATCAGAAGTAAAGTTTTGTTCCTCTAGTTTTGTTTTCTACTTTCTGCAATGTTCCAGGGAACACAGAAGCATGACAAATCTGGATTTTGCAGCCTCAGCCATGGGTAAGAACATAAGAACCACCATGTTGGATCAAACAAAAGGAACATCAGCATCCCGCTTCCCACAGTGGCCAATCAAATACTTCCAGGAAACTGAGAAGTAAAGCATGAAAACAGAAGCCATCTTCCATTGATGCTCAGCTCAGCAGCTGGCATTCACAGCGCAATCCTATGAATGTCTAGCTAGGGATGGACACATCTGTCAATTTTGGTTTCTTTCAATCTCTCAGTTCTCCAATCTTCAGTCCACCTTGAACTCTGATAATTTCTTCAGTCTTAAGTTTGATTTGTCCTGAACTTTGGGATTTTTAAAAATATTTGCATGAAAATTCATAAGTATTCAGTGAGCTTCAGGGCTGAGTAGAGACTAGAACCCAATCTCCTAAGTCCCAGTCCAACACTCTAAGCACTATGCCACACTTTGAATGTAATGTTTGCAGGCTTCCCATTTATAGCGAAGGACGAAACCACTCCATATGAGAATGGATCTTACTATGGAGAACTCGGCCATCTTTTTGATATTAGCAACACCTATTTTGCTCATTGTCAATAGGCCACATGCATGCCAAGGGAACGAGCTTGCAAGCTGGATTCTTATAATGGTGACTAACAAGCCCCCATTGCTGATTCAGTTTCAAAACACAACTCAGTGACTGGAACTAGGAAATTAATCTTTCATGTACATAAATTGATCGACTGGCAGTCCTGTACACTTCAGTTCTGGCACTGGCTGCTGACGTTTTAACAAAAGCAAGCTTCTTTGCCGAGGCTCAGAGGAATGCAATGGAAATCTGTTCATGTTGGCTGCCTTAGTACATGTCCCTCTGAAGCAAATTTTGGGGGAATGGCATTGTCAACATTATAGCAGAGTAGATGCGTGTTTTGATATTTCCTATCCAGAGCTCTTCCTGAGACATCAAATGCTAAAGCACTTTGCGATGGTTGCTTATGCCATCTTCGTAATTTCAATTTTAAAGAAATGCAATGACAACATAACTTTGGTTTCATAATCAGCCTGAACAGAACTGCGAATGAGAACAATCCTACCATGTTAAATACTTTCAAGTCCCATTGATCCAAGTGGGACAGACTTAAGCATATGCCTAATGCTCTCCCAGGGATATGCCTCATCACCATCATCTGTTTATATTCCGCTTTTCCAAATTGCGCTCAAAGAGGCCCGCATGAACAGTAAACCAATATATAAAGCATGACAAACATAGTCATAAATACAGCAAACACATTTTGTGATATGATATTTAAATCCACGTCAGCAAGCTAACTTTACCATTAAGATTTCCCCAAGTGTATGAAAAGCATTCCTTTCATCAATAAAAGCAATCACAGGAAATATCCACATTTAGCTAACAAACCCTCCCCTAACTGAACCAAATCACCACATCGGCATCAAAAGGTTACAGTTTAAACCAAATCAATCCACAGCCTACCAAGGTAGCAACATATCACGGATACCAACATAATGAGGCAGCAGAAGATGGGGTGCATTAATCTCAAACACCACCAGTTCTTCCCATAATGTGCACCAAATGGAGTGGTGCTCTCTAAGCACCTTCAGTGGCCTGTGTAGCTGGAGTCAGAGGGCTTCTCTCCACGAGGCTTTTAACCCGCCACTTTTCCAAGGCTTCTGCTTCTGGATATTCCGTGGGATTGAGATTGGCTTTTTTACATGTGGCTTTTTCCCCCTCCCAGGGGTTTTCTTTCCCTGCCTTCCTATAAGTTACATTGCACAACCGCAAAGTGGCACTGTGGTATAGGAGAACTGTGAAAATACACGGGTTTGTTTTAGTGTGATTTCATATTTTAGAGAGATAGTACCTCACTTTACTCATTCTAAAAAAATAAGCACAGAAATGCTTAAAAGGCACGGGAAAGGCCCTGGAGGATGCCGATGTCATATAAAGCACCCACAAACTACAGTGAGTGAGGAGTCACAACTTAAGTGCACCGTAAATGCCTCGTGTAGAGAAGCCCAGAGTTTTGGCCTCCCAGGCCAGGTGGAGCGGAGTCAAGCAGAGAAGCCGGGACCAGATGTTGTAGGACTCCCAGCTAGATGGAACCAGGGATGACCTGAAACTTCCCAGAAGATATTTTTCTGAGAAAATTTCTGAGATCTTTCTTTTTCCTCAACCCCCCCTTCCCAGAAGAGAAGGACATTTTGCAGCATTTTCTCCACATGTTCTCCACCATGTTTTTGTGGTGGCCAAATTCCCCCCACCCTCCCATGTTCTCAGTATTATGTAGGGCATTGTGGAGAGGAGAATGCAGGCTGGTGCCCACCCAGGGTGCCAACACAGTTGCTGCAGTTGTTGCCTCTTGCAGCAACGGTGTGTGTGTGTGTGTGAACACAGGAAAAAATAAAAGAGCTGTGTTACTGCCACTGCTAATGATGTGTCCCAGCCCAGGAAATGGTAGAAGAATTTCTCCTCCCCGTGGAGGAATCTGGTGAAATGGTTCCCTCAATTTCTCTGCCCACAAATAGACTGGAGGATTTCAAGAGGCCATTTGCATACAGCTCTGGATGGAAGATGTCTTGCTTTCATTTTTAGTCTAGAGTATGCACTGGGCGGCCTGATCCAGATTGGGGACCCTAGCATGGGGAGTAGGGGGACTGGATTGGGACTCCTGTACCTACGCTAGTGTAAAAAGAAAGGAAAACATAGCTGCTAGATACAGATTTAAAGTAATGTCTGTTTTGGGCCCTGTTATGTTTACTGTTTTGTTTTAGTCCTAAATAATTTTAAACCCATTTCATTAAGGTGGCAATCCTTCATCTAAGAAGCTAGAACTGTATTCCCCAACCTGCTACCCTTCATATTTGGAGGGACTACAGCTCCCAGCATTCCTGACCATTGACTGTTCTTGCTGGGGCTGATGGGGGTTGGAGTCCAAAACAGGGCACCAGGCAGGCAGTACCAAGTTAAGGAAGGCTGAGCTAGAATCTGTGCCAGGGCACCTATCCTATTCAAAACCCCATCACGACTAGTAATGTACCTTGAACTATAGCCAGTCTCTGACTTCAGAACTACCATAGAAGTCCCTTTGATGTAGATAATTCAGTCTTCAAGGTACTGTGTCAGTGAAAGCCATGTGTTTTTTTTTTTTTAAAAAAGAGTGTCTGTACTGGCCAGTGTAGGAACCATATAGCGATTTCTGCTTTGCAAGGGACAACAACACACACGCTTTTTCAGGTGGAGGAAAAGGATATTCTGAAAGCATCTCTCTGATCACAAGCTGTTGGTACTAATGTCAGAATTGGCTCAGTAGTACTCTGATGGATAATATGGACTGTGCTCCATATTCAGTTAACATTGTTGGATTATGCAGATATTTAATGATTAGCCAAATATGTGAATCACCACAAGGATTTTCATTTTGACTGTCCAGGTTTGTTGAAATCACATCAGTCCAAAGAACTGGAGGATATCAAAACCTTATATGCAAGTCAAATTAAAATCGGACCAATCCACTATATTTATTCCACTACATAAGCTGCAATCACTTTCTGCCAAGGAGCCCAGTCTGTTTCAAAGCAAGAAAGAGGCCAAAGGTGAAAAATTAATAATTCTGTGACATGATTTGGCAGTGCTTCCAAAGCACCTGTGATGTTTTGCCTATTTTCATAACTAAATAGGAAGATATTCCAGGCAACATTTATTCAAAACACACACACAACCAGATGATGCCAGTTGGCATTTTGCAGTAGAAGTAACAGCTCTGTTTTTTGATACCCTATAGGATACAAGTGAATATACAAAAACGGCAGAAAATGTGATTAATCATCATTATGTCTGTCATGCTTTCAAAAGCCTGTATTAAAGGGGAGGGCGAGGATATTATGCTTCCCAATTGGCCTCATTTATTATAGCAGTAACTAGCCACATCTCTGTTGTTTATGGTCTAGCACTGTCCTTTTATGAAAATAGAAGTGTGGGAGATTGCATCATTTAAAAAATATATATACCGTAACTTGGATTAATTGAGGTGATGGGGAGTCACAGAAGTCAGTTCCATCTGAACCAGCTGCCTTGTTATTTGCTATAATTGTGGGTGTCAGGCTTTTCACTACAGTGCTTTGTTGGGTTGTTTTTTAATGAGGTTTTCATTCTAAGATCAATTCCATGTGTCAGGAGCCACGATGCAGGGCAGGGGGAATCTTTCATGGCTCTGAAGCATGATTTCATATATTTCATAGATCATAGCGTTGGAAGGAGCCTACAAGGCTATCGAGTCCAACCCCCTGCTCCATGCAGGAAACTAGAGGAGGGGTATCCCATCCAAGCAATAACCAGGCTTGACCCTGCTGCTTTCCACGCTCAGACAAGCTGAGCCAGCGTAAGAAGTATATCAGACTGGGAGTGCTATAGTGCCTACATTGCGACTAGCAGCATTCCTTGGGCAGACTGCAGACTGGGGGAACAAAGCAGGTGAATCATAGAATCATAGAACAGTAGAGTTGGAAGGGGCCTATAAGGCCATCATCAAGTCCAACCCCCTGCTCAATGCAGGAATCCAAGTTAAAGCATCCCTGTCAGATGGCTGTCCAGCTGCATCTTGAATGCCTCCAGTGTGAAAATACCTCCAGAAGAATATACCTTTCCCAAAGGCCTCTCTCTCCAGGTGAAGTGCCTGGAGTGAATGAGCCCTCTGTCCAGTCCTACCTAGTCAGAAGAACCTACAGGCAGGAACGGTGCAGGGCTGTTTGGCGCCCTAGGCCAAATATATTTAGCGCCCCCCCTCGTGCCGTGGGGGGGGCTCCGGAGCAAAGCCAGCCCTGCTCTGCAACACACACACCCCGCGCTGCCGGCGCCGCCACCACCACCTACCTTCCCCCCGCCCCCGCTGCTGGCTGCTGCTGCTGCTGCTGCTGCCGCCTCCTCCTCCTCCGACGCGATGGGACCCCCGCGCTTTACGACGGGAAGGTAGGTAGGTGGTTGGCAGGTGGGCAGCGCGGGTGGGCGCGCAGGGGGGGAGGTGCAGTGGCGGCGGCGGCGGCAGTGGCCGGCAAGCGGGCGGGGAGGCGCAGCGGAGGCGGCAGGCAGGGCAGGAGCGCGCCGGAGGAGAGGAAGGGGCAGGTGGTTGGCGGGCGGGCGCGCGGGCGCGCGCGCGGGGGGGGAGCTGCAGCGGCTCCTCTCTGAGGAGTGGCCATCTTAGGATGCAATCCTATGCATGTTTACACAGAAAAACATCCCATAGTTGTAGGATGTTTCCCCCCTCTCTGTCTGAACATACATAGGATTGTACCCTTAAAGGGTTAACATGCATCCTGGCCTGAGATCATACACTCTAGGATCAATCATCAAATGTTTCTTGGAATCTTTTGTAAGAAAGAGTAAGAAGAGAATCAGATTTAAGAAAAAAATACAGTCATGCCTTGGATTGAGAGCATAATTCGTTCTGGAAACGTGCTTGTAATCCAAAACATTCTTATATCAAAACGAAATCCCCCCCCAAAAAAATTGTACAGCTATTTTTAATTCAAGCCGTACTACAGTACTAGTATTGCAAGACGTCGCTTGTATATCCAGTAAAAAATAAATAAATAAATATTTAAAAATTTGCTTGTCTTGCAAAAAGTTCTCAAACCAAGTTACTTGCAATCCAAGGTATTACTGTAAATCTGATTTTTATTTATTTATTTATTTATTACATTTATACCCCGCCTTTTTTCCTACAAGGAACCCAAGGCGGCTTACATAATCCTCCTCCTCCACTCCTCCATTTTATCCTCACAACAACCCTGTGAGGTAGGTTAGGCTGAGAGGCAGTGACTGGCCCAAAGTCACCCAGTGAGCTTCGTGGCCGAGCGGGGACTAGAACCCGGATCTCCCGAGTCCCAGTCCAACACTCTAACCACTACGCCACACTGATTCTCTTCCTATGAAAAATAGCCCAGCTCTTCTTAAGATTAATTAAATTTCAGTGCAATCCCCGATTCTCCATTTTAAACGTGACAATAAGTCAGCTAAATTTTAGAGTACCATAAATTAAACATTCTGCTTGAACTTTGACTTTTTGCCCATTATTAATTGAATGCTTACCCCCTTTAAAATACTCTAATTGACTCATGTCACAACAGGCTGGGCTGGGTTTTTTTTTTTTACTCCATTTGGACTTGGTATACATGTAATGTTCTCCATATTTGGCTTGTAGCTGATGTATAATTCATGAATGATGACTAGCAAACTGGGAGCATTTTCGCTCACCTGCAGGTTCAGTGGAATACAAATATCAAAGCCACCTCCAGATGGATACGTCTCTCCTCACACAGCTTGAGTGCACGCATTAAGAACATTAATACTGCTACGTCAAGCCCGACCAGATTTGATCAAGCCCCACATCCTTTCGGGAGCATCCAGTAACACAGGGGTGTCAAACCTTTATCAGCCCAAGGGCCAAATTCAATTTCAGAGAAGCTCTCAGGTACCACATTCCAGAGGTGGGCGAGGCTGAAGCCAAAACAGGCAAGGCCAAAACACCAAAGATGCCAGCATATTGTAGCTTGGTGCTCTCACTGCCAGTAACTGCACCTTAGAAGTGGCATTTCAACCTTTTAGAACGGGGAGAAAACTCTGAGGTAGCTGAGGAGGGACCACCAAATGATTGGCAGTTGGGCAGAGGAGACTGGTGACTCCTATGTCAGTGGGGCTCCTTATCCATTGCAGTTTTTATTCTGAGCTTTATAGGAGCTATCCATGGTGCTCCATGGTGGTGAACCTATTTTGGGGGGTGGAGTTTAGCACTATGGATAGCTCCTATAAAGCTCAAGGAAAAAGCTGCAATGGATGAGGAGCCCCACTGACACAGGAGTCACCAGCCTCCCCTGCAGTTGGGGGAAGGGGGCATGCCCAGGGGAATTGAGTGTGGCCCTCTGGAGAACCCTGGGGGATGGGTTTGGAACCCGGGTGGGCCAGATTTGTCCTGTGGGCCAACACCTCTGCAGCAACAGATACCTCAGGAAAATTGTTTAGACTGAACTGAGATCCAAAAATATGCATTGGCATGCATGTGAGGTGGTTCACATTCCAAGGGTACAGTAATAAGGGTGTGGCTGTGGGAGCCAATCACCTCCCCATTCCTAACATAAGAACATAAGAAGATGAACCCTTGGTCTGATCCAGCCATGCTGCATGATCAGACCAAGGTTCAATCTAGTCCAGCATTCTGTTCACACAGTGGCCAAGCAGCTGCCCACAAGATCCTGCAAGCAGGACATAAGTGCAACGGCACCCTCCTGCCCATGTTCCGCAGTAACTGGTGTACATAGGCATACTGCCTCTGTTACTGGAGGGAGCATATAGCCACCAGGACTAGTAGCCATTGATAGCCTTATCCTGCATGAATTTGTGTTGTGCATGGGGGTGGGTGGGATTGGGTAGCTTTTAATATCTGGAATAGGCCCCTGCACTCACTGTAGAGTAAAAATGGAAAAAGACATTGCTACTAAACACATTTAAAAATAATTTCTGTTTTGACCCTGAATAATTCTCAAAATGATGCCTTCCAATGCTGGAAAACAATTCAAGTGCATGCTGTGAGTGGTGAACTTCATGCATGAACATTGTCTTGTATCCTGCTGGACACAAGGGGAGCTCTGGCTTTTGCAGTGCAGACCTCTGTAAATTAAAGAAAGAGGAGCCTGAAACAAAATGTTAACTAAATTTTGTAACATAAAAAGGTACAAGTACAACCATCATCCTCATTTATTACTTTTATAGCAGCTGGCATGTACCAGGCACTCTACATACTAATAGCAAGGCCCTGCCCACAGGCCTACAATCTAATTAAAGACAAATGACACAAGGAGAAGGAAATGATATATGGAAAGAAATGAACTCAAAAGTTAAAGATAACAAATTAGAAGCGCTTTCTAAGGTGTTAGAGTACAGTTACTGCTGAATGGGTAGTGGTTTGAAGGAGGGCTATCGTTGGGTTCTAACACATCGGTGAGAAATAGTTCCCCATTTCCAAGTGGTGGAAAGATGAAGCCCCTTGATAGGTGTTCAGCTGCCTCCAAATGGATGAGTAAGGCCTGGTAAGAGGCTGAATACAGAGAATAGCATGATGGGCAAGCATCAAGCCTTCTTGTCCAGGGAAAAGAGATCTCATTGCCTAAATGAGGCAGCCAAGCCTAAGACAAGCTGCTTTGAGATGATGGCCTGGAATATTTCTGATTAAAGATCCTAGGGCAGGGTAGTCACTGAGGAAAGCTAAAAGGCAGTTGCAGTGATCTTTCCCTTAAAAAGAACCTGGGGGCAATTCCTGAGGCAAGGCAATAGCTAAACCTGTGCATTCCCAGATTTAGGCCATCCTGAGGTGATATTATTTGGAGGTATAAACCTGGTAATAAACATACTGGAGATTTTGTGCCTGACTTGATAGTTCTGCAGACAAAAGTATGAAAGGAAAGAGGATTGTCATGTAGTGTTATGCATATTATTGTGCAATAGTTTATCCCAGAAACCAGATTTTCTGTCTAGAATTCCTTAATGCTGGATCCTACTTATGTTTACTTGGAAGTATGCTCTTAGTAATGTTGCAAGCCTCTACTCATTTACCTGGGAGTAACTGCCACTGACCTCAGTGGGGCTTACTTCTAAGTAGACATGTATAGGATTGCCCTGTAAATATCTTTTAGGCTGGCCACTTTAGGATGCAGTCCTATGCCGACTTAGCTGGGAGTAAGTCCCATTGAACTCAGTGGTAATTACTTCTGAGTAGACATGCATAGGATTGTGCTGCCAGATTCTGTTAGTCAGGATATGTAAATGGACAATAGGAGTAGATCTCTAAAATTTACTGAATAATAATAATAATAATAATAATAATAATAATAATAATAATAATAATAATAATAAAGGTTAACTCCAAAATTCCAGTGGACACTTATATAGATATAGAAGATATATGTTTGGCCAGGCAGCTTTTTCAGGCCTGAGAGTCACCTTTAAGGCCAATGTTGCTTCTATGCCCCCTTCTTTTTTCCCCTCTTCTCCTCTCCTTTTTCTGTTTCCTCCCCCACTTTCATCCATCCATTTCCTGCCCTTTAAAAAAAATCCTAAAGAAAAAGAAATACTGGAGCTCTCACTGGTGTGGCCTACCTTAGGTCCACCTGTGACCACTTTGTGGGTTCCAACCCATCTGTTTAATACCAATAAGCTAGGTGGCACAGAAGCAGAGTGGAAGAGAGATGTAATGTAAGAAGCAACCGGATCATCCTCTGAGTGCATTCTGAAAAAATAAAAATAAAAACCAATTCCTTCAAAATTGTTAGTTTCTATCTGAAAATTTAAACGGAAGAATATATTCAGTGCAACATTAATAGCATCTCATAAAATTAGAGCCCTCCCTACACTGCAGGTGAGGTGACTAGTGCATCTTGTCAACTCCAATTTCCATGAAATTGGCAAACATTTTGATGGTGGCTGAGCAGATATGCTTCAGGCTTTAAGTTCCACTTTTAGATTGGCAGTCTTTTAGTACAACTAGTGAAATTAGAAATGCAGTGCTCTGGGAGAAAATACGAACTACAGCTACCATGTATGTATATTGCTAGTACTTTAGGTCAAATGACAGGACCTTGCAATTAGTGACAGTATAAATTAACACAACCTTCGTTCAAAGCTCACACTTTACAGCACAGTAGAATTTTTGGATACAAAAATCCAGTAAATGTCCCTCAGTTATGAAACAACATATGTCCAGAAAATAAAGGAATCCACAAGAACAGCTTCTCCATGGGGTAGGTCATATGACAGACAGTGTACACGATACTTTGTGGATTTGAAGCAGATGCTATGCCCAAGGCATCCATTCCCACGCCTTGATAATTTCAAGTCCACCAGGGGTTCCAGCCTATTTATTTATTTATTTAATACATTTTATATAGCCAAAGCATTCTGGGCGGTTTACAACAGTTAAAATCATAAAATACAATATAAAATATAAAATTTAAAACCGCAGATTAAAAACAAACAGCAGAGCTAGCAGCAGCAGTTACAATAACGGAATTAAAAACAATTACAAGATTAAAATGATTAAGATGATTAAAATGATTAAAATGTCTGGGAGAACAGAAAGGTCTTCACCTGGTGCCAGAAAGAATACAAAGTAGGCGCCAGGTGAACCTCTTTGGGGAGCTCATTCCATAACCGGGGTGCCACAGCAGAAAAGGCCCTCCTCCTGGTAGCCACCTGCCTCACTTCCTTTGGCAGGGGCTCTCGGACAAGGACCGCTGATGTAGATCTTAGTGTCCGGGCAGGAACATATGGGAGGAGACGATCCTTCAGATACCCTGGCCCCAAGCCGTTTAGGGCTTTAAATGTTAGCACCACCACTTTGAATCAGGCCCAGAAACAGACTGGCAGCCAGTGCAGATGAGAAAGCACTGGCATAATATGTTCTCATCGGCTTGTCCCCGTTAACAATCTCGCTGCCCTATTTTGGACCAGCTGAAGTTTCCGGACCGTTTTCAAAGGCAGACCCACGTATAACGCATTGCAGTAATCCAAATGAGAGGTTACCAGAGCATGGATAACTGTAGCTAGGCTATCTCTGTCCAGATAAGGACATAGTTGGTATATCAGCCTAAGCTGGTAAAGGTGCTCCGTGCCACCGAGTTCACCTGTGCGAGTGACAGTTGTGGATCCAGGAGCACCCACAAACTACGAACCTGATCCTTCAGGGGGAGTGCAACCCCATCCAGAACTGGTTGAATATCACTTAGCCGGGCAGACGAACCACCCACTAACAGTACCTCCGTCTTATCTGGATTGAGTCTCAGTTTATTAACTCTCATCCAGTCCATTACTATGTCCAGGTACTGATTCAGAACAGCCACTGCCTCACTCAGCCTATCAGTGTGATCTCATGTCTCTCTTCATTGTGTTGAGTGAACCACCCCTTAGTGGCATGTACTCCTAAAATTCCTATTAATCCAGTTTGGTTATTTACAGGCAAGTGGCAACCCAGTGATTTATTGATATGCTCCGAGGCAAGCACAGAAGACTAACTGTAGGCACCCAATTTTGAAACTGTCAGCCATTAAAGCTGACATTTATCCTGAGGTCAGTCAAACCCCCTTCATGTTCTTTGCAATCTGTGCTTACCCAGCATGCCCTCATTTGGCATTTCCTGGGAGTTCCATTGTTTCCATGATCAAACCATGAGCACAAACACCTCGCATGCAGAGTGCCCTTCCATTTGAGAGTATGCTATGCTCTCTGCATCTTAAAAGTAGCAAACTTTAGAGAGAATGCTCAAGCTGCATCGGTTCCCTCTGAGCTTTTATGATTTGATCCTAGTTGTGTTTTGTTTGCTGTCCATTAACACTGCATTCCCACCCGCTGTCCCGGAAACTGTTAAAACTGAGGCAATGTTGCTGGTTCCCACCACCACCCCATCTCTCCCTCCTAACTTTGATGGACTTGGTTCAATAAAGTTATTCTGATTGGATAAAAGCATTGGTAGACAATACTGTACAGCTTTTGAATTACACCGACTATATTAATGTCAGTAAAATATGCCAAACTGTCAAGCTGTTTCGATAAATCCTTCATGGCAACATTAGACATAACACAAACCAGAATGAGAGTTTCACCATGTAGAGAATGCTGTTTTGGCTCCCTGTCAGAGGCTTCATTCTTATGCAAACGACACACAGTTTTAGGTACTTCCTGTGATAAAATGGTTAGAGAAGGGATCATCACATTTACTTGCCTGTTCCCATTTCCAACATGGATGAATGCCATGAGTCAATTCCCCAGAAAGTTTAGTTAGGAGGAATAGCAGCCAGTTCAGAGGTTAGTGTCCTGTTCTATGAACGGTAGGCATGCAAAATCTGGCCCTCCTGGGATGCCAATATGGCCCTCCAAAGTTCCCAGGTGGCCATGCCCACTTCCCCTGACCCCACCCCCTTTCCTCAACCACCAATCATTTGGTGGCTTCCCAAATTTTTGCTTTTCTCTCCATTCTCAAACGCCTCTCTTAAGGCTGAGTTCTTTTTAGTAAGAGCTTTAAGCTAAACCATGCTGGCATTTTGATCCCTGCCTCATTTTGAAAGAGGTTCAACATTCCTGCTTTAAGGAGAAGTGGGCAAGTCAAACAAGAGTTGATGCAGAGAAGAAGAACCACAGACATCTCCAAGTGGAGCTGGGAGATATTCAGGCTGGATGCAGGCACTCAAGGACAGCAGAGTAGAATGTTACTCCAGTGAAGGCCTGGAGTCAGCCGAGGGTCTAAGTGGGCCACAGGCAGGTCAGGGTTTGTAATTCCACCCTTCCTCTGAGGAGCCATGCCTGACTCTTCAAGCTTTGGCTCCAGCAGTACTGGAGCTGAGAACTGAATCTCATAAGTCAAACGGCTGCCGTGCAATTTGAACGAAGCATAACCGTGTTCTAATCCACATATTAGTCCAGGAAGTGCATAATAGGTCAGTTCGTTTAAAAATGCAGATTGAACAAAATTCTCCCCCATCACCTGGCTGTGGGATTAGTGCACGCATGCATGCACACTCAAAGATAATCCCCTCCCCGACTAGATTTGGCCATTTGACTAGTCTATTCACCACCATTCATTCTTTACTGTAATGGTACATGTATTAGGGCTTCTCTACATGAGGTATTTACTGTGCACTCATGATTTTTCACTCGTGATAGTTGGTGGGTGCTTTATACATCGTCGTCATCCTCCAGGGCTTCTCCTGTGCTTTCCAAACATTTCCGCGCTTTTCAGAGTGAGGAAAGTGAGCTATTATCTGACTATCATATAAAATTGCGTTAAAACAAACACATGCATTTCTGCAATTGTGCTATAGCATAGCACCACCTTGTGGTTGTGTAATGGAACATATAGGAAGGCAGAGAAACAATCCCCCCCCCCGGGGGGTGGAAGCACATGTAAAGGAGCCAATCTTAATTCTGCAAAGAATCTGGAAGCAGAAGCCTAGGTAAAGTGGAGGGTTAAAAGCCTCATGTAGAGAAGCCCTGAGTCTTTGGGGCATGTCTCCCCTAGAAACTAAAGTCGTTTAGCTAGCAGTGCTTCCTGTAGGGAATCCTGGGGAAATTAGCCCAGTGCAGGAGCTAGGGATCACTAACAGAACTCTCAAAAACCTCACTCAAGCTGCGGTTCTGAGGGTCTTCTGAGGAAAGACAAACTGAACTGATTTAGGGGCGGGGGAAGCTGATTACACCAGATGTATATTCAACTCAGTTGGAGGGTTAAGCATATGTATATGTTAACTGAATTCCTGATTCCTACATCTCCGTATATCCCCTTACAATGAATAGAAAACATGAGAATCTTTCATGAATGCAGCCCATTGATCAGACCACAAATCGTCCTCCTTTTGTGCACATGATCCCTAGAGAGAAAGATTAGGCCATTGTTCTCATTTTAACTCATTCAAGGAAAATGGAAAGGGAAGCAATTTATCACCCTTTTCAGGGTGTCATGCTAACAAAGGTGCATCCTTACTGTTTACCATCCTCCTTTCCAATGGGATGATGGGGATTCCCTTTTTAAAGGTGAAGAAGAACAGAGCGTCATTCTGCTGGTTTCCAGTGCACCTTTGGAATTAGCATTCCCACTGCAGTTTTTAACGTGTGGTGTGTGTGTGTGTGTGTGTGTGTGTGTTTGCGACTGGAGTAGACACAGCTTCAGCAGGAGCCACAGCTCTTGTGATGGAAGTGTCAGGTTCTCACACTCTGATCTATTGCACACAAGCACAGCAGGCAATTGATAAAAGTGACCTGTCAGAGTGAGACTGATGAGAAGGCGTTTCATTTTCAAACCTTCTCCCTGGCTAATGATAAGAAACAAGAAAAACATGGAGGACATAATTCAGGAATTTGCTGTGTCCTTTTCCCCCCCTTTGTCATCCCCTAATTCAATGCAATCTAGCATGTAATGCTGTTTGTGTTCACTAAATGTACAGGCTTTACACACAGGCCAGTTACAGGCAGCACATGACTCCCGTGTTACAACAGCTTCACCGGCTACCACTCTGTATCTGGGCACAATTCAAAGTGCTCCTTACAGGGGAGGCTGGTGACTCCTATGTCAGTGGGGCTCCTTACCTGTTGCAGCTTTTATTCTGAGCTTTATAGGTGCTACCCATGGTGCTCCATGAGGGTGAACCCAAGGATGTTACCTTCTTTTTTCCCCCCCTTTTTTTTTTTGCATTCAGAAATCGTGAGCTGGTCTGAGCGAAAGGAGAACATTCGCGAACAGACTCGCGTGAGCCGAACAAGGCGAGTTTGCGTTTGTTGCAATGGACGAGGAGCCCCACTGACATAGGAGTCACCAGCCTCCCCTGGCTGGTTATCACCTACAAAGCCCTATACAACTTGGGGCAAGGCTCTCTGAAACACTGCATTCTCCCATATGAGCCTGCTCAGGTTTTAAGATCTTCAGGGGAAGCCCTTTTTTTGGTCCTGTTGCTGTCAGAGAAATGTTTGGGGGGGGGGGTGAGACTAGGGCCTTCTCAGTGGCTGCTCTCAGGCTTTAGAACTTCCTGCCAAAGGAGACTAGTTTGGTTTCCTCTTTGTTGTCCTTCTGCCAGCAGGCAAAGCTGTTTTAATTCAGGCATATAAACTGGCTTGTTGCGGACAGGTTTGTCGTTGTTTCTTAACTGGTTGGATGCTGTTTATTTCTTTTTACTGTGATGTGTTTTTAATTGTGATTTTAGCTGATTTGTTTTTATCTATTCATAGAGATTCTGATTTTATATGATATATATTTTTTTTATATATATATACAAGAAACCTTGTCTTCTGGTTCTGGTGCTAGGAGCTGATATGCAATGGTGGTCTATGTATGATGCACATTGTAACAGTGGATAATAACACTTGGCAGCAGAAGGGTGGCCACTCACACATCACCAAAAATAGGAAATGCATCACTCAAAAAGAGGAGACCGATTTACATATGCTATTTTTTTTAATGTCTAGATGCACATTTAGAAATAATTACTATAATTTCAATAGAAATACAATCCATCTCATCAAAATGGAGAAGAATATGACCATGGGGATATGTGTGCCTGCCTGCTCTATCTGCTGTCCAGGGGCAAATTCAAGGCCCCTGGGCTCTCCCTTCTTCTGGTCCTGCATCTTAAAATGGACTGGGACAGTCTTTCAAATAGTGGATGCCTTCAAACAGAGAATTGTCCTTCCTAATGTAGGACATGTTCAGGGCTGGCCCCATCATTAGACAAAGTGAGGTGAGTACTTCAGGCCGCAGATGCTGGGAGGTGGGCAGCAAGGTGTTAGAAAGAGAGCTGTGTGCCGCGCAACCAGTCTTGCGTCCCCAAAGCAGCATGATGCATTCAGCTATGGTGGAGGATGCTGACCCGTCATGAGTGTTAGAAGATTCAATTGCCAGTCCGGCCAGCTTTTGCCCATCAAATGGGAGGGGACACCATCTTATTCTTCATCTCGAGCAGTAGAATGCCTTCGGCCAGCCCCAGGCGCGTAGTTACCCTACGCTGCTTCCATAGGCAGGGCAAAGGCATAGAGGATTCTTTTCATATCCTGGAGGATTGATATGCTGCTACAACCAGGCAGTGGCCAAGGAAAAGGGATCAATCCCTTCGGTGTGGGTGTGGCTTGGGCCTAGCAGAGAAGTCTAATATTTATTTATCTGATTTGTACCCTGCTTTTCTACCCAAAAAAAAAAAGAGAAATCATTCAAGGAGGCTTGCGCAATTAAAAATGATTAAAACAATAAGTACATGGGCAGCTGCGATCCAATGAGGCTGCCCATAACCCTCTGAGCTTGGAGGATTACAGGCGTCCTACGCGTGGCGGGAGAAGCATGGAGGCGAAGGTCGCCTCTGCACTCCTCCAGCCATGCAAAACACTTAGATGGCCAATGTCAGTCATTTAAGTGTGGTGCCTTGGAGCACGAGGAGAGGAGGCTGAGGCACCGCCAGGATACTGTGTATGCTGGCGGAGCCTGTCTCCTCCCTTTCCCTGCCCCCAAAATCCCATCTCCAAGGTCGCTCTTGCAACCCCAGAGCACAGAGCAGTTCTTTCTGTGCTGGTTGCAAGGGCGGGAGGAGGGCGCTCTGACTTCAGAGTGTTGGAAATTGTAATATTGCCTGCTTAAAATCAACAAACTGATGTCACCACTGATTAGAGTGGGAGGAATGAGTTAACTGAAGAATCCCAGAGTGCATGTCTTTTGTAACCTCTCCTCCCTACTTTCGGCCACTCTGGCCAGAGCTCTGCTGCTCTCTATCTACTTCCTGCTTCTTTGTGGAAGTTCGTCTCTGCTCTTCCCCTTCTCCCAACGTGGAGGACGCAAGTCAGAGCTGGCTTCCAGCCAGAGATCTTCTACAAAGAAACTAATCTGTCTATATGCATCCTGCATATATGTAAATGATCTGTAAGTAAGAACTGATAAACGTATTTAGTTTTAAACCTTGTGTGGACATTCCATTCCTTTTAATAGCCTTAAGAGACAATTTTTATTTATTTATTGTATTTATTTATTGTACAAGAGTGTAGGAACTCACGTGGTGAAACCAGTTTCAATAAAGCAGGCTGCGCTTAAGGAGGAAACTCTGCTTTGTCCTTATCATTTTAGGACTGACTCCTTTTTAACCATATCCTCCAAGAGTCCCAGCTCTGACCTGGGAGCAAGTTTCCAAGGTTGAAGCTGGGACTCAAAAGTATCCTGTGGTCATCTAGACTCCATCTAGCTGTCATGGGATTGCGCCCTAAATTACAATAGAGACATAATAATTACAGGTTAAAAAATAAAGGATCAAAAACAGCACCCAACCCAACAGACCCACTTGCAGGCCAAAGGCCTTCTTAAATAAAGTGGTCTTTGCCTGCCGGAATAAGGACCGCAGAGAGGGAGCGAACCTAGCTGTGCAGGTCAATGACATCATGGTTTCTTATATTAAACCTGCACTCCAGTTCAACAATGGAGAGATCCTTACTTGGAAGCAAGCTTTCATGTGCCAGGCTCCTATGGAGGATCATGATCTGCACGCACAACATGGTGGTCCATGCACAAAACCTCGCACATAGCACATTGGGCCTTGGTGTTCAACTTCAAAATACTGGATAAGGAACCACACATGCAGACCTTCCAAAGGCCCCTTCCAAAAAGTTTGGCAAACCTTTCTCTCTGTGCCTTCTAGTGTTTATATCTATGGGGGTAAATTGCATTTTTATATCCTTCATCAAGAAGACTACTGTGCTAGAAATATTGGCAATTCTAGACAGTTCTGCTACTTATTCTGAGGCTATAATTCAATTAACACTAAAAAGAACAGAACATACCAAACTTGGGCTGCTCTAATTGCTAGAAAACTAATTGATTATACCCAAGAAATGATATGTTCTGGACAGATTAATTTATCCCTCAGGCTACATGCTGACATCATTAATGTCATCTCCAATTCTCAGTTGTAAGACATAATGTAATCTGTGGATCATTGTGTTACATAAAATGGAAATCAGATTATTGCCATTCCAAAACTTTGATCGCTTTACGGGAAAATCTTTAGTTTTCCACTATTCTGTGTCGTCTGTGGAACATGAAGAAGAGTTAATGAAATCAACATATTCATTACCCGTTTTTCTAGCAACAAGTGAAGAAGATAATATACTCAGCTATTTTTCTCTTTTCGTTTTGCCTCTAGATATTATGAAATAGTCTATTGTGAAGATTTATTGCCTGGTTGTTGTTGTTGTTGTTGTTGTTGTTGTTTTCGAAGGAAGAGGAGGAGGAGGAAAAATGTGGTTGGAATTTTGTATGGGAACCTTCATGATTTTAATTTATTTTTCTCTAAATTCCTTTTGTTGATTTTAATAAGGAAGGGTGAATCCTATGCATGTTTAGACAGAAAAAGTCCCACAACCTCTGGCATCCCCCAGTCAGCTGGGAGTTGTAGGACTTCTTTCTGTCTAAACGTGCATAGGACTGCACTTGACAATAGCTTCCTTTTGCTGAATACAGTTGTTCTAGTATCTTTGGATGCAGATATGAAATAGTTGCCCAAGACTGCAATCTGATGTACCTACTTACCAGGGAGTAAGACCCATTGAAGTCAATAAGACATGTTTCTGAGTAGACAAATATAGAATTGAGCACTTAAACACAACATTGGTTACCTTCCAGCAAAGACAGGTCTGCTTACCTAGGGGTGGACTGAGCAGTCTATTTCCAGTACACATCAGTTTTATATGTGGTTTAGTATAAGTCCATTCCGTCTTGTTTTCTGTTATTTTCATTTTAAAAATGCACAAAAATGCATTTAAATTGTATGCCTTTCTCCCTAAAATACGCATTTGTGTATTATTTCCCCCTAGAACATCCATTTTTGTATGCTTTGTTCTCAACCAAGAACTGCACTGCAAAATTTGAAGAAGTGCAAAATCCAAAGGATAACTGTGGCGAACCAGCTCCATGTGGGAAACCCACAAGCAGAACGTGAGTGAAATATACCTTTCCACTCATGTTCCCCAGCAACTGGCATACAGAGGCATACTGCCTCCAATACTGGAAGTAATATATAGTCAGTCTATTTTTATTTATTTATTTATTATATTTATAGTACCCCGCCTTTTTTCCTGCAAGGAACCCAAGGCGGCTTACATAATCCTCCTCCTCCTCCTCCTCTCCATTTTATCCTCACAACAACCTTGTGAGGTAGGTTAGGCTGAGAGTCAGTGACTGGTTCAAAGTCACCCAGTGAGTTTCATGGCTGAGCGGTGATTAGAACCCAGATCTCCCGAGTCCCAGTCCAACACTCTCACCACTACGCCACACTGGCTCTCAGTCTACTAGCTACTGATAGCCTTATCCTCTATGAATTTGTTTAATCCCTTTTTAAAGTCATTCAAGTTGGTGGCCATCACTTCTACTTGTGGTAGCGGATTCCATAGTTTAATGATGTGCTGTGTGAAGTACTTTGTGTGTATGTTTTTATCTCATATCTCCCACCATTCAGTTTCATGGGATGACTCCAGGTTCTAGTAGTATGAGAAAGGGAGAAAAATGTCTCCCTTTCCACTTTCTCTATACCATGTGTCATTTTGTACACCTCTATCATGGTTCACCTTACTCACCTTTTTTCTAAGCTAAACCATCCCCATATACTGTAACTTTTCCTCATGGTGGATTTGCTCCACCCGCTTGATCATTTTAGTCACCCTTTTCTGTACCCTTTCCAACTCTACAATATCCAAGTAAAAGATGAATTAACCAGAACTGTGCACAGCATTCCAAATGCAGCTACTCCATAGATTTGTATAATG
This sequence comes from Shinisaurus crocodilurus, assembly GCA_021292165.1. NCBI lineage: Eukaryota > Metazoa > Chordata > Lepidosauria > Squamata > Shinisauridae > Shinisaurus > Shinisaurus crocodilurus. The sequence continues at coordinate 29,574,230 of CM037878.1, forward strand.
GTAGTATGATAATGGCAGTTTCATGTTCAATTCCTTTCCCACTTATGTCCAACATGGAATTTTCCTTTTTCACAACAGCCACACACTGGGTTGACATTTTCATCAAGATGTACAATACAAACCCAAGATCTCATTCTTGGTCAGTCACCGCTAACCTGGATCCCATCAGTGTATGTGCGTAGTTGGGATTTTTTGCCCCAATGAGCATCACTTGCATTTGCATTTGCTAGTTTGATGCCCATTCTCCCAGTTTGGAGAGATCCTTTCACAGCTGTTCACAATAATCCCTTTTTGTTTTAACCACCTTAAATAATTTGATGTCATTAGCAAACTTGGCCACTTCACTGCTCACTCTTAATTCCAGATCATTTATGAACAAGTTAAAAAGTACTGGTTCCAATACAGATCTTTTTGGACCCCACTGAAAGAATTGACCATGTATTCCTACTTTCTGCTTTCTGTTATTTAGCCAGTTACTAATCAGAAGACCTCTCCTCTTATTCCCTGACTGTTAAGTTTGCTCAGGAGTCTTTGGTGTGGGACTCTGTCAAAAGCCTTTTGGTAGTCCAGGTAAATGATGCCTACTGATTCACCCCTGTCCACATGTTTACTGACACTCTCGAAGGACTCTAAACGGTTAATGAGACAGGACATACATTTGTGGAAACCATGCTGATTCTTTTTCACCCTGACTTGTCCTTCTCTATGCCTACTAATTTTATCTTTAATAACGCTTTCCTCCAATATAGCTGGAACAGACATTAAGCTAACCAGCCTGTAATTTCCTGGATCCCCTTTTTAAATTGCTGTTACATTGGCCAGTGACCAGTCCTCTGGTACAAAGGCTAATCTTAGGGATATATTACAGATTTTTGTTAGAAGATCAGCAATTTCACATTTGAGTTATTTAAGAAATGTCAGAAGGATACCATCTGGACTCAGAGATTTGTTAGCTTTCAGTTTGTCAAGATCTAGAATTTCATCCCTTGTCACCATTATTTGACTCAGTTCTTCTGACTCCATTCCTGAAAATATAAATTCAGGCATGGGTATCTGCCCTACATCATCTGCAGTAAAGGCAGATGAAAATAATTCATTCATTTTCTCTGCTATCTCCTTATCATCATTTAGCACTCCTTTAACTTCATCAGAAGGGAAGCTGCTATTGGTGCCAATTGCTTCATTGCTTGCACTGACTTCTGCTGCACTGCAATAAGCTTCGCCCCCTCCCAAATTGTGTACCGTGCCCTCAAAACACCACTATCTAAATGTCCCCCACTACACACACACTTCTGGAGGCTGTAGAGCTATGAAATGAGGACCCTTTGGGGTCAATCCATTCTGAGAACAAAATAGAATGATGATACAGCTGAAACTAATGTATTCCTCAAATAACCTTCACATTTCTCCATTGTAAATATTGATGTGAAATATTTTTCAGATGTACTGTACCTACTCTGTCAGTTCTCTGCATTGCAAAAGATACGAACATAAAAAGAGCCATGCTGGATCAGACCAAGGGTCCATCTAGTCCAGCATTGCATGTGTATAGGTAAGATAAAGAAGAGTCAGACACAGTATATATGGTATAAAATCAGGGCCACATTTATTGAATTAAAGATCTGCGAAGGGCGAAGGGCGGTACTAATCTACTCCTGGCCATTGGCTGGGTAAAAACCAAGATTTGGGCGAAGCCATCCTAACCAAATCATAGCCTTATCCTCCATGAATTTGTCCTATCCCCTTTTAAAACCCTCCAAATTGGTGGCCATCACTATAGATCAGTGTTATTGGGCAAGCTGTCTTCTAGCTGCTCTTCTCACAGTGGAGCTCCTGATAAGCTTTCAAAGAACACAGAATTCCCTGGAAAATATTCCTAGCTGTTAGCTCCCATCAACTGGCTATTCTAGGCTATTAACCAGCAATCTACCTGACAAAGAAATGGTTAACCAGCAGCCATAACAGTATTTTATCTTGTAGGTAATGAATATTTGACAACTCACAGCTTATGAATTTCATATTTGAAGTCTAAAAATAAACTACCAGCAAGACAAACAGTACAATCGTACGCAATACGCATATCTGTTCAGAAGTAAGCCCTGTTGAGTTCAATGGGGCTTTTTTCCTAGGTATGTGGGTATAAGATTGCAGCTTAAAGGCACAACCCTATAGGCAGAAAAAGTCCTACAACTCCCAACTTGCCCCAGCCAGCATAGCTAGCTGGGGCATGCTGGGAGTTGTAGGACTTTTTTTTCTGTCTAAACATGCGTAGGCTTGCTCTCTAAAGTGTTCAGATTTGGAACATTGAGTTTTAAAAAATCACATTCATTCAACGCTCAAATATGATTTTGCTTCACCATTCCTTGTTCAAAAATCTGAATGGTGGAACTGGAAAATCTGATGAATTTAGAATGTCAGCAAATGTTCACTTCAGTGCTACATGACATTTTCTTCATTTCCCTCTGTTGGAAATATTTACCTGGGCTGCCAAGTAAGCTTTTAGCAAACACCAGAGAAACCCATGTGTATGCATTTTGTGAGGGCAAATGAGTTACACATTACCATATAAATCTGTTGTTTTCAGAAACTCATTAAGTTGCAAATCTCATCATTACTCAACTTCTAGTAAGTGGCATATTATTCCTAACATTTTAACCATTCTAACATAGAACGGAAATGATACCAATCAAATCTGCTTGCTCATTTTGTTGTTGTTGTGATCTTTGCAGAGTCAATGTGAAAAGACTTGGAAAAGGTAATTTTAATTAATAAGAAAACACTGATACATAATTTGTACCTATTCACAGGGTATATTTTGCAATTTGTAGGTCTTTGCCACAAATAGGTCTTGAAAGCTCCAGCCGGATATGTTGATCAACCTCTCACCATTCTGCCACACTTGTTACCCAAGCGGAGAAGTTCCTGTTGCCAACAGCTTCTGTCCTAGAAAAAAAATTAATATTCATTATAACTGCCATAGCTGTCAAGCAAAATTAATCAGTACATCATAATTAGCTAGGGCTTTGCACATTTTTAGCATACATCTTAATCATTCTTAGAAAGTGATCTAAAGAATTTAGAAAATGGGAAAGGGAACATGCTAAGCTCTTTATATAGCAAGAGGGTTATTTTGTGGAATAAATAGACTACCCAGATTCCTATATTTAAAAGGCAATTCCCAACATTCTGACCGTTAACAAGGAACAGGATGGGGCTATGCAGAAAGCAGCAGATTGATCATAATGGGAGAGATGTGGCACTGAGCAGGAGAATCAGTAATGTTGTCTCTTGAGCCCCAGAATATTGTCAAAATCTTGAACAGCTATTTTCTAGGAAAACAGTGAAGAAGAAAACAAGACACAAGTTTATCAATTCCTGAGCTGTTTGTTGTTTCACATTATATTGTATTTTATTTGTTTAAATATTTGAAATGTATTTTATATTTTTAATTGGTACCGTATATGGCGTTTTAGTTTTTTTTTAACTGTTTGTAATCTGCCCAGGGAACATGAGTTATTGGGTGGATTAGAACTGTAATAAAATAAATAAATAAATAAATAAGGGATAACAGGGGCCACAACTTTATTAACAAATTTAAAATTGGCTCTGAGCTTGCTCTGAAATTGTGTTATACCACATGGCGTGATGCGGAAGGCCTTGCCTGCCTGAGGTCTTGCCTGAGGTGCCCCCACCCTGAACCAGTTGACTCTGGGTGGGTGGGACTGGCAGACCCCAAATGTATGCATGCCTATTTCTCCTGGGGCTAATATCCAGGAGGCTGGCCGGCCTGAGGGGGCACCCTTCACCCTGCACTTGATGCCTCAGGGCACTCACCAGTGCTCTTCCCTGTTCTCTCTTCATCCACACTGTCACTGTGTCAGTAGTGATCCAAAGGGAACCTAGGTATTTACCAGGCTCCACCTCAAATGCTGCTCCTTCTTGGTGAGATAGGACAGAAATAGAATAGGTTGGAGGGAAAAAAATCCTATATTGAGGCCAATGTGTGTTGGGGGGGGGATTCCTACTCAGCCCCTAAGCTAGTCCTATATTGAAAACAAGTCCTATACTGGGGAGGCAGGCGCTAACTTGTCTTCAAAGTGCAGCTGGGAGGTGGTGCCTCTGGCTTATATAGTTGGCCCGTCCTTTCTCCTAGTCGCCGCTGTTGCATGAGGCCAAGTGGCAGGCCATTGCTGCCTGACCTCAGATGACAGCAGGTACCCAGAGCAGGGCCTTGTTTGATGACCTCAGCAAATGGACAGATTCATACATGTGAAGGCAGTCCCTTCGATATCCTCATCCCAGACTCTTTACGGCAGGGTGGATAGTCTTTTTTATCCATGAAGGCCACATTTCATTGGGGGCAACCTGTCAGAGGATGCATAGGTAAGGCTGGGGCTGATAGTCAGCAGGGCCGGGGTCTGCCTCTGCCCCCCCCACTCACATTCACACTCATGCTAACTCGCTTCCCCCCGCCATTCACTCACACACACTAACAGGGTGGCCTTGTCCTCTTTTACAGAGGACAATCCTTTGTTTGAAGGGGTCCTCTATTTGAAGGTCTGTCCTGTCCAATTCTGGTTTAAAGATGATGAACCATAAGAAGGGAAAGCAGGAGGCATTGTCCATCAGCAGTTAGCACCTGAACTAAGCAAGGAGATATACAGGTCACCTGGGGTTGAATCCAGACTTAGTCAGAGTAGACTCATTGAGGCTAATGGGACTTAAGTCAGTCATTCCATTTATTTCAGTGGGTCTACTCTAAGTATGACTAAGTCCTGATCCATCCCTTGGTCACCCACACTATTATTTATTTATTTATTATATTTATGAATCGCCCATCTGGCCAGACATCCAGCCACTCTGAGCGATGTACAATGCAATAAAATACAGGGGGGGGGAACACACACACACACACACACACACAGAGTACACAATTAAAAATCCTAACCCACCCCATATTCCCGCCTGAAAAGCCACGTTTTTAATGCCCGGCGGAAGCTAATCAAGGTCACTGGGGAGAGAGTTCCATAAATTGGGGGGGGGGGAGCTTGAGCCCTATTCAGCTGTTCACCTTTAAGGCTTAAAGAACATGTGGCGGGCGGGGTGTGGGGGTGGGACGGAAAGGGTTGGGTGAATCTGTCAGTTTTGCTTTCTCCCTCATCTGATTTTTTTTTTTAAAAAAATCTAAAGTTCTTTCTCCTCTCTTGAATATGAACTTTGCAAATTTTGTTAAATTCTTATCAAAACCAAAATGAAATGAAATGCTCACCCATCTGCACAGGCCAAATTGAATAGGTACAGCAAATTCCAGCATGGAGAAGACCCTGTTCTACAGCTGCTAAAGATGAGGAGTCTGTCTGCCAGAAGAGGTGGCAACCCTAATTTAGAAGTCACATGGTTGAATACACTAGTGCAGTGTTCTCCAACCTTGGGTCCCCAGATGTTTTTGGCCTACTATGCTGGCTGGGGCATGCTGGGAGTTGTAGGCCAAAAACATCTGGGGACCCAAGGTTGGAGAACACTGCACTAGGGATTCAAAGCCAAACTTTTAAGAACAAAGCACTAAGAACATAAAAAGAGCGACGATGGATCAGACCAAGGATCCATCTGATTCAGTATTCTATTCATGCAGCAACCAACCAGCTGTCTGTGGGAAACCCACAAGTAGGACATGAGTGCAATAATAACACCCTCCTGCTCATGTTTCCCGGCAGCAAGTGTACAGAGGCATATACCACCTCTGATACTGGAGGCAGCATGTAGCCATCACGACTAGTAACCATTTGTAGCCTTGTGCTCCATTAATGTATCTAATCCCCTTTTAAAGCCATCCAAGTTGGTGGCCATCATTTCCTCTTGCGGTAAATGGATCCCATAGTTTAACTATGTGCTGTGTGAAGAAGTAAAAGCCCTGGTCCTGTATGGACAAATCTGTCAGCTTCAGTTTATCCCATATTTGATTTTAAAAAAATAAAAAAATAAGAAGAAGAATCTCAATTTCTTTTTTGTCCCAAAGGAACTTTGTGAATTTTAGAAAATTCTTATCGAAACTGAACTGAAACAAAATTCTCCCCATCCCTAGCCTAGCTCCAACGCCTTGGTGTTAACTGATTCATGTTGCCTCTGTCATTTTGATATTGTGGTTAATGGCCTTCTCTGATTATGTTATAGCTGTGCTTTGTTTTAGCTATACTGTATATTTATCTTGTTGTTTTTATTGTTGTACAACACCTGAATATCTTGTACATGATAAGGGGGTATAGAAATGTTTTAAATAAAGAAATAAGCCCCCTCAGTCACGATCCTCATTAGCCACCACCCATTGCAGGTGAAACTCCGGAGCAGGGGTGGTTTTCTATCCATGAAGCCTCCTCATGTGATTTAAAAACCTGATTTTCCAGGGTTCTAAGTTGCACAAAATGCCATAATAGTAGATACAAAAGGCTCCCCACTGAATAATCTCACCCTCAACTAGGGATATTATAGAAATCCACAATGGATTCAGATGAATCTGACAGCAGACCGGCTTTTTCTGAGTTGCGCTGATTCCACAGATACCTGGACCTTCCCCCCCCCCTATTTCTTGCATGAATTTCCACTTACGCTAATGCACACTTGCACCAGTGGAATGAAATTCTTGTACATTCCAAGATCCAGTTCTGTCAATGAGCAGATGATGGAATGAAAGACACCTGACAATCCTCAAAACCCATTTAACAAAATCTGTACATCCCTACGACATGTAGAAGGCAATGAGGACAGCTTTGGTGTGTGCAGGGTGGAGAACTAGTACCCCTCCCTAACCACGCGCAGCTATGGGGGGGGGGGGCAATTTGCGAGCATGGGGGAATAACCATCAGGCCATAATGGTCTGATCTTTACCCACCAATCAGGAGGCAGACTGGGCGGGGTGGCAGAGCCGTTATTAGGCTTGCACCCCCTATCCTCTGCCTCCTTTCTGAGGTGGCTCCATCCCTGTTTACAGTGTAGGTTTTACTGGTCGCCTGTTTCAAGGGGCAGAGTAGGAATTTCCGTTGATTGTCCTAATTGGCCGGGGGCAATGTTCGTGTTTCGCCTACTCTACACTGCAGTTTTAGGGGCTCGGTGATCATCCTATGGCACCTTTCAGGTGAGAGGTGTGCCCAAGGATCCCGTCGCCGATGCCTCACGGCTCGGTTTTGGGGAGATAAGGCATGTCTCTGAGGTCTTCCTTCCTCACCTGTATCGGCGCCTCATGGCCCGTACGAGGCTGACTGCAGGAATCGCCTCCCAGCACCGTGTGGTGTTAAGCATGGGGGGATGACATTTGATAGTGTCATCTTCCTGTGCCAGATGTTTCGCCCTACAGCACTGGTGACCGGCTGCTAGCCGGTGTAATTAGCACCCACACTTTTTCCCTTCATAGATCCCCAATTGATGTATTCAATAAATGTGATCTATTTATTTTACCACCATTTGTACCCTACAACTGTGTCTGAGTCATTATTTCATACATACGCAATGTGCTCATGCCCACTGTTCCCTTCCACTGTATTTTAACCCTAAAACTGAACTCTTCAATAAGTCTTTGGTACCTTAAAATCTGCCCTTGCCTGTCCTTTGGTGATAATTATACTGGATGCAGTGACTAAGGAGGTGTCCCCCCCCCCCTTTGAAAAGCTAAGTGAATACATGTTATATATAAAGTAGAAAATAGATTGTCCATTTTTGCAGAAGCGAACATGCTTGCATTTTAATCTAAATAAAGCCTAAAGAGGAGCTAAATAAAATGCAAAGTATCTTGGGCGAATTAATGCTAATGAGGTGGCAAAAGCCACTGCATCGTTATGGATTAGTATTCATTAGCATGCATTTTTCTTTCTGAACCCTCAGCATGAGAGTCTAGTGTTAGAGGATTGCAGTTGCTCAGTTGAATGGGGCGCTTTCTTTTTGATTTATTGAAAGTATTTGTTTTCTCTGAAAACAGAAGCAGCCTCAAACAGTCAAAAGAAATTATTTTTTTCAAAAATGGCCAAATTAGAGAGATCCACAGCAAACCCTGTTGGAGAGTAAATTACAATGATTTTAATGCAATAATAAGTTGCATGAATTCAAAATGTTAAATTAACTAAATAATTCACTTGTCAGAACAGATCCAGAGCTGTCGGAGGAGACGAGTGCCAGCAGCCCCATGCTGCCCTCCTAAGTTTAGCTAAAATTACAATTAAACTGCCTTGCTAAAATCAAAGGATGAGAAGATAGTTCAGATCAGACTGACCTGCTTACTACTGTTAACCAAACAGTAATAACATATTTGGGGAACAATCCACACAGGACTGCTGCTGCGCAGCTTCCATTCATTCCCTGAAACGCATTTGGAAACTGCAGCTGGCCATATTACTACCTGGGACTTGCCAATCTGAACATGTTATTTTGGTGCTTAAAGATCTCCACTGACCTCCAGTCTGTTTCTGGATGGGCAATTGACCTATAATGCTATTGACGCTAACCAGAAGCCCCCTCCTCACAGAATCAAGGAATATTAGTTATGGATGAATCTCTCAATTTTGGTTTCTCTGTTTCTCATTCTTCCAGTCTTACGTTCCATTCATCTTGATCTTTGAGAATTTCTCCAGTCTTAAGTTTGGTTTATCCCGAATGTGGATAACTTTTTTTGTGTGTGTTAAGTTTGCTTGAAAATTCATAAGCATTTTTGTTCACAATTCTCCTAATACATGCATGTTTGCCTAATATACACATCTCATTTAGGCAGTTTCCCTAATCTAATGCATATTTGAATATTATTTTCTTGAATATATGTCATTTTGAATGCATATTTGATTGGCGAACTCCATCGCAAAATTCAGAGAACTGTGAATTTTGAAGGATAAATGAGTTAGGAACATAGGAAGCTGCCTTATTCTGAGGTCAGATCCTTGGCCCATCTACCCCAATATTGTTGACACTGACTGGCAACGGCTCTCCAGGGTTTCAGGCAGGAATTTTTCCAGCCCTACCTTGAGATGCCAGGGATTGAACTTGGGTGGTTTGAAAGTGTGAAATGAGGTAAATTAGCATTAAAATGTGAAATGAACTACTGGCTGGGTTCAGACAACATGATAACCCACGTTTCAACAACCACCCATGGTTGAACGACAATCCCCACTCAACCCTTGAGTGGGGATTGAACCCATGTGGTCTGAACCCAGTCAATGTCTTGCCCATACCTATCAAGGAGATAAGAGCCCTTTGAAAGCACAGATACCACCAGACCCAACTTTTCAAAGAGCATCTGTGTGAGGTGGGGAAGATGCAGCTTCTCCATGCTCATGCTGGGAGAAAATAGCATGATGGTGCAGATCGTATTTGCAAAGGGTGGCCACCCACACAAGGAGAGTGAAGTTTGCTAGGGATGGGTGGATCTGCCAGTCTCGATCTCACCAAGATTGTCAGATTCTTAAGGTGAAGCTCATTCCATCCTGTTTCCGTATGAGCTTGCAATCTATACGGGAATTCTTTACTTTTTTGTGTGCCTATTCTCCCTAATATACACATTTTTTATGTGTATTTTTTGAACATACACATTTTATCCAAGGACCTAACATTGCTGCCTGCAATGCAGTTTTGTGCACACTTTGCTCAAATATACATCTTTTATGCACACTTTCCCTAATAGGCATCTATTTGTGCAGGTTTATCCTGAGATGAGCTGCATTGCAAAGCCACCACAAAAAATGCAGATTTCGGCACACAACTCTGCCTCAGCTCGCTTAAATGCTTGGGAGGGGCAAATTGGGTAAACTGAATTCATTTTTAATAGAGCTTGAATGAGCAAATTTCTCACTCTAATGATTGCTCAGCAGCATGCAGAGGCTTATTGTAAGGGAAGGGAAGTTCAACCCTTCTGTTTCCTGTAACCCTGGTGAGGAATCCCCCTGTTGCTATTAAGCTGATGAAAAAGCTTAATAGCTGCAGTGGCGTGGGGTGGGGGATGATCTCCCCCTGGATCACAGGTAGGGTTAAGGGTACATTTTTTCTTGTGAATGTAGCATGGGGGAAAGGGTTAATCCCACCCGCAATTCATTTACTCTCTCTCAAACAATCGCAGTGCACCTAGGTTGCTTAAGAAGTGGTGAGCAAACCTGCTATCAAACTCATATATAAAACTGAAAAAAAAATTTGTTCCTTTTCATAACAAAATTCCGTGTGTGTGTGTGTGTGTGTGTGTGTAACAAAGAGATTGTGTCAAACTTGTTCATGTTAGTGATTCAGGTCCTGTTCTGCTTCAGAAAAAAATAATAATAAGGTTTGGTCCACTTTTCAGCTCAGTCTTAGTTTTAACTGGACCAAACCTTTATTGTTCCTAGTCCAGAACTACCTGAATCAATTTAATTCCCTGAAGTATGTGTATATCTGTTCTGAAGAGTCAGGAGGACTCCTTACAACCAGTGGCGTAGTGGTAAATTTGGAAGTGCAGGTACTCATCATGACAGTCCCAATAGCCGCATCCCCATGGAGAGTCAAACGATTCAGGCAGCTGCGTTAATCCATATCAACAAACCAATGTTAGGAGTTTTCATCTCCACCAGGAGCAGGTCTTTCACAAAGCTGTTGAGTCTTAATTGCCCAAGACCAGGCCAGGCCACCCCAAAATAGTTTCCATTACAACAGGGAATGACATATTATTGCTGGGAAAATTCATTCCTCACCCCCAGCTACAGTGAGGATCGCAGCCAAGCTCAGAGGGAACGGGGAATTTTGATGGGGTGGCAGATGACATCAGTGTTCCTGCAAATCAAGAAGTGTCCACACTGCATCCCTGTGAGCCCTGGCTCTGCTACATCACTGCGTACAACAAACAAAGCACAGGTGATAGGGAAATTTGTGTATTAAGTACAAATGAAAGCCAGGCCAGCAAGCTCTGTACACTGGAAGGAAGTTAATATTTTACCCACTACATAAGTACAAAGGTGCATGGCAAAACAGAGAGGGTGTTCTCTAACATTGGCTTTACATTGTGTTTTGGAAGATACGTGAATAAAGCGATGAAAACACCCTCGAGTTTAGAATTGATGGACTGAAGCCCTTTTTGTCAGTAAATGTCATTTTTGTCATGCTACAAGTGAAATGTGTTGTGTAAGGCTGTTCACAGATTCTACCTTCTGGCGCTAAATGGTTTAAATCTATTACACAACAAGCAATCCATTTGCTCAAAAGCTGTTGCCTTGGGGATGGTCCTTGCATTCGTTTTTAGATATGAGAGGGGTATACCAACTGATGACCATGGGGGAGGTGTTAATTTAAATTAATCCCCAGATGAAAATTGTGGAGCATCACCATGCCAGGGTGGAAGCTAGTTCTCAAGGCTATGGTTAAATTCCATGATTTTCCTAAGAAAAACTTCTTGAAATCTTAGACTGCTGCTTTCATGTCTGAAACTGCAATGGTACAGTATTTGCAGTAAGGCTACACAGTGGCAAAACGGATGTAAGAATTGGTGCAGGAAAAAAGGTGGGGTATAAATGTAATAAATAAATAGTGTAATCCAACATGTGTTAGACTTGTATCGGTGAAAACTTGGTTTTGGCCAGAGTTTTGCTAAATGTTCTCCCTGGGTGATTTTCAGATTGAAAATAACACTTGAAGCAGGCAGAAATATTTCCTCTTACCCCCTTAAATTGTGAGAATTGGTCCCATATTTTTTTATGCTGGGCACTGCCATTGTTTTTCCTATCTGCTGCTGCTTCAGTGTCATCTTTTTACTGTTGCTTTTCCTGGATTAGTCCCATGTACAATCCTGGCCAAATTGGGCATCACATGCTAAACAGTGAAAATCATGATGCTATGGGGCCAATCATATTTGGCCACATGATGTCAATTCAGAGTGAGAGCACAGTGCTTCCTGAATAGGTGAATGGTTTTGAAGCAATCATCGGAAAATTGCTGAAAGGGGGGCACTTTTTGATACTGCCAAAACATTCTTGAAATACAGCAAGTTCTTTTAACTTAACCCTAGTTTTAATTACTGTGACATGTCCATTAACATTCAAAAAAGGCAAACAAAAAACAACAACCCCACCACCACCACCACCATAATGCAGCTAGTAATGGCTTAGTGTAACCCAGATTTCCAGAACTATGGGTTTTATTTAATAATGCTTATAATGTCAGCAGCAACACAAACTTTAGGAACTGATATTTGTTCAGAAAAGTCATGATCTAACCTTTTAGAGACTAGCAAAAATGTATATGTGATACAGAAAATAACAGTGAGTGGTTGTTTCATGGATCTTCCCCCAACCTGACAACAAAGTAATAAAACCTCATTTTTGTTATCAATGGACTGGAGCAGAATTGTACTATCAAATTCAAAAATTGGCAATGTTTTTCTAACCACATTTGCCTTTTACAATTTTCAAATTGGACTTTGAGGGTACTTTAAAAAAATAATTCTTTATTTGATAATTTTTAAGGCAATTATGTCAAGAACCAGCCTGCTTCCCACAGAGAGATGCATCCGCCCTGCCCATCTCAAGTGCCCTGACGCCACTCCTGTTTGGGGTGGGGGACAGAGGGAGTTGTTATATGGGGGGGAAATCACTTAAAATGTTTGCATGCTACTTCAGGCTAGCAGAATTTGCTTGAGATTCCCCCCCTTCCAATTATTTTAGCTCTACAAGAAGCTCAGGATTTTAGCACATGCTGTTTCCAAAGCGATAAGCCAAACCACCTTACTATTTTGGCACTCATTTTAATAAAAGATTACCAGTGATAGGACATTTAGACCTGGTTCACACATAATGAAAACCCAGAGTGTAAGTTGAGTTTGGATTGTCGTTGAATCATGGGTTGTTGTTGAATCATGGGGTGTCATTACGTGTGAACCCTGTCCTATGATTTAACTATGGATTGTTAATAACAAACAACCCAGTGTTCACAACCCAACAACAAACCATGGGTTCTCTTCCTGGGCTGTTCATGGTTAACAACCTATAGTTAAATGATAATGACAACCGATACTCAACCCATACTCAGTCCATACTCTGGGTTGCCATTACATGTGAACTACACTTTAATTTGTCATCCCCCAGTGCCTTCATCAGTCACCATCACTGCCAGAAAGAACCAGGAGTGACTGGAAGTTCAAATGCCTCACCCCTTACAAATATTTCTGATGCCACATGGCCATTATTGCTATATATAGCACAGAAGGCTATTTCCTCTGTGGAAAGTACACATCCTTTGAAGTAGAAGAAAGTGAAAATACCCCTCCCCATTTTTACAGCCTCATTTGCAGGATGGGGGCGGGGGTCGGCTGTTTCTTTGGAAGGAGGGGGTCAAATTTGAAGAGTTGCAGGTCTTGAAACACTGCTGTGGTCGAGGCCAACATACTTGATTTCCCAGGATGCCCCATTCCCAGGGGCACTTGGGGCAAAAATGGAGAACACCGGTGAGGGTTCAGTAGGTTTCAGCATGTCCCTTACTTAAATAAGTTGCAGTTATCCTAAAATAAATCATATACAATGGGAGGTAGTTCTCCCCTAATTGAGGTGAAATGTTGCACATTCCAAAGGTTTGACCCAGCACTAGAATCATAGAATAGTAGAATTGGAAGGGGCCTACAAGGCCATCGAGTCCAACCCCCTGCTCAATGCAGGAACCCAAGTCAAAGCATCCCTGACAGATGGCTGTCCAGTTGCACTTTGAATGCCGCCAGTGTGGGAGAGCCCACTACCTCCCTAGGTAGTTGGTTCCATTGGTGTATTGCTCTAACAGTCAGGACATTTTTCCTGATGTCCAGGCAGAATCTAGGTTCCTGTAGCTTGATCCCATTATTTCGTGTCCTGCAATCTGGGATGATTGAGAAGAGATCCTGACCCTCCTCTGTGTGGCAACCTTTCAAGTACTTGAAGAGTACTATCATATCTCCCCTCAGTTTCCTCTTCTGAAGGCTAAACATGCCCAGTTCTTTCAGTCTCTCCTCTTAGGGCTTTATTTCCAGTGCCCTAATCATCTTTGTTGCCCTCCTTTGTGTTAGGTTTTGCATAGGCAGAACGAGATTACCACCTGACATCAGGATTATCACCTGACATGGAGGTTGTCTCTTGAGATGAAGTATACAAGGTCTTTGGTCACCAGACATAGTCTCAAGGTGATATGACTCAGCAACCTTGGACAGGTTAGTAGTCAATGTTGATGAATAGGTTATACAACTGGTGTGAGTAATATCCTATTTATAGGTACAGGGTCTGGGGTATAAAGCTGACACACTTGTTGACAGCCTCCCTCGCTTCTCGTCTTGCTCGACTCGACCCACTTGTCTTGACTTGTCTCTTGTTCTGGACTTCACTTCATCTAGCCTTACCACTGGGGTATTGGATTTGTATCTGCAATGATGTAGTGAGTAACATCTGGTTATGGGCCCAGATCACCAGAGATAAGCCTGATGGTTATCTCAGATGGGGCAGATAAGCCCCAGAGACGCAGCACGGAGAAATTTGGCAGTTATAGAGTTAAAGGATATGTTTACATTTGTAAGAACGGTTTGTAAATAACCGGGAAGGCGATGTTGCTAGAGCTGGATGCTGATAACAGCGGCTTGGAATGCAGCACAACTGAAGAATGCAGGACAGAGAGACGGAGGATTTTTCGTTTTGGAAGCAGCTGGAACGGAGGTGCCAGGCTTGGCAAATCCAAGGCTACTGACTGTGAAAAGAAGCTGGAACGGAGGTGCCAGTTCGGGCAGCTAATAGGCTGAAAAGTGAACAACGCTGGACACAAGGATTTCGTTTTCCACAGCTTGCTAGAGTGATTGTCAAGGAGCTGTATCGGGCAAAGAAATATCTCCAGGAGGCTCTGTGTCTACTCATCGAGACTACAGCAAGGAGAGGATCATATTTCTTTTACAGTTTGCTTCTTTGCTCAGCAGCGGATTAGCTTTCTTTTGCATTGTATCAACAAGTGGCTTGGATTACAAACGACGTGGATTATGTCTGACGTGGGTAAAGCGTCTGGAGCGTGTGTCACACTCGCAGCAAAGTCACGTGTGACAGAAACGTATCTTGGGAAACTTGATACTACACGGGAGGCTGTATCAAACCAGCGGAGGCGTGGTTTTAAAACAGCAGGGGGAAAACAGTGCGGCAGTTTTGAACAAACAAAGTTGTGCTTAAAATGTGATGCTGTTATTCATTTTCTTCATGTGGGATCACAGAAGAAGGAGCTTGAAATCAGCAGGGGTACTGCTGAAGGGAAAACCTTTGTGTTTTAACCCAGGACATAACAAAATGGACATTATTTTTGTTTGAACAGAAGCCGTGGATTGTTTAAATGAAGCTTTCTGTGTTGGACATGAATAAGCAGGAAGAGGACTATGCAAATGGTCAGAGGTTTGACAATCATGTTTTTGGAAATGTATTTCTTGAAAGTTTGGATAACTTGGATTCAAGAAAGTGTAATATATGCTCTTTGAAATGTCAGGAAATGTACTGAATGTATAGATGACTTGAGTATATTTTCTGTAGCAAAATGTGAAATACTAAATAGGTATGTTTATATGGCAAAGCTAAGAGATGGATTATTTCTTTTATATTGTAGTGATGTAATAAAGAAATGGAGAGTTGTACTGTTGCAACTATAAAAGGTTAAATGCTTATATGTATGACATGTACATGCATGCATATCACATGATGTTTGGTCATTTAGATTCACAGGCCTGTGAAAGAAAATGCAAACTCTGGTGGGGAAAGCATTTGGGAAAATTGTAATTTTCACATGAAAGGTAATTTTGTGCACATAAACAAGGGATGCTAGCTTCAACAGGTAAACTGGAAGGCAAGCTGAAAAACCAGTTCATTTCATTTAAATTTGTTCTTGGTGATCTTGTGGATACTCTGATGGTTTTTAGAGGAGAGGCACGTTATTTCATGATGTTAATTGATCAATACACGAGGTACAGGTTGTGTACATGTTAGATAGAAAGCTGGAGTATTGAACAGAGTCAAGGTGTTTTGTGCTTGGGTGGGAAACAAGCATATTACCCATGTTACCTATTTCTTTTGAGATATAGGGGAAGTTCAATTCAGTGCATGTTTTGATGCATTTCTAACAGGATGTGATATTGAACACATGGATTGTGTGGAAGAGTAAACAAACACTCAAAAGAGGTCAGAATAATTTGGCTAATGAGGTTTGGGTAGAAACTCTTAAATGTTTGATTATGTACATGATCGAAGTTTTAGTTCTATGTTGAACTGTACACCTTATATAAAGTAGTGTAGAAGGAGGAATCTTCTGGAGAAACATTTCAGGATCTTGGATCTGATATGTAGGTACATACACCTCAAAGTTAGAAGAAATCTGTAAGGGAGCTTACATGAGATTTTTCTAAAAATGAGAATATTGTGTTTCACATGAATAACACTTGGATAGTGAGATTATCTAGAAGTGTTTAGTATAATGCTGAATGAAAATGTGAGATCATTTTTCAAAATTAATTCTGTTAATGCAGGGGAAGCATCAAGCTCAGAGTCAGAATAGAAAAGCATTTGCTGAAAGACAGTCAGGTAAATTTGACAAATCTGATACACATTTGGTTTAGAAGGAGGCTAAACAAATGATTGTCTATCATTGGTGCAAATTTATTGGAACAGAAACCTGATAACTGATGAGGTAAGGAACAGGTGAGTCAAACAACCTGTGAGATATCAGGATGAATTTGCAGGAAAAGCCATTTGAAAGCTAAACATTTCAAAGAGGTGAAAAATTGTCTGTTAAGGAAGCTAAACCATAGCTTCAGGCTATGCAAGCTGAGTTGAATTCTTTGGATAAAGAACAAAACATGGAAGCTGGTGAAACAAACAGCAGTCCATGGAACTCATTGTTACCAGATAGATTTTTTAAATGGAAAACTGTCTGAGAATATTTTTCTGTAGGAAAAATTAGAAATCAGCTGGAGGCTGGAATTCTGTTTTGAATTCAAACATTGCTGAATTGAGATTTGCACAGAGAGGCAGATCAATGTTTGTTTGTTAAACAGGAGGAACAGGGACATAGACTGTATGTACTTTGTTAGATGGATGATCTATTGTTTTTTCTGGACAGATAAAAGCAATATGATATAATTGATCCAGGGTTTGGAATTTCATTGAATTAAAACTACTTGGTGGTGGATCAACTGTTTATTTGTAAATAGAAGTTGAGGGAGAACCAAGAGGGCAGTATCTTACTGCAACAAACCAGAGAAATATCATGGATGTGATTGAGAATTTGGAGATAGTTAACTCAGTGAGAGACTCCAAATAATTGAGGATTTTCAAGCACATGCTGATGGAAAAGCAGTTTGAATGCTACACGGAAGCATTGTGCTGTTGAGCTTTACTGTACAAGCAACAAGGCCAGATATTGCTGTCAGTGTAATAGGCAGACTGTTAGACCAACAGGACATGCTTGGAGAGCTCTGAAAAGGAGTTGTGTGTTATCTGGAGGGAACATCATACTTCAGACTAAGATTTACAACTCAGAGCACAGGTGGTTTACAGATTCACAGAAATGCCAGTTGTGGTTGTGATAGTAAGAACAACAAGAATACACCTGAGGTTTGTTATTTTTATAACCATACTTTGTTTGATTGATTTTGCAAGAAATAATCATATAAAGGTTGGAGTTCAACTGAAATTGAACTGAATGCATTGTATTATGTATTGTGCTATTATGCGATTGTAAAGCTTGAATAGTTATTGCATTTGTTTAAATAGTTTAAATTGTAAAAAATGTTTAAGTGATGCTGGGATTGATGTGAAAAACCTATTACAGTTTTTTCAGGAAACCAAAGCCAGGATTGCTATGCTGCAGGCAGATAGCAATACACAACGTTTTGGGTCTGCAAATAAAACTGTGTCATAAGGAGGGATACATCAGAAGTGATTTGATGGTGGTTCAAATTTCTGGCAGGTAAAGTCATTCCTGCAGAAGTTTTTTTTATCAAAGTCCATAGATGAAGGAACAGCATCAGATGTCAACAAAGCTGTTGCTGTTGTATGAGGTAAATAATCCACGTTCTGCGACAAATGCAAAAAGCAGGGGGATGTTAGGTTTTGCATAGGCAGAACAAGATTACCACCTGACATCAGGATTATCACCTGACATGGAGGTTGTCTCTTGAGATGAAGTTAGTATACAAGGTCTTTGGTCACCAGACATAGTCTCAAGGTGATATGACTCAGCAACCTTGGACAGGTTAGCAGTCAACATGTTGATGAATAGGTTATACAACTGGTGTGAGTAATATCCTATTTATAGGTACAGGGTCTGGGGTATAAAGCTGACACACTTGTTGACAGCTTCACTCCTCTCGTCTTGCTCGACTTGTCTTGTTCTGGACTTCACTTCATCTAGCCTTACCACTGGGGTATTGGATTTGTATCTGCAATGATGTAGTGAGTAAGATATGCATTGATTGCCTTAATCCCATGTAATTGGGTCTTACAAATAAACTCTTTAATCTTTATTAACTGCTGTTATCTCCTCCTTCCGTCTGCGTGACTGGGACTGAGGGTCATTGGCTAGGGAAGCTTTTGAACCCAGGTCAGTCCAGCTCTCACACTTTGAACCCTTTCCAGTTTGTCTACATCCTTCTTAAAGGGTGGTGCCCAGAACTGGATGCAGTACTCAAGATGAGGCCTAACCAGTGCTGAGGAGGGGAACTAGTACTTCACATGATTTGGAAGCTATACTTCTATTAATGCAGCCCAAAATAGCATTTGCCTTCTTTGCAGCCACATCGCATTGCTGGCTCATATTCAGCTTGTGATCTACAACAATTCCAAGATCCTTCCCACTTGTAGTATTGTTGAGCCAAGTATCCCCCATCCTGTAACTGTGCATTTAGTTTCCTTTCCCTAGGTGCAGCAGTTGGCATTTATCCCTATTAAATTTCATTCTGTTGTTTTCAGCCCAGCGCTCTAGCCTATCGAGATCACTTTTAAAGAGCAGCATTTGGAAAAGAAGCAGCAGTAACATCCAAAGACTGGAGAGAGGACATTTGACATAACCTTCCTACTACAGGGTTGAGGGGTGTGTGTGTGTTTTGTTGTTGTTTGTTTTTTAATCTTGTGAATTTTGTTGCATTTGAATTTTCTCTTATTGTCACCCACCTTGGAGGCCTGCTGTCAGGCAGAAAGGTGGCATATAAACATTTTGAATAAATAAATACCCTCCCCATTTTTTTGCTAACTTAAGAAACTTGATCAGCTACAGAAACATCTGGCCCAAAAAAACAACCTGCAAAGTGGACTGTAGGGAGCCACGCTTCATGTGGAGTGTTCAGAGAGAGACAGGCAAGGTGCCTTTGACAAGGTGCCTCATGCAGCTCAACTCAACAAAGCCAAATGTGTCCACTGATAGAATGCCAAACTAGAACCTGACAAAGCAGTGTGTGTGCGTGTGTGTGTGTGTGTGTGTGTGCCATAATAAAGTTCCATCATTCAGAAATATGACACTGCATGTAAATGAAGGAAGAATGGGCTCCCAGAGGATCAAGGCAGCCAAGCAAAATAGCTTGCCAGTTGACACACATAAAGCAGCTACTCATAAACATCCAACTGAGAGCGGAAGATTAAAAAAAAAAAATCCTAATGAAAGAAAACAAGACAATTAGATGCAGAATGGAAGTTCTAATGAGTGGCAGGAAGAGTGAAAAATAGATTGCACCAGATGAAGTCAGGTACGGTTTACTAAAGATGACCTCAGGTAAACAGGCAGCTTTTTTCACACGTTGACCCTCAACCCAACACCCAAGTCTAAAAGTCCAAGTCGTACTTCTTAAACAGTGGACATTCTATTTGTTTATTATTTATTATTAAAGTTTATATACCACTTTATATGCTAAAAAGCCATCAAGGCTCCACAGCAAGATAAGACCATATCCTATAGTACCTTTCTTCTGTCTAAAGATGTCCATTTCTAATAGACCAATTGTGTTTCCAGCTCAAAAAAGAAGAAGAAGCAAAACTTTCTAACAGCTCAAGTGAACATCTGTGGTTTGAGTTAACATCAAACATCAACATCTATGAAGTTCAAGTGCCATCTTGTGGATGCTTCATAAAGAGCTGTTTCAAATATATTGTCCTGTATATTTCACCTGTATGTGTACGGGGGGTTTTCACACAGAAGAAACTGCCTTAGACAGGACTGGCACCAACACACAACATACTTGGGCAAATACCAGGGCCCCTAGGGGCCCAGCAGGGCCAACCACTGCTGACACCAGGCCAGGTCTTGGGCCACCTGCTGCTGTTGTGGGCAAGTAGCCCAGCAGGCAGCTCAGCAGCAGCAACAACAACACTGACAGGAGGGCTGCTGAGCCAATATGGTTGGATGTGCCACTGACATTTTAATTCCCCACAATGCAATGTGGCCTGGCATTGCTGTCTGTGGAATTAAAGTGGCGGTGCTGGCAAGTATATCCACATGGTTCTTATGCTCTTGTTAAAGGTGCTGCCTGGATACCTAACACTGTGCGGCCATTTGCCAACATCTGCTGCCTGATAGGTCTACGGATGGGGGACACACACACTAAGGTTACCTTCAAACGGAAGCCGTACAGCTAGAATCAATTAGAATCAGTCAGACCTTTACTCCATCCCATTCAGCATAGTCTGCTTTGACTGGCAATAACTCTCTAGAGCTCCCTAGTCCTGCTACTGGAGATCCTTTAATTGGTGACACTGGGGAATTGATCTGGGACTTGTTGCATGAGAAGCATGTGCTCTACAGAGACAAGCGAAGTGCCCACTCTTAAAAATATTCAGTAAAGTAATGTGGGACCACATAAGTGAACTCAAATTAGTTTTGCTATTAATTCTGGCCTTGATCCATGTGTACTTGCATCTATTTGGTATTTGCACTTGCCTAGCTAGTCAAGAGAAAACAGCAGCTGTCACTACCAACTGACATATACAGAGCAGTAGAATTCTTCTTTTCTATCCTTAGCACATCTGGCAAGATATGCCCATCTTCTAAAAACCTAACACCATATCTCTGCTTTCAATAACTTCTTTAGCCCTTTACAGGTGTTCTTCCTCCTGTGTTGAATGAATGTGTGAGGAGAGGAGTGCTCCAGCCCCATGTTGTCTGTTGTCTCATTCGTCACCTTGTATACGTGGAGGGTGACCGTCTGAACGGGAGAGCCTCCTGTATCGCTGGAGGTTCTTCATGCAATTGAGAAACCTGATTTTCCAGGGTTCTTAATCATGTGGAGAGCCTCCCTGGATACAGGAGGCTCTCCCGTTCAGATTGTTGCCCTCCATGTATACAGGGTGATAGATGAGTACGTTCATTCAACATGAGAGGAAGACTGCCTGAAGAGGGCTAGTCCCTTACTTCTCATTCACAACCTGTCTCTGATTTTACTCACTGACTAACTTAACTAACTGTTCTGGTCCCTAATTCCTCTCACTGTAACTAAACTCACTTTCCCTCTTTCCCTGACCTCTCACTAACTGTCTCCAATTCTTCTAACTGACTTTCTCCAGTTGCCACCAACTCCATTCCTTTCTGGTCTCAGTTGTCAATCATTCCTCCACTAATTCTTCTGCAACAGTGGGTCTTTCAGGAAACCCTCTATTTTGTGCCAAAAAAAAAAAGTTCATTTGGCACAGTTTTAGTAAAACACAGATCATTAGCCAGGGCTGAGTGTACAATCAGAGTCTTAATAGTTTTGCTATTTGCTGTTTTGTTCTGTTTTTGGGTTGTCACCTTGCCATTCTTTTCTCCTACCCAAATCAGTGCTATTGCTGATAAATGACAAAGGCAACATACATCCTCTGCACATGGACTGGGAGATAGTTATTGGGTACTGTACGTGTACACATCATAGTCCATTGAAACATGTGTGTAGCTGAATAGCATAGCATTGGGGATTAGTGTTTTTAAATAGCACAATGTTTGCATGCAACTGGGTATGTGGACATCTTCGCTGGCATTTATGTAATCCAAAAAAATGACAGATAACTTGGAAAGGTGTCCCTGTCTGTAACACATATCAAGGCAGGAATGAGCAAAATCCAAGCCTCCCACCCTCACCCCATCTACATATAGCACATGTCAAGTGTTCACAGCACTGCACATACATTATTGCAGTAATCTTTATAGAAGCCCTATAACAGTGTTCTCTAACCTTGGATCCCCAGATGTTTCTGGCCTACAACTCCCAGCATGCCCCAGCCAGCGTAGCATAGCTGGCTGGGGCATGCTGGGAGTTGTAGGCCAGAAACATCTGGGGACCCAAGGTTGGAGAACACTGCCCTATTAGGTAGGCAAGTATTATTATTGTCATGCAGGCACATTTATTCTCTCTAAGTTTTGCTTTAGGGAATTTGGAACAACTGCTGTAGCTGATATTAAGAGGGGTACAATATGAATGGTCTTGACTTTCCAAACATGTTTTATTGCCAAGGTTATGCTGTGGTCCTTATTTTATTTTATCTTTTCATTTGAATTTTTCTCAGTTTTGTGAGGGAGGTATTGCAACATCTATTATAGTAGCTGTTTCCATTTATTTTGTTCACCAGAATTATAACTGGGCAATTGTAATCCATTGTTTTATCTGTGATAATAGGTTTATCATCCCAATACAAGGTGTAATCATCATTCCCAAGAACTTGCTCAGGGTTATATTTGTAGTGAAGGGGGATCTGAACTGGTTAGTTGGTAATGTATACAGAAGTTGGCAGGGATTATTTTTGAAACCATTTTGTCTGGCAAGATATTTTAAATATCTTGCCAGACACAAAATGGTTTCAAAAATAGGGATGTGTGCAGAGCTCGATTGGGGGGTGGAAGTCCAGCGAATTCGCCAGGCTCAGCCCCTCGAGCTCCGCTCACCCTAGCTTTTCTCCGGCTCAACTCACGTTCTCGCGAGCCGAGCCAGGGAAAGTGACTTTCGGGTTCCGGTACTACGTTGTTTACATAGAAAACGGCCAAATTTGCACAAATTATGGCTAAATTTGCATAAATTTGGCCGTGATTTGCACAAATTTGGCCATTTTCTATGTAAACAATGTAGAGCCAGGGACCCGGAGGTCCAGCAAATGCCTCAGCTGGTGCTGGCACTCAGCTCGGATCGTGCGTCGCAAGTCGAGTGCTGGGGGGGGGGTCGCCCATTCATGTTGGATAAAACAGGGCAGCTTATATTACATGTTCCATTGTTTTCTTTCTATATTATGTTTGCTGGCAGTTGCTGCTGCTTCTCCTTCTTCTGCTTCTTCTTTCTTCTTCTCCGTCTAGCAACTCTATTAATTAGACTACATCCACATAAAAGATAAAAGTTGAGGAGCAGGAATAAATTTCATAATTGGCCCAAAGTTTTCAAAATGGGGTAAGTTCTGATAATTTGTGAACTGAAATGAAATTCTCATATATCCCTAAGAACACCCCCCCCCTGAAAAAAATCTTCTTTGGATGTTCAAATGCAAATTTCCCTTTGCCTAAGCCAGTCCCCCACTAGAACAGCTACTTGGTGTGTTTTGATGCATAGCGATTGGCTGACTTGTCACAAAGGGCACGGCTTGTAATTCAAGGCTAATCTCCAGGAGTCCTTTTCTTTGGAGCAAGAGCTGCTGCTGTTATTGATTTTATAGCCTTGCTTTTCTACACGGACGGAGCCTGCAGTTTGAGCAGTTCTGTACTTGTACATAACACACTTGCATTCCGACATCCCATACAGAGCTTGATCCAAAGCTCATTGAAGTTAATAAAACTTCTCACATTGATTTCAAGGGGCTTTGGATCATAAGCAATCTCAGTAGGTTTCCCAGAGTCCCTGCAGCAACATTGCTAGTCTGTGTGTGACAGCAGAAAGTCTTTATTCCTTCAACAGGTCAAGTATTCCATTTTATATAATACAATATCAACAGGGGGAATCACATATAAAGAAGCATGTGGTGCTACTATCTTCTTTTAGACACAAAAGCAAGTTTCTGGTGTGTGTGTGTGTGTGTGTGTGTGTTTTTTTTAAAGAATGACAACACTTGCTTGCTCGCTTTCCCCCCACCCAGCTTCCCCCATACCCAACCAACTTTATGTCGGGCTGCTATGAACAATACAACAATGGGCAATACCACAGTGAGAAGATCTCGACTTTCATGCACTTAAATTTAAAGGTATGGGCATGTCCAAGTATAAGCTTTGGGATGGAGAAGTATGTGATGAAATTTAGTGGGAAGGCCCTTGCTACTAGCTGCATCATTTGTTTATTTATTTATTTATTTTGCTCCATTCTCTGTTGTGTGCATTGGGGGTAATGCTAATCCCATTATTGCCCTTCTGAGAACAGGTGCTCCAGCTATGCTTCCTTCTATTTTCTGTCTAAATTTGTCAAAAGCGAAGCATTATGGTACCTGTCGCCAGTTACAAGTGACAGAGTGGCAGGTGGTGTCAGCAAGGTGCCTAATGAAGGGAACATTTGCTTGTCTTTTAATAGAATCTGAGACATAAAGGAAAGACAAAGCTCTGGCAAGTATACAGCTTGAGGAAGCCTTAGATCGAGTTCAACTTTGCGATGATGATGATGATGATGATGATGATGATGATGATGATAATGATGATGATGACAATCATGATGATGATGAAGAATAGGAACAATAATGTCCCAAATATTTTGATTCTGCCACAAAAATCATTGTCAATATCCTGCCAGGATTTCCCCAACTCACAGATTCAGGGAGTGGCCATCCTGCTTTTCAAAGGGACTATCTGCTTTATAGGTAGGTACTTACAGGCAGCTGATATCGGGCAGTGCTAAAGGAAACTCACCGCAGGGAAGATTGGCCAATCATCTGGGCTCAGACAATTGATGTAGAACTGGTTACATGCACATTGTTATGTCTTGAGGAACTGGAAAACCATCTGCTGGAATGCCTGTCTATCAGTTATGAGTTTGTCTGAGCGTGGAAAGCTAAGCAGGGTCAAGCCTGGTTGTTACTTGGATGGGAGACCCTTCCTCTAGTTTCCTGCATTGAGCAGGGGGTTGGACACGATAGCCTTGTAGGCCCCTTCCAACTCTATGATCTATGAATCTATGAAACACTTGCTAAATGGACATCTGTATCAATGGCTCTGGTGGACTTTTATTTATTTGATTGCTTGTTTAGATGGTTTATGTCCCCCATACTTTCTGTCTTAAAGAGATACTCAAGGTGGCTTACCTCCTTCAATAAAACAGTACAAAGCTGTAAAGAAACCATGGAACAATAACCCATTAAAAATAGAGTTAAAATGAGAAATAGTGACGGCAGATTTTTTTTTTAATTTTTTTTTTAAAGCAGTTTACAAAAGTCTAAAAACATCAGCATCCTGGAAGGTTAAATGCTTGACAGTATAAAATAGTCATCACAAGGCAGTGAAAAATTATCAAGGAAGGGCCGGCCAATCAGGCTTCCCTAACCAGGGGATTCCACATTCTTAAGATTGTACCTAACCATTCAGATGCAAACATGGGATTCCCAACTCTATCTTTGCCTCTGATGTCTAAAGCAAGGTTGACGTGCATTTGAAGAACAGAAGGGGAGTGCCTAACCCTTCCCAGCACCTTCTATTTTCTTCTTACCTCCCAGTGGCTGCTTCTCCCACCCCCCACTCCAACCAGACTCTGAGACTGGACATCTCCCATATGAATGGAGAAAATAGCTGGGGAGAGAGGCTGCCGAGGAAAAGTAGCCATGAGATGGGGGGGGGACACCTAATATGGCCACGTACACATTGCCCAAAAAGGGGACAAAAGAGGGAGCCAACTTGCATAACATTTGCATGTACAAATTTATAAGTACAGGTGCCAGTTTAGAAATAATAAGTAAAATTAAAATAGAAACACAAGATATCTCACCATAGTGGAGAAGACTGACTAGGTGACCTGTGTGTCTGCTGCTAACTGTTGATGGGCAACTTCAAGGCCCCTGTTCTCCCTCCATAGTGTTCTTTGACTTTAAACCAGACTTGGACTGGACTGGCCTTCAAACAGAAGAGAAGACCCCTTCAAATAGAGGACTATTCTCTGGCAGCTCTCCAAGATAGAGGACTGTCCTCTGTAAATTAGGCCACCCGGCCACCCTAAAACACCCCTCTCCTGCTCCCCCTTCCCTGAAAATGACCAATCTCAGTCCCACTTTCCAGATCAGAAGCAACCCGTTGGGAATAGCTTGTTTGCCATCAAATGCCTCTTTCTGGACTAAACCTCGTGGAAGTGTATTTAAAACATATAAAAGAGTACAATGAAAGGGCATAAAGAACCCCCTTTAAAGAGACCTGTCTTATTGGGCCCCCCACTAGTCTGAAGCTCTGCGCAAATATCTTTATAGCAGTACATATTTCTTACCTGCTGTGAGCCTTTATCTTCCACCAGCAGCCCTCCCTTCCAGTTCCTTCCCATTTTTATCACTATCCTTTGTAAAAAAAAAACAACAACCACACACGCCTGGAGACATTACGTGAATCAGGTTCATTATGATAATGCAGCCTCTACAGGAACATTTTAATATTCAAAGAGCATCACAGTTGCGATCTTATTTCTCCTCACCGCAGTCCTTAGCCCTATATGTCCCTGTTATTTCCACTTATATGAAATGGGAGACAGCGAGATGAGAAGTTCTCCAAGGCTGTACAAGAGGTAGGAATGTTGGAGAAATCCACAACAGTCTCAGATGAGTTTGAATTTCTAAGAATCTGATCCATGGATTCTGCAGCAGACCGGCTTTTCCTGAGTTGTGCAGATTCTGTGGAGTTGCAGACCATTTAAAAAAAAAAAACATTATGTACTTTTACACAAATTTAGCCATAGAAAAATGTGTTAATTTTTTTAAAAAATGTGCATTTTCCCCATAGGCTAAAGTGTGAAAATCTGCATTTTTCAGGGATTTGCATATTTTGGGGGATTAGCACATTTTTGTGAGTGCAAATTTGCATAATTCCAAATTTGCACAAATGCGTAGGAACACGTTTGTGCAAAATCCAATTCCATCAATGAACAGATAATGGAATGGAAGGTACCTGACAATCTGCAAAACATAGACAGAATGGATTTTACAACGTCCATACATCCCTACAAGAGTACCGATGTGGTGTGGCAGTTAGAGTGTTGTACTGGGACTTGGGAGATCCTGTTTCTAGTCCTCACTCGGTCGGCCGTGAAGCTCAGTGGGTGACTTTGGGCCAGTCACCGACTCTCATCCTAACCTCCATCACAGACCTGCTGTGAAGATAAAATGGAGAGCAGAAGGACTATGTAAGCTGCCTTGGGTTCCTTGCAGGAGGGGGAAAGGTGGGATATAGATGAAGTAATAAATACATAAATGAGCACAGCCATGGGCCCAGATCTGCCAGACCCATAGCTAACACATGAACACTGGCACTTTGGCCAAGCTGATACTTAGCATTTTTGGAACTGCACACCTCCTCACAGGGCTGGCTCCAAGTCTGAGGGGCTCCCCAGCAAGGTGTATATTGACAGGCCCAGCTGCGGGCTTACCTAGCAGCAATGGCAGGTCTAGAGAGAAACACATGATTTTCTCAGGATGCTCTAGAGCACACAAAGCAACACTATGTCAAGCAGTCTGAGGCATTATGGGAAATTCAACATGATGAGCACCTTTTCCAAACCTGTCAGGTAAGCCCACAGCTGGGGGAGTGGATGGGCCTATGGTGCTTCCTCAGTAGGGTAGCATATGATTTTGCTTTCTATGCTAGGTCAGATTGAATCCAATTGTGCCTTTCCATGAATGGAAGGAGTCCTTCAATTCACAGAAGAGTCTTTGATCAAGCAGAGGGTTCCACTAATGGGGGGAGAGGAGATTATTTTTACCAATTCCCCCTTCCCCCTGCAGCTCCCATGCCACCTTCCATGCTGTTCTGGAGTGTCCCCCAACCTTCTGGAACAGATTCTCGGGGGACATTGAGGGCTGCAGGGGTAAGGGAGAATTGATTAAAAAAATCTCCTCCCCTCTCTTCTATTAATGGATGCATCCACTGGATCAAAAGCAAAAGAATTTGTGAATGCAAGGACACAATTAGAATCAACTGAGAGAATTTACAGGTTTGCCATGTGATGAGATGCATGAGGGCAATCCACAATTTCTTATTCAGATTCCACCATTCAGATGATAAAATAGGACAAGCAATTTGTGGAGAGTCACATACTGAGACATGAGAAGGTACACACATGCCCTACACATTTGAAATTGTGGATATATGTGGATATATTATATATTCACACAAACACAAACACACACACACAAATTGCTCTTGGCTGCACATCTGGGATGTTTTAAATTTCCGAATGTGTACTACAGAAATTAATTAATATGATCTACATTTGATTTTAATAGTGACTCGGTGATACTGTAAGAAATACATTATGGATTGCACTTAGATATTGTTTTGCATTACAAATTTGTGGTTAGAGGTTATGTGTGTTTGCATTATGAGATATATCTCATACATATCCATGCACATTTACGTGGAGAGATGTGCCATTTCCTCCTTTGCACATTGTACTGGAAGTACAAAAAGTAAGTCACTCGCTCAACTTCAACTACTTTTTTGGTGCTTCTTGTAATGTTCAAAGATGCTCTCAAGAAACTTGACAAAGGAGTATCATCAGGCCTAACCTATCTCAGAGGGTTCATAGAATCATAGAATCATAGAAAAGTAGAGTTGGAAGGGGCCTACAAGGCCATCGAGTCCAACCCCCTGCTCAATGCAGGAATCTAGGTCAAAGCATCTCTGACAGATGTCTGTCCAGCTGCACCTTAAATGCCTCCAGAGTGGGAGAGCCCACGACCTCCCTAGGTAGTTGATTCCATTGTCTTATTGCTCTGACAGTCAGGAAATTTTTCCTGATGTTTAGGTGGAATCTAGGTTCCTGTAACTTGAGCCCATTATTCCGTGTCCTGCAAACTGGGATGATCGAGAAGAGATCTTTGCCCTCCTCTGTGTGACATCCCTTCAAATACTGGAAGAGTGCGATCATATCTCCCCTCAGTCTCCTCTTCTGAAGGCTAAACATGCCCAGTTCTTTCAGTCTCTCCTCATAGGGCCTTGTTTCCAGTCCCTTTATCATCCTTGTTGCCCTCCTCTGAACCCTCTCCAGTTTGTCTATGTCCTTCTTAAAGTGAGGTGCCCAGAACTGGACGCAGTACTCAAGATGAGGCCTAACCAGTGCCGAGTAAAGGGGAATTATCACTTCCCGCGATTTGGAAGCTATACTTCTATTAATACAGCCCAAAATTGCATTTGCCTTCTTTGCAGCCACATCGCATTGCTGGCTCATATTCAGTTTGTGATCTACCACAATTCCAAGATCCTTCTCACTTGTAGTATTGTTGAGCCAAGTGTCCCCCATTCTGTAACTCTGCATTTGGTTTCCTCTCCCTAGGTGCAGCACTTGGCATTTATCCCTATTAAATTTCATTCTGTTGTTTCGGCCCAGCGCTCCAGCCTATCGAGGTCACTTTGAATTTTGTTTCTGTCTTCCAGAGTATTAGCTGTTCCACCCAACTTTGTGTCATCTGCAAATTTGATAAGCATTCCCTGTACCTCCTCATCCAAGTCATTAATAAAAATGTTGAAGAGCACCGGGCCCAGGACCGAGCCCTGTGGTACCCCGCTCGTTACCTCTCCCCAGTTTGAGAAGGAACCATTGATAAGCACTCTTTGAGTCCGATTCTTTAGCCAATTGTGGATCCACCTGATAGTTGTTCCATCTAGCCCACTCTTAGCTAGCTTACTAATCAGGATATCATGAGGCACTTTGTCGAAAGCTTTGCTGAAGTCCAGATATATAATGTCCACAGCATTCCCACAGTCCACAAGGGAGGTTACCCGATCAAAAAATGAGATCAGATTAGTCTGACAGGATTTGTTCTTGACAAATCCATGCTGGCTTCTAGTAATCACTGCATTGTTTTCAAGGTGCTTGCAGACTGACTTCTTTATAATCTGCTCAAAAATCTTCCCGGGGATTGATGTCAGACTGACTGGCCTATAGTTCCCAGGTTCCTCCTTCTTGCCCTTTTTGAAGATGGGAACAACATTTGCCCTCCTCCAGTCGTCTGGCACTTCACCTGTCCTCCATGATTTCTCAAAGATAATAGACAGTGGTTCTGAGAGTTCTTCTGCCAGTTCCTTTATTACTCTAGGATGCAGCTCATCAGGCCCTGGAGATTTAAACTCGTTCAGAGTAATCAGGTGCTCCCTGACCATTTGCCTATCAATCTCAAGCTGCAATTCTGCCCCTTCAGTCTGCACTTCAGGTTTGCCAGGGGGGTCATAGACCCTCTTTTGGGAGAAGACCGAGCCGAAGTAGGAATTGAACACTTCTGCCTTTTCTTTGTCTTCTGTTATCAATTTGCCATCCTCATTGCGTAGTTGAACCACCAGTTCTTTCTTCTGTCTTTTACTGTGCATGTATCTGAAGAAAGCTTTTTTGTTGCTTTTAGCATTCCTCGCTAACCTTAGCTCATTCTCAGCTTTAGCCTTCCTGACACTATTCCTGCAGTTCTGTGCTACCTGCCTGTACTCTTCCCCTGTAGCCTGTCCTTCCTTCCACTTCCTATACGTGTCCTTTTTTGTTTTCAGGTCATCTTTGAGTTTATTGTGAAGCCACATTGGCTTCTTCTGTTGCCCTCTGTCTTTTTTCCTTGTGGGAATTGTTTGCAATTGTGCCTTTAAAATTTCCTTTTTAAAAAACTCCCACCCCTCCTGGGCTCCCTTTCTCGTGAAAGTCACTTGCCATGGGATCTTGCTAATCATTGTTCTGTGTTTGTTAAAATTGGCTTTCCTAAAATCCAGGGTACGTGTTTGGCTACACTCAGCTTTTGCTTCCGTTAGAATCAAGAACTCAAGTATAACATGGTCACTTTCCCCCAGAGTTCCTGAAACTGCCACTTTATTCACTAACTCGTCTCTGTTGGTTAGAATCAGGTCAAGGATAGCCGATCCTCTAGTTCCTTCCTCCACTTTCTGTAGGAGGAAGTTATCAGCAGCACAGCTCAGGAATTTCTTGGAGGGGCCATGCTTGGCTGAATAAGTCTCCCAACAGATATCAGGGAAATTGAAGTCTCCCATTACTACCACATCGTGCCTCCTTGAAACAATGGCAATTTGCTTTTCAAAAGTTCCATCCTTGTCTTCTCCTTGATTGGGTGGTCGGTAGTAGACTCCAACCGCCATGTTCGTTTTATTCTTTGCCCCCTTTATTTTAACCCAGATGCTCTCAATGGGGCTGCCAAGCTCCTCTTCCTGCATCTCTGTGCAGAGATACGTATTTTTAACATACAGTGCAACTCCACCTCCCTTTCTGTTGCTTCTGTTCCTTTTGAACAAGTTATACCCTTCAATTGCTGTATTCCAGTCATGGGAGTCATCCCACCATGTAAGGATAAATGGGATAGGAAGCATAAAGCATAGAAGTATAAATTATTTCATACAATGAAAGGTGCTATAGATTTCATTAATAAAAATCATACTGTATTTTCAGATACATTGACACCACATTTTCTCCCATAGGGTTTAGGATATAACTGATTGACTTTTGCTATTATGAAGTCAAAGAATCAAATACTGTCAAACTCGATTTCATTCAGGTTCGCATTTTTCCACTGTTATGTTCGTTCTGTCCCATTTCTGCACTGGATTACAAATTAATTTGTTTTTAGCCCACATGAAAAGCCGTATTGTGAAGGACAAGGACTGCCAACCGGTCCTTTTCTCAAGACCAGAGATCAAAGGTGCAAAACTGCCAGCCTTAGCTCTGCCGTCTTGACCTGATTCTCTCAGGGCCTTGCCCTGGGTCTATACACTGGATTTAGCACTGAACCACAGAGGAACCACATACACTGTGTGGGGTAAAACCAGGAAAGTTTATTTAAGGTAAACAGATTACAATAAAAGGTGGGGAATGAGGGAAGAGGGGGAAAGGTGGGGAGACACTTTGGTATACACAGTAGAGGTACAAAATAACAAAGCTAGTTTCTTTACTACATAACTACCCAGGCACTTACTGTCTGCGTCTGGGGGTTGGTCCTCTTCAGGGCTTGCCTCAGCAACAGCCCTATCCTGCGCTTCTTCACGTGCAGACAACAACCACCCAACCCAGAAGCCACAGCAGCAATATAGATTCTTCCCCCCACCCCTCCTTTCAGTAGCCCAGGTTTCTTTGGCCAATCAGGATGAACTTCATCTGGGCCAGCCGGGGGAGGGGTGGCTCTTTGCCGCATTTGCATGCAAATAGCTGTGGCACCGGCCATCAAAGACAGACTCTGCGGCGTCAGGAGCCATCAGAGAAATTATGTACATTTTGCATTTCCCAGCCCCCAGCTGGGATTATACTCGTTTACGTGTTTGTGCGTGTGTGTGTGTGTGCGTGTGTGGTGCAGGAAACTCTGATGCTTTTTCTCCACATGTATGATTTTGTTCATGTGTATTTTTTCAAAATATGCACCTTTCTATACACATCCTTTGGAAATGTGCACATTTCTGTGCACACTTTTTCAAATGCACACATTTTAACAATCATAGAATCATAGAATCATAGAAAAGTAGAGTTGGAAGGGGCCTACAAGGCCATCGAGTCCAACCCCCTGCTCAATGCAGGAATCCAGGTCAAAGCATCTCTGACAGATGTCTGTCCAGCTGCACCTTGAATGCCTCCAGACTGGGAGAGCCCACCACCTCCCTAGGTAGTTGATTCCATTGTCTTATTGCTCTGACAGTCAGGAAATTTTTCCTGATGTTTAGGTGGAATCTAGGTTCCTGTAACTTGAGCCCATTATTCCGTGTCCTGCAAACTGGGATGAACGAGAAGAGATCTTTGCCCTCCTCTGTGTGACATCCCTTCAAATACTGGAAGAGTGCGATCATATCTCCCCTCAGTCTCCTCTTCTGAAGGCTAAACATGCCCAGTTCTTTCAGTCTCTCCTCATAGGGCCTTGTTTCCAGTCCCTTTATCATCCTTGTTGCCCTCCTCTGAACCCTCTCCAGTTTGTCTATGTCCTTCTTAAAGTGAGGTGCCCAGAACTGGACGCAGTACTCAAGATGAGGCCTAACCAGTGCCGAGTAAAGGGGAATTATCACTTCCCGCGATTTGGAAGCTATACTTCTATTAATACAGCCCAAAATTGCATTTGCCTTCTTTGCAGCCACATCGCATTGCTGGCTCATATTCAGTTTGTGATCTACCACAATTCCAAGATCCTTCTCACTTGTAGTATTGTTGAGCCAAGTGTCCCCCATTCTGTAACTCTGCATTTGGTTTCCTCTCCCTAGGTGCAGCACTTGGCATTTATCCCTATTAAATTTCATTCTGTTGTTTTCGGCCCAGCGCTCCAGCCTATCGAGGTCACTTTGAATTTTGTTTCTGTCTTCCAGAGTATTAGCTGTTCCACCCAACTTTGTGTCATCTGCAAATTTGATAAGCATTCCCTGTACCTCCTCATCCAAGTCATTAATAAAAATGTTGAAGAGCACCGGGCCCAGGACCGAGCCCTGTGGTACCCCGCTCGTTACCTCTCCCCAGTTTGAGAAGGAACCATTGATAAGCACTCTTTGAGTCCGATTCTTTAGCCAATTGTGGATCCACCTGATAGTTGTTCCATCTAGCCCACTCTTAGCTAGCTTACTAATCAGGATATCATGAGGCACTTTGTCGAAAGCTTTGCTGAAGTCCAGATATATAATGTCCACAGCATTCCCACAGTCCACAAGGGAGGTTACCCGATCAAAAAATGAGATCAGATTAGTCTGACAGGATTTGTTCTTGACAAATCCATGCTGGCTTCTAGTAATCACTGCATTGTTTTCAAGGTGCTTGCAGACTGTCTTCTTTATAATCTGCTCCAAAATCTTCCCGGGGATTGATGTCAGACTGACTGGCCTATAGTTCCCAGGTTCCTCCTTCTTGCCCTTTTTGAAGATGGGAACAACATTTGCCCTCCTCCAGTCGTCTGGCACTTCACCTGTCCTCCATGATTTCTCAAAGATAATAGACAGTGGTTCTGAGAGTTCTTCTGCCAGTTCCTTTATTACTCTAGGATGCAGCTCATCAGGCCCTGGAGATTTAAACTCGTTCAGAGTAATCAGGTGCTCCTTGACCATTTGCCTATCAATCTCAAGCTGCAATTCTGCCCCTTCAGTCTGCACTTCAGGTTTGCCAGGGGGGTCATAGACCCTCTTTTGGGAGAAGACCGAGCCGAAGTAGGAATTGAACACTTCTGCCTTTTCTTTGTCTTCTGTTATCAATTTGCCATCCTCATTGCGTAGTTGAACCACCAGTTCTTTCTTCTGTCTTTTACTGTGCATGTATCTGAAGAAAGCTTTTTTGTTGCTTTTAGCATTCCTCGCTAACCTTAGCTCATTCTCAGCTTTAGCCTTCCTGACACTATTCCTGCAGTTCTGTGCTACCTGCCTGTACTCTTCCCCTGTAGCCTGTCCTTCCTTCCACTTGCTATACGTGTCCTTTTTTGTTTTCAGGTCATCTTTGAGTTTATTGTGAAGCCACATTGGCTTTTTCTGTTGCCCTCTGCCTTTTTTCCTTGTGGGAATTGTTTGCAATTGTGCCTTTAAAATTTCCTTCTTTAAAAACTCCCACCCCTCCTGGGCTCCCTTTCTCGTGAGAGTCACTTGCCATGGGATCTTACTAATCATTGTTCTGAGTTTGTTAAAATTGGCTTTCCTAAAATCCAGGGTACGTGTTTGGCTACACTCAGCTTTTGCTTCTGTTAGAATCAAGAACTCTAGTATAACATGGTCACTTTCCCCCAGAGTTCCCGAAACTGCCACTTTATCCACTAACTCGTCTCTGTTGGTTAGAATCAGGTCAAGGATAGCCGATCCTCTAGTTCCTTCCTCCACTTTCTGTAGGAGGAAGTTATCAGCAACACAGGTCAGGAATTTCTTGGAGGGGCCATGTTTGGCTGAATAAGTCTCCCAACAGATATCAGGGAAATTGAAGTCTCCCATTACTACCACATTGTGCCTCCTTGAAACAATGGCAATTTGCTTTTCAAAGT
This sequence comes from Shinisaurus crocodilurus, assembly GCA_021292165.1. Classification (NCBI taxonomy): domain Eukaryota; kingdom Metazoa; phylum Chordata; class Lepidosauria; order Squamata; family Shinisauridae; genus Shinisaurus; species Shinisaurus crocodilurus. Next base: position 29,609,266 of record CM037878.1, read on the forward strand.
TCCATCCTCATCTTCTCCTTGATTGGGTGGTCGGTAGTAGACTCCAACCACCATGTTCGTTTTATTCTTTGCCCCCTTTATTTTAACCCAGATGCTCTCAATGGGGCTGCCAAGCTCCTCTTCCTGTATCTCTGTGCAGAGATACGTATTTTTAACATACAGTGCAACTCCACCTCCCTTTCTGTTGCTTCTGTTCCTTTTGAACAAGTTATACCCTTCAATTGCTGTATTCCAGTCATGGGAGTCATCCCACCAGGTTTCAGTTATCCCTATCAAGTCGTACTTGTCCTCATGTATCAAGAGTTCAAGTTCGTCTTGTTTATTGCCCATACTCTGGGCATTAGTATAGAGACATTGAAGACTATGTGCTTTATAGTCCGACTTTCCCCCTACATTTTGTGGTAGACTATCAATGGGCACCGCTGGAGCTGTTCTCTCCATTGTGGCATAGAGGCCTTCTTCCATTGGTACCCCCGAGTTTATGTCTCCCTCCCCTGTTGGATTCAGTTTAAAGCCCTCCTGATTAAGTTCCTCATGCTGTGTCCAAACACATTCTTCCCAGTCCTTGTGAGGTGCAACCCATCCTTTGCCAGCAGTCCATCTTCCAGGAAGTGTAGCCCGTGGTCCCAGAATCCAAATCCCTCACATCGGCTCCACCTTCGTAGCCAGTCATTCACTCGGAGTATTTTTCTTTCCCTTTCTATGCCTCTTCCCTGTGAATAAAGAGCTTTTGTGTGCAATCTTCATTCATGACTTCTGGGAAGTCCACTTGCTCTCTCTGTGCCTAGCCTACATCACAGGGGTTGCTGTGGAGATAAACTGATCTCACGGATGCTGCCTTGAGCTCCTTGGAGAAAGGGCAGGATATATCATTGTGAGAAATCTTTCAAAATAAAAGCTTTCCTGTAAATCCAATCCTAACCCCCGGATGTTGCCAGGAAGGAGGGGATTAGGATGTAGCAGAGGTGCCCCACTGCCAGCAGAAGTGGGGCTTTGTCACTGTAGAGTGCCCCCCCCCACTCTGCCTGCTGAGAACTCAGTGGGAGGAAACATATGAACAGGCCTGTGGCTTACGCTGGCTCAGCTTGTCTGAGTGTGGAAAGCTAAGCAGGGTCAAGCCTGGTTGTTACTTGGATGGGAGGCTCCTCCTCTAGTTTCCTGCATTGAGCAGGGGGTTGGACTCGATAGCCTTCTAGGCTCCTTCCAACTCTATGATCTATGAAATCTATGGCTGGTGGTGTTACTGCTAGCAATTGCTGGCATAACTCCTCCTCACAATGAGGCATTCCAAACATGGGGATGAGTCATCTTTTGATCTTCTGGATTCAGAACTGCTCTGTTTCCCCGAGATGGTCCTGTTCAGATGGCATAGCTAATCCTCCCCTTCCTGCCACCATGGTGAGCCAATGGGTTGAAAAGCCCAGCAAAACTGACCACACACACACACACCTTCCACCCTGGCCAGCTCACACCAGCAAGGCTTGGGATGGGGCAGGAGACCCACCACACCGCTCCTCTCCCACCCCACTTAGGACTGTTCTGTGTGCCACTAGAATTCCAAAAGAGAGAGGGTGTGTTTTTTTTTTGTTTTGTTTTTTAAAGAAAAAGTATTTTAAAGTAAAAGAACTTAAAATGAAGGTTTGGGGTTTTGTTTGTTTTTTATTCCATATTAGAAAAGGGACTTTTTAGTAGTCAGTAAGTGTACTCTGCAACAACAAAAAGATGGATGGAAAGATAAAACCTGCAAGACGAATGCAACAGAAAATCCTTTTCAGTGCTAATGCATATCAGACATTGTCCCACCGTTCATCTGTGACCCTTATAATACAGCCAAGGTCAGGGAAGGCTGGTCATGCAAGTTAAAGTTGCCTGAGGGATCTTTTACCTTACACAGCGAAAAAATTATCTAAGAGTTTCTAAAAAGTTGAGCGGAGGAAAGACAGCTGCAACTAGAAATGCCTGGGCCAGCTCTCTACATCTTTTCTTTTTAAACTTCTGCCACCTGTTCTGAGAGATGTACTGTCCTCTGTGTGTCATTTTCAAAATCCATACAAATGCAGAATGTGGATTCTGACACTGCAGAGGTAGACCAAGGGAGACATTGTACACTCTCACCTATATTATACAAAAATCTGACACTGATGTAGTCTAAGCAAAATCAGAATTGAACCTCAAGGACCTCTCTCTCTTCCAGTCGGTAGGGATGCTTCCTCTTCCTTTTGTCAGTCTCAGAGGGAAAATACTTCCTTTGTTCAGTCCTGAATCTCCCACCATTCAGCTTCATGTGATGACCCAAGATTCTAGTACTATAGAGAAGGAGAAAACCTTCTCCCTATCCACTTTCTCTGCATCATGCATAATTTTATACACTTCTATCATGTCCCCCTTACTCACCCTTTTTTTCTGTACATGCTCCACATGTTGTAACCCTTCCTCATAGCAGAAATTGTTCCAGCCAGCCCCTGATAATTTTGGTTGCTATTTTCTGCACCCTTTCCAGCTCTACAAAATCTTTTTTGAGCTGTGGTGACCAGAACAGTACACAGTATCCCAATTGAAGTAGCACTATAAATTTGTATAAAGGCAATATGATATTGGCAGTTTTATTTTTTTTATTCCTTTCCTAATGACCCTCAACATGAATTTTGCTTTTTTCACAGAAGCCATACACTGGGTCAGTGTATTTCTTGGTCAGTCACCGCAAACTCAGACCCCATCAGCAAATGTGTGAAGTTAGGATTTTTCCCTTGATTTGCATCACACTTGCGTACATCAAACTGTATTTGCCATTTTAATGATGATTGCCCCAAATTTTGAGAGATCATTTAGAACTCTCACTATCCTGTTTTGTTTTGAAAACCCTAAATAATGGGCAGCGCCATCCATTGTGGCTGCCCATAACCCTCTGAACTCAGAGGATTGTGGACATCCAACTGAGCTCAGGAGGAGTGCAGAGGCAAGGGTTGCCTCTGTGCTTCCCCCACCCTGCAAAAGACAGAGACAGACGATTTTGGCTGTCTGTGTCTTTTGCCCCTACTTGTGGGAAAGAGGTGAGGCCCTGCTGGAATAAATTATATCCCAGCAGAGCCTCATTCCACCCCTCAGAAAGAACTGCACCCAGGGCCGGATTAAGAGCATTATGGTCCTGGTGCTGAGGAGGGCGCGCGGCTGAAGAGGGCGCAGAAACGCTGCGCTCCTCTTCGCTGCCGCTGCGCTGCCCCCACCAGGCCTCCGCCTCCCCACCCTCCCGCCCGCCTGCCTGCCCGCCGCCGCGCCCTCCCGTCCCGCTCGCCGCTTCACCTCCCCCCGCCCTCCCGCTCGCTGCCGCTGCGCCTCCCGCCACCGCCACCATCACCACCACCCCCGGCCCCCCCGCCACCTACCTTCTCCGCGTCGTGTCGCTTCCGGAGCCCCGCCCGCGTTGTTTTGGCGGGAGGAACCAGGGCAACAGGGCTTAAACAGGGCTTAACCTGTTGCCATGGTTTCCCCGGCAAAAAACAGCGCGGGGGTCCCGTCGCGTCACTTCCTCCTCCTCGGTGGCGGCAGTGGTGGCAGCGGCGGCAGCAGCAGCAGCCGCCACCAGGGCGGGGGGAAGGTAGGTTGGTGGTGGCGGCACAGGGGTTTTTTTTTTGCAGAGCAGGGCTGCTTTGGAGAGGGGGGCGCGCTAAATATTATTTCGCCTGGGGCGCCAAACTGCCCTGCACCGGTCCTGATTGTGGGCCTATTTTGGGGTAGGGGCCTGGAGCTGCAGCTCCAATAGCCCCTATCTTAATCCGGCCCTGACTGCACCTGCTGCAAAGACAGAGGGAGAGTGCTCCGGGGTCAAGTTCCCAGCTCTGACCTCAGAATGCATTCCTGAGGTCGGAGCTGGGACTCGTCTCCAACTTATCTTATGGCCATCTAGAGAGCGTCTAGCAGCCATAGCATTGTGCTCTTGGTGTCATCTACAAGTATGGCCGCCTCAGTGCTCACCCCTAACTCCAGACCATTAGTGAACAAGAGCACCAGCTCCAATGCAGATACTTGTGTGACCCCACCGTTTACATCTCTCCATTGTGAGAACTGTCCATTTATTCCTATTCTCTGCTTCCTGGTCAATAAACTTTGACACGCCTTTCATCAGTTGTCAGCCCTCAAAAAACAAAACAAAACAAAAAGTGACACTGTATATAATCATATAGCTAAAATGAGAAACATTTTAGATGTTCAGTGACATCTGTTTCCCACTCCAGATTTTTCCAGTCAAAATGAAAAATCAGAAAGAATCGGAAACGAAACGTGACATGTGACTATATCTCATATGCATGAAAAACATTAGTAACATGCAAATCCAATATTTTAAGTGTTGTTATTTGCTCTCTCGAATCTTAGGGAAGGAAGAACCAGGGATGTTCAAGCTTGCTGTAATTCTCCAAACTTCACCTCAAAGCTCAGTTCAGCTCACTTCCATTCCCATTTGCGAGCTTTTCATTTTTTTAAATGTAAAAAGTACACATTTCAAATGGGAATAGCACATATTTTTGAAAGTGTGCACTTCCCCCTCATTGACTAAAGCATGAAAATGTGTATTTTTTGAAGAATGTGCATTTCAAGTAGGAATGTGCTGACACGGGGAAGCCTGGCTTTTACTTTTTTTAATTATTTTTTATTTATTATATGTATACCCCACCTTTTTTCCTGCAAGGAACCCAAGGCAGCTTACATAATCCTCCTCCTCTCCATTTTACCCTCACAACAACCCTGTGAGGTAGGTTAGGCTGAGAAGCAGTGACTGGCCCAAAGTCACCCAGTGAGTTTCATGGCCGAGCAGGGACTAGAACCCAGGTCTCCCGAGTCCTAGTCCAACACTCTCACCACTACGCCACACTGGCTCTGGATCTGATGATCAGAACCGGGCCAAGTCAAGGAGTTTTCTGTGGACTTCTATCTCTAAGACAAGCTGTAGTTTGCACATTCTGCGCAAATGACTCTATTTGCGCAACTTTACGCAATTTGAGTAAGTCACGGTATTTTGCGTGGTTTGTGCAAATCAGCACCTGAACAGCATGTGGATCTAGCATGATTTGCATAAAACCAGCCGATTTGCACAAATGGCGCTAGAAGCACATGCTGTTCGGGTGCTGATTTGCACAAAGCATGCAAAATACTGTGATTTATGCAATTTGCGTAAAGTTATGCAAATAGTGCCATTTGTGCAAATTTCCTCAGAGTAGAACTATTGAAATCAATGGGACATGCTAGCCATGGTTATAGTTAAGCCTAGATCCAACCCTGCATCTGCTGTGCAAGGGCTGTGTCTGCAGTACAATGATTTTCCAGAGGAATTTATTTAGAATGCAATTTACTCTCAATACAAAACGTCCATGCTTTACCTTGTCCTTGAACTCTGATGACATCACCTTATTTCTGTCTTAAATTCACTTCCCCAGTTTGCTACTGCAATTCCATCTTTTATGGGCTTCTTCTTTTTTTTTTTTTTTTTTAGGGAGAAGGGGTTATAACTCAGCTATAAAAATTTTCTCCAGCTGGATCTTGTAAGAGACTTTCAAGCCTAGAAGCAATTTTCAAGAAATATTAAAGAAATTCAGGGAGTTTTTAAGTTAACAGACTTTACTGGCTTCAGACATATTTTGTACTTCAATGACTCAAAAGATGTATTGATTTTTTTAAAAAAAAAATATGAAATTGCACAGAAGAACTAGCCTCCTGTTATAGTCTTTAAAATAATAAACTAAATATAATACTTACATAGCTAACACTACATAGCTCAAACCAGTAAACTGGGATCAGTTCTATTGGCTAAACTCATGTTAATAAGCCCGCTCAAAATAGATTCTAGCTGTTGTTTTTTATATGCTTACATGATTTGTGGTCTAAATTTTGGATTGCCCAAGTATTTTGCTAATACAAGGTCCATTTACTTGTGCGGCTAGAGCAATTTAATTCAAGGACTAGTTCTAAGGATGAAAATCCTTAACCCTTTTGAAATCTATATCTGCACAATAATGTTTCCAGGATTTTCTTTATTATTGAATATTTTCTTGTCTGGCTGCAGTACCATTTTTTAATTCCTTGTGGGTTTGCATCGGGACTGGTAAAACCACAGTCACACCAGCAACATGCTGTAACATGAGTAGATGGGGAACAGGCAGATAATATGCCCACATTCCTTTTTGCTCTTCCCTTCTACCAAGTGGAAATCTTCATTTCTCAGGCTGCCGCCACCAAATCAGCATCAAAACTCCCTAGGTCTCGGGTACATACTTTAGGTAGTGCAAAGTCTAAATTTTACTGTAGAAAAATCTCAGTAGGAGGATAAACTTTTACTATCTGGATACACACACACAAAATAATATGAGCAATAAGGTAATAAAACAACCAGGGGGGAATGCATCCAGCTAACCTAACTAGACAGTGTGCTTATATTACTCTGGTCCCTTCTCAAAGCAGTATCTTTGGTCCATAGGACTCTGGTTTTCTTTCTTTCCTTCCTTCCTTCCTTCCTTCCTTCCCTCCCCTCCCCTCCCTCTCCCTCTCTCTCTCTCTTCCTCTCTCTGCCCCTCCCCTCTCTTACCCTTGGTTTTTATTTCTAAAATTATTATTATTTTCTCTCCTCAGCTCCAGCCAGTTAGGAAGGTAGTTTCTGAAACTTTCTGCAAAGTTTCTATCTGCCAAGTTAACATTTTTCTCTCTCTTTCACCGACCTTCTGCTGAATGTTATCATCTCCTCCTTCCTGACTTCTAATTTCTAAATAAACATTTGACCTCTAAACTATTAACCTTTTGACTGAAACTGACTAGCACACTGAAAAAAAGATTTCGGGTGCAATCCTGTGGTGATGCCCACAAGCCCCCAAACTCAGAGGCTTACAGACATCTGATGCAGAGTGTGGAAAGGGATGGAGGTGATCTCTGCCTCCTCATCTTCCCACCCGGCATATTTCGCTAGACGGGCTCTTTTGCCCATCTAGCTGAAGCATTTTGGAAGGGGAAAGAAGGAGGCTGGAGAGGCTTCAGAATACTGCATATCCAGGCTCTCCCCTGAAACACCCCCTTCTCCCCATCTCTGAGGTCGCTTTCCCAACTGCGGAGAGCAGCTAGTGTGGTTCTTTCTGCAGCACCTGCAAGGGGAATGGGGAGGGTGTTGGAGCTCCGATTCCCAGTCCCAGCCCCAAGGTGCTGTCTCTGGCCTTGGCTCTAGGAATCCAAAGTGTACTAGGGCCCTTCAGATGCTGTCTAGGGACCATGGGATTGCTTCCTACACCACATAGTAGCCTAAAACCAAACTAAATACAAAAATGGAGGACAGTTTTGCACCTTCACAACCACATAGCTCAGTCTGATCAGGTGCATAATGACATCACTGTTATCAGGAAGCTAAGATATTTTTCAAACAAATAAGGGTGTGCCATTTAAACTATAACGAATCAGTGCTGTGATGGCACTGTCCCTGCTGCTATATTGCTGTGACCGGTGCACCACCAATTAATGTTCACACCATATTGATGCTGATCTTTTTTCAATTTTTATTTTCATGTGAAAAAATAAAGTATATAATATCCCTCAAGAAATAAGATTACAGCTAGAAAATCTATTAGATAGTATTCAGTATTTCTTAGAAAATTCCTTCATATGAATTACTAATTTTGTTCTAAGACAACAAGAAGGGTCTCCAACTGTTCATGATTGTAGATTGCTTGTTTTCCAAAAGTCTTTCATACAGAGTAATTTTTATCATCACTAAAGTTCGTGATGCCAATGGGAGCCAATCACTCCAATTAGGTAAGTTTGGTTTCTTTCAATATTTTTCAATTAAAATATGGACTGTAAATTTTTTTTTAAAAAAAACAAACACTTTCCTAACCATTGTTTGATTTTTTTTAATAAACTGCCCAAATACCCTAGTAACAAAACCTCTACTTTTAAATATATTATTTCTTCTATAATCTCTTTGATAGTAATGAAAGTAAGGCTGTAACACTGCACTCCTTTATTCACTTGTCTGGAAGTAAGCCCCATTGAATTCTATGAAACTTATTTCTGAGTAGGCAGAATATGGTTGCACAGACAGTTTCCTGAAAGTTATTGCATGACTACTTAAGCACCAAATATGACCAAAGCCTGCATTTTGTTCCTTATGTCACAAACAGCTTGAATTAGCTAAACCATATTTTTTTTCTGGCAGTTTGGGGGATGTATGATATCACATGTACATAATTTTAATAACATTTTCTTTAGAGCTCACATCTAACAGCTGCTTCATTACATCTGTGCAAATGTTTGACCATTTTTACAACCAATTTTATATCATATTGAATTGCTATTTAATATTCACATCACAATGGTAATTAAATGAAGCACTGGCCGATGATGAAACCAAGTGCACCAACCAGAATTTCTAGGGAGCTCTGGGCTAAGACCAAGTCATTCAGATGACTAACTTCTAAGTTCTTCAGTGACTATTATATTCTCTCAGCTGTGATCTGGAAGCCAAAAGAGTAGGGTGCCACAAAAACTGTCTAAAACATGTGATGGGCCTTTATAATTACATCTAATTAGCATCTAGCTGGGGTGTTATTAGGGATGGATGGATCTGTCCATCTTCAATTTGGTTCATTCTGAATTTTGTGTTGTTTTTTTAAAGTGCACATGAACATTCATAAACATTTTGTGCACACTTCTAATACATGAATTTTTGTGTGCATGCATGTTTGCCTGATATACACCTTTTTGCGTGCAGTCTTCCTAACATAATTTTTTACAGTTATGTTTCCTAATGTAAGCCTTTTTGTATGCAGTTTTGATTGGAGAACTCCATTGTCAAATTTGGAGAAGTGCAAATGTTGAAGGATAACTGAGTTTTGGTTTGCATAGTGATTCAAAAGTGTGAAATTGGGCAAGTTTGCATTAAACTGAACAAATTTGTCCCTCCCAATCCCTAGGTATGCAAAACGCAAAGAGAGATGAGGCATTAAAACTTCCAATCCAGTTCTTGTCCTACGCAACAGCTAGTGGCCACAGAGAGGGAAGTGTGCATTTCCATCACATCAAAAGCCACCTGCAGTCAGTTCAATGGGACTTTGTTGAGCACTGTGCTGCAGCTCCAAATGTGCATCCAGATAGAAACATGCATACACATTCCCTGTGCATGTGGAAGAAGCACTGCCAATTGCTTAACTGGATCGAAGCAACTGTGTATAACGTCTCTCTTATACAATAATTTACAATCAAAATGGTGGGGCTGCTAGGACCAAATAAGATTTGCACTATAAACTGTATCGAACCCACTGGCCAATAGCTGACTACCTCTGGTTTAAATGACTGCAGAATGGTAGGTCTATTTAGACCTTCTCTTCCATGTCCCTGCATGCAAAGTGGAGGGAGCAGTTTCATGTTGCTAGCTCTCCCCCACTGCCATGCCCTTTGGGTGAATGTGCATTTCACATTAGTCTGAAGAAATAAAATATTAAATTCAGTTGCATAACCATTCAAGTTAAAAAAAAAAAAAAGTATACTAAAGCGTAGCAACCATGGCTGAAAAGCTTCTAAAAATCTATGTATACCTTTATAACATCTATTTTTTCAGATAGGAATATTGTGGCTTGCATGTGTGTTTGTTTCTCATTCATAATATGTTTGCAGGCTATATATGAATGCTCCAAAATACTAACATTCATTTCATAGCCAATGACATCTTTACTGATTTGACAGATTTAACACAAAAATCCATCTTGTTCATGGCAAAATACAAAATAAAAGAGAAATGAACATACAGTAGCCAGGTCACTGGCACTCATCCTGTCCTTCGTTCTTTGATATGCTGGAAATTTCCAGAACTTACCAGTAACACTAGTTGGGAAAGCAAGCCTGTCAGAACAATGTTATTTGGATGTGTGCGTCTAGGGTAGATTGGCCAAAGGGCATGCTGCCAATTGGAAGGCTGCTCCCATCCCGCCCTTGTTTAAGTTGTCAACACTTGCTTTGACCCTTCTGGGAGCAGCACAGGATGCCTTTCGGGATCTGCAAAGCCGCCTATATAAAACACAATGCCAGACAGATGCTAATGGCATGCCCTTCTATAGCTCTCCGGGGGCACTGCACAACCTCGGGGAAGTTGAAAAGGTTCATACGTCCAGAAATTCAGATCACATGTTTTAAAGTGCTGGGGCCTGTGATGCCTTCTCCTTTTCATGTCTCTGACTAACACGAGAATTGTCAGGTTTAGGCCTGAAAAAGGAACTTCAGGGGCTCATAATACCCACATCAAGGAAGAGAGGAAGCTTACAAGGCTATAAATTATTTTCCAGCTTGCACTTTAATTCTCTTTCCCCTAAAAGTGCCACTTACCAGGTCAGTGGCGGTGGCAGCAATGCTCCAGTAGCCATGGAGTGAATAGGAGACCATGTTCAAAGATATTCTTCTTGAACCATTTTACTATTTACTATTCTTCTTGAACCATTTATTGTTCCTTTGATATGGAGGGAGCCTTTATCATTGCTTCTCACAGCAAGTAAAGTGCAAATAGCTACATGATGGAGGGAGGGGGGAACACATTCATTCAGGGGGTGGTTGAATGAGTGTACTGAATCTTTTGAATGGACAGTCCATGCCCCACCTATATGATATAATGAAGTATGAGAAATCATCAACATGAGAAGTTGGAAATCATTAATCATCAACAGGGGAGGCTGGTGACTCCTATGTCAGTGGGGCTCTTTCTCCATTGCAGCTTTTATTCTTATTCATTTATTTATTATATTTATGAATAGCCCATCTGGCCAGACAACCGGCCACTCTGAGCGATGTACAATCCAATAAAATACAAGGGGGGAGGGAAATCACACACACACACAGTATAAAACACAATTAAAAACAGTACAAAACTTCGAAATCCTAACCTTAAAAATCCTAAGCCACCCCATATTCCCGCCTGAAAACCCACGTTTTTAATGCACGGCGGAAGCTAATCAAGGAAGGGGCATGGCGGAGGTCACTGGGGAGAGAGTTCCATAAATTGGGGGCTGTCACAGAAAAGGCCCTCCTCCTAGTTCCCACCAGCCTGGTTTCTCTGGCTGATCGGACAGCGAGAAGGCCATCTGTGGTAGATCTTGTTGAGAGGCTTATAGGAGCTATCCATGGTGCTCCATGGTGGTGAACCTATTTTGGGGTGGAGCACAGCACCATGGATAGCTTATATAAAGCTCAGAATAAAAGCTGCAATGGAGAAGGAGCCCCACTGGCATAAGAGTCACCAGGCGCCCCTGATCATCAACAGGATCTCCTTTTGAACATTACGCAGTCAGCTGCCAGTGCCAGTCACCACCACAGCAGCCACTTGCAAAACATTTTGTCACCCAAACCTGTTGCTGCACCCTGTTTCCCTCGCCCACTCATCTGCTCAGCCAGCCACCTGGCTGCCCTGCTGCAGCCCCTGCTCTTGAAGAAGGAGTTCCTGGGGAGGTGGTGCTGAGGATGAGACACACCTGCCGGCAGCCGGCGAAGGATTGCTGCTGCAGCGCCGCACTGTAACATCAAGACATAAGGCGTCAAGCAAGGGGTGGCTTGATTTGTTTCTGTAACTGTGAATGGATGGTGTTGTTAGAAAAGTGGACATGGTGCATATACAAAGTGTAAGAATAAAGTTCCATCATACACGTGTAATGAATAAGGCTGTGTAACTAAAGACTGATACTTACTGTATTCAAAGAACAGTCTCTGATTGGTTGTTACTATGTTCAAATGAAAGTCCCTGATTGGTTGTTGCCATGTTCAAATGAATGCACGTGATTGGTTAGCATGTTTAAGCAAATGCATTTGATTCGCTGAAAATGAGTGAACCAATGAGTGTAAGAAAAAGCATAAAAGGGCCTGCATGTTTCCTTTTCCCCTGGTTCAGCTCTGATCTGGGCACCCGCCCCTGCTGAACCCTCTGTACAGAATAAACTTTGAAAAACTCACTACTGGGTGTGCTGCTTCGCTTGCCTGAGTATTGGTTCTCTGGGGAAGGAACTCCGAGTATATTTGTGCAACGGTGTGTCTATAGGGACCTGAGGCCTAGGAGGCCAAATCTGGACCTCTTGAGGTCACAATCTGGCCCTCTGGACTTCTCCACACCTCCTTCCCAGGCACTGCCCCTTTCCCCTGACCGTGATCATTTGGTGGTTTCCCACCAGCTTTTCTCCAAGTCACCCCACCCCACCCCCCATTCTATAAGGTTGAAATGTCTCTCCTAAGGCTTAGTTTCTGGCAGGAAGAGCTGTATGCTTTCTGTATTTTAGCCCTGCTCCTCTTGCCTTTGACCCCACCCCTTTTGCTCATGATGCCACTCACTAGTGCAGTGTTCTCCAACCTTGGGTCCCCAGATGTTTTTGGCCTACAACTCCCAGCATGCCCCAGCCAGTTGGCTGGGGCATGCTGGGAGTTGTAGGCCAAAAACATCTGGGTTGGAGAACACTGCACTAGTGGAATCCCCACCAGCACCGAGAGCTTCTTCAAAATGGAATCTGGCCCTCAGGCTGAAAGATGTTCAACTCCCCATGTATATGAGGGATGTAGATGGTGGGCCAACCTCAATTTTAAACATTTGCAAATATTCCTTTCAGCTTTATTCCTTCCACACTTAAATCCTTAAAAAAAATATATATCGATGTGCCTTCTGATGAAATAGCAGGATTTAAGCCTGTGTAGTCATATTGATCCTAGGGAGATGAGATTGGCTTTGGTGCAAGTACTTGAGCTCTACTGAGCTGCCAATCATTATTACATCAGTCATCAAGATCTGGCTTCCACTATGCATCGTAGCTGCTTGTGTCAAGCACCGTACGTTGCTCCTTAGAATTCGGATTAGGGTAACCACATATAAACATGATGATCCAGCGAAGGAAAATAAATAAGGAAACAAAACAATAAAACTTTGGGGGAAAGTTTCATGCTGCTCATAATCAAATGATTCCGTCTTTAAAATAATACTAATAATAATAACCCAGTTTCCATAACAAATGAAATAGTTTTAGTTCAAGCATACACTAGCTGAAACTTCCCAAGTAATGCAAATCTAGAATTATCTACAAGTAATTTATATCTACTGGTGAGTAGCAGCAGGTAGCAGTTAATTGAAAAATGGCTTATCTCTCATTAATGTCAATAATAATGTAGGGTATAATAATGGAAATGCATTGAAATTAATACACAACAGGTTGGATCCAGATAGCGATACTTAGAGTAGACCCATTAATTTAAATGGATCTATTCTAAATATGACTAAATCTGGATTAAAGCCCATAACTGTATTTAAGTAACATCAAGATCGCATAATTCAAATCGGGGAAAGACAGTGATGTTCAGACGTGACTCACATGCACATGCAGCTATAACAATTAAGTCCAGGTTAATCGTGCCAGTTTGTGGTGTGCAATTTAGCAAAACAGGATATTTTTGGAATTGAAATCAATTTGCCTTTTCAAATTTCAGGATTTGCTCAATTGAATGAACACCTTGTTGGAATTTCTAACCTTTGTGATTGTCTATAAAAATTATTTTGAATAGCTTGGGAAACATTTCAGCCTTTTCCTTTTGTTATTCGTTATTTGATGCTTGGCTATTTTGCACTTTACTACTGTCAGGATTTCTCAACTTCACTGTTCCTTATCTGTAACGTTGTTTTTGAGTAGGTCTTTGTTCAGCTCTGCTGGCCAGTTTAATAGAATTGTGTTAGAATCCCTGATCTCCAGTAACTTTACTAACTAAGTATAGGTGCCATAGCTAAGGGATAGAGCATAAGCTTTGTAAGCAGAGGGTCCTAGATTCAATCCCCAACATCTTCAGGTAGAGATGGGAAATAATCCTGCCTGAAACCCTGGAGAGCTGCTATTGGGCTAGATGGAACCATGGTCTGACTTAATATAAGGCAGCCCCCTATGTTCCTAACAATGCAAAGTCCCTGCTGAAAAAGCAGTCCTATGTCACATTTCCAATCCTCCTCTACAATATGGGGTTCCCTTGTGACTCGTAGGGATAGACTTCCATATGTTTCATCCATAATTTTGATCCATTCCATTTCCATGTTTAGCTGTGGTTTTTAAACAAAGATAGACATTGAAATGTGTGTTTTAATGTGTTTTAATGCATCTTTTTTGGTCAAATTATTTATTTTAATCCATATTTTCTATCAAAACATATATTTAAATCAATGTGTTTGAACTGACAAGAATTGTGTCACAGCGTTCAGAGAAGTGCAAAATTTCTTGTATAGCTAAATTCTGATCTGTACAGAAGTCCAAGAGGTGTGGATCAGGACATGTCATACAGAATTTGCAAAGAACCAATTCCTCATCTCTATTTGTGTCCTAACATTGATATGATGTTTGCTTCCCCATCTCCACTACCACCAGCCAATGATGTGGAGCTGAGGGCACAGACACATACATTATAATGTCAGGACACAGAGACCTGATTGGCATGTAAGATGTTTTAAAGATGTTTTAAGATGTTTTAATAGTATGCGTTGTGTTTGATTAGTTTATGTATTTTATATTTTCTGCTGTTCCCCGCCTCGATCTAGACGGAGAGGCGGGTAAGAAATATTTATTATTATTATTATTATTATTATTATTATTATTATTCAGGAAATCATGGGTTAATTAACCCAGGATTTTACAGGGTTGTGTGCTGCTGCCATTTTGAATATGCAACCTCCGATCCACCAGATCAAAAGTTATTTTGTGACATGTGAACCCAGACACTATGGGTTAATCATGGGTTCAACAACCCACAGTTAACCTATGATTAGGTTAACTGTGGATTGTTTAACCCACAATTAACCCATAGTGTCTGGGTTCACATGTCATGAAATAACCTATGCTCGGGCCAATCGAAGGTTGCATATTCGAAATGGCAGTGGCACACGCCAGGAACATACCACAGCTAATTAACCTATGATTTGCCACTGTTATGTGCAAATGAGCGCAGTGTGTGTCTCATGTTTTAAATGCAAATAACCCATAGGAACATTCCGCTCCTACTCCACATTTATAACATTTACCTAACCATCTTAAGGATGGATAAATCTGTTCCACTTTCTATGGTGTTTGCATTTTTTTCAAGCACAAGTGCACAGTTCAACGACAACCCACAATCAACCCATATTCAACCCTTGAGTGTGGGTTATCGTATTGTCTGAACCCAGTCAATATGTGATGGCTTTTTCAAAATGACATTTTGGGTGCAATCCTATGCATGTTTAGACAAAAATAATGTCCTACAACTCCCAGCATGCTGGCTGGTGAATGCTAGAAGTTGTAGAACCTTTTTTCTGTCTAAACACGCATAGGATTGCACCCTTAAGGAATAATATATTTGGAGGATAATTGTATAATTTCCTTACTTAAATCCTACCTCTTCACATTTGAGGTAGCATGATAGCATGAATTAGATACTCAACCACCTCTGCCTCTACCAATAAAAAAATGGGAACATCCTTTAATATAAGAAAATGGGAACGCTCATCTCCATTCTATTTTCAAGTACTTTCTCTTGTTAGAAATCAAAGATGGTTTTTAAATGGCTGAGGAGTGTACAGGGATCAAAAAGCTAAAGGAACATTTTGCAAGAAAAAATTGCAAAGTGAAGATGAGAACATTAGCAGTCAAAGCATAAGAGCAGGTAGAAATAGCAGAAGCATGTTATAACATACCAAGAACCACCTTTCTGCACCAAGAGTTGAGGCTGGGGGATACATTTAAAGCATGACATAGTTTGACTTGTGAGCTACACTTTCAGGGATGATTTCTGAGAGTCAAATATACTTCATTTTCCCTCCAACTTCAACACATGATTCCCATTATAAACAAACATACAAACAAAAAAGAGATGGAATGAATAGCACTGGGCTGAGTTTAAATAATTTATCTTACATGCCGTGCAATCCCACACGTTTACTTAGCCCAGCTGAGTTCAATACCCACTAGTAAGTGTGCAATTCTATATACACTTATCTGGGAGCAAATCCCATTGCACTCAATGGGGCTTGATCCTGGGTAGACATGTGCAGGATTGCACTGTTCAGACTCATTTGGCAGCCTGCATTCAATCACGATCTCTCAGTCTCAGTTGGTTGCCTGCAGAGCCTGAATTTATTGCTACATGATCATAAGTAGAGAGAATGGGAAGCACAACTGATTCATGCTTTCTGTCCCTGACACTTTTTCACAGTCAAAGAGAAGCTTCTCTCCTGGGGAGATGAGCACTCTGTCTCTGCCCGGCATAGAAGATAATGTCTTGTCCATTTTTACCCAGTCCAAGTCATCAATATAAGGCAGTCTAATGAATTTTAGGGAAATATCTTATGCTCTACTCCCTGGGAGATCTGTACCAGTGAGCCTATTTCAGATAGGAGCTAGCTCAGTGCTAAATAGGTCAGGTCTGTAGGACCAAAAATGAATGGGCAATGACCCATAAGGCTGGTCTCAGAGGGGCATGAAAACAGGTTCTAATTTAGCTCAACTGAGCTTGCTCCAGTGAGGTAGTGGTGGTAACCAGAAGAGACCAGAGTCAAACCAAATTAGTAAAATAGATTTGAAAGATTCATTTCATGACAAGTTATGAAAACATCCAGACTCAGCAATGAGATCCAGACTCAGCAATGAGCAGTATATAAATAGCAAAATAAATACATACAACGAGTGACTGAAAAAAATCTGAAGTAAATACAAAAACAATACATAAAAATACCTAAGGGACAAGACAGTCCCTTAGATGGGGATATAATGAACTTTACAACAGAATAATTAACTACAAATTACAATCATCTTCATCATCAGCAAACAGCTACCAATAAACCATGTACATTCTTAAAACACAAATTGCATGCTCCTAAAATGTCCACCGATCCAAGTCATTTAAAATTTACTTTCCCAGCTATATAGCAGTTTAGCCTAAACATTAAGGAAATGGATGCAAGATAGAAAGGAGGCCTATAGCTATCTCAGTCTTCCCCAATCTGGTACCCTTCAGAAGTTTTGGACTACAACTCCCAACATTCCTGACCATTGGCCATGCTGGCTGAGCCTGATGAGAACTGAAGTCCCAAACATCTGGGGGGCACCAGGTTTGGGAAGGGTGAGCTACCTATTCCAAGTAGAGGAGATGGACACATGTGAGCTCAAACAAAAGTTGAGGAAGATTGATCCAGGATCCATTATATAGGATCCAGGAAAATCCAGTTGAGAAAGTTAGTTCAGGTTTGGGGAAAAATTAAAAATTGACATTTTAGCCTCAAAGGGAATAATCAAAAATAAAATAAGAAAACAACATTTTTTTCTACTTGAAAACAATGATTTAAAACCCTGTTGGTGGAGGGGAAAAGGTTCCAAAGCATAGCAGCTGAAATCCAGCTTACTTAGACTGTGCAACTAGCAATGGCCTAATGGAATGCTGAGCCAGCATGAGAGTAAAGCAAATAGCAAACAAGCTGATTTCCCTACCATATTTTAATTTGAAGAGTGTTAAGAATTGTCAAAGAGTTTATTGGAGCCAAGAACCATTAATGGTTTCTCAAACTGTATTCATTTAAAGGGATTCTGTCACGTGCATTTTTAACATTTTGATTATGTTCTACTCAGAATAATGTGTTAAATGCCATTTTCCAGCCTCCACTAAGAATCAGGGAATCGCATTTATTTTGTTAGTGATGCTCTGTTTTTCCAATTGACAGAGATTGATTTAAAAAATAAATAAATCCTGGAGTCTTCAATAGAGGCACCAAAAGAACACCTTGCTTGGCATTGTATTGGCATCTCTGTTTACTGCACGGCAGCATAATTAATGTGTGCTGTTAATTATTTATATGACCCATAAAAATGTACGGTATTTCATCAACTTTGGGCTTGCTTTCATGAATGTTTATGAGACTGGCAGTACCAAATCGCTTTGCAGTCGGTACCGTTTTCCCAGCAAGTTATGAGTTATATAACAGGGAAACTTACAGGGAAACTTACCACACCATAAACCATGGCTTAAAGCACATTATTTATTTCTTTTAGGCATTTATATACCACCTTTCCATAAGTAGCTGGTGATTCACAAAAAAGAGATAAAACAATAAATTGAACAACAACAAACAAAATTTAAAAAAATCCTAATCAGTATAAAAATATCTCAAGTTACAAGTCCAGTGTGGATAAAAAGGTACTTGCCTGGCACCAAAAAGACATGTGCAGTGCAATCCAATGTGGCTGAACTCAGAGGATTACAGGCATCCAATGGAGGGTGGAAGGAGCGTAGAGGTGAAGGTCACCTCCGCGCTCCTCCCACCCTGCAAAAGACTTTGACAGCCAATTTCAGCCATCAAAGTCCCACCGCAATTTAGAACCCTAATTTCCCAGCATTCTTAAATCATATGGGACGCCTACATGAGTAGAGCTGCAGACATTCAGACATACGGTGGGCTGCAGAAACAAGCAACGAGGGATGCCATAATAATAAATATATATATAACAAGCAACAAGGATGCAGTGGGGTGGAGGGCAACGGGTTTATCCCCACTTTCCCCACTGCGCAATTCTAATCACGTGGGGGTGAACTTCTGGACAAGGCCTAAATCTAATCCACTTTCTGCATTATTAAAAATAGCCATCTTCCTTTTACCGTTAAGGCAATGTCAATCAGATGCCAGCTTTGGTATAATAATAATGATAAGTTGCAGAATAAAAGCCATTGAAAAAGTCACACGCACAAAAAGAAGTCCTCAGTGCCCTTCATACAATGGCACATTGCAATTAATAAACAGCAGGGAAGAGCCTAAGCCAGATTATTCGGATTGTCAAATGTGAAAAAGTTTGAGAGACCAAAGGGTATTTTCCCCCCTCATATTAATGCACAAGCCATGTCATTTTGCTCTGCTTTTAATATTTATATGCTATTTCCAAAAAGCTAAAGCTCATCACAATTTGCAAAGCCCTTAAAAACTCAAATGTTGTACAATGGATGATTTTTTAAAATCCCTTCCTTTACATAGAAACATCAATCTAGTCTGAAACAATTTATTCAAAAGATCCCCTGCTTCCCATTTACAATTATATGGAATAATTTTAAACACCTTTACCACATCAGTAACCCAGGCAGCATAGGATTCGATAACCCCCTTCCAGTTCTCCTGAGACACTAACTTTTACACAGTGCGCTCTTAATTAGATCTAAAAAAATCTTCCATAATGAAGATTCCTTTGGACTTAATTCAAGGTGACAGCTTGCATTCTGTACGCTGTGAAAGATCTTTCAAATGTAGCAAAAAAAAATGTTTGTGTTCAAAACGTCTGTCTGAGACATGCCTCCAAGCATTATTTGCGAGATTCTGCCAGGAGCCTAACTTTGTTCCCAATAAAACCAACAACAAAATTATTCCCGTCTCTGCGAAGTTTCACTAAAATTCTGCCCATGCTCCCATGAAAGGAGTCCTCACTGCCATTTCATCACAGTGAAGCTGTTAGAGCAGTGTTCTCCAACCTTGGGTCCCCAGATGTTTTTGGCCTACACAACTCCCAGCATGCCCCAGCTAGCTACACTGGCTGGGGCATGCTGGGAGTTGTAGGCCAAAAACATCTGGGGACCCAAGGTTGGAGAACACTGTGTTAAAGTACTTAGCCACAGATCAGCTTGAAGTGTCTGCTATCTGAGCTGGGGAGCCTTTCTCCCTGAACTACCACATTGCTTTGGAAACACATAGGCTTTCTTAAGCCCAGCTCCCTTTACTCGCAATTTGCCTAGCTCCACCCCTTCCTGCTGTAATTGATCCGTCCTCTTTCCTATCTCGATCTAACTTCCCTTTCCTGTTAACACAGTTAGCTTGCACAGCACAAACACGGTCTGTACAGCAGGAGCTTTAAACTGGGAAGTTGGAATTGGAGGAGGCCATCATTTTCCTCAGCAGGGGAATGTTGAATCACACCTTTGTCCATAGAGTCATGAGGCAACAGGCACACAAACAGGTAAGTTCACAAATTATGTCACTAGATCCACTGTTTCTCACAAATCCAAACTCTCCTTAGGGCAGGGAGTCACACCAGGCACCCATCTATGGAAGCCAAGGCAAGTACTGGCAGCCGCAGATGGCAATCTCCCCAAGCGGTTTATGGCTGTTCCCTCTTAGTGAGTTCATGTTTGTGCTTTCCAGGTTTGACAACAGTAGCCTTACTCATCCTGGTGCTCTCCAGATGTGTCAAACTACAACTCCAGTCATCTTCAGCCAACATGGGCAGCTTACTGGGGTGATGGGTGTTGTAGCCTGGCAGCACCAGGTTGGTGAAGGCTGGTATACAGTACAGTACAGTATTTTTCCATGTATAAGACTATACTTTTTCCTAAAATCGCTAGCCTAAAAATTGAGGGTCGTCTTATACACGGAAGTAAGCCAAGGAGAGAACCGCACGGTTGCAAAACTGCCCAGTGGGGGGCGTCTTATACATGGGGGTGTCATATAGACGGAAAAATACGGTATATCCACCACCCCCTTGTCATGGTCAGATCACTATCTGGTGGGGTTGGATTTCTCGATGCCACAACCCCTCTGCAGGGGTGAGGGACCTATTAGGATGGTCCGCCCCAGGCGTCTTATGGATCCGGATGGATTCCTGAACGTGCTTGGGGAATTGGAGCACACAAACAGTAGCTCGGTCGAGACCCTGGTGGACGACTGGAATGCTGCAATCACCAGGGCATTAGACTGAGTTGCCCCGAAGCGCCCTCTTCGCCTAAACAGAGCTCGCGCGGCGCCATGGTTCGCTCCGTTGCTGCGAGCTCTGAAACAAGAGGTGAGAAGGCTAGAGCACCGATGGCGTAATTCCCGCTCCGAAGACAATCGAACATGGGTTAGAGCTGCATCTTCAGCCTACCGGGTGGCGGTGAAGGCAGCAAAAAAGAATTTCTATGCTGCCTCCATTGCGTCTGCGGAGTGCTGCCCCAGGAGGCTGTTCCAAGTGGTCCGGAGTCTGGTCGGTCCAGTCGCTCTGGACCCACTGGAACAGTCTAAAGCCTCCTGTGAGGCTTTAGCGAAGCACTTTGCAGATAAAATCGATCGGATTAGGAGTGGGATATCGTGCATCGTGGACACAGGGAGAGAGCGGGAGGAGGCCAATGGCAGACCGGTTTTGTGGGATTGGTTTCGGCTTCTTCCTTCTGATGAAGTGGACAAGGTGCTTTCATCTGTGAGGCCGACCACCTGCTTGCTTGATCCTTGCCCGTCCTGGCTCATCATGAGCTGCAGGGAGAGACTGGGTGAGGGGGATCAAGGTGGTGGTGAATGCCTCCCTCGAGGAGGCAGTGATGCCATCAGCCCTCAAGGAGGCAGTAATAAGACTGCTTCTAAAGAAGCCCTCCTTGGATCCCCAGGATTTAAACAACTTTCGCCCAGTCTCCAATTTACCATTTCTGGGCAAGGTGATCGAGCGGGTGGTGGGTGCTCAGTTGAAGGCACACTTGAATGAAGCCGATTATTTAGATCCATGCCAGTCGGGCTTCAGGTCTGGACATGGGACGGAGACGGCCTTGGTCGCCTTGGTGGATGATATGAGGAGGGCTTTGGATAGGGGCGAATGCTCCTTTCTAGTCCTCCTCGATCTCTCAGCGGCTTTTGATACCGTTGACCACAGTATCCTCCTGGACCGCCTGGAGAGGTTGGGCTTGGGAGGCACTGTATTGCAGTGGTTCCGGTTCTTCCTCTCTGGAAGGTACCAGAGGGTAGTTCTCGGGGAGGAGGCTTCGGACCCTTGGCTCCTCACTTGTGGAGTGCCGCAGGGTTCCATCCTCTCCCCGATGTTATTCAACATCTACCTCAAGCCGCTGGGAGCTATCATCAGGAGGTTTGGGGTGCGGTGTCATCAATATGCGGATGACACGCAGCTCTACCTCTGTTTCAAGTCCTCACCGAGGTTGGCCGTTGAGACCCTGTCCAAGTGCCTGGAGTCAGTGGCTGGCTGGATGGGAAGGAACATGCTGAAGCTGAACCCCGACAAGACCGAGGTACTGCTGGTGGGAGACAAGGGGAGGTTAGGGGATGTTGACCTGGTGCTGAATGGGGTACATCTACCCCTGAAGGACCAGGTCCGCAGCTTGGGGGTCATTCTAGACTCCCAGCTGTCCATGGAGGCAGGTGTCAGCTGTGAGCCGGGCGGCGCTGTATCAACTCCATCTGATATGGCAGTTGCGCCCCTACCTTCCTAATCATCTGCTCCCATCAGTGGTTCATGCCTTGGTCTCCTCTCGCCTAGACTACTGTAATGCGCTCTATGTGGGGTTACCCTTGAAGACGGTTCGGAAGCTACAGCTGGTACAGAACGCGGCGGCTCGCCTGGTTAAAGGCAGCCGCCGGCGGGATCACATCACGCCAGTGCTGAAGGATTTGCACTGGCTACCAGTTGCTTGCCGAGCCGAATTCAAGGTGTTGGTTTTGACCTTTAAAACCCTATATGGCTCTGGTCCAGTCTATCTCAAGGAGCGTCTCCAGCAACACCAAGTTGGCCGCTCAACAAGATCTGCCACGGCTGGCCTTCTCCTTGTCCCTTCAGCCAGAGCAGCTAGACTGGTGGGGACGAGGAAGAGGGCCTTTTCTGTGGCGGCCCCTGTACTGTGGAACTCTCTCCCGAGTTACCTCCGCCATGCCCCCTCTCTGCTGAGCTTCCGTCGCTCATTAAAAACCTGGTTGTTCAGGCGGGAATATGGGGTGGGTTAAGATTTTAAAATTTTTATATTGTTTTAAATGTATTTTATTGCTTTTATTCTGTGTACATCGTCCAGGGTGACCGGTTGCCGGCCAGATGGGCGATAAATAAATATTAATAATAATAAATAAATAAACACTTCTGCGCAAAATCCGATTCCATCAATGAATGGACAACAGAATGAAAGGCGCCTGAAAATCCGCAAAATGCAGATGGAATGGATTTTACTTCCCTACAAGAGAGCCAGAGGGTTTTAAGGCTGTTTGGTGGAGGCAGATGGGGAAAATAAAGATTTCCACCTGATGGCAGCAGAAAAGTACCAGGAAGGGAAGGGCAAACAAGAGTAGAACTGTATTTGGCTACGTCTCCCTACAGGACGTAGCTGGTCCCATAGCAGTCACTCTTAAGCCCAGGCAGCTTCTTGTGTAAATGACTAAATGGGGTGATTTGTGTTGGTGGACAGGATACTGTCCACCAACACAATTCTATTGCAACACTGGCCTACAGTTAGCTTATCTATTACTGCATTAACCAAATAAGTATTTAGCTGGGCGCTATCTATCTGTCCTAAACAGAAGAAGAGCTGATTGTTGGATGAAAGATGGTGAGGAAAGTGACAGAGATGTGCGCTGTTTTTTAAATTATTTGGTTTTATATATCATGTGTTAGCTAGCTAGTGAGCTTGCTTCGAAGCTGATGGTTTCTTATGTTCTCAATGCCAGCCAGTCCTTAGTTAGAACAGCACTGTGAGGTGCCATTATAATCAGATTTGGAGTTCGAACACAATTGAACAGCTGGAACACATTGATATTAAGAGACACTGGAGCCTGTAGCTCCCTGCTTTTGCTTCAGGAAAAGCTGCCAATTCATCAGGATCACTCAACTTGCCGGGTTTGCAGGCTTGGTGAAAAGACCGGCTGATGAAAACATTTTATTTATTGGTTTTCTCAAACCCAGGGGCAATGCAACCCAACTTCAATCAGGAAACCACCCTTCCTGCATTTTCATCTACTCCCGAACTATGAAGAATAATAATATTAAATGACATGTTTATGTCTCCAGTTGCAATTCATCAAGCCCCCTTCCGTGCCTCCACCCCATCATTTTGTACTACATCATGATGACAAGCTTCTGTTTTTCATATATCATGGTTTTGAGGAAGCTAGATGCTCTGGGAAGAAAATGAAAAGCATTCTTGGGGAAAGCACTAACTTGGAAACATGCATAAAAGGAGAATATTCTTCTGGAATATTTTTCTGGACTGCATATTCTTCTGGAGTGTATTTTAAAGGAATATAGCACATATTTTAGATATGAAGGGTTGGATCCAAGGTTGCACCAGCAAACTTCCACTCATGCAACATACAATGTCCCCCTCTTCTCCCCACACCCCTTGCAGCCCACCCCATGTGTGTCCCAAGTCTGCTCCAGATGGTCTCCCAACCCCCCAGAGCAGATATGAGGGGTGCACAGGGGGCTGCAGGGGAGAGGAGAAATCTGCTCTACTAGTGATTTCCATTCTGCTAGTGCAGGGTTCTCCAACCTTGGGTCCCCAGATGTTGCTGGACTACAGCTCCCAGAATCCCTTGCCATTAGCCATGCTGGCTGGGTATGCTGGGAGCCGTAGGCCAGCAACATCTGGGGACCCAAGGTTGGAGAGCCTTGTGCTAGTGGATAGCCAGCATTGGATCCATATGCTATCCTCACAACAATCCTGTGAGGTAGGATAGGCTGAGAGAGAGAGAGATTGGCCTAAAGTCACACAGGGAACTTCATGCATGCCCAAGTGGAGTGGAGCTCTGAACCTGGGTCTCCCCAGTCCTAGTTTGACATTCTAACCACTACACCACACTGTACCAATGATGCAAGAACCACACCAGCTCTCTTATTAAAAATTGGACTCCAGCATGGAGCTGAGGTAGGATTTGTGTTCTACCCATCATATCAGCCCACATGTTGAGATTCATGGCTTTATACATTTCTGAGCTATTAAAATTAATAACCCAATATGATACATTTAAGAAAAGAAAGAATTGAGGAAAATTAAGTTCCAAGTACAAGAAACCACAGTTGTCTTACCCAGCAGTATGTTAATGGGAGCTAAGTGCTACACCACATGGTTTCTGCTCATGAGTGTTTTAACTTAAGCGTTAAGTGTTTTCTTCTACGAAGTCCTTTCATTTGTGCCAACTGTTCCTGCTTTCGCTAAGTGCTGCTAATGGAGACATGGTGATGACACACAACTTTGGTACCTTAATAAGGAACTCAGTGCTCAGTTTATTTTACTCCAATTAGAATTAGGCAGAAATGAATGTTTTATATCTAAATACTCCAGCAGCCCTCACTTTCTCCACATGACTTCTCCATCATCATTGTTTTTCAAATGTTCTGCTTTCGCTTCTTCCTGTTGCCACAACTGACTATTCATCCTGTCTCCTGCAACCCTTTCCCCATCATGTCTTCATGCGACTAGCCAGCTGGTAGCTGATGGCACCTGGGTCTCCGTAGTAGAGCACGTGTTTTGCATGCAAAAGGTTTCAGGTTCAGTTCATGGCATCTCAAGTTAAAATAATCTCACCATGGAGAGGTACTGCCAGTCAGAGTAGGTAATACTGAACTAGATGTAGTGGTGCAGTTGAGTAATTCTAGATTTTGGAAGTAATGGTCTTATGAGATCTCCCCTCTTTAGATGGTCATGTGTGTTACTTTGCTTACTTCAAAATGTGGTAAGCCAGCCCTGCTTCCATTGGATGAAGAACAGGAGGGGGCGAGCCAGCATAATGGGCCCCAGCCAGAGCTAGGCTAGGAACTAGAGGCTTCGGCTGACAGCCCTCCTCTGGAGCCATCAGAAGAGCAACCTGGCCCCTCTTGTGCTGTGCCTGAACTCCCCCAAACACAGGAATCAGAGCCTGGGGTAATTCATCCCTCTGAACGATGTAGGCTCAGACACAAGCAGCAAAAGAACAAAGGGAACCTCCAGCATGGGGCCTCCCTTAAAAGCAACACGTTGACCTAATTAACCAGCTGTGCTGATTTACGACCAGCTATAAATTGTCCCAGCTGAGGTCATCCTGTCACTGCAGACAACAATGTTCTAACCTTCATGCTTTGCCTTGTTACACCCAACCGGACAGATTCCTAGACTCTTGGCTAGGGATGGAACCGCTCACCTCGAGTGGGCGTAGCGGGCCAAAATTTCGCCCCCCCCTCGCGCACGCCCGAGGTGAGCAGGCCTTACCGGGTCCCGGTGCCCGCTCGCCTCTCTGCAGCAAGCTGGCTGCGACGGTCCCATCGCGTCACTTCCGGCTGGCCAGAAGTGACACGCCTGGACCCTGCACCGGCACTCTGGGACCCCAATTCTATGTATTTTCCGTAGAAACCAGGGCAACAGGGCTTAAGAGGGCTGTTAAAATATGTAGAATTGGGGTCCCAGCATGCCGGCGCAGGGCCAACTGGAAGTGATGGGACGGGACCATCGCAGCCCGCTCGAGCGGTGCAGAGAATCGCTCCACACCGCTGAGGATCGAGCAGTGGGGGGGGCACCGCGGAGAGGTGAGGCGGGGCGGGGGGACCCCCACAGGTATGTGGACATCCCTAGTCTTGGCTGCTCCTTTGGACTACACTTCCATGAACTTAGTTCTGGAATGCCTCGACCTCGCTGATGCTCTCTCCTGCTAAGTATACTAAAACTCACGTGTAAGATTCTGGTCTGACCTGGTTGCTCTCTTTTGTTATTCCTGGAACCTATCCAAGCTGTGACTGGGCACTTGCCGGCCTGGGAGCAGGACAACAGCCCCTTGTGATGTGTTCCAAAAGGGTGGAAGGTAACCTGAATGGTCCTGTGAACCCCACCCGTACACATTCTTTCAATGCATGGCAGAGATCATGTGAACCCCCCTATTGTGTTTGGTAATCAGATGATCAGTGATCAAGTGGTGGACATGGATGTGTGATCATCCTTTTGAATACAGAAATGAATGGATACTCAATGGTAGCAACACTGCTTGGTTTGCACCCAAGAGCACATTCCCATGCATAGAAAACAAGGTATTTAGACAGTTAGTGATCTGATTTCACTCTCAAGACAAGCACGTTCAATTGTTGCAACTGAGTCCAGAGTGCAATACATACACACTTAATACAGAGTGCAATACAGCTAGACCATAATATGTTGTAGCAATTCACTATACTGTGGCACTTTCAGTAATGTCTGGTTGTTGGTTTTTAAATAAATAAATAAATAAAGTTGAGTTCTACACTGCTGACTCTATTTAAATCCAAATTGCCTAAATCCTGCACATAAATGTCCATGCACACAGTCAGTAAAAGGGTGCGGCTAGAGCCAGTTCCTTGAGCTCTAATTCTTTGAATGTATAGTTCTGCATTCTTACTTAATTCTGGATGCCTTCCTTGCCTCTTATATAACAGCACCAAGAAAGAAAAAGAAAGAAAGAAAGAAAGAAAGAAAGAAAGAAAACCCAATCCAAAATATTTTTGCCTGTTTCCCCCCACACACACTTTTTGTCAGGGCACATCAAAAGTGATCAGATTCTAGTGGGAAAATCAGGAGAGCTCTGCATGATGAATAATTTATCAATGAAAGCCCTAAGCTCTGTGACATTTATTTAATCATAGCTTGATTTATATAGATTCTCCACATTTAAGCCAATGGGAAAGCTACAACAGAATGAATCAAAGGAAGGTGTGTTTTCTCATTTATGTACAGGGGGCATACCTAGGGCCCATGCATCTATTGAACGAATGGCACCTTGGCCACAGGCATCAGGTGTGCAAGCCGTGCAGATTTATCAGATCCCTGAAGGCAGGAAATAGGACACTGGACTCTCCTACACAGATGGAAAGAATAGCAATAATGGGAGTAAAGAAACCAGTAAGGAGAAGTTGTGGAGAGAATGAGGGAAAGGAGTGGGCGATACCTAGAGTGTCCAAATGTCTAGATCCAGCACTGGATGTACCTCACACCATAGAAGTCACTATGGCTTCCCCAACCTGGTGCCCTCTAGATGTTTTGGACTAGAACTCCCATCATCCTTGACTGTTGTCCATGCTGGCTGGGGCTGGTGGAAGTTGTAGCCGCAAATATCTGGAGAGCAACAGATTAGGGAACATATATGCTATGATTAATGTATATGGGCCTAATAATGATTCTCTGGTTATGTTTCATGAGTGTTTCAGTAAATTGGTTCATGTTGCATATGATTATTTGAATGTGGGTGGGGATTTTAATGAAGTTTTAGACCTGCGGTTGGATAGAAATACACCTGCCCCTAAGAGGCAAACTATGGTGAGACTTACACTTCAGGAATATATGACCAAATTTTAGGGGAAGGTTTTTTGTTTTTTTGTTTTATAAGTAGAATGATGGCTTACGTGCTTCTGCTGTTTTGTTAGCTGTCACTTATTTCTTAATTTCTAAATTTTTCTTTCTTTTTTAAAAAATCTTTAAAATGAAAAGTGAAGGAATTTCTGGATAGATAGAAAGAAATAATGAGTAATTGTAATAAGACAAATGTGTTGGCTAGATGGTTAGGTACTAGAGAGTGTGGGGGGGAAGTATTAAAAACTTTTGTCATGTGGTTATTTACTAAATAGTTTATAGTTACTTTTTACTTTTAGGATTCTTAATATACTGTATTTTGGAATTGAAAACTATTTAATGAAACTATAGGTTTTCTTTTTTTGGTTAATCCATAAATGTTGAATTTAAACTAGATTAAATAGTTGATCTATATTTGGGGAGGGTGGAGACCTCTGGTGTTTGTCCTTTTTTGAGTTCTTTCTTTGCCATAACTGGAAGTGATTTTTTGTTAACAGAAAATGTTTTAAGAATAACTGTGGTTGCTTAAGCTGTGAAGAAGATTGGAAGTCCATTTTAATTGTGTTTATTGTTTGTTGTATATGTGTTTTAGTGTTTTTTTTTTCATGAATAAAATTCCTTAAATAATAAAAAGGAATATATGGCCGAATTTGGTTTGATTGATGTGTGGAGAACTTTTCATCCTCTAAAAAGGGATTACACATTTATTTCATGTGTTCATCATAATTGTTTTTGATTAGATTATTTTTTTGTTTCTACATCGTTGTTATGGTATATAAATGTCTGTAAGATTGAAATGCTGGTAGTTTCCAATCATGTCCCAGTTTGTCTGGAGTTGCAATTTTCAGATTCACTTAGGCCCCCTGCTCTTTGGAGTTTAAATGCTTCCCTTCTTAATGATGAGATGTTTAAAAAACAGATTTTGGCAGAATTAACTGAATACTTTGAAATTAATGAGGGTACAATTGATTCTTGTGCTATTGAGTGGGAGGCCAGTAAAGCTTATATAGGGGGCTGAATTATTGCTTATGCTTCCTATAAAAACAATTTTTAAAAAAATGCAGCGAGTTCAGTGAGACGTTGAAATCCCTTATAACTCAGTTTGCTACTTCTCCAACTGCACAACTTTATCAGGAGCTGCAGAGCATTAAATATGAATTGAATAATATCCTTTCACAGCAGGTAGACTTTGCTTTAACCTGTTTATGGTTAAACAGTTTATACTGGGAAAATGGTGAACATCCTAGTAAGCTTTTGGCACATCGTCTTAAACAGAAAAGGCATCAGGGTGTTATTTCTGCTATTAAAGATGAGGGCGATATGATATGCAATTCCCCTAAAAATATAAATTCACAATTTTTAACATTCTATTCCAATTTGTATAGTATGAGTAAAGAAATATCAGAGCAAGATATGGATGTTTTCTTTTCTCAGCTTAAACTTCCAAGGTTAGATTGCTCACAACAGTTCCTTATGGCTCCCCTGCGGATTGAGGAAATAATGAAAATAATTTTGAATATGAATGTTGGGAAAGCACCTGGTCCAGATGGGTTTCCAATTGAGTGGTAATAACATTTTCTAGTCTTTTGGTGCCAAAGCTTTATCGTCTTTATAATTATATTTCTGAATCTGGTTCTCTTTCGGCATCATTAAATGATGCTTATATCACTGTGATTCTTAAGCCTGGAAAAGACCATACGTATTGCACTAACTATCGACCTATTTCATTAATTAATGTAGATATTAAAATATTAACATCACTTTTGGCTGATAGATTACAACAAGTTATTACAACACTTGTTTGATCCGATCAGGTGGGATTCATTAGAAATCAACTGGGAGCTGCTAATCATAGATTAGTAGTTGATCTGATTGCTTTAAATACTAATAGAACAGACTCGGCTGCTATACTTTCTTTGGATGCTGAAAAGGCCTTTGACAAAATTCATTGGAAATTCATTTTTGCTACATTGAGAAACTTTGGCTTTCCCATGGAATTTTTAAATTGGGATAAAATTTTATATTACACCCAAGAGCGAGAGTTAAGACCAGTGGATTTTTCTCAGACTATTTTATACTTGGGAGAGGTACTAGACAGGGATAGCCACTTTCTCCATTGAAATTTACTTATGCTTGGAACCTCTGGCATGCACTATCAGACAGAATAGTAGTATTCATGGATTTTCAAATGATTGTTTAGAATTTAAATTATTCTCTATGCTGATGATCTTTTATCGTTTATTTTGAAACACCAGTCATCGGTTCTTGCTTTGATGAAGGTGATTAAGAACATTGGTGATTTGTCTGGCTATTTAATTAATTGGTCAAAGTCTGAATTGATGCTGATTGGAGATAATATATCTCAGAGTATAATAACTCAGTGGCAATTCCGATGGTGCCCAGATTTTATTACTTACTTGGGAATACTTATTCCTAGAGACATATCCCAAATGATTAAACTTAATTTGAGTAAGTTGATTAATAAGATCTCACGCAATATAGACAGATGGGAATCTCTTAAATTGAGTTTGTGGGATAAGGTTAATACACTTAAGATGAATATCATACCTAGGACTGTTTTACGTGGATACCTAGGACTGTTTTACGTGGGATATAGGCAGATGGGAATCTCTTAAGTTGCATTTGTGTAATAAGGTTAATACCCTTAAGATGAATATCATACCTAGGACTGTTTTGTGTGGGATTCCTCTATTTAGATGTGGCAATTATTTTCAAAAACTTAATGCTTTGTTTTTGTTTTGCAATTTTTTCTGTGGTTCCTCACCTCCATGAATCTCTTTGAAAAGGATGTAACTTGCAACTAAAGAAGGTGGGTTTGGTTTTCCAGATCTTGCCTTATTAGGGCTTATTTGTTGACTAGTTCTAAATTCTGGTCTTTTCCACTTAGATGAGATTATTCATCTTGGTTAGTTTTGGAATCCTTATGTCTAGATCCTGTCCAAATGGATGGCATTAGGGTTTCTCATGTGCGTGGAGCTCGATCGGGGGGTGGAAGTGGGGCAAACTCACCCCGCTCGGCCACCCAAGTTCTGTGCAATTTACCTTTCCCTGACTCGGCACATCTCCTCGTGTGAAGTGCCAGGGAAAAGAACTTCCAGGTCCCCGGCACTTCACTTCTCGGTCCCCAGCGCTGCATTTTTTATGTAAAAACCAGGGGAAACTACCTTAAAACGGCCATGATTTGCAAATTGTGGCAGTCTTAAGGTAGTTACCCTTTAAAAAATGCAGCGCCAGGGACCTGGAAGTGAAGCGCTGGGGACCTGGAAGTCTGCCAAGTATGGGGGTTACACGAACCTTTCCAGAGCTCGTGGTTCTCCGCAGCTCGCCTCTCCGCCGTGTCGGCCGCCCAAATTCGTTCTTCTGAGCGGCACGGAGCGTTCTCCACGCCGGTCGAGCTGCCGGCACCGGTCAAGCCGCGGTCCTCCGGCGTGTCACTTCTGGTTGCTCCGGCGTGCTGGACCCCCGCACTATGTTTTTGGCGGGGGGAACCAGGGTAACAGGGCTTAAACAGCCCTGTTGCCCTGGTTTCCCCCGCCAAAAACATAGTGCGGGGTCCTGCGTGCTGGAGCAGGGTCCCGTTGCGTCACTTCCGCCACGCCGGAAGTGATGGGACGGGACCAGCACGGGAGGAGCGGGCAGCTCTCCGTGGAGAGCCAAGCCAAGGAGCCGCTGAACACCCGCAGGTAGGCCCGTGTGATCCTCATGCGGGTGCAAGCGGGGCCGAGTTCGGTCCCTCTCGCACCTGTGCGAACCACCAGTTTCATAGATTTCATAGATTATAGAGTTGGAAGGAGCCTACAAGGCTATCAAGTCCAACCCCCTGCTTAATGCAGGAAACTAGAAAAGGGGTCTCCCATCCAAGTAATAACCAGGCCTGACCCTGCTTAGCTTTCCACACTCAGACAAGCTGAGCCAGCGTAAGCCAGTTACATCCCTACCGCCAAGCACCTTGGCGAGCACCTCAGCTGGCGCCTATAGGGGGCACATGACGGATCATGTGGGGGAGGGTGCTCGCCAAGCGCCCCGGTAAGTGCACAACCCTACTCAGTACACTAAAACAGACAGGGTGTCTCACCGTAGTTAGAGAGGTGTGGTGTATTATATCTCACCAATTACAGTTTGACCCATTTTCTTATGCTAAACTGACTTTATGGGGTAATCCGGATTTAAAAATTGGTAAGAAAACGTTCCTGTGGCAGACTTGGGCAGACAGGTTGATTTTTACTTTGGATCAATTAGTGAGTGTAGATGATGAGCTTTTGTCAGTTTTGGCTTTGTGTACTAAATATAACTTGCTTCCTTCAGCTGAGCTGAATGGCAATACTTGCAATTGCAAAATTTGTTAGAAACTAGCTTTGGTCTAGATGCTTTTAAAGCTTCAGAGCCTCCTTTGCTAGTGGATGCACTGATTGAGGTTGAGCAGTTGTATCGACCTGCTACAATTCATGTTTATAAATACTTATTATTGGTGAATAAGTATGATATACAGAGGCTTAAAGATGAATGGAATAGGGAATTAGATGGTCTTATGTTGCTTAATCAATGGAACATTGTTTTTGTGTCTGTGTCAGAAGGGTCTATGGATCTAAGGTTACGTCTTATTCAGCAAAAATGTTTGTTTCATGTTTATTGGGCACCACAATGCCTTTTTAATAAGGGTTTGTGTATGTCAGCTAACTGTTGGAGGTGTAATAATGTGAATGCTTCGTTTACCCATATGTTTTGGCAATGCCCAGTGGTTGCTTCTTTTTTGGTAGAGGTCATAGTAGGGAGGTATGCCGAGCGGGAACTTACCTGCTCTTGGGGGTGCTCCGGAGCACCTCCATGCCCGCTCTCACCGCTCGTAAGTTCCGAAAACTGGAAATGAGGTGATGGGTTCGTCACATCACCTCCGGTTCTCTGGCACTGCGTTTTTAGTGTAAAAACCAGGGCAACCCAGCTTAAAACGGCCACGAATAGAAAATTGTGGCTGTTTTAAGCTGGGTTGCCCTTGTATTTACACTAAACGTGCAGCACCAGGGGAACTGGAAATAGACGCACTGGGGAACTGAAGCTCTTTTCTCCAGCGT
Source organism: Shinisaurus crocodilurus (assembly GCA_021292165.1). Taxonomy (NCBI): domain Eukaryota; kingdom Metazoa; phylum Chordata; class Lepidosauria; order Squamata; family Shinisauridae; genus Shinisaurus; species Shinisaurus crocodilurus. The sequence continues at coordinate 29,642,403 of CM037878.1, forward strand.
GGCGTGGATCGAGTGGCGGGAAGGTAAGTCGTGAGAGTCTCAGGGGGGCAAGCGGGCCGCTTTTGGCCCACTTTCACACACACCTGAGACTCTCGGATACATCGTTAGGTCATAGTATGGCTAAATCTAGTAGTAGAATGCTCTTTAATATTTACTGATGCACATGTTCTTTTAAACTATATACAGTCATGCCTTGGATTGAGAGCATAATTCGTTCCGGAAATGTGCTTGTAATCCAAAACACTCTTATATCAAAACGAAATCCCCCCCAAAAAAATTGTACAGAGATTTTTAGTTTAAGCCGTACTACAGTACTTGTATTGCAAGACGTCGCTTGTATATCAAGTAAAAAAAATTAAATAAATATTTAAAAATTTGCTTGTCTTGCAAAATGCTCTCAAACCAAGTTACTTGCAATCCAAGGTATTACTGTACCTTCTGTATGGAATTAATCACAAGGACAACGCATGTTGATTTCCCGTGCCGTCTTGACAGCCAAAAGACTGATATTACAACAATGGAAAGATAAACTCTCACCTCCTATAACACAATGGATTGAGGACCTAATAACACTTTCAACATTTGAGCGGGTGGTATTTAGACACCACCTGCAGATGGATAAATACATGGATATTTGGCTGACTTTTTCTGAAGTTCATGCATAACTATCTTCATGGATAATTGCATTACTACATACTTTTTGATACTTATGGATATATATTTCATACATATTTACTGTAAGTGATCCATTTTAAATACTGTAAGAAAATGTATGTTGTTGTTGTTGTTGTTGTTGTTGTTTCTTTTCTTCAGTTTTTATGCTTTTTGTTTTATTTTGGTATAATTCACATTTTTAAAACTCATATTTTTTTTGTGAAAACACAACCAACAAAACAAATGTTATTCATAAATAAAATGCTCAACACAGTTATATTTTAATGTATTGTTGGTTGTGGGGTTTGGGGTACATTAACATTTTATCATAACGTTAGATTATTGGATTTTTATGTTATATTATTATTCCTCACCTTGAGAAATGTGTGAATTAGCAAAACCTGAGCTCATCAAGGTTCCCTAAATTCCACCTTGAAACTTATTCTGAGTCATGTCCGGTTTAGATGGCAAGCTGTATTTTTTTCATAAAACATGAAAATGCATGTGTATTTTGTGTGCATTTTTCCAAATGTATGCATCAATTGTGCCCTTTTCAAAATGTACACATTCTTCTCCCATTAATTAAAGAATGTTTGTGCACCTTTTTCAAATGTGTGAATTTTTTGAACACATTTTTTGTGTGTGTTTCTGTGAATTGCATTGCAAGTTCTGAAATGTATGGCTGTCAACAACAGGTTGAGTTCGGTTTTGAGTCCAGTTCCAGGAGATGTGAACTGGGTGCTGTAAATTCTGGTCAAAAATGAACTGAAACAAATCTCATACACTTATACAAAGTAGTGTATAAATATTTTAAATCAATAAATTAATAAATATAATTTGAGAAATCTGGACCATATCTGAATCATTTAAAAATATCCTTTTAAAACTTGCTGAATGCTGGCGTATATGCCCAATCTTCCAAAGCCATTAATTTGCTCTCTGTAGCTGGAGATTCAGAGACCTTTTCATTTAGCTCATTATATGATTCAGGAAGAAAAATGGGTTTTTTTTTATCTGATCTAAGTATAAAAGCATAAGAGGATGGAGTGAAGTGGCAGAATATCATCCCTTCTATAAAACAGAAGCACCTTATGGATATTGGATGCCTTAATAGTCTAATATTCTGTTGATATGAAAGGGGGGATATTTCTCTTTAGAGGCACAAATGGAATTTTTCCTTCTGCCTGTCTCATTAAGTGACCTTACGGATGTCACTTTATCTCTCAGTTCTCCATAAGAAAAACTGGGATAGTCATCCATCTTGACATTACGGAGCAGTTTGTGATGACTGATTAGATAATCCTGGTGAGATGCGTTGACAGCAGTAAAGGGCAGTTTGTTTATATCCATAATAATAAGGCAGAACCTGGAAAAAGAATGCATGCATAAAGTCTCGGTTTAAGGGCACCAACTTTTGATTTAAAAGATGCTTGTAACTGGATGGGCATAGGGGGCAGAACTAAGTATAGATTGGGAAGCAAGGCATTGTAGACCCAGTGGCAGCAGAACTAATATAAAAAAGCTTTTTATTTTTATTTGGTGAAGTTCTCAAGACTAGTATTTCCAGGCTTGGAAATATTAATCTTATTGGCTCTGTTTGCTCTATTAGTGTGGTCAAGACTTGCACTTCTGGATTTGGAAATGCAGATCTCAGGGTCTTGTAATACTCACGTCAGACTCAAGGTGAACATTATGACCCCCGATTTCTTCTCTGGCTTGGACTAAAGACAGCCCATACACCTCCTCCTTCCCATCCAGCCAATGCAGGAACAGAGAGACTTCTTTCCCACTGCAAAGGTACCCATAAGCCATAGTGCCGGTGCAGAGCCACAGAAGCAATTGAAGTAAAGGTACATGTAAGAAAGTTTTGGAGAGCGTTTTTCACACTAAACAGCACACACACATACACACCCCGTCCCCGATATCTCTCCAAACGTTCTTCTTGGTAATACTGTTTCAGTCCAGATCTTCTTTGCATGAAAGTTGGAGAGAGATAATGAACGGGGAGAGAGAGAGAGAGAGAGAGAGAGAGAGAGAACTGGCACCACATAAATATTCTGGGAGGGTGTTCCAGGCACTAGGGGCAGCAAGGGAGATGGCCAAATCACACACAATTGGTTAAGGGAATGGCAAAGGATGTGTTAAGATTTAAACCAATCACTCACAGGAAAATCAGAAGGCCAAAATATCAAGCATTCAAACAAGATACGTAAGCCAACAATGTGAACTTCAATTGTGAAATGCCAGCAAACAGCAAACCTCATAATAGTAACAGCATGGCCATTGCCCAAGGCAATACCCTGATACATTGCTCAAGTAAATTATTCATATGATCAATAGTCTCTTTCCTGCCCCCTGACGAGTAATTTCACTGTTCAAAGCATCTTCTTGTCTATTGATGAACTTCTTCAACTTGGCTCTTTTCATCTCCTACTCTGGCTGGCTGATCACACTAACAAGCAAAGGATTTAATTCTTGGGGGCGGGGGGGGGGATTCTGGAACTCTCTGAGCTACGATCTGGGCCAATCCATGGATTCATTTTCAGTGTGTCTTCAAAATACTTTGGGGGCATTTCTGAGTGCATAGTTTGATCCTTTAAATCAGGAATGACTAAATGATGGCTTGCGAGCCAGAACGGCCCCCTGTACAAATTGTCTTATCCCTGGAGATCACATTTCATCCAGATATTCCACATAAAGGAAAAGCAATATGTTTTGCTCAATCCTGCCCCTAGACAGCCCTCCCTGCTAATTCTACCTGCCCCTTCCCATGAGAAAAAAATCTTACTTTTGAGAAAAAGTAGTGGGTAACCAGCTGCATGGATGGCTCACTAGGGACAGGAAAGGATTTGCTGGTTTCTCCTTAACAGAAAATTACGGTATGTTCCCGGAGATTTCCTTCCAGGGATCAGGGGATCTGCAGTTTTCCTTGCCTCCTGGTTAAGTTTGGGAGACAGAGGGAACTATAAACACCATTCTTCTGTGCACACTTCATCTCAGGGTTTTTATAAAAGCCTTTCTTGGGGGGGGACCCTTACTTTTTTTTCCCCAAGCATTCTCCAGGAAAGCTTCAAAAAATAGATTCTGAGATGAGCTAAGAAGAGTTCTCCCATTCCTACCTATGACTAGGGTGACGATTTACACATCACTAAAAAAGAGGAAACACATCACCAAGAAAGAGAACAAAAGAGGATACAGATTTGCATTAAATTTGCATAGGCTAATTTATACATATAATAACAAATTTAGGAATAATAATTATAATTTCAGTAGGAATACAATTTCACTACAGTAGACTGACCTCTGTGCTCACTCTGTCTACTGTGCAGGTGTTATTAAGAGCTGATGGTGGACAACTTCTAGACCACTGCTCTCCCTTTTTATGGTTCTTTATCTTTAAAGTGGACATGGACAGGAGTCAGGACAGGCCTTCAGATAGAGGACTGCGCTATGTATGATTATTCAACCTATTCAGGTTGAATAGTCAGTGTACCCTTAGGTACACAGTACCACAAAATATCCAGTTGGGGGTCTGGACCTGTGCCTCTCTCCATATTATTATATTATTTATCATCCACCTATCTTTCATCATGAAACTCAATGTGGCTACTCAGGATTCCCAGGTGGTCTCTCCTCCAAGCACTGACCAGACCCAGACTTGTTTAGCTTCAGCAAAGTGGCTGCCTCATGTGCCTTCAGACCATGCCCTGGGATATAAAGTATTTTCTGTTTACAAACTCTTTCCTGCCAGGTGGCTTGGAAATGATTGCTTACCACAGGTAACTAATGGGCTACTCATTATAAATGTGCCTTTATGTAATGGAGATGTGGAAATATGACTCTTACTTAGGCAGCAGTCCTATAAGCATTTACATGGGAATAAGTCTCATTGAATTCAATGAGGATTATATTTTAGTAGACACGCATAGGTTTGCACTGTAAAATAACAATGTTAAGCTATTTTCATTTTCATTAATTTCATTTGGTGATGGTACATTTATAACCTCAGAAAATTGTATGGTGAAATGTCACCTTACTATACTATAATTACATAGCGCAATTTCAGCTCGTTTTTGAAGCTTACAAAACCAGATACGGCTTAGGTTTGGATTATTCCCTTTAGCTATATCAGTGTGAATCCTTTGTCCAGAATGAATTTTAAAGTCGGCTTGTTTTGCAACTACATTGAGACTCTTAGAGGTTGTTTACCCCGTGGGAAGTTATTTTGGAGATAATGCCTTTTAAATACGTCTGCCAATAAGCCATTTGTAATCTTTGCTATCAAGAGAGGAAATACTTTGATAATTCCCTTTGGATAATGTTTGCACACCTGAGTGGTCATTTTGAGATTGTTCTGAAGAAGTTATATACAAAAGAGACAGATACCAGAAAGCTTCTCATTATTTTGAGGCTGTCTTTTATTGTGTAAATGTAATATAAAGCTTAATAAAACTTTAATCTTTAATATGCACAGTGTGTGTAACATAAACCTGTCCACAAGATCTTATAATTGTGTAAACCTTGTATTTTTTGTATGAAAACTTTTATGATGGATTCTTTATGAAAATATTGTGTAATATATGGGTACTATATAGTCATTTGTTTGGCAACTTTTCCAGTCTGGAGGTAGTTTTTGTCCTTTAATATTGACCAGAGTCTTCCTGTAGTTTATGAATTTTAATTGTATTATTGAACTGTAAATGTAGGCTTATCGATACCATCCTTGGCAGATTTTTTAGAAGGCTAATCCAAACTTTATTTCCTGGAATTACAGATAATTTCCAGGGAACTGCTCCTGGCAACTGTGGAAAGTACAGAAACATCCCAAATGCTTACACGGTGCTTAAGTCATGGTACAAGTCCAAAGGCATTCCAGTATGCCAGTTTGTTAAAATGTGTATCCCCAGGGCGCGTCAAGCCTGATTCCACAAACAGAAAAGTGACTGGAAAGTTTGATGAAGGTGAACAGTTTTATAAAAGCAGATGTTCTGTCATTTTTATTCTTCTCTGTTCCAGACTTATGAAAATAAAACTCCATCACTAGGTGCTGAGGAGGAGCAGTGGCATTGTATGGTGTCTTGCACTGCAAACCCAGAATGAGTTCTTTCTCTATTATCCTAATTATTTGATTTGATTGAGGTTATTTGAATATTAATATGCTATGGTACACTCACTGGTAGGGAAAGGGAAGAAATTTGTTCAGTTTGCATTTTCATGAGAACTTACTGTCTTTCACACTTTCGAATCACTATATCAGGGCTCTCCAACCTTGGGTCCCCAGATGTTGCTGGACTACAGCTCCCAGAATCCCTTGCCATTAGCCATGCTGGCTGAGTACGCTGGGAGCTGTAGGCCAGCGACATCTGGGGACCCAAGATTGGAGAGCCCTGCACTATATGAACAGAAACTCAGTTATCCTTTGAAAGTCGCACTGCTCCGAATTTTGCAATGGAGTTCTATCAAAAAATGGATTAAAAATGCATATATTTGAGAAAGTAATATTTAATAATGTTCAAAAATGCATTTTATTAGGGGTGTGTGTGTGGGTGCGTGCGTGCGTGCGTGCGTGCGTGGGTGCATGCAGATAGGAGCTCCTGGAATCACCGCTAACGGACATCACTTTGGAGGGGGAGGGAAGGAGGCTGGAGCAGCTTCAGGATACCTCAATACCAGCATTCAGCACATGTGTGAGGTCATACAATAGTGCAAGACATGCAACATATGATCCATCTGTTCAGCATTCACAATTCTTTGTTTCCTTAGTTTTATTAAATCAGTTGGAACTTGGAATATATATAATCTTGAAGTTAACTAATCACACACTGACCGCTGTGTGATTATCTACCAAGTCCTTTCCTTTATGTCCAATTTAAAATTGATTTGGCTGCTTATTTGCCTATTACATATGTTTCTGATTGTACAATTAAAATTAAACACTACAAATAAAATAAGTATTTATTAAGTACTTCACATTTATTTTTTATTTCATGCATACATCACGGTACTTACTGCTGATACTCAATTGCAACAGGTTTAAATCTATTAGCTCTCCCCACCGTCTGCAAATGGTCTTTATCAATAATTTGCCTTACGTACACATTTTCTTATGTGAACCAGAACTGAACCGGTTGGTTATGTGTTCTCAACTGGTTACTGAACATTCATTGGCCCAGACCAGAACAGCTTCAGTTGCAACTGAACCTGAATTGGAAATGAACCAAAAACTTTAGTTGTTTGCATCCCTATTTAAACTTAGAATACAAAAACTCAATTTTAGTTTGAAGGCTGTCTTCAGTTTAAAATATGAATGTTAAGCGGTACATAGTAGATAATAACATAGTAGATCTGTTATGTGACTAAACTCTTTTTGATATGCTCAGATCTGTCTTTTATAGGCAGCTGGTTAAGTACCCATTTCCTCCTTCATACAACACAACTCTTGAACGTCCACTGAATGGTATTTGGGAGATTGGAAGAGCAAGTTGGGCTTAGCCCTCTACATCAGGGTTCTCCAACCTTGGGTCCCCAGATGTTGCTGGCCTACAGCTCCCAGCATACCCAGCCAGCATGGCTAATGGCAAGGGATTCTGGGAGCTGTAGTCCAGACTCCAGCAACATCTGGGGACCCAAGGTTGCAGAGCCCTGCTCTACGTGCATTTACTGTAACTGCATTAGAACTTGATAAGTGCTTATCAATGGACTGTTCAAGTAAAATGATTTTGTAAGAAGAGGAAGAGTTCCTTTTATATTGCTATTCACTGTCAGTCCATTTCCCCCTCAATGGTAATGAACCCGTGATTCTTCCATTGCATGCTTCAAGACTGTAGGGATCTACAAGAATTTCATTTCCGTTCACAAATCATCAGAACTTGCCCCATGTGCAACCCTGAATGGGAGAGCATTTTTTCAGAAAAAGCTTGCATATTCCTGGAACTTGTGTTCACGTTAAAAAAAATGCATATATATATTTCTTTGAAAAACGCACATTTTAAAATGAACATTTTACCAAAAATATGCATTTTCACTCTTTAGTCAATGGAAGAAAGTGCACACTTTTGAAAAATGCACACAGAAATGTGCACTTTCCCCATTTGAACAAAAAGAAAAAAAAGGTTGCTAACAAAAATGGGAGGCGAACTAAACTTCAAAGTGGCATTCAGAGATCTCAGCGAGCTTAAGCATTTCTGTTCTCCCATCCCTGTCCAAGTGTTGCATATGAAGCTGCCTTATAACATCTCTTCAAGGTCTCAAGCAGAGATCTTTCTCAGCCCTGCTAGCTAAGTTCCCTTTTAAATAAGAGATGCTAGGAAATGACCTGGGACTTTCTGCAAGGAAAGTGTATGCACTTCAACTGAACTACATGATAAGATTATTGAATGGGAAGTGTTAAAAAGGTAGCCTATACCTGAACCACTATCTAGAAAGCCTCCTTTTGTTATGATGCATCTCTGTTCTCTGGCTGTTAAACAAGAACTTAAGAGTAATCAAACATCCAAAGCCCTGAGCAGTTGATCATTTCAAAGAGGTTAGGGTGGCCTTAGGACATTAGATACTTACTCAACTTCTTTCTATTGTCTTTTTCTTCTGTTACCTCTCTAAGGTTCCTGCGCATGTGTCATGTTTCCTTGGCTTGCAGAGGGCAAAAAAAAGAGCAAGGAGTGTATGCTTCTGTGTTAACATTTATTTAGGGTAACCAACCTTGCATGGGAATACATTTTGTGCCCTAAAAATCAGAAATACAGTTCTTACAGCTTTCTGATTCACTGAAAACAATTTATTCTCCCTGACGCAGTGGTCTGGAAACTCTTCAGTCCAGCCACTGAGAGGATGCTTGCCTATATTCAAGAAAATGTCAAGGCATAAAATAACTGGCATGGAAATTTTAACGCCCCACTGTGCACTATAACATTTAACATCAAAGGTGATACAACCAGATCCATAACCAGAAATATTGCGGTGGAGTGGTCTAAGGGGACAGAGAATCATTGCAGAACCATCATTACAACCAAAACACCTGTTGGGTTTGTGTGTATGTGTTTACATATTCTGCTTTTTGCTGAGGCCCTAAAAGCCCAACTTACAATAGTAATAAAAATGCAGACCGCCTTCTCCTATATATACCCAGCTGACCATTAAAATCTTCAGAGGAGGCCTTGCTGGTCATTCCACAACCAAGAGAATGTTGTCTTGTAATATTTCGAAGGCAGGCCTTCTTCGTGGTGGTGCCCACCGTCTGGAATACCCTCCCCCATGCAGTTTGGGAGGCAGAAAATGTGGTCTGTTTTAAAAGCCTCCAGAAAATGCACTTGTTCACCCAGGCTTTCTCTGGCTTGTAATTAATTGCTCATATGCTGCTCCATCCTATTGTTCCTTGTATTGTTTGTACTGTTGCTAGGGATGTGTGAGGATTTTGTTCAGGGGCTGGAAATCCAGTGGACTAGCTGGGCTCGACTACCTGAATTGTTTTTATTTAGCCGGGGGCAGGTCAGGTCCCTGCGGATCGCCCACCCCTAACTGTTGTTGTAGTTGAAATTGTTTTAATATTAAATAAAGAAACAAGCAATACATTAAAATAATACACTTAACATCAAATGAAACAAAAACAAGCTGAAGCGAGAGCAAGTGCCCCTGGTTTGGCTTCACTATCATCCTCTCTCTTCTGTTCCTTCCCACAAGTCAGTGAGCAGCAGATGGACCTGTGATGGAGGAAAGGCCAGTTCAGCTGAAGCAGTGAAAGCAATTGTGGATAAAGCAGCAATGCTCAAAGTAAGAGCTGAGCCACCATAGGGAGTCACAAATTGTTCCCAGGGAAGGCATGGGAGCCTTCTGGCACTCCTGGGCCTGTGTGAACCAGTTCCAGCAGCCTGACACATCATGGCATCAATTTATCTCTAGTGGAGCTAGCCGTGGCTCATGAAACAAAAGCTCAAAGCAAGTGGGGAAGAGCCATCAACGCATGCCCCTTACTACTGATATGCTAGTGCAACATTACACTGGTGCTAGGGAAGCCAGGCTACCCTGACAATGCTTAGGATGCCACATCAGTGGCTCCACCGAGACTTTGACCAAATGCAGTAGCATCAATGACTGCGCCAGCACAAGCACTAATTGGATCCAAGCACAACACCAGTGCCAGTACTGAGGTCTAAGTGCTGGATCCTGACTTCTAATGCTGCAGGTTAGAAAAAATACTGGATCAAGCAGTGGATCTTTCGGTATTGGTGCAATGCCAGTGACTTCTGGCTCCATTCTTATGTTAATTATCAGTGCAAGAGGTGATCTGGGAGGAAAGTTCTATTGAAATCATTGGAACTTCCTTCCATTGGACTTTTGTTTCTACAGGCAAGTAATGTTCACATTTTAACTCATCAGGCGATCACTCGTGACCGAGTAAGATTGTCTTCTGGGATAAAAGGAGGAAATTCTAAAGAAGATTGTGTAGACTCTAGCGATGGGTCCGTAAGTGACTGTGGAGGCCAATTCTAGATCCACACAGCTTCCCACAGTGAGGACAAAGGTTACCAGATAGAAGATGGTCCTGTAAAGGATTCATTTGACGTGCTTTTCGCTTAGCACGTTTCTCCCTTTCACCTTGCACTCGGGCTTCTTCAAAGTCCATGGAACCTTTGTGAAAGGCCAACCTCCATTTAGATCGTTCATGGGCCAGAGCTTCCCAGTTTTTGATGTTTATATTGCATTTTTTTAGATTAGCCTTATGAACATCTTTAAACCTCTTATATTGACCACCAATATTCCGCTTTCCATCCTTGAGTTGGGAGTAAAGTAACTGCTTTGGGAGACGGCAGTCAGGCATTCGAACAACATGACCGGTCCACTGAAGTTGGCGTTGAAGGATCATTTTTTCAATGCTAGTAGTCACCTTGAAGTGGTGAGTGGGCTTGCGTGTTCCGATGAATCCTGGGAGCAATGCCGTCGGGAGCTATGTACTCCCAGTAGGGTCACCCATGGCGGTAAGGTCCGGGGAGAGGAACCAGACAAAGAACATTTTAACTACAGGGAGCTAAACCCTGTGGTGTTAAGCTGTATGGAGAGGGCTTCACATTTTTATCTGACTGCACAATGTAAAGACAGCTACGATTAAGCATTAACTCATGTTTATCTGACCTCTGGAAAGGGCACTTCTATATGCCCATTAAGCTACATCGTGGCTCACCTAACCATTAATGGTTAGTAGGGCAGATGAAAGCCACTGTTTACCTGACATTTTCTGAATTGTTTTCCCCCCCTTTTTTTCAGATGTTGCATTAAGGAATCTGAATAGTGATAGTGCCTTGAATTTCTAATCAATCTTAACATAACCTGTAGATTCTAAGAACTTTTTTCCACAACCAAGATTCAGAACTTGTCATTCAAGGGCAGGTATCCCCAAATTATCTTCTTGATATAGCATCATCAGTGTAATAAACGAGCAAGGAATTTAAGCTTCACACCTCTAGCTCATGTGCAGGCTTCCATATATTTCTCTATAAAATAACCAACATCTACCGAAAGGTAAGTTCCCCACGGTTGAAAACTTAGGATGAAAGAGAGATGAAAATAATCAAGTCTTGCCTATTCTTTTAAAACTACCAACCTACATTCACCTTTTGCATGTGTAAGGTACTCTAAGGGATTGATGCATTTTCCAATTCGGGGACAGAAAGCAGAGGGGATGCACATTCGCTGCCCCCCCCCACACACACACACTTTATATATGACCTGGAAGCATGGGAAGAGGAAGCAGAACCCATGAAGGATGGGTGAATCTCTCAGTTTCACTTTCTCCTGCATTCCAATTTTTAATTTTAAAACCCAAGTTCTGTTTCTTCTGAACATGAAGAACTTTGTGAATTTTGGTAAATCCTTAACAAAATGAAACTAAATTCTCACCCGTCCCTAAAAATCATCCTTCCACTCTTTGCTGCTACTTTACAGCATTCAGAGAAACACCCAGTATCAGAGCTTATAAATAGATTTCTAGAACCGCATAGTTGTCTACAAGGGCAGGTTCAGATGTCCCATGTGTCCTTAGATTGAAATAATCAATGCTTACTTTTTAAAAAAGCTATCTTCATTCAAGCACAAAACCTGGGAACACTGAAAGATGATACCTCTATAGGGGAGTTTCTATATCAAGCCATTCCTCTTCTCCTACTACTGTATCTCATTTTCTTAGCAGTTGATTAGAATCCATTTGGTTCCACTGGGATACACCCAATGACACTCCCCTGATAAACAGATATAGGGGAGATAGAAGAAAATAACATATTGCTGGTGGTGTTTAGAAAGTTGTTAAAACCACATATTCAACATCCACTTATCTTTTATGTATACAGATATTTGTAGTGATAAATGGCCCATTAAGGAAAGTGATTGTCTGAAGGGCTGAAGCAGACTGTGGGCCTGCATACTGAGCAACATCTTTGACCGTTTACTGCTCATCTTTTCTATTATTCGTTATGTTGCTCCATCAGTTTATGTACTTCCAGCATGTCAGCACAGAGTACAGGTAGAGCGGAAAGAAATGCAGTCTTAAAGGCAATCTGCAGCTGATTGCAGCTCAGAACTTTTCATGTTTCATGATCCCTCCAGTATCAGAGGCAGCATGCCTATGTACACCAGTTGCTGGGGAGCATGGGCAGGAGGGTCCTGTTGCACTCATGTCCTGCTTGTGGGTTACCCATGGGCAGCTGGTTGGCCACTGTGTGAACAGAATGCTGGACTAGATGGACCCTTGGTCTGATCCAGCAGGGCTCTTCTTATGTTCAGAGAACATGTATGAACTAGCTGTTATAACTAGTTCTGGACAAAACAGGCTTGCACAACCACCAATGTACTTTTTTTCTTTGTGTTCTTCACTCCCTTCCCTCCTTCAAGGAACTCTGTCTGGTAATGGCATTCTAAAGTCTCAGGCAGTATCCTTTCCCCCTCCCTGCTACCTGAGGTCCTTTTAAACAGAGATGCCAAGAATTAAATCCGGGAATTTGTGCATGCAATGCATGGGCTTCGCCACTGAATGATGGCCCTTCCCTGTTACTGACATTACTTCATTGGAACGGAAGCACAAGGGTCACACATAAGGACAGTACACTAGCTGTGTTAAATCTTCCCATGCAATTAGAATACTTTGTATCTCTGATCAGATAATAGTTCATTTTATATTAATTACCTAATCGGTCACAAATTTCCAGAAAGCTGGCCTTACATTCTTGAATTTCTTGTATCTGTCACAAAGGTAGCCAAACTACATAGATTTAGCTCTCCGTTCTTCTTTGTCCATCAATTTATTGATCCAACTTGGCTTACTTCATTTTTGTTTCTGTTCCTCGAATACCGTCCAACTTATTGACAAGTTTTTAGTGTCACATACTGTAAGATTTGACATACGGACAGGATCCTTGACTGGCTTCCACTATATAACAGCCCTGGTCAACAACTAATATTTAACAGGGGGTATATTTTGAACTCCACAAGAGCCCAGGGTCCCTGTCAAGGGTAGGATGACATCTACCCTTGGCAGATGATCTGCCAAGGGCCCATAACCCAGCAGGATCCCACTGACAAGAGCCCCCTGGAGATGCTCCTCCTCTTCACCATTGCAACCTGCTTGTTCACCCACCTCTCACTCTGGCCCAGACAATGGGGGTGGTGAAAAGGAGGAGCAGCAGATGCCACTGCTTATTTGCTCACTGCCTATCTGCCTATCAAGGAAGCAAGTGGTAGCAATGAAGAGAAAAAGGATGAGGAGCAATAGCAGCTGGTGACAATGGTGGTGAGAAGGTCAACTCAGTGAGAGAGGGAACCCACTAATGGTGTCTTGCCCAAGGGCCCACAAAAACCTGGGGCCAGCATTGCAAAGGTCATCTACCTATTTTGGACGGGGATCCATTCTTCCTTAAGAATCGGGTTCGCAGCTTCAAGGTGCTCCTGTATCCTGTGCCACTTGTTGGTGCACAGGTGGCCACAGCTGCAACTCATTTTGGTACCCCAGTTGCACCCTTTCCTGGAGAGATAAGGACTGGTCATAGTGATGCATGCCTTGGTGACATTCAGATTCTGCTACTGTAATGAGCCTTTGAAGAGTATTTGGAAACTTCTTGTGGTTCAAAATGCAGTTGTAGAAATTCTGATGTTATAAATAGCTGGGATTATGGGGTGAGGTACAGACTGAGACTCAAAATCTAACTGCAATCTTAGAACACCTTTATTTAGATAAAGTTCAGTTAAATTCAATCCATGCACACTTTCCACATCACTCAATAGTTACCAATCTACTAGCAGCAGAACCTGATGGCTAGCCAGGTCGTATGATCAGAAGCACAGCTGTTTCTCTAGTGTCCATGGCTTGGCTTCCCTCAGAGTTCTGCTGTTCACCTGCTGGCAACATTCCTGAATTAGATGACCCTTGCCTCAGGTTTTGAGAATATCTTGGAAGTCTCTTTGTCCAGTGTTTTCCCCCAAACTCAGCTAATTATATGCATCTTGTCATTCAGGTGCCCTGGTCAGCTTTGCACGTACACAGACCCGTCTTTCCAATCCTTTTCCTTCTGGTAATTTTGCACATTTCTTCTGGAAACTTTTCTACATTCAAACCTCATGAACCCTTTCACCCAAAAGGGGGCCATTATATGATTATACATGGCACTGAATGATGGTGGAACTTCTTGTGCCTTCCCACCAAGAGACATTTCCAGGAATGCTCCTCAAATATGGTGAAGCATTGTTTCAGTGGCATCAGGAGGGGGGGGGTGATTGCCATGAGGAGTTCCCCCATCATAAGCAGTGGCAAAAAAGAGAGAGAAGAGGAACTGTCCCCAGTACCTGTAAGCTCCAGCTCAAAATAACTTCCTTAGATTTTGTGAAACCCGAATTGACCCTCAATTTCAGGGCATCCTATTTCATCTGCCTCCCAAATTACAAGCCAAATATTTTTCTGTAAGGAATTTTGGCTCAGCCCTATATGGAAACAAACTAAATAGTAAAGGCTGAACTGCATGGTAAGCCTGTCCATCTAAACAGGTCACAAGGCTGCAGTCCTATACACAAGGGACACTGGTGACTCCAATTTTGGTGGGGCTCCTTTTCCATTGCAGACTTTTCAGGTTTTATTTGGAGCTTCCTAGGAGCTATCCATAGTGCTCAATGGTGGTGACCCTATTTTGGGGGTGGAGTTCAGCACCATGGATAGCTCCTTTGAAGCTGCAAATAAAACCTGCAAAATGTGCAATGGAAAAGGAGCCCCACCAAAATTGGAGTCACCAGTTCCACTGAAACAGGAGTACTGAACCTCTTTCAGCCCGAGAACCAATTTCCATTTTGGAGACGCTCTTGGGAGCTGCATTCCAGTGCTGGGTGGGGCCAAAGCCAAAGGGGGTAGGCCAGGAATACCCCAAATACCAGCTCATTTTAGCTTAAAAGCTCTTACTGCCAGTAGCTATGCCTTAGGAGAGGCATTTCAACCTTTTAGGATGGGGAAAACTGCACAAAAGCCAGGAAACCACCAAATGATTGACAGTAGGGGCATGGCCAAGGGAAGGGGATAGGGGACATGACCACTTGGGGAGCCCTGGAGGGGCAGTTTTGCTATACACACTCACATGAGAGTAAGTCACTTTGAACTCAATGAGTGGGTTCACACAACACAATAAACCATGGAGGTTTATAAGCTATGTCTGCTTCAGAGTGGCTTGTTGTGTTGTCTGAACCCAGTAGCATGGTTTGTTAACCATGTACAAGCCACTCTGGCTGGGTTCAGACAACACATGAAGCCACTCTGAAACAAATGTGGCTTATAAGCCACCATGGCTTATTGTGTTGTTTGAACCTGGTCAATGACATTCACTTTTGAGCTGGTATGCACAATATTGTGCTGTAAGAGGAGCAATATTTATTCACCACATACTGGCAGTCTCACAAGGCCTTCATATGGCAACCATTCTATGAAACATATCGCTTAGTTCTTCTTAGGGGAAGCTCGCACCAGTAAGTTTGTTTTCCTACTTTGTTGGCCTCTGCTTCTTTTGCTTATGGAATATTTGCCAAACAAAGAGCAATTTTCTCCTTATGCAGGAGTCAGCTAATTAGCACAGTACCCTGTCATTCTGTCACACTGACTTGACAAACAATATAGCAGATTAAAGAGTTGCTAATTGGCTGATACTGTTAGCAGCAATTTCACAGCGCTAATGTACCAAGAAAACATTAAAAAGTTGCTTTGATCAGACTATGGAAAAATTACAGAAAGCGAGTCTTGAAAGAATAGTCAGTAAGGGTAAAGTTATGTGATGTGGAAAAACACGCATTATCACTTTGGAAAGACAGGAAACATGGTGATATGGCGGGGGGAAGAAAGAAAAGAAAAAGTGTGAACACAGTGATATAATCTGAGGGAGTAACAGAAATAAATCATATGCTATGATGTAAACAACCACAGGGTTGCTCACTTGCACTCCAACACACATGTGCATACACACACACACACACACACACACACACGAGGCCACTGGCTGCTGTGAATCACCAAAAAAGAGGACAGGAGAGCCCGTGTGGCGTAGTGGTTAGATTGTTGGACTGTGACTCAGCAGATCTGGGTTCTAGTCCCCACTCAGCCATGAAGCTCACTGGGTGACTTTGGGCCAGTCACTGACTCTCAGCCTAACCTACCTCACAGGGTTGTTGTGAAGATCAAAGGAAGAGAAGGAAGATCATGTAAGCCACCTTGGGTTCCTTGCAGGTGGGATATAAATGCAATAAATAAATAAATTGCATAGGCTAATTTATATGTATAGATGCAAATTTAGAAATTATTATAATTTAAACAGTAATGCAGTACATCTTACGGTAGTATGGAAGACTGCAACTAAGTGGCCTATGTGCCTACCTGTTCAGTCTGCTGTTCAGGTGCTCACTGTTGGTGGGCAATAGTTCTTACAGTTCTTAATTTTTGAACAGACAGCCCTTCATATAGAGGACACCTTTGAATAGAAGATGGTCCTCTGGCAGTCCTTCAAACAGAGGTCTGTCCTCTGTAAAAGAGAGCACATGGCCATCCTAAACCACACATAACTCAATTTCCCACATCACACGAAAGTTGAATGGCTGTTCCTGTACATATTGCAAAATCAAATGGCTCTGTAATGGTTCATGCCCACCAGCTAGAACCAGCATCAGGGGGTTGACACATGCCACTGACTAAGGTCGATGCCACTAAAGGCAACCCACCACCAAGAGCCCCCTGGCTATGTTTATTGCTTGGTTCCCTTTTCCATGACCCAAAGGGGGCAGGTGGTGAGTGATTGATGGTGGAGAGGAGGAGGAGCTGTCTGCTCCTTGACTCAACGGCATTGACTCAGTCACCTATCAGCTCTCTCCCTGGCAAGTGAGCAGGCAACGGTGGCAGGAAGGAGAAAGAGCAGCAGCTGGAAGCAATGGCAATGAGGAAAAGGTAAGCCTACTGAGAGAGGGGCCCTGCCCAAGGCTGTCTACATCTGTAGCTGGCTACCAACTGCAGGTGACCACTTACCCATTGCCAAAAAGAGGAAATGCATCACCCCAAAGGAGAACGAAGGAGGATACAGATTTGCATTAAATCTGCATCTGCAAATTTAGATACGTAGATGCAAATTTAGAAAGAAACAGAAATTCAAGACATCTCGCCATAGTGGGGAAGACTGCCCAGGTGACTTGTGTGCTTGACTGCTCGGTCTGCTGTCCAGGTGCTCACTGTGGGCGGGCAACTTCAAGGCCCCTCCTGCTCTCCCTCCTTTATCTTGGGACCAGACTTGGACTGGACAAACAGAGGATGACTTCAGATAAAGGACTGTCCTCTATAAATTAGGGCACGTGGCCACCCTACTACCATTACATGGAAGTAAACTGATTATCAAAATAGCATAGAGTTCAATGCATTTCAGCTCAGTGGAGAACCCTTGCAAAGTTTCAGCAGAATTTTGGAAAACATCATGCTTTGGAGATGTGTTGCTGAAGCAGAAGATATAGAGCAGGGGTGGCGAACATGTGACCCTCCAGATGTTGTTGAACTACAATTCCCATCATCCCTCACCACTGACTGTGCTGACTAGGGATGATGGGAGTTGCAGTCTAACAACATCTGGAGAGCCACACATTCCCCAGCCCTGATACAGAGCTTCAAGAAAACTGCCTACCAAGATTCTTTCACAATTCAGAAGACACACCCAGCATTTTACATGAATGACAAGTATATGTGTGTATATGTGCACGTGATCAGCAATTAATTTTTCCCCCTCCTCAATGCTCTGTACAAATAATACATAATTAATCCTAAGTAAACCTTCTAGTATGATGATTGGAAATGCCAAGAATGAAGAGTCCTTGAACCTACAAAGAGAAATCAGATGAGTGAAACAAAGCAAATAATATTGCCAAGATCCTCTATGGGCAGAAATGAACCTGGGCACTTTACTGATGGTAGTGAAGAGGTTTCAGTCACACTAGCCAAACATCTGCTGTTATGGGTAATATCAGTTGTATAATGCATGGAATCAAGAGGCAAGAAGCATTGATATTGCTAGCAGTGGAGTAGGTAGCATAGTATTAAGTCATGCAAAGTAGCCCTCCATTTAGGCTTTGGTATGGCCTGGGTTATTGATAGGGGGTGATGGGCACTAATGGTCAATTTGGTTTCTCCAGTCTAAGCCAGTTTGGAACATACTGTGGGCCATACTTATCATCTATCAGAGTAGGGATTGGCAGGGGGGGGGCAGGCAGGACCCAGTTGTTTAAAATAGCTATTTCTTGGTCACTCATGGAGCAGGGGTGTGGAACCATTTTCAGTCAGAGGGCCACATTCCCTCCTGGCTAATCTTCCAGGAATCTCATGCCATCAGTGGGCAGGGCTAAATTTAAAAGTGGCTAGGGTCAAAATTAACAGTGAGTAGGACCAGCACCTCTCCCTCCCTCTCCCTCTCTTTCTCATGTCGACACACACCCAGTCCTTGCTTCACCAGCCTGATAGGCTTCCATTTTAGCTGGGAAAGTGGGGGCAATGCAGCCAATTGCACTGGTGGAGCAGTGCCCTCTTCTTCAGTGCTCAGCTGTTTCCCTTGGGAAAGGTGAGGGGCTAGAGGCAAAGGAAGCCTGCTCCATTGGGAGCCACCATCTCAAGACAGTGGGGGCTCCTGATGGAGCAGCTCACTTTTCACCCTGCTCAATTGTCTCCTGACCTGATCTGCGGGGTGGGGGGGAAGAGATTGTGGTGAGGAAAGGTGTAAACCACTCCCCACTTGATCTCCTACCCTGCTCCCATAGGATTCATAGCCTACTCCCATACATTTATTTATTATATTTATATCTCACCTTTTTTCCCTGCAAGGAACCCAAAGTGGCTTACATGATCCTCCTCCTGCTCCTCACCATTTTATCATCACAACAGCCCTGTGTGGTAGGTTAGGCTGAGAGTCAGTGACTGGCCCAAAGTCACCCAGGGAGCTTCACAGCCAAGCGGGGACTAGAACCCGGATCTCCCGAGTCCCACTCTGACACTCTCACCACTACGCCACACTGGCTCCCATCTGATTCTGCTTGCCTATTAAGATCTTCTGAGGACCCTGGGGGGACTCCCTTTTCCGGGAAGCCTCCTTACTTCCCAGCCTTCAGGAAGTTCTGTTGTGCTTTTGATATTGTGATTGCTTCTGTGTTGCTGTGCCTGTTTCCTCAGGAAGTGGTTGAGCAGATGCTTTAGATTCAGAACGTTCCACGTTCAGTCCCCCGGCATCTCCAGACGGGGCTAGAAAAATCCCTCCCTGAAACCCTGGAGAGCCACTGCCAGTCAGCATCGACAATAGCGGGCTAGATGGACCAATGGCCTGACTCAGTATAAGGCACCTTCCTATTGTGGTTCATGTTTGGTTTTGTTTATTTTGACTGATTATTCTCATCTTTGGATTTTTATTGTTCTTGTTGAGTTCTGTGAACTGCTTTGGGGGGCTCTGTGTGGCACCATAAATAATACAATACAATACATCTATTGTAGGAGGGAAAGAAACATAAGGGAGGAGGAAAGGGAGAGAGGAGAGGAAGGAGGGCTGGAGAATTGCAATGGGACAGAAGTGGACTACACACAGTTCTTTTAAGTCTTTCATTGTAACTCCAATCAAGGCCTGTGGCTCACGCTGCCTCAGCTTGTCTGAGCGTGGAAAGCTAAGCAGGGTCAGGCCTGGTTATTACTTGGATGGGAGACCCCCTCCTCTAGTTTCCTGCATTGAGCAGGGGGTTGGACGTGATGGCCTTGTAGGCCCCTTGCAACTCTATGATCTATGAATATAAGCCATATAAACACATATATTTCTTTCCGGGTTGCCCAGTACCACCATCATCAGCCAGTCTGAATTCAGGTGTGCTGGTAGTAATCCTTTGGAAGACATTTTTTTTTCTATATTAGTGAGTTTTGCACGTACCTTCCCTCCACAAGTTATAGTTGTTGAATGAATCCATCTTGCCAACGATGGACATTTTTATTAAGACAGGAGAGCAAGCCTGCCTTCCATGAATCGCAAATGACAAACAAGCCACACCGGTTTGCAAGATTTTTGTGTGCCAAGCAAATGTCCTTTCTCTGAGTGAATCGGCAAAGTCAAACCAACACATCACAACTTAAAGTGAGATGAAGCATAAACATAATTCTCAACAACCCCACGAGACGTGGAAACTAAATGGATATTACTTTGAGGGAAAGCTGAACAATATTCCGAAGAAGAGAAAAGAAAAGAAGAAATAGAACACTTTGTCAGCAATGAGACAGTCTATAATAATTAAAGTCAAATGGTTAAATAAATGTTATTCTCTGTATTTCTACTGCACACCTCTCTCTCTTTTATATCTTCTACACATCTTTCTATTTAACTCCAGCTGTATATAAACATAACTAGAAGGTGATTCTACCACCAGGCTTATAATTATAAATCTGGAGTTGTAGATTTAAAGATGAGACAGAATCACCTTGTGATGCCAGGTTCTGAACTATTTCTTAGGCAGCATCATACTCTACAGTCACAATGATCATATGCATAAATAATCATCCTTAGCATTTATACAATGCCTATTCAAACATTAACACAGTAAGCCTTACAGCAACCCATTTAGCAGGTCAATATCTATTCTCCCAATGCTGATCCTAAGGGCCTTAAGCTACTCATTACAGGAGATCCCGGGCATTCTTCAGGAGCTCCTAGTTCATACTGAGAAGCTAGGCCATAGTCAGCAGTTCAGTATGGCCAGATGCGATCCACTTGGCCTTGCTTCACCTGATCCTGCTGGGCCAAAAGGTTGCAGTATATTCTCTGACCGCCTGGAGTGGTGGTGCTGCAGAGCAGCAGACAAACAGCTTAGTCTGCCTCAGCTGTACCCTGTCCCAGTGGTTCAGGGAGTAAAGTGCATGGGTCCCTGGTTTGAGAGTCCAATATAGTTCCCATATGGATGCTACTAAAACATGGCTGACTATGGTGTCTTCTCCAAGTAGTGTCTCTTACTACTTAGGTCCTTTGCATTGAAGAATCTTCATACCAATTATTCATATTTCTGGTAGTGGTTGGGCCATTGTGAAGGCTCTTGGTATGATGTAGAAGCTTCATACATCGAGCAGGGCTATATCCTAGAGATTCCACAAAGAACTGCCACAACATGGAAGCTAGGTTTGACAGCTGTATGGGGGGCATTGCCTGGCCCTGGCCTACTCCTGTGCCTTGAAATGCAGCTTGATCAGCAGAAATAAGCAGGGGAAGCATTTTTATAGCATGGAGATGAGCACTACCACCTGCTATTGTAAGCAAATCAAGATGCTGTTAGAAGTGAAGCATATATCCGGTTTTATTTCACCATGCCATATATTTAATATTAAAGACACATGTGATCTCCTGATGTGGCTGCCCTAAGTCTGACCTCAAACCAGAAGTTCTGAGTTCAGCTGGTCATAGAATCATAGAATTTTAGAGTTGGAGAGGATCTTGGAGGTCCTCTAGTCCAATCCTCTGCTCAATGCAGGATGTCCAATGCACAATGTAACTACTGCCTCCCTGATAGGTGGCTGTCCAACCTCTGCTCAAAATTTAAATACCTCCAGCAAAAGAGAGACACTGCCACCTGAGGCAGTCTGTTCCACTATACTAGTGACTATAGTACAGCTCTTACTATTGGGAAGTTTCTCCTAATGTTTAGAAAGGCTTAATTAGAAAAGTAATTGAGATCTATTATTGGTGGAATCAAAGTTTGCTTAAGATGGTGATATAAGCTGGAGATGCTAAAGAGAGATTGTCTATGCCATAGGACCTATAGCTTGAAGGAACACTATTATTCTGGCTACAGGTGATGAAAAATGAGTAGTTCTAATCTGGATATTTCCTGGAAAAACCACTGATGTCACTATTGATAGGATTAATCAGGACTGTGAGGAAAGATGCTTCTCAACTCTTGAACTCTGCTTTAATTTAAAGATGATTTGGTCAATACAGCATGTGCCTGCTTCTAGCTCAAGTGCATGTTAATTAACCAAGAATATTTGCTCATCTTTTGTCTTAGAGTATGTGATTTTAATATGTGACCTGAAAGCTGACTCATGTACTCCAAACCAGGATATAAACTGATGCCAAAAAAATTGTAAAACTCATTCAATGGCTTTTCCTCTGCAATGAATCGCTTTGATTAAGGATAATCAAGGTGTTTTGTTGTTGTTGTTGTTGGGTTTTTTGTACCACCCAAAGACTCTGCCAGCTTGCCTGCCAGAATTTCTTTGAAATTCTCTCTTCCTGCTTCTATGGAGATTGGAAGAAACTGCCAACATTTTCAATTCTGCGTATCTTTTTCAGGAGGTTTGAACACTTAAGAGGTTGGTTGCAGGCCTCACTTGACTCCAGACATTTACAGTTCCAGGAGAAACCTTGACAGTTAAACTGATAAAAAGGTAGCATACATTTGTACTGTAGAAATGCTTTAATATAGCAGGACTCAGGGCCTTGGGCAAGACACCCTCAATATAGCCCCTGCCTCAATGAGTCTTCCTTCTCACTGCCATTGTCACCACCTACTATTGCTCCTCAACATCTTTCTCATGGCTACCACTTGCTTGCTTGACAGACAGAGAGCCAGCGAGCAAGAAGGCAGTGGCAACTACTGCATCTCATAAGAACGTAAGAGCCCTGCTGGATCAGACCAAGGGTTCATCTAGTCCAGCATTCTGTTCCCACAGTGGCCAACCAGCTATCCATATACCATATAGCCATCAGGACTAGTAGAAATTGACAGTTTTCTCCTCCATGAAATTGTCCAATTCCCTCTTAAAGTCCTCCAAATTGATGGCCATCACTACATCTTGTGGAAGTGAATTCCATAGTTTAACTATGTGCTGTGTGAAGAAGTACTTCATTTTATCTGTCCTGAATCTCCCACCAATCAGCTTCATGGTATTCATAGACCTCAGGTTTTAGTATTATGGGAGAGGGAGAAAAATGTTTCCCTGTCCACTTTCTCCACACCATGCATAATTTTGTACACCTCTATCATGTCTCCCCTTACTCGCCTTTTTTCTGAGTTAAACAATACCAGATGGTGTAACTGTCATCTTTCCTTTTACAGGAGTTGCTCCAGCCCCCTGATCATTTTAGTTGCCCTTTTCTGCACTTTCCCAACTCTACAATATCTTTTTTAGGTGTGGTGACTAGAACTGTACACAGTATTCTAAGTGCGGTAACACTATAGATTTGTATAAGGGGGATATAATATTGGCAGTTTTATTTTCAGTTCCTTTCCTAATTGTGCCTAACATGGAGTTTACCTTTTTCACAGCAGTCACACACTGGGTTGACATTTTCATTGAGCTGTCCACCACAACCCCAAGGTCCCTCTTGGTCAGTCACCACTAGCTCAGATCCCATCAGCTTATACTTGAAGTTGGGAGTTTTTGCCCCGACATGCATCACTTTACACTGCTTACATTGAACTGCATTTGCCATTTTGATACCCATTTTCATCTTCATCTCCTAGGGATGATTTAACCTGAGCTGGATGCTTCCCAGCACCTATCAGCTTTCCCCCAGGATTCAGTTTAAAAGCTGCTCTGCCACCTTTTTTATACTTAGTGCCAGCAGTCTGGCTCCATTGTGGTTCAAGTGGAGCCCATCCCTCTTGTACAGGCCTGGCTTGTCCCAAAATGTTCTCCAGTGCCCAACAAATCTGAATCCCTCCTCTCTACCAACCATCTCATCCATGCATTGAGACTCCCCAGCTTCGCCTGTCTAAACAGGTAGAGAGACCTTGGTGGTCCTGGTTTTCAGCCTTCTACCTAGCCACCTAAATTTGGATTCCAAGACATCATAACTACATTTCCCCATGTCACTGGTACTAACATGTACTGACTCCACTCCCCCACTATCTACAGGCTATCTAGATGGCATGTAATATCCACAACCTTTGCACCAGGAAGGCAATTTACCATCAGTCAGTCAGTCAGCCAGGCGAACACTTGTGACCGAGTAAGATTGTCTTCCAGGATAAAAAAAAGAAAATTTACAAAAAGGAGATTTTAAAAGGAGGAGAATTCTAAAGAAAATTGTGTAGACTCTAGCGATGGGTCCGTAAGTGACTGTGGAGGCCAATTCTAGATCCACACAGCTTCCCACAGTGAGGACACAGGTTACCAGATGGAAGATGGTCTTGTAAAGGATTCATTTGACGTGCTTTTCGCTTAACGCGTTTCTCCCTTTCACCTTGCACTCGGGCTTCTTCAAAGTCCATAGAACCTTTGTGAAAGGCCAACCTCCAGTTAGATCGTTCATGGGCCAGAGCTTCCCAGTTTTTGATGTTAATACTGCATTTTTTTAGATTAGCCTTAAGAACATCTTTAAACCTCTTATATTGACCACCGATATTCCGCTTTCCATCCTTGAGTTGGGAATAAAGTAACTGCTTTGGGAGACGGCAGTCAGGCATTCGAACAACATGACCGGTCCACTGAAGTTGGCGTTGAAGGATCATTTTTTAAATGCTAGTAGTCTTTGCTTCTTCCAGTACACTGACATTTGTTCGCCTATCTTCCCAAGTAATTCGCAGGATTTTCCGGAGGCAACGTTGATTAAATCTTTCAAGGAGTTGGAGGTGACGTTTATAGATAGTCCATGTTTCGCAGGCATACAATAAAGTTGGTAATACAATGGCTTCATAAACCAGTGTTTTGGTCTTCTTACAAATATCCCGATCCTCAAACACTCTATGTTTCATTCGAGAAAACGCAGCACTTGCGGAGCTCAGACAATGCTGGATTTCACTGTCGATGTTAGCTGTAACAGAAAGATAGCTGCCAAGATAGAGAAAATGCAGTCTACACGCCCATCACAAACCCAGCTGCGTATGCGCCTAATGCTTGCATCACCCACTACCAGAAGCCCCACACCCCCTGGAGGCACATCCTCGGTGCAAGATCATCTTCCAAGGCATGGGTCCTTTCTAAGGTATAATTTCCCTCTTCCTCAAAATGACACCCTCTTTCCCTGAGACCCCCATTCTCCATGACAACAGAGAAGCTGTCATCCAGGGATTGGGACACTGGTATTAGGTCCCCGAACATCTTGTCCACCATTCTCTGCCTCTCTTAGCTTCTCTAGGTCAGCAACCTTGGCTTCATGTGGCACTCAGTGAAATAAACTAGATAGCCCCCACACTCCTGCTGGCTTTCTACCTTCATAACTATTTTTTAATTGCTATTATTGGGTTTGTTTACCTGGAAAACTAAGTTGTTTACTAGGTGGGGAATTTATGTATAGTTATTTAGTTATATTTATAGGGAGGAAGAGTCAACTGCCCTGGCCTCCTCTCTCTGTTGCTAAACTTGCATGGGTGCTAAACTCACTTGTGTGCTGACACTTCATCACTGAGGCTCCTCGTGTTCCTCCTTCTCACCATCAATGTTGTCTGGCCAGAATGAGAGGCAGGTGAACAAGCATGGTTGCAGTGATGAAGAGGAGTAGTAATTCCAGGTACCTCTTCCCAGTGGGCCCCAACCCAGGCAGGGCTGTAAGCCAAACTAGACGTGATGATCACTATAAGCAACCACATCAGTTTAAAGCATTGAGAAATGAAACATTCTCCTAAAATCAAATTGGAATATGATTAATGTCTTCTATGTCCTAGTGGAAGACCGACAACCTGGTCTTCTGCGCGGGTTCAATGCTAAGGGGGTAGCGAGTCCTGGGGGCGGGCCTTCTCTGAGGTCCCCCAGCGACTATCACCCTTAGCCCAGAACAAAGGGATAACTTATAGCCACAAAAGTATCTTTTATAAAACAAGTTTATTTACAAAATTACCTTCACCAACCCAGACACACGCCAGCAATACAGCTTATCAGTACGGTACAAAGTAGCAAGCAAGAGGTCTCAAGGACACCGTGATTTCAGGGCTCTCAGCTAGTTAGTTCAGCTCGGGCTCCAGCAGAGGCCCAGGTCAACCGCATGCTGCTAGCTGGGTTCCCGGCGGAGGTCCGGTCTACCCAAGCGGCTAGCTGGGTTCCCGGCGGAGGTCCGGTCTACCCAAGCGGCTTGTGAGTGATTTCAGCTTGGTTTCTCGGGGGTCCGGTCAACCCAAGCGGCCAGTGATTTCAGCTTGGTTTCCCGGGGGTCCGGTCAACCCAAGCGGCCAGTGATTTCAGCTAGCTGGAGCACGCCGGGTGCTGCTACCCGGGGTTGCCGATCCCTTCGTTCCCTTACCCCAAGCATGGGGCAAGATTGCTGATCAGGTCCAACAACTCAGTTCCCTTGCGCAGGGTGTTTTATACCTTGGGTTTCAGGTAGCCCCTCCCTCTGCAATCAGGTGGGTGGCCAATCAGGTGGGTTGCCACCCTCCTCAGGTGGGCGGCCAATCAGGTGGGTTGCCACCCTCCTCAGGTGGGTGGCCAATCAGGTGGGTTGCCACCCTCCTCAGGTGGGCGGCCAATCAGGTGGGTTGCCACCCTCCTCAGGTGGGTGGCCAATCAGGTGGGTTGCCACCTTCCCCCTGTGGGGTGGGGTCCCTTTGAAGCCACTTGCTTAATGGTCCCATCTTGTGGTGTTGAATGGTCCTTTCTTATGGGTGCCGAAGTGTCTGCTCTGGCAAGGCATTCAAGTCTTATGTAGATGGGGCTGATATACGAGAGCATTGACGAACCTGGGGATGCTTCCTGCCTTCCCCCCTGGGGTGATTCTATGCAGATGTTGTTTGTCCCCTTTGGTCTCTGTGGAGACTGGCTGTCTCCCCCCCCCCTGGGTCTCCTTCCCCCCTCCTTGGTGAGTGTGTGTGTGTCAGAAAGGGGTTTTAGGTTGGCTTTCTCCACATCTCCCCCCCGGGGAAAAGATGGCATTGGGGTCCCACACCCCAATTTCCCATCGACTTGCCCATCACTTGAGAAAGCCCGGGAGAGTGCATCAGCCAAGACATTGTCCTTACCCTTGATGTGCTCTATTTCGAAGTCAAAGTCTTGCAACGCCAGACTCCACCGTAGGAGTTTTTGGTTGTTGCCCTTGACTCTATCTAACCAGCACAGGGGGGAATGGTCAGTCTGCAGGCGGAACCGTCTCCCCCAGAGGTAGGGGCGCAACTTGGTGATGGCCCACACCACGGCCAGGCACTCCTTCTCAATGGTGGCAAGACTACGTTCTCTGGGCAGGAGAAGGATGCAAAAATATATATTGAAAGCCTCACAGTTACAATCAATTAAGCATGAGAAGACAAGATAATACGGGCAATTAACAACATTTGTACTAAGCAAGGATTATAAAAATTAACAACAGATCGGCATTACCAGTAATTTTGTTAGTTTTACTTAATATTCTCTTGGATGGGATGTAAATGGATGAGTGGTGAAAGAAAAGGTCAGCCAGCGCCACAGCAGTCTCGTTTGCTTCTAAGCAGAGTAACAGACATAAAACCACACAGTGGCCAGAAAATGCATTAGTACAATGTTATGAAAAAGTATTAAGCCATCCTCTGAGATTATTAGAAATAAAAAGTGGTTGCTTTTTCAAAGACATAAATGTAGCATGTTGCACAGGGATGTGCTCATAGAACCACTAAAGCACAACAAAGGTGTTTGATGTGAGTTTATGCATTCTTTTCTCTATGGGTTATTGGAGACCCAAGCAGAAGTAACAGCAGCAAAACTGCATGTTAGAATGCAGTCTGGGGGGCCAAATCCCTATATGGGAGGAAGATTTAAAACACAGCGCAGGCCGACAAGAAGTGTTGAACACTTCCGCTGCCTGTATTCATGCCCCGCACCACCACCACCACCACCCAAAAAAATCTCTGCTTCTCCCCAGCTGTTTTTCTCTTGGCCAATATTAATTAATATTGAATTCAACAGTTTAAAGGTAGATAGATGTCTGTTCTGTGAGTGGACTGAGAAAATATATGTGGAGATATATATATAGGGTAAGAGCAAATTGTGCCTCCAATGTTAATCCCCCCCCCTGCAAAAAAAAATATATCCTATGCCCCAAGCATCAACAATTTGAGAGATGCTGCCTTTTTTATAAAGCCATCAGTTCATCTTTACAAATGTGCAGAGCTGGTTCCTGCAGCACCATCACTGAGATAGGAAGACGAGACAAGCCAGCCAGGGAAGGTGGCGGCCTTCCCACTAAATAAAGCCACTGAACAGCATGAAGCAGAAGTATACACACCCTGGTTGCTGGGGCAACAGGAGGGCTTCCCATTGTTAGTTCCCAGGATAGAGCAGGAGGCTGGTTGCCATGGCAATGCTGTGGATGCTCTCCTCTGTCCCAGGAGAGTACAAGGCCTCACAGGAGTTAGAGAAGGGGTTGGTAGCATGCACAGCTTGTCAAGCTGCCTTAAAAGCCAGGTAGATGATTAGGCAATAAGGGTGCAGCTCATTGTGTGAGAACTTCAGCTGGAGACTAAGAGGAGGGGGAAGGATCGTTCCCCCCCCCCCGGCCCTCTCTTTAGCTGTGGCCAAGATGGGAAGCAAGCTGGCATTCTAGGCCCTGGCAGTATCCACACACACTACAGTAGGAAGGGAAAAGTCATAATTATAAGACATCTATCATTATTAATTTAGTATGACACAAAAGGTGCTATGGAACTTGAAAGTCCAAACCATGCCTAACCTTGCTAGCTATAAATATCAAGTCTTTATACTGTTTTGGTAGAGAAAGAGAAGTTTATTTGGGCTGACACAGGAATGATATTCAAAGCTGTCAGTTTTTTAGGACAACACCCCCCAAAAGAAAACTTCAGGCTCTTTTTAAAAATGCCTTAAAACAGAGCAATCATTTTGACATTCTACTTAAATTGCCACATCACGCACTAAAGAGAGGTAGATGGTGAGTTCAAGTTCCGGAGGACACAAAGAGACTTCTGAAAACGTTAATGGTGCTGTGACTGACAGAATGAGGGAATATGGCATATTTTGAAACATCAGGACTTGTGCCCACAGAAAGGCTTGAACCAGCAACCTGAAAGATATGAGGCAAGGGATTCATGATATTAGGAGGTTGCACGCAACAAGGCAGCTCTGGTGAAAGGAGGGAACTGAGAGAGACAAAACAAGGAACTCTCCTTGCAGCCATAGGCCAGAGCAGGTCAGGTGATGCTCCCAAACCCCTATGAAGGCTTAGAAGTCTGGTTCTCTTGCTGGTCTGAGCAGCTAGGAGACTGTTTACCTCACAGTACCACACTCAACTGCACAGAAGCTGAGCCTGACATGTTGGAAGGCAACTTCTTGTAGGGTGGCCATGTGTCCTGTTTTACGGAGGACAGTCCTCCATTAGAAGGGCAGCCAGAGGATTGTCCTCTATTGGGTGTCCTCTATTTGAAGGGCTGTCCTGACTCTTGTATAAGTCCAGCTGAAAGATAAAGAACCATAAGAAGGGAGAGCAGGGCCCTTGAAGTTGCCCATCCACAGCTAGCATCTGGACAGCACTCTGAACAGGCAAGCACACAGGTCGCCTGGTCAGAGTCTTCCCCACTATGGTAAAATTGTATTTCTATTTAAATTAAATTATTATTATTATTATTATTATTATTATTATTTCTACATTTTCATTTATGCATTGAAATTAACATATACAAATCTTATGTAAACCCGTGTCCTCTCTTTCAGTGATGCATTTTCTATTTTTTAGTGATGCATTAGTAGCCACCCAATCCAGTAGCCAAGGATCGTACTGAAAATGTAGCATCATCATTTGCATATTACAAACACAGTTGCGCAATTTTCAGGGGCCCAAAAAATAAAACAAAATTAAAAATGACCCCAGTTTCGCTTTTTTGAGGCTCCTAAAAGAAAATAAATTAAAATGGCGGCAAGCGAAATAGCACTAGTGATCGGAGCGGGGATGGGTAGCAAGACAGGTTCTGCCACAAAGGACACTGGGATAGGTGCCGGAGCCGGCTGGACTGCAGTGTTCTCCAACCTTGGGTCCCCAGATGTTTTTGGCCTACAACTCCCAGCATGCCCCAGCCAGCATAGCTGGCTGGGGCATGCTGGGAGTTGTAGGCCAAAAACATCTGGGGACCCAAGGTTGGAGAACACTGGGCTGGACGACTGAGGGGGAAGGAGGGGGAGAAAAACTCACGGTAAGCCCAATTGTCTGTCAGTCATACTGTGGGCTGTTCAGCGAACAACCAGCCCACTGTGGCTTATTTGCAGGGTGGCTTAGTGTGATATGCAAACAAGCTCAATATGTCTTTACTTTTTCATACTTCTAAATATAGCAAATATTTTACATTCTCCAGGGCAGCCCTTTCACATTGCTCTTTAGAAGCCCTGTTTATGGATAGGTTTTACGATCGAAAAATCAATATTTTACCATTGACATTAAAGATAATAGCCTAGACTTAATTCTTTGAGCTAATACTGCCTTACAAAGGATTATGCAGAAAGAACACCTCAGCAAATGTCAAAATCAAAATCCTTTAGACTCCTAAGCAATCAAATTTCAATGTAATAGAACACTTTAATGAATTCTGAGTAATTTGCATCAAATCTAAGAATACATTTAAACCTAAATATATTCCCTGGTATTCTGCCTACTACTCCCACAGTATACTCGTACTAGTGATGGGCAAATTGTCTGGTGGTCCCTAAAAGTCCACCGAAAAGAAAGGTGAGCTGAGCTCCCTTTCTTTTTTCACAGCAGCAGCCTGGCCACGAGCTGCTTGGCTGTGCAGGTAGGTTCGTCACATCTGAATCACCAAAAGAGGAAATGCATCACCAAAAAGAGGCCAATGATTTGCATTAAATTTGCATTTGCTAATATATATGTATAAATGCAAATTTAGAAATAATTATTGATTAGAAATACAGTACATCTCACCATAGCGTGGAAGACTGATCAGGTGACCTGTGTGCCTGCCTGTTCAATCTGCTGTCCAGCTGATAACTGTTGATGGGCAACAGTTCTTATAGTTCTTTACATGCGATGGTTGTTCTTTTGTTGCAGGCTTGCAGCCAGGGATCTGGGGGCTTGGAAGACCCCGTGAACCCTGACTGATCAAGGCTTTGTGCTGCCAAGAGAAAGAACAGGTAGGCTGAATTCAGCTTTGCTTGTTTTGTCTTGGAAAATAACTCAAGCTATTGGTTATTTCCCCCCCCCCCCAAACATAGTTTAATTTATTTCCAGGTCAAAATGAGGCAAGTAAAATTATGCTTGCCCATCTGTAAGAGTGCAATCTTAACACACAAACCCCAATGTTGATGGCTGAAGAGGGATAGGATGGCGTGTTGGTGCTTCTCCGCTGGCCTCTCCCAGCAGAGAGGAGTGCTGCTGATAGGGAGGGACAGTTACACCCAGCCAGGTGGAAAGCTGATGCCACTGGTAGCAGATGGATTCATGGAACATTCTGAAACAGGGCATTCTATGAGTGGGGCAGGAGTGGAGATGAGACAATTTGGATCTTCTGGATCCAAAGCCATTCCATTCCACCAGAAAGGGCCAAATTCAGACTCATCAGCTACACTAGTCCTGGAGCTAGCATATCTAATTCCACTCAAACCCTGCTCATTCTTGTCAATGGGGTGAGGTTGTAAAAATAAGGATCCACCCAGTGAAAATCCAGTACACACACTTTCTGCATGAGCTAGTATGGGGATGTGGTGGTAGATCCACCTTGTTGCTTCCCACTGGCCCAATCCAGGATTGCATTGTTATAATACATATCTAGACCTAGGTCTCATTCCTTTAGGAAGAATATACAAACCCTGTGCTATATGTATTTTCCTCTTACCTTTATTCAGTATAAAGTGGACTCAGAGATTCATATGAGCATAAGAAGAGCCAGACCAGATAAGACCAAAGGCCTATCTAGTCCATCATTTTCTCCCCACACTGGCCAGTCAAATGCACCAATGGGAAGCCCACAAGCAGGACATGAGCGCAACAGAACCAACCAACCCTGTTTATGTTCCCCAGCAACTGGTATTCAGGGGAATACCGTGCTGCCTCTGATACTGGAGGTAATATATAACCATCATGACTGGTAGCCATTGATAGCCTTATTCTCTATGAATTGGTCTAACCAACTTTTAAAGCCATCCAGATTGGTTGCCACCATTACATCTTGTGGTAGCAAATTCCATTGGTTATCTCTGCGTAGTAACTCCTTTTATATCTCCTAATTTCCCACCATGCAGCTTCACTGGATGATCCCAGGAGAAAAACTTCTCCCTATCCACTTTCTCCATGCCATGCATCATTTTATACACCTCTATCATTTCAACGGGGGGGGGGCCCTTTTCCCCTCCCTATTAAAGCCAATGGATGAATCACTCCATTGGCTTTAATAGCAAGGGGGAAAGCCCCCTTGTCAAAAAAAAAAATGGCTGGAGGGGGGTGAAGGTCACCCCTGCAAAGGACCGTGTTGTCCCAAGGGTCCTTGGTGGGGGTGGACTTCACCCCCCTCCACCCATTTTTCAGCAGGTAGGACTTTTTCCCCCACGTGCAATTGAATGGAGGAATCGCTCCATTCACTTGCAGCAGAGTGGGGAAAAAGCTTGGTGGCCGCCCCAGCCTGGCCTTGCAGCACAGTGGCACCTGCAGGTGCTACATTGGAGACCTCTCCTCTAATGCAATGCCAATATAATATGCTGGCACAATGAGTTCCAAGAAAACCTGTGGCACCAGCATACACTATTGCCGTTTCTCTTGAGGTTGCTTATGGTAGAGCATCGTCAATGGCAGAAGCAGAGTGGCAGCATTGGATGCTGCCCATAATGTATTATAAACATATATACATGTAGACTTTTATGAATTTGGGGGGAGACTACTGAAGATTTGAGTAGAAAGTGAGTGAAAACTTTCTATCCCTCTTTATATTTAGGTGACATTTAATTTTCTGTTATATGCATACCAGAATATTATTGATGGAACTGAATGGGAAAGGGAGGGAAATAAAGACTCTTAGGAAATACACTTCAAGTCATGTTAAGGAGGTGCTCTTCTAAAAAATATCCTCAGGGGTTGTCTAGTCAACATTTCCCTTCCTCTATCTTGAGCTGGCAAGTAAGAAAACCCTGTCATTGCAATTTGTCACACATTTTGTGTGGATGCGTGCTCTACAGCTAAAGCACCATCTCATGGCCCAGAGCAATACTGGACGCTAGTGATACAGGAGGAAAAGTCCTTCACTTAATGAAAGACGAACACCACAAAAAAGAATGTGAGCAGCTACACCTACAAATTGACACCCCACAGGTTGTGCTAGTTCTGTGGAATGATCCCAAAGGGATGTCGGTGAGATACGCTGCCTTTTAAATCTTGCTAGTAATGTACCTGCTGCTGTACCCAGTGCAATTAGAAACCATACAGGGTGATGTTACGCAAATAAACAAAAGGATTATTGATGAGTTTTCCAACTGGCCTTCTCCCAGATTGCAAGTCAGGTAACAGTATAACAAAGCTAGTGCCCTGTTCCACCAGTTTACCATTTTATTTTTTAAAAAACAGCTATCAAGATTACCACAGTTTCAAGTCTCCTTACATACATTAACTTTGGTAATCCATGTGTATTGTTTGTAATGAATCAGATTTCTAGCCTGTCTTAGGTGTCTATGGTGGCTAACATCAGTAAAATATAAAATTACAATATACTAAAAAAAAAAAAAAAAAGAACAATTAAAGAAAAACAGCTAATAAAACTAGGCTGCCAAACAGTAGCAGGGAAATATCCCTTAGCAGACCAAAGGCCTGTGTAAAGAAGGAAGGGCTTTCCATGCTAGCAGAAGGCCATTAGAGAGGGGATTAGATGGGTTTCCCTAAGACAAGAGTTTGAGAGCCTAAGTGCAGCAACCTTGTAAACCCTATACAACAACCCTGTAAAGTGGGATAGTATTATTACTCCCATATTACAGGTGGAGGGTTCAGTGTGATTGTGACTTGCCTAAAGTCGCCTCAACAGTTCATGTCAGTAATGAAATTGGAACCAGGGACTTCCTGATATGTCACTCGACATCAAACTAGAGGAATGCTGTGGGAGCTCCACGTTTGGGGCTCCTGATGTCTTTTTCCTTCTGAAAGAGCCCTTGTGAGGCATTTTTTATTCGGGCAGTGACACAGGTGGGGGAGCTTGGCTCTTGCCCCCGTGCGAGTCCCCTAGCCAGGGCCAGCCCACCCATGAGGCAGGGTGAGGTGCCCGCATAAGACAGCAGAGCAGGAGAAGTGGCAAACTTCACCCGCTCCATTTCCCCGCCTGCACTCCTGCCCCTGCCAGGAGGGCCTCCCACCACAGCCTCCAGTGGGTGTTCTGGAGAGCCCTGCCAGCTGCTCTCCTACCACGGCATTTGCTGCAGTGAGAGAGGAACTGGCAGAACTCTCTAGAGCAGCCATGCTGCACCCTCTCTTCCCTCATCGTGCGTGGCTGCAGAGCTCTCACAAGAACTCACCCAGGCCTCACAACCACACGTGAACTCCTGTGAGACCTGCACAAACTCCTGGCTGCAAGGTCTCATGAGACCTGAGAAAACTCCTGCAAGAGCCCTGCAGCCACTTCTTCCAACTGTGCAGCTCTCCATAAAGCAGATGTGGTGGCAGTGGCAAATGTAAAGGGAAGGGGGGTTTGGTAGTGGTGCATCTTCTCTCTTCCTTCAGTGGTGATAGACCTTGCACCTGGCCTGCCCCTGGCGTAAATCACCTCCTTCCGAAAGTCATCAAGGGGGACATTTATGGACTTAAGAGCTTTTTAGCTCCATGGCTAATAGCAGCTTGGGTGGTTGGATTTGGGCTGAGGCATGGGGATAACGAGCTAGAACTCCCCCTCTACCATGCCACTCTCACAGTCCCCCACAGTATCTTTCTGAGAATAAATAAATTGCTTACATCAGACCACACCCCCTGCCACTGATGCATGTGCCGACTGCATTCTGTGAGCATGAGGAGGGGCCCTTCCAACAAACACATGTAGAGCTCCACCACAGGAGGGAAGACTGGTATTGGCCCAGGATCCCCCTTGCATGGAAGAATTCTATGCACATACACTGGTATGTGCATTTCCCCTAGGGTCCGTTCTCAGGCTTGCCAATCACACTGCTAGTGGGGTGCATGCACTGGCATCAGGGGTGGAGCTAGTCTTTGCAGTCCCACAGCCCCCTCAGAAAGTATACAGAAGTCGAGAAGGTATTTGTCGTACAAGTTACAAGTTTGTACGAAGGCCTGAGAAAATGCTTGGCCAGTGTCCCCCGCCTGCCTGCCTTATGAAGTGTCCATTCTACCAGCACAGCCATCTGCATATGCAGGCAAGGTCTGATTTCTGTCCAGATATAAGAAAGTGCAGTGAAATTCTTCTCTGGGAGCCGTGTGTGTGTGTGTGTGTGTGTGTGTTTAATGATATTAAAATGTATTTTATGTATTAAAAAATGTATTTTAATGGTATTATTCTCTTGTTTCCATTTTGACCTGACTATTACATCATTCATATACCCATGGTGAAGGGAGCCAGGAAGCAAAATACATCGGAAGAATGCGATGCATACCAAAATCTGTTGTGGACTTGCATCATCAAGATGTGTTTGAATGAGCATGAATAAATGTGTTCATGCAAAAGTGAAAGGAGAAGGGTCCAGTTTTCCAAGAGATTTCAAGGCATATATTTCAAATATGAAATGGAAGAAGGTAGTCAGTTAAGCTGAAAGGCAAGTTGCAAGCCAAACAGAAATCCAGCTTACAGTGATACTGAACAGAAACAATGAAATGTTGCAGCGTATCCTCCTCACCTCCTTCCAGGAGTGCTCCCATTTAGAATTCCAGCCAGTCAACCATGCCATCCTCCAACCAGCCATTCCATGTCCTCTACAAGTTTGCAAGTTTTCTTCTCCAACTGACACCAGCCTTCCATAGTTACTGAGCTAGTTGGTCCTCACTGGGCAGCTTTGGGGCAGGGCTGTCCCCTTAGTTGTTTGGTTTGTTTTAAAAGATTTTTTTGTACTTCTGCAAACCTCAGGACTCCCTTGTACAAGTTGATACCTCTCTCTTGGCCCTACTTTGGTTCCATTTCTGTTGGCACTCACCACCTGAGTTCGCTGTTAAGAGTGATTATTCAAGCTTCGGTATAAGAGGAATTTAAAAGGAAGATGGAACCCTGTATTATTATATTTCTCTCATTTAAGTCAATGATCAAGATCCAGAATCTTGTGTGTCAGCACCAGTTCTGTTTATGGAAGTGGAAACTCTGTGAACCATAGTCAGTAATGGGAGCTCTCTATGCAGTGATTGAAACATACAATAGAATGAGAGTTACAACCAATGGATGTAATGATGTCAGAACCTACATGTATTTCTCTGAATAGATCCCAGTATGTATGCTCTAGAAAGTCTCACATTCTATATTACCTTTGTAGAACATATTCCAAGGCTAATAATTCATATTTTTAATAAATCTCAGAGATGCTAATCATTTTAAGATTAGTCCCTTATTCATAATGCAACATTAAATGTATATCTTAAATGAAGAATGCTAAATTTGACCACAAACTATTCTGAATTTATTTAAAAAAATAATAGATTCTTCACCTATGACTATAGGTATTTCAAATACACCTGCTTAGAATGGGGGGGGGGTGTTTACCCCTCTGGAGGAGCATATACAACTCTGAGTGAGACAAATAATTTACATAAACCCATAATGTATCTACTAACTTCTACTTTCTCAAGGGTATAATAATGCTAATAGAGAAATGACAAAGCAGTAATTTTATCTTTTTAGACCAAATACTACTCTACTTGACATCTTAGTCTCTGAATGACAAATACAGTTCCGGGCTTTCTATTGTAGCATCTTCATAATCCTTGCTTCTGGGCACTTACAGTCTAAAGCTGCCTGTTAAGGACTGTAAGGGATATTTCATTAATGCAAGTTATTCTATAAAAAGAAGAAGATATTTTTTGTGAATGTATACTCTGAAAGCAACAGACGTTATAAGCCAAATACTTAGATGATCAACTCTAAAGCTCTAAGCCTTTAGAAATCTCTGTTGGCATATGTACACAACAGACTAATAATTATGCCAAGAAACCTTGGGAAAATTAGTTCTGTGAGGACCTCCAATAAAGAATTTTCAACAAAACTACAATTCCCAGGATTCTCTGGGAGGGGAACCATGACTGTTAAACTGGTATAAAATCAGGGTGGTGTGCTGATAAGACTGTTGGCCAAAGGCTGGGAAGATGTGGGATCAAATTCCCACGCCATGAAGCTCCCCAGTAATCTTGGGCCAGTTGTTATATCTCAGCCAGTGAAGGCTGGTGGATCCAATGTCAGCAGGGCTGTATATCCGCTCTGGATTTTACCCTGAACTTTTAAGGAGCTATCCATGGTGCTGATCCCCATCTTCCCCCCCAAAAAAAATTAGGTTCAGCACCACACAGGCCTGTGGCTTACGCTGGCTCAGCTTGTCTGAGTATGGAAAGCTAAGCAGGGTCAAGCCTGGTTATTACTTGGATAGGAGACCCCTCCTCTAGTTTCCTGCATTGAGCAGGGGGTTGGACTCGATAGCCTTGTAGGCTCCTTCCAACTCTATGATCTATGAAATCTATGAAACCATGGATAGCTCCTTAAAAGTTAAGGAGTGAAATCAAGAGCAGATACACTGCCCTGCTGACATTGGAGCCACCAGCCTCCACTGCTCTCAGCCCTGTAGGATTGTTGTGAGGGTAAAAGAGGCGTGGGAAAGAACCATGAATGCCACACTGAACTTCTTGGAGAAAGGATGAGATATAAATGTAGTAAAACCAATATCTCCTTGAAGTACAGATCTCAACAATTTACTACTCAGCTATTCCATCTGCCCTCCATATCTATCTCTGGTGAAACAGACATCGCCACATTACACATGGTGGTGTACATGCAGCTTTTCTAAGCAGATGTGTAGGAAATCAACACAGAGCACCCTAAATTTGCTATGAAGATGTATGTAAGAATCCAGAATATCATTTTAGGTACTGAGTTCATATATTATGTTACAAGTAGAGCCACCTGCAAATAGGGTGGAGAATTTTGGGAGGCCATATTCGCTCAGCCCTAGAGTTAGTTAGGGTGCAATCCTATGGATGTTTAGACAGAAAAAGGTCCTGCAACTCCAGCTCCCAGCATTCCTCAGCTGGCCATCCTGGCTGGGGAATGCTCAGAGTTGTAGGACTCCCCCCCCCCAAATGTGCATAGGATTGTACCCTTAGTTAGTTAGTTATTTGGCTATCAATAATAGCTAACTTGCTAGTTGTTTGAAGAAAGGCTATCTTAGGCTTCTACTTCAACAGTGATTATGTGCTATTGTAGAAAACGTTTCTTTTTCATGATCGTCAAGGACAAATTCAGACATTCACCGCAGTAACCTCCTATATGTGGTGGCTGTAGAAATGTGTAGAAGAAAACAAAACATGCATGTACCACTGCAGAATTATGATGTATGAACTGGTTGTCCAACATACATGCAATTCACTTTCTATATCTCTGGTGAGAGGGAAGGATTGTGGGACTCTGGGAAATCACATTCATGATGACTATTTTTATGGTTACTGAGTAGAATCCAGACTTAGTCATACTTAGAGTAGACCTGTTGAAATCAACAGGCTAAGTTAGCGATGACTAACCTATATCCCATCAATTTCAATGGATCTGCTCCAACTATGACTAAGTATGGATCCAACCTGCCATTTTTATGACAATTTTTGTAATTTTTAAAAAAAATGTTTTGTTTTGATGTATAATTGTATTTGAACTCGTTTATTGAAGCTGCCTTGGGAGGGCATTTGCCCTGAAAGGTGGCATATACATATTTTAAATGAATAAGAAAAGATCTATGCCTGCTCCCATTTACTGCTAGGGTGAGTGTAACTCTACTTCTTTCTTTTGAAAACCCCATCACCTGATGTGATTATGCACTGGAAAACATTAAATTTCCAGAGTGTGGGTTAATCACAGTATCATCATATAAGCAGAGTTGCCAACTTTATCAGCAGTGTGACACACACAGAAATGAAACAGATGATCCTTTCTTGTTATGTAGATAATGTAACAGGAAAAATTTCAGCTGCTTAATCTCTGCGTGTCATTTTGCTGGTAAAGGACACCAAAAACAAAAAAAACAAAAAAAATGTTCACAATTTCACAATAGTGGAAGAAACAAAGTCAGCTCAGGGTGGCATATCGCTATTAAAATCTAATGTAAAAATCTATTCCATAATGTAATTTCACTAATCACTCATCATTCAAACCATCTTATTGCTCAGAAGTGGTGTTTCATATATTTTTTATGACTTATTAATCTATTTTTTAAAAAACATAACCTCATTGTTTTTCTCCAGCATTGCCTTTTTGAATGTGTTTAGAGGCTTCTTACATTGAATCATCAAAAAGATATTGTCATTAAATAAAGACATCCTTATTAAAATTATGGCGCTTTGAAGTCTATCTCTATTGTATTGGGATTTTAGCAGTGATGCATCTAGCACCAACTGATTGAACTGTTGTGTTATTGAATATACATAAACATTCCAACTGCTCAATGACAAACCTGGTGGCTGTAATGTTTCATGGTCTCCTTCTGCGAAAAGTGATAGTTATCCATTTGGCTGGGACTTCACACAGACCCTATGGAAGAAGAAGCTGTTGTGATGTATTATCAGCAACAAACTGTGAGCTGTTGTTTATACATGTATGGGAACAAATTGGCAGTCACGGGCAGTTCTGTTATGTCTGCAGGCAGGACTCAAGCCTGGGAAACAAGATCTCTGGGAACTTAACAAACCAACTGTCACGTGTTTGTTTTTCTCTGACATAGTGAACTGTTTCAGACAGAAGCCATTTTAAAGGGAAGAACTTTAGCTGTGTTGTTCTTCTTCTTTTGTTCTTGCAACTGCAACAATGTAATGCTTTACATTGGTGGGGTGAAGTTCCACTTCTCTCCACTGGACTAATGCTTGCTATGCATTTATACTCTGCACATGGACTGTAACTAGGGAATGTATACTCTGTAGTGCTTACTTTGAACACGGTCTGCTGCTGTGTGGGAGATTTACTCTGCTACTGTGTGTGGAAGGCCAGGCTACGCTAGCACATGGATTATAAATCTCTTTCAACACCAACAGAAGCTATCTGGGGCAGATGATGGACTAGAAAGCTGACTGTGAGAGAAGGAGCTTCCAAAGGCTCACCTTAACCAAAGGAGTACAGAGTCCTGAAGCAGAGTGGTTAAAGAAAAAGGGCAGAGTAAGCTGTGGGGAGACAAATGTGAACCTGAGCGAAGAAGAAGAGACAGAGTGTCAATGCTGGTCTATAGGCAGACATGGTACATGAAATGAGAACGAGGAGTCACAAGCCAATGGACAGACCTGTTGCCCAGGCAAAGTTCCAGAGTGACCTGGAAGCCTTTGCCCTCCTTCCTCATCAGGCCTGGGTGGCTAGTAGGGGTAGGCAATCTACCCACCACCTGACTCGCTGGGCACTCGGCAAGCTCTGCTGCCATGCCTGCCGAGCTGAGCTGAAAGCGAGCACCAGCCAAGGCACTCACTGGACTTCCAGGTTCCTGGCAGTACACTTTTTAATGTAGAAAATGGCATAAGATACGTTAAAAGCAGCCGCGATTTGCGTAACTTACGCAAATTGTGGCTGTTTTTTTACATATCTTATGCCATTTTTCTACATAAAAAGCGTACCACCGGAAACCCAGAAGTCGCTTCCCCTACTCGTCTCACGAGAACGCGAGTTGATCCGGAGAAGCAGGTAGGGCGAGCAGAGCTCGGGTGGGGTGGGGTGGGGTGGGGTGTCGAGCCCGGCGAGTTTGCCAGACTTCCCCCCAAATTGAGCTCCGCACACATCCCTAGTAGCTAGTGAGAATGAAAAATATACATTTCTTGTTGTCAGTGGGAAGCTATTAAAGGTTGCACATGAATGAACTGTACTATTAACCTTGCTGACTGTGCTATCACAGAACCGGGTTGAACTAGTTTCAGATTGCTAGCTTTTGCTTCCTTCATGAGAAACCATGAAAAAGCAGATAACAATAGATGATAAAGTCGTTGGTGTCAGTTAGCCTTGTGGAGGGTGCAGGCCAACTAGAACAGGCCCTGATGTTCCTTTTGCCTGCTCTTGCCTCCTTCGCTTCTTCCCCTTAACCACAGGGCCGTAGATGTCTGTTAGCTCGAATTAGGCCAAGGCTGAGAATTCTAAGAATGTCATCTAAAGCGTTCGTGTCAAAGGGAATAAGGCAAATGGTGTTCCCCTACGATAGTGGCATAAGGAAACAACAAGTTATGCAGCCACTCTGGATTTACAATAAAAAAAAGTTAGTGAATAAGAAAGAATGCATAGAGTTTTGTAGAGCATGGCCCTTCCCCCACCTTCCCTGGGGCTATTTATGACCTGTGTGCCCTGAGGGAAGGGCAGAAGAGAAGCCCAGGCCGGGGAGCAAATGCCATCAGCTCCTGAAACAACCATCACCGGCCTGAGAGGACTATTGGGGCAGCCCCTCCCCACCTTCTCTGGGGCTATTTAAGACCTGTGTGCCCTGAGGGAAGGGCAGAAGAGAAGCCCAGGCCAGGGAGATTGTGTCAGCAGCTCCAGAAGAAGCCTTCAGTTGCCCTGAGAGAACTGGTGTATGTTTGGGTTGGGGGGGGGCGTAATGTTTGTTTGTTTGAGTATTTAAACATTGTAAACCACTTTGGGTGCCTTAGCAGAAAGGCGGTATAGAAATGTAATAAATAAATAAATAAATAAATAAATGCATAGTGTTGCCTTGCATAGGTAACCATGAAAATGTATAAAAAGGGGGTTTGTGGAGAATGTTGGCAGAGGCCAAGGCAGAGGACTGTCTCTCCCATGCACATGGTCTGTTGTTTTCTGTTTTCTTAATAAAAGTACTCTTGCCTCTTCTTAAGATTTCTGTCTCAGTGTCTGCTGAGTCCCTTGCTGCATTTGGTGGCAGGGAAATTTCCTTATCATAGATTACATAGCTCTAGCCTAAAAACCAATCACAGTGCTGTTTCTAAGCCACACCATGACCTGCCTCTTCTTGCTTCTATAAAAGTGTTTTGTGAATTTCAGTTCGGGGATCTGGGCATTTCAAGCTTCCACACAGCTGTGTTAAAATAAAGTTTGTCTCTCTTTATACCTATCCAAATGCAATTGGAGTTTATTGGAGTTTTCCGCTAACACTAGGAACTGGTCAAGAAGACAGTCAAAAGTAAGTATTTCTTCACACTGCACAATTAAACTATTGGGCTACTGAATAGGGCTGAATAGGGCTGTTCTTATGATCTTAAATCCATCACCCAGGGAATATCCTGACCTGTAGCCCTGGTGGCACACCAGATGGGGGCAGCAGCACACAAATCTACCCGCAGACAGCTCCCAACACAGTGGCCTAAGGAAAAGGCTTGGTGGCTATGGAATGAGGAGCCAAAGGGGCACAGGCTTGCCAGGTCTAGATGCTGAGAGGGCTTCTGTGCCTGTAAGAGTTGCAGAGATGAGAAAATTCTGCTAGCTAGTGGCTTCTACTACACTGTAGCATTATGACCTGACAATCCAAAGAGGGCAGAGAGGCTGAGGGGGTGGTAGGATGGGAGTATGGTAAAGAATTTCACATTGATTTGAGCTAAGGAACCGGGACCGGTGCAGGGCAGTTTGGCGCCCTAGGCTACATTATATTTAGCGCCCCCCCTCGTGCCGTGGGGGGGGGGCTCCGGAAAGCAGCCCTGCTCTGCAACCTCCACCGGACACCCCCCCGCACGCTGCCGCTGCCGCCCCCCCACCTACCGTCCCAGTCCGACGCCTCCTCCGAAAAGGGACCCCCGCGCTCTGTTTTTCACCGGGGGAAACCAGAGCAACAGGGCTGTTTAAGCCCTGTTGCCCTGGTACTTCCCGCCAAAACAGAGCGCGGGCGGGGCTCCGTAAACAGCGCGGAGAAGGTAGGTGTCGGGGGGGGAGGCGGCGCGGAGGAGAGTTGAAGCGAAGCGAGGGGGGGAGGTGTCGCGAGGGGGGGAGGCGGCGCAGAGGCGAGGCGAGGTGGGGGGAGGCGGCGCGGGGGTGGGGGGAGGCGGCGCGAGGCGAGGTGAGGCGGGGGGAGGCGGCGTGAGGCGAGGCGAGGCGGTGGGAGGCGGCGCGGAGGCGAGGCAAGGTAGGGGGGAGGCGCCCAGGCTCGGCCCCACCACTACTCCGGGCGCACTTACCTGGCTTTCTTGGAGAGGAGGGCGGGCGGGCAGGGCAGGAGCGCGCCGGCAGCGAAGAGGAGCGCAGCGTTCTGCGCCCTCTTCCGCTACGCGCCCTAGGCAACCGCCTAGTTGGCCTAGCGGTAGCGCCGGCCCTGTAAGGAACCAATCATTTGGCTGCAAG
This sequence comes from Shinisaurus crocodilurus, assembly GCA_021292165.1. Lineage (NCBI taxonomy): Eukaryota > Metazoa > Chordata > Lepidosauria > Squamata > Shinisauridae > Shinisaurus > Shinisaurus crocodilurus. The sequence goes on from CM037878.1 coordinate 29,685,888, forward strand.
CCTTGATTTCATTTTGTTACAAGGTAGGCACAACTTTAATTACCAGCAGATGCTGCATCTTATCCCACCTGTACTCAGAATACTGCCCATTGCTTTAGCATGTCGATTTACAGGTAAATGGGACAGCAAGGAGTAGAGATGCCAAAGAAGAAAGTAAAATATGAGAGCTACTTAACGAGATTAACTTTCCCATTATTGCTCCTGTGCACACTGTAAATCAAACAGCTAGTGGCCTCATTTCTGTAACTATGGAAGATTAAATTGGCAGGAGGTGAGGGTGAGAGATTCCTTTTGTGTGTTGCTGTTGTTTCTCAAAATTCATGGTTACTAGATTTTCCTATGTGCAGTTGGTATTCCCATCCCCTTACAGGATCCTCAGTATTATAGGGTCTGAGGGCAACACTGCATACTATAGCAGAGGCTGTGATGCAGAGGGAAGCTCCCCAAATTGGAGATCTCCCCAAATTGGGGCAAGGCACCTTCTTCTGTGAACATCCCCCATGTGTGGCTGCAGGCTTTAGACCATATGCAGATGAATCTGACCACACAGTTATGAAATCAGCACATGTGCTCATAATCTAAGAGCCAGTTGTGGGCGTAGTGGTTAGAGGGTTGGATTGGGACTCAGGAGATCCAGGTTCTAGTGCCCACTCAGGCCATGAAGCTCACTTGGTGATTTTGGGCCAGTCACTGACTCTCAGTCTTACCTACCACACAGGGTGGTTGTGAGCATAAAAAATGGAGAGGAGGAGGACTATGTATGCCACCTTGGGTTCCTTGCAAGAGGAAAAAAAGGTGGGATATAAATAATAATAATAATAATAATAATAATAATAATAGGAGGAGGAGGAGGAGGAGGAGGAGGAGGAGGAGGAGGAGGAGGAGGAAGAAGAAGAAGAAGAAGAAGAAGAAGAAGAAGAAGAAGAAGAAGAAGAAGAAGAAGAAGAAGAAGAATTATTATTATTATTATTATTATTATTATTATTATTTCAGGGGGAAAGAACTCAGTCCACAATATAATCAAGTACTGGGGGCTGGAAGAATTCACATTTTAACCCCATTATTTTCAGACTTTGATGGCATGACTAGTTGCATTTCCTGCTGCAAACAAAGAATATGTGGCCATTACACTCATGCCTCTTTAAACAACATACATCTAAGAAACCAGACTGTAGGAACAACTATTTCTCTCTGTGTGTGTATGTGTGTGTGCGTGTGTGTCTTCTTTCAGACAAATGTGTACTTCTGCAATCTGTTTGGACAGTGTCTGGGTGACCAGCATCAGTCAACCATTAACTAACCAGTACTGTTGGTAATGGCAACATTCTTCTTGCACAAGAGGCAGCCAAGAGTCTTTTAAAGTATCAAGTTAAGCTTAGACTTTCATAGCTTTTCTCAGCAAATGCCTGGTTTCGTGGGTCAGGGGGGAAGGGAAGCAAGATATTTATCTTGTAAAGAAGCATTTTTTAAAAAAAGTTACTTTTTTTTTTTTTTAAGGCAACAGATGGGCTCCTGGTATAATTCAATTAATATCTATCCATTCCGGGTAAATTCTCTATATTTCGGGGGGCGGGGGAGAGATAAAATGTGCCAACTCTAACTCAACAGTTTTCACACCCTTTTCTTGGATGGAGCCCTTTACATGTCAACTCTAAACTAGTTCATTACGGTCATAGACCAGCAGATTAAAAAATATGGTTTCAGTTATAACAATTACATAAACTACCCAATTTAAAAACAAGAAGGCAGATATCATTGAGGAGCAAATTAAAATAGCTTCAATTACAATATTTATATAAACAATCCAATTTGAACAGGAAAACAAAATCACATATCTAAGATAAAGTATCGTAATAATAATAATAATAATAATAATAATAATAATAATAATAATATAGCCTCTTTCAGTAGTATACTATCCTTGATTTATCCTCATTCTCCTGCAACAAATAGCAGATACACAATAATATGCTATGCTATAAGTGACTTGGGGATTTCAGTCTGGTAATAAATATTTTAAATAAAATGCCTCAGATCTTCCTGGTTTTCTTTGAAAGAATAGGGGTAATAAAATCTTTTCAGAGGTCACAATAAAAAGAACAGTGAAGCAGTACATGAGCTTCTGTTTCTACTCCTCCCATATCACATGGACATACAGTATTTTTCCATGTATAAGAAAAATCATTAGACTAAAAATTGAGGGTCGTCTTATACACGGAAGTAAGCCGAGGAGAGAACCGCGCAGTTGCGAAACTGCCCAGTGGGGGGCGTCTTATACATGGGGGCGTCTTATACACGGAAAAATACGGTAACCTCTTTTGGACAGGAAGCCCTTTACATGTATGGTGTTGTCAAGTTCCATACAAGACATGATCCCATACATAGCTATTTCAGTAAGCCCATCCAAAAGAGGAAGAAATGCATCACCCAAAACACAAGATGAAAGAGGACATCAATTTGCATAAAATTGATGCAATTTTATCAAAAATTGCATCAAAAAATTTGGGGGGGGAATACTATAAATAAAATGCCATAGTGGGAAAGACTGTGACCAGCTGACGTTTGTACTCAGTCTACTTTCTAACTTCAGCTAATTGTGGATAGGCACTTCAAGGCCTTGCCTGCTCTCCTTTCTTAGGATTCTTTATCTTTAAAGTGGATTTGGACTGAACAGCCCTTCAAATAGAGGACACCCTCCAGTACAGGACAGTCCTCTGACAGCCCTTCAAATAGAAGACTGCCCTCTGTAAAGTAGGACACATAGCCACCCTATGAACTACAATGGGAGTAGCTGCAGTCAAATATAAATGATACCTTCAGTACATTCAAAATCAATATCCCATATTACCAGGTTGCATTCTGTGGACTATATGTGCAACGGTGAAACGCTGTCTTCTTTCTGGAGCTCTAGGTGTGCAGGATAGCTAAGATAACAAAACAGACATATAAACTGCATAACCCTGTCTTGGAAGACATACCTGTGGCTGTAAGTGGAGCTGGGGTTGGGGAGCTGAGAGATTCAGACTCAACTTAAGACTGGGGAGTCCCAAGACAATCACCTTTTTGCTGCCTTGATGTTGGAGAGGGAACAGTCTTAATGCCCTAGTGATTTCTCAGATGACATATATCAGATGCTACTTTAGAGTCTGCATGTGTCAAAGCAATCTGATCTACCCTTGACCCTTCTCCTTTTAAAATTCATCCCCTCCTAAAGAGAGCTGTGTGTGCAGGAAGGGATCCCCATAACAGCCCCTTTTGCTCCACTCCCTCACAGGCTCTGGCTGGGTGTGTGTGTGTTGTGCTCTGGGCATGATAATGCACTTGGCCATTACCTGGAAAGAGAGGACTTCCATATCGCCCATAGAAGAAGTCAATGACCCCCATCCTTCCCAGCCACGTGTGCACATGCTACTCTCATTCAGAGCATGGGTATTTATTTATTTATTTATTATTTATTTATTTATTATATTTATCAATCGCCCATCTGGCTGGTCACCCGGCCATCCTGGGCGATGTACAACCAAAATACAGCAAAACAACACAATAAAATATAATAATTAAAACAATATAAAAAATTCTTATTAAAAACCTAACCAACCCCATATTCCCGCCTGAACAGCCATGTTTTTAATGCTCGGCGGAAGCTCATCACGGAGGGGGCATGGCGAAGGTCACTAGGGAGGGAGTTCCATAATGTGGGGGCCGCCACAGAGAAGGCCCTCTTCCTAGTCCCCACCAGCCTGGCTGCTCTGGCTGATGGGATAAGGAGAAGGCCGTCCGTGGCAGACCTTGTTGAGCGGCCTACTTGATGTTGCTGGAGGCGCTCCTTGAGATAAGCTGGGCCGGAGCCATGTAGGGTTTTAAAGGTCAAAACCAACACCTTGAATTCGGCTCGGCAAGCAACTGGTAGCCAGTGCAACTCATTAAGCACTGGCGTGATGTGATCACGCCGGCGGCTGCCCTTAATCAGGCGAGCCGCCGCGTTCTGTACCAGCTGAAGCTTCTGGACCGTCTTCAAGGGTAACCCCACATAGAGCGCATTACAGTAGTCTAGGCGAGAGGAGACCAAGGCATGAACCACTGATGGGAGCAGGTGATTAGGAAGGTAGGGGCGCAGCTGCCGTATCAGATGGAGTTGATACAGCGCCGCCCGGCTCACAGCTGCCACCTGAGCCTCCATGGACAGCTGGGAGTCTAGAATGACCCCCAAGCTACGGACCTGGTCCTTCAGGGATAGATGTACCCCATTCAGCACCAGGTCAACATCCCCTAACCTTCCCTTGTCCCCCACCAGAAGTACCTCGGTCTTGTCGGGGTTCAGTTTCAGCATGTTCCTTCCCATCCAGCCAGCCACTGACTCCAGGCACTTGGACAGGGTCTCAACGACCAAACTCAGTGAGGACTTAAAACAGAGGTAGAGCTGCGTGTCATCCGCATACTGATGACACTGCACCCCAAACCTCCTGATGATAGCTCCCAGCAGCTTGAGGTAGATGTTGAATAACATCGGGGAGAGGATGGAACCCTGAGGCACTCCACAAGTGAGCAGCCGAGGGTCCGAAGCCTCCTCCCCGAGAACTACCCTCTGATACCTTTCAGAGAGGAAGGACCGGAACCACTGCAATACAGTGCCTCCCAAGCCCAAGCCCTCCAGGCGGTCCAGGAGGATACCGTGGTCAACGGTATCAAAAGCCGCTGAGAGATCGAGGAGGACTAGAAAGGAGCATTCGCCCCTATCCAAAGCCCTCCTCATATCATCCACCAAGGCGACCAAGGCCGTCTCCGTCCCATGTCCAGACCTGAAGCCCGACTGGCACAGATCTAAATAATCGGCTTCATCCAAGTGTGCCTTCAACTGAGCACCCACCACCCGCTCGATCACCTTGCCCTGAAATGGTAAATTGGAGACTGGGCGAAAGTTGTTTAAATCCTGGGGATCCAAGAAGGGCTTCTTTAGAAGCGGTCTTATTACTGCCTCCTTGAGGGCTGATGGCATCACTCCCTCCTCAAGGGAGGCATTCACCACCGCCTTGATCCCCTCACCCAGTCTCTCCCTACAGCTCATGATGAGCCAGGATGGGCAAGGATCATACACGCAGGTGGTCGGCCTCACAGATGAAAGCACCTTGTCCACTTCATCAGAAGGAAGAAGCCGAAACCGATCCCACAAAACCGGTCTGCCATTGGCCTCCTCCCGCTCACTCCCTGTGTCCACGACGTACGATATCCCACTCCTAATCCGATCGATTTTATCTGCGAAGTGCTTCGCTAAAGCCTCACAGGAGGCTTTTGACTGTTCCAGTGGGTCCGGAGCGACTGGACCGACCAGACTCCGGACCACTTGGAACAGCCTCCTGGGGCAGCACTCTGCAGACGCAATGGAGGCAGCATAGAAATTCTTTTTTGCTGCCTTCACCGCCACCCGGTAGGCTGAAGATGCAGCTCTAACCCGTGTTCGATCGTCTTCGGAGCGGGAATTTCGCCATCGGCGCTCTAGCCTTCTCACCTCTTGTTTCAGAGCTCGCAGCGACGGAGTGAACCATGGCGCCGTGCGAGCTCTGTTTAGGCGAAGAGGGCGCTTCGGGGCAACTCGGTCTAATGCCCTGGTGATTGCAGCATTCCAGTCATCCACCAGGGTCTCGACCGAGCTACTGTTTGTGTGCTCCAATTCCCCAAGCGTGTTCAGGAATCCATCCGGATCCATAAGACGCCTGGGGCGGACCTTCCTAATAGGTCCCTCACCCCTGCAGAGGGGTTGTGGCACCGAGAAATCCAACCCCACCAGATAGTGATCTGACCATGACAAGGGGGTGGTGGATATACCCCCGATTTCCAGATCATTTCCCCCCTCTCCAGAAACAAAAACCAAGTCCAGCGCATGACCGGCTACATGGGTAGGTCCAGTTAATACAGGGTGCAGCTCCCAGGAAGCCATGGTCTCCATGAAGTCCCGAGGTGCCCCCGTGAGGGCAGCCCCCGAATGCACGTTGAAGTCCCCCAACACCAATAGCCTGGGGGACAACACACGCACATCAGAGACCACCTCCAGCACCTCGGCCAGGGAGTCTGTCGTGCAGCGGGGTGGACGGTACACGAGCAGAATCCCCAGACTGCCCTTTGGACCCAACCTCCAGTACATGCACTCAATAAACTTGGTCTCCCGGAGAGGGAGTCTGGTGAGGACCAAGGACTCCCGGTAGATAACAGCCACTCCCCCTCCCCGTCCCCCAACCCTTGGCTGCTGGGCATACGAGAAACCAGCCGGACACAAGGCCGCCAGAGTTGGAGCAGCGGCCTCGTCCAGCCAGGTTTCCGTAATACATGCCAGGTCCGCACCCTCATCCAGGATCATGTCATGGATTACAGATGTTTTTTGGGTAACGGTAGCATGTGAGTTGGGACTGGGGATGAGCAGGCTGCTAGATCCTGAGTCTCAGTCCAACACTCTAACCACTACGCCACACTGGCTCACAAGTGAAGTGATAATTCCCCTTTACTCAGCACTGGTTAGGCCTCATCTTCAGTACTGCGTCCAGTTCTGGGCACCACACTTTACGAAGGACGTAGACAAACTGGAGAGGGTTCAGAGGAGGGCAACAAAGATGATAAAGGGACTGGAAACAAGGCCCTATGAGGAGAGACTGAAAGAACTGGGCATGTTTAGCTTTCAGAAGAGGAGACTGAGGGGAGATATGATCACACTCTTCCAGTACTTGAAGGGTTGTCACACAGAGGAGGGCCAGGATCTCTTCTCGGTCATCCCAGTTTGCAGGACACTTTGCAGGACGCGGAATAATGGGCTCAAGTTACAGGAACCCAGATTCCACCTCTAGATTCCACCTAAACATCAGAAAAAATGTCCTGACTGTTAGAGCAATAAGACAATGGAACCAACTACCTAGGGAGGTGGTGGGCTCTCCCACTCTGGAGGCATTCAAGCATCTGTCAGGGATGCTTTGACCTGGATTCCTGCATTGAGCAGGGGGTTGGACTCGATGGCCTTGTAAGCCCCTTCTAACTCTACTTTTCTATGATTCTATTATTCTATGATCCTTACATGGGGGGTGAGGAGGGACCTCCCATTTCAGTTAATAGTTGGGCTTATTGCCATAGGATCAGAACAACAACATATGCCTGGCCTAAGGTTAACAGGGGAGAAGAAAGGTTCATCTTGCACAGATCCATTCCTGTTCACAGAACTCTGCAGTTGCATAGAGCAGTACCATTGGAAGAGACAGAAAGTGCCATGAGAAGGAATGGAGGAGTAATTCCTCCATTACACTTCGCAAAGTGCAAACTGGAATATATGCCAAAATATATTCACACTTCCCAAAGTGCAAACTGGAATATATGCCAAAATCCATACTTTTCAGAATTTTCTGATGCAGTTTGCACAAAATACATACATATATATATATATATAAAGAGAAGTGTGAACCAAAATGTATATATTAGGGGAAAGTACACACTAACATGCAAAATTGCATGCAAAAAGTGTGCACACTAGGAAACGTGCATACAAAAATGTGTGTACACATTTTCGCATGGACTTCTTTTGCCAAATTCACACACTCATGCTGAAATGCACCAAAGTGAACTTATGATCAAGTAAATGAAAAATGGAGTGAAAACAAAATTGAAAGATTTGGGCCATTGCTAGCTATGGTTTTTGGGGATAAACTGTTGTTTTAATTCTATAACAATTTTGATTAAAATGAAAACCATGGAGGAAAATTAATGAACCTTATATTGATTGATTTAAAAGTTAGTGGTGAAGGAGAGAAAAATTAATGATGCTGTTGTTGATAAAATTATTTTTACTGTACAAATAAACCATGACAATAGTCAAAGGGAAGAGGAGGGAACATGGTTAAGATAGGACCATTCATGAGACCTCTCTCCAAGGGACCCAACATTTACGGGCAGAACATTCCACCCTGTTTCTAATGCATGATCAAATATTTGAACAGTTTTGATATGGAAAGAAAATAGTTGCATTGAGTATTTCATCATACAGCAACAGAATGATTTTGCAGATGGATGGGGAAGACTTAGTCTGGACAATGGATCAATATCCCTGTTGTCCATTTTGTTCAAACAAGCTTTTAAAAAGCAGCGAAGATGAGTACGATGTTGTTTGATGGGGTGAGGTAAATAGAACAGTTGATTGTTTCACTGTTCTGTGGCAGTACATGGGTCTTGGGGGATAGATTCTTAGTTTCATGAAAAGCTGACTAAGCTAAAATGGGAAAAAATACTGCTAGTAAAATGCAGACTACAATGTGGTCAGCAGCCCACTGAAGCAGTATTATGCTTGTGTCCTTTGACTATTTATTTTCGTTAAATTCATGATCCTTAAAATACAGGGCAATAAAGTTCATTTCTTGTTGCTCTATTGAATTAAAGTATTACTAAGTAATCACAGTTGGGGAATGGAACACTGCTTTTACTTGGCTTGGCATGCTTTGTGCAGCTGTTACTTAGGAGCAGTGCTTTTTTTCTGGAGAAAAGGGTACCGGAACTCTTGGATTACATTTCCAGACATTCAAATGGAAGATATTATTTCTCCTTACAAACTTTGGCCCATAGCTCTCTCCCCATCCCCACATGCTAACACTCTTAGAGACCTCAAATTCATAAGTATGCTTTCTAGTGTGAATGATAACAAGAGGCCTAAATCTAGTTTGGATGGTTAAGGGCACAATCCAGTGGGTTGCACCCTCGATACTTCTAAGCCTCCAAAACTCGGAGGCTTATGAGCATCCAGTGCAGAGCGGGAGAAGTGGAGGAGGCAATCTCTGCCTCACCACTCCACCCGCTCTGCAATTCAGCCAGACAAACAATTTTATCTAGCTGCAGTGCTTTGGAGGGGGAGGGAAGGAGGCTGCAGTGTTGTCAGGATGCCTCATATCCTGGCAGTCCCGTTCTCCTCCCCTCCCCCTCTACCCTCTCTCTGAGGTCGGTTCTCAGACCCTGGAGAAGCAGGCCGACACAGTTCCTTCTGCACCGGCTGCAAGGGGAGGAGGGGGATCGGAGTGCAGATCCGCAGCTCGGAGGTCAGAGCTCTGTTTTTCTGACCTCAGATCCGGGAATCTGAAGTAACCTATGGTCCCCTAGATGCTCTCTAGGGGCAATAGGATCACTCTCTAAGCTGATTATTTATTTGCAGTGTTTTTACCACCACCCCTTCAGCCAAAAAGGCTTCCAGAGCAGCTGACAAAGATTAATAGTAAAACAGTCCCTGCCTTCATGCATACAATCTGAAAGACATGACACAAAAGGAAAAGGGATTGAGAAGGATGAGGAAAAAAGCAAAACTCAGGCACCAGTTCTCAGTTTCAAAGTTCATACGCATGTTCTTCCTGGCAAGGAAGGGTGAAACAAGCTGCCTGCTGCTGTTCCTTCTCTGGCCAATGTATGGGGCAAGGTTGGTCTGCCCTTTGCCATGATATGAGAGGCAGGAGGTGCAGCCTCCCAGTGGCCTTTAATTCTCTGGCTGATGGATGATGCCAGAGTCTGCAGTCCAAGGAAATATATGAGATTTATTTATTTAGTACTTTTCTATACTGCCCAGTAGCCAAAGTTCTATACTGCCCAGTGGCCTTATCCATTGCAGCTTTTATTTTGGGCTTTATAGGAGCTATGCATGGTGCTCCATGGTGGTAAACCTATTTTGGGGATGGAGTTCAGCAACATGGATGGCTCCCACAAAGCTCAAAATAAAAGCTGCAACGGATAAGGAGCCCCACTGACATAGGAGCCACCAGCCTCCCCAGGTGTTTGTCCCTCCCTCCGTGCTTGTCCCTCCCTCCTCTTACCAGTTAGATGCAACACCCTGTTGGCTCCCCCTGCCTATTCATAGGAAAGACCTTCAAGGACTAAGGAACTCTTGGACCTGTGGTTTAAGAGAGCTTGTCACATAATGCAGCACACTTCTCCAACTCTCAAAGTTACAAGCCATGGGGGATGGAGTTTCCTGTACAAGCGATCTTGCTCTCCTTCTCTCTCTCTCTCTCTCTCTCTCTTCTAAAAGAGGGTAGGATCACCACTTGGGAATGCTGGGAATTATAGGACTTTTCTGTCTAAATATGCTTAGGATTGCACCCTTAGATGCTGTTCTCTGTCCCTGGGATTTGGTGCCAGCTTTTCAGTGTGCTCAGACACTAGAGACCTGACTCATTTGATCAGGTATCTTCTCGGGGGCCTCTAAATTATATTCAACAGCACTGGCTCCTATTGTTCCTGGGATCTTGATGATTACTACGGTGATTGTCAGGGGAGGCTGGTGACGTCTATGTCAGTGGGGCTCCTTATCCATTGCAGCTTGTATTTTGAGCTTCATGGGAGCTATCCATGGTGCTCCATGGTGGTGAACCTATTTTGAGGATGGAGTTCATGCTCTCCTTCCCCCCCCCTCTTCTAAAAGAGAGTAGGATCACCACTTGGGCATCTCCCAAAAAGAGGACCAAAGGGAAAACAGATGTGCAGCAAATTTGCATATGCTCATTTATATGTATAGATGCAAATTTAGAAATAAAAATTCTATATTTATTATATACTAAATTAGAAATACAACTCACCATAGTGGAGGAAGAATGTGTGCATGCTGCTGCTCAGTCCGCTGTCCCTGCGCTAACTGCAGGTGGGCAGCTTCAAGGCTCAGCTCTCCCTTCTTACGGTTCAGCATCTTTCAACCAGACTTGGACAGAGAGGACAGCTCTTCAAACAGAGGCGTGGCCTCTGTAAATTGGACCCGCGGTCACCCAGAAGGAGGGTCGGGGCCGGCAGCACACTGTTCGGAGTGTTTCTCTTTCTGACAGTGCTTCTAACTGGCTTTGGCAAAACTCTCAAGATCTTGCAACCCCGTATGGATGAAGGACAAGACATTTACATGAGCACCCTGCAGCATGATGATCTGCAATTTACCCTCTGTTTCCTCCTCATGGTGATGAGCTTGTAGCACAGGCAAGGCCCTCCCTGGATCTCCTTGCCCATGTACAGTGTCCCCTTGTGCCGCCGCCGCCGCCGCCACCCCATCCTTGGCCCCGATGTTGAAGAGCAAGCAGCTAGTGCACTCATGAAGCAAAGTGTGGCCTGTGGTTAAATGCATGTAAATAGTGCCATTTACATGAACACACAATGTTAACTGCTGTCAAAGGCCAGATGAGGGGGGTTACTATGGGGCAGAAATACCACTCTGCATACCTCAATACCACGCAGTGGGGCATACTTCCATCACGGAGGCCCCTGGTATACTTGCTGAAACCCCCATGGACATAGGGGCTGTTCCGGGGGGAGGGGGTAAGGGACAACCCTGAATCTTCCAGATCCAAAGGCCCCTAACACCCCTGATGTGCCCCCGGAATGCCCCCAAATTGATCCCTACCACCAGCAGGAGCTTTTCACATGCACCGCAGGGGCAGTTGAACCTGAAGCTGGTTGTAGTTAATTTCCCTCCCATTGCGTAAAAATAAAAATGAAAAAAATCCTACAGCTAAAAAACAACAATAGCAGCACCCCCACTGCTCCCCACACAAACACAGCTTCCATCCAGGCTGTAGCAAGCCAGCAGAACCTGGGGTGGATCATCTGCAATGTAACTACACACATGTGCACACGGACACACATACACGTGCTCCGCCCAGTCTCAAATCCAGCTCCATAACATTCCTACAAGTTCAGGAGTTTAGGATCAAGCAGAGCCAAAACATTTCAGTTTTGGCTACCAGTTGTGTATTGCAGGCGGAAGTTGTGTGTGTGGAAGTCTGTGAATCACCCAGGAGACTGAAAAGGCCACTAACGGCCGCACACTGGTGTGAAAACAGCACACTTTCTGGAGTCTTTCAGGAAATATTTCAAGACACACACACCCAATCCCCCTTTCCCACTGAGTATGTTAGACTCAGCCCTAACATACACATGAACTCAGCCATATGACCAATAATAATTTACAAAATACAAGATAGGTTACACACCATAAAATCATAAGATTCTTATTCCTATACTACAGATTCCAAACTAAGATAGCATGACTTGTCCAAAGGTGTTCAACTATTCTATGGCTGAGGTGGGACTCAGACTGAAACCAGATTCATTCGCCAGGTGCTTGGTGACTTCTATGCCTTCCCTTTGCTCTGAAAGGCATAATCTGCTCTTTGTTGAGAAGGATTATAAAAACTCTCCTTGGTGTCTGTGGCATTCCAATCCTCTTATAGCCCCAAGAAAGACTCACAAAAGAAGCATCACAAGTCTCAGGCATAAAAATTGACATCCACCCTATTTTGAAGCAGCATCTGAGGGCAGCAGAAAGGCAGAGCTACATTGCTACTTTAACCTTGGAAGCCAAGAAAGGGAATGTAGAAACCAGCTGAGCAAAAGAAGTCAAACTTCTTAGGAACTTTTGACATGCCTTGGGCATTTAAAAAAAAAATAAAAAATTGCTGCTTCCATTGGTAGGAAGAAGAACTCTCTGAAAAATGTGTCAAGAAAAATAATGTACTTTTTCATATCCATCTGGCTCAGTACAGGAAAACTCAATCCATTAAGCACCTCCAAATCCACTATAAACCAAAGCACCCATCATCATATAATAAGGCACCTATGAAGTATTTATGCAGGGAGGCCTGTATTTCTTGCTGCTTCCTATTATTCCTTAATAAAACTACAATTGCTCCCAATAAACAGCCTTTTATCTCCTGTAATTTTGGCAGCACACGTTTAAAGTATTAAACGGTGGATGTCCTGTTGATACATTAATACGTTGCCCTCATTTCTGCATTAACTCAAGAGATTCTTTAAGCTGACTTCAACTCTTTTCAGTGATAATACCCCTGTGGTGTCTAAATGGAAGGCAACTGCTTATACATGAGTTAAAGGAGGTTGGGGGAGAGAAGTGATGAATTGCAGATGAGAATGAAGGAAGAGACCATGCTTATAAGAAGCACTGAACTACAGGTGCCAGGGAAAAAGAAATGTTTTTATGTATTTTCCTGCTATAGCTTCAAAGTCAAAATTCATCAGTTTTGTCCTCTAGTGAAATTTAAATGGATGCACCACACCTAGCAATTTGATAAGCAAGGCAAGTCTAAATTTCAAGTTCAAAAGCCTTCCCGAAGTAAACATCGGGGGGGGGGGGGGGCAGTAGCAGTGAACTTTGCTGTGATTGCAATTTACTAGTGCTGCTGGAGAACAGTTTGTCATCAGTGAAGTTAGCTCCTATTGTTATTCTCTGCTGGAGCCATTTGCTTCTCAGTTGTTGATAATGCATGTACTCCCATTCTGCCTGCTTATCATAAGGGTCCTGTTCGCCCCAGTTTGTACACTTTGCTCTCTGCTCTCAAGGGAGGCTTGCTCTTGACCTAATTAGCGATGTGCATTAAGTGCTCTGCTTGAGACCAAGACTGAGAATTTCTGAAATCCCCTTTACTTCCCCCCCCCCAAAGAAACTGTCTGGGTTTCCTGTTACACTTTATGTCAAGAAATTGTTAATCCTGGAAAAGGTCGTGTGAGTCCTCAGTTTTTAAACTGTCAACCTTTCTAACCTCTCTATGTATCCATCCTTGTCTGTCTCTGAATCTGTCTCTTTTTCACTTGCTCATCTACTCTCAGTCCCTGTTGTTGTCTCTATCTCTCTTTTTTTTCCTTTCCTTTTTTGCTCCACTCTTTGTGCCTCTTAATCCATTTGCTTGGTAGGGCTTTCCCCATTTTCTGTTCATCAAGTGATTTTCCAGATGCATCTTCAAGTCCCCGCCCCACCAGCCCTCAAAAAGTGCCAATGTATGCAATTCAGTGCTATGCCGAAACCTCGCCTCACCTGCCCTTCCGCAACCTCTTTGTTTCCCTGTGAAAGAGGCAGTCGTTTTTCTGCCTCTTTTGCAGGGATGTTGAGGATTTCGGAGAAATCTCTCAGTGTGCAGGGCTTTAGTGCTTACCTTACTGAAAGGAGGTGGCTGAGGGGTGGTGGTGGTCTCTGTGCCCTCTTTATCTTACAATCTTTATCCTGTTCCGCCCTTGCAGCCGCTTCCACTGCTTGAGCTTTCTGAAAAGCCCCCTAGCCTAGAGGACTTAACCAGGGCCAGATCTACACCTAATAGTTCTTGCAGTACTGGATCGCTTCTGTGACTTGCGGGGCACACACCGCACTCACTTTTCAGTTCCGGTGGCGTTTGTCTTGCGCCCTCATTCCTCTCTTCTTCCGTAATTTCCTGGACTGCCTTTATTATGGTTTTTCCTGTTATTGCGATTCACTATCACAGGGTACCTGTGCTAGGTGTGGCTACGGCATTGTCCTAAGCAGCGTTAGCCAGTTGTTTTCGAGGGGCGGGGAACATTCAGCTTTTGTCTCCCAAAGCTGTAATAGGGGCTTCGGCAAAGCAGAGAGTGCTTCCCCGCCTCTCTCCCTCTCCCCGCAGGGCTTCTCTCTCTCTCTCTCTCTCTCTTGCAAAGTGAACTGGAGAGTAAGTGCTTCCCCCGTCCCCTCCCTTTCGAAAAAATAATGCCCATTTCAACCCCCTGCCCCCAAAGTACAACTAGCTGTAAATGAGCCAAAAGGCATGTCTACTCAGAAGTAAATATCACATTATCTTCAATGGCCTTGCTCAGAAGTAAATCACAAAGTGAATAGGACCTATCCGGCCTTTGGGGAAACAGCAGCAACTCCGAGGTTGCTTTCCCGCCACCCTCCTTCCCCACAGCTTCTCTCTGAATGCCCGCTCAGATGTAAATCACATTATCTTCAATGGCCTTACACAGAAGTAAATCATATTGATCTCAATGGTGCGTCTGCTAGGGAAACTTAGCGCGGGAGGAAGACTGCTTTGGGAAATTAGTTTTGGGTGGAGGGGAATGGGCGTGCTGATCCTACTGGCTTAACCCCATAGAAGGATGGTGGCAGCAGTAGTGGCGGCGGCAGCAGCAGCACAACTTCTCTTCCCTTCTCCTCTATGATTTTTTGTGAGGGGGCAGGAAGAACCTTCCCCGCCCCCCCTTTTCTTAAAAAAACAGTCTCGCTTGTGCGCTCGTTTGCTCCTGCACATAGATGATGAATCAAAAAGAGGGGGGAAAAATCGTTCTCTTAAAAGGCCATTTCCCCTGCATGTGCAAGGCAACACCCAGTATCACCGCTACGGAGTTTAGGTGCGGTGCAGAAAAACGGAATGACCACGGTACATTTAACGAAAGTGAGTGCTGCGAGTAGTGACTGCGGAACGTGAATATAGCAGCACTGTAGCTTGACCGTGTAATGTAGATCAGGACTTTCTCCCTTGGAGCTTTCTGATGCTGCTGCCTGAACACTGAGCGAGGCATTTTTTTTGTTTGGTTTTGTTGTTGTTAAAAGTCCTTTCGACAACGACAACAACTCTTCACAGCTTCCAGGCACTCAGCTGGCAGCAGCACCAGAAAGCACCAAGGGAGGAAGTCCTGGCTAAATCCTCTAGGGCAGTGTTCTCCAACCTTGGGTCCCCAGATGTTTTTGGCCTACAACTCCGCTGGGGCATGCTGGGAGTTGTAGGCCAAAAACATCTGGGGACCCAAGGTCAGGGGCAGATTAAGCTAGGGGCTGTTGGAGCGGCAGCTCCAGGCCCTTAACAAACAATAGGCCCGCAATTATAGGGACTCGGCGATTTTTTCCCCCGTCGGAGTTAGCTCTGATCGTTATCATTCAGCATAATTAATGATTTTTTCAAGATTAGAAAGGTGTTCTAAGCACATCTGCATTACAGGCTTGAGGCAAGACCTAGCAAGAACTGTTGTTCTCAAATTAGCATTTCAGTATCTTTGCATTTCAATCACTGTTACTACATTTCTTTGTGAGAACTTCTAGCACATGGGGGGCTTGCTAGGGTCTGTAATATTCAGATTTAGAAGGGACCTCTCTCTCCAGCCTCGATCAAAAGCTTTACTGATGAGCTGCAGGAGTTTTTGAGTTTTTGCTCCGTCAAGCGACCCCTCTCTGCCCACCCGCCTCCAAAATCTCCACCATGACTTCTGCTTGCTATGGGACAAACCTCTGGGATGGTCTTTACCTGCCGCTGGTCTTGATGGCCCTCCTCTGCACAGGTAAGGTTCAAAAGTTTGACTCTTTTGATCTGCAAGTTCTCCTTCTCCTTCTCCTTTTTTTCTGTAAAAGGGCTTTCCCTCTTTTGTGAGCCAAACTGAACGTAAGGGCTGTGTGTTTGTGGGTGTGGGTGTCTGCCTTTTGGGGGTGTTGATCCTCCTGCCGCCTGCAAAATGTCACCTGCTTGGCTAATACCGTGTGTGTGTGTGTGTGTGTGTGTGTGTGTGTGCACGTGCGCTTTCATGGGGAATTGTGTGGCATTTTAAGTTTTATTTTGAAAAACCCCAGAGAACAGAGTTCACCAAATATCCCTCTTGGATATTTTGGACTACAGTTCTCATTTGCCTCAGGCAGCATGGCCAGTGGCTGGGGAAGATGGGAGCTGGGGCCCCAAACATTTGGAAGGGCCCCGGTTGGGGAAGACTGCCCTAGAGGTTAAAAAACATGGAGGTACTTATCATCAACGATGTGTGATGAACGGTTTTATTGAGTTAACAAGCTTATTGTTTACAAAAAAAGAAATATTTTCAATATGTTTCTGTTTTGGCACTTTAATGGTAATTAAAATATTTAATTTGTTTTAATATAAAATTGCGTCTTCATTTTATTTATTTCCATAAAAAGGCCCACCAAAATCCTCAGCACCAGGCCCATAATGCTCTTAATCCGGCCCTGCCCAAGGTTGGAGAACATTGCTCTAGGGGGCTTTTTGGAAAGCTCAAGCAGCAGGAGAGGCTGCAAGGACAGAAAGGAGATTAAAAAAAATAGTAAAAATGAAGGGAGCACACGAACCCCTCAGCCACCTCCTTACAGTAAGGTAAGTACTGAAGCCCTGTGCCCTGAGACATTTCTCTGAGATTCTCAGTATCCCTGTGAAAGAGGCAGAAAAATGACTGCCTCTTTCGCAGGGAAACAAGGAGGTTGTAATTTCTTCAGAATTCTCATCCCCACAATTTTCAGGTGCAAATTCTTTTTTCACCCCTCCCCGCAACAGATGGTTGAAAAATAAATAGATCAAAAAATTGGGCACAGTGCAAATACAATTGGCAGAATCAAACACTAAAGCTTTTCCTGGACTGCACCACTTCATGGTGAATGATTAAACGCTCCCATGGGGAACCAAAAGCTCCCTGCACATAGAAAGTTAGCACAACAAGGAGAAGGCTGGTTTTCTATGTGCAAAGAAGGTTTCATTACATTTCATTTATTACATTTCTACACTGCCCAGTAGCCAAAACTCTCTGGGCAGGTCACAACATGACAAAACATGATATAAAACCAGGAAAAAAAGGTGGGGTATAAATATAATAAATAAATAAATAAATAAATCCTTTAACATACGAATATTTAAAACAGGTTGCATTTCATAGAGCAAGGATGGGGGAACCTTGAGCCCATGGAGGTAGGTCATCTGGCTTGTAGAGGCTTTGGCTCCCTCTCCATTCCAAGCACCACCCATTTCGAAGTTCTGCCCCCTAGAGGCTACCAGGGGTTTCAGGGGGCAGGGAGCAGAACCCCTGTTATCGCCAATTCCTGATCAGAGATAGCCAATGGATTCCCCTTACTTAGTGTTGTGCCTCCAGTAGGTCAGACAGAGACCAGCCATGCCGGAGTGTGTTTGGGGTGGGGTCAGGCTACGTGCAGCCTGGCCCAGCTGGGCAGCCTTACCAATCAGCGCCTGCTCAAAAGGCAGGTCCCAAGCACACTCAGATGCTAGAAGCAATTGTTTGTTAAGACAGCTACAGCTAGATGCTCCTGACATTCCTGACCTCAGACTTCTGTACCTTTGATCCTTGGAACGACCTTGACCATGACTTTGCCTGATCCCGAACTGGTTTACGTTTGCTCTATTTTGGAATGATATATTTTGGCTACAGCTTATCTTGGAACTGGACAGATTTACGACACTTAGTGTGCTGCTCCTCCTCCCAGCTGGGAGGGGAGCAGTGCACTAAGTACTTCACCCACACTGTGTCCTCCCCAATGGGGGAAGTTATGGGGCAGGCAGAGCCACCCCGACTAATGCACAGGATGGACGTTTGCTCTTCCACCCCACGATTCAGTTGGGGCAGGTTTGCACACTTCTTGCTTTCCTCCATTGGGGAGGAAGTGATGCAGGTGGAGCGACAAAGTGCTCCTGGCTGAGGCATCTTCACCCGTGCTGTGCCTTCCCCCAGTTGCAGAGCTTTTCCTGTCCTAAAAATCATACCAACTTACCTTCAGCATGAATAGAAGAAGAATTAAGCCACCGTTCATGTGAACTTCACAGAATGTATGAAATGCACTATGCAGTCAAGGCTGGAGTCAGCTGGTGGCATCCTGAGCAGCTGCTGAGGGCCCACCACTCCCGGCACTCCTGCCCTGAGCCCCCTTTTACAGCACTCCCCTGAGGATGTATTTACCCACAATGCCACCCCACGCAGTGAAGATACATTACTGTGAGACACTGTGGCCAATTACACTGGTGGTTGCCCAACATCCAGCAAAGATGCCACCATCACTTCCACTGTTCTTATTCTCCCCTTTCTCCAGCAGTAAGCCCATCTACCCTTCCTCATCTCTAGGTGGAAATAAATAGGACAGGGGTCAGCATCTTTGGGAGATCTGGGGGCAATCTGCTGTCTGTGTTGACCATCTCACTCTGCCTAACAATAGGGCCAGCCCTGTCAGCAACCATATTGTACCGGGGGGGGGGAGCCTCAAATAAAAAGCACAGAATTACACATTAGCAGGGGAGGCTGGAGACTCCTGTGTCAGTGGGGCTCCTTATCCATTGCATCTTTTTGTTTGAGCTTTATAGGAGCTCTCCATGGTGCTGGACTCCGTCCCCAAAACAGGTTCACTACCATGAAGTACCATGGATAGCTCCTATGAAGCTCAAACAAAAAGATGCAATGGAGAAGGAGCCCCGCTGACGTAGGAGTCACCAGCACCCTCCACTGCACGTTAGTAAGTAAATTCACCTTGATACTTCAGGATAACAGAAACGTAATTTAATAATTCTAAAAATACAGATATTTATTTATTCCTTTTGAAGGGAAAAGACACATGCTGTGCGGATGATGTGTTGATATGCTTTTAGAATATTGCCATCGAAAGAGTCTCTTTTCCTCTCTTAAACAAACACTTTGAAAAAAAAATAGATCCATTTTATGTCTTGCTCATTGTATGCCGCCATTATTCATTCTGTTGAGTTCTGGCATATGTTAAGGTATTCCCTCTTGCATCTTTTACAGCTGCAAACAGTAAACTCTTCAAAGCTCAAAGGGCATCTGCATATGTGTAGTGTTTCATCGGAAAAAGTCACAAAGAATATAAATTAGTGAAATCATCTGTGTCATTTGCCTGCCTAATTAGGCTTCCCAATAGGAACTGACAAATATTTTATGTTCCCCTTCTTCAGTATGCACTGGAGTGTAACTTTTAAAACCTGAGTATCTCTATATAAGTTATTTCAAGGGTTTAAATCCTGAAAGCTGAAATTTCTCAGAATATATTTTTCTGAACAGAATTCTGAGATTTTTCTCTCTTTTTCACCCCCTCCCCAAAAAGAAGGCTACTTTGCGGGATTTTCTCCAAATATTCTCCAGCATCTTTTGTGGCAGCTGCCATTTCCACCCACCCCCCACCCCCAATGTGTCAGAATGACACTTGGTCTAGGACATTGTGGAGGATGCAAAATGGTGGCCAGGCTGCCAACACAGTTGCCGCTGCCGCTGCTGGTAGCAAAACGAATCAAAAATCTTAGGAAAAAAGAAATGAGCTGCTACTACCACAGCTAATGGCGAGACCTACCATTAGGGGAGTTTGGAGAAGTTCTCCTCTCCTTTGAGAAATTTGGTTAAGTGTTCTCTTCAAGTTCCCGGCCCACAAAAAGAATGGAGAATTTCGAGAGGCCATTTGAGCATGGCTCTAGCTGAAATGTGTCATCATCTTGAAGCACCTCAGTTAAATTTAGCATTATTATATTAGTTTATATCTGTGACAGGAGCCAGTGGATGAGAGGATCAGATAGCTTGGCCCACTTGCGTGCACTGCAATAGCTGCCAATGTCTCTGGCTGCCCACCACCAACCCTCACAACTTCCAACTTCAGGGCCTACAGAGTCTACTAGTCAGTTCTGAAAATATGTCAGTGCTAGGGTGGAACCATAGTCATTGTAAGAGGGGAGTTGTGAGCCAGGTGATATGCCAAGGGGCCAGAGCCGAGGGACCAAGCTGGAAGTCAGAGCCAAGGAAAACACAGAAATACACAGAAAGCCAGGAAGACTATTGTTCCTCAGGCAAAGTACTAGCCCAAACAGGAAGCCTTAGTCTCTCCTGTCTAGGAAGGCTCAGTCACTAGCCATTATCATTATCATTATCTCCTGCCTTTTTTTCCTCTTGGAAGGAACCCAAGGCTGCTTACCTGGTCCTACGCCTCTCTATTTTATTCTCACAACAATCATGTGAGGTAGGTTAGGCTGAGAGTCAGTGACTGGCTCAAAGTCAGCCAGTGCACTTCATGGCCATGTGGAGACCAGAACCCAGATCTCCATTGTCCCAGTCCAACATTCTAACCACTATACCACACTGGCTCTCACTACACCATGGTGGCAGAGGCCAATCCAGATCCTGAGTATACTTTGTTGCCAGGAAGAGGCAGCTCTAAGCTGCAGCTCTGGTAGCTCACAACAGAGGAACATATAACATGAAGAGCCATGCTGGATCAGACCAAGGGTCCATCTAGTCCAGCATTCTGTTCACACAGTGGCCAACCAGCTGCCCATAGGATCCCACAAACAGGACATGAGTGCAATAGCACCCTCCTGCCGATGTTCTCAGCAACTGTTGTACATAGGCATACTGCCTCTGATACTGGAGGTAGTGTACAGCCAATCAAGACTAGTAACCATTGATAGCCTTCTCCTCCATGGATTTGTCCAATCCCCTTTTAAGGCCCTCCAAACTGGTGGCCATCACTACATGTTAATTCCATAGTGGAACTATGTGCTGTGTGAAGAAGTACTTGCTTTTATCTGTCCAGAATCAGTTTCAGGGAAGCTGTATAGAGAGCCAAAAGTTCCCAGTCCTAGCCCAGGTGCCTCCTACCAGCTAGTGAGAAGCTTGCGCTAAAAAAATGTTCAGATTAGTGGTCAACTTGTAAGATTAGTGTAACAATAGAAATGTTGTCCAATATTGTGTCTTCTCCTCCATGAAAAGAAAAATCATGACAATTACCCTTCTGAGAGAAAAGCATCTGTGATCTCACATGATTTGGCAGCTCCAACATTAAACCATTCATGCACATGAATAATAATGGACACAAATAATGGACATTTTCCTGCATTATTTCAATCACAGATGGATGCAGAAATGGGATGGGACGGACTTATTAATGAATACATGTGAACTGACATAGACTGGAAATAGACTAAGGGTGCAATCCTATGCATGTTTAGACAGAAAAAAGTCCTACAGCTCCCAGCATTCCCCATCCATCCATCCTGGAAGTTGCAGGATTTTTTTCTGTCTAAACATCCATAGGATTGCACTCTAATCAATTCATCCCTGTTGTGAGCTCATTTCAGTTCTGGCACAGAGAAAACAAATTCTGAGGTTCTCTTCTTTACTTACAAGTGAATGTCTTGTCTTGTGCACCTGGCTCTCGTTGGTGGATCTTTGGGTTCTCTAGTAAAAAAACAAAACAAAAAACCCAACAAAGCAGATATGACAAGCCTGAAGCTTAACCACCCCGATTCAGTGCAAGTCGGAGGCACACATATTGTCAGAAGAACTGACCATCAATCAAACAGCAACAAGTGAAACTGGCAGCAGAACCATCAAAAGAAGACCATATGGAGACACTTTGCACATGAGAAAAACATTGAGAAGAGCTTCTGCATTCATTGACAGTAGGGGGGGGAAAATATTTTCATTACAGTGCATTATTTATTGTAAACTGCTTTGATCTGAGAATAAAGAGGCTTCAAATCCATCTAAGGGTTGGATCCAGATTTAGTCATATGCAATTGGCCTGGCAGAAGTGGACTTCCCTGCCCACTCATGGCACCCATAGTTCCCTGAAAAGGCTACTCAGAGGGTGGGGGACTCTGCTGAATTGAGTGAGCTGTGGCACTAGTGGGAGGGGCGATTCATGAAACACAGGCAGAAGCCCATGAGTGGAACCCTTCCTTCTACAGAAGGCAGATCCTGGATCCAACCCATCATGGAATGATACAGTCCAGCGTATTTTCAGGAAAAGCAAGGGACTTTTCCTTCAGTGGGCAATTTCCATTCTTATTGAATTTGTTTGTATTCATATATTCTGGAATGGTTTTCCTTTAAGATACAAATATCCATCTTTTACCAGCCCAATCCTCAAAGCCAAGGTTTCCAAATGACTTCTGAGAACCGTATTCTTTGCATAAATCAGGCCAGCTGAAGATGCTTCTGTGGAAATTGAAAAAGTAAAAGGGGTGCAATCACTGAGGAAAATGACTCATTCAAAGGTTTTCCCATTTCACACACCATGCAAAATATTGAGGCTCAGCCCGAGAGCTGCTATACTACCATTCCAGAGCACTCATCACCAATCTGCTTAAGCATGTTGAGCAATAATTTATTAGAATTTTTTCCAGTTGAAAGAAGTAAGGGGAAATCTCTTCATTTATATACAGCTCAGTATCATGGGAGGATAATGGAACTCTTAGCTAGAAAGAGGGCACAGGCAAAATTGTATCTCTGCTCAGTGACATGACAACAGGGAATAAATAGATTTTTAAAAGGGGAAAAATCCTATCTAAGCAGCATTCTAAGTCCTTTATTTATTGATGAATGAAAAAAGAAATGTATTGCAGGGTTGGAAGATGAGTTCCTTTCTTCTTAGGATTTCAGTCAGAGGTCGAGACTACATGGGCCTGATCCTCTAAATGAGGGCAAACGCTGAACATCCCCCAAGGCTGCCTCAAGCGTAGGGCTGGCTCAGGCCTAACCCAAGACATTTTGCTTGCTTGGCTGGACTGGTAGTTGAATCTTACTTCAGCACTGGCAATAATCCATCCTCCTCCACTGCATCCGAGAGCAGCAAGCTAGCTTAGTGAGCGCAGGGCAGGCTGCGTGACACACACCACTCTGTTTGCTCCTCGCCCTTCAGCATCTACTGCCTGAGGTGGGCGGCCGACTCACTCTGCCTGACGCAGGGGTGGGGAACCTCGGGCCTGGAGTGAAATCTGGCCCTCCCGGGGTCCCAGACTGACTCTCCAGGGTTCTGCAGATGGCCCTACCCCCTTTGACAATCTTTTGGTGGTTTCCCAGGTTTGTGCAGATTTTTTCCCCCATTCTAAAAGATTGAAATGCCTCTCCTAAGGCTGAGTTGCTTTCAGTAAGAGCTCTAAGTGACAATCTGCTGGGGGGGGGGGAGTTGTATTTTTAGCCCCACCCCCTTTTGTCTTTAACCCACCACCACCACCACCACCGGAATGTGGCGGGGCCTGGCCTAGTGGTAGGGTTGGCTCACAGGGACATGTTCACCATGCGATGAAGGCAATGCTGAGTGACCACTTGCATACATGATTTAAGCGCTGAACTTCCACAATACCCATTGGCAACACCAGGACCATTCTTTTCTATGGACTCACATTCAGCGAGTCAACCATTTATGAGAAACCAAGTGATGTACATGCATTATGACCTAGCCCAAATTACCTGGAAGGAGAACAGCGCTCTGAATCACAGCAGCAGTTACCAGGGATGGGGACTCGGACTCGAGGACTCGACTCGTGAGTCAGACTGAGTCCCCCCTCTGACTCGACTCGGACTCGAGTCCCAATATTTTTAATGGGACTCGAGACTCGACTCGGGACTCGAGACCAAGGACTCTTCAACATCCCTGGGCTGTGCCAGAAGGAGTGGAGAGGAGCGCATTCACCAGCAAAGAGCGCATGGAAGCGAGGTGTGCCGCTGCTCGGCCACTATGGACGGCTACCAGGAGTGCAGCCCCAACAGTGTGTCAAGATTTATTTTGATTGATGTGTTGCGTACTTGGGAGTGGCAGAAGAAGGACCTGAGATTACTCTGTGTGGCTGCTCTGAGTGTGTTTCTGGTTCCAGCAAGTTCATCATCAGTGGAGCGGGTGTTCAGTGAGGGTGGAATTGTGATGAGATCTCACCGTTCCAGAATGGGGGCCATACATTTAGAAAAAATCATGTTCCTCAAATGCAACATGGATAAGTTTTAGGAAGTACAGCAAGTTTATTTTTTAAAATCATTTTTTAAAATGCAACCTTTCAGACATTTTGGGTTTGGCTGCCTCTGCCTGCCTGTCAGGGGTTCCCAGCCTCCTCTGCCTGTCTGGTCTCTTCTTGACCAGTTCAACGGTTGAATTGTCCAAGACAAAGGCCTCTGTCGTCCTGCTTTGGGGATCCCTGCCTCCTCTGCCTGCCTGGTTATTTTGGGTTTGTCTGCCTGGTCTGTTCTTTCCAAAATCAGTTGCAGAGTTTTGAAATAAAAAGGCACACTTGTGCCTAGAATTTATTTAAGCCACACATCTGAAATAGCCTTATTTTGTTGGGGGGAAATCCCATTGATTTTAATAGGGACTCGTGGAGTCGGCTTTGGGAGTGACTCGTGACTCGTGAGTCACCATTTTGGACCAAGGACTTGGACTCGGACTCGAGACTCGGGTCCAAAGACTCGTGACTCGACTCGTGACTCGAGACCAAGGACTCTTCAACATCCCTGGCAGTTACCCAGAAACCACGCATAGACCAGGTTGATTGTAGCTAGCACAAGAATGGTGCTGATTACTGTGATGAGGAATATATATGCACCCTCCAGGTTTCAGAAGTGGCATACCTTTCAGTACTAGCTGCTGGGGAGCAGCAGTGACAGAGGGCTATTGCCTTCATGTCAGGCTTGTGGGTTCCCCGAAGGCATCTGGTTGACCACTGTAGATGTTGGATTTGAAGAACTTTTGATCTATCAGGGCCCTTCTAGCTCACAACGGATCCTCAGTATGGATCCTGAGAGAGATAATTCAGCTAGTGCACCACCTCCCACCTCTGGGCAAAACAGAAAATTGCAGGGAGACCAGCCACACCAACAAGGAAGCCTCTTAGCAACAAGCTATAGGCCATGGTGGGTCAGGTGACACCACCTGAACCTTTTAAAGACTTCCGGGGCAGGTTTACTTGCTGGCTTGAAAAAAATCATGGAGGATGAGGCTATCAATGGCTATTAGTCCTGATGGCTATATGCTGCTTCCAGTATCAGAGACCGTGCACCTCGATATACCAGTTAGGGATGTCCCGAAAGCTGGCACCTAGAGCTGGCACCTAATAAAGTTTATTGCAGTGTTGGAAAAGGGCAACCAAAATGATCAAGGGGCTGGAGCAACTCCCCTATGATGAAAGGTCAAGACATCTGGGGGGATGGGACTGTTTAGCTTAGAAAAGCGAGTAAGGGGAGTTACGATGACAGAGGTGTACAAAATTATGCATGGTGTGGAGAAAGTGGATAGGGAGTAATTTTTCTCCTTCATAATTCTAGAACCCAGGGTCATCCCATGAAGCTGATTGGTGGGAGATTCAGGATGAATAAAAGGAAATACATCTTCATATAGTGCATAGTTAAGCTATGGAATTTGCTACGACAAGATGTAACCACTAATCAGGGCCGGTGCTACCATTAGGCCAACTAGGCAGCTGCCTAGGGTGCAGGGCTAAAGGGGGCGCCAGAATCGCCTTGGGAAAAAAATACAGCGCTCTCAAGTGGGAAGTGGGGGCAGTAGTCTAAATATCTGATCTTGCCTAGGGCACCAGACTGCCTTGCACCGGTCCTGCCACTAATTTGGATAGCTTTAAATGGGGATTAGAAAAAATCATGGAGGATGAAGCTATCAATGGCTATTAGTCCTGATGGCTATATGCTGCTTCCAGTATCAGAGACCGTGCACCTCGATATACCAATTAGGGATGTCCCGAAAGCTCGAGGGGGATGGAACTCACCCCTGCTTGACCCCCCCCCAGCCCTGCGGTACTCACCTTCTCCCTGGCTTGTCACATCTCCCCGGAGAGGAGCTGGGCAGAGGAACTTCAGGGTCCCCGGCGCGGCATATTTAGCATAAATATCATAGATGGCCTCCCAGCAGACCCTGGCGCTGCGGTTTTAGCGTAAATATAATAGAAAACCACCTTAAAATGGCCCACGCAGCTGTTTTAAGGTAGTTTTCTATTATATTTACGCTAAAACCGCAGCACCGGGACCCATAGCGTCACTTCCGGGTCCCGGCAAAGTCCGCTGGGAGGCCATCCGGCCACTGCAGGAGTCTTCTAGCCATGGGAGTGCTCACCAAGCACAAGGCAAGCACCTGAAAAGGTACGCATACGTCCCTAAACCAGTTGCTGGGGAAATTAGCATGATGGTGCTATTGCACTCATGTCCTACCTGTGGGTTTCCCACAAGTAGCTGGTTGGCCACTATGTCAACAGAATGCTGGACTAGTTGGACCCTTGATCTGATCCAGTATGGCTCCTCTTTTGTTCTCAGAATATGCTGCTCCTTGTGCTGGTTTTAAACTACCTTTGCCTCATCAACAACAGGCATAGGAACCAAGTCTAACCATTGCTAGTAGTATAGATGGTTTTCTGCAATTCATGTTGGGGAAGCAGTGACTGTGGTGGTTAGGAAGCCACCTTTAACACTGAATTCCCAAACTAACAAGTGCCTTCAAAACAAAATTGCTCCCCTTCCATTCTAGTTTAATGCTACAGAAGTATAGTCTGGAAAAGTGAAGCTTAGATGAAGAAAAGCTTATCAAAAAAAGAAGCATTCAAGTGAAAAGTAAGGCAAGTAGTCTGTATGACCAAAAATGGAAACTTAGCAGATGGAAATAAAATACACCCTAGAGAAGAACAAGATGAGAGCTACTTCTTATTTAGCGAAAATGCTGTAACGATTGCATAATTTAAACTGCAAATGGAGTCACAAGGGATCCTCTGTTCCCTTAGGCTCCATCAGGTGGCTTCACAGGCATGACAAAGGAGATGTACACTCCCATTCTGGCTTGGAGGAGAATTCCCTGGACAATCACACTGTGCTCTATTTATTTTGTGAATGTTTGTGGTGATGCGTTTCAGGCTAGAGTCTCACTTCAGGCCAGCTAGAAGAACTTAGTCTGGAAATAAACTGCATGAGGAAGGTGTGTATCTTGGTCCCTGGAAGTTTAAAAAATGTTGGGCACTCACCTTTTGGAAATGCTTTGAAGTTGGAGATAGTAATGGGCAGCTTGCAGATCTAATCTGACCCCGCCCACCAGGGAAGACAGTGGTCAACCCATCCCTGCCCCCCTTTTCAAATACTGTCATGCAAAAATATCTGAGCTATATGAGCAAAAGTTGTGAAGCGATTGTTTCTATCATTTGTAAACCAATATGTGCCATATTTAGCTAATTAGTGAGCATATTTGTTTAGGAAACACTTGAAGTACAAACAGAAAACTTGATTTAAACCAGTCTCTCATATTGGTGATTTAAATCATTCTTTTGAGACCAGTACTTGGTCTCTTCCATTTCTCCCCTAACATTTCTGTTTTTGGAAGATTAAACAACCACTTAACCGTGGTTTCTAGTTATGTCCGAATTGGGACAAACTGTGTTTAGTTTTAAATATGGTTTGTCCAGACAAGCCAACTTCAAAGTTTGGCTTATCATCTTGTGTTGTTTGGATGAACCTTAGTTAAAACTAACCACGGTTCCCAGTTCTGATATAACAACTGACTGCAGTCAGTTGAAAGTGGAAGCAAATGCTACCCATAATTTCCTCTTCACGGGTGTGCCAGAAAAAAAGAGAAGAAGAGCATGCAAGCCCAAGGCTCACCAAGGCTCATTTCAAAATTGCTAAACTATGGTTTAGTTAGTGTTATGTCCAAATGCAGCCAATGTCTTAGGACCAATGCACAGGAAAATGTAGCTACATAATGACTGCATCAAGTGGCTGCATCAAGCAACAAGTCATTTTCTAGACCAGGGCTCTCCAACCTTAGGTCCCTAAATGTTGCTGGCCTACAGCTCCCAGCATACCCAGCCAGCATAGCTGGCTGGGTATGCTAGGAGCTGTAGGCCAGCAACATCTGGGGACCCAAGGTTGGAGAGCCCTGGTCTAGACTGAGAAGAAACATGAAGTAGTCTGCTATCACCACATCAGGATAAACTCATGTTTCAGTACGTTTGCCGTAGCATGGTGACATTAATTAATTAATTAATTAATTAATTAATTAGTTCCATTATTCAAAGAATACTTATGCCCTGCTTTTCCATTACCTGTTACAATGCCCAAAGAGGCTTCTAGTCAAAACAGTTTTTAAACCACAGTAGAACAAAACACAGTCTAAAACCAGCAGAAAAGGCTGTTTGGGCAACCCCCAAAATCAACCAAGCCTGTTGGTTCATTGAAATAAAATATTTTTTGCCTGACTTCAAAATGCCACCAGGAAGAAGACTGGGCAAGATCTCTTAGAGCACACTTTTTGTGCCACTGTGGAGTAGGGCCTGCTCATGTACCTACCAACCAACCTCTGATAGTAGGGCACAGTCAACTTATCCATTTGACACATTGCTCCAGAGTAAGGGCAAGTTCGCATGACACAAGACATCATTGTATGTCACA
Organism: Shinisaurus crocodilurus; assembly: GCA_021292165.1. NCBI lineage: Eukaryota > Metazoa > Chordata > Lepidosauria > Squamata > Shinisauridae > Shinisaurus > Shinisaurus crocodilurus. The sequence continues at coordinate 29,714,589 of CM037878.1, forward strand.
ATGATGTAAAATGATGAGCACGAGAGACAATCGCCCCCTCTCATCACTAGCATTGTTCCGCTCATCTCTAGCGTTGTTTCGCTCGGAGCCCAATCCCCCTCCCACTCATGTCACGTATCCCAGTGGCCTTTGCGAGCCAGTCCATGTCCCAGGATCCCTCGCATCCTCACTACATTGACTGCTCCATCCCAATTGGTCCTCCGAGCTCACGGGGTGGCCCTTCGCTCTCCCTCTCCCCAAAGCAAACTGTAACCCTCTCCTTTCTGCCTCCCAGGCAATTGGTTTAAATGCAGCAACAACAAAAAAACACTCTGTATATGTCCCCCAGCCCCTCTCCTTTTCACTTCCCAGACCACGTAAACCCAGCAGAAACAGTCATTGCCGCCTGTAACCCCCCTCAAGCACATCCCCACTCGTGTCATGAGCAGCCTTCTCCCCGCCGTTCTCGTCACTGCCATGGCAAAGCATCTTCCCCACAGCCCCCCAACCAGCGCTTCTAAGGTATTTATTTTATTTTTTATGTAAACAACACAGTGCCGGGGACCCAGCACGTCATTTCCGGGTCCCTGGTGCTGTGTTTTTTATGTAAATACCATGGAAAACAACCTTAAAACAGCCGCAAATAGCAAATTGTGGCCGATTTAAGGTGGTTTTCCATGGTATTTATGTAAAAAAACGCAGTGCTGCTGGGCACCCAGCCAGAAGTACCTTTCCCCGGCTCCTCTCATGGGGATTTGTGCCAAGCTGGGGAAAAATAAGTTGCACGGAGCTCAGGGGGTCAAGCGGGGCAAGTTCACCCTACTTCCACACACACCCAGCGAGATCCGTGCACATCCCTTGTTGCTACTTATTTAACTTAGCCAGCCATAGAGAGTACCATTGTATGGCAATGTTGCCATATATAACAATATTCTCATGTCACAATGGTGGAGGCCACAGACGATGAGATCTATGATGCAATAAAATAACATTAAGAGACTGAGAAATATGGATTCAGAAGTTTTGAAATGGGACGCTATGTCATTTGTAAATAGCTGAACCAGCATCACAACCAAAGGGACATTTTGGAGTACAGTGAACCTCACACCTTCATTTAACCAAGCATTGTATTGTCACATTAGTTGTACACTGTGAGCTTCAGCTTATGGATTCTGTTTATTTAATTATTAAGAGAAACAGTGAAACTTTATAAGTTGATGCATAAATTAATTACATAGGAAGAACAGCTGAGCAGAAAAGACACTGAAGCTAAATTTTCTTATCTAGAAATTTTTTTAAGTTCACCATTTTAATTTAATTATAGCCAAATTGTATCATCACTAAATTAAAGCTAGAACCAATTAGTTCTCCAATTCTTGCCTTGTGAATAAATTCTATTTCTCTGCCAGGAGCACTAAAGAACAGAAACAACTTGGAATTATCTCTCTCTCTTTTTTAATGTCTTCGTTACCTACCTCTAATTAAAACCATTTGTCAGTAGAATATATTTAGTTTGGTTTCCTGCTCCAGTAATCATTCTAGAATGATCCTGAAGTATTATTGCTCTCAGCATCCGTCTCTCTTAAGTTTAGTAGGGACATAATCAAACTAGTGTCATTTAGAGCATGGACACTAGGTACGGGAGAAGTAGGGATGCTTCAGCTTGCCAAAATTCTCCACACTTCAAAGCTTGGTTCAGCTCACTCCCATTTTTATTTGCGACATGTTTTTCCATGTGTCCGATCAGGAAACGTGTGCATTTCAAACCGGAAATATGTATGTGCAGATTTTACTAAAGTGTGAAAATGAGCATTTTTCCAAAAAATGTACATTTTTTCAAATGCAATGGCAAGTTCAGGCAGGAATGCACAGACATTTTTCAAAAACATGTGCTCCTGTTTCAGGTCATGAACAGGGCAAGTTAAGATGATTTGCAAACTGAAAGGAAATTCTTATACATCCCTCGTTCCCAAGAGCTATATAGCACATAGACCAGTGTTCTCCAACCTTGGGTCCCCAGATGTTTTTGGCCTACAACTCCCAGCATGCCCCAGCCAGCATAGCTGTCTGGGCCATGCTGGGAGTTGTAGGCCAAAAACATCTGGGGACCCAAGGTTGGAGAACACTGACATAGACTCTCTCTAAGGCAGCTGTTGGGGAAGGGGAATGATGCCTGGTCATCATTACAAGGCTCAGGGAACAGGGGAAGACCATGTGATTGCAGAAGTACTGTTGGTCTTCCACTTCTGACTGACCACATTTAGTGATGGTGGATGTGCCTCACCATTGTCTTTCCCTCTACTTTGAAAAATTTACATCAATATCTCTCATGCTCACTCAAGTCCAAATGGGGGAAATGGAGACACTTTTGCCCTCAGTGAAGCAGGTAAGAAGAGAAAGCCAAGAAATTTCTACCCTAGTGTCCTACTTTACAGAGGGTTGTCCTCTATTTTGGAGAGATGGGAGAGGACAGTCCTCTATTTGAAGGTGTCCTCTCTTTGATGGGCTCTCCAGTCCATGCCTGGTTTAAAGTCAAAGAACCATATGGAGGGAGAGCAGTGGCACCGAACTTGCCCATCATCAATGTGCACCTGGGTCCCAGGCTGAGCAGTCAAACACATCACCTAGTCTGTTTTCTCCACTATGGTAATACATACTGAATTTCTATTTAAATTATAGATATTATTTTCTAAATTAGCACTTATACATAAAAAATTTCATATACACATGTTATGCAAATTGGTGTCCTCTTTTGTCCTCTTTTTTGGTGATGCATTTTCTCTTTTTTTAGCAATGTATAAGTGGGCACCCTCATGTCATCCCCAGCTGTGGTTCAGGACTGTGATTTGATTTAAGCTAATAGGTTGTGGGGACTAGGCTTCACAGATCCGGTTCTGCCCAAGGTCTGCCAACTGGCCATCCTTGATTTAGAAGGTCAGATGTATTGTTTTAGCATAGCCAAGAGGCCACTCACTGGTCTGTCCATGGTTACAGGCAGGGCATGCAGTCTAAAGGGCTGGCTTTTTATATTGAGCATGGGATTGTCCCAGAGGAGGAGATAACCTGACCTGCATTTTCCAGGGACATGTCCTGTGCTCCCAGACTAAAACAAGAGAGCCAGATGGGATATACCAGGGGCAGGCATCCTGGTACCCACCATATGTTTTGGACTGCAACTTCCATAACCTTTGACCATTGTTCATGCTGGCTGGGGCTGAAGGGATTTGTAGTCCAAAACATCTGGAGGGCACCAGGTTACTATACAGAGGAACTGAATGGTGCAGCAGGGCTAGGTATATTCTGTATTTTAAAAAGTAAAATTAAGCATGCAAACTCTGGGCCAAGAAAAGCGGCATTCTGTGATTATGTTAATCTATTTCTCTATAATTTTTTCATCATCACTATCAACGTTGTTTCTAGAGTGCCTAAAATCATTAGGCACTGTACAAAAATGACCAATAAAGCAAGCCCTGACCACAACCTTAGAGTCTAAAGTCTATGCATTAGGGAGGGAAGGGTAAGAAATTAAAAGGGATGGAGGGTCAATTAGGAAAAGCCAGGGTGAATAGATATTTCTTCATAAGGCACTTGAATTAATAACAGAGGAGGAGAGGAGGGATGACACATCTGTCCATTTCACTTTCTCCCAAATTTGATTTTTAAAAAGCTTGAGTCCTGATCATAATAAAATATCAGAAACTGTTTGGCAGCTGTAGCTTTTATCATCATCTTGCCAAGAAGAAAAACCCATCTCCCTGTCATGCTTGTAATAAGGGCACAGAACACACTCAGCTCTTAAGGTGATGATCCTACAGTGTTCTCAGTACAATGTACAGAGAGATAGGCCAGAGCTCTGAGACACTCACATGCACACTGGAAAATGCTTAGAGTATTAAAGATCATGGAATGGAATCCTAGACAATGTGGAGGAGCTTTCACTGAACATTTCTTACTCTTCTGACAGTATGAGAATGAGAGGCTCATGGATCTCCCTTCCCTGTCGGTATTTGAGGCTGATGAATCCAATGTCGGTGGGGCTGTGCATCCACTCTGGATTTTACTCCAACCTTTTGAGGAGCTACCCATGGTGCTGAACCTAGTGTGGGGATATGGTTCAGTGCCTTGGATAGCTCCTCGAAAGTTCAGAGTAAAATCTGGAGCGGATACACAGCCCAGCTGACATTGGAGCCGTCAGCCTCCACACTGCCTGTGGGGAGATGTATGAGCTGTCCACACATCAGGACATTCAGAGCACACATCAGAGGCGGTGTTAGGGGGTGGCCTACTATGGCTGGAGCCCCAAATCTTTCATCTGGAGTCCTGAATCTCTGAGAGGCCATCTGCCCCACTACCCTGCTTTCCATGGGCAGTTACTGAAATAAAGGTACAGGGGCCCTTTATAATCTCATACAGTTTCAAGCACTCCATCTTTTTCCTCATAACTTGCTATATCTGAGCAGCAGACACAAGGCAATACTGGTAAAAAGAAACCCCCTTCATTTGATCTACTTCAGCAAAAATACCACCTGTGGTATCTTCCTGGGGTCATCTTAGAAAGGTTGGGTCTATCTGTAAGTTGCACCCAGTATTCTTGTAAGCCAGGAGAAGTTAAGTTTATGTTATGACTCTATATAGGCTACCAACTGAACCAAAGCAGCTTTCCTGCTGATTTACTTAAAACATAAAACCTCCTGTAAATTCCAGACACAATTAGGGACTTTACTTTTACCTTTAACCATAAACCTTTTCTGCAAAATGCTGACAATGCCTTTAAAACTGAGGTTCTTTGAAGTATGCTCGATCTTATAACCACAGTTTATAGATACGTTTAAGCACTTCTGTTTATCAAATTATATTGAATAAAACTCCACCTAGGAAAGTAAATGTTTGCCTAGGAAATGTTGATGTGTCTTGAGGGATAATACTTTATTCACACTCCAATTACATATGAAGTTTTTGATGAGATAGCTGTTGTGGGTGGGGGGGGTTGTTTTTTGCTTTGGGCTTCAGGCAAATCCTTCACAAAAACTCATTTTTTTAAAAAGAAAGAAAAAAGGCTGCTAACATATTGATCTTTCAACGTCATTTAGACAGTCCTGCAAGGTTCTAGAAATTATAACGAGTTTTAGAAGATGCTACATTAATTACTTTTGTGACTCTGGGTTTTTTTTTAAACAACAAATTGAAAGTGTTTACAGATCTTCTGGATTAAATAATTCAGTACATTTGCACTGCATCATATGTTTGAAGGGAAGAGAAAACTATACTAAATGATTTGAATTCACAAGCAAATCACTCATTAACATGCCACACTGTTAAATATTTATTGCCTTCCCTGCCACAATCAGGGCCAAACTCATCATTACACAAGAGACTAATGAACAAACTCCCATAGGCTTTTTTTAAAATGAAAAGCAGTCACAGGAAGCTGCCAAATTGAGCAGGAAAATGGAATAAATGCTTAACTCTTTCCGCTCCTGGTGTTTGCTCAGAATTTTCCACCCCTGAAGCTACTTTTCTTCCCCCTCAGAAAAAGATACAGGAACCCCATACACACACACACACACACACACACTAGCTGTTGCCCACGGCTGCGCTCGCGTGGATTTTAGGATTTGGTACAATGGAAAAGATACAGTGTCTCTGACTGAAAGTGTAACGTTTAGGCTGGGTGCTGGCAGCAGAAAACTTTTCTGACAGAAATATCTGATCTTAAAGAAAAATCAGGTTAATCCTGAGAGTCTACAGGACAGGTGATGAAGAGTGACTGTGCCAAGTTTGGGGTAGATCCATCAAAACGTGATGGAGTGGAGCCTATGCAACGATGCCCCACACACAACAGTCATTCAGTCATTTAAAAAGTTTCCCTCCCTTTTCACCCCCTCAGAGAACATTCTAAATGGCCTAGGGGAGATTTTCCTACCCACCCCTATTGGCCCCTGCAGGAATTCATACAAACATTCTAAGTGTCCTATGGGCTATTTGCATAACTGCTCCTATTGGCTCCTGCAGCAATTATGAAGTGAGGCCGATTTGCATAACTGCTCCCCTGTTGTTTTGCCCATAGGATATGAGAGTGGGGCGATTCCCCCCCCCTTTTTCACCCCCTTAGGGATGGAATTTCCAAAAATCCTTCCTTAGTGGGAGTCTACGTCATAAAAGCAATGTCCCTTTAAAATTTCATGTTCTTAGATTAAACAGTTTGAGCTGGACGTTGATGAGTCAGTCAAAATCAGTCAGTCAGTCAGTCAGTCAGAACACCTTCTTTTATATATATATATATATAGAGAGAGAGAGAGAGAGAGAGAGAGATGTATGGATATATGTATGGGTGTGTGTGTGTGTGTGTGTGTGTGTGTGTATTCTCCTTGTGGTTATGAAAGCATCTGGGGAGGGGGGACAACTTTGAATGTCAAAAAAACAGGAAGGAAAAGCAACCCCACCATTTGCTTCTTCTGCTCCTCCAAGGTTACTTCTCCAAAACAAAATAAACCATGACTGCCCACACTGCTCCAGCCCACTGAAACTTGGCACAAGGTCAATTTATCCTGTATTAACGATGGTGATTCAGAAGCCAGCTCATATCCACTCTACACCACACCAAAGTGTAAATAATTCTTCAGTATGCATTTCACTTGCATGTTCCTTATGCAGTTCTAGGATATAGACTTAGTTCATCTATGTATGAACAATCCTTCATAGATCTTACTCAACACATGGAGCTTCCATATTACCCAATGTCAAGTCAAATCTAATAGTTTTTAATGGAGCCAGATTGTACATTTTGCCACCACCAGTTACCAGAGCGCAGGAAACTGCCATCTGGGTGCTCCATCGGAGATCAGGCCATGAAAGCTTCTAGTTTTGTTCTAGAAACCCGTGACCTGATTCCTAAGTTAGGGAGACAGCCTGCAACAACTGACTCAACACAACAATTGCAGGAAACAAAGAGCAACATATTATCGTATTATACATGGAACACCAAATGTGATAGTGATATCAGCGATAAGGAAGTGTCCGGGCAGCTGACACAATAACGAAACAACTATGGACAACCACCAATATAAAACATTTAGAGATTAATATTGTTCTGCCGAAGCTTGCTTTTGAAAAAAGTGAATCAAAAGTTGGATTTCTGCCAGCCATGGCTGTTATATTCCAAGGGTCCTCTGAACACAAAAGAAGCCTTGCAGAACACTTTCCCCCCATGCTGTCTCCATCTCTTACCAATCTTTACTCTATTTTAAGTCTTCATTTTTGCACAACCGCTCCAGAGAGTACTGTGTGCAAAGAGGTTTCTAGCCTTTGGATGTCTTTTTAAAATCCTTGTCAAAGTAATACCCCCCCCCCTTTTCAATGCCCTCTTTACTTTATTATTTCCTCCAACTGGTAAATGTTCAGCAAAGGGAAATTCACCAGCAACCTGACGTGGGTCCTATTCCTGGAGTTACTTATGTTTCCATTTCAATAGTGTAGACACTGAACTGTATTTATTGGGCAATTGACTTGAGTGTATTTCCTGGTTTGTTCAATATGTTTATTCTCTGAATTTGTCTTCCTGGTACAATGTAAATGAATCTCAAGCTTTATCCTCATTAACACAGTGCATTTTCTTTTGGTGTTCAAAAGGCCCAGAACACCTTAGAATGTTAAGAGAAACTACATGAAAGTCAATTTTCTGAGCCTTCATACCAAGTAAACCTATGAGCCAATTCTGACATAAGCATCCTCACAACAATAAACCTGTGAGGCAGATGAAGCTGAAAGACGGTAACTGGCTGAAGCCCCCCCCCCCCCAGTGAGCTTCATGCCTGAGTTGGGATTTGAACCTTGGTATCCCCAATCCTACTCCAACACTCTAAGTCAGGGATGGGTAACTTTGGGCAGTCCCCCCCCTGACCTGCCAAGGGCTGTACACACCCCACTGCCATACCAGCACTGCCAAAAAGAAGGGGAAAGGGAATGAAACAAACTAAAAGTATCAATTATAAGCCTTCATAGCCACTACAGAAGCTCAGAATGGACAAATTTAGCTTGTTTTTTCAACTGTATCTTTTTCTCCCATTTTTTTTAAATAGGGGTGAGGGGCAACAGGGGTGGAGGCAACACTATAGGGGACAGGGGCCTGCATGCGACCCATGAGCCATGTGTTGCCCTGCCCACCCCCGCACTACCCTGGATCCCAAACAGAAGCTGCTGATCAAACAAACCCATGAAGCTTCATCATATTGAATCAGACCATTGGTCCTTCAAGGCCAGTACTGTGCACTCCAGCTGGGAGGAGCTCTCCAAAATCTCACCCAAGGTCTCTCTAGCCTTTGCTACTGGAGGAGATCCAGTGGTGATGCTGGTGACTGAACCCAAATAGCAAGACGTGCTCCAACACTAAGCCATGGCTCCTGTCTGAAACTGTTGCTCCTCAGCCAGGAAGACATGGGACTGGAATGCACAACCCCACAGTCACAACTGCAACACATGAGCCACTTAGCCAGAACATGTAGGCCCACAAGCACATGCCCATAGAAAAAGCATGGCAGAATGGGGGACCTGTGTAATACGTTCCAGAAATGCTAAGAGTCTCCTAGCTCCTGATGGATCATGCCCAATGAAACTTCTAATAAAAAGCTATATAAATAACTCACTCCAGTGTAACATTTCCTCATCTACACAACTATGAGATCACTTCAAATGGTCAATGTGAGAACAGGGAACATGGCCTTAAGCTCATAACATCACTTCCTGTAGTCTATAGTAAGCAAATATCTGATCTAGCCAACACTTTCAACAAGGGGTCTGGTTTGATCTGATTCAAAACATCATCATAAAGGGAGGGAGGAACTGTGTCTCTCTCCTACATTTTCTTCTTCCCCCAGTCTCCTCCCACTGACCATCTCCTTTCCCCTTATTCTTCTGGACCACTCCGTCTGCTAAGTCCCAGTCCTCACTCTACAAGCCCCTCTTGACATGCTGCCTTCAGAGGCACCTGGTTATGCTTTCCTATGCCCTTCTGCTGACCCAGCCTCTCTCTGATAACTAAGCAGCTCAGCCAATGATACCCACCAGTCTTTCTGTGAACCCACCTCTCTGTGACATTAGGGCAGCACAGTCAACCACTGCAAAAGCCAAATGGCTTCTTCACCACCACCTCTACCATGCCATCATCACAAGATTTCTCCCTGTGTTGCAGGATAGAATATTATCCTTCATCCACAAGACCATCCAGATGGGGCAAAGGAAAACAAAACAATAAAAGCTGGATTGTAGGAAGTATTGAGATAGAGATGCACACATGGCTCAGCATACACAGCATTTACAGCCCTGAACCCTTGAAACATCCAGAGGTGTGTGAGTAATTATTTTTCCATTCCATTGAATAAATCTGCTAGGAAGGGCAAAATTGGGAGACAGAAGTATTTTTTTCTCTAAATCATAAAAAATTAAGAGGGGATAGGAAAATGCATTGAATAAAAAGTGGATTTTGAAGGAGTTGACAATTATATAATGAATAATTCATTTGGCATCTAGCTTTGGGAAATCCTGTGCCGTAGGACCAAGGGATTAAGTAGCCTAATCCACATCAAGCACGTGTATGAATAAGAAGTTCCAGCTTTAGTAATCACAACAAGTACAAAACACTTAAAGAATATGTGGTTTGAAAGTTATTTCTTTCCATAGCAGAGTGTCCTAAATAAAACTGGATATGGGCTATGTTTGCACAAGATGGCAGCCATGTGCAATCTGCCTCAAATCGTTCCATGTGATTTTTAGGAATGTGTGGAAATTCTTGCATATTTTTGTGCACATTTTTTTTTTCAAACGTACACATCAGTCGTGCACATTTTTGAAATATATGCATTCTCTCCAAGTGATTAAAGCATGTTTGTGTGCATTTTTCAAAAGTATGCAGTTTTCATGCACATTTTTCCAGCATATGCTTTTTTGAACACAACTTTTTATGTTCCATGAATCACATTACAAGCTTGGAATTGTATGGATTTCAACCACAGATGGTGATCAGATCTACTTTCAGGACTGGGAGGTGCAAAATGGGTAAATTCTGGTCAAATTCAAACTGCAACAAATTTCTCTACCTAGTGGTAGACAGACATTACTGCAGTGGGAGCCATTTCCCCACAGCTGCTATGTGGATTAACACTAATTTCTTCTTAAAAGTATATCTAGATGTCTCTAATTCCAGGGATCATATGGGCTGTTTCAACACTTCCAGTTCTCACAATCCAGATGTGCAGAACGCTTTGTGCTCTATTAGTCTTTCATCATCTCGTACAGCTGACAGGGACCAGCATAGGCTCAGGTTGTGAACTTCACTGGCTACCAGTCGGTTTTAGAGATTTATTTATTTATTCATTTATTTATTCATTTCATTTCATTTCATTTCATTTCTTTAGCACCCAATAGCCCAAGGTCTCTGGGCAGTTCACAACAGTTCATAAAAAAACCAAACCACAATGCAATAAAACAACATTTTTTTTTCCAATATACAAAATGTAAAAACAATTTAGCAACTAAAACAATCTTTAATACAAAACTAGACCTGTTAAATGCCTTTAAATGCCTGGGAGAAGAGGGCAGTCTTAACCTGGTGCTAAAAAGATGGCAGAGTAGGTGCCAGGCAGGCCTCAGTGGGGATATCATTCCATAGTCAGGAGGCCACCATTGAGAAGGCCTTCTTCCTTGTTGCACCAAGACTCCCTTGGAGGTGGCTCTTGGAGGAAGGCCTCAGATGTTGATCGTAGTTTCCTGGTAGATTCAGGTTGGGAGAGGCGCTCCATCAGTACTATTCAAAGTGCTGGCATCTACCTGTAAAGGCGGATATGGCTTGGGATCCAGGTACTTGGAGGAACACTTGGTCCCACATCAACCTGTCCATGTACTGATAATTTTGGAAGCTCTTCTCCAGGTGGCCCCATCCTCTGAGGTAAGGTGGGTGGCAACCAGGGCCTTCTCAGCGGTGGCACCCTGTTTATGGAATCTCTTCCACAGAAAAGTTCACCTGGTGATAACATTGCTATCTTTTTGGAGCAAGGCAAAGACACTTTGGACCCTATCGTATACTGCCACTGCACCTCCGCTAGTTCTGTTGCACCCACAGGACTCACCAATAGAGCCCAACAGGAACTAGAACTTCTGAAAGCAAAACTGGAAACGAGCGGAAACATGTGTTTCCATATCGGGACAGACAGTGGAGTTTCCTTCTGTTTGCTCCACTGACTTGCTCCATTCTGGGAATGAGTCTTTCTCCACTTTCTGGATGCTTGAGGAACCATTAGCTTCCTGTTGAGCTAGCAGTGAGTCCCGCTAGTGTGAAGGTAGCATAGGATACTGCACTGTATTTCCAAGGTGTTTTTTAAATGTATTGTTATTTTAACATGTGGTTATTTACTATATTTTAATTTTGGGGTGGTATTTATTTCATATATTTTCTTAAATAGCGCTGGAAACATTGTTGAAGGGAGGTATATCAACCTTTTAAATAATAAATAAATAACAACTCCTTGTGATTTATTTTGCTTCAGATATTAATATCCTGCCTTCAGCTTATTGAGTTCTCAAGACAGCTGACAAATGTTGGAGAACTAAAGAAGGCAAGGTCAAGACATTTTGCTGCCTGAGGGGAAACAGCGAATAGTGTCCTTCTCTCTGCACCCTCAAGTTAAGGGGCATAGGACTCAAGTTATTTTGGCATCCGAGGCAGAAAATCCCACAAGCAACTCTCCTTGTAACAATTTGCTGACCTTTCATGATCTCCAAAATCAGCTGTATGACGCAGCTGCCTCATTCCGCCTAATGGTTGGGCTGGCCCTAGAACAAAATCAAACAATCACTATAAAATCTCTACAGCCGGGGTTCCCATCATGAGCACTGGAGCACCCTGGAGGAACAACACCTAACCCAATCCAAAGCAAGCTGCCACTTGCCCAAAGAGCTACTTCACACACAATATTTTCTGTGATGTGTGAAGGGGCCCTGTATGAAATGCCAGGAGCCTTGAAGAGGAGACTCTAGCAATGACCATGTGTCACCATGATAGCTTTGCAGATGGTGGAGCTGACCTGCTTTATGCGGAGTTTAAAACACCAGCACTGGATGGCCAGAGGTTGGTGCTGCAATGGCTAACTCTGCAGTGGTCAGGTGATGTAAGGGGCCAATAGGGCTCCACCTAGTCCTATAACACGTCTGGCTACTCAGGTCTGGGGAAGGACTGTAGGTCAGTGGAAAAACACAAGATTTGTATGCAGAACATCCCAGGTTCAAATCCTGAGATCTCTAATTGAAGGGATCAGGTAGCCGGTGATGTCAAAGACCTCTTCCAAGGAGCTGCTGTCAGTTAGTGTAAAGAAACATGGGCTAGCTTGGCAAATATTCTGACCTAGTATAAGGCAGCTTCCTATGTTCAGACAGGCCATCATCTTTGCTGACTGGCTTAATTATGATGACCCATCTGCTTTCCAGTTTATTTGCCTGCCTAGATTTTAATACTTAGCTTTGTTAGATTTTCTTTTTTACTATGGATTTTTCTCTCAATTTTAGTTGTTGTTTAATGAATATTGTAAACTGCCTTGAAACCTGTTAATGAAGGGCAGTATATAGATGATGATGATGATGATGATGATGACGACGACGACTTGCTTTCCTCCATACTACCAGCTACAATACCTTTAGTATCAGAGCATCACAGTATCTTCCATTCCAATACTAGAACCCAGGGTCATCCCATGAAGCTGATTGGTGGGAGATTCAGGACAGATAAAAGGATGTACTTCTTCACACAGTGCATAGTTAAACTATGCAATTCACAGTGCATAGTTAAACTATGCAATTCACTGTAGTGATGGCCACCAATTTGGAGGCCTTTAAAAGGGGATTGGACAAATTCATGGAGGAGAAGGCTATCAGTGGCTACTAATCCTGATGGCTATATGCTACCTCTAGTATCACAAACAGTATGCCTATGTACACCAGTTGCTGGGAAACATGGGCAGGGGCTGCTGTTGCACTCATGTCCTGCTTGTGGGATTCTGTGGACAGCTATTTGGCCACTGTGCAAACAGAATGCTGGACTAGATCCAGCATGGCTTTTCTTACGTTCTTATGTTCCCATAATACACAGCTGACCCCTGCTAAAATCCATTACCTAATACTAATGACTCCATAAAATATCTTCTTCTTTTTTAAATATTTCTTCTTTTTTCTATAAGACAACTCTGTACTCCAATCCAATCAGGTTGTAGCATTTATATATCACACACCAAACAGCTTGATCAACACATTAACATCTACCGAGAGAAGGAGAAGAAAAAGCTTTCCAAATCTAGATCATTAATCATTGGGGGGGGGGGGGTTGGAAGAAGCTGGGGAAATAAAAGAAGATGGTTTGACAGAATAAAAGCCTCCTGCTTTGGAATTAAGTGTGCCTGCTTTACCTCAATACTTATTTCTGATGAATGCACTTGCTTTGCTCCAGAGTATATCTTGCTGCAGGGCCATTATCTAGTGACAACATTCTATTCTGAAGACATTATCTTAACAGGGACAATGTGATCAGTTTGAAGGAGCTCTTGGCTTTCGAGAAAATGCCAAAGAAAATTTGAGCAAGACAAGAATCAATTAGCCAATTTAGCAACTGTTAGTTTATTTAGTTCTTCCCCGTGACAGGAAATTTCTCAGGCTCCTGAAAGAAAATGATAACCAGATGGAAACTGCAGACCAACGATGTAGTCTGTCTTTTAATATAGGTGTTTGCCACTGCTGGGGCTTGCATTGCTAAAAGTGGGTGGGAGAGAAAAAGAAACTAGCAAAGAGTGTTGTGTGCACTATTGTTACATGTGTGCACCCCACTTCTGAGTAGTGAGAAGCAGGGATGTATGGATTTCGTTAAATCCATTCTGTCTGTATTTCATGGATTGTCAGGCATCTTTCATTCCATTGTCCACTCATTGACAGAATTTGATTTTTTTTTTTTAGGGGTGTATGAGGATTTCATTCCTGTTTGCAAATGTGCATTAGTGCAAATACGCACTTGCGCAAATCCCCCCCCACACACACACACACACATACACACACAAAGTAAAAAACTGCTCCGCAAGTCTGCATGATTCGGAAAAAGCAGGTCCGCTGACCGCTGCAGAATCCACAGGTCAGATTCATAGAAATCTGAACTCATTTGAATCCATTGTGGATTTCTCTGACATCCCTTGTGAAACGTTTCAGGGACTCCAGCACTTCCCAGAATGCAATTTTCTTTGAAGGAGGAAGTCACTGGAGACTTAAGGCAATTCTGTGATATAAGGTTTATTTACACAGAATGGTTTACTTACAGATCTTAAGCTGAGCATAAGATGGGAGTTCACAGCATTAACACCCTGATGCATAGATACCTGTTCCCCATCAGATTTCTAGGGGAGTCCACTGAGCCATATGGTTTCCTGCAGGAAACAAGTCAGTTCTCCGCCTCCTTTTCAGCCCCAGTTACAGCACAGATTGACTTTCTCCTATCACACAGACCTCACTCACCTCTCCCCCTGTCTAGTGGGGGCAGGGAAGAAGTCTCATCATAGGTGATAGGTGTGTGATCTCCACATATCACCTATGCCTTCTTGGGCAATCCCAGCTGCCATTGAAACACTTCACCAGAATGTTACTAGTGATGGTTTGTCCTTTGTCAGGTCTTAAGTGGTGTTGCCTTCAGGCATCTAAATTTTAAACCCTGAAAGTAATGGTCTTCCAGCTGGCCATGTCTTTTACTTCAGTTGTGAAGCACACACACAGCTAACATTTCTCTGCTCCCATTGCCATACCATAGCCATTCCCCATTGCTTTACAACTGTTTCTACCTTTCTGATACATTAGAGCAGGGTTCTCCAACCTTGGGTCCCCAGATGTTGCTGGACTACAGCTCCCAGAATCCCTTGCCATTAGCCAAGCCATGCTGGCTGGGTATGCTGGGAGCTGTAGGCCAGCAACATCTGGGGACCCCAAGGTTGGAGAGCCCTGCATTACACACACACACACACACACACACACACACACACATATATATATATATATATATAATCAGGAATTTGCCAACCCTGATTTATGTATTTTTAAGCGAACACTTTGAGCATGTGCAGTTTTTTGCATTTTAAACTCACTTAGAACACAGCACCAGCATGACTACAGGAATAAAATGGGTTGTATCCACCCTTATTCCTACTTAGAGTAGACCCATTGAAATGAACGGGGCTTAAGAGACTAACTCTGGATGCAACCCAAGGGACTTTGCTTTTGCTGTCCTGATGCTAAATATATTTAGCATTTGGAAATAGGCACCACTTTGTTGTAGAAAACAATAAGATATTTTTGGAGGAAATATTTTTTTTTTTTTTGGAGGAAAGATAATGAAATGAGCCGTAGTAACTACGTACACGCCCCAGTGTCTGCCCAGATGGTAAAATGTTTCTAAAAATAAGGAGAAAATATGCTACAATGAGCAGCATCAGCCAGCCCCTGTGAGCTCCATGCAGGCCCAAGTGCAGATGCCGGGCCCGTTCAGTGCTGCCCCCCACCACTCCCTGCATGGTCATTTGGGCGCCCTACAAGAGCTGCAGGGCCATGGAGTTCAGTCCTAATAACCCATTGATTTTTGTGGATTTTAAATCAGACTTAACAAAAACTCACCTATCTAATAAAATTAATGGCTGCTTTTTTATATAGGCTGTTTTATCCCTTTTGGCTGAACAAAACCAGCCAAGTTTCAAAGCCTATTAAAATTGTTAGCAATTCAGTAATTGAACAAGTGAACAACATTTACTGGTGTTCTCCATACTCGATGGTTGCATCTACATCAATCTTTTGTCATAAAAAAAAGTGAGAGAGGTGAAATTGTTTTAAGAGGTCCTTTTTCCAGGAGCACAGCTCCCAGTAATGAATCCCTTGGCTCCAAGTGGCTTCATCACTAATCTTGTGGGAAGAGAACAGTCGGTAACATTCCATTTCACACTGATATTTTGGAGAATTTGTCAAGCAGGCTATGGGGAGATGCTGCTCAATTGTAAAGTGATGTTTTCTCCTTTTACCTTTGCAATGCCAATTCTGAGGCTTTTGTAGCCAGAAAGCGCTTTTAGTAGGGATGGGCGACCCACCTGGTATTCACGAGCGCCAGCTGAGTCGCTCGCCGGACTTCCGGGTCCCCGGCTCTACGTTGTTTTCGTAGAAAACGGCCTAGTTTGCACAAATTTGGCTGTAATTTGTGCAAATTTGAGCATAATTTGTGCAAATTTGGCCGTTTTCTACATAAACAATGTAGCGCCAGAACCCGGAAGTCTCTTTCCCTGGCTCAGCTTGCAGGAACACAAGACAAGCCAGAGAAAAGGTAGGGTGAGCAGAGCTCGGGGGGGGGTCAAGCCCAGAGAGTTCACCAGACTTCTCCCCCCAATCGAGCTCCGCGCACATCCCTAAATTGACCTACATCATATCTTATGTTCTGTCACTGGTATCTCTGGTCCCAGCTCACCATGCCAATGGTGTAGGATGATGGGACTTGTAATTCAAATACATTTGGAGGGCCACAAGTTCCCAAGCCCTGAATTAAAGGATCTCGGGGTCAAACGACTTGTGACATTCCGCGTATCATGCAAGTATCATGATTTTTTTATTATTACTATAAATAGCAGGAACTATTTAGATAAATAAATCCATGGAACAACCCTGATGGGCAAATGTTATGAGCATTTTGAATGAATTACCTGTACAGGTGATGCGGCAGCACTGGCTACAGGGTTTTTGGAATCCCTCAGACAAGGTTTCCTTAGAGCCAAACTAGACATCTCATTCATGCAATTAGCAATTGTGTGAATGTGTGTTTGTTTTTAAGTAAACAGCAGGTAGGGGTGGTATGGATTGGGAGCCTGATGGACTGGGGCGGGGGGGGGGTTGATCCTTTTCTCACTGCTGCAGTTCCGATCCTCATCAGGGGCCTGTACCTGCTATTTGCGTTGGAAGGAAAGCTTCCACGTTCCTGAACGCCACCTCCACCCTGCCCTCTGAGAGACTTGAAGGCAGCCTGCAGCCAGCAGAGCATAATGTGTAAGGGGGCAGCAATATGTGTTGTGCGGGGCAGAGGGAGATATGGCGATGGCAGGGCGAAATGCCATTACAGGGGAAGGAGAGATGGATATATAATACCCATCTTACCTTCCAATCGCCCTGTCAACCTGGGGAACTTGGAGAACGAACCAGACCACCCACAGAACCTCTCCTTGCTCCTATGTAACGCCAGGTCAGTTAAAAACAAAGCAAGTATCATCCATGACCTCCTTCATGATGAGGAGGCTGACCTGGCGTGCTTCACAGAGACCTAGCTGGGAGATGACAGTGGCCCGACATGGGCCCAGGCCCTCCCAGCTGGGTACTGTGTTAGTGAGCAGGTGAGGGAAAGTGGGCGGGGGGGTGGAGTAGCTGTGGTCTATAAAGACAATCTCAACCTGACCAGACTTCCTGTTCGGGAATTGAATCACATTGAGTGTGTGTACCTGAGTCTGAAGACCAAGGATAGACTAGGGATTCTGTTGGTGTACCGGCCACCCCGCTGCCTAACAGAATCCCTGGCCGAGCTCAGGGAGCTGGTCTCGGAGCTGGTGTTGGACTCGTCCAGGCTTTTGGTCCTGGGTGACTTCAACATCCCATTTGGGACCAGTTTGTCAGGTGCAGCTCGGGAGTTCATGGCATCCATGACAAACATGGGCCTATCCCAATTGGTCTCTGGACCCACCCATTCAGCAGGTCACACCCTCGATGCTGTTTTCAGTTCTGAACAGACAGATCTGTGGGCGGAGGTTATCAATACCTCTGCATTGTCATGGACAGATCATTTTCTGGTTAGGGTTAGTATCGCAGCTACTATCCGCCCCTGCAGGGGTGGCGGACCTATTAAGATGGTCCGCCCTCGAAGGCTAATGGATCCTCTTGGATTCCAGAGAGCCTTGGAGGGGTCTATGGCTGGTACCGTCGACGAACCTGTTGAAGCCCTGGTTGACAGATGGAATCAAGATCTAACTAGGGCTATCGACACGATCGCCCCCAAACGTCCTCTCCGGCCCGCTTCTAACCGGGCACCCTGGTATACAGAAGATCTCAGGGAGCTGAAGCGGAAAGGACGATGACTGGAGCGCAGATGGCGGAAAACTCGACTCATATCCGATAAGACACGACATAGAGAGCATCTTCGCTCCTATGGGGTGGCAATACGTGCAGTGAAGAAAGCTTTCTTTTCTGCACGCATTGCGTCTGCGAATTCGCGTCCAGCAGAACTGTTCAGGGTGGTGAGGAGTCTAACGCAGACACCTTCCCCCCTGAACCCGGTTTTAGAGCCTACGGTTGCTTGCTGTGATGCCTTTAACGATCATTTCACAGATAAAATCTCTCGGATAAGAGCCGACTTAGACGCCCTCATTGTAGCAGAGGCAGACAATGGAGTGTCCAGTAACTCCGCAAGTAGGATTACACTGGATCAGTTTCAGTTGGTGAGTACCGAGGACGTGGACAAACTGCTTGGTCGAGTGAAGAGGACTACTTGCCCTCTCGATCCCTGTCCTTCCTGGTTGGTTGTCCAAGGAGGAGATGCAGTTGGATTACAACTACAACGTATTGTTAATGCATCTCTCCAGGGAGGGAATTTTCCATCATGTCTGAAAGAAGCGGTGGTACGGCCGCTTCTAAAAAAGCCTTCCCTGGATCCCTTGGACCTTAACAATTACAGACCAGTGTCAAATCTTCCATTTTTGGGCAAGGTGATCGAGAGGGCAGTTGCCTTCCAACTCCAAGCAGTTTTGGATGACACTGATTTTCTAGACCCATTTCAAACTGGCTTCAGAGCAGGATACGGAGTTGAGACTGCTATGGTCGCCTTAGCAGATGATCTACGCCTGAGTACCGACAGGGGGAGTGTGTCCCTGTTGGTGCTTTTGGACCTCTCAGCGGCTTTCGATACCATCGACCATGGTATCCTTCTGGAACGCCTGAGGGGACTGGGAATCGGGGGCACTGTGCTTCAGTGGTTCCGGTCCTACCTCTCGGGTAGGTTCCAGATGGTGATGCTTGGGGATAGCTGCTCCACCAAAAAGGAGCTGCTATGTGGCGTGCCACAAGGAGCTATTCTTTCCCCAATGCTATTTAATATCTACATGAAACCGCTGGGAGAGATCATCCGGGGGCATGGGGCGGGGTGCTATCAGTATGCTGATGACACCCAAATATATTTCTCTATGCCTTCAGCAACAGCGTCAGCTAAGGATAGTGTGTCTCCTCTGAATGAATGCCTGGAGGCAGTAATGGGCTGGATGAGGAAAAATAAACTGAAACTGAATCCAGACAAGACGGAGGTGCTTGCTGTCAAAGGCCACAATCTGGGTTTGGAGGTATGTCAACCAGTTCTGGATGGGGTTACACTCCCCCTGAAAGACTGTGTTCGCAGCTTGGGGGTGCTTCTAGATCCGTCGCTCCAAATGACATCTCAGATAGATGCGACGGCTAGGAGTACCTATTATCAGCTTCGGCTGATACGCCAGCTGCGCCCCTTCCTAGAACCGGAGGACCTAAAGACAGTAGTGCACGCGCTGGTAACTTCGAGGCTCGACTTCTGCAATGCGCTGTACATAGGGCTACCTTTGTACCTAGTCCGGAAACTTCAACTAGTGCAAAATATGGCCGCCAGACTGGTTACTGGTACACCTAGGGGTGCTCACATCACACCAGTTTTAAAAGCACTCCACTGGCTGCCAATCAGTTTCCGGGCGAAGTATAAAGTGTTGGTTATTACCTTTAAAGCCCTACATGGTTTGGGTCCAGGCTACCTACGGGATCGCCTTCTCCCATACAATCCACCCCGCACACTCAGGTCCTCTGGGAAGAATTTACTTCAGTCAGCCAAAACTAGGCTGACGGGTACTACCCAGAGGACCTTTTCTTCTGCTGCTCCCAGATTATGGAATGGCCTGCCGGAGGAGATTCGTCAGCTCACCAGTCTTTTGGAATTTAAAAAAGCCATAAAGACTGATCTCTTCCGGCAGGCCTATCCGGCGGAATTTTAGGTTGCCTTTAAGATGTTTTTACGATGTTTTAATGATGTTTTGGTGATGTTTTAATGATGTTGTTTATGATGTTTTTAATATGTTTTGGGATGTTTTAATAGTATGTATTGTGTATTTTATATTTTTGTTGTTCCCCGCCTCGATCTAGACGGAGAGGCGGGTAAGAAATAAAATTTATTATTATTATTATTATTATTATTATTATTCCATTGGAATGAATGAGAATTTCCATTCCAACTCATATAGTAGGTAGAGGCAGAGTGGATCCAGATCGGCACCATGGGGGGGGGGGATCTAATTGTGTGAATGGAGTCATGTCACGCTTGGCTCTCAGTGGGCTCCCTTAACCTTCAAGAGGCGGGTTCACAAACCAACCATGTTCTTGGGCTGCTTCTAGCCTTTGCAAGTGCCCAAGCCACATCAGTAAGGAGCACTGTTGAAGTGATGGGTCAGGCTTGGTGCCCCAACACGTATTCAGCCTTGACATCTCAGAGAGCTGATCATGATCCATGACATTCACTTCCTGCTGTAAGTGAGACTTACACTTACACTTTAAGAACTTTCTCCTGTCTTTGAAAATTTTATTTTACCACTTTCAGAAGGTGGGAGAGAGACTGTTGCATATATCTTTTTAAAATATATGCATACTAATTGAGCATTGTCTAGCACTGATGCAGAGCTTTTAATGTGTCAACAGTGGGCCAAAACACACACACACATACACACACACAGAGTCTATTCCATAGTCACCAATTGCCACAAAAATGCCAGGACCATCACGAAAACCCTTAAGCCATTATGGCTTCTCACTTTGTCATGCAGAGTCCCGAATTCCCAGCTACTTTAAGCTGCTCTTAAAGGGGCCATGGGTAATTAGAGCTAAACTTGCAGTTTTAGCTTAGCTGCAATTGAATTTTGCCCATGGCTCCTTTAAGAGTAGCTCTGCTTAGGCTCGAACAGCCACAGGGTCTCCATGGAGAGACAGATGCTGCCAAGCTGGGAGGGCCATGTGAGAATGTGTGTGATGCATGTGCACATGGGGAAGGGATTAGCTTGGTGAAAAGAAAAGGAGGTGGAGACTGCACCTGCTGGCCTGGACCTACGGAGAGGTGAATGAGGGAATTTATCACATGATTCTTATCTTTATATTGCCAAAGATTTTATTTCCTAACAGAGCTGACTCTGTACCTCTAACAAGTGAGATACAGTGTCAGAAGGAAATGCAAGAAACGTCCCCTTCTCTCTGAAGCTCCATGTTTGGGGGTGTGGGGTGGGTAAGCTTCACCTGTTTAATTTGTGCTAATCCTGACAATTTTAAAACAAAAAGAAAGGGATTGCCCTGCAAGCACTGGCACCACCACCACCACCACCCCGAAAAACACTAGATATTGACCATTAAGGGTTTAAGTAAGGTAAAAAAAAATTACAAAAGCCACTTATAAAATATTATAAAATAATATATAATATAATAATGTTATAATTATAATATATAAGATATTATTATTATTATTATTATTATTATTATTATTATTATTATTATTATTATTTTATTATATAATAATATAATTCTGGAAAAGTCATCCTAGCACTGGCACTGCTGCTGCAAACTCTTCTTCTAGCAAGGAGCAGCATTTCACAATTATCCCTCAATTACAGGATACTTCTTCACACAATGCATAATCAATTTGCTGCCACAAGATGTGATGGTCAGTGTTGTAAATTGCTTTAAAACATGGGGCTTCAGTGTTTAATACTAGATATCTGTGCTCAAATGCAAGATATATGAATTGTGGAAAGGAAAAATATTTATTAACCTCTAACCATGAATTTTTTAAAAAGAATAAAGGTTGAAATATTTTGTCCCAGAATACATTTACATTTAAGGCTTACCCTTTCTCCATAATAATAATTTTAAAAAATGGTTAGGCCTTCTGAGTCTTTGAACAAAGCATAGTCATACCAGTGGCCCTCCTTGACAACTTATTATTGAATTTACCTAAATCTAATAGTGTGATTCAATTGTACACTTACTTGGGAGTAAGTCCTATTGAATTCCATGGGACATACTTCTGAGTGATCATGCCTAGGATTGTGCTATAAGGCAGCAGTATTCTGGCCACCTTCTTGAGAGTAAAGCCCCATTGAAAGAAGTGGGAGTAGCTTTTGAATGAACATTTATAGCATCAGGCTGTAAAACTAGACTTTGCTCCTATCGGAACTCCAGGAATAGCCCTTGATGGTCAGAGACTTATAATCGGCAGCTTCTCATGAATTTATTCTGAAGACTGACACAATTTGTGCCCTTAAAAGGCTTGTGCTCTGAACTTGGCTGTCAAAAATTAACCTCCAGATTGCCTTATTCAGCCCATAAATCTAACAGACAAAAGGAAGGACATTTTCATGCAAACCAAGTCCCTGCATACACTTAAGCAACCTGGGTTTGTAATAGGAACTGGGCTTGCATCTTCTTGTAAGAGAAAGTGTCCATAATCATGCCTTCCTCTGTGCTAGGTTAAGACCATAAAAAGAGCCCTACTGGAAAGGCCTATCTGGTCCAGCATCCTGTTTCCCACAGTGACCAACCAGATGCTCTGGAAAGCTCTCAAGCAGGACATGAGGGTAAGAGTATGCTCCCACTCATATTCCCCAGCAACTGGTATTCAGAGGCATGGTGTCTCCAATCCTGGAGGTGCTATGTAGCCATCATGACTAATCCATTGATAGCCTTATGAGAAATGAAACTAGATACTATCCTCCATGAATTTGTCTACTCCAAGTTGGCAGCCATCGCTACATCTTGTGGTAGTGAATTCCACAGTTTAACTATGCACTATGCAAAGAAATACTTCATTTTGTTTGTCCCAAATGTGCCACCATTTCGCTTTAGTGGATAACTCCAGGTTCTAGGTGAGAGGGAGAAAATACTGCAGTTTTGTGTGTTTCCTCTAATAACCTTTGTACTTGACCATGACCTTTGGTTGCCTGGCCACACCCCCTTGATCACACCTTCATGTTGCTTAACCATACCTCTTACAAATTCACATGTGTGTCCCTATTTTCATCTGTGAAATGTTGGAGGGTGTGCTATCCCAGCACTCCAGATGAGTGAATATGGAACGATGCTTGCAGTTAAAATCCATTCAGATTAAAACAAAAGGGACCTCATTATATTTGACTTCATTTGAGTACCTTCTAATACTGGCATTAATGAGACAAAGCATGAAAAGTCCCTAGTGCTTATTATGATGGCTTTTTATTTGCAAAGATTGTGACTATAACTGTGGGGAAAGACCTAAATAACTCATCTAGTTGTGCTAGGCAGTTTCAGGCTGAAAGTTTTCTCCGACTTCTTTACACAGTATTCCCCTGGGGCTAGATATAGCCAATTTGGTACCTGCTTAGGCTGGACGTATTCATCGTCTCGGGGGAAAGCTTACAACTGCTCCACGTCGTTCCCCAGCCTTCTCCAACCCTGTTTGCTGCAGGCAACAGTGCAGGGGTGATTTCTTTGGAGATTTAGCAGATGCAGGGAAGCAGCCGAACATAAAATTGTGACAAAGGAATAAAGAATCAAGGAGACAATAAAGGACTATTTTTGTCACTTTTTTAAAAAAAGAAAAAAGGTCACCAGGAAAGCTGTATCAAAATGCACAACACTTGCAAGAATCTATCCTAAGACATCTTCGAAAAGGGCAGTTCTTATGCGATATCAAACTGCGTGCACTCTTAATACGATGGAAGGTCAACGGGCAACCCCTACATATATAGGGGCTTCCCTATAAAGGCAGATCACTGATTGAATGTAAATTGTGACATTAGTGCAGTAGAGGATACTGGCCTATACAGTCCCACCCATTGCTCTCCTCTTGCCTGTCCTGTAGGAGTGGGGCCATTTTTTCTTTAGGGGTTGCTCCTCATAGGTGCCCTGCTCTGGATGGGCCCTTCCTTCTCAGGGCCCTCCTGGCTATTAATCCTCCTGCGGGGATGTCTCCCCCTGGGATCCCCCTGGGATCCACCCTCTTACTGAGTCCCTTTTGTAAGCCTGCCTTCTTCTGGCTGGACCCGTTTCTGACCTTTCCATGGCATTATCTTGACCGCCTGGCCCCATTCAGAATTAGGCCTGTGCAATTTTCTGGGCCTTAATATAATCAGGCCTAGGGTACAAAGCTAGATCAGCTTCAGGGGGGAAGAGGCCTGAGTCCTCAACTGATGGGAAGGGGGCGCTGCTCAACTGGTGAACTCCTGGCGGGACTCTGCAGCCCGGTGCTGTGGAGGCACAGATCACTGGCTACAATTTAAAGGGCCAAACTCCATGTCCTCCACCCAGTATTTATCCTCAGCCATGGGAACAAAAGCAGACCATGCCACATGGAGGAGTCCGAATAGGGCTTCACTTCACTTCTGGCGGCACGAAATGCTCATGCTGCCAACCCAGCTGGCCTGGAATGTGGCTGAGCCACGTGGCCCAGGTTGTATAGAGGCTGGACCAAATCCTGTTCTGCTGAGACACAATTTTACACATCTTGCAAGGTTTCAGCTTTGACATTTCCCATCCATGGCGCTGGGCCTCTCCACTTGTCGGGTCCCGGCCCTGGCTGGCTGGCGTCGTCCCCTCTGCTGCCACCTCCCCCCTATGCAGGTAAGCATGATCGGGAGGGGGGCTTCTCACCAACAGGGAACTCATGGCATCTGGGAGGCACGGCCAGCAGGTGCATCTGCATGGGAGGGGCATTTCCCACTACTCCATCATGTGTCCACTGAATGTGTGGTGTGTTTGTTTGAACACCTCTAAGTCATGTGCTCCCAGTGCAGATACAGCTCACACAGTCTTCCAATACGGAATAAGTTTCCCCCCTTCCATGAAGTGTGTGTCTCAGAAGAGAATGTAAGAAACATTCATGAGAATATTAGAATTGGCTTAGGCTGCTAAATAAATTCCAACCCACACAACATGTGCCTGTGCGCACCAACACACACACACGTACACAAACACACAGACACCTTGTGGTTCCTGCCCAGTGTACTATGAGAGAATGTCTCTTTCTCGCCTCTCATCCCCGACCCATCTCTAATGCAATGCAAGCTTCTCTCTTGCCCATCTCTTTTCTCCGTCCACACTCACCTTGTCAACTGTTCTGCCTCACAACCAGGGGAGGCTGGTGACTCCTGTGTCAGTGGGGCTCCTTATCCATTGCAGCTTTTATTTAGAGCTTTATAGGAGCTATCCACGGTGCTCCATGGTAGCGAACCTGTTTTGGGGATGGAGTCCAGCACCATGGAGAGCTCCTATAAAGCTCAAACAAAAAGCTGCAGTGGAAAAGGATCCCCACTGACATAGGAGTCACCAGCCTCCCCTGCTCACACATCCCTGTCCTTTGTCTTTCTCATGCACAGCCCATCTGCCACCTCTCTCTTTCTCTCATTCTCTCTCTCTCTCTCTCTCTCTCTCTGTCCCTTCCTCCATGTATGCCTTCTCTCGTGTATCTCCGGCTTTCTCCTCTGCCACAGGCACAATATAATAGCAAATTTGCTTAGTCCAACCTCAGCCCCTATTTCTCAGCATTCTGTTTCCCACAGTGGTCAAACAAATGACTCTAGAAGCTCATGAGAAGGTCATGTAGATGATGGCCATGCCTTGTTGTTTGATCACCTGGTGCTCAGAAGAATCCTTTATTACCACTTGACGATAACATGAGGCATGGTTCTGAAAATGGCATCCTTTAGTGCCACTTGACGATAACATGAGGCATGGTTCTGAAAATGGCATGTGTACAGCTGCTCCTGCCCTGTGGTTCACCTGTGGTTAATGCACCACAGAGGGACATCTATGGTATTTATTCTTCAAGCATCTTTCTGAAGAGCAACTGTTCACTGACTGTGACTTACCAAGAATTGAATTCTGTGTGCTAATCTGAAGGGCTCAATTTATAATATCAAAGATTTACAGATATATATATATATATATATATATAACATGTATAAGCCAGAAACAAATAGACATGTAAAATATAACTTCTCAAGGGCTGAAGATAATCTTGAATGTCTTTTCAGACTGGAGGACTTTTGTCTCTGGGTGAAGTCTTATTTGTGCCAATGTTTTTTGTTAGTTGGTTCCCAAGATAGGTCCGCACAGTATAGAAGCTTTCCTGCTATCTGGTGGAGAAGCCAAACGTGTTTCGGCCCGAACGGCCTTCCTCAGTGGCACTGTAGTTCCCACTAGATCCAGTTTATAATCTATTGCTCTGTATCCTCAATTCAATGCTCAGCACTGCCTCAGGAGGTTGGCAAATGAAACCAGCATATAATTCTGTAAATCTTTGATATTATAAATTGAGTCTATTTCACTATACCTTTATTGGTTTTATATATATATATATATATATATATATATATATACCGGTGTGTGTATATATATATATATATATATATATATATATATATAACCAGTGCTTTTTTTCTGGAGAAAAAGGTACCGGAACTCTTGGATTACATTTCCTCGGGAGTAGATGGCGATTAAATTGTAATGCAATTAATAGAAGAAAAGGTGCTGGAACTCAGTTCCGGTGAGTTCCACCAGAAAAAAAGCCCTGTATATAACACTGTAGCCTGGCTCATACATACTGGGCTAGCAAAATGTTTTGCCTGGAGTGGACCATGGATCAGTGGCAGAGCACATACTTTGCATGCAAAAGGTCCAGGTTCAATTCCTGGAGAATTCTTGGTAGGGTTGGGAAAGACTCCTGTCTGAATCCCTGGAGAGCCATTGGCAGTTTGTGTAGACAACACTGAGCTACGTGAACAGATGGTCTAACTTAGGATAAGACTGTTTGCTATGTGGACACATCACCACACCGATGTCACATATGACACAATGAAATTCCACATGACTGTCCAACCATTCCCACACAGACTATATTCGTGCTATTCCAGCTTCTCCTTTTTTATGGGGAGAAGACTTTTATAATTTAGGCCACCACATGATTGAAAGTTTGCATCGAGTGCCCAGCTCACAGGTGATGTTATCTGCTTGTTGGATAGGAGAGGTGCCCATGCTGATCCTCCATCATAAGAAGCCCTTCATTGGTCCAGGTATGCATGACTTGGGCCTATCATTACATGCTTCATAGATGTCAATAGATTTCTTAATCATTCAATCCAATCGAGATGATCGTCAGCCTCCAAATTTGGAGGCTGATGATCATCCAGGGCAGAATGGGAGGAGCATCGGAGGCAATCTTCACCTCCCCACTGTGCATTTTCACTAGACAGCTGTTGTTGGCTATGTAGCTGGGGCGTTTCAGAAGCGGAGGGAAGGAGGCTGCGGAGGACACAGGATATGTCATACCCTGGCATCTGCAGTCTCCTCTCTGCCCTCTGGAACACCCCCTTTACCACCACCCCTTCCAAGGTCAAGTTCTTGACCTTGGAGAGGCAGCCAGCTCAGTTCTTTCCTCACTGGCTGTGAGGGGGGTCAGCGCATGGATTCCCAGCTCTGATGTGTCTAGTGGCCATAGGAATGCTCCCTAAGATGAGTACATAATTTGCCCTGGCCATTGTGACAGTTCCAGAAATGGTCACAAAGCGATTGGACTGCAGCAACACACTATGTCACCTAGGGATTGGTGAGAAATTCATTTCAGTTCATTTTTAAATTTTTGACCAGAATTTATCCAATTTGCACCTCCCAGAACTGAACACAATCTGTGGCATGTATGAAGTCTGTACATTTCTGAATTGCAATGCGATCTGTGCGATTAAAAAAATGTTTTTGAAAAATGCTTTCATTTGAAAAATGCACGCAGCTACACTTTAGTCATTGGGAGAAAAATGTGAACATTTCAAAAGTGCACACAACTGATGTGTACATTTGGGGAAATGCGCACAAAAATATGCACGGATTTTCATGTGGGGAAAAACAAAGCTCACAATCTGATATGGACACGAGGCAGAATGAGCTTTGATGAGGAGGATTTCGGAGACTCTTTATGAGCTTGAGTTTTGCTGAGTCGTGCACCCCTTGTGTCAGCACAATGATATATTCTAGTAAGAGAGGGGGTGGTGGAGTTTTTCATACTTATTGTTTTTGTGCGTAATCACAGCACAGAGGTTCAGAAGTTCAGCTCCTACTGACAAGAGAGTAAATTTTATTTTTATGCATGCAACTACATTATATCAGCTGTGATTTAAGTGCACACACTTGTACAGGGAATAGAGCTGTCGCAGCTTTGGAGAAGCTGATTAATTACGCTGTTGCTGATTAATTCCACTGCTGAAGTTTTGCTTCAGAACAGAGTCCCTTGATGTTGCAGCATTATTATTATTTTTACCCCAAGTTATATAAAGGCTCTCATGTTTCCTTTCTGAAATATGTGGGCTTGGTGGTCTTGACGTCTACCTGAGTGAGCTTTTCCTCCACACTGTGTTGGCTGGTGTCCTTTCAAGGAACTGATGAAGTGGAGCAGTTAAAAGAGCCAGTTTTGTAGTCAGAATTGCAGCCACAGCAGTCTTCTGGGACAGAGGCAGTGTTAGAGGGCAGCCCACTAGGGCTGGGCCCCCCAAATCTTTCATTTGGCACCCCAAATCTCTGGAAGGCCCTCTGCTGTCCATGCCACTTGCTGAAATAAAGGTACAGGGGTCCTGATGATCTCTGCTGCATTGGATCCCCATGGATTAGCTGGATTTTTGCCAACATCCAGTATTGTGAACCGCCCAGAGAGCTTCGGCTGTGGGGCGGTATATAAATGAAATGAAATGAAATAAATAAACATGTGTTTCACCTCCTGCTGCTGCCCCCAAGTCTTTCTGCCTCAGGTATTTTTTCTGAAATTAAATGCCTTCCACTCTTCCATACATCCCTTTTTCCAAATAGGGGTGTTCTTAGGAGACAGGGTCCTTTAAACACACCCACACATAGACTTTGGCGCATATGTAAAATAGCATATGCAAATTTGTGCAATTTTTTTTTTTTTTTAATCCTGTGGGCCTGAGCCCCAGATCTTTTCAGTACCTAACACTACCCCTGTCTGGGACCTTGCCGCTCCTTCTCAGGCAGTGCTTGACTTATGAGGAGGAAGGTAGGAGGCCCTAACTATCTTCACCAGCCTTTGTGTTCTAGCTGTTCTGCAATGCTTTTCTGCCACTTTTGGCCCCTCAACAGACAAACTCTTCCTTCAGGCCAGCAGGTAGCCCACCACAGTTCAATTCAGCACATGTGTGCTGAAAATATTCATAAATTGTCGAACACGTCCTAATTGGCACAAATTTCCTCCATATCCTGAACCAGCCCCACTCTACCCTATGGAGGAGATTTGTGCAAATTTGGAGGAACTAGTGCAAATCTCCTGTTCAATCACTGTTCAATTTGTGCAAGTTTCCCGTTCACACAGAATGAGCAGTGATTGCAAACACAAATTGGAATTGGGCATGAGATGAGCAGCGAGATGATGTTCAGAGAATCTTGGCGATGTCGAACACTGCTCGTTCACCTGGTGGCTAAACAAATAGGACCTGGTGATGGCCACCTAGATTATTACAAAGGACACACAGCTATTTGGCTTCTAGAAAACCTCATTTTCTACATTTTGCAAAAATGTTTGCACCCACAGGCAAAATCATGCAGTTGCTAGAAACCAATTTTTCATGGACTTTTCCATGACCAAATTTACCTTCTAGGACGTGTTTGACAATTTAAGAATATTTTCAGCAGACACGTGCTTGCACTTGTGCTCACCTTTGGACAAGACAGCATTCTTGATTTCCTCAGGAATTCTGGACCTCTTCAGCCACCAGACCATGACTTAGCTCTGCCTCTGTGGCTGTTTCCAGCCTTTGATGTCTGTTTTGTGAACCAGCCAGAGAGCTTCAGCTATGCTGGCTAGGGCATGCTGGGAGTTGTAGGCCAAAAACATCTGGGGACCCAAGGTTGGAGAACACTGCAATATTCGGTTCCTTTAAGCAACAAGTTGGCCAAAGTAGATGAGCATTGTTGTTTTGGCAGTGATTAGCATTTTAATGTTTCCCAGGAAAGATAAGCTTGTTGTCCTTAATTGTACAAAGCTGCTATGGACAAGTCTTCCAACTTCTTTGCTTATCCAAGATAGTTATTTGCACACTTAGTGCCTGTGCATGGTATCTAAAACTGTGTGTCCTGGGGAGTTATGATCTTGCATCATTGATATTCAACTCCATAAGCCCAGCATAAAAATGTGGGACAATTGTTTTAAAAAATCTACCTTAACCGTGCTACAGAGACAGAAGCAGAGCATAATAGCCTTTTTTTTTTTTTTTACAAGAGCCATCTCAGGGGGTTGGACTCGATAGCCTTGTAGGCTCCTTCCAACTCTATAATCTATGAAATCTATGAAATCTATGAAATCTATGAAATCTATGTGATTCTATAGAATGTTTTCAGCCAGTGCAATTGAAAGATTTGGGGGTTTTCGTTTTTATGGAAATGCGCAAGAGTGTCATAAATCAGGAAGATAGACAACACTGAGCATATAGAGAGCCAAAATATACTGACTAGCAGCTTCAAATTCTCACAGTGAGCAATGAAGGATTAAAGGGCCTGAGGGTGCTAAACTATTTCACATTTGGGGGGTGGGCAGGGATTACTAAGAAACTTCTTGGCAACTTTACTGAGGGACATTCTCAAAAGAAGAATTAGGCTACAATCCTATACCTTTAGCTCTATGGCATTATTATTGATGATGATGATGATGATGATGATGATGATGATGATGATGATGATAATTTTATTTCTATACCGCCCTATAGTCAAAGTTCTCTGGGTGGTTTACAACAATCAGAAAAAAAATACAGTACAATATAAAATATATACAATAAAAACATTATAAAAAAATTAAAACGAAATTTAAAAAACGACACAGATTAGCTAAAACAAATTAATACAACGTGACCAGTAAAAAAGTTAAAAATGACCACCCCGCCATACACTATTTAGAGTTGTTAAAAGCCTCAACCTAGAGGGGAGTCTTAACCTGGCCCCCAAAAGATAGTAGAGTTGGTGCCAGGCAGCCCTCAGGGGGGAGCTTGTTCCAGAGTTAGGGGGCTACCACAGAAAAGGCCCTCCCCATTGTTGCCACCCTCCAAGCCTCCCT
The DNA here is from genome assembly GCA_021292165.1 of Shinisaurus crocodilurus. Taxonomy (NCBI): domain Eukaryota; kingdom Metazoa; phylum Chordata; class Lepidosauria; order Squamata; family Shinisauridae; genus Shinisaurus; species Shinisaurus crocodilurus. The sequence goes on from CM037878.1 coordinate 29,745,778, forward strand.
CGGAGGTGGACGTCGGAGGACGGCCCCAGATGTTGAGGGTAGTGTCTGGGTAGATTGTGGTTGGGAGAGGCGTTCCATCAAGTACTGTGGTCCCAAGCCGTGTAGGGCTTTAAAGGTTAAGACCAGCACCTTGAATTGGGCTCGGAAGCATACAGGCAGCCAGTGCAAGCGGGCCAGAACTGGTGTTATATGTTCAGACCTTCTGGTCCCAGTAATAAGTCTGGCTGCCACATTTTGTACAAGCAGCAGCTTCTGAACAGTCTTCAAGGGCAGACCCACAAAGAGTGCATTGCAGTAGTCTAGCTTCGAGATTACCAGAGCACAGATTACTGAAACCAGGCTATCCTTGTCCAGATGGGGCATAACTGGACCACCAGACGGAGCTGGTAGAAGGCACACCGTGCCACTGAGGTCACCTCAGTATATGAATAGATATGGGGTTGGATCCAGGTTTAGTTGGACTTAGAGAAGACCCACTGACATTAGTTTCAGTAGGTCTGACTAAATCTGGATCCAACTTGTGTATAGGATTTCACTGTTATGATTCCAAAATGGTCATATGTAGCTTATGTAGCCAATGCTCAATTGACATCAGGACATTACTCTATGCAGCATGTTTCAGCAGCATTTATCAGGAAGAGACTGAGGAATAAATTCACAGCTTGAGTCTGCTGTTATAGATTTGGCCCTTACTTGAGATACCCAAGTGACATCTATGGCATGAGGTGCCTTCTATCAGGTTTAGGCTGCTGCACCAGCACTGCCCCTTCTGGATAGACATAGCCCGGACACTGTTATCCAACAGCCAAATTAGACTACTGCAATTAGTTGTAGACGGGATTGCCTTTGAAGACTGCCTGGAGACTTGGCCTGTCTTGAACCTGTCCTGCAAGTAGCCTCTTGCCCTCAGGTGCCATAGAAGACATTGGTGATGGGACAGTGTTGAAGTAAAATTCAACTGCCAGTCCAGGTCACTTCTGTATGTGGAAGGGGGGTGCCATCTTGGCCTTGGCCTCAGGCAGCAAAATGTCTTGAGCTAGCCCTGCTTCCAACTGTACCTTTTTGTATCTGGGTAACATGTACAGTTTCTTATGATGATGGATGCAGAGTGTGCACCTAAAACTGTCAGCTTTTCCTGGCTGGCTGTCTTATTTTGCTAGTGTGTACTGAATTTTAAAGTTGGAAAAGGCTTACTCTCTGGAGAGTCTCTATAAACACACCATTTTTTAAAATGTAATTTTGAAAATATGTAACTTTTACTCAAGTGTAACATGCTGATAATTCAGGGCAGAACTGCAGATTACATCCCAGCTAATTTGTTCACCCAAAATTCACAAATACACTATTTGTTTTTCCTGCAGAGAAAAAAGATAATATCCTTTTCTCTCTCTGGGAGAAAATCAGCTTGTGAAGGGAAGAGTTGTTGAGAAGACAAACCTTGGGAAAGAAAGGATTAAACAGCCCCTTTCCACTCAACATGAACTACCTGATAAAAGTTGGCTGGGGTGGAGTGTGGAATACAGAACTACATGCAACATTCTGCCCTCAATTTGTAGAACAAAGTCAACAGTAGACTTCTACAGGATACATTTCTAAAAGCCATTGTTACTGAATCACTGTTCAGTTAGATATTTTTACAGTTTTAACTATTTCAAATGGACTTCAGCTGTTCATTTTCTACAATGTGTTTCCGGGAATCTGTTGACGCCCGCTCCTTTTTCATTTATTCCATTGATTCCAGTGGCACATGCTACCAAGAACATGTGCTTCAGACTGAAGCAGGGCCAGTGTTAATGGTTGGCATTGTTGGGCACATGCCAAGGCCCTCACCCCCACAGGGGGTCCACTGCTGACCCCCAGTGCTTCTGGCCCTGCTCCTCCTCTTTATTGTTGCTGCCTGTTCAGCTGCCCTCTCCAATCATGCAAGAAGGGATGAGAGCAAGCAAAAAGAGCAGCAACCTCCAGTTGCCTTGCCCTGTCCTTCTGGGCAGTGGTGTGAATTGGGCCCAGACAGACAGGGGAGCAAATGGGCAGTTATGACAGTGGTGAGGAGGTGGCCTCAAGTCAGGGAGGGGGTCCTATTGAAGGCATCATCCAAGCACCCCCTCCCCACCACAAAATCTAGCCCTAAAACTGGCCTCTAGCTTTACAGCCAAATCAAGCCAGGCTCACTGCTTGCCAGGGAAAGTTTTCCTCATTGCGAACTGCCTCTCAACTTAGTTCCCTTAACTCTGTCAAGGACTGAAAGTGTTAAGTTGTCCTTGGGACAGAAAGAATCGAGAAGTTAGCCTGGCGCTGTGCACCTGTGAGTGTACAAGGCTAAAGTAATTTGCTCAAGGACAAATTCCTAGGCAGGGAGCCGCTTATCTGGGAGCTGCATTATTCTTCTGTTGGCCAGTGGTCAGTGGTCAGCTCTCAGCTCTCTCTGTCTTGTGTTACTGTTTGGAAGACTGTGCCAGTTGCATGGGGCTCTATGCAACTGCTCTGTAAATATTTCTGTTACGCTCAAAAGCCTCAGTAAAGGATTTTGCTGATGAACATCTGAGTCTTCTTGTCGTCTCTGCACACGCACTGGGGCAGCGCTTCTGACAAACTCATGGCACACATAAGGTTAGATGAACCCACAAAGTAGGGCCATTTTAGCATTATTCCCCACCATGTGGACTGGCAGCATAAGGAAGGAATGTGCAGCAGTAACCATGAGTGGCAAGGTGAGTGAAGGACGTATTGGCACAAGCAAGGGATGTGAGCACACAGAACACTAAAGTCACTGGGGAAGCTTCTGCTTGCCTTGCACAGAAGCTCCATGTGCACATCAGAGCTTCATGCAGACATAAAGAGCCGCTGGTCCACTCAGTGTGTGTGTTCAAGAGTAGACGTGTTTGGGATTAGGCATTGATATCTGTGAGCAATTTTTGATATCTATAAGCAATTTTTGCTTGGTTTGCCGTGATAGCTGCCTCTAGCAAGTATATGTACAGTATATATCAGGAGTGGGGGATCTGTGAGCCGCCAGATGTGCTTGGACTCCAGCTACCATCAGCCCCAGCAAGTGTGGCCAATGGTCAGGGGTGATGGGTGTTGTAGTCTACCAACATCTCTGGAGGCTCACCGATTCCCCACCCCTGGTATATGTGGAACACGTGGAAGTTCAGCCCAAGAAGAATCTTCATTTATGACATGCATTCTGTGCAAGTCACATAAAGGGTAAGAAAGCTGGATGAACAATGGTTTTAAATATATCAGTGTGCATTTTTATATCCTACTGTCCACAAAGGGCAGATACCGTTATTACTGCTGCCCAGAACTCAAAAGGAGAAAAGAAAATGGTTGCTAATGCATTTTAGCGACCTCCCAAAAAATTACCTGCAATACCTGATTCGTATGAGAAATGCTCACAGTTTGTAAAATACTTTACAGTAGTTCTTTTACCTTGACTAGGAGCAACCATCCGGGCGGCAAAATGAGTGTGTTTCACTTTCACTTTTGCTATAACAGCTTTCTGCACAGTTTATTGTACAATGAGGCCACTAGCCTGAGTTAGGTATATTTGTGCCCATTGAAATCAGGGATTTAAGCATAATTAACCCTGTGCTGGATTGTGGCCTAAATGTGCATTCCGTGAGAAAAGGGGAAAGAATCCTGAATTGATCAGCTGGCTGACAAGAAGCAGGTTTGTGGTGGCTGTTGCTTTCCTGGGACTGATGCTGTTTTAGCGGCTGGTACTGCCAGCCTGCTCAACCTGTATATTCGTAAAAATAAATAGTTAATTACAAAAGGCAGCATAAGCCTCCAGTACTCTCTCCTCACAAGGGCACTTAACTGTAGCTTGGTGGTTAAAGCACTGCTTTGTATGCAGAAGTTTCCAGGTTCAATCCCTGTTATCTCCAGTTAAAACACAAGTGGGAAATCTGCAGCCCTGAGCCTCATTTCAAAAACCCTCCGTGAACGATCAGTTCTCAGACCTCTGGCAAGAATGAGAGAGAAAAAAACGGGTGGCAGAAAGAGAGAGAGAGAAAGGGGTGGCAGGAAGGCAGGCAGGCAGGCAGGCAGGCAGGCAGAAAAAGAAAGGAAGGAAGGAGGGAGGGAGGAAGTTAGCAAAAAGAGAGATAAGGTGTGGCTGCAGCTGCACCCACCATAGGTTTTGGTCCTGCCCACTGCCAGCATGCCATCAGTGGAGGCGGGTGGCGCCAAGGTCAGCAGGGCTGTGTATCTCCTTCGGATTTTACTCCAAACTTTTAAGGAGCTATCCATTTTGCCAAACCTATTTTGCGGATAGGGTTCAGCACCACGGATAACTCCTTAAAAGTTCAAAGTAAGATCTGGAGTGGATATACAGGCCCACTGGGATTGGAGCCACCTGCCTCCACTGCAGGTAACCCCCAACAGATTACCCCTGTGGGAATGGGGTCCTCAAAAGAAAAATAGTTCCCCATCCCTGAGTTAAAAAGAGCAGGTAACAGGCGATGTGCCTGAGATCCTGAAGGCTGCTGCCATTCAGGGTAGACAATACTGGGGTGCAGGAACAAATTGCATGAGGCAGCTTCCTAGGTCCTGTCCTATACTGCTCCTATGAAGGGCCTTCCTGAAACTATCCTGGGGCGGGATGGGAATGCAAAACAGTATTTACTATTCCTTTAGATTTTTTCCACTCAAGCCACCTCAGATTACAAGGTTCTGAAATAGTTTTTCAGAATTGCTTCAGCTGATCACTACCTGAGATGATACAGTCCTCTCAGGGGTCTGTACCACTTCCGTTTCTACATGGCCTGTTTGAGCGCACTTCTGTCAGAAAACAGTTTCATAAATCATAATTTAGCATTTCGGAGACAAAGGCTGCCTGAGCAAATAAATGGTGTAATCCAGCTTCCCCAACTTGACGCCCTCCAGATGTGTTGGCCTACAACTCCCAGCATTCCTGACCATTGGCCATGCTGGGAGAGGGGGGCTGAAGGACATTGGTCCAAAAACATCTGAAGGGAACCAAGTTGGGGGCGGCTGGTGTAATCGACCCTTAGCTATAAGACATGAAGCACAGAATACCTCCAGATCATCCTAACTACGAATGAGTTAAATGCTAATTTTCCTGATGTCACTCTACAAATAAAGTACCTCATGATGATGAGTTATGCCTTATGTTTGCTGAAAAGTGTCCAAACTATGAAATGTTTTTGGAGGGGTTGCTAAATGGATTAGCACAAGTGATATTTCAGTGCTAACAGAATTATAACGTATCAGTCACAAATGTGGCAAAGCCTTCAGAAGTGAAATGAATTCTCAGGTCAGCAGAACTGGTGGCAAAGAAAAAGACAGACTGACACAAAGTACAAGATATATTCATATTCTGGATGTTTCTTCTGTACATGTTGCTATTAAAAAAAAAAAGAAAGTCTACAGCCACAGCTAGACAGGCACAAAGGTTATTACCACAAATACAATTTCATGCCACAGGGAACAGAAGATGGGGGCTTTCTTACACAATAAAACCAGGGAGAATTTTAAGCTTGCCAGAACTTAGTCTGTCCTGGACCCTGCTTGCAGTTCCTAAGCAAAGCCATTTAATGCAAAGCACTAAGCAAAGCACTCAGCTTGATTCATGAATTGACACCCCCAAAATAGAAAATGCCTCTTTTTTTGCTGAGCCTAATTCTGAGACCCTAAGTTTGCAGACCCTAAGTAGGATGGTAACATGGGAAGGACTGTTTCAGCCCAGGGCATGTTGTGTCACTATACAAGATGGAGCAAATAAAGAAAATATAGCCTGTGGTGTGTCAACTCTAGTGACCCATACATAGTTCTTGAGAATGGACTTGAGCAAACAGAGGAGCTCTGCCAGATTTGGGATACTTTTTCTCTTGCAATGCTCTTGTGCTAATTCAGAAACAGCCATACTGCAAGCAGAAGAGGCTTTGCATGAGCGGAAGGGTGCCTTGGGATCCAACCCTATGTTCTTGTGAAGTCTAACATCCATTATTTATTTTTTTTAAGAGCCAAATGCCTTTCCACATAGGGAAGGTGATCCAATACCCCTTCGTTCCTGCATTGCATCAGCTCCAAGGCAGATCATATCATTGGATGAATGACCTTTTAAAGAATTCAAAGTTTGAGTCCCCGTATTTTAAACATTTTAACTGTAGAGGTAATGAACAGCAAACTGCTTCCATTTAATTGCATTCAGAATTTGGACTCTTGTTTAAGAAAAGAAAAGAAATTGACATGATTAAACAAAGTCAGAGCAAACATTCTGAAGGTGTTAAATAAGACATGAAGATTTGTTGATGGGAAAGGTTTTTGAATTCAGTTTGCAAATCAAATAAATTAGGTTGCAATGAAGTCGCTGCAAGATTCTAAGGTCTGTAACCACTTTTGCAAAAACTGAGAGCTGGTAATAAAACGGCTCTCTTTGGCAGTAAAAACTTCGCAACTGACAAGCCAGCAAAGCCGCCTGCTGGGTTTGAAGCTGTCACAACTTTAGCAAAATAGGGCATTTTAAAGGAAACAAGCATTTGAAGAGAAGGGGGAGAAATGTGAGGTGGTGTGTGTTTTTCCTCCCTCCTTCCCCTCCCTCAAGTTGAGAATTTGACTTTGAAGGAGTAAAAGCTTCTTTATTTTGAATAATGACTTGATAAAAGCCCATTTCTGTCTAAGTTCCATCAGTTTCACAGGCAGCAGGGCTGAGCTACCCAGCATGTCAGTTGCAGAGGCTCCGTAGGCAGAACAAAATCTCTTTCACTTCAAGATGATGCTTCTAAGCAGCTATAGAAGAGCCTGCCGGCTCATGCGGTGGTCTGAGGCTAAGGAAGAAGAAGCCAAACTCACACATCAGATGCAAAAAGGTGGCCAAGTCAGCCAAGATCTGCACTCCAGCCTTCGCCATTCCTGCTGTTATGAGCTCCCCACTTTTCTGAGCAGTGAGAAGTTCCAAGACAAGCACTGTGCGGGTTTAGCTTCCTTCTGGAGGAGAAAGCACCAGAGAAAGATGCTGAGCAAGGTGCAGACAGGAACGGTGCAGGGCTGTTTGGCGCCCTAGGCCAAATTATATTTAGCACACACCCCTCGTGCCGTGGGGGGGGGGCTCCACAGCAAAGCAGCCCTGCTCTGCAACACCACCACCCCCGCGCCGCCGCTGCCGCCACCACCACCTACCTTCCCCCCGCCCCCGCTGCTGGCTGCTGGCTGCTGCTGCTGCTGCCGCCGCCTCCTCCTCCGACGCAATGGGACCCCCGCGCTTTACGACGGGAAGGTAGGTAGGTAGGTGGTTGGCGGGCGGGCGCACGCGGGGGGGAGGTGCAGCGGCGGCAGCGGCGGAGGCAGCCGGCAAGCGGGCGGGGAGGCGCGGCAGAGGCGGCAGGCAGGGCAGGAGCGCGCCGGAGGCGAGGAAGGGGCGCAGAAACTCTGCGCCCTCTTCCGCCACGCGCCCTAGGCAGCCGCCTGGGTCTGCCTAGTGGTAGCGCCGGCCCTGGGTGCAGAGAAAGGTTGGGATTTAGCTGGAGAGACCTGAGATAGCATGAGAAAGGGAAAGAGAGGAACACAACATGTCCCCAAGCCCAAGCAGCGTAAGACCATCACCTCAAGATTTTCCAGGCCTAAGGTTCTCTATTCATATTTTAGAACCCAAGCTTATCAAAATTCATCACCTTATTTGTAGGCAGGGATGTTGAGGAGTCCTTGGTCTCGAGTCATGAGTCGAGTCACGAGTCTTTGGACCCGAGTTCGAGTGTGAGTCCTTGGTCCAAAATGGTGACTCACGAGTCACAAGTCACTCCCAAAGCTGACTCCACGAGTCCCTATTAAAATCAATGGGGTTTTTCCCCAACAAAATAAGGCTACTTCAGATGTGTGGCTTAAATAAATTCTAGGCACAAGTGTGCCTTTTTATTTCAAAACTCTGCAACTGATTTTGACAAGAACAGACCAGGCAGACAAACCCAAAATAACCAGGCAGGCAGAGGAGGCAGGGAACCCCAAAGCAGGCAGGCAGAGGCCTTTGTCTTGGACAATTCAAACTGTGGAACTGGTTAAGAAGAGACCAGGCAGGCAGAGGAGGCTGGGAACCCCAAACAGGCAGGCAGAGGCAGCCAAACCCAAAATGTCTGAAAGGCTGCATTTTAGGAAAATGATTTTAAAAAATAAAATATTCGCTGGCGATCGCACTTCTCTCCACTCCTTCTGGCACAGCCCAGGGATGTTGACGAGTCCTTGGTCTCGAGTCCCGAGTCGAGTCTCGAGTCCCATTAAAAATATTGGGACTCGAGTTCCACTCGAGTCAGAGGGGGGACTCAGTCCAACTCACGAGTCGAGTCCGAGAGTCCAAGTCCCCATCCCTGTTTGCAGGCTGTAAAATTTGTGTGTGTTAGGGTGGGGGAGGTGGCTTTGCCAAATATTCTCAGGGAAAGAGTGAAATTCTCCAACAGTTGTGTGTGGCAGGGAAATAATTCCTTCTGAAAAAAATCAGCTCAGTTAATAATACTGAATGAAATGATATTGTTCATCTTGTCAATGAAGTTAGCAGCAGGCTAAGAGAGGAGGCCTGGAAAGAGGGGTCAAGCCTACTGTTTCCTTCAACAACAGTAAAATATATTGGGCTGGATCCATATTTTTTTCTGAAATTCTCTCTACCCTATTTGCAGGTGGAGACGTTGGGGTGGGAGTCATTTCACAATATTCTCCACAAGGACTAAAATTCCCCAATATTTCATGGGGAGCCCAAACATGAACATTCTCAGAAAAAGTATCAGCATTTTTTTCCTGAGAAATTTCAGCCCAGCTGTACTTTAAATGCCTGGTTCCTCCCAACCAATATCTCCCTGCATCTCCCAGTATTTTTATTTATTTTTATTTATTACATTTATACCCCGCCTTTTTTCCTGCAAGGAACCCAAGGCGGCTTACATGATCCTCCTCCTCCTCTCCATCTTATCCTCACAACAACCCTGTGAGGTAGGTTAGGCTGAGAGTCAGTGACTGGCCCAAAGTCACCCAGTGAGTTTCATGGCTGAGCAGGGATTTGAACCCGGATCTCCCGAGTCCCAGTCCAACACTCTCACCACTACGCCACACTGGCTCTCCAGTGTGTAACATTTAGTTGAAGCACACACTTAACACGTTGCTCAGTATTTTGCCACCCACTTCATTTTGAGAGAGGGGAGAAAACTTGATATCACATTATGCATCTGCTTTAACTAAACAGTTCCAGGTGGCTTGGGTCTATGGAATTGGGTCTATGGGTCTATGGGAATATCGGTCACTTTTAAGCTAATGTAGGGATGCTGGAGAATTTCATCTGGGCTGCATTTTTAAGCAAAGTGACCAAATTTGCATTTCACAGACTAATATGCAGACCAGGATACAGTTAACCTTCGGATTCCACACTTCTCCAAATGTTGCAACTCACAATGCAGTTATCAGCTCTACAATCGCACACCCAAATCCATATATTATGGAATGATACGTACAAAAGGCATATGCGAAATATGTATGTTAAGACAAGACACCTACAAAAATGTGTATATTAGGAAACACTGTGTACAAAATGCGTATGTCCAGGAAAGATGTGTAGAAAAATAAATGTGCATTTTTGTGCCATTAAAAAAAAAGAAAAAGATTCACAGAATGATGCAGAAATTGGACAGAAGAGACTTACCTTTGAATACATTTAAAACTAATATGGGCTATATATGGAATGATTTGTACATCCCTATAATACACTCAGGGTGCCAAGACCAAGAAGGCCCTGTCACCACCCTGTCCTTCGCCTAATTTCTGCAGCTGAAGATGCCCAGAGCAGGACTTCCACTGACAATCTTAGTGCATGGGCAGCTTCATTTGGGGGAAGGTGGTCCTTCAGAAGAAGGTGGAATCCCTGCCTGACATCCCCCCCCCTTGTCACACATTTAAGACCTGCTTCTTCTTCTTAGGGAAATGGGGAACAAGGAATGAATTGTTGCATCAGGAAAAGACAAGGACAATACACTCCAATTCTCCTAGCAGGACTTACTTAAATGGCAAAGGATGATGAAAAAACTTCACCTTTTTTTTAAAGCTCAAACATATCCAATATACCTAAATCTTTAGCATGCTCAGAAAGGTTTATCCTGGGGGCCATTTCAGCAGCAGTTCATCGTTGGCATTAAATCTTTCTCAAGATTAATTTCACAGAGCATTCCATTAGGATTTTGAGTGAACTATTAATCATAAGACTAAGAGACTCTTAACCAATTGATAGTTTTATGGTTATGGTTATTATTAATCATCAAGTTTTATTTTCCTTTATTCTTTATAATAAAATACCTCATTTTTCTCCACAAATGCTTCACACCTAGTTCATCATATTTCCAGTTCAATTGCTTCCATATTTAATGCAAAACTTACAAAGAATTTCATATGCAAATAATTACGGACTCAATCCATTTGAGTGCTGAAAAGGAACCCAAAAAAAATGTGCATGCGTATACATTGATACAAACTGATTGGAAGAGGAGTTGAGAAGCAAATATGGATTCAGGATGCAAAGGATCTTTCTGTGAATCTCGCCCAATGCCATTAATCTGGAATCTGTATGTTGTTGCTTGCACTGAATGCCCACTGGAAAAGCTTCAAAGGAAAATTCCATCCCTGAGGGTGAGGTAGCACAATTATTATCACAGGGAAATCTCACTACTAGGTGAACAAATTACTTCCATTCTTCTGTGATTCCCCAGCGCCACCTTGCTTAACATCCAGCCTAATTATGAGTTCTCGAGAACTTAAATGCTTGCTCATTGTTTTATGACATTTTGGTTGGTCCTACTAAGGGTATTGCCCTACTGTGGATTTTGATTTTTTTCTTCATATTTATTGTTACATTTATATCCTGCCTTCCCCCCCCCCCCGCAAGTAACCCAGGGTGGCTTACATGATCCTCATCCTCATCCTCTTCTCCATTTTATCCCCACAACAACCCTGTGAGGTAGGTTAGGCTGAGAGTCAGTGACTGGCCCAAAGTCATCCAGCAGGCTTCATGTATGAGTGGGGACTAGAGCCTGGATCTCTTGAGTCCCAGTCCAACACTCTAACCATTACACCAACATGGCTGCCTTTGCTTTTATGGACCAACATGGCTGCCCTTGTTTTTCCTGTGCCTTGGAGAATAACTAATTTAGAGCGCAATCCTATGGCCTCCCAACGTTGTCTGGGGGAGCCATAGGATTATTTGGAGTCCCAGCTCTGAGGTCCTCTGAGGTCCTCTGACTGCAGAGCTGGGACTCCGAATACGGTGCCCCTGCCCTGGCCCCCTCGCAGCCAGCCAGCACAAACAGAACCCCTTGCTGCCTCTCGGAAATCAACCTTGGAGAGGGTTAAAAGGATGTGCCGGGGGAGGGGAGGAGACGGGGGACAATGGCTTATGCCGTATCCAAATGCCACCCCAGCCTCCTTCCCTCCCCCTCCACAGCGCTTCACCTAGATGGCTGAAAACGGCCATCTAGATGAATACAGGATGTGAGGTGCAGGACGGTGGAAATCGCCGCCACACCTTGCACCTGCATTGGATGCATGCAAAAACCTCAGTGTTTGGAGGCTCACGTGCATCAAGGGCGGACAACATAGGATTGTGCCCTTTGTTGATCAGGAGCAAGATCCTAAAACAGGAGGGAAAGGATTTTCTACTAGCTGAACATGGGACTTTATCCTTCTAGGTTACACTGCCACCAGCCACTAGCTTATCCTTCCGAATTCGGCTAACGTTGACTTCTTTAGCTACAGCACCTCCTAAAATTAAACACTAGTTTTGCTAATATAAAAACTGCCTTGTTTTTCTTCACTGTTGTTCTCTCCCTAACAAAGGAACCTATGTATTTTATTATTATTATTATTATTTGCATTTATCTATCGCCCATCTGGCCGGCAAACCGGCCACCCTGGGCGATGTACAGAAAATAAAACAGAACAAAATACATTAAAACATTTTTCTCCATTTCACTTAAGGCTCAAGCCAGGGTAACTGCTGGGTTTCATATTTTAAAAAATGGGAAATCAGTTATTGTAAAATAAATGCTCCAGCTTGTGCTCATGCCTTCCATCTTCTGCCCCCGCCCCTCCAACCTGAGGAGAATATTCAATACCCATCTCAATATTTCCACCTGGAAGTAAGTCTCTTTTTTTCATGTTTAATTTTTTTTATTATTTCTATATAAAACAAACACATAATATCAAACATGTAACAATTAACAAAACAAAATAGACCTCCGATTTTCTTCTACAACAAATATAGGTAACAATAATTTTTCTTACTCGATAATCAGAATGAGAAATCTCTTTCTTCCCATTGTCCCAAATTCACTTATTATTCCATAAATCCACAAACAAACAAATCATTATTTTCCAGTCTCTGCAAAAAGTCAGCTAGAGGTTTCCACTCAATAATAAACATGGATGTTGTCCTTTCTCTGATGTGAGTTTGGCCATCTCTGCCAGCTCCAGCATCTTGACCAACCATTCTTCTGTCGTAGGCACTGCTGGACCTTTCCATTTCCCACCTGGAAGTAAGTCTTAGTTTGTCTTTTTGTGAGCTGTGCAACACTTAGCACACTGGTAGCATTAAATAAGTGACCGGAAATTTGGGTACCTGAAGCAGAAAATCCAAATGGGACATCCTCCCTCCCACAATGAAAATGCAATAATCATCTTGATAATTGACAATTGCCTTCCGTCTGCAGCCTGAGGTGGTCTATCTCACCCCAGCTGAGGATAACCATGGTAGTCATGGTAACAGTGGTAGTAAGACATTAAAGAGCTGACAATAGGAGACTTAAATAGGTGCCTGTTCCTTGGCCTACACCTGCAAAAAGCAGCATAACACAATGGCCCATTGGAGAGAGAAAAATGCCACCACCATTTCTCTATGTTTCATGATCAAGTGCTCAGGGAAAACAAGAGGCATGGGTTTTGTTTGTTTTTTGCTTGTTTCAAAAAGCTGCGGGTTATGAAAATTGGGGCATATATGTTTTCCTGCAATTTTACAAAACTGGCTTAATATTCAGATCAGCAGTTTTTTTGTTTTTGTTTTCCTATAGCACAAATTAGTTTAGCTGTAGCTCTATATTTTTTTCCCCTTTAAAGCAAAACAAAACAAAAAGCTCTTCTTCATTGTTTCAGGTTGTTAACCACGATGTCTTATAAAATGAAGCATGTTTACTGTCATTTGGGGAGGGGAGGAGGGAGTGGCGGAGGGAGTCATTTCGTCCTTTATGAATTTGGCAATGAAGAATTTAAAAGATACCAGTGTGGGATTGTTATCATGCGCAAGCCTAAGCTGTCAGGCCTCATTACTTCCGAGACAAAAATTACAGAAGAATGTATTAAATGCTTGAACAGAAACACGCAGTGCACCATCTCCCTATTGCGGTAATGGGATGACACCATCAGCCCATTCGCTGAACTGCATGGTGTTCCCCTCCCCTCACAGACTGCAGTAAACAAGAATTTGGGAAAGGCAAAACATTCAAATGGCACCATTTATTACAGAAGCTCAATGTGCTGCTGCTGCTGCTGCTGCTGCTGCTGCTGCTGCTGCTGCTGCTGCTGCCGCCGCCATCCTTGCAAGTTTTGTAAGGGCATCACATTATCCCTCCTTTCCAAAAAGAAAGATGCAAAGAAAACGATAGACTTGACATTTTATTTTTAGCTACTGATGGAAGGCAGCTGCTTTCCCCCTTACACCTTGCCCTCTGTAGCCTGTAGCTAGGATGGCCGCATATGAATTGCCAAAAATTGCCAAAAGACCAAGAAGCACCACCAGCAAAGGAGGGCTATCATTTGCATAACGTTTGCATATGCTAATTTACAGGTATAGGTGCGCATTTAGAAATAGCGATCATCATTTAAATAGAAATAAGGTACTGTGAGGATAAAATGGAGAGGAGGGGGGGGAGGGGGAGGAGGAAAGCCGCCTTGGGTTCCTTGCAGGAAAAAAAGGCGGGGTAAAAATATAATAAGTAAATAAATAAATAAATCTCGCCATACTGTGGAAGACTGTGACCAGGCGACCTTGTGTGCCTGCCAGTCTGCTGTCCAGGTGCTGTTGATGGGCAACAGTTCTTTTGGTACTTTATCTTTACACAGAATTGGGAAGGACAGCCTTTCAAATAGACGGCACCTTCAAAGAGAGGACTGTCCTCTGGAAGCCCTTGAAATAGAGGACTGTCCTCTGTAAAATAGAACACCTGCCCACCCTAGGGCTGAAGCTGAAGCTGGCTAGCAAGCTAAAAGGCAGAACCTTGGCTATCAGGAAGGGGGATGGTCAGATCCCAATATCTAGGTGACATGACAAGGAGCCCAGTTCCACCCTCACATCCCTCCACTCTCCACAGCTGTCCCTTCAGGACTGTATTCTTCATTGCTTTGGCTCACCTAGAGATAGCTGAGGTGCAATGCTAGGATGTTGCCTAGTGAATGCAACCCAACTACCTTCTACCCCTGGCAAACACAGCCCACCTGGTCAGGTCAGGGTTAAATCTGGTCAGAGCTAAACCTGCAGTCATGGAGTCAATCTGCAGTCCTGCTGCCTTGCCTACTAATTATTTATTTAAACATTTTATTTTATTTTATGTATTTATTAATTATTTACTTATTACATTTATATCCCTCCTTTCTGCCAAAAATGGCACTCAGGGGCATGTTATTCCCTGCCTTTTCTCAGTGAGACCGAAGCAGCTAGGAACATGTTAAAACAATAACTCAACAATTTTAAAGAACAGTTTGATAACAATAAATACAATAAAGCAGCCATAAAACACTGAAAAAGCAGAGAGAGAGAAACATAGGTTTAAAAAAACACACAACAGAAACACCACCATTAAAAAAACAAAACACTTAATTTAACCACAGCAGTTAAAAGTACTTCAAAAGGGGGGAAATCATTTATGGCCATAAAGACTTCCCCAAAAGGAAGGTTTTTTGACCATCCTACAGAAAGCCATCAGAGAGAGGCCAAAATGAGCCTCCCGAGGGATGGAGTTGCAGAGCCTGGACACAGACACAGAACAGGACCTCTCCCTGGCCTTGAGGACAATGGGACACATAGGAGGGCTTCTGATGATGATCACAGTAGGCAAGGAGGTTCATACAGGAGAAGGTGTTCCTTCCAATATTCCTTTCTCAAACCCTAAAGGGGTCTAAAGTTCATCACCAGCACTTTGAATTGTGCCTGGAAACAAACTGGAAACTAGTCTAGCTGTTTCAATACAGGAGTCACATGCTCACTGTGTGGCCCCTGTTAACAGCTTTCCATAGCATTCTGGACCAAATGTGGTTTCCAGACAGCCCTATATCGAGCATACTGCAGTAATCCAGATGTGAGGTAATTAAGATATGTGTCACCCTGTCCAAATCTGCAGTCTTCAGGAATGGGTCATAGTTAGTGCTTCAGCCCAAGCTGGGTAAAGGAACTCCTGGCCATATCCAATACCTGAGCATCCAAGATCAATGCTAGGTCCAGAAGAACCCCCAAAGTTGGCTCCAGAATACTACTCCATCCAACATTGGTTGAACCCCTGTTCCTGGGTCAGCTCTAGTAACTAGGAGTACCTCCATCTTATCTGGATTAAGCTTCAATTTGTTTTGCCCTCATTCAGGCATTGGTTCAATACAGTCTCCCTAGAATTAGATGGAAAGGAGAGAGAATTGGGAGTCCTTGGCATACCAAACTGAACTCTAAAGCTTCAAATGACCTCTCCCAATGGTTTCATGTAGATATTAAACAGCATAGAGGACAAGATGCTACCCAGGGGCCCCAATAGAATAATAACCAAGGTGTTGAACAGGAGTCCCCCAGCACCACCTTCCAGAACTGTTCCCCCAAGAAGAATTGGAGCTACTGTAACACTACACTATGTCACCAACTCCCATCTCAGCTAGCAAGCCAGTCCAGACAGATACCATAGTTGGTGGTATCGAAAGCCACTGAGGTCCAACAGAACCAACAGAGATGTACTCTCCCTGTCCTGTTCCCAGTGTGGATCATCCACCAAGGTGGCCAAGCCTATTTCCATCACAAAACCAGGTCTACAGCTGAATTAAAATGGAACTAAATAATCCGTATAATCCAGAAGAACTTGGAGCTGAGGGGACACCATGTACTGAAGCACCTTGCCTAAAAATGGAATCTTAAGAGATTGGCCTGAAATTCTCCAATACGGTGGGATTAAGGTTATGTTTTTTTCCCAATATAGGCTTCACTGCTGCCTATCTCAAATTTTCTGGGACCACACCTTCCCACAAGGAAGCATTCACCACTCTCACTACCGACTCAACAGGAAATACTCTGAAGGATAGAACACAAGGTCCATGGAACATCTGCAATGCATTTGATAAGCAACTGCAGAGAATAAAATTGATGACTGCAGATGTGCCCCCAAACCTGCCTTGTGGTTTACACCACAGAGATGACTGAAAACTCAACTGACTGATAGATTTATGCTGTTCTTTTGAGTACATTCCTCTCCCTCATGTGAATAAGGATGGCTGGAGTCAAGGGGTAGCTTGTTGACAGCCAATAATTCCTCTGTTTCCTGGTCCCCAGCTGAACCTCAGACCTCTGGCAACATGACAAAATTAATCTCTGTCTCTACTCATCACAGTAAATGACACCCCAGGGAAAATGTTGCTAATTTGCCATTCCAGTAGTGTTTTTGGTATCTATTTCTTATGCTTATTTTAATGCTGAACGATTTATTTATTATCTGAATGGCATTTTTTAAAATTACACAAATATATAAGAAAGTCATACATCTATGAAATATCTATTTCTAACAGTTATTAAAAAGCTGGGCAGTGCATTGCAATCCGTACCAAATGTCAGCTCTTCAAAAGAGTGGCTACAGGCAACTGAAGGGGGGGAAGGGGTCAAGTAGTTCATGGTATGAGGTGAATTTAATTGCTTTCTACATTTTTATGGCACCCAAAAAAGTCTTGACCTTACCAAGCAAGCTAGCAGGAAAACATGTCTCTTTAAAGCCACCTGACCTTCAAGAACTCCTGCTTGTAGTGACTTTTTTAAAAGTCTTGAGTCACATAAATTTATCAATCATGGTTGGTGAAAAGAAATAAATTTGTCACAGACAAAATAAGTGCCGTGGCTGGAATTATAGCTCGCAGAGTCATTTGTTAATTTGTCCAATGCCTCTCATTTTTTTATTCTAGAGGACCTACCAAGAAAACATTTGATCCAGCAAGCTTAACCCTCGGCCCTAACTTCTGATACTCACTATTTCCTGCCAAGAAAGGGTTTTCTAGGTAACAGTGAAGTTCATGTGACTTGAGAGACTAAAACTCAGAGTTTTCATTTCAGCTGAGCCAGTTATGTGGATCATGAGAAGACCATCATCCAACCTCACTTTATCCTCCTGTAAAATGAGTAAGCTAAATTTCTCTAATAAATTGTCTAACAGCGCCATCCAATGTGGCTGCCCGTAACCCTCTGAACTGGGAGGATTATAGGCATCCAATGGAAGGCAGAAGAAGCACAGAGGCTAGGATTGCCTCTGCACTCCCCTTGCCCTCCAAGGCATATAGACATATGTTTTCCCCTCCTTGCGAGGAGGAGCGGCTGAGGCACCACCTGGATCCTTTGGAGCAGTGATGGCGAACCTTTTTGAGCCCGAGTGCCCAAACGGCAACACAAAACCAACTTATTTATTTCAAAGTGCCAACACTGCAATTAAACCTGAATACCGAGGTTTTAGTTTTAGAAAAACAACTCATACAGTTGTCCGAACTAATTAACATCTTTTGTCTTAAAAGAAAAACACAATAACAGAGCTTTCAATGATGCAAACAGTTTTTTGTTGGGAAAAAAATCAACTCAAAAAATTATTATAGTACTACATTGTACACATAGCCTGAAGGGAATTTATACAAACTTTTTAAATAATTAGGCACATGTATTTTTGGATAAGGGATTCTCAACTTGTAATATGATTATATGCCAGACTGAAATTGTATGGGGCAAGCTTTACCCTGGGTCCTTTCCCTGCTTCTACAGGTGTCGGATTAGTAAAAGTAAAAGTCAACCTGTACTAGGATGAGCAAGATAAACAAGAAAACTAAACATGCTTAACACATTTTAAACACTTTATATCTTGGACTGCAAACACTGCATTAGGTAAAAGTTTGCATTGGGCATGCTTTTGCACAATTAATGTGTTTTTTGCTATTGCATGCATGCTGATAATTTGTCAAACCTTGGCTCATACTCCGTTAGTTTGAGAGCAACACATGCAGCACTCAGGTCAACTATCAGGGCTTTACATCCAAGCCATGCTCTGTGCATCATTCTTCAAAATCTTTTAAATGTGATAACAATGTAGAAAAGAATTCTGTAACAGGAATTCTAGAATAAAATCATTCTATTCCACACTGTGAGAAAGAACAAAATCATTAGTGTTTTGCAGAAAGGGACAGTCTTTTCGCTATCTGGTGACCAATGGCTCGAGTGCCCACAGAGAGGTCCCTGAGTGCCAGCTGTGGCACCAGTGCCATAGGTTCGCCATCACTGCTTTGGAGGCTGGCCGTGTCTCGCTCCTTCCCTCCCCCCCCCCCAGTGTCTGCTTCAAAGATAGTCTTCCATCTTTGGAACTGCAGCTGGAACGGAAAGAACTGTGCCTGCTGTGAGGTTGGAGGGAGGGCCCTCCGAGGTCAGAATCCCCGCTGCTACCTCAGAGGGCTTTTACAAGGTCACAGCGGGGACTCCAACTTCTCCTATGGCTGGCCGGACAGCATTTACCAGCCATAGGATTGCACCCTAAATGGTTTATATAAACTATGGTGCTGAGGGGACACAACAATGGTGATTCCACACGTATAGGAGAGCTAATATGGTGCAGACATTTGAGTGTTGTTCTAAGACAGTGTTCTCCAACCTTGGGTCCCCAGATGTTTTTGGCCTACAACTCCCAGCATGCCCCAGCCAGCTGGCTGGGGCATGCTGGGAGTTGTAGGCCAAAAGCATCTGAGGACCCAAGGTTGGAGAACACTGCTCTAAGAGCAAAAAGACACAGCCTCAACTAGGGAGACAAAGGTTCAAATCTTCACCTAGCCATGGAGCTCACTGGGTGACCTCCAGTCAGTCACAATGTATTGCAAGACTCGCTTGTTTATCAAGTCAAAATTTATTTTAAAAAAATTTGCTTGTCTTGCAAAACGTTCTCAGACCAAGTTACTTGCAATCCAAGGTATTACCGTACCAGTGCAAGAAAGAAAGAATATCTAGTAGTGGTCTGCAGTGTTAAACTTATACCAGCCCTTTCTGGCTGGGGTTCCCAATGTAGATCAGTGGTGATCCCACCCACAGTCAATGAAAACTAAGTAAGGGGAGACATGATAGAGGTGTACAAAATTATGCATGGTGTGGAGAAAGTAGATAGGGAGACATTTTTCTTACTCTGTCATAATACTAGAACCCAATGGGGTCATCCCATGAAGCTGATTGGTGGGAGCTAGGGATGTTACCGTGAATATTGGGGGGCTGGAGTGAGGCTGAAATCGGCCTTGCTCACAGCCCCCCAATATTCACGGGCTTACCTTCCCACCGTCTCGGTCCGCTGTTCAAGCCGCTGTGCTGCGCAGGCTCTCGCCACATCATCGCTGGCCGGAAGTGATGCAACGGGACCCTGCGCGCCGACACGGTGGCTGAACCCTGCGCTGCGGTTTTGGTGTAGAAACCAGGGCAACAGGGCTTAAAATGGCTGTTTTA
The DNA here is from genome assembly GCA_021292165.1 of Shinisaurus crocodilurus. NCBI lineage: Eukaryota > Metazoa > Chordata > Lepidosauria > Squamata > Shinisauridae > Shinisaurus > Shinisaurus crocodilurus. The sequence continues at coordinate 29,765,507 of CM037878.1, forward strand.
AGCCCTGTTGCCCTGGTTTCTACGCCAAAACCGTGGCGCAGGGTCCAGCCGGAAGTGACGCAGTGGCTGCTCAAGCGGCGCGGAGAGTGGGAAGAGAACCGCTCCGTGCCACGGAGATCCGAGCATCGGGGGGGCTGTGAGAAGAGGAGAGGTGAGGCAGCCCCCCAAGGTACGAAATTCACCACTAGTGGGAGCTTCCACAAGATGGAGTGGTGGCCACCAGTTTGAATGGCTTTAAAAGGGGATTGGACAAATTCATGGAGGAGAAGGCTCTGTAATGGCTACTAGTCCAGATGGCTATATGCTTCCTCCAGTATCAGAGGAAGTATTCTTATGTACACCAGTTGCTGAGGAACTTAGGCGGGAGGGTGCTGCTGCACTTGTGTCCTGTTTGTGGGGTTCCCGTGGGCAGCTCGTTGGCCACTGTGTGAACAAAATGCTGAATTAGATGGACCCTTGGTCTGATCCAACATGGCTCTTCTTGTGTTCTTAGGTCATTGTGATGCCTCACCCCTCACCCCCACCTTGTGATTCGAACTCTCAGCTTTATTATGGTCAAATCCCACCTCCACACTCTCTTAATCTCCTCTGATGCCACCAACCCCCTCCAGGGTAACCAACTCAGACCACTCCTTTTAGATTTTTAAAAAGGAAACAAGTTTATTTATTTACAATCAAGGGTAGGGAAATAGATACGGTTAAAGGATTCTAAACTTTGTAAACTCACACTCTCTCACACCCTTTCTCTCACTCTGTCTCTCTCAGACAGCACTACCCAATACTCCCCCTCTCTCCCTAGACTCCACTCAGACGTCTCTCCTTCTCTCTCTCTCTCTCTCTCTCTCCAGACTCTGTAACAGGCTTCACCCCTCCTTCTCACTCTCTCAGCCAATCAGCAGACATCCAACATTCCACACTCCTCTCCCCCTCCCCCCTCCCCTCACATACTAACAGATATAACACTTTGCCCATGGGCAGGGGCATGACAGTCATCATGGGAGGCAATAGTCACTCAAATGGTTCTGATCCTGGAAATCACCATCTATAAAGTTACACTGCTCTATTTTACAAGATGCCATTAGGTTGTTGTTGTGCTTTATTAAGTGTGTACACCACTTCTCCAAAATGCTGGAGACAACTAACAAACATCTTAGGAAGCTGCCTTATACCCGGTGAAGCTATTTGTGCATCTAGCCCAGTATTGTCCTCTCTGACTGGCAGTGGACCTCCAGGGTCTCAGGCAGAGGTCTTTCACATCACCTGCTACCTGATTCTTTTCACTAGAGATGCCAGGGATTGGACCTGGGTCCCTCTGCATGCAAAACACGCATTCCACCACTGAGCTACATTCTTTCCCTATCAATAAAACAAACCAGAATACATAATTTAAGACTGCAGCCTTGTCTCGGGTGATGCCTCTGATCAGAGCTCCATGCCCAGAGCTCTGACATCCTCTCAGGAAAGTTATCACTTTGTTAAAGAGGCTCTAAATACCTACCAATGTTCCTCACAATGCCTGAACAGATGTCATCATGAATATAGTTTACACACACCCTTACACCTGTAGACACACACAAATGCACACACTTCAGGGAAAATGAGTCAAACATGCAAAAACTGGATTTATTAATAAAACAGGAAACTCCACATGTTGTTGTTGTGGGGTTTTTTTTTAAGCTAAAATGAACTCTTCTTGAGGGGATATTTGGCTCAAAAGAAGCTTTTACTGAAAACATAGCTCCCGAGACCATTCAAAGGATTCTCTTGTACAACCCCGATGTGGCTTGCTACTCACAATGACAAGCTGAAATATCTTCCCAGGAGCAAGTTCATTTGTGGGTAGACTCCATGGCCAGCCATTTCACAAACAGAAGACCAAGTCATCATTTCCACCTTGAAGTAAATGGGGAAGCCTCTATGGATATGAACATTTGGAGCCTTCCCATCCCACCCCACCCACCTAGACCACAAGAAATAGTTTGACAGAGGGCAGGATCCAATGGTGTCATTCCGCAAACTCAAATAGTGCTAGCGGAGCTCCATTGAACCTTTCCACTGCTAAAGCAGTTGTGCATCATGCATGCGCAAGCAGTTGCCCAACTGGTTGTGCAAACATAATGTGCAACTGCTTGCACAACCACACTTACAAATGTAACTTTTAGTTGGACTCTCCACTTGTGCCTAGTTCAGAACCTAGTTTCTGCTAGCACAATGTAATCTGTGCTAGCTAGCAGAATGACACCAGTGGATACTGCCCACAAGCAAGCTAATACCAACGTGAAGTGCTATTGTGGTTTGCTGTGAAGGTTGTGCATCCAGTAAGTATAGGACATCGAGACAAATGCAACTTTGCACTGAAGTCTCTGGTATTTTGAAGCAATTTGATATTAAGGGAGGTACAGTAATGATACAGTATTGCCACCGCATACACCTATCCCAAATATGTGTTTGATTGGCACTTTCAGAATTTCATCTCATCTTCAGTAGGAAACCCAAATGGAACATTAATAAAATGCACCAGAAAGCTGCAAATGTCAGTATTTTTTTGTCGAGAGTTCAATATCGATGGAAGCTTCACCACTGAGAGAGAACTGAATTTATGGCACTTGAAATTAGGAAAGAGCAATGCGATCATCTATGCCTGCTCAGATGTTTAAACAATTAGACTTGAAATCCATTTTGATCCTTTCAGTGGTTTGATATTTGGGGACGTTATGTCACTTACAATTAGTTAAACTTACCATTGGTGAGGGGGCAGCTGTCAATCAACTCTGACCACTTGCTAAAGCATGGCATTACCACCCGCCAGCAGCAGCTCAGAAATCCAGGGAAGAAGACAGATGGTACCACTGGGCTTAACTACATGGTGGGCGGTCACAGGCAAGAGGCAACTCCCTCCTCCTTGCATAAAATCTTCTTCTGTGAGATATTTAACACTGACGGCATGGTTCCAGATAATCTGAATTGATCCAAAGATCTTTGACATTTTAACTTTAAAATGTTCGTTTCCATATAAATAAGTCAGAAACATGACCACTGTTACTGTCCCACATCTCATTCTTGACATTTTAATGTTTCCAACATTTAGTACACTATAGTAAATCTGTACGATCCTGTAACCAAGTGTGGAGGAACCACATTGTGGGTTATCTCTTTTTTTTTTTTGTCACCAAATGTGGAAAAACCACATAGGTTTCCCTTATTAAAACTCTAAGGGCCAGTTCACACGACCCAGGCTGCCGGCGGGGGAGGAACCACGGGGCTGTCCGTGGGGTCCGGAGGGGCGCCGCCCACGACCAGCACCCCGCGCGCATGGGCAGACCCCGTAGTCCCCACACCGCAGTGCAGGCCTCCCGGCGCTAGGGGGTGGGGGCCCGGGATGCCCAGAGGGGCCGTTTGCCCCTACAGGCTGGAGCGGCGGCGGCTCCAGCCGCTCTGGGCTGCCGTCTCTGTGGGGACCGCGCAGGACAGCCGCCCGCTGTTCGGACGGCACAGTGACCACACACGGTAGGGGCTTACCACTCTACCGACCATGGTCACTTTGCATGCGTCCCGCCCGCGGCTGTCCCGCGGGGGCACCCCCGGTCAGCGTGCACATGACACAGGAACCGCAGGGGACTTGCGGTTCCCGTGTCATGCGAACAAGCCCTAAGACTTGGGTCGATGGAACTCCCTGCCACATGGCTGTTTCAACTATAATGCTTTTAACCACTGCCAGCAAAAATCACCCTCTGTAACCTTTAGAAATCCAGTGGCCTGGTTCTTATGACATAGGCATGGGACTGACACCACCACTAGGGACAACCCCATAAGATTAACAAAATTAATATGTTTGTTAAGGGAATTATTTACTTAAGGGAATAAAAAAGTTACTTTTCAAATAACAGGTTGGGATTGCTTAAATGTACTTAGATAAAATATCCTTGGTTACCATTTCTAATTAAGAGAGTCTTCCCCAGATAAAGAAACTCTCAATAGTTTTACCCTCAGACCAGATATCCCTCAACTGCACCCCAACCAATCCTTCACAACCAGGAACAGATGCTGTACAGCAGACTTCCTCTTCCCCCAGCTCTTCCTGCTGCTTCTAGCTTCTAGGATTATTCAGTTTCAAGGACTACTTGTTGATGTTGCATCTGGTCAAACTTCTGCCTGGAGCCTTCTGGTACTAGGCTCTGCTGCCCGCTTGAAGTTTCACCAAACTCTCACAGCATGGCCTCCTGCTCTCCTCAGCCACCAGTTCCAGATTCCAGGTCTCAACCCAGAAGAGTTCTCTCAGACTGGCTTTGTCCATTCTCCAGCTTTGAGTTCTCCCTTCAGGCACCAGCTCTAGTCTTCCAGTGCTCTCCTCAGCCAACAAACAGAAACTGCCCCCTAGTGTCTCAAACTGTTTCTGCCCTCTCACTTGCTGACTTTTTTACAAATCTCCTGGCCAGAACCTCTGACCAATCGTTTTCCTTATGGGACTTCCAACTGTCAGTTCAATGTGTTGGCCTCACCCCCTGACCAATCCAAACAAAGGCAGCTTCTCCCGCTAGTAATTTTGAAACTGTCAGCATGGACCATGACCAAAGCAAGCAGCCACTAGTGCCGTATGCCCAATACACAGTAGCAAAGCTACACTTCTAGTCTACTCAGTTACATTATAACTTCACTCAGAGGTCACTCAAACAATATAAGCATTACAAAACATACACAGTGTTTCTTCACACCAAATAGCAGTCAAATAACATTAGCTGAATACAGGCAAGTATGTATTTACCAAGTGTCAACTTACTGTGGCATACATGTAAACCAGCCATTTGCACTGTCCTTCCAAGGAGTGGGGAGACATTACCACTCTCCTGCCTCACTAGATTTCTGCTCATCTGAAGAAGGGTTGCAAAATTCTATGGCCCAACATCATCGCTGGTCTGGAACTGGCAGGATTCTGTTGTGAATTTCACACCTTCTTCAGCCGGTCTGGCTTCATGGGATAATGCATTCTACCAGCACTGTTCAAGGAGTTTCACTTTGGTTAGCAGCATTTGGATGCTGCATATATGTGTGCCGCTTTCAGGAAGGAGGTTGTTGCTGCACCACCATCTCATGGACACAAGGGTCTGAGATAGCCCAAAGACAGCTGAGAGAAGGACAGTGTGGGTATCTATATTACACCACTATATGTTTTGGCCTTGGATCTTTCCAGAGAATTCTGTAATTAATAAATAGTTTGTGGTTTACCACAGGAGTATCTCTTTTGTGTGTTCCGCCGTTCTGACAACACAATAGATCCTGTCATTCAGCAAAACTGCAGATCCCCAAGGAAGGCATTAGTTACCCGTTGCCCCTCTACATGACTGTATATTCTCTGTCTCATTTATTGAAAATGCCTCTGTGCATAGATTTCCTGGTGTCTTTCCCAAGAGCTTTGCTTTCTGCATAAAACATGCTGTTGTCAAGCCACAGAGGACTGTACAGTTCACTGCAGCCAGCAGGAGCCATTGATTCCCCGCACTTATTTCCTCTATATGCAAAACCTATTCTTCCTGCAGCTTGTCATGGAGAGCTGTCATGTGTCACAGAGACACTGTTCTAAGACTGTGGCAATGCATAACCGTTGTGTGGCCCTCTAAACAGGAGTGATATATTCAAAAACAAGGCTCAGCCTACTTGTTTGTTTTATTTGATGCATCCTCATAATTGCCAGGAGTTGGCAGGCACGGAAGCAACACATCAGAGGGTACAAAATTGCTCCTCTATCAAAGTAAAGATAAAAATGAAACTGATAAATCCTACACAGTGGAAATGATGAATTCCCATTTCTCATTTTGATACAGAAGTCTTCTTAATGTATATTTGATTTGGGTTTACCGGCATTTATAAGAAGAGATGGAAAACTCAACTGAGAGAAACAAATCATTAATAGGGATACACGGTTACAAATGCCTTGGGGACATCCAGATTAGACTGCTGTAACATGTTCTACATGGGGCTGCCTCTGAAAAGTGCACACAGACCTCAACTGGTGCAAAATGCTGTAGCTAACATGCTGGCAGGATCTCGTTTATCAGATCAAGTAGCACCAATATTTTATTTATGTATTTATTTATGTATTTATTACATTTCTATAGTACCCAATAGTCAAAGCTCTCTGAAATACAACATGGCAAAATATAACATAAATGTTTAAAGCTACAGTATAAAATAAAATAAAAAACCAAAATCGCAGCAATGCAAATATTTAAAATACAATAACAGATTTAAAACAACAGAAACTGAAAGTCTAAAATGCCTGGGGAAATAAGAAGGTCTTCACTGAAAAGAGCACAACATAAGCACCAGGAAAGCCTCTCTGGGAAGCTAATTCCACAACTAGGGTGTCACAACAGAAAAGGCCCTCTTCTTACTAGCTACCCACCACACTTCCTTTGGCGGGGGCTGCCAGAGAAGGACCACGGAAGATGATCTTAGGGTCTGGCAGTTATATATAGGAGGAGACAATCCTTCAGGTGACCTGGCCCCAAGCTGTTTAGGGCTTTGAATGTTAACACCAGCACTTTGAATTGGGCCCAGAAATGAACTGGCAGCCAGTGCAGATGGAATATTCAATATTCTATCAGCTTCATTTGTTTCTGCATATTGGAATAGTGATAGCAGGGTACCGCACCAAATAAAGGTACAAGCTAAGGTTTAATTTGCTTTTGGAGTTTTTAAAGCATTTAGTAGGTGCTGTGGCAGGGATCACTCAGGGTTCGGAGCTAATGAACAGCTCTGGGTGCATCAGAGAGCCTTGAGTGCAAACTGAGGTCACAGTGGGTAGGTACATGGGATAGGGCCTCCAGGAATTAGATAGGAATAGTTACATTCCAACTCTGGAATCCCTGATGCTGGGAGACTTGGATGACTTCCTTGTTCTCTGGATTTAGGTGATGGTAAAGCAGTGGTGTTCACATGGGCAATTGATTGGAGCACTCCTGCATTGTACATTTCCTTGCCAATATTGCTGCTGGCTGCTGGTGTTTGTTTTTAGGGTATGCTCACTTTTTTGCCATTTGGCTTGATTGTCACACTTTTAATCATGCTTGTAAGCAGCCTTGAGGGTCCCATTAGTGATGGAAAGGTGAGATATAACTATTTTAATAGGATAAATAATGAAATCACTGACAGAAAAGCTCTGGTATAATCTAATAGTCGAAGAAGCAAACTAGGGACAAAGGTTTGCTAGTACAATTTCTGGCTTCATGTCAAGTCTGTTGGCAAGTGAATCTTCCTCATGGTCCAGTTAGGAAGCATTGTGGCCATAGCAGGTGGAATTTCCTGTCTTTATGCAGGTGCAGTATTGTAACAGGGAACCCAGCCACACCAGCTGATGGTACAGTTTGTGGTTCTTAGCAATTGGCTCCACAATAGCTTCTATCTAAAGTAGATTAAATACAGTAATGCCTTGGATTGCAAGTAACTTGGTTTGAGTGCGTTTTGCAAGACAAGCAAATTTTTAAATATTTATTTAATTTTTTTGGACTTGATATACAAGCGACGTCTTGCAATACAAGTACTGTAGTACGGCTTAAATTAAAAATCTCTGTACAAATTTTTTTGGGGGGGATTTCGTTTTGATATAAGTGTGTTTTGGATTACAAGCACGTTTCCGGAACGAATTATGCTCTCAATCCAAGGCATGACTGTAGCCCATGGCACCATGAAGGTCACTGTCAAAGCCCCATCCCCTGGAGGAGTCCAAGGAGGCTCCGCAGGCTGGATGAGGAACTTCCATGGGCCAGATTAGGCTCCCAGGCCAGAGGTCAAAGAAAGCCATATAGAGTTACAAACATAACCATTACAAATATCTCAGAGATATAGGTTGTTCCTAACTTTAATTGCCACTAATTCTACAACCTTCCCATCAGCTGATTGCACATCTGTTCATCCTAAAACATGGATCTTTCTTTTGGCAGGTCCACCTGTTTCCCTTGATTTCTCATTCAAATTTCTTTGAGGGCAAGAAACACGGACAACTGGGATGACTGTAACTACAGAATAAAGTCGGATTTGACCATTCATTTGCTATAATCACAGGGGCGGGAGGGCAATACCTTTACTAGGACCAACCAAAATGTCACAGAACAGTGAGCAAGCTTTCGAGTTTTCCAGAACTCTTCTTCATTAGGCTGCATGTTAAGCAAAAGGTGGGGGAGAAAGAAAAAAAAGCTGGCTTGGCGTTAAAACCATAGTCTTCAGTTGAAGTGTTGATGTAAGAAGAGGTTGCAGGCTTAGCTGAATAAGGCTGCCCTAGGTATTATGCAGGTTCAAGCTACATTATATTTAAGGATATTGGGTCAAAGAAACACAAACCATGGCTGATTCCCCATTTTTGAAAGGATAAAATCTAGTGGTTATCAAGATCTATCCACAGCCTTAAGCAAAACACGCAGGTCCCTTGTTAATAAAGAACAGAAACAAAGAGAAACATTACCACTTTTATATTAGCAAAGCTGGTGATTAATTTTAGGTGGTGTACTAGGTTAAAAAAAAGATAGTATTCGCTGATTGGGTAGCATTATATAACTGTGACTTTATGGATATTTAAACTGTGGACTTTCTTGGTCACAACTCAGTCTCTTAGCCACTATACTGCATGCACGTTTTCCCTAATGTTCGGGCACTCTCAAAAAATAAAGGCAGTCCCATTTTCAACTGTAGCAAATTGTCTTTCTCATTTTAGGATCCCATTCTTGAACAGCTAAATTTTCTCCAGGGCACACAAAAGGCAAAGAAGTTGGGGTTTTTTCGTTTTCCCTTGTATACAAAACTGTTGTCTTTGCTTTTTGCATATTTATTCATGTTTTTCTCTTTCTTCTATGTTTTATGAGTACATCACTTTTAAGTTATCAATCATTATATGCATATATATTTTTATTTCAGGAGAAGGGGAGAGGGTACTTGCTTAGTAATGTGCTGTAGCAGGTTTTTTACACATGTAGGCATTGACTTGGATTAAAAGACCCTCTACATGAGTAGAAGACACTTCTGTTTGCAGATGGAGGGGTTGACAAATCCCACCCCTTATGCTGAAGACCCCATACCACATTGCAAATTGTACACATTACGTTTCTCCTGTGGGATGATACGGGGACAATGGCTTGGATCTAAAGATATTATATTATTATTATGTGAAGGAAGGAGCCTTTGGGGGTTCCTACATGCACACACACACACACACACACACACACACCCTCATGTGTGAACCAGCTAAAGGCTGGGGGGGTGTATGCTGGCGTCCCAAAGTCTACAGTAACCCAGCTTTCAAATGCAAATGTTATGAGTCATGAGTTCCCTCCCCTGCCTGGCCAAGTAAAGTGCATCATGATTAGCTAAAAGCGGCAAAGCTACAGAAAGGGGGGGGAAGTATATTTCCCAACATGTGGGTTTTAGTCTTTGTCTTTGGTCATCGCGTGGCTGCCGGCTGTTGGAGCAATGGCGGCAGGCCAAGGAGAGGCCCAAGCCTTCGGGTGGCCTCAGGATCCGACCCCAGGTAGCTCCTGGTGAAATTAGCTGAATGAGGGCTTTAGAAAGGCAAGTCTTGTGGAGGGCTACCCATCTCGGACCTTCGGGTAAGTGTAGTAGTCCTCCCGGGCAGCAAGGCTGTGCTGGATCCAACCCTGGAAGAGAACTGACCCCCAGGTAACAGAGTTGTGTGCCTAAGAGATATAAGGAATCAGTATTTTGTAGCTTTACTCTGTGTACCAAAGTGTGTCTCTCTCTAATTTCGTGTGCGTCCCTCATTTCCCTATTCTTGTTGTAAAATGCTACCAGAATAAACCTGTTTGGTTTTTTACCCCACATGGTGTTTGTAGTCGCTCTGCTTGGTTCAGTAACTAAATCCAGGTTACAATCAGAAAGGCAAGTCCCTAAACAAAGATTCAAGTAGGATTGCAAACAGCTGAGGCTGGCAATCTGGTACCTTGAGATCTCTGGGGGTCTTAAGTCCTTTAAAGTAAGAAAGGGTGAGGTTGTGGCGGGTCAGCCAGCCCCCCCTTCCTCCACATATTATTATTATTATTATTATTATTATTATTATTATTATTATTATTATTATTATTTACATTTATTTATCGCCCATCTGGCTGGCAAACCGGCCACCCTGGGCGATGTACACAAGATAAAAACAAGATAAAATACATTTATTTATTTTATTTATTATTTATTATATTTATACCCCACCTTTCTCCCTGCAAGGAACCCAAGGCAGCTTACATAATCCTCCTCCTCCTCTCCATTTTATCCTCACAACAACCCTGTGAGGTAGGTATAAATTTTTAAAATCTTAGCCCAACCCGTATTCCCGCCTGAACAGCCAAGTTTTTAGTGAGCGGTGGAAGCTCAGCAGAGAGGGGGCATGGCGAAGGTCACTCGGGAGAGAGTTCCAGAGTATGGGGGCCACCACAGAAAAGGCCCTCTTCCTAGTCCCCACCAGTCTAGCTGCTCTGGCTGAAGGGACAAGGAGAAGGCCGTCTGTGGCAGATCTTCTTGAGCGGCCTACTTGGTGTGGCTGGAGACGCTCCTTGAGATAGACTGGACTGGAGCCATATAGGGTTTTAAAGGTCAAAACCAACACCTTGAATTCGCTTCGGCAAGCAACTGGTAGGCAGTGCAGCTCCTTGAGCACTGGTGTGATGTGATCCCGATGCCAGCTGCCTTTAACCAGGCGAGCCGCCACGTTCTGTACCAGCTGTAGCTTCCGAACCAACCATCTTCAAGGGTAACTCCACGTACAGCGCATTACAGTAGTCTAGGCGAGAGGAGACCAAGGCATGAACCACTGATGGGAGCAGATGATTAGGAAGGTAGGGGCGCAACTGCCATATCAGATGGAGTTGATACAGCGCTGCCCGGCTCACAGCTGACACCTGCCTCCATGGACAGCTGGGAGTCTTCAGGAGTAGATGTACCCCATTCAGCACCAGGTCAACATCACCTAACCTCCCCTTGTCCCCCACCAGAAGTACCTCAGTCTTGTTGGGGTTCAGCTTCAGCATGTTCCCACTGTGCAGCAGAAGACATGCCACTCATGCATGGTCTTTCTGATCCCCACCTCCCCCACCCCATTTTCAACCTCTCTCATGTCTATTCCAGAGGTTCTGTTCTGGAAAACCTCCAGAGTTGTGTGTGGGGTGGGCTGGAGACTATAAACCTGGCGAGAATCAGAAAACTTTCCACAATGCACAAGCAGAAGTGCCTTCCATGTGCATAAGGAAGCATTTTCTCTCCTAGCTTGCACAGACCCTAGTTGACCTAGTAGAATCATAGAACATATGCTTGGAGGGGACCTTGTAGGCCATCTAGTCTAACCCCTTGCTTGATGCAGGAAATCCAGAGCTAGAGCATCCCCAACTGATCACTGTCCAGTCTCTGCTTGAAGACCTCCAGTGAGGGAGAGCCCATGCACCCCATAGATAATTGGTTCCATTGTTGAACTGCTCTTATCATCATGGCTCTCTCTGGAACAACTTGTTAAGATAAGAATAGACAGCAATACTCAGTAATCACAACTATCCCAAATGCAACACATGGACGTCACTGTTACTTACCCTTTTTTGGAACTAAACATGTACACACGGAATATTTTGCAGGGAGGGGGGAATTTATGTTACACATTTTATATACTTGTATTTTTGTAATATTCTTGAAAATCCAAAAACAAAGATTATTTTAAAACGAAGCAAATGATACCTCCTTTTTAGACAAAGAAAGAAAGTGTTACTTTCAAAATCCTAGCAAAGAACTTACTACTTAACAAGTGAAAAAGCAAAATGTAAGTGTTCCTTAGAAAGTGTATGCCTTTATGGAAGGAAAAGTGTCACCATGCTCATGAGCATTGCATTTTACCAAGCTTGTGCTTGACAGCATTAGGCAGAGCAGGCCTCAGTCCTATGGGAGGGTCGTATTTTCAGATTCTGTGTTCTGTATAACAGTTACAGTTCCCATCTGTTGGCCTCTTCCGTGACCCTGGCAGTAAGAAGACCTCTTTTTCCTTGCTGTTTCAAAGCATTCAGTGGTAACGTAAGGATCAAGAGAGACTTTGACACATAGAGCAGAGCAGAACATATTTTAAAGCCAAACCTTTCCTCGAAGAAATATTCGCAGAAGGTGACTTCACTAGATGGCATAATCCCTCTTCAGCAAAAAAAACATCTCATTGTGTAGGACTATGAATGTGCAAAGCGTTCCTAGAACCAGGCAGGTACATCTGTCATGGGAGCATCACTCTTTCTTTGCTTTTGCTCTCCTCGTGGCTTGTTATAATCAAGATGGAGAGAAAGGAAAGGAAAAGAATGCTGGGGATGTGGTGAAACATGGGCTCTGATTAGAGGAGAGCTGCATAAATTGTGACACACCGGACCAAACACTGCCTAGCAGCAGGGCTGGTGCTACCATTAGGCCAACTAGGCAGCTGCCTAGGGCGCAGAGCTAAAGAGGGCGCCAGAAACGCCTTGAAAAAAAATACAGCGCTCTCAAGTGGGAAGGGGGCGCGCTAAATATCTGATCTTGCCTAGGGCACCAAACTGCCTTGCACCAGTCCTGCCTAGCAGCAGCAGGATCAACATCTTCAGACAGCTGCCATGGTCCCAGCACTCTAGAAAAGCCCACCACCAACCCCTACCTGCTACCATGGCTAAGGAAGATCAGTAGCAGTGGCCATTCCCACCTCTCTCCCCCACCTCTCTTTGGGCAGCTGTAAAGACTAAGTTCCCCTAGAAAGATTGGATCTCATCCAGTGACTAGGGTGGCCAATTCCAAAGAAGAGGAAATGCATCACCAAAAAAAAAGAGGACTCCTATTTGAATAAAATGTGCATGTGCTAATTTAAATGTATAGATGCAAATTTAGAAAAAAATACTGTCATTGTAATAGAAAGACAGTGCATCTCACCATAGTGTGGAAGGCTGTGACCAGGTGACCTGTCTGTGCCTGCCTGATCAGTCTGCTGCTCAGGTGCTCATTCTTGATAGACAGCAGCTCTTCTGGCTCTTTATCTTTAAACCAGAACAGAGAGAGAGAGAGAGAGAGAGAGGGATGTGTATGTGGCTTTGGCCCCACCCACTTTCAGTTCTGGCCCTGTGTAGGTTGCCCATGAGTGAATGTGGCCATTTGCCTGAAAAATGTTCCCCACCCATGTTATAGTCACTACTGAGGGAAGCGGACCAGTGGTCTGACTTGATGTATGACAGCTTCCTGTTTACTACGCATTTGTTTTCTCTGCAAAGGCCTGTGACATTTCCAATATTCTGGGACTGGTTAAACAAAGAGGAACACCTTCATAACAAAATCTGTTCTTTCCCTTGCTCATAATGCCAAAAGCAGGGTTTTTAAAAATCCCATATGAAAAATAAAAATCTAACCATTTCTTTTCTCATAGCAAACAATGTCAAAAACAAATGTATTCTAAATCCAATCTGCCATGAGAATTGGAAGATATAATTTAAAAGCTGTGTACTTCTGATATGGAAATGAAATCCTGTAAAAATTAAAATCAATCAGTCAATAAATTTCCTTTGCGGTCTGGCTGGCAATACCTAATGCAATGTAGAATATTATTATTTGAAAGGATCTACACTGTGCTTTCTAAAACAAAACCCTACCATATGCTAAGAAAACACAGGGCAAACAAGGGAATTCATTCCATTCTCATTTCCTGCAGCTTCTGTAGACAACATAAACAACAAGAAAAAGATGAATTATACCCACATTCAAGATGCATGTGTTAAATTTCAACACAATACTTCCACTCCACATGTTTATGTGTGACTTTAAAACCAATAGCCAAAGAGTAAACTGGCAAAGGAGATCTTGGTTCCATTTCTAGCCATCTCATAAATCCCTTATGTGCAATCTGATAAAATGCCCAAAGAGGTGAACTATACAGTGAACTATACAATGAAATATCATGGGATATGGACTATTCCAGTTCAGGCTGTAGGTGAAGGGTTGCATGTTTGAATGCTCCTCCATACTACAAAGAGAAGGTCAGGTCATAGGGATGGGGTGGGCAGACTTCAGGCTTGTCAGATCTACTTTGTTTTTTTGCTAGAACCTAGAACCCAAGATCCACCAACCACAGCCAGGTGCAAAAGACATACACTGAGCCCCCAAACTCAGACATTACTTTAAAGATGTAGCTAACAACTACATCTTTTTTCTTTTCTTTTCTAATCTAGAGTAAGCCATAGTATGGAGCTCGGGGAGCTTCCCCCCACTCACTGCAGTCCTGATCAAGATTGCCCCCCTCACCTTGGACCTGTAATTTATATTGCCGAACAGTGATCCCTTAAAGCAAATAGATCACAGTTTGACAATGTATATTGTGGGTGGAAAGCATGATCCAGATTGGGACTGCAGTAGGAAGAAAAGGGTAAAAGCCCGCTATGCCCCATTCTAGGGTCCTAATCCAGTTCTGGACCCCTGCACTTATGCCATGTGATTCTGCTGCATATCCTGACTAGCTCTTACAATACAATCCTATGCCTGTTTACTCGGATGTAAGGCTCAACGTTTTCAGTGCAGCTTACTCTCAGGAAAGTTTGTCTAGGATGTGATAGCACTCTTCCAGTACTTGAAGGGTTGTCACACAGAGGAAGGCCAGGATCTCTTCTCGATGATCCCAGATTGCAGGACACGGAAAATGGGCTCAAGTTACAGGAAGCCAGATTCCTCCTGGACATCAGGAAAAATTTCCTGACTGTTAGAGCAATAAGACAATGGAACCAACTACCTAGGGAGGTGGTGGGCTCTCCCACTCTGGAGGCATTCAAGGTGCAGCTGGACAGCCATCTGTTGGGGATGCTTTGACTTGGGCTCCTGCATTGAGCAGGGGGTTGGACTCAATGGCCTCATAGGCCCCTTCCAACTCTATTATTCTATGATTCTATGATATAGGATCACACTCAAGCATTCCCGTGACTGGATCTTCTGTCTCTTAATTTTGGCAGACAGCATCTGCGCTGAGGGGAGGAGGCAATTCATGTTGGAGCCACAGTGCTGGCGGAGAGTTTGAAACCGCTCCTCCACCACCCAGGTTCGTTTTCTCAATGCAATATATTTCTCCTCTTTCTCTTCCCCAAAGCTGCTGTTTGCCCCATTAGGGGAAACATGCATGCAGTTCAGTGGCTAAGAGATTGAGTTGTGACCAAGGAAGTCCGCAGTTCAAATGTCCATAAACTCACAAAGTGGTCTTAGGTAAGCCACTGTCAGTCCCACCCCCATCCTCCTCCATCTGAGGTTGGGGGTGGGGGACTATGATGCTAACGTCTTACAGGGTTATTCCGAAATGATGCATGCAAAGTGCTTTCTTCTGCATTCCCCCCCCCCAACCATTCACATTCAGTTTGGTAGAAAATAAATGCCTTTTGAAACAATTTTCAAAGGAGTTAAACATTTCAGTGGCATTCGTTTGGGTGGGGTTCTTGAAGGGACATTCAGATGA
Source organism: Shinisaurus crocodilurus (assembly GCA_021292165.1). Lineage (NCBI taxonomy): Eukaryota > Metazoa > Chordata > Lepidosauria > Squamata > Shinisauridae > Shinisaurus > Shinisaurus crocodilurus. The sequence goes on from CM037878.1 coordinate 29,780,970, forward strand.
CAGTCCCCTGTCTTAAGGCATCATCTGTTTCAACGGTGTTTAACCTCCTTCACCCTGTGGGCCAAATTCAGTTTTGGGGAAGCTCTTGTGGGCCTCATTCCAGTGGGTGGGTGAGACTGGAAGGAAAAGGGGTGGGGCCCAAAATACCAGCATATTTTAGCATACAGCTCTAAGCCAGTAACAAAGCTTTAGGAGAAGCATATCAACCTTTTAGAATGCAGGGGGAGGTGTGTGCAAAGGCTGGGAAACCGCAAACTGATTGGTGGTCAGAGGAAAGGGGGTGTGGCCAGGAAAAGGGGGTGTGCCATCTGAGGAACCCTGGAGGGCCAGATTGGGACCCCAGGTGGGGTGGATTTGGCCAGTAAGCCTGCGGTTCAACACACCTGCTCTATTTGAAGGGCTGTCCAGTCCAAGTCCAGTTTAAAGATAAACTGGAGCAGCAGGGGCCTTATAGATGTCATAGATCATAGAGCTGGAAGGAGCCTACAAGGCTATCGAGTCCAACCCCCTGCTCAATGCAGGAAACTAGAGGAGGGGTCTCCCATCCAAGTAACAACCAGGCCTGACTGACCCTGCTTAGCTTTCCAGGCTTAGACAAGCTGAGCCAGCGTAAGCCACAGGCCTGGCTGTAGGTACTTTAAGTTGCCCATCCACAGTTAGCACCGGGACAGCAGACTGAGCAGGCACAAAGATAGCCACCTGGTCACAGTCTTCCCCACTATGATGACATGTATTGTATTTCTATTTAAATTACAGTAATTATTTCTGCTTTTAAACCCATAGGTATAAATGAGCATATGTAAATTTATGCAAGCCTGTGTCCTCTTTTGTCCTCTTTTTTTTTTTTTAATGATGCACTTCTTCTGTTTTATCAATGTGTAAGTGGCTAACCTACTTTGCAGGATAACAATCATCATTTCTCAATATACAAAAAGGCAGCTTACTGTGCAAAGAGAGAAAATGCTTCTGATCCAGACTCTGCTGTACTGCCGCTGACTTATTTCTGTCCTGCAGGCACGCCAGGGATGAATTTGACAAACTTTTTTGCAAAAAATAAAAATAAAAAGGAAGAATGAAAAAAAAAATGTTAAACAGATGAGAAGTGATGCTGACCTAGAATTTTCAATAGGCCGTTGTCAAGTGAGAACACCACCAGCAAAATGTACCATTGGACTTTGTACAGCGGCATTATAGATGTTGACTATTTCTTCCCTTTTATGGCTGCTTTACTCATGCGGCTAAGTGACAGATTTGGCACTTGGAGTAAAATTGCCTCCAGTTTTATTGCTTTGACGTGTATGTATTTCAGCAAACACAACTAGAATGACCTTGCAAAAACAGCCAGTGACAACTAGCCTGTTTACCTGATGATAAAACTCAGCCACTCTGCTGAAAATCAACAAGAAAGAAAACACTGGCCAAAAAACAAACAAATCCTGAAGCTTGTGAGCTTTGGAACATAAGAAGAATCCTTCTGGATCATGCTAAGCATCCATCTCATTCAGCATCTTATTCCCAACAATGGCCAACCAGATGTCTTCAGAAACCCCACAAGCTGGGAGCAACAGCCCCACTGTATGCTCCCTGTCATCTGCTCTCCCTCAGGTTACTGTGAATATGAAGCTTCCACATGGCATGGTGGCTAACAGCCTTTGATAGATCTATCCTCCATCCATTTGTCTAATTCCCATGTCAGGCCACTGAGGTCAGTGTCCATCGACATATGTTACGGCAATGCAATCCATAAGTCAATTAGGCTTTCTGCAAAGATGTACTTTCTTTTGTCTGTCCTGCATCTACCTCCAATCAATTTCCAGAATGCTTTCTGGAGGCATCTGGCTGACCATTGTTGGATGCCTAAAGTTGGACAGGGTAGACCCTTGGTCTGATCCAGCTTTCTGAACATTTCAACCTTACAGGATCTCTAGGTATGTATGACCAAATATTTTTCTGTAATGCCCAGATATCTGGGGAAAGATCCAACCGGTTTTGTGTGCTAGTGCTATTGACATTCTGCTACTGGAAAACAACACTTGCACAACAACAGTAGCACTTGCTAGCACAACAGGAAGTCTGTCACACTAGCAAGCAATATTGATGTTGTGCAAGTGTTGGTTTCCACCAGTACAATGTCAATAGCACTAGACATTAGCGCATTGACACCATTGAATCCTCCCCTTGATTTTCTGCTTATGGCTACATCCAGTGTGGAAGGTGTTTTTTTGTTTTGTTTTTCCATGAGACATCTTAACAATAATTAAAGGACATGTTATCAACAATTGGCCCAAGACATATAAGTACTTTCAAGAAATGCAATGGAATGCTTTGCAATATGAAATGGAATCCTGGGCATTATTCTTGTTAAAATTATTGTGCAACTCTCTCCCCCTCCCTCCCTCCCTCCTTCTCTTATTAGCATTATAATCAGTCATGTGATAGATTAATTCTTTTTTGGTTTGCCTTCTGATCCTAGATACTTCTCCTTTCTTGTGGATACTTTCCCATCATTCTTTCCCATCTATACACATTGTAGCATCACACAGATTATAATGGGGACTTGTTTCTGCCTTTCTAAAAAGGAGGGTACTAAAGTTGCATTCAAAACAATGTTCTTGGCTCAGACCACCAACAAACGGGCTCTGCCCCCTTTCGCCCTCATTCCCTGGCCCTGACATATGCCATGATAATGCAGAGTCTCCCATCTCAACCTCCTTTGCCTTCATCACCATGTAGGGTGCCCACTTATGAATTGCCAAAAAAGAAGAAATGCATCACCAAAAAGGAGGACAAAAGAGGACAGTTATTTGCATAAAATTTGCATATGCTAAAGTATATGTGTAGATGAAAAATTAGAGATCATTATTATAATTTAAACAGAAATACAGCCCATCTCACCACAGTGCAGAAGACTGTGGACAGGTGACCGATATGCCTGCCTGTGAGTCTGCTATTCAAATGCTAACTGTTGATATGGTCCTTTATCTTTAAACTGGAACTGGACAGGACAGCCCTTCAAATAGAGGACATCTTCAAAGAGAGGACTATCCTTTGTAAAAGAAGTCATATGGCCACCCTACCATGGCGGGTCCTGCCATGTCTGTCACTTCCTTTAGAAGAGTATACTCTTGATTCCTTGTGCTCTACTTCCATCTCCTGCAATTAGCTTTTCCTAACAGAAGGGCTGGCATTGGCAATGAATCATTACATCTATAGCTGTATATCTACAATATTTTAAGTGTACACGCAGAGATGTAAGGTGTGGGATGGCAAACGTGTTTGCAAATATATGTATCCTAGAGGTACGCTCATCAGAGAGCTATAATTGGCTACAGCTCTGTCTTGAGTGTGCACTCAGTGGCAAACCCAGGTTTGCCTCTGGGTAATGTAGTGAAATGGCCCGTTCAACCTGCCCATTGCAGGCCATTTGTGTCAGCCTGATCATTTTGGCTGTAATCCTTGCATTCACCCTAGAAAACCTCTGCAGTGAACATGCAATTTGGCTTTGTTCATGGGTGGGGGCAGTGCTAAGTACCAAAAAGATCTGGGGTTTAGGCCCACAGGGCCAAAGAAAGCACAAATTTGCATATGCTAATTTATACATGATCTAAAGCCTCTGTGTGTATGTCTTTAAAGGACCCTGTCTCTTAAGGATGCATCCCCATTTGTAAAAAGGCCAAGGGATGTATGGACAGGGGAGAGGAGGGCATTTGATTTGGGGGGGAAAGCCTCAGGCAGAAAGATTCTAGTGGGGGGCAGCAGGAGATGAAGCACATGTGGGCAAAAAGCCAGCTCATCCAGAGGGAGCAGGTACAGCTGAGACCATCAAGGCCCCTGTAGCTTTATTTCAGCAAGTGTCCATGGACAGCAGGGTGGTGGGGCAGAGGGCCTCCCAGAAATCTGAGGCCCCAAATAAAAGATTTGGGGCTCCAGCCCTAGTGGGCCGCCCCCCAACACAGCCTCTGTTCACGGGAACATTTTCCAGGGATTCCGGTCCCTGTGTTTATCATAACCACGCTCTGCAGCAGTACCGTCTGTCCCAGATACAGAGTGAATTATGTGCATCAGATTCAGCGCACGCATGCATGCCATGGAGAAAGGGCCAGTTGTAGGCAAGTCAAGATCATCGCTTTTCCACCAGCATGCTGACAAGGAAAGGTAGCCACCAGTCTGCTCCTCAGAGTGGTGAACCGCTAGGCAAGAATGCCATCTGCAGGCGGCACTTCACAAGTGTGCCCTCTTGATGATGGTGTGTCCCCGGAAGGCTGAGCAAACGAAGCATGTTAATGTGTATTCTGTATGCTAATGGGGAGTTCATTAAAAATAAACAAATACGAAAGGGGGGACTCTCAGAATGACTTGCAAAAAGAATCAAAGACCAGAGGCCCTACTATACTAAATCTTTGGCGGGAGTAACCAAGAGAAGATCATTATCATTACAGCGCTGTATTTTCTGCATACATATTTTATGAGAGAATTTTCTCTGTGTGGACTTCAGAGGTGATCAGTGCATGCCATTTCCTCCGCTGCTCAATTTAACTGGAATGCGGTGCCCAATGGCATTTGTTAAAATCAGAAAAGGAAGATAAAGCTATTAGGAGTAACCCCCAATTGTAATGTACTGTATATTCAACCTTGCCTGCACAGTGCACTGCTGTACATATCTGGCATAAATGAGAAACATCCCGTCATTTAAATAGTAGCAGCATATGATAGAGATGTCTCAAAATAGACACGCACACACACGACAGAAGAGGTAGAGATGAATCTGCTTTGTCTCATCTTGGAAACCCACGGGACCTCTGTGGTCCAAGTGTAATTGGCACAAATGAAAAAGTGACCAGTCGCCAAGGCTGGAGGGCATCTACACAGGAGTTTTGAATGGACTTGAAATGTAAAATTGCTGGAGAGTTAACTAAAATATGTAAACTGAACATCAAAATCTGCATCCTTACCAGAGGACAGGAAGATGGCCAACATAAGAAATGAAAAAAATACAACATAAAAATGATCTGTTCATATTCATCACTTGGTGATGAACATTGCACTCACCACAGGGATGGTACTGAAAATGGAATCCCAGTTTTGAATTCTCCCTCACTTGCTATAACATCTGATGCACATGATACAGCATTCCTTATCTGTCATGGCTAGGCAGAGCTGTTGATGTCAGTGCCTACCATCAAAGGTTAACTGGTGGAATGTTAATGGTAGGTAATTACAAGCCTACTTCTACAGAAGGGGAAGAGATAACTGCTGGTCTACATTTTCAGAAAAAATTACATGGTACTGAACCATCAGGATTGTACCATTTCGGACTGCAGGTAGAAATTGCATGCTGAAATGCTTCCCTGTGGGGAAAAAGCTCCCTGTATCTAGATAATTAGCACATCAGGGAGAAATGCTCTACCCTACTCCTTTCCCTGATGTTCTACTTTTCTACATGCAGGGATTATTATTTTTTTAATATACAGAATGGAAACATTTAAAGCCAAGATTCCCTGATCTATGCTAAAATAATACAGCCCAGCAAATACTATACTTTTTAAAGAATAGACTAGTTCTGATTTATTAATAGTGAGCAAGAATAGGCAACACTAGAGGGGCGGAAACTGGATTCCACTTACAGCCAATAATGGGAGCTGACAGAATGAACGCACCAAAAGCATAATATTTATTTACAGTGCAAACCTGTGCATGTCTACTCAGAAGTAAGTCGTAATGAATTCAGTGGGACTTACTCCCAGGTAAGTGTGTATAGGACTGCACCACCATCATCATCATCATCATCATCATCATCATCATCATCATCTACAGTATTTGTATACCGCTCCACATCAAGCAGATTCCAGAGTGGTGAACAATAAAAAGACAAAAACAGATAAAAGAAACAAAAACAATACATTGATAACAAACTAAAATTACACTGATGGTTGAAGAGCAGAGAAGGCTTCCTGGAACAAGGAGGTCTTCAGCAGGTGCCGAAAGCAGCACAATGTCAGACCCTGCCTGACCTCCAGAGGCAGGGAGTTCCACAGAAATGGAGCCGCCACACTGAAGGCTCTTCTCCTGGTGGACTCCAGTCAGGCCAAAGGTCCATGAGGAACCACCAGGAGCATGCCATCTGATGACCTCAGCTACTAGGCAGGTTGATATGGGAGGAGGCACTCTCTCAGGTAACCTGGTCCCAAGTTGTTTCCTTTAGTTCTTTGTTTATATCCCATTTTTCTAATATTGGGGCATCAAAGCACTTTACAACGATAATATACAATTCCCTCCCCAGCAGCTTATACTGTAACCTGTCCCTCCACTAGGGATATCCACAAGGGATCCACAGTGGATTCAAATGAGTTCAGATTTCTATGAATCTGACCCATGGATTCTGCAGTAGACCAGTTTTTTTTCCAAGTCATCAGGATTCTGCAGACTTGTGGACCAGTTTTTTGCTTTCTGGAATTGTACGCAAATTGAGTCATTCAAAAATACAAAAAAATGGTGTGTGAGGGAGAAACACGCAGATCAAAATGCACATTTCCCACCATAAGCCAAAGGGTGCAAATGTGGCTCTGGGGAGGAATCGCGCAAATGTGCATTTCTGGAAATGCACATTTGCACAAGTGTGCACTTTCCAACATGTAAGCAAGTTTGGGAAACTGAGAAAAATCCAATTCTGTCAATGAGTGGATGATGGAACAAAAGATGCCTGACAATCTGACAGAGAGCTTCAGCTATTGGGAAGTATAGAAATCTAATAAATGAAAATGAGATGAAATCTGTGAAATATGTACATCCCTACGGCCTCCACCACCAATTCTGAACTGATTAGGGAGAACCCATGCCATTCTCCTCTCCACTCCAAAGCGCTATTTCCAAACATAACAAAGGGTGTTGCCGCACCTCATTTCTATGGCATAAACATTTGTGGACTATGAAAGCTTACGCCATAATAACTGAGCTTGTCTTCAAGGCTCTCTCCAAGACTTTGTTTTCACTGCAACAGACTAACATGATTACTCCTCTGTAAGCTTTCTCAAACATAGGCGCATCTCCCTAAATTGTTGGGCCCTTGGGCATTGCCCTTTGGCAGCGCCTGCAGGAAGCTTTTTTTCCAGGGGCTTCAGAGCTTTCCAAATGTGCCTGGCACAAAATTATAGAGAAGACAGGTACTGTTCTGTCTCAGGTGAGTTCTGTTGGCAGAATCAAAATGGCAGCTGCCTGGATAGTGAACTCTCTCTCTCAAGTGTGCAGAACTACAGCCAGATAATATGCCTCACCCTCAAGCCTTGAGGCACTGATGGATAGATATGAGGATGCTCCCATTCATCTCCTAGAAGGTGTCTCAAAGTGCTCACCAATTTTGTTCTTTCCCACTTTTTTCCCTAATCTGACACTGCATCAGCCAAAAAAGGGGGGGAAGGCAATTAGTCCCAAGCAACCTATCTAAAGCTACCCAGCCTGGACACTGTGACATAGACGGGGGGAAACATGTGGCCCTAAGCCACTCTGGACCCAGAAGGGGGGTAGAATCCTACATGGCCCCAAACTAAATTGGAAAAACAACAAAAGGGGAAGTCACATGTATCACAAAAACAAAACAGAAAGAAAATTCTCAGGTTCCTGGAAAGAACATTTATTTTACCCAACGCATTTCAGAAACTATCTTTTTTTCATTTTAATGCACAAGCATTTTAACACAGAAGAGATACCGGAAGGACTCTTTTCTCAACATATCCGGAAAAAGACAAGCGGCCCCTGACGAAGGAAAAAGATGTTTCTGAAACGTGTTGGGCAAAAGAAATGTTCTTTCCAGGCACCTGAGAATTTTTTCTCTCTTTTGTTTTCCCAAATCAAATGGGCAACCAGAATAATCCCGCACTGTGCAAAAGGCAGGTGGAGAGCTGCCAAACTGTGGGATGCAATGCAACTGGGGGAGGAGAGGTAGAATCAGGCCATTTGTACCCCACTCCACCACCCTAGCTGCATGAGGCTTTTCAGCCAGGCCTCTTCTTCTCCCCACTTACTTATTAATTTAAGGTGCAGTCCTGTGCAAGTTTAGACGGAAAAAAGGCCTACAACACCCAGCATGCCCCAGCCAGCTATGCTGGCAGGGGCATGCTGGGACTGGGAGTTTTGGCCTTTCTTGTCTGCCTTTCAAGACCATGGTTTTCTCAAAGCGGCATACAATATAATAGTGATACAGTTCATAAGAAGAACCATGCTGGATGAAGAACCAAGGGTCCATCCAACCCAGCATTCTGTACACACAGTGACCAACAAATTATGCAATTCAAAGCCCAACAAATAATCGGAGCACCTCAATTTGTTGTGTGTGTGTGTGTGTGTGTGTGTGTGTTTTAAAAAAACATTTTAAAATAAAGTAGCACAGTGAAATACAATTTCAGACATTCAACATCAGCAAATACCATGATGGGCTGAGTGCAAAAAATGCCACCCCCAACCCCGCCGCCCACCAGCTGTAGAGAGCTGGTTGCTGGAGAGAAGCAAGATTGTGCCATCTCAGTGTTTTTTTCTTCTCCGCCCTTTCCCTCCTTCTCCTTTGCTATCTCTGCCCTCAGTTGCTTTCACCATCCTGGAATCTACATATGCAGTTTTATCAGTGCCATGACAACACTATTTCAGGAGTGGTGATGTCACAGACTCTTGTAACAAAATCACCTGGAGCTCCTCAGGCAATCATAGTAAACGGCAACGATGAATGAGACCGAGGGCTATGAGAGCAAAGAAGGAAAATGGTGCTGGGGGGTGGGGGGAAGCAGCCACTTACGGGAACAAAAAGGTGCCACGTGGAATTAAGCCAAAAGGAACGTTCCTCGGGGTGAGTGTTTCCTTTTTGTTAATTTCTTCAGCTGCGTTGCACGTGCAGTCCTAAGCAGAGCGTTGAAAGATCAATTGTGCAACATCTGTGGGGAATAGCTCCTTTGGTTCTCAAAGTTCCTGCAAGTAATAGAATGGATGGCTAATCATCATCATCATCATCATCATCATCATCATCATCATCATCAAAAAGCAATGGTAGCATTCTCTAAAGCGAATGGATCTCCTCAGAAATAAACCTCTAGAAAGCAGAAATATTCCCTCCTTTGACTGAATAAGTTTGCCATATTCATTCCGTTCGGGCAACCTGTTTACTCTTATACCACATGGTACCATTCTGACCTCCAATTTATCATCCACCTCTTTCGACAGCCTCCTTTTGCCTGAGGGCTGTAATAAACCAAGCTGCCATTTCGGTCTGTGTTATCTTCCCTTTACTAGACTGATTAAAGCCAACTTATTACTTCACATTCATCTATTTTCCCATTTTATTATTCAGATTATATGGTTGTCAAGCAAATGCATTCCCTTTCTATTATTTGGTTTCCACAGTGTGCAAACTCCTTCAGTTGTGCATTATTTGATTTTGTGAACAACTGTTTGTGATTGTTCAAGAAGGAATGAACAAATGTGTAAATACAGAACCAAGTGGCACAATGATGTAGTTGGAATATAAACCTAACATATGACTATGTGCAGACTTCATACTTCATTCCTGTGTGCAGTAGAGATGGTATATTGTTATGTCTGCTGAGTATGTATGTTTTCTGAAAGTACATTTCTTAGGTTTTATCTACAGTTGAATCTTGCTTTGTCTGATTTTCTGTGGACAGTTCTTTTCTATAGAATTGTTGGTTCTTGTTATGGCTTAATGGCAATCTTGCTTCAGTCTCCTTAATGATGGAGACGGATGTATGATTGTAAAAAAAAACAACCTCACAGTACATCCATTTTCTGTGTAAACTTATGTCTGGTAGTCTGTCCCCTGGACATCACTCACCAGGGTGCCCCGAGGCCCCTGAAGATGGAGGGAACAGAGATTATGTCTTTCCCAGTTGCAGAGGGAGCACACACACACCCCAAAAGAGCCAGATAAAGTTATCTTTAGCCATTAGTCATGCTGGCTATATATTGCCTTCAGGATCTGAGGCTGTATGCCTCTGTAAAGGCTTCTCTACACAAGGCATTCATTGTGTGCTTGTGAACCCTCACTCATGGAAGTTTGCAGGTCCTTTACATGATGTTGTCATCCTCCAGGGCCTCTCCCGTGTTTTCCAGCCATTTTCGTGGCTTTTTTTTAGAGTGAGGAAAGTGCAGTGTTATCTGGGATGCCACCATGATTCACTAGGAGGAGCCTTGTGTATATTCGCAATTCCGCTCTATACCACAGCATCACCTTGTGGTTGTGTAATGGAACATATAGGAACATAGAAAAAGGCAGAGAAGGGAAAACGCTGGGGGAAAAACCTCGTGTAAAGGAGGTGCTCTTCCTCCTGCAAAGACAATGGAAGAAGAAGTCACTGTAAAGCAGCAGGTTAAACACTTCATGTGGAGAAGGTCTATATCAGTTGCTGGGGAACACAAGTGGGAGGGTGTGCTACTGCTCTCTTAGGGATGTGCACGGAGCTCGATTGGGGGGTGGAAGTCTGGCGAACTTGACCCCCGCCCCCGAGCTCCGCTCACCCTACCTTTTCCCTGGCTCGACTCATGTTCTCAGGAGCCGAGCCAGGGAAGCGACTTCCGGTTTCCAGCGCTACATTGTTTACGTAGAAAATGGCATAAGATATGTTAAAAACGGCCACAATTTGCATAATTTCCGCAAATCGTGGCCTAATTTGAGCAAATCGCGGTCATTTTTAATGTATTTTACACTATTTTTTACATAAACGATGTAGAGCCAGGGAGTGTAGAAGTCCAGTGAGTGCCTCAGCTGGCTCTTGCGCTTGGCTCAGCTGGCGCGCCGTGAGTCGAGTGCTGGGCGGGTTGCCCACCCCTACTGTTGTGTCCTGCTAGTGAGCTTCCCATAGGCATTCGGTTGGCCATTGTGTGAACAGAATGCTGGACTAGATAGGCCTTTGGTCTAATTGAGCAGAGCTCTTCTTATGTTCTTAGGAGCTGTCTCACTTGTGCTAGTGGAGAAGACCACTGCCCTTCCAGAACCAGCAGAGTAACACCTCTTTTCAGATTTAATGGAAAATAAACACAGGAAGGAGGAGGAGGAGGAGGAGGAGGAGGAAAAATACTACAACCAGCATTTCTCTCATGTCATGCAGAGGTAAACCAGACTTAATGGTGGCTCAGATGGGGGTGGGGGAGGTGTCCTGGTCCCTCTGGTAAGAAGCCTGGATCCACAGCCAGTCCTAGAGGTGGAAAAGGAGACCACCACAATGGCATTTCTGCAACAATAGAATCATGGAAGTAGAGGAGACTGTGGGACAAACTGCACATTCTGCTAATCTCATAGCATGTATCTGAGGTGTGTGTTTTCTTTTCCATTAGCATAACTGTGCACAGTTTTTTTTTAAACACCCTGTCTTTTAACACCCCACCCCATTGGTGCTGGAATTTTGGGGGGGGGATCCTCCCCTCCCAGAGCATGCTCCAGATGACTTCCCTAAGTGGTTTCATGCAGCGGTCCAATGCCCTTCTCTTTAGCTCCCAGAACTAGTTCAATGTTTCTTTGGACCCTGGCCCATAATCTCATGAGCTTCCCAGGGCATCACTATGAGGGCTTGAAAGCCCAGCTGAAGTTCATGGCCTGGGGAGCACAGAGAGAAAAGTTTCATGTGTTTTTTAACGAGATGAAACATTTGTTTCTGGTTTTAGTACCTGCTGTCAGTTGGGGGAATGGGTTCTTCAGCTGGCACACGAAGAATGATAATAAACTTCACAGATGCTCATTAACCCATCGCTTTTTTTTAATACAGGCATAAAACCAAGTACTTGGAACTCTGAATGGGCTTGCTTCTTATAAACAGACACCCTGATTTAGCAAGAGAGAGCTGTTGCATAAGTAAACTTCTGTGTGTGCTGCCAATATGGATGAAGGATGGGATGCTCACTTCCAGGCACACCACAATCTTCAACTGAGCCTCACTGAACTGCCTGGATGTCCGCTTGCATCTGAAGCTACCAGGTATTACACATGGCTATACCTTGCTTAGGTATAATGCCTGAACAGGGCTAGTGGCTATAGCTGCATTGTGGTCATTCTTTTTTCTTTATTTTCATCATGCACATTCCAGCATGTGGCTTGATTTGATCCCCATTTCAACTGGCCACCTGGAAAAGCAGGGCTCAGATGGTTGCACTGCCTACCAAGACTGTGATTCAGTTACAAATGGGACCTGCAACAAAATGTTGCAGCATATCTGGCCCTGTGCACCTGCCTTCACTGTCCATACTGGAATATGGAGCGGTATATAAAAGTGGTAAATAAATCAGTCTAAATATTTCAGGCCACCGTTGCTCTTGCTGAAACCAAACTGATCTAAGGCATCTGAATCAGTGGAAGAGTTGGCTGGGGGAATAAAGACGTGCTGTTCCAAATGGTGACGTCTCCATAGAGAAAAAGCAGATCACATCATGAAGACAGAGCTGTGAAGCTTAAGCTCTGTCATCATGACACAAGCCTGTTAATGAAATTATCTCAACATGAAAATTAACCTAACCTGAAGTATCAACCCAGGCTAATATTCCCAGTGCAAAGGCAGCCTGTAAACAATGCTGTCTTGTGCCAGCTTGGCCTGCCTATGAAATATAAATTTCCTTTCACTTAACTTTGGGAAGGTAGCCTAGAACCAATTACAGATGGGCATCCTAAGTGTTGTGCTTGGCCTGAGTACCTAATGAAAAATATAGAAACCTTCTGCAATCCTGAAAAGGAGGGAGATTTAAACACCTGTTTCAAATTATCCAGATATTAAAAACATTTTTTGGTTATTGGAAAGCCCTGTGTTTTAAGAAAGTCAGAGGTGCAGCTGCCAGCACAGTGAAATTGGGTAGGCAAGAGTCCAGTGAGCAGCAAAAAGGAGAGAATTATATTCATTACCACTGGCAAAGAGCTGATAAGAAGACAGAGTGAGTCTAAAGTTAAAACCTCGTACTGCAGAAATCCTGTCACACGATGAAGTATGTACATAAATTAGACCTGCACTTTGCTTAATACACTTGCAGTACTTCTGCTTGAGAGGTTCCATCTTTCCTAGGTGCCTTTCCTAGGAAGGTGGGAAAGTGGAACTATTCAAACACTGCAATTAAGAGAAACCTAAGAAGCATTTGGCAAAACATGTTCACCTTTCATTTAATCTCTACAAATGATTGATTACTCAAGTTCATTTGATCAACTGGTGCTCTCAATGAGGACTGAACAATTGCTATTATTTATTGTTTATACCATGCCATTACTGTGCATGATGCCTTACAAAGGTGCATTGGCAAAAATAGGCTGAGCCATCAAAGTCTTTTGCCCCAGTGCACAAGGAAGAGAGGCTGAGGTGCCACCAGGATACTACATACCATGGTGGAGCCTCACTCCTCCCCTCCCCATCCTGCAAAAGGCCCACAAACCTCCAGCTTTGAGGTTGGTCTTCTGACCTCAGAGCCACAGCCAATCCGGTTCTTTCCAAGCCAGCTGCAAGGGTGAAGGGAGGGTGTTCTGAGGTTGGAGTCCCAGCTAGAACCTCGGAGCACATTTCTGAGGTCAGAGCTGGGACTCTGACGTCTCCTATGGCCATCTAGACTCTGTCTAGTGGCCATAGGATTGCACCCTAAATGGTATACAAGGAGTATAAATAAATACGTTTGGCCTGTAGGATTCAATGCAACCCACTAAGAGCCAGCCCCATCTGCATAGTGTTCTCTGTCTTGGTCACACTAGAGTGTGACAGGAAGTTGAGAAAGTAGAACAGAATGTTGGGAACCACTGTTCTTTATCTTATATGCTCACGGCAAACTCCTCATTCCATGCACAAGAAGGAGATATCAGCAGTGGAACCCCAAGGTTTGCAGTAGTACAATTTTTTTTAAAAAAAGAAAATAGCCCTAAAGTGGGGTGTTTTGTTTTTTTTTCTAAAATTGCTCATTGATGACTGAGCATGCTCAGTGGGCATGGGATGCTTACTGGTTGTGGTGGGTGCAGAACAGAAAATAGGGAGGAAGGGGAATAGAATATACTGGAAGAGGGCATGGCTGGCTGGAAGCTCCAAAAGAAACACTTTGCACGGCAACATTTTGTTGCAGATCTCACTTGTAGATATAGATATTGCAGATGGGGGACTGAGGCAGAGAAAATAGTGGTTTGCCTAAAGCCACCAAATGAGATCATGGCAGAGGTACAATTTGAACTGGTGCATTCACAGCTCACTTTCTTAACCACTACTATACTCTAGTCGAGAATCAGTATTATTATTACCATCTTTGCTATCACTTCTTCCAACTTCTGGGTGAATCCAAGTTCTTGTCAGCCTACAATGAGGCTGTTGGTACTCTCTCTCCCCCAGTTCCTTCAGGAAAACATCTGCCTCCTTCAAATGAAAAGCTGACAGATTACCAAGGGGAGTGGGGGCTCCATAGCATCCAGTAATTAACCTGAAAGGATCATTTGCCTCTGGCAAGAGGCCAGGAGAGCAAAGATGTTGTGCCAGGGACCTATTTGCATATCTTGGGATGAAGGGCCTAAAAATATCCAGCACGGCGGGATTTTGCTCTTGTGCCTCTTCCAGCGGCGGTTGCTGCACATCAGTGTGGCTTCTAGGGGTGTTTTTTTAGGACATCAAATGTTTGGGCCAATGTAGAAGAAAAAGAGGGGGAAATCTTTCTTTCCTTATCTTTCCTTACAGCAACAAAATGACATGTCAAGAAGAGGGTGGAGTCGAATACAACTTGTCTGAATGTTTTGATAAAGCATTTTAATATTCATGGCATTCATACTCACATGAATGCCATGATGCAAGGATGGGCAAGACACAGTCCATGGACCACATACAGCCCCCATGGCCTTTTCTCCAGTCCTCCCCTGCCCCTCCCCTGCCGCTGCCACACTGCCAAAAAACACCCTTTTGTTCTGTCACTACTCCAGGCAGATGGCTCCTAGTGCTACAAATTAAAAGACATTTTGCAATTATTCCATCATTTCCTCCTTAACAGATTTTATTATATTTTTTTGGTAGAAAGAAAAGAGATGAAAGAAGCAGTGGGAAAACACAGGAGGGTTACAGATGGAAGATGCCACCATCTGGACTCCTCCCCCCCATCTTTAAAATTCTGTGAATGAGGCAGGGCAATTGCATGATAATAAAAGCCTCATCTGGAAGCACCCTAAACCAGTAAGGATGCAATCCTGTGCATGGTTTAGACAGAAAAAAGTCCTACAACTCCCAGCATAGGACTTGGTTTCTCCTTAAATATGCATAGGATTGTACTCTAAACCAGTATGTATCTGTGGGTCCCAGGAAGTGAAGAATACCTGTCATTAACTCCCATATTATCCTATCTATCTGTCTCCTAGGAAAACAATTCTTGTCAGATTCACTGTCAGAGATCAAATTCAAATGACCTGGTGAACGTTACTTTTTTCTTTCTGTTCAGCTAAGACAAATGCACAGCTTATTGGGAGGTGTAACTTGCTGTTGACTCGTGAAAACTAAGACATGCCTTTGTACAAGATAGTTTGGTGAATTGCCAGTAGGATTAGGTCTTCTTAAAAGCCTCAAATATTGGCAGGACTGATTCACTGTCCTGTTGTTTTTAATGAGCATTATAATCCATTACTGTAATGACCTTCCACTAATTAAAAAAATAAATTGTGATTTGAGAAGAGAGACACAGCATTGTCCAACTTGGCAGGAAACCAAGATTTCTCACACAGCCAGCCTCCCACCGTGCCCAGCACCCACTGCCCCTACCAGACCCACCCCCTCTGTACCAGCACATCTTCAACCTCCTACTTCACCTCTCCCATCTCCACATCACTGCTACCACTTTGCTTCCCCCCCCCATCTTCCTATGGCTATTCTTTCAATCATGTATTCTGTAGACTCTTCTTCTGAGGTCCACTTGCTGTCCACACCTCCCATCCCCTCAGCTAGACACTACTCAATTCCCACACCTCTTCCAGTTTGATCCACAGTTAGATTCGACTGATGAGATTTCCCAGTCATGTGGTGCTTTGGCCATCAGTTACCACATTGTGGGACCTCCATGGAACTGGGTTGCCCAAAGCAACATGAACTCCATAGAGACCATCATCACCACAAAATATATATTGTGTTGCATCCCTTCAGGCCAACCAATTCCACAGGAAATCCCTTATCCCTGCTGATTTGAATCCATCATGGAGAAAGCCAGGGGCATCAGCTGACACTGATCATCCATGAAGCTAAGATATTGGGACCAGTTTGGGTAGAGTCTACATGTTTGCAGGGTTCATGCAGATTTCAGAAACCAAATGAATTAAGGGTTCCATCCTATGCATGTTTAGACAGAAAAAAAAGTCCTACAACTCCCAGCATTCCCTAGCCAGCATGGCTGGCTGGGGCATGCTGGGAGCTGTAGGACTTGTTCTGTCTAAACATGCATAGGATTGTGCCTTGAGCCATCAAGCAGATTCATTGCCTTGGTACTAGAGCCTTTGTTTCAGTCATCCCTTTCTTGAAACCTTGGTTACCAATATTGTAATAACTCCACAAACAGCCAGTAGAATTGGGATTTAAAGGTCTGTTGGAGCCAAATAGAGAAGGGTGAAAATTTCATTCAGTTGGGGGAGGGTAAAATCTTACCAAAATTCACAAATTTCTTCATAAACGAGACATAATAAATTTGAGTTTCCAAAAAAAAATTGAGTGTAAGAGAAACTAAACTGACAGATTCTTCCATTCCTAGAGCCAAGGTAAGGTAACAAACAGAAAGAAAGGTGACACTAAACTAAAGCATTATACGGATGGGTGAGAAATTTGTTTCAGTTTGAGTTTGACCAGAATTTATCCAATTTGCAACTCCCAGCTGAATGTAGAACTGAACGCAGATCTGAAATCAGAACTGAATGCAATCTGTGGTCTGAATCTGTGTACATTTCTGAGTTTGCGATGTGATGCACGCAAGAACAAAAGTGTGTTGGAAAAATGCATACTTTTGAAAAAATGCACATGAAAACATGGATAAAAATGTGCACTAACCTGCTTTAGTCAATGGGAGAAAAATACATACATTTCAAAAATGTGTACCATTGATGCATATCTTTGCGGAAATGCACAATGAAAATATGCACGAATTTTCATGCAAAAATCCCAAAGTTCACAATCCAATATGGGCACGAGGTGGAATGATCTTCGAGATAGAATTTGGAAAACTTCAACAAACTTGAGTTTTGCAGAGCTGCACTTCCCTATAAAGCAGGGACAGAAAACATGTGGCCCTGTAACTCCCAGCATCCTTCACTATTGGCTATGCTGGCTAGCTAGCACTGATGGGAGTGCAGTCCAACAACATGTGGGGAGTCACATATTCCATACCCCAGCCATAAAGCAAGTGCTCTGCCCCTAAGGGGCCACATCTTCCACTGTTTTTCTTACCAGAATAACATCCATTGTGGAGGAAATGATGGAATAGTTACACAATGCCTTTTGATTGGTAGCTCCAGGGGCCCTCTGCCTGGAAGCCTGCTTTGCTGCGGAGCAGATAACAGAAGTTTTAAACAAATCAATGAGAAGCACTGCCAAAGTGATGTCAAGTGAAAGGGGTTGAAAAGTTCTGGTGCATTATGAGAAATGCTGTGCTAAAAGGGGCACCAAAATATTTCTGAACAAAAACCAGCTTTTCACAATGCTCTGCTCTTTCGAAAGCGCATTGTTGGGGGTGAAACTTGAATGCCGAGCAAGTTCAGTCAAGCCCTGTTTAAAAGCTCTCAAAGTTCAACTTGTGGCTAGCCCACTTATGTGCATCCTTCCCTCCTCTAAAGCCCAGGAAGGGGTTCGAATTCAACAGCTATTTGAAGAGCCAGCAGTCAAGCAACTGTTTTTGTGTTTCATGGACCCCTGCAAGAACCGAGATGAACCTTTGTGCAACATAACTTGGTGATCTGCAAAGGGAATGGCCTTTTTAAAAGCTTCAAATATTGTTGTGAATGATTCACTTGGCTGTCATTTTTACTGACTATTGTCATCCATTGTTGTAAAGTCCTTTAGTTCATAATCTATAACAATAGATTATGATTGAAAAATAGTAACCATCCACCGATCAAGATTTATCACCTTTCCAGCCAGCCTCCCACAGATGTCTATTGCCTCCCCCATAGATACCCCCCCCCTGCTTGCCACTGGCTCATCATGCAACTAGTTCCACCTGCAGCGATGGTCCCGTCATTTAAATCACCTCTTGGGAGAAGGATATTTGTGTGACATAAGTGTACTTCTAAATGGTGAAAAATAATATACTTTTTTTAAAAAAAGTTATATTTTAGGAACATGGAAGGTTACCAGTTTTTCATTGATCCTGGGTTGCTTGTCACTGTTAGATGGGTTCAGAATTAAGGATTTGAATTGTTTGTTTATGTTTTTTGGCTTGCTTTCTTGTTTTCAGGGGAGGCTGGTGACTCCTGTGTTTGTGGGGCTCCTTATCCATTGCATCTTTTTGTTAGAGATTTATAGGAGCTCTCCATGGTGCTGAAGTCCATCCCCAAAATAGGTTCCCCACATTGGAGCTCCATGGATAGCTCTTATAAAGCTGTAGCTGAACAACACCTTTTGATTGGTAGTGCTAGGAGCTCTCCATCTGGAAGCACCCAATGTCTCACTCCCCACTCTAACATCTAGAGATATTCAACATGTGAAATGAACAACATGTGAAATGGCCAAAGAACTAAGGGCCACTGGGAGGCTGCACCCCATGCCTCCCAAGATAAACGTCATGGCAAGGGGGAGACCATCCTAGTCCCCATACATCTGCCAAAGAAGGAACAGCTACAGCTTGCTTTGCCCTTCCCTTCCCTGTCAAAAAAAGAAAGCAGAAAAAGAAAAAATCTGTAAGAACCTTGTAACTAAGAACTGGTGCCTGAGTTTTGCTTTCTTCCTCTGCTCTCCCAATCCCTTTTCCTTTTGTGTCATGTCTTTTAGATTGTAAGCCTGATAGCGGGAACTGTCTAATATTAATCTTTGTAAGCCACTCTGGGAGCCTTTTCTGGCTGAGAGTGGGGTAAAAATGCTGAAAATAATTAATTAATTAATAAATGCTATTGTGAGTGTCCCTGCCCCTTCAAGTGGATCCAATGACGTGAGGCATAGACTGAGGAAATGGCATCTTGTCATGTGTTGAGTATCCCTAGGCATTACAAGGGATAGAGGTGAAGGAGACATGGGCCTAGTTTTTTCAGCAGTAGCCCCACATCTCTCCTAAGATCTGGTTCCTCCTGTATTTCTCCATGAGATCTGAATTGAGAGGCTGTGCATGTTCTGAACCGGTACCTGGATGCAGGTATGGCTTGGATGAGGGCTAAACTGAAGCTGAATCCTGATAAGACTGAGACCCTATAGGTTGGCAGGTCCCAGGTCCAGGAACTGAGATGTTTGCCTGTTCTGGATGGGATTACATTCCCTCTGAAGAAGCAGGTGTGTAGTTTGGGGGTAATCCTGGATCCATCTTTGTCACTGGAGGCCCAGGTGACCTCAATGGCCCCGAGTGCCCACTACCAGATTCAGTTATTTCTTTATTTATGTATTTATTATATTTTTGAATCGCCCATCTGGCCAGTCATCTGGCCACTCTGAGCGATGTACAGTCTAATTAAATACAAGAAAAAACAGAGCGTCAGTTAGCCTGGGGGGGGGGGGGCAGTCCAACTGGAGCAGAGCCAGACGCCAACTATGCCCATTCCTGGATAGGGATAATCTATCCACAGTGATCCATGCACTGGTAACCTCACAATTAAACTACTGTAATGCACTCTATGTGGGGCTGCCCTTGGGCCTGGTTCAGAAGCTGCAGCTCGTGCAGAATGCAGCAGCTATGGCACTCACTGGGACACCCAGCCAGCTATGCTCACATAACACCTGTGCTAAACCCTGTGCTAAAAGAACTGCACTGGATGCCTATTAGCTACTGAGCCATGATGTTCAGGGTTATGGGATTGTCATACAAAGCCCTAAACAACTTAGGACTGGGATACCCTAGCAGACCACCTTCCCTTATATATACCCAACTGACCATTAAGATCATCAGAAGAGGTCTTGCTGGTGATTCCAAAATTATCAGAGTGTCGCCGTGCAATACCTCTATGGCGGGCCTTCTCGGTAGTGGCACCCAACCTGTGGGAAAAAAAACTCCCTCATGCAGTTCGGGAGGCAGAAAAATTGGCATTGTTTAAACGCCTCCTGAAAACGCACCTGTTCACCCAGGCTTTCCCTGGCCCATAATTAAATGAACCATGCTGTCCCATTTTTACTGTTTCTGTACTGCTGTGTATTATTATTGTAATTATATTGATTTTTAAATTGTATTTTAAATGTGATTTTAATTGTGATTTTAATATTTATATGGAAACCACTTAGGGATGTTTCTTAATATTTAGCAGCATACAAACAGTACAAATAAATAAAAAAATAAATATTGGTGGAAGAGGTGAGTTAGGGGCTTACCTAAGGCCATCCTATGAATTCATGGCTGAGGTGGGATTATAACCAGAGTTTCTCACACATAATGTACTTTGCCATCACACTAGTTCTCCTTGCATATAATGCAGGTAGATTGTTTCCAAGTGAATACGGTGTTTCGGTCCATGCCTACAAAGCAACAGTTTGGGATTTAATCCTCTGGTAAAAGAAAATAGAACCTGCAGCTGGTGAAATGTCAAGCTAAATGGGAATTGTTCCTTCCTTCAGAAATTGTTTTGCTATGTACTGGCTATTCCCCCAAGAAGAGTAGTGCATGCATTTTGGGTTGTTGTTGTTTTTTCCATTCTGACATCCATTGTTTTTTGACACATTAGCTCCTTGGCATGCTGACAATAACGAAACCAAACTTTTCTTTTGTTGCTTGATGTCTTCATTATAGAACCTAGTAGCCTGCGGAGACCGCAAGATAACAGCCAATAATGTGGAACGGGGGCGGGGAAGTGCAAAAAAAGCATGGTGTCTGGACTTTGTGAGTTATTCTCGAGCAGGAGTGTTTGATCCTCTTTTAGCCTGAGGACCAGATTCCACTTCAGGGGATTTCTCCAGGGCCACATTCCAGTGGTGGGCGGGGCTGAGCCGAAAGGGGTGGAGCCAAAATACCAGCATATTTTAACTGAGAGCCCTTGTTGCCAGTAACTAAGCCTTACGAGAGGCTCTTCAACCTTTTACAATGGGGGGGAAGCTGCACAAATGCTGGGAAACCACCAAACCAAACCATTGGTGGTTGGGGGAAAGTGGACATGGACTTCTGGGAAAACCTGGAGAGCTGAACTGGGACCCCAGGCAGCCAGATCTGGTTGCCAGGCCTGAGGTTCTGCACTCATATTCTAGAGTTTATAGAGGGAAGGACAGAATTAAACTCACAGATGCCATTTTCAGTAGGGGCAATACATAAACCTTAAATAATTTTTAAATGTGCAAAAAAAAACCCTAAAAGATTGGTTTGATCATAGCAATACCTGTCCCAGGGCATCCTCCCAACAATACATTTTGACAGGTGCAGCTATGCCCAAGGGACGCCATCTGTGTGGTCATTGACAGTTTTGCAAACACACTTGTAAATATGAGCTTGTAGTTAAAAGGGTTGGTTCCCTTGGCCAGTTTTCAACCACTAGTAGCTCCAAATGTTGTGTGTACATGCAAGAAACTCTATGTTGGAAAAACTAAACGTAAGAAATGCATAAGCAGACATATTAGCAATATTTGTAATGACAGAGTAAGTGGCACTTTAGTGGATCACTTCCAGGAATGTGCGTATAGAGGCATAGATTTTTCCTTTGGGGTTATAGCAAAGCTAAAAGCACAAAGACAGCGAAGGCTGCAGTTGATAATAGGTAATAGGTAAACAAAAGTGCCACAGAGCACACAACTGCACAGAAAGTATGTTATCGAAAAATATCATGGTTGCCCCTCAGAAAGAGATATGTGTTGACTGACCATGACAAGGATTAAACAAAAATATAAATATAAAGTATAGTAAATAACTAACAATAAGAAAACATGTTGTGACAATCAACATGAGATATGGTACGTAGTAGTAACAGCTAATAATGAAGACACCAAAATGCTGCAAGCATGTGCCAAGAAGTATAATATAAACAAACACAGCCAATCAACAATTGATGAAAAATATTAACATTAAAGAAAACAAAAATAACACACAAAGTAGGCAGGTCAGTAACAATAAGTAAAACTACAGTAAACAGAGTATTAGCAAAGACAAAAAGAGAGGGGGGAAGGGAAAAACACTCTGAATGTAATGAATAACAGGTAACAAAATCAAAGCAAGGCTGACGATAAAGAAAAGAAGAACACACAATGTTGGCAAGTAATAACAGTCGATAAGACTACTATAAGCAGACTGTTATACAGGAATCCAGATTGTAAAGCCTGTTTCATCATATGTGGCTTCATCAGAACAAATCTTCTTAAGGTCCCTGCTTACGAGCAATTACCGAGGAGGTACAAAATAACATGGTTTCCATCTATAGAACTTATAGTTTGGACTGCACCCGTAGCAGAAAGTTCCGGACTGAAAAATCCTTTGTTCATAAGCAGTAAAGAATCTCCTTCTGGAGGACATAGGTCAACTGAGCCAGAGTGTGTTTGGGGAGGGGCCAGACATGTGTCATCTGCAGCCTGGCCCGGCTGTGCTGCCTTGCCAATCACCGCTGGCTTAAAAGTCAGGCCCCAAACACACTTCAGACGCTAAAAGTAATTGTTGTTGCAATCAGCCATAGCCACTTCAGACACTCTTGCCAGCTCCCAGACTGAGTCTTCTGTATTTTGACTCCAGAACGACCTTGACGACTCTTCGGCCTGCTCCTAAGCCGATTTGTGTTTGCTAGATTTCGGAGGCATATTGTGTCTTCTAACGCCTATGGCTTATCTCTGGACCGGACTAATTTATAACAACGGGCACTCATGTAGGATGGTGCTGCCTGATGCTTTGTTGTAATCAATGCTCACATGGGAGCATAAAGTTTGCAATAGTTAGCTTACATTCAGGTTTACGTTTTTTAGTAGCATGTGTGTAAGAGGGAATTTCCCTCTTTTGGGATGTTTCCAGATCAGGTTTTCATGGTGCCGTCTCCCTGCCAAATACATGGGGGCCCAGAGATGATGTTGTCTTCTGCTTGTAACCCTCCTGTGTTTTCCCACCACTTCCCACCACTTCTTCTGACTTTTCCTTACCACAGAATATCTGTCAAGAAAAAAATAAAGGATGGAATAGCTACACAGTGCCTTCTCACTATTAGCACTAGGACCACCCCATGTGGAAGCACCCCTATTGTTTATTTTTGCTATCTCTGCATATGAGGAAACATGAATGTCACAGACCAGCAACACCCTGTTCTGCAAAGGAAAACAGGCAAAATAGTGTGCCCATTCTCCTTGTTGTGCTTGTGCCCCTTCCCCTAGTGTGGCCCTTTCCGCTGCCACCAGGAGCAAGTCTTTATCCCTGGCTGCTTCCACCAAGCCAGCCTTCAAACTCTTCCAACTCTATGATTTATGAATCTATATACGGTGGGTAACCAAAAAAGACATGAGATCACAGGGTTTCAAACAGCAAAGTTTACCATTTTTCTGGAGAAAAAGATGAACAAGAAAATCTTTTAAAAATCTGAATAGATAGAAACAAATACTAAAAAACAGAACAAAACATATGAGCAATAGGGTAATAAAATCAACAGGGATAAACATATCCAGATAACCTAATTAGACTTTGTCCCTATTTTAACCAGCTCACTTATCCAAGCAATATCTTACTGTCATTAGTCCAGTTCTCTCAATCAGTTCTCAGCTCCAGCAGCATTCTTTCTTTCCTGTGGACTTGACTCCCTTCCCTTCTTTCTTTCTTTCTTTCTTTCTTTCCTTTCCTTTTCTTTCCTTTCCTTTCCTTTCCTTTCCTTTCCTTCCTTCCTCCCTCCCTTCCTTTTTCTCTTCATCTCTCTCCCCCTGTCCTTCTCTCTGCTTCTTTGTCTTACTACCCTTGGTTTTTTCTCTCTCTATTTTTCCTCTACTAAACCAATGAAAAGTATTCATTGGTTTGGTAGAGCACAGCCCCAAAATTCTTTTTCAGAGCAGGCATGCTGATGTCATCTGCCAGAGTGTGAAGGCAATTGGCATGTGAATGAGGTGATAACAAGGCTTTCAATTTTAATATTTAATTTGTGATGGACTAGCATAGAGGAAGTTGGAGAATGAGAAGAATACTTGAGCAGAGGTTAGATACTTTCCTTTTCTTTCATGGGATTCCTACTTCGCGCTAGCATTTTAAATGATAACACTTCTTTGCAAGGTTGTTTGCATTTCTAATTAAAAGCTAAATGTTGCACTTCAGCTGGCTACAGACCTTTTGTTAATTTTTTGCCATCATGTTGATCCTAATAAATTGGAATTATGCTATGTACTACTTTTCTCTCATGTGTGTTTGTGTATATACACTATCATGATGAGCTCCTGCACTTCAAAATTTATCACTGTACCTCTCGATAGAGTGAACAATTCTTGTCCTTTTTTCCCCATGAAATTTAAAATATATTTTTTTAAAAAAAAACAACACTTGAACTGTTAGTATGTGAGCTTCCAATAATATTTTTCTAGGCTAAAGATAACCAATTATCTGAGGCTTTCATCACATCATGTTGAATTGTCTACTGTGTCTGAAATGGCTTCTTATTCTTGAAAAGTCTAGTTCAGAACTGAAAAACATTGAGAACAGTTATGGCAATTTTGTGCTCTGGTGTTGAGCCACTGCAATGCTAGAGAAATATTTTAAACCAGGGATTTAAAAAGAAGAAGAAAGAAAGAAAGAAAGAAAGAAATGACTACCAAATCACATGGTTAACCACATGCACTCTCTCTTCAAGAAAAAAAAAGTACAACAAATATCTTATGTCTCTCGTGGTAAGAAAGCAGAGGAAAGAAAATTAGATTCTAAATTTAAAGCTGCATGATATTGCCACAGCAACTCAAAGATCTGCAATTATTATACAGCATATATGATACTTCCTTGTGCAACCCAAAACCCAGTTCTGGGGGGGGGGGGGACGACATCTAATTGTGGGACAAGATTGGGCTGACATCAGTAGTTTAAGATGTGTACGTTACACACTGCATTTAGTGCTGGCTAAAGAAGAAAAGCGAGGGTGCCACGCCTTTTCTCATAAGCATTAATCTATGTGAAGCCAACAGGGACAGAAACTTTGGCTGTGATCCACACTGCATCAGAAAAGAAAAAAACAGGGTCTCATGTCTTCCCAACATCAGACACTGGTGATAAATTAACATACCAACAAAGACAGTATGAATTCTAAAGAAGGGCAACTAGTTTTTGTAATAGGGAAAGCAACCCAGACCATAAGTGAGGCTCTGTTTTATCCTATATGATTTGTTAATGATTTCTAGCTTGGCAACTCTGTACAGGAGCCTTTGTTTGAAGTCTTTTATTTCTTGAAATGTCAACTTCAAGGTGTGCACAGTAGGGATAGACATACCTGTCAATCTTGGTCTGGGCCAAGACTGTCAGTTTTTTTAGGTCAAGCTCATTCCATCCTGTTTCACAAGCTTGCATTGATGTTGTTCTTATTGGTGTTTTTTTAAAATCAGTACAGAAATCCGTACACATTTTTCATAATGTACATGTTAAGGTATGCATTTCTTGTGTGCGTGCATTTTTAAACGTATGCATTTCCCCAAGTACTTTACTCTGCTTAAGTGCTGTTTTGTGCACACGTTTCTCAAATATATGTATTTTTATGCATACTTTCCCCAGATAGGCACATGTTGTTGGTGCGTGTTTGTCTGGAAATGAGCTATATCAGAAAGTGTGCAAAAATGCAGATTTTCGGAACGCAACTCTGTCTCAGCACACTGAACGGCTGGTGAGGTGTGAACTGGGTAGATTCATTTTTTTAAAAAAAAAAAAACAACCCTCTCAATAAAGCAAATTTCTCACTCATCCCTAAGTGCACTGAGGATTAGTTCTGCATGCCAAACCAAATGTGATGGTGGCCAAAGTGAGCTTCTTCTCATGTCTCTACACTATTCAGATATGAAGTTGCGAGTATCTTACTTTGATAGTAAAAAAAGGAATACACAGGAGAGGGGTGCTGTTCCCCTCCCATGCCCATCTCCCCTTGTCGATCGCTCCACCCACTGTTCCTCCATTCCCAGCTCATTTTCTGTATTGTTTTCAGTGTCAAGAACAGAGAAAAATGGCTGTTTCAATCCTCTATTTGAGGGGCTGTCCTGTCCAGTTCTGGTTTAAATATTTATTTATTTATTTATTTTTTAAAAGGTGAGAACTGTTGCCCATCAACAGTTAGCACCTAAACAACAGACTTAACTGGCAGGCACACACAGGTCCCCTGGTCTCAGTCTTCTATCCTATAGTGAGATATACTGTATTCTGACTTAAGTTATAACAATTCTTTCTAAAATTGCAAAATTGCATCTATATGTATAAATTTGCATGTGTTAACTTTATGCCAATAACAGTCCTCTTTTTTCTTTCTTTCTTTCTTTTTTTTTTTATTTTTATTTATTTATTTGTGATTCATTGCCTCTTTTGGGGGCAATTTGTAAGTGGTCACCCAGAGCTGGTGGCTCCAGCAAAGCCAAGAGAGGTATATGGTGACCTGGAAGCATCTTTTTCTAGGTGGGAATTATAGCCCCCTTATCCCCAATGGAAAATGAGAGCTGACTCATTTTGGCTGAAGCTACCACTGGAGCCTCCACCACTTCTTCCCCATCCTAAAGCCTCCCTTGAGCACTCTTTCAACAAGCATCAACACATACGGTACACACCAGCCCTCAAGGGATTTCAGTTTTCTCCTGGAATGCTTGAGGGAGCCACTGCATTTTTAGGGGAAGCAGCTTTCTGCATGCCTGTCCCTAGATGTAAACCATTAAGGGCACAATCCTATGCAAGTTTAGACAGAAAAAAGGCGTACAACACCCAGCATGCCCCAGCCAGCTATGCTGGCTGGGGCATGCTGGAAGTTGTAGGCCTTTTTTCTGTCTAAACTTGCATAGGATTGCACCTTAAATGGGCCTATATACAAACTTTTGCTTTGGAAAGTATGGACGTTTATCCTGTGTTGATGGCACTACCATAGTCGGAGTGGGGTATAGAAAAGGAAACAGAGCAAATGCTCTTTTTTAAAAAAAATAAAAATAAAAATGCTATATTAATCATTTATAATGGAATTTATCCAGACACCAGCTGTTCCGCCTTCCTGAATCTCCCCACCATCAGCACCACTAAAATCTCTTTTTTCCCCACCACTGGCACACCTGACTGATGCAACCCAGTTCAGAGTTTTTTCTGACCAAGGGTATGTACCACAGACCTCTGTGAGCTGGAAGCTTATCAAGCAAGAGAAAGAGGCCAGCTGTATCAAAAACTACATGAGTGGAGAATGGATCACGAAGCAAGATTTCCACGCTTCTTGTAAAAGGCACTGTGGAGAGCAACTAAGACCACTGCCAAGTGTCTAAAACCACCGTACATTTTTATATTATTTATTTCCTCATCTTGCAATAAATCACATGCATCGAGTGTACAATTCAGTTCTATGCCTTGCTACAATTGTCAGCTTTAAGGAATGACATCTCAAGGCAGAATGCACTCATAAGAGCGCACCATGTGCTCATAATTACAAAGACCACTCAACTACGGCACAAGGCAAGATAGATGATAGGAGAGCAACTCTTAGGTGAAGATTAATGAGCGGACATATTGAAACGGAGCCCTGCCAAAGGCATTTGTGAAAACTGAACATTCCCTTCACACTGTATATTTCACTGCCAGAAACACAGGAGGCTTTTCTCAATTTGACCTTCGACAATTTCGGAAACTCAGATGGGCACAACATTTGCTAATCATCCGCCACCCTTACTAGACTTGGAGCCACAGCCAGGAATCAAGATGGATGGTAGGAGAGGAGAATCAGTACGGTAGTTCATTTTGAGAAGTGTAGATTTTCACTCCTTAGATGATGGATGAAAGCTATTTTTGTTATGTTATCTGTGATCTTCCTTTATTGTCATGCAATACACTGCACTGCAGGTAGGAAACAGCAACAATTTTTCCAAGACCCTTCCCTGCTTCAATATACCGTAAACAGTTATGCTGGCTCCTTTAAAAGAAAATAGAGAGAGGATTGGGTTTTGATTTTTCTTTTGACTGAGTACATACATGAATAAAGCTGACATTAATGAAAATTATGGAACAGTCTTCTAACTACCTTCAAGCTGTTCCAACTCAATCCACTGTGGTTTCAGTCTCTTGGGGAAGTGGTATCTTGATCAGATTGTGGTCTTACTACTTTCCCCCATGCAAGTACCTGCCTCAGGGCAGGACCAAAAGCAGAGCCTCTCATGTTTCTCTTAACGGATAGGAAGGCTCATGAGGGAGCAGATAATACTTGAAGTGTCCAGGCCCCAAACCGTTTAGGACACGGGTGGGCAGCATATGGCCCTCCAGATGTTTTAGTCTACAACTCCCATCACCCTTCACCATTTGCTATGCTGGCTAGGGCTGATGGGAGTTGTAGGCCAAAACATATGGAGGGCTACAAGTTGCCCACCCCTGATATAGGGCTTTAAAGGCCAAAACCAGCACTTGAAATTACGCCTAGAAACAAATAGGCAACCAATGCAGATGTTGCAAGACTAGGGTGAGATGATCCAAACTTTGAGCCCCAGATAACAGTCTGGCTGCCCACATTTTGGACCCATGGATGTTTCTCTTTAAAGGCAGCCCCATGTACAGAGCACTGTAGTAACTATGTCAAAACTAACTAGGGCATGAATAACTCTGGACTTCTCCAGGAAAAGTCACCCCTGGCAAACCAACCAAAGCTGGTAAAAGGCACTCGTCATCACTGCCACCACCTGAAGATTCAGGGCAAGTATCAGGTCAAGGCGCACCCCCTAACTCACACACCCCTAAACCTTCAATTGGACTGCCAGTAACTAAGCCTTAGGAGAGGCATCTCAACCTTTTAGAATGGGGGGAAAAACTTCACAACGGCTGGAAGACCACCAAACGAATGATGGTTGGGGAAAGGGGTGGAGCCAGGGGGAGGGGTGTGGCCATCTGGGGAACCCTGGATGGCTGGATTGGGACCCCAGGAGGGCTGGATTGGGACCCTGAGCCTGAGGTTCCCTACCCTTGCCCTAGGCCCCCTGCACATTTTCTTAATGATGGTATGAACTCTTCCCCAGTCAGGCTCAGAACTAGACTGGGGAAACAGAACTATTTCCCTCAGATTTG
This sequence comes from Shinisaurus crocodilurus, assembly GCA_021292165.1. Taxonomy (NCBI): domain Eukaryota; kingdom Metazoa; phylum Chordata; class Lepidosauria; order Squamata; family Shinisauridae; genus Shinisaurus; species Shinisaurus crocodilurus. The sequence continues at coordinate 29,810,250 of CM037878.1, forward strand.
GAAATTAACCTGGTTTATTCTGAGCCAAGCTCCGGCACTGTCACATCCCTGATCAATTCACTGGGATTGGGATGGGGTCTGATCCCCATTCCTAACCCCTTGTGCAGCTCCAAACCCTTTCCCATGGCCTACCTGCTTCCTTGACTCGCTGTTCTAACAGTAGCAGAACAGGAAAGGTAGGCAAGCCTTGCTCTTCCCCTTCCCCGATCTGGTGCCTGGCATGCAGCCTGAAGCTAAAAATGCTGGGAAATGTCATTTTCCTAGTCCTCCTGATGCTTGACTCACAGCCAGGTGGGCAGGGAAAGCCACCTCCATCTCACCATTGCTGCTGCACTGGCAAGCCAGATAAGCAGATGGGTGGGAGAGGATGGGCAAGGAAGGGGAATGGGTGAGCAAATGGGAGAGGCTTTGCTTGTGAGCAGGTGGAAGGAAAGCAAGCAGGGAAGCCTTAATTTCTTCTCCACTGCAGATTTCCAAGCTGGGAAATACGAGTTTCTGCAACGTCACTGATTTTCTGCCTCAGTGAACACCAGTTCCTATTTCCCTCATATCAACTGCACTGACTTTTAGCATTCAATGACTGGCTCATCTTCAATAAAAAATAGAATTTTTATATAGGTGTTATCCCACCCTAGCAATTAATTGTGCATGAGGGGGAGAGTAGGGCCGCCATGCCCACTGGCCCTTACGGTTGCATCCCTGCTAGCTCTGAGTCTGAAGGTCTCAAGCAGGGAGCTTGGTTCTACCCCTGCAGTGTGGAACTTTGTGTGATCAAGGTTCCACATCAGGGGGAGAACTTAGGGATGTAGAACAGGCTCCCCTCTTCAGAACTCTCCCCTAACATGTGGATGGGGAAGGGGGCAGAGCACACAGGCACATGGTGGCAGGAGCGGGACCACTGAGCTTGACTCTACCCTCTATTCAATGAAGATCACACGGAGGAGAACACCCAGACAGGGCTATTCTGTACCATCAATGCGAAGTTAATACCTAGGGAATCTCACAGTCAACTGGCAGGTTTTAGCCTTTTACAAATACGGGCCTGAAATCTGTCATTTGTTCTTTTTTAATGAGTTTTAAGGATGCTCATTTTGTTCAGCTCTAGGGAGATCTTTCATTAATCGGGAGACAAATTATACCTCTGAATAGGTTACAAAGGCAGTAATCCGAACTCTTTGGAAAATCCTCTTTTTGTTATTGCTGAAACACTGAGTATCTTAACATAGTGTAATCACCAGATGCCCTCAAAAATGTAAACAAAGCTAATTTCCTTCTAACCAATTCAGTATGTTTGGCATGATGTATTCCTTTGAAAACGCATATTCATCTTGGCAACAGCATTGAAAACTAATTATAGCTGGCATAGTCATCCAAAATAACGCCTCTCTAATAGTCCCAGGAACAAAACATTCCATGCGTATGTAACTTATTTCAGGATCTATATTTTTTTATGACTATCTATCTGCTTCCCCACCCCCACCCGTGACCGCTAAATGTATTGAGGTCACATAGATACACTTTCAGAAATATGTTCACTTGAAAATCACTGTTAGATCAGCTTCAAGTTAGTTTCCTTTCTTTCTTTTTTCTAATCCATGAAAGTAATTTTAAAACTGATTTGCCAAGGATAAAGTAGAATCCAGCAGTGGTTCTGAGTGTGAACATAACAACATAAGAAGAACCCTGCTAGATCAGACCAAAGATTTATCTAGTTTAAGGTTTAATCCTATGCAAGTTTAGACAGGAAAAAAGGCCTACAACTCCCAGCATGCCCCAGCCAGCTATGAATAGGATCCCATTCATATCCCATTTCCAACAGTGATGGACCAGATACTTGTAGGGAGTCCATAATACAAGCAGAGCTTAGGCCCCCAAAGACCACCGTACAGACTTTGGGGGGGCCTAAGCACTACAGGAATGACTTGAGTTTCAACAGCACAGGGTGAGCCACATGAAGGGAGAATCAGTAGAATTAATGGGTAGAACCCTATTGTGCTTGTGCACTCGCGGGACCCATTGCTTCAGCAACGGGGGGCATTTGCAGTTCTAAAAATAACCCAAAATGAGCAGAAATTGTCATTTCTGGAACAAGGCAGGTCAGCGGAGCTCTCCGAAGGGAGTTCCACTGACATGTCCTGATGTGGAAATGGGATCTGTTGCACAAGCGGCAGGTCCCACAAGCACAACAGAACCAGCAGAGGTGGAGGGACCTCACTGAATACTGCCCAATGCTATATCAGGAGAAAGAGAGAGAAATAAAGTCGGAGAGAATACGGTATATTTACCTAAGGGTAACACAAAGGGCTCAACTTCCAGGTGGGTCACCATTACATGCAAACTCACAGTGGGCACAGGCTACCCTGGCATTCATCAGCCTTTGGACACAAAATGGGGTAATCATCTCAGACCACAAGAGCTTATGGTCTTCAGTCCCATTCAGGCCACACTGACATAGGCGATGATGGGGACACCAATGGCTGACTAAGCTGTTATTAGTGACAGAGAGCCCCTAACAAATGCAGAATGCAATTTAAAAAAATAGAATTTGGAATGGAGAGCACTGGAACACATTCTCTCCTTGGACCTTGACTCACTCGAAGAAAACAACACACACGGAGAGAGGCAAGGGAATTTAAGGACCAGAGGCAAGGAAAGGAAGCTAGATAAATATGTGGGATGACTGGTCCAAGGTTCTGTGGAAACCTGGCACAACACCCTAGACTCTTCGAGACAAACTAGACTTCATGCTAATCGTGTAGCTTATAGCTGAGGTTTGTCTTTTGTTTTACTCTAGTGTAAGCACACATAGATCAGAACCACCATGCTGTAGGAGCGGGGTAAAACTTTTCCCCACTACCACCGTTTCCTTTCTGAAATCCCACCCCACACACACGTGGAGGGGTACATTAACAAACAAACAAAAAACAGCCTCCATTGAAGCCAACAGGGGGGGATGTTTAATCCTCCCCTCCCAGAGCACAGTGGTCCTGATCCAAATTAGGGCTGCATGCACTTACACTAGAGTAAAACAAAAGACAAGCCTCAGCTATATGCAACATGATTAGCATAACATGTAGTTTGGCTATAAGCATGGCCACAGGAGGAATAAACTACTGTACTCAAAGTCAACATATCATAACTGATGGCAGAGCACAACAGGACTGCTTTCTTTCACTGCAAAGTGTGGCTCCCTGAGATTCCAAGAGGCCCACAGAAAGTCAGCGGCCCTGATATTGCAGTCATGGACCCAAAGCGGGAGGAGCCTTGGGTGTCCCAGGCAGATATTTGAGCTCCTAGTTTGATTAGACAGTCCCACTGAAGTGGCTTGAAGGCATCACTGGATGCTTCATGGACATCCCCATCCCTAGTTCTATGTGGGTGTACAAGACGGCACAATCCCAATCTGGGCAGCAAAGTAGCACAAGCAAAAGAAACACCCTAGCTCTGGAAAGATGGGCGGCGAGGCACCAGAGGAAGAGGGGGAGCGCTAGGAATGGAACAGGATCACAAGGAACAGGCGGCAGCAAGCCAGGCAAAGCCAGGCAGATCTTGCAGCCATGTGACAGAGTGTCTGTCCATGACAAATCAAGAAGCACACAGAGTGGCTGGACCCAAGAACATAGATTCAGCCAAAATGTAATACAGTAATACCTTGGATTGCAAGTAACTTGGTCTGAGAGCGTTTTGCAAGACAAGCAAAAAAAAAACTTAATTTTTTTTTACTTGATAAACGAGCAAGGTCTTGCAAGACAAGTAGTCGTAGGGATGTAACCGTTCGCCTCGAGCGGGCATAGCAGGCTGAAATCGGCCCCGCTCACACCCGCCAGACTCGCTTTGATATAAGAGTGTTTTGGATTACAAGCACGGTTCCGGAACGAATTATGCTCTCAATCCAAGGTATTACTGTAGGTATAAGGACACTGGGCTCCTTTGCGGGGCTGGCATAATCCACGATCTCTCAGCCTCAGCACCACCGCCTGCTATATGATGGACTTTATCTGCATGCATCAGCAGGGTAATTTTTAAAATATTTCCAGACTCCGGGGGGGGGGGATCACATTTTTAAATAAGAGCTGAGTTAGAACATTCATGAACTCCTTTCCTTTGTTTTTGGGTAGACACACTAATGCCCAGTCACGTCCACAATGAAATCCTGGATTTCTGGTTTGTTTGTTTGTTCTAATGGGGTAAAAATCACTTTTAAAAAGGCTTAAAATGGACCAGGAAGTTCCTTTCAAGAGAGTGGATGTATCCATCATTGCTATGACCTCATTTGCGGACTAAAAGCACTGAAAGGCGGGAGCAGGTTAGTTTCTCACGAAATGAATGGACAGAATTGTACCTGTGCAGTTTGCCTCATATCTTGCATTCTACAAAGGCTTTTAAAACAAAACAAAACAAAGCTGGGAGTCTTGGGTTTATCCATGGGGGTGGGGGGAACTGGCCCCGTTGCCTTCCTATGGACACCCATGGATGTCAGTAGAACTGAGAGCCAAACTATACATTCAGAAAGAATGCATGGAGGGAGGGGTTGCATATTTAGAAAGCTTCACCACATCAGAAAGTCCTGAAATGTGGAGAGCCAGGATTGAAAGAAGGATTACTGCCTAAATTTCCTTCTGTTTTCTATGTACAGGGAGTTGTTATTTTTTAATGGGTTGCTTTAAAACATTCCGTTCCCTACCTGCATTTTAAAACGGTACAGTCTCGGGAAGGCTGTTCCATACGGTATTTCTGAATGTGCAGTTTTGCTCTTACTTTCAAAGTCGTGTGCTTAGGATGGCAACTTAAGAGCGGCTGCACAATTCATAATGTTGTTCGTGACAACTTATGTGTGTCATTCACTGAAGGCAGTTGAGGATACCACATGAGAGAAGGCGTAATGCTGGGAAATCTGTAATGTTAGTGGTTGGCTTGGACTATCACTGAGGTATACTCCAACTCCAGTTCTCTGATTTTTGGATGGTTTGCTCAGCTATATTAAAAAGCTGAATAATTTATCACATTGTCATGAAAAATAAAGCTGTTCTAAAGTCATTCTGGGTTATAAAGTTTTGAACAGAAAGTTGGTAGTTGTTTTGGGGGGGGGGGTTGTTTTGTGCCCAAGCTGAGACACTGAGACGGAAGTCACAGAACATCTTTTTGAGTTTCTTGCCCTATTGATTATGCCACCAGGCTTCATTATCATTATCTATCTTTTAGTCAGACTTAAGCACCCTGCTATTGTGAACTGAATGTCTCCCAAGTCCCAACTCAATACCTGCCAGGGGTAAAATCCACTGAAGAAACAGAAATTCTGTTGGATCTGGTGCCACAGATCGATCCCACGGTGACCATATCTGCTCTCAGTTATCCTCAAAAAAGGGGGGGGGGAGAATGACTTTTCCTAGTTCCGATAAGGCAGCTGAAATACAGCAAGGTTGAATCACCAGTGAAAAGAGCAGGTTAAAGAGCCAGGACCTATCCTCCCCCCCAAAAAAAATTATCATTGCAAAGTAACCTACAGACAAAAGACTTCTCATTGGCCTCTAATTCAGCCTTCTCCAAGCTGGTGTCCCCCAAATGTGTTGTCCTACAACCCCTATCATCCCCCAGCCAGCATGGTCATCGGCCGGCCTTCTGGGTATGATAGGAGATGTAGTCTGAAGCAGGGATGTTGAAGAGTCCTTGGTCTCGAGTCACGAGTTGAGTCACTGAGTCTTTGGACCTGAGTCTCGAGTCCGAGTCCGAGTCCTTGGTCTAAAATGGTGACTCACGAGTCACGAGTCACGAGTCACTCCCAAAGCTGACTCCACGAGTCCCTATTAAAATCAATGGGGTTTTCCCCCAACAAAATAAGGCTACTTCAGATGTGTGGCTTAAATAAATTCTAGGCACAAGTGTGCCTTTTATTTCAAAACTCTGCAACTGATTTTGGCAAGAACAGACCAGGCAAACAAACCCAAAATAACCAGGCAGGCAGAGGAGGCAGGGAACCCCAAAGCAGGCAGGCAGAGGCCTTTGTCTTGGACAATTCAAACTGTGGAACTGGTTAAGAAGAGACCAGGCAGGCAGAGGAGGTAGGGAACTCCAACAGGCAGACAGGCAGTGCCCTTTGTCTTGGACAATTCAGTGTTGAACTGGTGAAGAAGAGACCAGGCAGGCAGAGGAGGCTGGGAACCCCAAACAGGCAGGCAGAGGCAGCCAAACCCAAAATGTCTGACCCTAACCCTAACCCCCCACAACAACACATCAATCAAAATAAATCTCAACACATCATTGGGGTTGCGCTCCTGGTAGCTGTCCATAGTGGCCAAGCAGCGGCGCGCCTCGCTTCCATGCACTCTTCACCGGTGATCGTGCTCCTTCTGGCACAGCCAGAAGACTCGTCAACAGCCCAGGGATGTTGACGAGTCCTTGTTCTCGAGTCCCGAGTCGAGTCTCGAGTCCCATTAAAAATATTGGGACTCGAGTCAGACTCGAGTCAGAGGGGGGACTCAGTCCGACTCATGAGTCGAGTCCTCGAGTCCGAGTCCCCATCCCTGGTCTGAAGCTTCTGAAGTTGTTCAGCTTCTGCAGTTTGTGCAAAATGCAGCAGCCAGACTAAGAACTGGGACCAGGAGGTCTGAACATATATCACCAATTCTGGCCCACTTTCATTGGCTGCCTGCATGCTTCCAAGCCCAATTCAAGGTGCTAGTTTTAACCTATAAAGCCTAACATGGCTTGGGACTGCGATAGCTGATGGAATGCCTCTCCCTACCTGAATCTACCCAGACACTACACATGTGTTGGGCCGGATATTAACTGAGACAGGCCCATGGCTGACATGGAGGCCATGAAATCCTGAACCGCCCTTGTCTATTCGAGACCTGAAGCCAAATATTTGACTGATTATCATAACAAACTTGGGTGCTGGGTTTTGATAGCTATGTCGCCCAAATGGGGTTACTGAAAAACTAGAGGGACATATCAGAATGCTTGGGGGAAACCCACTGTTCACAGAAGCAGTGAACAGTGGGGGAACCACTGTTGGGGGGGGAACCTATGGGGGGAAAGGAAAAAAACAAATAGTCCCATGAGGAGTGAGCGTGCTCAGACACAGAAGTGTCGGGGGGGCTGGAGGGAGAGGTATGGAATGGAGTATTCTGAAAGAGGCTGGCAGGCTGGCATTCTGAAAAGGAGCACTTGACACTGCAATATTTTGTTGCAGATCCCACTTGCTTTAAATCAATATTTGAACTTCAGCTTTCCCTACCTCTGCAAATTTTAGCCACACAAACTCCTCATCGCTGTCCATTTTCTCTCCTTTAGAATCAATTGAGAATTTCCTCTCTTTTTTTTAACCCCTCCACCCCCATGGGGGGTGGGGCAGAATTTGGGGCCAAAAATGGCAGGGGGGGGAAGCTTAAACCCTCCTCTCCCAAAGCACCTTGGTCCGGATCCAAATTGGGTGTGTACATGCTTGCAGGAGAGCAGGGAAGACAATTATGTATAGCTCAACATAACATTTCATTTGGCCCCTAATCTCCTGTTTTGTATTCACTTCTCAGAATCCTTCCTCTGGCCTTCTCTTCTTCCCCTGTTGTCTCTGGACCACTCCTTCTTCCAAATCCCCTCTCCTAGACCTCTTTTTCTGCTTCCACCTTTCCCAGGCTACTAACGTTTCTACCTTTCCATGCCTAGGGGCACTTCTACCTGCCTTGCCACTTCCACTCTTTAGATCAGTGTTCTCCAACCTTGGGTCCCCAGATGTTTTTGGCCTACAACTCCATGCTGGGAGTTGTAGGCCAAAAACATCTGGGGACCCAAGGTTGGAGAACACTGCTTTAGATTCAGAACAACTCAGCTGATGGCAACTGGAGATTCTTCTGCCTGGCCTGCTGCCACTCCACAATATTAGGGCAGCTCCACCCATGAGCTCCAGGGGATTCTTCGCAACCTTCACCACTAAAAACAACAAAAAATCCTTTAGCAGAAGAGGTGACAAATATTCCTGAACTGTACCAGTCAGACTTCAGATTGGGGGGTGGGTGGGAAATATGGTTGAATGCTCTTCCATATATAACAGTTTATGCAAAAATAACAACAGATGTCTGCGAGAAAAGATCTAGTTTCTCCCCAATGTTTTCTATGTGCAGGGAAACTTTTCATGGGGAAGCATTCAGCCATGGGATCCTTCACCTGCAATCTAAAGTGGAACACTCTGGGTGCAAATATGATATCCCACCTTGGCTGCTGCTTTTATGAACTAATCCAACACCAGAACCCCTTACAAAAGGTGTACAAACACTCTGGTATTGTCTATTTGACAGTGTGGTTACTTCAAATGGGGAAGTCCACATACCCTCCAACATTGCACAGATGAAAATAGGGACACACATGTGAATTTGTAAGAGGTTTGGTTAAGCAACATGAAGGTGTGATCATGAGGGTGTGGCCAGGCAACATGAGGGTGTGGCCAAGGGTATGGCCAGGCAACCAAAGGGCATGGTCAAGTACAAAAGTTATTAGAGGAAACACACAAAATCTTATATATTATAATTATTACATTATTATATTATATATTATTTTATAATATTTTATAAGTGGCTCTTGTAATTTTTTTTTTTACCTTACTTAAACCCTTAATTGTTGATATCTGGTGTTTTTCATGGGGAGGGGGTCAGCGCTTGCAGAGAAATCTCTTTCTTTTTATTTTAAAATTGTCAGGATTGACACAAATTCAACAGGTAAAGCTTACCCACCCACCCCACACCCCCAAACATGGAGCTTCTGAGAGAAGTGGAAGTTTCTTGCATTTCCTTCTGACACTATAAACTCACCTGTTAGAGGCACAGAGTCAGCTCTGTTAGGAAATAAAATCTTTGGCAATATAAAGATAGGAATCATTTGATAAATTCCCTCATTCACCTCTCCTTCGGTCCAGGCTTTCACCCAGCTAATCCCTTTCCCACAGCAACATGCAACAGAGGCTGCAGGTAGAGCATGCACGCGCACATGCACACACATCCTCGCCTGGCCCTCCCAGGTTAGCAGCATCTGTTCCCTCCCTGGCTTACTGCAGCTGTTCGAGTCTATGCAGAGCTATCTTAAAGGGGCCATGGGCAAAAATGCAGCTAAGCTAAAACTGCAAGGTTAGCTGCAATTTTGCCCATGGCCCCTTTAAGTAGCTTGCAGTTGCAGGAGGCAGGGGAATTCAGGACTCTGCATGACCAAGTGAGAAGCTGTGATGGCTTAAGGGTTTTCATGACGGTCCTGGCATTTTCGGGGCAATTGGAGACTATGGAAGTCTCAAGATTCAGGGTAACAGTCTGGATTCTTTCCTTTGCTTATAGTTTGCAAGGAAATGTTGTCTATGCCCACAAGTTCTCATTAAGTCCAAAAAAAGTACTGATACTGTTGGGCTATGCAAATTAACTATTAAATGCTAGAGAAGTCAATGTTATGCTGCCCACTTGATGGATAGAAATGTGTTTAGGGTTGACAGGCAATCTGAACATTACTATTAAATCTCATTTCCTCCTCAAAGAGTTTTTGCTCTTGCAGAATGAGGCGATCTTTAATATCCTGATCAAACAACAGAAATTGGCTGCCATCTTCTGACACTCCAGCGATAATGTACTGTAATTTTGCTAAAGTAATTGTCCTGATTCCATTGTAGAGAAACCCTTTTGCCATTTTTACTACAAAAAGATGAGACATTATTCAAGAGATGGAATATGACTGGTAATGGCCTCAGAAAATTACAGCACGGAATCATTTAGCACCTGCTAAACTATCAAAAGTTTTCGTACCGAAAAGTCCCACCAAAGGCTGGGTCTGCCATGCAGGACAGATTGTGACATTGAAATTTTGAGACAGCAAGGATAATAAATTGATTCATTCCATGCCATATTTTCATTTCATTACATTTTTACAGTAAAAAAACGCCCAAAGTATTCCATAATAAATTGGCACGTTATGCTGCGTTGGCTCTTGTTAGAAATGCGTGTGAAAAGAGTGAAAAATAACTTTAGTTTTTCTCACACCAAAACATCTGCATATCTACGCAGGGTGCTCAGCCCGGGCTGCTGCTGTTTAACCCACTTTGGTTGACTTTTTAATTGTGGAAACAGGAACAACAGAGAGTTCCAAATGAACGTGTATAGGTGCCTCTGCATGATCACAGACCCTGCATGATTGGGGTTCCCAGCCGTATGGAAGATCCTATGTACCTTTGGTCAAACATGCATAGGTTCCCCCTTGGAGGCAGGCCAATGTGCGTGGCCCCACTCCACACACTCTTGAAATGCATGAAGAGTAACTTCAGAAGGGGGCTGGAGATGCTGCCAAAAATGTAGGGTGGCCAGGTGTCCTACTTTACAGGGGATAGTCCTCTGTCTGAAGGGCTGTCACAGGACAGTCCTCTATTGCAAGGGCTGCCACGTCCAAGTCTGATTTGAAGATAAAGAATCATAAGAAGAGCAAAGTCCTTGAAGTTCCCCATCCATAGTTAGCAAGCACCTGGACAGCAGTCAGAGCAGCAGGCTCAGAACAGAAGTCCCTTGCTCACACAGTCTTGTATGGTGAGCTGGATTGTTCTTCTATTTAAATTACAATAATTCTTTCTAACTCTGTGTCTCTCTCTATAAATTAGAATATGCCAATTTTATGCAGATTGGCATCTTCTTTTGTCCCCTTTTTTGTGATGTGTGTTTCATCTCTCTTTTTTTGGGCCCTGGGTAAGTGGCAACCCTACAAAAATGGCACCCCAGGTTGAATAGTCTTCCCATCTCTCATGTAACTTGTACCAACACTTAACCATGCTGTGTGACATAATCACACTCCTGCCAGTGGCAGCTGATAATGTGAAAAGGGGATAGGGGAAACCAACAAGGGGGCGTGATGCTGAATGCTTTGGAGGGGGAGGTAGAAAACCCAACACAGGGGTATCATTTTGGGTGGCATCACTGTGTTGCCCGCAATGTATAGTTCTACTCTTAAGGAACAGGTGGTTTTGATAAGTGAACCTTGGGGGGGGGGGGGGGAAGGGCAGATTTCTGTTGGTTATTCCCCAGCTTTAGGAAATCAATACTATATAGAATTCAAGTTCTCTGTTCTAATCATATCCATGTACCCTGACATGGCTGAAGTCATTAGGCTTCTAGGCCCCTCTTGGAGACCTGTATGTTCACTATATTCAGAGCACTAGTCTTATTTGGGCATTCAGTTCCCCCATGTGATTGGTATCATGTGAGCGAGAGTGAGGACATGTGTGCTCATTCCAGGGATGCACACCCTACATCTGCCACCTCTGTTGCATCCCCATGCCCAACCCCACTGCTCTCCATGAGTTGAAAGTCAAATACTCAACATGTAGTGCAATTCAGAACCCTGGCTATCATGGTTCTAAATTGTGCAAGCAGTCTATGTGAGTACAGCAGGCTCCTTGCCGCAGATGTTCACCCTCTAACACATGAACAGCAGGGCTGGGCGTGGGGATATAACAGTGTTGGAATCTGAGACTGGGGGGAAAACAGAGTCAGAAACCCTGTTCCCCAGCAGCAGCAGATGCAGCAGTGGTGTGACAGTGGCGTTAGTGGTAGAGGCTAGTCCAGTAGGTTAAAACAAAACCCAAGTCAGTTTCTTTAGAAAAAGGTTTACTAAAAAAACTAAGACTTGAAACAAAATACAGGAACACAAGCATGTACAGAGTGCTATATACAAAAAAATATCAGAGAACAGTATGTTAGACCCATAAAGAATAACTGTCTTAACATACACAACTTTCTCCTTACTAAAATAATGCTTACTCATAAACTCAGTGGTTCATGCCTTGGTCTCCTCTCGCCTAGACTACTGTAATGCGCTCTACGTGGGGTTACCTTTGAAGATGGTTCGGAAGCTACAGCTGGTACAGAACGCGGCGGCTCGCCTGGTTAAAGGCAGCCGCCGCCGGGATCACATCACGCCAGTGCTCAAGGAGTTGCACTGGCTACCAGTTGCTTGCCGAGCCGAATTCAAGGTGTTGGTTTTGACCTTTAAAACCCTATACGGCTCCGGTCCAGTTTATCTCAAGGAGCGTCTCCAACAACACCAAGTAGGCCGTTCAACAAGATCTGCCACAGACGGCCTTCTCCTTGTCCCTTCAGCCAGAGCAGCTAGACTGGTGGGGACGAGGAAGAGGGCCTTTTCTGTGGCGGCCCCCGTACTGTGGAACTCTCTCCCAAGTTACCTCCGCCATGCCCCCTCTCTGCTGAGCTTCCTCCGCTCATTAAAAACCTGGCTGTTCAGGTGGGAAAATTTTAATACTGTTTTAAATGTATTTTATCTTGTTTTAAATGTATTTTATCTTGTTAAATGTATTTTATTTTGTACATCACCCAGGGTGGCCAGTTGCCGGCCAGATGGGCGATTGATAAATGTAAATAAATAAATAAATAAATAAATAAAAATTCTAACATCCAATGCCTTACTCTCAACGCCCATCATCCACCACCCAACCAACAAGAACACACACACACTGTTCACCTTAAATACAAATCTGTATAGGCACACCCATTGTATGAGGTCATGCCACCTGCATACAATTGACCTTGGAGCCACCAAGAAAAAACTGTAATACTGTGTTACTGTGCCAAAGGTGAATTACCTCATTGCAAGACCTTGGACAGAACTGCCTGTTGCTAAGGCAGACTTTCTTGCCCGAAGGCAAACCAGAATATTCGGCTCCATATTCTGACAAACAGAAGGAGTGGAGCTAGCACACATGTCCACAGAGTTAACACACATGTCCCCACTCTCTCTCTCTCTCTCTCTCTCTCACACACACACACACACACAATTCTGATTGCATGGAGCAGCTGAACACCTATATACGGCTATTGGCAAAGTAGAAAGAATTCAGACAAGAGTTACAAAGATGGTAAAGGCTGTAGGAGACAAAGCTAATGGAGATTGGCTACAGGAAAGAACTGTAACTGCTTAGCCTAGATACAAGAAGATTAAAGGTGATATTCTGAAAGTTTTCAAATATTTAAAGGGATCTCAAAAATAAAAGGGAAAAACTATTCCTTATCTTTTACCATGAGGATAAGTCAAAAAGTAATGGCACGGAACTGCAAGGAGGTAGCCAAGATTAAGCACTTGGAAGAATGCCCTAACTACATGTTGCCATTAAAACCCGTCAACAGGTGATTTTAATATGCTCTTAACATTGTAGTGTATGCAGGGCCGGTGCAAGGCAGTTTGGTGCAGTTTGGTGCCCTAGGAAAGATCAGATATTTAGCGCCCCCCCTTCCCACTTGAGCCCTCCCTCCCTATTTCTGGTGCCCCCTTTAGCCCTACACCCTAGGCAGCTGCCTAGTTGGCCTAATGGTAGCACCGGCCCTGAGTGTATGTATGAACCCGGCGTATCTTGTTATACTCTTTGTAATTTATACTGGTCATTGACTGTAATAAACAGAATTCAATTGAATTGCCCTAATTACAGAGCAGTTCAGCAAAAGATTAATCTGCCTAGAGTGGCCATGGAGGCCTCTTGGGGGCTCTTCAGAAACATTTGGATAGAGGATTCTTTAAGTATAAATGTCTCAAGAATAGGGGAAGTGAAGGGGCTGTGTTGCATCCTTGGGACCAAGGGTTTCTGCTAAACACAGCCTTGTAAGAGACAGTTTTAGTCTCGTACCATAGGGGAAGGTCCAGACCAGAAGGGAAAGGAGACTGCACTGAATGCATTTCTTCTATATTTTTGGTTCCTCCTGCTCAACCTGGCTGCTGCTATCTCCTGTCATTCTTCTCCCTGTCCCACCCAACAACACTCTCTTAATACAGCCTCCACGGGCCATGCATTCTCTCCCAGGTCCTTCAGTTGTGCAGGATCCTGGGTTGAAATCCTGCCAGGAAACCTCATAATTTATTTATTTTTATTTATTATATTTATACCCCGCCTTTTTTCCTGCAAGGAACCCAAGGCGGCTTACATAATCCTCCTCTCCATTTTATCCTCACAACAACCCTGTGAGGTAGGCTGAGAGTCAGTGACTGGCCCAAAGTCACCCAGTGAGTTTCATGGTCGAGTGGGGACTAGAACCCGGATCTCCCGAGTCCCAGTCCAACACTCTCACCACTACGCCACACTGGCTCTCACAAGGGCAGAATGCAGGCTGTGGCAATATGCATCGTTCCTGGCAGCCACCATACATTCCTCACTGGACGATGCACACAGTCCCTATCTTTTCCTTTGAGCAACTGGTAGCACCATATTAAAAATAATCTAAGAAATGCAAGATCCCTTGATTCCTTGGGCTGATGTTATCAAGTGCTTTGAACTTTTGGTTTTGGTAAGCAAGGGGCCTCTCAGCTCCATTTTCAAAATCATTGTCATATTAGAGTTGCACATATTTTTAGTATCTGAATATCTGACAACAATCGCTGAGGATGCCTTCTCTTCCATCCCTTTAAAGTCTTGTTTCTGAGTGCATCGTCGTTCACTCATATATATGATCTTCTTTAATGTAAATCCTCCTTCTTAAGTAGATGGCTCAACTCGATGAAGTTGCCTCCCTCCCTTTGTCCCCCTTGTGTTTTCCTAATGTGATTTATTCCCTTATAGAATTATGAATCACAGTGCCTTCAAACCAGCTCATTAGTCATTCCAAAAGGTGACCCTGACATGCTTGAATATAATAAGGGAAATTAATGGAAAGATCTCAGCAGCTCTCAGCGAAGATAAGAGATACAAAAATATTCCCAGTGATTATTGTCAAAAATGAAAGGGGAAGATGGAGGGTAGAGTTTCAAGGAGATATGGGAAGAAATCATGAACAGAGAAAAGAAGGAATAAGATTGAGGAGATGCTGAAGTTATTCTATTTACACTATGTTACATTAAAGGAATAGGATGCTGCAATTTAATAGATCAATATGTTGTCCAAAGGCTTATCTAGACAAGATTACCACTGAAATGAAATGAATAAATCACATCTTCAACTGTTTACAATAATTTATCCCAAAATCCATTACTCAAACTTCAAATTCTATTCAAATTCCACAACATTTTTATCTTAGACAAGTTTGACGTCCCACCCTGTTTGACAAACTCCCACCACTCTCTGAGCCTTTACGGATAACTTGTAAGCCACCTTTCCACACATTCCCAAAAGGCTGGACACAGCAGACACCCTTGGTCCCAGAGACACAACATAACAGGACCCACACATACACACCTGGTTCCCCTATTTTTACCATATCTATACCTGAAGAATCCTTTAGGTCAGTCCAAACACATCCTGGGAGCCTCCAAAATGCCTCCACCTTAGGTGGGCTATTCTTTGGACAAGCTACTATGTAATTAGGACATTCTTCTGAATGCTTCATCTAGCTGTCCGTAGCTTAGTGTCATCACCTCTTGCCCTATCCTCAAAGTATAAGATGAATCATTGCTGCCCCTCTTCCTTCTGAGATCCTTAAATGTCTGAACACTTCCAGTGTGCCACCTTTAATCTTCTTTTCTCTGGGCTAAGTGTTCGGAGTGCCTCTTCAGTTAGTTTGCCTCCATAAGTGATGTCTCCCATACAATAGCACCTTGGTGGCTCTTTAATGCCATTTCAAAGATGGGACAGTTGTCATTCTCCACTGGGCATAAGGGGGTTATAATTCAATCCCCGTGATCCCAGGTAGAAAAAGATGCTGCAAGAAAACCATGCCTCCCTGGGCTTCGCTGGAGCCTCCAGCTGCTACCCTGTCCTGACCCCCAAGATAAGCTTTTCCCCCATGGGGACTATTACTGGGTGGTGTGCACATATGTGAGAGTATGTGTGCAAGCAGCATCACGCTGAACCATCTGCTTGAGGCGGGCTGCACTGCCCCCAGCCATCCTGCTCCCAGGAACTGAGCAGAGATGTTCGTCTTTGCCTGTACAAGAATCCCTACGCGATTTCTCATGACACACCTATTTCTAACAATCATCACTTGGTATGTAGAACTGGCCTAAGATATAGGGTGCTTCCAGGTGGTGGAGTCTTAGCACTAGCCATCAGGAAGGCACTGTGCAGTTATTCTGCCTTTTCCGCCTTAACAATTTTTTTCCACAGTGAGAAAAAAGACGGAAGAAGCAGCGGGAAAACACGGAAGGACTGCAAGTGTAGGATGAAGTCACCTGGATCCACCACAAATTCTGTGAATGAGGCAAGGCAAATTGCTCATTAAAAGCCTCCTCAGGAAGTACCCTATGACTCCTATGCAGTCCCGTTCAAACTAGCCATGTTGCAGAGTCCCATAAGTACACCTGTGACACCTCTCCCCTCATAGGGCCTTTTTTTTTTCTTTGTTGCCCTCCTTTTGGAGCTGTGGGTGTGTTTTTTGTAAGGTTAGGGTTTTTCTCTCTATAACCCTTACCCTTACAACTCTCACACTGTCCCTGGGATTTATATTATCCCAACCTTATGCGAATAAACACCTTTTATGTTTTCTCTGACAATATGTAAAGCACTGCTTCTCACACAGGTTGCTTTAACAAAGTAAAGTTCATTTTAAACTACAAAAGTTTCTTGAAATAAGTTCAGTTTGTAAGTTTCAGTGAATACTATTTAGTCTCCTATCCTATTCTATTTCTAAATTCACCCTCACCATCTGTTCACATTAATAATTCCTGCACTCACTAACTCTGACTACTGTCTCTGATCAATCTGACTCTCTAACTCAACTCCTAACTAACTTAATCTGCCTCCCACAGCACACACGCTTCACTCCCCCTTCATTCTCTCTGCCAATCAGCTCACATCCACCATTCTTCCTGCCCATCATGTCTCATTCACCATAGACTTACCTACCATAAAACACAGAGATGCAACAGGAATACCTACCTATAGCCATAGACTCATAACAGGAACACATTACTATACTTACCATATATACACATATTAATTTACACACAATATCATAACATCACAGCACCTAGTTATGAAATGACATACACTAGTCTAAGGATGCCATATGATCTAGGGTGGCCATGTGTTCTCTTTTACAGAGGAGTGTCTTCTGTTTAAAGGCACCTCTGATTGAAGGGCTGTCCTTGCTTCTCTCCAAGTCTGGAATGGGACTACAGTCTGGGGAAAGGGGTGGAGTGCTTTAAGCCTTCCATAACACACCATACTCCCAATCAAAATCTTCCCACCATGACCACCATGCCTGCTATTCACAATGGGAGGAACATTCCCACCACCAATGGGAGTGTTCCTCGCATTGCAAGTAGCAGGTGAGGGCAGGGCTGGCCCTACCATTTGGCAAAATGAGGCAGTGGCCTCAGGCAGTAAAATTCTGGTGTCAAGAAAAGGCAGCAAATGGTTAATTATTCATTTGCTGTCTAAACTTAAGTTCCATAGGTCTACTCTAGATATGACTAAGTCTGGATCCAATTTATTTATTTATTTATTATATATTTTATTCCCCGCCTTTTTTCCTGCAAGGAACCCAAGGTGGCTTACATAATCCTCCTCCTCCTCTCCATTTTATCCTCACAGCAACCCTGTGAGGTAGGTTAGGCTGAGATTCAGTGACTGGCCCAAAGTCACCCCAAGTCACAATCTGTTGTATTTTTACTGCCAGGGAGGGCGAGAGGTGCATGTGGGATTTTCTACATCAGTGCAAAAATAACTTGGTTGGCCTTGGGTATTATGCATGTTGGCTGTGGGGAGTGGGAGTCATGTGATGCTGAGGAAGCAAAATGTCTTGGACCGGCCTTGGATGTTGCGGGGAGTAACTCTGATTGGGATGGTAGTAGGCTCAAAGGCTTAAAGACCCCCCTCCCCCCACCCCCCTGCCATAGGATCATAGAGTTGGAAGGGGCCTACAAGGCCATCAAGTCCAGCCCAGTCTGATTCAATCCCATCTCCATTTATTTATTTATTTTTAAAACAAGCGCGCCAGGGCTAAAGACATGCATAATGTCACATCTAGTTTGGCCCTCTGGGATGAAATAATTCCCAGTATGTACTCTACCTTTTCTTGGTGTGGGTTGACACCAGAGAAAGGTCTCCTTCTGTGTGTAACTTTTATTCTTTGTTTGCCTTTACTTGACCTCCTCCTCCTCACAGGTTAATCATATAAGTCTCTTCATTTCACTTCACTGAAGTCTTTTCATTTCACACATCCCTGGAGCTGGGTTAATATTCCATAAAGGTGTCTGTCATATTTTTGTGTGTTTTGACCTCCTGCTCTAAGTTAATGCTTCATAAAAGTCCTCAGGTTTAATTTAATTTATTTCAAGAACGTTGGATCTCTCTTCAGCATGCACAAGTAAAAGGGTGCATTAAATGTGCATTTTAAAGTATTTTCCCCATGTAGTAAACATGCTTAACAATATTGTAAATCCAGCTGGATATGTGAATGCATGCAGTGTTCAGCAAACATATATTGCTGTGCTTCCTTTTCCCTCATGCGTAATTTGTCAGTGTTTTTTTAGGTTTTTATTTTTAACTTTTGAATACTCCAGAGTACTCAAAGTAGAATTATTTATTATTACTACCAAAGCAATCATAACCCAGATCCACTGGCTGGAAGGGGTTAGGATGGGGTAGAGGTATCCCTCTAGGTGGAGAGGAGCTCCAGCAGGAGGGCATGTCCACCACAGAGACCCCTGTTACACCCTTAGAAAGCTCCACAGGCATAGAGCCAGTGTGGTGTAGTGGTTAGAGTGTTGGACTGGGAATCGGGAGATCCAGGTTCTAGTCCCCGCTCAGCTGTGAAACTCACTGGGTGACTTTGGGCCAGTCACTGACTCTCAGCCTAACCTACCTCACAGGGTTGTTGTGAGGATAAAATGGAGAGGAGGATTATGTAAAGCCGCCTTGGGTTCCTTGCAGGAAAAAAGGCGGGGTATAAATATAATAAATAAATAAATAAAATAGATCTATTGCTAGTGGTAGGCCCCAACTCTTTTCACATATTTCAGCAACAATTATTTAAGCATTTGTGCTCGGGGCCATTGCTGAAACTAGAATGACTTTCAAATCCTAAAATGTGAATATTATGTTCTAAAACCATTAAAATTGATATCCAAAGCATAAAACTCTACTAAATGTCATAATAACTTTGTTAGAATGGTGTTAAAATAAAGACTTCATAATCCCCTTCATGTACAGATCTTTATTTCCAATAAAGATAACAGCAAGACAGCTAATTAATGGAATGCTGTGTTTAATTAAAATTTTAGCAAAGCCAAACTGGAGACAGGAAGGGAAGCTAGAAAGGTTTGAAAGGCCTTCCAGTCTAGCTCCAGGTTTTTCTGTAAAATTGTTGAGTCTAACGGTCATTTTAATTTTTTACTTAAAATCAACTATGAGGGGGAAAGCACCAAATTTGATTGGAGCAACAACGCTGAGGCGGAAAGAGGAGTTCAACCCTTTTCCCGCCCTTACCTTTTTATAGCAGTTTATAAAATTATGCATGGTGTGTATAAAGTGGATGGAGATGTTTTTTCTCCATCTCTCCTAATACTAGAACCTGGGGTCTTCCAATGCAGCGAAATGGTGGGATTCAGGAAATATGTTCAAGAAGTCCTTCTTCCCACAGAGCACAGTCAAACTATGGAATCCCCTACCACAAGATGTATTGATGACCACCAAAGTGGCTGGCTTTTGAAAGAGGATTGTACAAACTCATGGAGGATAAGGCTGTAATGGCTACTAGTTATGATGGATAGGATACATATTACTTCGAGTATCTGAGTTTGTGGTTTTCCCATAGACAGTTCATTGACCACTGTGGCCAAACAAGATGGTGGACTAGATAGGCATGTGGTCTGATACAGCAAGCTTTTCTTATGTTCCTTATCTAAATCACAAACACCCTGAAGCTGCTCTTTGCCCGGATTGGGCAAGGGGAGGGGGGATTTAGACCAAGAAAACTATACAGGGAAAGGCTTAAATATCCCTTCCTCCCAGCACTACTGCTCTAGTCAAATTCAGTTTCTCTCCAACCACCCATTTACCTTTGAGGGTGTGCAGGGGAAGGAAGATCTGGTCACAGATTTTTCAAATCACTTGTAGTTTGACCCTTTGCAGAGACTAAGGGATGATCTATCCAACTTCAGATTGCTGGTGCTGGAACCAGATGATGAAATATTGTCCTCCTCAAGAGTTTCCTCCCCATACACAACTAGCACATCAAGGTGCCAGCCTGATGTGTTAATTTTCTGTGTTCAGGGGCTTTTTCTAGAGCTGAGCTGAAATTTCTAAGATGTTTTTCTGAGAATATTTCTGAGATATTTCTTTTTCCCACTGTCTTAGAAAAAAGCCACTTTGCAGAATTATTTATATTATTTTAAGGGGGGGGGAATTATAAATAAATCATACTACAAAAAGAATATTAGTTACAACCCGCCGCGAAAACACATTCCATATTCGCCACCAAAATTTCAAGATCTTCTAACTAATACAGTTATAGATCTACATTAACTTATACTAATATATACACTTAATGCCTAATCCACGTTAGGGTTCAGGTTCAGGTTCAGGTTAGGGTTAGGGTTAAGAAACCCTGGGTCCGTGTGCATGTTCCGGGGCATGGAACTGGCTTAGATTGGACAGACAAGGCTAGTGGTCAACAAGAACACCCTCAGTGATGAATTTGGACATGCTTTCTGAATGTATGGGCATTATACCTATATGGAAGGACTAGGGCTAACATTCAGGTTAGGGTTAGGGTTAAGAAAACCTGGGTCCGTGTGCATGTTCTGGGGCATGGAAATGGCTTAGATTGGACAGGCAAGGCTAGTGGTCAACAAGAACACCCTCTGATGACTTTGGGCATGCTGTCCAAATATGGGGATCATACCTATACGGAAGGATTAGGGTTAAGGTTCAGGTTAGGGTTAGGGTTAAGAAAACCTGGGTCGGTCTGCATGTTCTGCAGCCTAGAATTAGCTTAGATTGGATAGACAAAGTGTGTGACCAACAAGAATACCCTCAGTGATGCATTTCGGCATGCTCTCTGAATGTATGGGAAACATAAGTATATGATATTTTTTTGGTTAAGATTCAGGTTAGGGTTAGGGTTAAGAACACCTGGGTCTGTCTGCATGTTCTGGGGCCTGGAACTAGTTTAGATTGGACAGACAAGGCTAGTGGTCAACACCCTCAGTGATGACTTTGGGCATGCTCTCTGAATGTATGGGGATTATAGCTATTTTAAAGATTTAAGGTTAAAATTCAGGTTAGGGTTAGGGTTAAGAAAACCTGGGTCCATGCACATGTCTCAGGGCCTGAAACTAGCTCAGATTGGACAGACAAAGCTTGTGAACAACAAGAATACCCTCAGTGAAGCATTTCAGTATGTTCTCTGAATGTACGGGAATCATAACTATATGAAAGGATTTTGGTTTAGATTCTGGTTAGGGTTAGGGTTAGGGTTAGGAAAACCTGGATCCGTATGCATGTCCCAGGGCCTGAAACTTTGATAGATTGGACAGACAAGGCTAGTGGTCAACAGGAACACCCTCAGTGATGACTTTGGGCATGGTGTCCCAATATGGGGATCATACTGAACTCCATCCCTAAAATAGGTTCACCACTGAAATAGGAGTCACCAGCCACCCCTGCACATCTTGGTTTTTTTTTATATTTTTATGATTTTATAATCTGTGCACACCTCTTTGAAATCTTGGATGTTGTTAAGGGCCATACCCTTATTTAGGCAATATGCGTACTGTATAGTATCCTGTGCTGTGGTTAGTTGCAGTTTTGCCACTGCCTTGGAGCTTGATGGCTGTCAGTGGCAGAGTGGTGGACCCAGGTCCCAGATTTGTCTGTTCGCTGGAACAGGCACATGGAATCCATGCAACAGACTTCCAATGGCCCCTCACCTGGGGCTGGGAAGAAGGTTTGCGCATGGGGGAGGAGAGAGGAGTCAGGTAACAGGTCAGGTTGGTCACAATACTGCTGAGCCAATGGCTCAACTAGGGCGGGGACACAGGAAAGGGCTTATTTAGGCACCTGAGTTCCCGCCCTCGGCCTCTTTTGCTCCTGTTTTCCGGCTCCCTCCCATCCCGCCCTGTTAGCAGTGTAGGCTCCTCTGGCTGCCTGTTTGGGGGCCGAGTAGGAATTTTGGCCCATTGTCTCAATTGGCCGGGACAATGGGCGTGTTTCGCCTACTCTACACTGTGAAGCAGGGTAGGGAAATTTTTGAATTCGATCTCGATCCCACCAGGGGGATCTTAGCTAAATTGGTCACATTTGCGGGAAGTGTGGATGTAGGCAGTAGGGCTTAGGGTTATGGTGATCATCCAGTGGCACCTTTCAAGGTGATTGATGTTTACCTAAGGCTGCCCTCGCTAATGCCCTGAGGCTTGGCAGGAGGGAGATTGGGACATCTTTGGGGTTTTACCTTTCTCACCTACATTGGGTGCCTGGAGGCGCCAAAGTAAGGCGATGATGGTAAGGCCCTCCAGCTCCACATGGAGGGCAACTGGCCGGTGGCGGGCCATCCCGCCTCCAGTTCGGTTAGGATGTATTCGCCAAACATTGGTTTTTACCCAGCCAATGGCCGGGCTATGTTAGTACCGCACTTCACCCTTCACAGATCTTCAATTCCATAAATGTGGCCCTGATTTGCAACCATATACTCTGTGTCTGGCTCTTCTTTATCTCACCTGTACACGCGCAACTGGAGCTATCATGGAAGAGAAGCTACCATTCCATGCTACAAGTACCCAACTGGCAGCCAATCAGATGAGGCTGGTGACTCCTGTGTCAGTCTTATTCTGAGCCTTATAGGAGCTATCCATGGTGCTGTAGTCCACATCCCCAAAATAGGTTCACCACCTTGGAGCACCGTGGATAGCTCCTAGAAAGCTCAGAAATTCTCAGAATAAAAGCTGAAATGGATAAGGAACCCCACTGACATAGGAATCATCAGCCTCTGCTGCAGCCAATACCATCCACATAAAATGATCGAGTTGCAATCTGTGGGTGAAAGCAGTTTATAAATACAGTAATACCTTGGACTGCAAGCATAATTCGTTCCGGAACCGTGCTTGTAATCCAAAACACTCTTATATCAAAGGGAGTCTCTGGTGGGCGTGAGCGGGGCCGATCTCCCGCTACGCCCACTCAAGGTGAGCGGTTACATTCCCTGCCTTGTATTGCAAGACATCGCTTGTTTATCAAGTCAAAATTTATTTAAAAAATTTGCTTGTCTTGCAAAACGCTCTCAGACCAAGTTACTTGCAATCCAAGGTATTACTGTACACATAAATAAATAAATAAATAAATAAAGTAGGCATAGGGCAAACAGAAGAATCTTATTGTCCTCATACCAGTAGCTGTGCCCCATAAACAGTCTAAGCCCTTTCTATGGTTAATAACAAACAAACAAACCCAAAGAGAATACCAGCACTGATAATGGCGCTCTGCAGCTGCTCACATGACCCACAGGATCTTGCACTGGTAATGCTGGTCCTCATGGCCCTAGTTCCTAGTCAGCCCTGTTTTCAAATGGCACTTATGTGCCACCTTACGGAGAGGAGATAAACACTGGCCACAACCCTAGCAGCAGCACCTGATCTCTGCCCTTCTGCAGGCATTGGCACCTCTTAAACCTAATCCCAAGAGCTTCTGTGCCAACCTCGCAGCTCTCATGATCAGCCCATTCACAGCTTTCGGTATTTGCCTTTGTTTCCGCTGCCTCCCTCCAAGTAAAGTGACATGAGTCCCGAGCCGTTTCTAACAGATTACTCTTATTTATGGCTCCGGCCCTGGAACTCTACAAACATAAAAGAGATGAATCCTTGCCCTGAAGGGCAGGCAATCAAATTTAGACAAAGGGACAGCAGAAACAGAGAAAGGGAGAACAATGAACAAGGCGATTAAAATAAAAAAAAATGAAATAAATGCATAATATAAAATGTGCCGCTCCAAGTTTGTGCTCTCGGTTTCCATGGGGATTGTTTCTGAGGGGGCGAGTCCCCAAGCCACATGGAATTTGAAAGAGGAAAACAGCTCATCCGAAGGGCAGGTTTGGAGGAGGAACGTAGAGCTGGAATTGATGCAAAAGGTGGCGGGAGGTGTGGGGGGGGGGCGGGGGGGAGAGAACACCATTAATATGTAGCAGGAAAAAATTCCAAGTTAAAGGTCAGCAAGGCCGCCAAAAGATGTAGCATGACATTGAACAGATTTGAATGGGAATTATATGACCTGAGTGAGACCTGCAATGCAATGCTACAATGTGGAGTACTCCTGTTCCTAGTTCCAGCCAGTCAGTTATGTCCTTTTTTTACTGCATACTGCATTACATCTCCCCTCTCCCCAGTTTTCCATCTCCCCCCAGCAGTTAGCCAGCATTCTGTGCCCACTGCTTAATTATCATGGGGCAGTTTTAGATTTCTTTCCCTCCCCCCTTACTTGTATGTCTGCAGACCTTAGGGTTGGTATTTGGTCCCCCAAGCCTGCTGATACCTGCTTCTTGTGCATGGATGATACTGTTTTGGATACATCAGGACCCACACTAGAAGAATGAGTTCAGTTAGGGTTAGAGGAGCGGAGATAGAGATAAGGGGAGAAAGAAGGGGGAAGAAAAGGGGATATACACAGCAAGAGAGAGAAGGAGGGGTGGGAGAGAAGGAAGAGGGGAGATAATGTTGCTTTGGCCTTGCCCACTTTGGGTTTTGGCTCTGCCTGCCACTGGCATGCAGCCCCCAGGGGATTACACACAACTACATGGGGCCCACAAGCTGAAAAAGCTACCTCATGTCATGCAGGAATTTCCAGAGATGACACTCAAAATATAGGGAGAATTTGGGGGAAATATTAACTCCTCCCTAAAAAGCAATTTACTTAAAATATGATGCTGGCTGTCAGGCAGCAAACAGAGCTGGAAGGGTGAAAGAAGGAGGCATGCGTCACTGAGGCCTGCGGAAAATGCATGAGGTAGGTAATTGTCTGGGAGAAGCCTTCGTTTGCCAAAGAGTCAAGTCTAAGAGCCACAGGCAGACATCATGGGTGTCTGTGTTTAAACAAACCCCCTCACATGTGCTATGAATGCATGGGGGGGGTGAGATTGCAACTGCTACCCGCCCCCTGCATGCCAGCACACAATCTGTCTATGCCCTTTGCCGGCTGTGCATTTGATGGAAGTGTGAAGGCTACTACATATGTACAGATGTACTCCTGACTTCCCCAGGGTTTTTACTCACATGGAAGAGCCCTATGTAAGTAAATCTGTATGTAAAAGTTCTTAGCATAACCCCCCCCAAAAAAAAAAAAACATTTATGATTATTAGCTGCCTTGAGTGTCATTTCCTTGGTGGAAAGATGGTGTATAAGTTGAATAAATAAATAAAAATAGAGAAATAAAATATGCACATTGGGCCCCATCACTCTTCAGCTGAATGCACAGCTGGCAAAGAGTGTAGTCAGCATGTGTGTTGGCATTTGGGATGGGGTGGCATTGTCCAGAACATGCAAACCCACTCTCTCCCTCACATGTTCATGAACATGTCATGAGGAGAATCATTTCTGTTGGGCAAAGGGGAATTGGTATATAGTAGCAGAGGTATGTGGAAGCTTTCCCCCACTAACTTACTCAAAACTGCAAGTCTGAGCTTTGTGTGTCCAATCTTAGCTAGTTCTAGGCCCCAGGACATGCTTACGGACCCAGGTTTTCTTAACCCTAACCAGAACCTTCACCCGAATCCTTCCATATTAGTTTGTTAGTGTAGATCTGTAACTGAATATCTTGAAATCTTGAAATTTGGGTGGCGAATTTGTGACGTGTTTTCACAACGGGTTGTAAAGAATATTGTTTTTAGTAGTATGATTTATTTATAATAAAAATCTATTACTAAAAATCTATTCCTAATCCTTCCATATAGGGATAAATTCCATACATTCAGACAGCATGCCCAAAGTCACCACTTTAATATATATATATATATATATATATATATATATAAATAATTAAGAATTAACAAAACTAAAATGGACTTTCAAATTTTTCTACAGCAAATATAGGTAACAAATAATTTCTCTACTCGATAATCAAAAAAGAAAAGCTCTCTTTTCTCTATTGTTACAAATTAATCTTATTCTTATTCTTTTTTTTTTCTGTTGTCAGTTTAACCTCTTATTATTCCACAAAAGCACAGATAAACAAATCACTGTTTTCTAAACCCTGCAAAATGTCAATTAGAGGTTTCCACTCAGCAGTAAACGTAGATGTTGTCTTTTCTCTAATTAATGACATACGTTTGGCCATCTCTGCCAGCTCCACCATCTTGACCAACCATTCTTCTGTTGTAGACAATGCTGGAACTTTCCATTTTTGTGCATATAATAGTCTCGCTGCCGTTGTCATATATAAAAATACAGTTCCATAGCTTCTTTCCAACTGACTATCCATTATTCCCAAGAGAAATGCCTCTGGTTTCAATTGAATGTTAATCTTTAAATTATTTTTAATTAATGAATGAATTTGTATCCAATTTTTTTAGCTTTATTACATGTCCACCATATATGGTAAAAAGTTCCTTCTTGCTGTTCACATTTCCAACATACACCCGAGGTGTCTTTGTACATTTTTGCCAATTTCTCTGGGGACAAACACCAACAATACATCATCTTATAAAAGTTTTCTTTAAGACTAGAATATGATGTAAATTTCAAACCTTTTAACCACATACTTTCCCATTGTGCCATTAGTATATTATATCCAAAATTTTGGGCCCATTTTATCATACATTCCTTCACTTGTTCTTCCTCAGTCTCAAATTTATATATTTTTGCAATAAGATGTTCATCATTTACACATAATTCCCTTTCAAACTCTGATTTACTTTGTTCAAAATCGTACAACCTTTTATCAACTTTAAATCTAGCATGCCCAAAGTCATCAATGAGGGTGTTCTTGCTGACCACTAGCTTTGTCTGTCCAACCTAAGAGAGTTCCAGGCCCAGGGACATGCATACGGAACCAGGTTTTCTTAACCCTAACCCTAACCTGAATATTAACCAAAATCCTTTCATATACTTATGATTCCTATACATTCAGACAGCATGTGCAAAGTAATCACTGATTGTGTTCTTGTTCTTTACAAGCTGTGTTTGCCTGTCAAATCTAAGCTTGTTCCAGGCCCTAGGTCATGCATAGGTGTTCTTAACCCTGACCCTAACCTGAACCTGAACCCTAATCCTTCCATATACATTCAGACGGCATGCCCAAAGTGCTCATTGAGGGTGTTCCTGTTGACCAGTAGCCTTGTCTGTCTGATCTAAGCTAATTCCAGGCCCCGGAACATACACAAGAACACAGGTTTTCTTAACCCTAACGAAGGGACTTCTGGGTCGTCCCATGGTCAACTGTCAGGTTAGTAAACCTTTTTGCTGACTTCGGTTTTCCAAAGAAACAAAGAACTTAAAACTCAGACACTATCTAACGTAGAGGGCTCTGTTACATATGTGCAAAATAGAATTAAAGCAATCAGCCAGTATGAGAAAGAAAGACTGCCTCGGACAAGGTGGAAGTAATTCTGGCCATGGATGGAGGAATCTATACCACCAATTACATGACAGACTGATGGACACTGAAAGACCTCAAAGGTAGATTAGGAATTAAGTGAATGCATTAGTTTAAGTTAGTGTAGATCTATAACTGTATTAGTTAGAAAATCTTGAAATTTTGGTGGCAAATTCATAACGCATTTTCATGGTGGGTTGTAAATAATATTGTTTGTAGTAGTATGATTTATTTATAATAAAAATCTTTCCCTAAAAAAAATAAATCTATTCCTAATCCTTCCATATAGGTATAAACCCCGTACATTCAGACACCATGCCCAAAGTCATCACTGAGGGTGTTCCTATTGACCACTAGTCTTGTTTGCCCAATCTATCATAGTTTCAGGCCCCGGGACATGCACATGGATCCAGGTTTTCTGAACCCTAACCCTAACCTGAACCTGAAGCCTAATCTTTCCATATGGTATAATCCCCATACATTAAAAGATCATGCCAAAATGCATCACTGAGGGTATTCTTGCTGGTCACAAGCTTTGTCTGTCCAATCTAAGCTAGTTCCAGGCCCCAGAACATGCACACGGACCCACGTTTTCTTAACCCTAACCCTAACCTGAACCTTAACCCTAATCCTTTAAAATAGCTATAATCCCCATACATTCAGAGAGCATGCCGAAATGCGTCACTTCTTGTTGTTCACATGCTTTGTCTGTCCAATCTAAGCTAGTTCTAGGCCCTGGAACATGCACACAGACCCAGGTTTTCTTAACCCTAACCTGAACCTGAACCCTAGTCCTTCCATATGCATATAATCCCCATACATTTCAGACAGAATGCCCAAAGGCATCACTGAGGGTGTTCTTCTTGACTATTTGCCTTGTCTGTTCAATCTAAGCCAGTTCCATATCCTGGAACATGCACACAGACCCAAGTTTTCTTAACCCTAACCCTAACCTTATTACCTGAACCTTAACCCTAATATTTCCATATAAGTAGAATTCCCATACATTCAGACAGCATGCCCAAAGGCATCGCTGAGGGTGTTCTTGTTGACCACTAGCCTTGTCTGTCCAATCTAAGCTAGTTTCAGGCCCCGGAACATGCACATGGACCCACGTTTTCTTAACCCTAACCCTAACCCTAACCTGAACCTTAACCCTAATCCTTCCATATATGTATAATCCGCATACATTCAGACAGCATGCCCAAAGACATCGCTGAGGAGGGTGTTCTTGTTGACCAGTAGCGTTGTCTGTCCAATCTAAGGCAGTACTATGTCCCGAAACATGCACATGAACCCAGGTTTTCTTAACCCTAGCCTGAACCTTAAGCCTACTCTTTCCATTTGGTATAATTCCCATACATTAAGAGAGGAGAATGTTTAGTTTGCCCCTCACACGTTCTATAGTTGACCTATGCATGATTGTTTTCCCTACTCTCCTGCAAGAGCTTGGGGCCCCAATTCAGATTGGGACCATGGTGCTTCAGGTGCTTCTATGAAAATGTGAGGGGGGTGGCTCACGTGTGTACACTTCATCACTTCCTGTGAACTCCCAGAGACATTTGGTCACTGTTCGCAATGAGGTACTGGACTAAATGGACACTGGTGTAATCTAACAAGATTTGAGTGGCTGACACATTCAAAATTGCAATTGTGCTCATGACAGGCTATTTCAGTGGTGGCCAAACTATTTGGCAAATGTGCCACAAGGTGAATCCCAACAATTAGACAGCACTTCTTCAATATGCTCTACAGTACATATGTAGCTTCAAGTGGGTGTACCCCAAGTCTACCAAGCTATGAAGCAGGCAGTGGTACCACACCGGAGAGTCTTCATAGGGTGGCCATATATCTTCTTTTACAGAGGATCGTCCTCTATTTGAAGGTTTCCTGTCCTGTCCAATTCCATTTTAAAGAGAAAGAACCATAAGAACTGTTGCCCATCAACTATTAACACCTGAACAGCAGACCGAACAGGCAAGCATGCTGGTCAACTGGACACAATTTTCCACACTGTGGTGAGATGTACTGTATTTCTATTTAAATTGTCATAAATATTTCTAAATTTGCATCTCTATATATAAACATATAAAAAATTTAAGCAAATTGCTGCTCTCTTTTGTCCTCTTTTTGGTGATGCATTTCCTTTTCCTTTCCTTTCCTTCCTTTCTTTTTTTGTTTGTTTGTTGGCAATTCATAAGTGGCCAGCCTACTTCAGAGACAAGCTAGAGTGTAGACGTAACTCTGTCCAAGAGACATGCCTACAGGCCCTCTCACTCCTGTCAAGGAGTGCCACAAAGAACTGCTGCCTGGGCCATTTTGGGCACTCATGCATGCTACAGGATGGCCATCCAATCCATGGACTTTTCAGAGAACCTGTCTCCCATGTAGACTCACTGTACAATCTGACTTGGAAAATAAAGCTCCCAGCCAAGTGCACAGTGCTTGTTTGAATCAACCCTGACATCCACCAAGTGTGTCCATGTCCCTTTTCTTTAGGCATCTAAGAAAAAAAATGTTATTCTTTACTTCTTTTCTTCCGATCATCACTTTTCTGAAAAGATCATGTTTAATATTCAAACTGGGCTCCATCCCTATGTACAGTTTCATATGACACTTGGTAAGCATTTGGTGATGGGTGTAGCTTTATTTATTTAAGCTATGGAACCTTCATATAAAATGAGAGCCAAGAAAACAGGGATGTGAGTTTCTAGGAAGCCACCCTGGACAATTTGTCAAAACTGATAAATGTGGTTCTTGTGTCTAAGCTAAGTGGCTCACAGCTTTGTGCCCCTGAATCAATTAACATTTAATCTGACTTTTTACAACCTCACTTATCACCGTTTTTCATTCCTGCAAAGCTAACGAATGGTTGCTTTTCAGAGCTGACACTTTATGATTACTCATAAGCAAGCACAAATGTAATGAGAGATTAATGTACCTGGTATAGAAGTCGCTGAAGGATTTGGAAGACTGAAACAAAACAAAAAAGGAATCTAATCAAGATGTACTGTAATACTGCTGAGGATCCTCTTAGCAAAATCATTCACTGGCGACCGCACTACAAACTAAACTGAAAGAACATGTTTGGGAAATACGTTGCTGTCAGCCTGGCACCTGAATCATAAAGGATGCAGAGAGCTGTGATGGTGTACAGAGTCCATGGTTTGCCTGTGAATATAAGGTTGCTGAAGTGTTACATTCTCTGACCTGGAAGACTTGCCCACAAATCCCAAGTGGACAGCTTTGCAGACCAGTCAGTATCTTCCTGGTCTCATCAGGAAAAAAAGTTAGATCAGGGAGATAGTATTAGTCATGGGCAGGGGTATAAAAGGAAAATATGGGCAGAGATAAGGTCGCAAAGCCTAAATGTGTGAAGGAACAGAACTGTCCTCCATTTTTATATCTAGTTTGCTTTTGGGATATTATTGGGTTACGGTAAATCTTTCTTCTGTGTCCTGGTCAGTTTCAGCCAAAAGGTCAAAAGTGTATAGGAATCAGGATATTTGCTCTAAAAGCCAAAGGTCTGCTGAAGGCTCATGTCAAAAGTTTAGTTAGATATCATTATGTTAGACATGCCATTTTGAGAATATGGAATAAATATAAACCTAGGTTTTGTATGAGAATAGCACTGTGGTTATCAGCACAAGAAGCACATCATAGAAGAGAAATGACAAGTAAATATAATTGGTTGACATATTGTGATTTGTTAGAATTTTATCACAAAGTGAATGTAAAATAAAATCAAGAGGAGTTGATAAAAGAAGGTTTCACATGTCAATGGTTCTCCTATTTAAGTTAGATAAAAGGTTGTATGAGTTTGAACAAACTAAGTCTGAATTTGAAAGAGAACTATGTTTAAATGATGAACATGTTATTGCTAAGATGTATAAATTACTGTTGAAGTTTGAGACAGAAGAAGAACAAGAGAAAGAATGTATGATAAAATGGGTGAAAAAAATAGGATATAATATATATATGAAACAGTGGGAAAATATGTGGTTAAAAGGTTTGAAATTTACATTATGTTCAAAAAGAATTTTTATAAGATGTATTGTTGGTATATGTCTCTGGAGAAATTGGCCAAAATGTATAAAGATACTTCAGGTATTTGTTGGAAATGCAAGCAACAAGAAGGAACTTTTTATCATATGTGGTGGACATGTAAGAAACACAAAAAGAAATTGGCTACAAATTCATTCACTAATTCAAAAGATTTTAAAGATTAATATCCAACTGAAGCCAGAGGCTTTTCTTTGGGGAATAATGGATAACCAGTTGTAAAGAAGTCATGGAACTTTATTTTTATATATGACAACGGCTGCGAGACTAGGCCCAGCATTGCCTACAACAGAAGAATGGTTGGTCAAGTTGCTGGATCTGGTAGAGATGGCCAAACTTACGTCACTAATTAGAGAAAAGACAACATCTACATTTATTATTGAGTGGAAACCTCTAATAGACTTTTTGCAGAGATTAGAAGAAAGTGACTTGTTTATTTGTGGATTTGCTGAATAAGAAGAAAAATTTGGAACAACAGAAAAAAGATAATGTCTTTTTCTTTTGAAACTATAGAGTAAGAGAAAACTTTGTTACTTATACAGTCATGCCTTGGATTGAGAGCATAATTCGTTCCGGAAACGTGCTTGTAATCCAAAACACTCTTATATCAAAACGAAATCCCCTAAAAAAAATTTGTACAGAGATTTTTAATTTAAGCCGTACTACAATACTTGTATTGCAAGACGTCACTTGTATATCAAGTAAAAAAAATTAAATAAATATTTTTAAAAAAAATGTCTTGCAAAACGCGCTCAAACCAAGTTACTTGCAATCCAAGTAACTTGTATTTGCTGTAGAAAAAATTGGAAGTCCATTTTAGTTTAGTTTTGTTAGTTTTCTTAATTGTTATTTGTTGTGTTTGCTTGTGTTTTTATAGTAATAAAATATAAAGTATTTAAAAAGTTTAGTTAGATATAGGGATCAGGATGTCTGCAGAGGAAGATGGGGAAAAGAGTTTGTAGTGGGTTTAACAGAAGGTCAGAGGAAGATTTTAGGATTAGGAAAAAGAATTTAGGGCAAAGGTGAGCAACAAATCACCTTCCTGATTGGTTCAAGTTGGGGAGGAAAAATAACTAATTTTAAGATAAAAGTCTAGGCAGAAGTAGGTAGAAATGGAGAAGAGAGAAAGAAGAAGAGAGAAGGGAACAGGGGGGGGAGGCTAGAAAGAGTCAGAGCTGCTGAAACTGGAAAACTGGTTGAGAAAGAGAGCAGAAATCATGAGAGTAAGCTATTGCTTGGATTAAAAAACAAACCTGGATAAAATTAGGACGCAGTATAGCTAGGTTAGCTGGATGTGTTTATCCCTGGTTTGTTATTTGAAACTTTGTGGTCTATTTTCTTTTGGATTACCCATACCACATTCAATAGCCAACCCCCACACTACCTAAAGTAGTTACCTGAGACCCACAACACAACAAGAACAAGAACAACAAAAGCACACACACACAGAGAGAGAGACAGACAGACAGACAGACAGACAGACAGACATATCATAAAACATATCAATACATAGGAATCATTAACCTCCTTTAAAATAGGGAGAAAAGGTGTGGTGGGAGGAGAGAACACAAAGAGGGAGATTTAACACTTCCATTTCAAATATATACATTAATGTAAGCAGTCCATATACCTAAATGAGCATCCATATGACTTTGACAGTTGAGATATGCTCAAATGTAGCAAGAGCAGTGAGATCTTCAGTCCACTGAGTGATAGGTGGTACCTAGGATAAGTAGGGATGCTCTACGATTTCGTTCAGTCCACACTTCAAAGCAAATCAACCTGATCTGATGTGTGTATTGGAATCTGGTTATCCTTCAGAGTTTGCACTTCTCCAAATTTTGTGATGCAGTTCTCTGCTGGAAAAGTGTACCAAAATGCATATAAAAGTGCATATTTAAGGATAAAACATGTTTAGAAATTTGTGGTTTCATTTATCACATTTGAATTCCACCCTTCCTCTAATGAGCTCAGGACAACATAGATGGTACTAAACCATTCCGTTCTCACAACAGCCTAAACAGTCCAGGCTGAGATGCAGAGGCTTACCTAAAGACACCCATGGCAGAATAAATACAAACACTGGATGCAATCCTGCTCTCTTTTTACAGAAGGTGGGGTACTACTGAGGCAGTGGTGCAGCTAGGTAATTTCAGCCTCTGGGTGTAATGATCTGGGCAGTGGCTTTAGATTACCATATATTTTACTTCAGTTGTGAACACACACCTAACATCTCTTTTCTCTCTTCCCTGCCATTCCAAAATTCACAACTGCTTCTAAATTCCTGATATGCTAGAGCAGCAAAGAAACAAAACTGTTTGACAACCCTGGCAACAAAAAAAAAGGAAGGAAGGAAGACTCTGAGAATGTGCAGTTTTGCATTTCAAACTCACTTAACTCATGGCACCATCATGACTACAGGAATACAATGGAGTTCGCTTCTGCAATTCTCATGCTAAACACATTCGCTTGAGAATAAGCATCATTTTGTGGTAGAAAAGGAAAATATATCTTGGAATATATTATGGAATGATCTCCTCACTGAGGCCTGCCTGGCGCCAACTCTGACATCTTTTTGGTGCCTGGTTAAGACTGTTCTCTAACTCCCAGGCATTTAATGGTATACGATGGGACATGTCAGCTATTTTAACAGGTCTAGGTTTAAACTGTTTTAAATTTTGTGTATTGAAACTTTATGCCGTGTTTTTTTTTTATGGTATCTGTATTTTATGCTATATTTTATTGTGTTTGTGTTTTGTAATTTGTGAATTGCTGTGAACCACCCAGCCAGCTTCAGCTATTGGGCAGTATTGAAATGAAATAAATTATTCATTTTAAAGTAAAAAATAATAAAATGAGCATCTGTAACCAAGTACATGCCCAGTCGGCTGCCCCTTAAATCTAATACTTTAAAAGAAGAAGAAAAGATGCTGTGGCAAGCAGCGCCAGGCCTGGTGGGGCCCTTTATGCCCATGTTGCCCCTGCTGCTGACGCAGGGCCTGTTTGCCACTGCCCCAACACCTACTGCTCTCTGGACAGCCATTTGGGGGACCCTCTTTGCACATACAGAGAAAGACTTGAGAGGAAGGAGTATGCTGAGCTGAATTCTCTCTCTCTCCTTTCTGTCCCTTCCCCCCCCCCCACTTGCCACTCACCCACATCACAGCTGATGTGAAGGAGCATGAAAAAGGTCAACATATTCCCTCATCTCCACTCCATCAAGCTCATCATACACCAAATATCATGGCCTCTGCTCCTCCTCTCAAGGCCATGAGCAGTACTGATCCCACCACTTTGGTTCCCAATGGGATGAATGGAGGGTCTCAAATTGTGATGTCACTGTCTGGCACATCAATAGGCCAAAGCGCAAAGAGGGTGGAGTTGCGCCTTCTGTCTAGTTCAAACATGACAGCATGAGCAAGTATGGGATAAGAGGGCAAGCAATATATGGATGGAAAAGACACTTGGGGGTGGGGGTGGTTTTTGAGTAGAAGAGTGATTGGAGGGGAAAGAGTAAAGGACTCCCTCACTCCATTCATTTTATCTCTAAAAAGTGAGACTAACATGCATGGATGTGTGCTGTGCAAAACACTTCTAAGAAATCCCAGAGGAAATGACTCTTACCTATTAGCCAGTTGCAAATTTCCTCTAAAATCTGGAAGGTTCCAGTGGAATTTTGTTCCGTATCTCCAGATATGAGTAAGGGTGCAATCCTACACATGTTTAAACAGAAAAAGTCCTACAACTCCCAGCATGCCCCAGTCAGCCACGCTGGCTGGGGCATGCTGGGAGTTGTAGGACCTTTTTCTGTCTAAACTTGCATAAAATTATGCCTTGAGTTATCAAACATTCATTGCCTTGGTACTATGGCCTTGGTTTCGGCCTTGGTTTCAGTTACATATGTTTGTATGTAAACTGTTTTTATACTATGTACGATTACTGTATCTTTAAGCTTTTTAATCTCTGTAAACCACCCAGACAGCTTTGGCTATTGATCAGCACTGAAATGTAATACATGAAATGAAAAAAAAAAATCAAGGTAAAAAGCCAGGGGCATCGGCCTACACTGATCATCCATGCAGCTAAGACGATGGGACCAGTTTCCATGCAGATTTCAGAAACCAGATGAATTAAGGGCGCAATCCTGTGCATGTTAAATGACTTAGCATGATGCTTAGACATAGGATTGCCAGCAGGCAAAGCAATCCTAAACACTGGGAGCGGGGGTGGGGGTGAGATCCACAACACAGGGGCACCACTGCATCCAGGCAGGAGGTACGGGGCAGTTTTTCTAGGACACGTTTTTTCTTTCTTTCTTTCTTTTCTTTTTTTCCATCTCATTGAAACCGATTAAATGTAATTAAATGGGATGTTTTATATTCATACAGTAATACCTTGGATTGCAAGTAACTTGGTTTGAGAGCATTTTGCAAGACAAGCAAATTTTTAAATTTTTATTTATTTATTTATTTTTTACTTGATATACAAGCGACGTCTTGCAATACAAGTACTGTAGTACGGCTTAAATTAAAAATCTCTGTACAAATTTGGGGGGGGGGATTTCGTTTTGATGTAAGAGTGTTTTGGATTACAAACACGTTTCCGGAACGAATTATGCTCTCAATCCAAGGCATGACTGTATATGGATACCTGTCGCTACGAGCGGTCGTTCCAGCAGTCTGCAATGAGGGAGGTGAGGGCGGGGGGGAAGCAGGGCCATTCCACCAGCCCTGCTGAAAGACTTAATTTTTTTCCTCTCTACCCTCCCCATTCCTTTTTCCTTGCGTGTTATGTATTTTTAGATTGTAAGTGTGCAGGTAGGGACCATCTTGTTTTACTAAGTATATGTAAGCCACTCCAGGAGGCTTTTTGGCAGAGGAGCAGCATAAAAATATTTTAAACAAATAATAAATATACACATAATACCTCAGTACAAAATCTATTCATCTGCTTAGATATACCACCCTTTAGTAAAATTCTCAGGGCCATTTCAATAAAAATACAAAATACACACACTGTCCATCTCATAAGTGTATTTCTGGTGCATTCCCCTTTAGAACACAAATGAGTGGGGAGCCAAACCCAGTGCCCAGGATATCCTTAAATGTAAAAGGGCACCTTTGGGGGGGGGGGAAAGAATTCTTCTGACGAGTGATTCCAAGACAAATCTGATTCGTTGAACGATTTCCCATATTACTGCAGTTTGAAAAGTTGAAAATGTAGCTGTTCTTTATTAAAAATTCTCCTTCAGGAAAGACAGCATTATAGAAACAGTTTTATTTAGGAACCTTCAAAGTTCACACATATCCTGACGGAGCTATCAAAGATCGTGAAACAATTTTGAAAAAGAATGTTTTATGCTATTTCCCCCCAAAAGTTATTCTAATTAAGCCTCCTAGGCAGGTTACAGTTCCAGTGGGATCTGAGTTCCATTTAAATTGAGAGTAAATATCAAAATGTTTGAGCCTTTGATTGATGTCCCAGTTATTTTGTGACAAAGCCACACTTGTGCTCCATCATGCATAATGATGCCACCACGACATCAGGACGGGGGTATGTCTAGTGTGAACAATTCAAAACATGGAGTGTGGTACTGTGGGGGCAGCGTGAGAGAGCAGAGCTGAACAGCGGAACTGTGGACTGCCTCCCAAAATGCTGCCAGTGCCTGAGGAAACCTTCAGAGATAACACAAGTGGGACCTGCAACAAAATGTTGCAGTGCAAAGTACTCCTGTTCACAATGCCAGACAGACAGACAGACACACAGACACAGACACACACCCTCTTCCAAGATATTCCATTCTCAACCCCTGATTTTCAATGTTGTAGTGGGAAATTTCAAAGTACAGGCCCTCATCATGACAGACCACATAACCATGCCCCCAACCAAGGAGAGGCCAAAATGCAGGCAGATGTGTTGATCCATAGCAACAAACCACTACTAGCAGTTCAGAGCAGGTCTTTTATAAAGCTGTTGGGTCTTAATTGCCCATTCCAGACCAGTCCACCCCAAAATACTTTGCATTAAAAGAGGGATAGCTCACAACTATATGTTGTTGCTGAGAAAATTCACCACCACCACCACCACCCAGCAACTGTGAGGATTGCAGCTAAGCTCAGAAGCAAGAGGGAATTCTGGGGGGGTGGGGGGGTGGCAGGTGATGTCAGGATCCCTGCTAAGCAAAAAGTGCCGGTGCTGCATCCCTGTGGGCTCTGGCTCCACTGCACCATTGCTGGTTTCCTACAGTTTCCTCTACAACAGTGACTCCATATTCCATGGACATGGAGAATGCTCTGTTCTCTTTGGGCTGTTTTGGTGGAGGGAGGGGGAGTCCTAAAGATCATTTGTACTTCTGAAAACCCCCAAGCCTGCCGATACATCCTCTTGTGCATCAATGATGCCATTTTGGCTACATAAGGATCCAAACTTGGAGAATGAGTTCACTATTCATGTACAGGATAAAAGCCAGTGGATCCCAACATTCCGTTGCACTTTGACATCCATAAGAACATAAGAAGAGCCATGCTGGATCAAACCAAGAGTCCATCTAGCCCAGCATTCTGTTCACACAGTGGCCAACCAGTTGCCCACAGGAAACCCACAAGCAGGGCATGAGTGCAACAGCACCCTCCCACCCATGCTCCCCAGCAACTGGTGTACATAGGTATACTGCCTCTGATACGGGCGGTAGCAAACAGCCAATCAGGACTAGTAGCCATTAATAGCCTTCTCCTTCATGAATTTGCCCAATCCCCTTTTAAAGCCCTCCAAATTGGTGGCCATCACTACATCTTGTGGGAGTGAATTCCATAGTTTAACTAGGGATGTAACTTTTGCCCGCGCGGGCACGAGTGAGGCCCGAACTCGGCCCGCTCGTGACTGCATGGGCTCTCCGCGGCGAGTGTGGGCCTATTTGGCTTCTCACACTCCGCGGAGATCCGGCCGCACCGCCCGCACTGGTCCCGTCGCGTCACTTCCAGCGTGGCAGAAGTGACGCGACAGGACCCTGCTCCGGCGCGCTTGATCCCCGCGCTATGTTTTTGGCGGGGAAAACTGTTGCCCTGGTTCCCCCCGCCAAAAACATAGCGCGGGGGTCCAGCAGCGCGCCAGAGCAGCAGGACGCGGCGGCGGCTCCGGTGGCAGTGGTGGCTCCGGCAGCGCAGAGAACGCTACGTGCCACTCAGAAGATCAAGAGCGGGGGGGCGGCGCGGAGGGGCGAGCCGCGGAGAACCCCGAGTTGCTGAGAGGTATGTGTAACCCCCATAAGTTTAACTATGCACATAGTTTAACTATCCAAACACACTCTGATGTGATCAAGACACAGCAGTGTGAAGTCAAGATTTTATTTTTTATGTTTTCACCTCACAGTGATGCATCTTAGGGCAAGAGTTCACGTGTACTCTGATTGGGGTCTGACTTGATGGTGACTGACCCGGGAAGGGAACTTGGGGTTGTGATGGATAGCTCAATGAAAATGTTGACCCACTGACTGTGCCTTAGCTGAGAAATTCCATACTAGGGATCATTAGAAAAGGGATCGCAGATAAGATTCCTAGTATTGTAATGCCTCTATACAAATATGTGATGCAACCTCACTTGGAAAACTGTGCGCCATCCTGGTCACTGCATCTTTAAAAGGATATTGTACAGCCGGCAAATGGTCAGAAATGGGCAACCAAAATGATCATGGGGCTGGAGCAACTCCTTTATGAGGAAAGGTTACGATGGTTGGGTTTATTAATTTAGAAAAAAAGGTAAGTAATGGAGGAATTGATAGAGGTGTATAAAATAATGCATGGTGTGGAGAAAGTGGATATATATGGAGAAGTTTTCTTCCCCCTCTCACAATATTGGAAAACCGGGGTCATCCCATGAAGCAGAATGGTGGGAGATTCAGAACAGATAAAAGGAAGCACTTCTTCATGCAGTGCAAGAGTTGTATGATGCACAGCACTGAGACCATGAAATTCACTTCCTCAAGACATAGTGACAGTCACCAACTTAGACAGCTTCAAAAGGGGATTGGACAGCTTCATGGATGACAAGGCTATCAATTGCTTCTAGTCATGAGATGGCTATTGTGTCACTTCCAGGATGCAAAGCAGCATTCCCCTGAATACCAGTTGCTGGGGAACAACAATGGGAAAAATGCTATTGCCCTTAGGGATGTGTGATGATCTCGTTCGGGGGGGTGGAAGTCCAGCGAAATCACCGGGCTCAACACACACACCCCGAACTCCATCCCTCCTACCTGTTTCCCACGCTCGACTCACACCCTCTCAAGCCGAGCCGAGAAAGTGACATCTGGGTTCCCGGAGGTACGCTTTTTATGTAGAAAATGGCATAAGGTATGCCAAAACGGCCGCAATTTGCGCAAGTTACGCAAATTGCAGCCGCTTTTACCATATGTTACACCATTTTCTACGTAGAAAGCATACCGCCAGGAACCCGGAAGTCCGCCATGCAGCTCGGGCAGCACTCACTTCTGGCCCAGCTGGGCGGGTGCAGCAGCAGCACTTGCCGAGCACCCAGCCAGTTGGGTGGTGGGTGAATCGCCCACCACTAATTGCCCTCCTGTCCTGCTTATGGGCTTCCCATGGGGATCTGGTTGGATCCTGTGGGAATCAGGATGCTAAACTATATAGGCTTTTAGTCTGATCCAGCAAGGCTCTTCTTCTGTTCTGAAGTTTTTATGTTCTACAGTGCGTACATTTTTTCTGCAACAGCCTGTCCTGTATTGACTTAAAAGCCAAGAGGATAAGTGTCCCTAAAAAAACCCTAATGCATCATTAGTTTGAAATGTATCAACAGTTCAAAACACACCACAGAAGCTGCTGATCGTGCAATGGCAGGCTCTGTACTACGTGGTGCCTTAGTAGATTGTCAGGACCCACTATTGGGTCGCACCCTGTCCTGTTTATGGCCGGCTTTAATTGTCCAGCTGGGAATTCAGCCAACTATCTCACAACTATAGATAAGCTTGCAATAACACATCAAGGCCATCTTGTATACCAGTGTGAAGTTTTCCAGGCGGAAGGCCAGAGTCAGTTCCAGAGTTGAAGTAAGCCAGAAAGATAGTCCAGTAATCACAAGAGGTTCAGCATCAGAGTTCAGTCCAAGGTCATACATGGAAGTCCAGGCAGTGCAACAAAGGCAAGGTGAGAAGAGCAAGGTCCAGAAGCCGGGTCAGATGTTGTTTTCAGAAACTTTAACAGCATGCTGATAAGCCTTTTATCCAGAAGCTGGTTGGATATGCCCACACTCCCAGATGCAGCTAATTGCACAGGCCTGGCATACAATCTGGTACTCTTGCCTAAGAGGAAAAACAAGCATTCTTGTTTTCAAGTAGTGGCATTCTCGGGAGCTAACTAGTCTTCCCATCTCTGGCTCAAATTCTGAGTCTCACTGGGGGGGGGGGAGACTCCCCTCATTCACCCTTGAGGGTCCTGCCTCTTCATCCACCACCAGGATGTCTCCCTCCTGGGTTCCCGTTTCTGCCTCATTCTCAGGAGCCAGGGCATTCCTGCAGCCAGGTGAATCAAGCTCTTCCTCAGATGAGGACTCCTCAAGCAGAGGCATGACACAATCCTGACTTACGGTGGATTACCAGCCTGGAAAATCAGCCTGGAAAACCAAGTCAGATGACACTGTTCAAGGATAGAAAAGCAGAATATGGCAAATTGTCAGAAAAATTGACCCATCACAGTGGACGGGCCAGAGGTATTGCCAAACAAGTTCTGTGCAGAGAAATATATGGTTTCTATTTCTATCTTTTGTGAACAAGGGGGGTGATACCTTCAAAACTAGTTCAGCAGAGATCATTCTGGAGAGATGTAATATCTTGAATCACTGCAGTCAAAAAGCAGACAGTTATATTCGCAGACTTGCATAATCATAGTACTGAACTGGTTGCTGCAGCTGTATCTAGTGGGAAAGAGAACTCTGTGAAC
The DNA here is from genome assembly GCA_021292165.1 of Shinisaurus crocodilurus. NCBI lineage: Eukaryota > Metazoa > Chordata > Lepidosauria > Squamata > Shinisauridae > Shinisaurus > Shinisaurus crocodilurus. The sequence goes on from CM037878.1 coordinate 29,851,729, forward strand.
TCTCTAGTTCTAGTTTTGTTTTATTATTTCTTATGTGAAAGCAAATTTTAAAATATTTTAAGAATAAGAAGTGGGTCCCCAAGGGCATGTTTAGCCTAGGGATGTATGAAAAAAATCTATTGGGGGTTGAAGCAGGGGCGAACTCGCCCCGCTCGACCCCCCGAGCCCCGCGGAACTTACCTTTCCCCGGCTCGGCTCACATTCCTTGCAAGATGAGCTGGGGAAAGGAAGTTCCTGGTCCCCGGCACTACTCTTCCGGGTCCCCAGTGCTACGTATTTTACATAGAAAACAGGAAAAAACCACCTTAAAGCGGCCGCGATTTGCATAAGTGGGGCTTAAGGTAGCTTTCCCTGTTTTCTACATAAATTACGTAGTGCTGGGGACCCGGAAGAGTAGTGCCGGGAACCCAGAAGTGCCGCCAGCGGCTCAGTGACTGCATCAGCTGGCTGTCATCAAGCAGCACCGGAGGGATCACAGCAGGGGTGATCAACGAGCGCCCAGCGCGCAGACGAACAGGTCAGTCTACATCCCTAGTTTAGCTTATAAGGTGGGTCCCAGAACAAAATCTGTTGAAGACTATTGCACTACCGACAAAACGCATCTATTCTCAACTCAGATTTAACAGAGAGACTCTGCGGAGGGAGCCGAACCCTGAAGAATGACAAGGCTAGCAATTCACACTGACAAAATTTGAACATCTCACACAGGCCAAAAAAAAAAAAAAAGGGACAAAAATGGGACAATGGTTTACCAATGACAGGTGCCAGAAAATACAGACAATTAGGGCTGTATGGATACATAGCCTGATTGTGAACAATAATCATATATTCCTAAATGTGGGGGGGGGCACAAAGTGGTGGATCGTCCACAGCTTCCAAAGCTCTGCTGGCTTGAACCAGTCATTCCAGTATCTGGGGGGGGGGGACAGGGATTTCCCTGTCCCTCACAGACCACCTTTGTCCTGCCTTGCCCTGCCTCTAGAACAGGGCTCTCCAACCTTGGGTCCCAAGATGTTGCTGGACTACAGCTCCCAGAATCCCTTGCCATTAGCCATGCTGGCTGGGTATGCTGGAAGCTGTAGGCCAGCAACATCTGGGGACCCAAGGTTGGAGAGCCCTCCTCTAGAACATCCGGTTTTGGGGCCTAACACCAGCTATCGCCCATGACACGCTACCAGTGTTAGATCTTCACCTTCTTAGCATTCTGTGGGCATACCAGGGGTGTGCCCCCCACCCCATCCTAACCCCCCTCCTACCAGTGGATCTGGGGGGCTAGGATTGCTCTGTTTGTCTTTTTGTTTTAATTATTCATACAATATAGTTGTTTCATTTATTGTATTTGTTACTGTTTGCAGTCTGCCCTCCCATCTCTGTGAAACAAAGATTTCAGCTCATTCTATAACGATGGTTTGGGTAGTGGGTTACTAAAGATATGCAATTCACCTAAAATAAAAAATATATGAAACACGTGTTATTTTCCTGAAAACTATATTAGAAGACTATAATTGGGGGTACAAAATGGCCATCAATTGAATTTTCACTAAGAAAGCTATCAGGTAGAAGAAAAAATACTCTAAATTCAAAGTATTCTCTAGATCAGTGAAATGTTTCCTTCCAATCTTTTTAAATCAGGAGAGGAGTCCAAACTTTTCCCTCAAAGGGAATGTTGGAAATAATTACATTGTACAACTTGCCTGACATTTAGACAATGTGGTATTCATAGAATTCTGTATCTTGATCAGGCCTCTTTTTAATCAGAAAATATTTCAATTTCTCTGAAAATGTGGGATTGGAACATTCCCAGTAGAATGAAGAAAAGAACAACCTTTCCTGATTAGGAAGAAAAAGAATATAAAACTGCATTATTTCTTTGGTCTCAGTGGGGAAAGCATTCCCTCAAAAAAGACAGAATTTTAGCTGTGTAAAAGCTGCAAAGTTTGCCTTTCCTAAACTTGAGGTGAATTTAGGCTTGTGTTCATGCACAATTTTGTAACTCATTGTTACAAAAAATATATGACATTAAAATAGCTCATAGTTATTAAACTAAGTGGCTGCTCTTTGAACTTTTAAAGGTCTATGTGAACTTAATTTTTTTGAATTAACTGTTTCTCCTCGCACCGGTAGCTACCCTTCGAACTAGTGATCCAGTGTCCTGGAATCTTGTCGCATACCTTTTTTTTTTTTTGTCATACAAAACTCTCTCAGGAAATCTCCCTGCAAAGGATGGATTTTAAGCCAGCAATGTAAAAAAAAAAAAAAAAAAACCAGACCAAAAAAACCCCTTGAAGGGCACAATAATTGAAAAAGCAAAATAGTACAATTCAAATAGAATTACAGGTTTTCAACAGGTGACATTCTGAACCTGGTTAAACACTGAGAGGGGATAACATCAAATTATAGCTGAGGGAGGAAGTTGAAGCAGCTGCTGTGCTCGCTTGCTTGCGCATTTCTCACTGCCCTGCCGCCGCCAACCGGGGAAAGCAGCAGAGCTCAGAGAAAAAGGCACTGCCAGGGGGTTCCAGGGGGCTTCCTTGCTGGGTTGCTGTCCCACCCTCACAGCCACTTCTTTCTAGCCTCTGCTGTATCGCAGGAAAAGGGAAGAGAAGTTTTTATTTACTATTTGATCACCTCTCCTCAAGAGCAATGGCTGCTGATCCCGTTGCTTTTTCTTCAGAATAGAAAGTGGCAGTGTGACCTGCTTTTTCAAGGCATGCTTAAGAAAACATGTAGTTTGGCCCTCAGTTTCTGTGTGACCTGTGTACATGGAGGTGTACAGAATTATGCATGGCATGGAGAAAGTGGACAGGGAGATATTTTTCTTCCTCTCCCATAATACTAGAACCCGGGACCATCCCATGAAGCTGATTGGTGGGAGATTCAGGACAGATAGAAGGATGTACTTCTTCACGCAGAGCATAGTTAAACTATGGAATTCACTTCCACAAGATGTAGTGATAGCCACCAATTTGGAGGGCTTTAAAAGAGGATTGGACAAATTCATAGAGGAGAAGTCTATCAATGGCTACTAGTCCTGACTGGCTACATGCTGCCTCCAGTATCAGAGGCAGTATGAACAGAATGCTGGACTAGATGGACCCTTGGTCTGATCCAGCATAGCTCTTCTTATGTCCTTCTATACATTACTGCCATTCCTAACGTGGGCCATCCATCACACTATAGACCCATGTTGGCATGTCAAGACGCTGCCCAAGTATAGGGAGACCTGGCATGTCATCCCTGCCGCTGCCAATCCCGCGGAGGGGGTAGCACCTAGGGTGGTCTCGCTTGTGAATCTGCAAAAAAGAAGGAATGCATCACCAAAAAAGCGGACAAAAGAGTAGGGATGTCCACAAACCTTTGGGGGGGCCCGCCCCGCCTCGCCTCTCCACGGCGGGGGCCCCACCACCACTTGATCCTCCGTGGCGCGGAGCGATTCTCCGCGCCGCTCGAGCAGCCCGCGCCAGTCCCATCGCATCACTTCCAGCTGGCTGGAAGTGACGTGATGGGACTGGCACAGGCAGTGCGGTCGGCTCGCCACAGAGAGGCAAGCAGCTGCTGGATTCCGGTAAGGCCCACTCGCCTCTTGCGGGTGTGAGCGGGACCAATTTTGGCTCTGCTATGCCCGCTCGAGGCGAGCGGATACATCCCTACTAGGGATATGCAAGCCAGCAAAACTTGAGCTCGTCGAGGTTCTCCAAATTCTACCTTGAAGATCATTCTGCCTCATGCCCATTGCAAGCTTGGGGGACTTTGCATGAAAATTGATTCATGCATATTTTCATGCACATTCATCAGTTGTGCATGAAAAAAAAGAATGTGCACATTTTTCAAGAGTATTGCATTTTTAATGCATTTTTGTTGCATGAATTGCATCGTATACTTGGAAATGTACAGACTTCAGACCGCAGATTGTGATCAGGTCTGCGTTTGGCTCGAGGAGGTGTGAATTGGATACATTCTGATCAAAAACAAACTGAAACAAATTTCTCAGCCATCCTGAGTTACTTCTGGATTACAATTGACAGGGTCTGCCCATCTCCCATTAGAACTCATTTGGTTACATCACCAGAGTCTTTGGGACAATTCACATGTCTAATTGAGCTGGTAATTATCAAATAAGAAGTTTATAATGTACTAGTAAAGAAGGCATGCATTCTAGTAATGACTACATGGCATCATACCTCAGTAAAAATGCATTCTGTTAAAAGAAATATCCTACCTCATATTGGAAATGGTGTGGCAACAGAGGAACATATTTACATATTTGGTGGTCATGCCCAAGGGTAATCAGATACTTTACAAAGATCATTTACAAAGTCCGTCCATTACAGTGTATCCAATCTCCTTGAATCCACTTACCATTCTGTTGGGTTACTTAGAGAAACAGAATATTCCAAGTACACAACATGAATGAATAGGCCTTTTGTTAACAGCAGCCAAATTCCAACTGGCTTCATGATGCAAATGTCCCCAGGTACTACCTATTAAGGGTTTATCTGACAAAGTACTGGGGATTGCTTATAATAGACAAAATATCTATGCAAATTAGTGCTGCTTTGCATTCTAATTTCAAGGATGATTTCTTGGGGAAAGGCTTCCCGTTTCTGGTACAGTAATACCTTGGATTGCGAGTAACCCGGTTTGCAAGCGTTTTGCAAGACTGAGCCAAAATTTTTCAAAAATTTTGACTCGATAAACGAGTGAGGTCTTGCAAAATGAGCACACTGGGTTACTCGCTGGCTCGGCGCCTCGCTCTGCGGGCGCCTTGTTGCTGCCGTGCTGGCTCCTTGGCAGGGAACCCTGTGGAGGCGCAGCATGGCCGCTCGCTCTGCGGGCACCTTGCGCCACTGTGCCCGGCAGGGAGCCGGCACAGCAGCAACGAGGCGCCCACAGAGCGAGCGGCCGCGCCGCACCACGCCTCCACGGGGCTCTGCCAGGGAGCCAGCAAGGAGCCCCGTGGAGGCACGGCGGGGATTCGTTCCATAACCATTTAATCACTGCTTTGCCGGCTCCCTCCATGGGGTTCCCTGCCAGGGAGCCGGCAAAGCAGTGACTAAATGGTTGTGGAACGAATCATCTGAGTTTCCATTATTTCTTATGTGGAAACTCGCTTTGATATACGAGTGTTTTGGATTACGAGCATGGTTCTGGAACGAATTATGCTCGTAATCCAAGGTATTACTGTATATGTTGACTCTAAAAAGGTCACACACACACACGTACGTACGTACGTACGTGTGTGGGGGGGTGAGAGAGAGAGAAAGAGAGAGAGAGATGTGTTATGATGGGATATAGTTATAATCATGTGGTGGTGACTATGGCTCATAAGGAAGACCACAGCAGGCTCCAACAGCTTGGGTAAGCTTGGATCCCGGAGAAATGAACAGCCCTCAGCAACTGGAGCTGGTGCACAGGATGCAAATAAAGGCTTGAATGGAGAGTGATTGGGATCTTGAAGCATGAATGGGCAGTGGATGGAGGCTTTCAATGACCAGATTAACACACACATAGCCCAAAGGCACAGGAGAAAATGCCCTGAAAAGAACCTAAAAATAGCCCTGCAAAGAGATGGCTTCCCCCCCCCCCTTCACTAGACCAACTCAACCAGAGGCTAAGCTCATCAGGAAAGGTGAACCCACAAAAGGTTTTTCTTAAGTTGGAGATTACTTAAGCCCCTTTATGCACCACCTCACTCCTTCCAGGGCCCAGATCAAATACCTTAGTGTTGCTCAGTGGTTAGGCCACATAGGGCAAGAAAACCTTCTCACTGCAGTCTTGGTCAGAAACCTCATTCACACACTTCCCATCCAAATTGGAAGAAAAATTACATTTTATTATCAAACGAGCTTTTACATAAACAAAAGGAAAACAGAGGATATATACAATGGAAAAACAAACCTAAGCCTTTAAACTATCTAATCTACACACAGATTCCAAATTTACTCCTACACAACAATCACCAGGGAATGCCTCATGTACTTCACCTCCTTGTCAAGAGGAGTCAGGGTTCAAAACAATAACACAGCCAACCACCAACAACCCCCATTTCAAAGGAGCAAGAACTCCATGTCCTTTTATCAAGACTAGCCAAAGGAGGCAGTCAAAGGATCACACACACACATGCTCCTGATCAGGCTGGAACAAGAAGAGAGAGGCCCGTGGTTAATTAAGGAAAAGATACTTGACTCAGTTCCAACAACTCGACTATCTCAAAAAAGACTTGATAGAAGAAACCAGACATGGAAGACAAGCCCCATGCCATAGATATATTCATGATATATGGTGATTTTTTTAAAATATAGTGTGTGTTATACTTTGGATTTAATCTCTGATGACTCTGAAAACAGAACATGTAAATGAAAATTGGTGATTATGTTTTAAATGAGAGCTTAACGTAATGATGGTTAATGAAACCTTGATTAATGTATTGCTCTTTTGTAAGTAAAAATTTTTCAAATATGGTCATTTTTAAAAAAATGAATTCTGCATGAGTAGATGCATGAAGTTCCTGGTTTTATTTTATTATATTGGAATTGATTTATTTTTAGATATTTATCTTTTATTTATTATTTATTTATTATTACATTTATATCCCACCCGCTTTCCTCCATGGAGCCCAAGGCGGCTTTCATGGTCCTCCTCCTCCTCTCCATTTTGTCCTCACAACAACCCAGTGAGGTAGGTTAGACTGAGAGTCAGTGACTGACCCAAAGTCACCCAATGAGCTTCATGGCCAAGTGGGGACTAGAATCCGGGTCTCCTGGGTCCCAGTCCAACACTCTAACCACTACACCACACTGGCTTTTGGTTGCTAGTATTGGATTGCCTTAAAAATGGCAACAGGATTTAGGACTTTTGGGGCACAATCCTATGCATGTTTAGACAGGGGGAAAAGTCCATTCTGGCTAGGGAATGCTGGCAGCTGTAGGTCTTTTTCTGTCTAAACATGCATAGGATTGCACCCTTAGTCCCAAATCCTTACTTCAGTTTGTGGACAAATCATAACTGCACCTTGCAGTTTCAAAGTCTCTGTTAGTTAAATCGCACACTACAACTTGCACTGGTTTATACAGCTCTGGTTTATGATTTGTGGGCCTGTTGAGAGCCCAACTATGGGACCACTGTGAACTTACAGACATATTCTATGTAATGTTCTGTTCAATGCAGTACACGGCAAACTAAAGTAATACGCATGTACCTTCAGTTGCTTGCCACTTTTTAACGCCACTTTTCTTTAACCCTCCCCACATCACCACACTAAAAATGTGTTCTGTTTGCAAAACCATCACAGTGACAGACATTATTTCCTATTTTGTCAAAGGTAATTTGCAACTCTGTGCACACAAAGGCCAAATGCACAGGAGAATGTCAAACGTTTCTCATTTCTTTTAATTTAACTAAAAAGCATGCTGAGCAAAAGAGCTGAGAGGCAATACCTTTTTAAAGATGCGATGTTCTGTTCTATCCCAGTAATTCTTCCTGTAAGCAATACATTATCTGTCAAACACAACACAGGGTCCTCGCAGCATCTCTGGTTAACTTGTAAAATCAAACATTAAGTGTGTTTGTTTCAGTTTCTTTATGCATTTTTGTAAAGGTTCACATTGTTTCACTGTGTTGGCCCATACAAGCAATTGATCTAGCAAGGAAAATGCCTCATTAGGAAGCCTCTCTCTCATTCTGTCTGTCTCTGTCTCTGTCTCTCTCTCTCTCTCTCGCACACACACACACACACACACACGGCAGCTGAAATTATACCCTACAGTGACAAACTCAAAAAAGCTCTGTACTGTGTCAGAGAGCAGACACTGCTACAAGAGGTAAAAAATGTCATATGTTCATGGTTGGCTGTCATATAAATAATGAATATACAATTCTTCCGAGTTCCCTGTATATTGTAAAATATTGTAAAATATTATCTTAGCTAGAGGTCTATTCAGAATAACTGTTCCTGACACTGTGGCTCCATTATGTATGAATTCATCACTTTTACCAAAGGCTAACAGAGGAGATGGGAAACTGCATGACACCCCGAGGCTCCTGGGATCTCTACTATGGGAAAGCGGCATATTCCGAGTGAGTGCTCTCCTAGTTTCTTCTTATGGCTGGGGAAGCAGGACACCAACAATCCTGGGTTCTTCCACATTTAGTCACATTTAGAGTAGACCCACTGAAATCAATGGGGCTTAAATTAGTTTTGGTTAACTTACGTCCCATCGGTTTCAAGACTAAATCTGGAACTAACCCCCTGTTTGGCAGGGTGTGGGGCAGATGGACACATGCCTTTGACTGCAAATCAGTGAGATATGCAGAGTCATCTTCTTCTTGTTGTGTTCCTCTCCTACCAGAAATTGAGCATCATCATCATGGCTAAACAGTCTTTAGACATGACCGCTCTAAACAATGATGTTGTATTGACCTGAAACCATTCCTTGAGGCTTTTCAGCCAAGACCTTCTTCTTCCTACACTTCTTTTCCCATTTGTTTTCCCTTGAATAATGAGCTGCAACAGCCTATCTTTTCCATTTCTCATTATATGATCAAAATATCCTAGTTTTCTGTGTTTTATAGTTAGAGAGATGTTGCTAGACAGGGAGACCCTTGGGCAGCAGCATGGGATCTTTGTAGCTCTCCAGAGGGAATGCAGACTACTTACTCTGAAGTTTCGTTCTGGGTGCAGAATCTCCAGTATGGCTGCAACAGCTGACTATCTGTCTCCCCTTCCAGATGGTTGCCAGGAAGAGTGGCCTCCTGCCTCCCTCCCTTCCCCTGAGCCCTGATGATCTAGCCCTCCATGGAACACCCCAGGAGATGTATACAGTAGGGATATATAAGAATTTCATTATTTATTTTATTTATTTATTTATTATATTTATACCCTGCCTTTTTTCCTGCAAAAGGAACCCAAGGCAGCTTACATAATCATCTTCCTCCTCATTTTATCCTCACAACAACCCTGTGAGTTAGGTGAGGCTGAGAGTTAGTGACTGGCCCAAAGTCACCCAGTGAGTTTCATGGCTGAGCGGGGACTAGAACCTGGATCTCCCGAGTCCCCCAGTCCAACACTCTCATTCCCAAGTCTGCAATGCAGGTTCAAAAAATGCATACTGTGGGGAAAGCACTCTTTTTAAATGTGCATTTTCACACTTTAGTCAAGAAAGTATGCATTTGGGTGCACACTTTTTTTAAAAAAAAAAAATGCATACCCAAATGCGCCCTTTCCCCATTGAAACAAAGAAGAAGAAGAAGCTCAGAATCAGGAACAGAAACGATGCAGATCAAGCTCTGAGGTGGAATTCGGAGAACCACGATGAGCTCATGCTTCACTGATTCTCCTAAGGTGCAATCCTATGCAGGTTTAGACAGAAAAAAGGCCTACAGGTTCCAGCATGTCCAAGCTGGGGTGCATGCTGGGAGTTGTAAGCCTTTTTTCTGTCTAAACTTGCATAGGATTGTGCCCTTAGTGTACAGACACAAAAGTTTGGGATAAAAATCTGTGTCCTGTTGAAGTGAATGTCCACATTTTGTGTCTTCACTTTCATTATGGCTATGTAGGGGCCAAACAATTGTGATGCAGCATTTCTGTTACTGGGTCCTTGAACTTCTTCTTCTTCTAACTTAAAAGCAGCTGCTGAAAAAATTCTGATCTTGATCAGAGTTGTGGTGTGGGGGAGGGTTTTGGTTGGTTTAAAAAATAAATAAATACGCAAACACACACCCCGCCCCGCGCTGTTCCTTGCATTCGTATCTTGTTTGTACTGCTGATACAAGATTTCTGGCTATCACCTGAACACATTGCTTCATTTATTTATGCACAACTGTCACATGATTATAGAATTATTAGTTGACAATTGATTTGCCTTTTGGCTAATAAATCCATGGAATACATTCTCAGATTAATAAAAGCTCACTATTGTTGCCTCTTTGAGATGGAAGTGTAAAGGTACCTTACAATTTGATAAACGAAATTGCTAATTGCCTTAATGTTTTCTTTTTCATACCCTATTAAACAATGAGCTCACAACTTAAATAACTCACAACTCTACTGATTCAATGATTCACTGTATGCTCATCATGGGCGGGGGGAGAAATATGCAGGGATTGAAACCCAATCACCCCTTGAAATCCTGGTGACAGACACCTCCCATCTAGCTTTTGAGATTCTACCAAATGCAGGCCATACATTTTCATGCCTATCTTCACAGTCTGAGGGAGAACCTTCTCCCATATCAAACTGCCTGTGCATTAAGATAATCAGAGGAGGCCCTTCTCTGTGCTTCTTCCATACATTAAATACATTTAACATTTACACAAGAGAGGGTCTTCTCTATGGTTGGTGGTGCCCCTACTCTGGAATACAAGAGACACAACCGTCACCCGTGCTGTACCCTTTTCAGCCACTGGTGGAAAACATTTTTTCTTGTAAAGGGATTTTAAAACACACTTTCAGCCAATGGTGGCTAAATGGAAACATTTTTTGGACGTATGATTGTAATTTAGGCTGAATTAAGGCCACTTTATACATTTGCAAAATTAATTAATTAAGGACTAGAAGCTTACTTTTTTAATAAAAAAAAGTGAAAGCTAAGAGTGTCGGGAGTGCCCAATTCCATGCTTGAAAGGTGTGATAATGGAATAGCAATAGTCAGGGCTGGTGCCAGACTCCAATAGGCCTTCTGCATGCATCTGCCAATGGGACCTGCACTTACAAACCACCACCACCCTGCTGCTGCCACCAGCTCTCTCTCCCTCCTTTCTATATATATTTTTTTTAACCTGGCTGTGGCAGCTCCTCCTCCTCCAGTCCTCCCAGTCTATCCAGTCTATCTGCAGGGCTTGCACCTTGCCATTTTTTAAAAAAAACTTTTTTCTCCTTATGTTTTGAGTAGCAGTGGTCTGAACCAATCAGATGCTGCCGGGGGGGGGGGGGCAGAATAGCTAATGAAGGCACAGGTTTGGTTTTTTAAAAAAAATGTTTTAGATATATGTGTGTTTCTCAGTGTATTCTATGTTTATAGGGTGGCCGGTTGCTGGCCAGATGGGCGATAAATAAATATAAATAATAAAATAAATAATAAATATGTTTGTATGTCTATGGTTTTTTTATAATGTATTTTAAAGATTTTAATCTCTGAAAACCACCCAGAGAGCTTCGGCTATTGGGCGGTATAAAAATGAAATGGAATGTGATTGGTATAAGGAAGTTTGGGATATAGCCCTAAATGATAAACTAACTTGTCGTATCAAATGCAAAAAGGGACAGTTAAAGAAGAAGAATAATTTTATGGATATATGGAATCAATTATTAGACTATGTGTTAATAAAGGGGAAGGGGAGTATGCCTTGTCAGGATATGTTATATTTTTGGAATGTGGAATTTAATTGATTAAGGGGATGGATGTACATTAGTTGGTCCCTAGGCGGGTGCGGGGGTGCACCGTATGATTTATTTTAGTTGTATGTTTGTGTTTTATAGTTTTGTATGTAGTTTATAATAACTAATAAAAATTTATTTTAAATTTTTTAAAAAAAAATGGAATGGAATGGCATGAAAGGAGTGGTGAAGGGGCAGTCTTGTGCCCTCATTAGCCACACACCTCCACCCCAAAGGCAGAATCTGATTGATTCAGATCACTGCAACTCAAAACATAAGGGGGAAAAAGTTTTGTTTTGGAATGGTGCATTGTGGCCCTGTGGGCTCGTCTGGCCAGCTGCCATCCGTGTCACTTCCTTTTGCTAGTGTGGCTGATTGGGTGAGGATACGAAGAGAGGAGGAGGAGGAGGAGGAGGAGGAGCTGCTGCTGCTGCTGCTGCTGCTGCAGCCACTGTAGTAACAGCAGTCCAGCCCTGGCAGTAGCTGCGACAGGGTCTGGGATGGGCCTTTTTGAGCCTCTGGGACCTTGACAGGTGCCTGCCCATGCCAACCTCTGGAACCAGGCCTATCAATAGTCTATAAATACAAGGCCTGACCCAAATTTTCAGGATTTTTCACCTGTTTAAAAGATGGATTTTTAAAAAGCCATTCCTCCGGAAAATGATTTTTGCATATAACTTTCCTTTCTCTCTCATGAAAGAGTCTTCCTTTCCACATTGTCATCCGCTCATTCAAAATGGAGTGATTGGAGTTGAGTCCCTGTACAAATAAAGCTACAGATAATAGAGTCACAGACACTCCAAGGCAAATATCAATCATTTCTTTGAAAGAACACGCAGGATTGTGGTTATCATACCTATCCAGAGACTACCGTCTGAGCCAAAACATTTCACATGCAATAAGGGAAAGAAAGCACGAAAAGAGATGCATGGCAGTCAAGCTTGCAAGTGACTTGTGTGCAGATTGGCTGGATAATTTGCATCTTTGCAAATAATATCTATTAAAAACTGAGCTTTTAGGGACAGGTTTGAGAAATTCAGGCCACATGTAACCATTCTTAAGAAGCAGTCATAACTTTTGGTTATTAGAAGAGATTTGTTTAAAGCATACCTTTGGTTAGGGCTGGCAACAGGTTTGGCATCATTGGGTGTCTCCTGAGACCTAGAACCCTGCAAAACTGATCAAGCCTTCCCCTTTGCTCCTCCTCTTCACTGTTGCTTCCTGTTCACCTGCCCCCTCTAAAGAACTGAGCAACGCAGGAGTAAGAAGAGGGAGAACTGTAAGATCGACTGGGGTTCAAAGCTAATCCAGCAATGAATCTCAGTACCACAGACGGAAAGAGGAGTGAGCTCTCGTATTCAGATGTGCAAATCAGCAAAACTCAAGCTTGCCAAATTCTCCAAATTCCATCTCGAAGCACGTTCCAACTTGAGTCCATATCAGATTGTTTTTTCCTTTTTGCATGAAAATTTGTGCATATTTTTGTGCATATTTTTCCAAATGTACACATCAAGTGTGTGCATCCTTGAAATGTACACATCTTCTCCCATTGATTAAAGCGTATTTGTGTTCATTTTTTCAGAAGTACACATTTTTTCATGTGGATTTTTCAAACGTCTGCACACTGTCGAATGCTTTTTTTTTTTGGGTCCGCAAATCATATTGCAAGCTCAGAAATGTACAGACTTTAACTGCAATTCATGTCTGAGTCTGTGTTCAGTCTGGAAGTTGCGAACTGGGTAAATCCTGATCAAAAACGAAGTGAAGTGAATTTCTCATACATCCGGTACCACATTGGTTATGAACATTGGATTACGTGTTGGTGAGGGGGAAGGGGAACGAACCTTGTCAAGATTTCTTATATTTTTGGAACAGAGAATAATATTGACATCCTTTGGGAATATAAGCATGCTCCCTAGAGGGTGGGGGTGCACAATATTGATGTTGTATTGTTGTTATTATTTTATTATGAAAAATTATCTAGTCCTGCTTCATGTTTCTTGCAGTGGCTAATCAGATGCCTCTGATAAGCCCACAAGTGGGACATGAGGGCAATAGCCCTCTCCTGCTGCTGATTCCCAGCAATGGTATACAGATGTATGCTTCCTCAGATCCTGGAGGTAGCGCAGAGCCTTAATGACTAGTAGCCATTGATAATAGGGAGGCCACATATGCACTGCCAAAAAAGAGGAAACACATCTCCAAAAAGATGACAAAAGGGGACACAGCGTTGCATCAAATTTGCATGTGCTCATTCATAGGCATAGATGCTAAATTAGAAATAACCACTGTAATAGAAATAGAAATAAAATGCATCTCACCATCGTGCAGAAGACTGTTGACTTGTTTGCCTGGCTCAGTCTGCTGTCCAACTGCTGATGGGCATCTCCAAAGCCACTGGGCTCTCCCTTCTTACAGTTCTTTATCTTTAAACTGGACTTGGACAGGACAGCCCTTCAAACAGAAGATGCCTTCAGAGAGAGGCGTGTTCTCTATGAAACTCACTGGGTGAGTTTGGGCCAGTCACTGACTCTCAGCCTAACCTACCTCACAGGGTTGTTGTGAGGATAAAATGGAGAGGAGGACGATTATGTAAGCCGCCTTGGGTTCCTTGCAGGAAAAAAGGTGGGATATAAATATAATTCATTCATTCATTCATTCATTAATAAAAGCCCTAATACAGGATTGTCCTCTGTAAAATAGGACACATGGCCACCATAATTATTATCCTCCATGTATTGGTCCAATCCCCTCTTAAAGCCATCGAACTATGCACTGTGTGAGAAAGTACATCCCTATCAACCAGGATCAATCACAAATGTAGATACTAAGATATAACTTACTTTCTATTGTAGGCGATAGAGATGTATGACACTGGAAAACTTGTTCCGTTTTAGCTCGATGGACTTTCAACACATTTCTGACCCAATGGTCAAAAGCGGGCAAACTGGGGCAAACTGGAAGTCCATGTCCTGCGTCAAATTGAGTCGGCACCAGTGCAGGGTTGACAGAACGGAATCCGTGGGGCAGAGTCAAAAAAATCCGTCGGATTTTCACCCCCATATCAGATTCCTCACACATCTCTAGGTGATCGTGAATATATCTGCCTGCTCCTAGAGAGCAACAGGGTTTGGGAGCAGTGATAATTAGCACCTTCCCCTCAGGCATTTGTTCAAATACTATTACCATGGGGTGGCAAACCCCATCTTTATCCCAAGATTACTGTGCTGACATATATACAAATATGAATGATAACAATGTTGCATAACTTAAATATTGCATTATTTTGGTACTTCTTTATCTGCTTGACATTGTAGGATGGTCTGGACACTCTATTTCCACAAACCAAAAAGAAAAGAAAATTTGAGCTTTGTAAAAGGCCAAACAACTCACTTCAGCTAACAGACAGTGCAAGATCAATATAGTTCTGATTTTTTGTTTCCCTCTGGGCAATGACCTGGCAAAGGTTAACATTTGCCACCTTTCTGAATAATCTCTATTATCTTCAGGAAGATAGTATATGAAACACAAAGGTCAATCAAGCATAATGGTTTGGGGGATCCTATGGCGCAAAATACGAATGCCTCTATTGAACTCTTCGCACAACCACAACTTAGAGGGCATTATTCAGTCAACAGTGCCTTTGGTTAAATGGAATGTGGATCAGGAGAACTGGTCATCTGAGTGATTCACTACAGTGCCAAATCAAAGTTTGGCATACATCACTAAGTTCAAACCCTTCAAAACATCATTTACACAGTGCTAGGCTCGATTGGAAACTTGCTACGTGGCGAGTGTTGAAACAACCACTTCAGAACCATCATGTTCTGGAAGGGTGTCCAAAAGTTACAGCTTGGCAAAAGTTGCCCCCAGATTACTAGGCAAAAAGGATTGCCCCCGTGCTTACCTCACCCTCCAAAACACTTAGACGTCTGATTTCAGCCATCTAAGTGTTGTACCCCTGCTCATGAGGAAGAGGGGCTGAGGCACCACCTGGATCCTTCATAGGATGGCCGTGCCTCACGCTTCCCCTCCCCCCACTCCCCAGAATCCCCCCCCCCAGCCCCGGCTCTGAAGACAGTCTTCCATCATTGGAAAGAACCACGTCGGCTGCGAGGATGGAGGGAGGGCCCACTGAAGTCGGAGTCCCAGCGGCAACCTCGGAGGGCTTTTCCAAGGTCGGAGTTGGGACTCAGACTTTTCCTATGGCAGGCCAGAGCAGCGTCTACCAGCCATAGGATTGTGCCCTTAATTATTTAATCATATATATATATATATATATATATATATATTATATCCCACTCTTCCATCTTAAAAACATACCCAGAGAGGCTAACAACATCAACATTAAAAACATGCACCCATTTTTTTCTAAAACAAAACAAAACTACTACTACTACTACTACTACAGTAATACCTTGATTGCAAGTAACTTGGTTTGAGAGCGTTTTGCAAGACAAGCAAATTTTTAAATATTTATTTAATTTTTTTCGACTTGATATACAAGCGACGTCTTGCAATACAAGTACTGTAGGACGGCTTAAATTAAAAATCTCTGTACAAATTTTTTGGGTGGGATTTTGTTTTGATATAAGAGTGTTTTGGATTACAAGCACGTTTCCGGAACGAATTATGCTCTCAATCCAAGGCATGAATGTACTACAATAATATAACCATGATAAAAGTGGTAAAATGGAATTTCCTAGCGCACAAAGGGGCAGGGGGAATCTAATCTACAATTAAGCTAAAGGTCTGATAGAATAGCATGTTAAAACAGACTGAACCCAGAAACTAAAGGGCGTGGCAAAATTTACTGAGTCATAAACAGATAAGCTGAACAAAACTGTAGCAGTAAGTCTGCTGTAAAGAACAGTTTACAGGTAAAGTCCCCTGGCTAAGTAGCCGGACATATAAAATAGCAGAGAAGGCAGGCTTCTAACAGAATGAAACCACTGTCACTACAGAACATGCTGAACATGCTAGTCTTTTTATACACAAGAAACCCATGCTAGAAGGAAGCTTCTTTGGCTTCATCATCTGGCTGCTATGCAACATCCAGCACCCACTGTGACTGCTGTTTGGACCCAAGGCTCCCTGATGCATCCAGAGGTGTTAATTAGCTCTGCACCCTGAGTGACCCTTATTATTGTCACTCTACTAACCGCTTTAGAACTCTAAGGACAAATTAACCCTTAGTGTGTACCTATTTTTGGTGTGATCTCCTGCCACTGCTGTTACAATATAACAAAATCTTAACTTTACACTGACTGGAATGCTATGAGTGGCAGAGGTTGGGAGGGGGTGATCCAACTAGATTTCCTTGATGGAGACCACCACAGCCTAGGCACCAGGCCCGGTGCAAGGCAATTTGGTGCCCTAGGCAAGATCAGATATTTAGCGCCCCCCCTTCCCACTTGAGCCCTCCCTCCCTCCAGCCCTATGCCCATTATGAAATAAATTTCCCTCCCTGGGAACTGCCGAGCCCCATAGAAAAACTTTGTGGACTTTGAGACTTTTCCTTTGTGTTCACGAGGAAAGCAAAGAGGCAACATCAGCCCAGCTATGCCAGGAACTCCCAAGGGCCTTCTCCTACTCCATATATATGTAAAAGCCTGTCTCCTCCTGCAGGCAGCACAAGGGATATGAAAAAAGGATGTGAGAGAGGTGTGGTGGCGCTACCTGTGAGGAATAGACACAAAAGGGCGTCTTGCAGCCTGTCCTACCTCGCAGGGTGGAGGTGCAGAGACACCGGTTTGACTCGTACACCTTCTGGGTTGCAGGGGGGGGATGCATGTAGTAGAAACATAGCAAAGAGAGAGCCCGTGGATCATCTGGTTCAAATTTAGGAGGGGATTTACGAAACTTGCTACTTCCCCTCCTCTCTCTATCACTTTGTTGCAATATTTCTTTATCAGAATAATGTATATTATCCTGTCTTTCCCTTTACCAGCCTAGTGCTCAAGGCAGACAACAATATTCAAAGTACAGTAAAGAAAACATCAACAGCTCAGGGCACAATCCTAAACACTTTGAGGCAGAAAAAAGCCCCGCAGCTCCCAGCATTCACCAGCCAGCATGGCTGGCTGTTGGAACGCTGGGAGTTGTGGGGCTTTTTTCTACCTCAACGTGCATAGGATTGTGCATGGCTGGCTGGGGAATGCTGGGAGTTGTAGGATCCCCCCCCCTCCAAACACGCATAGGATTGCATCCTAAAACCATTTAAAACCAAAACACAGAAACAGCATGGTAAATAATTAAAACATTGGAGCCCCAGCTAGCTTAAAATACCTTTCCCTCCCTCCCTGGTTGCTGGAAATAACTGCTTTCAGGGGACCTTGAGCTGAGGAACCTGAGGCTCACGCGAGGGAGGGAAGGCGAAGGAGGTGTTTGCAGGTGCATCCTTTAGAGGGAAGGCGAAGGAGGTGTTTGCAGGTGCATCCTTACAGCTGCCCACCAGCCTCCCATCATTGGCCCCTGCCCGCCTCCCCTCCTCCAGTCTGTAGCATTCTCTGCCTCTTTTGATGCTGGTTGTGAGGAGGAGCCTGCCTGCTGCTGTTCCTGGTAACGAGCTGGAGGAGAGAGAGGGAGGGGTGCGCTTCTTTCGCCTTCCCTTCCCCGCCACAGGACATGATTGGTAAAACAAACTTGGTAAAATACGTGATGTATTTTCCCCCCCAAGGCATTTCTGGCGCCTCCTTTAGCCCGGCGCCCTAGGCAGCCGCCTAGTTGGCCTAATGGTAGCACCGGCCCTGCTAGGCACAAAAGAAGGTCCTCTCCCATGTGCCCCATCATACTTCTGAGCCATTGTTCAAGTTAAACTCTGGCTATGTACTTTCTTCTTCTTCTTTTTTTTTTTAAAGATACAGGATAGGAGTTTTCTGTTCAACAATAGTTCCAATTCAAGCATTCACTGCTGGGCAGAGTGAAACCCATCTATTTGTCCTTGATCAAGCGTTGCTTGAATAATGGTCCTTCTAGGCATTTCCAAATTTGAACACACACACACACACACACACACACACACTAAATCCCCAAAGCTCTCCCCTTCTAAAGTCTCCTAAATCTCAAGATGTTTAATTTAGTCACTTTTATATCTCAGAAAATGTGATCCCCCATAAATCCCAGAGCACCTAGGAAGCATTACATGTGCTTTGTCTGATACAAATTTCTTGAATGAATGTCTATCATTTTGTTTCCAATTCAGTTCACATCTGCCATAGACTGAGGAGGAGAAGGAGCTGGACACAAGAACTAGCGCAAAGTGTTCTTGAAGCATTACAAAAGCAAAGGGGGGGGAAACCAGAATTTTTTGGAGATAGTTTTTGCCTTGCCCTGCCAAACTTTTTAATGTTTTCAGAAGGGTTGATTTATTGGGATTGCTTTGGGAGATAGCGCACCAAGCGTCTTCCCTCATAAAATCACAGTGACAGAGAATAATTTTTACATCTTTCAAACTGTCCATTGTGAAAGATTTTTCCATTATGATGAAGGTGTTCAGAGATTTTCAGAGTAATATGAAGTAATAACTCCCTTAAGACCTGAAGTCTGCCCACATAGAAACCATGTGTCTAGAGAGAACTGAACTATTCTTGATTCAACTGGGCAAGTGCTTGTTGAATAAGATTTTTTTATTATGTCTATACTTTTCCTTTTTTAAAATGAAAAGGACAGCAAATTGTTTAGCTCACAATGAGGGGGTTACCCTCCCTATTCCTATGAATCACATTCACAATAGATTATGAACTAAATACTCAAGATCACCTAATGTGGATTGGTTACCCCTGAATACTCTGTAATCATCATGATGCGTTTTCAATAAGGGTGGTTAAGGGGTGGAGACTTTCTCCACCTTTTCAACACATGTTAGCTGCGGTGTAGTGAAACCAGGGCTCACAGGGACACCACACTGGCACTGTGAATAGCAGGGATGCTGATGTCAGCAGCCACCCCACTCAGAATTCCCTCTTCCCTCTGAGTTTATTTTATTTATTTATTATATTATTATATTATATTATATATTATAATATAATATAATATAATATATTATATAAATTATATAATAATTTTTTTAATATAATACATTGTAGTTTAGCTACAATCTCACAGTAGCTGGGGGGAAATGAATTTTCCCAATAACAATATATCCTTCCCTGTTGTAATGCAAACTATTTTGGGGGTCGGCTTGGTCTTCATTGGGCAATTAAGACCCATTAGCTCTACAAAAGACCTGTTCCTGGCGGAGATGAACTGTTAGCACTGATTTGTTGTTAGGGATGTGCACGGAACTCGATCGGGGGGGGGGAGTAAAGTGGGGCAAACTCGCCCCGCTCGACACACACACCCCCCGAGCTCTGTGCGACTTACCTTTCCCGGGCTCGACTCAACTCCCCATGAGAGGAGCTGGGGAAAGCAACTTCCAGGTCCCTGGTGCGTCACTTCCAGGTCCCCGGCCGGTGCTGCATTTTTTACATAAAAACAAAGGTAAACCACCTTAAAACGGATGCAATTTGCTATTTGCGGCAGTTTACCTTGTTTTTTACATTAAAAACGCAGTGCCAGGGACCCAGAAGTGCCACACCAGGGACCTGGAAGTGACGCGTCAGGGACCCAGAAGTCCACCGAGCGCATCAGCTGGTGCTCGGTTGACATGAATCAACACAACTGACTGAATTTTTGGACTCTCCTTGGGAGCATGGCTAGGGGGACTGACATGATAATCTCCTGCATTTCAAAATGTACCACTACACCACTGCTTGTAAGGAATTGATGGGGATTTTAAATCTGTTTTTTTTGTAATTGCAGATATGGTAGAAAGGATGTTACCTATTAATTTAGTATTAATACAGAGTAGAAGGGTGCAATCTTGTTTTTCTTTTCCAGTCAAGTTTATTAATTATGGGGAAAATTAAAAAATCTATACAAATATCTAGATTCATACGGAATTAAAATAAAAGAAAGAAAGCCAACAAATTATGAGCCTAATATAAGATGGATTAAAATGTCTTTGAAAAGAGATATACCCACCCTGGCCCTGCAAAAGACATAGACGGCCAATTTCGGCCATCTAAGTCTTTTGACCCTGCTCATGAGGAGGAGAGGCTAAAGCACTGCCAGGATACATCGTATCCTGGCAGAGCCGGTCTCCTTCCCTCCCTGCCCCCCGGAACACCCACCACACACCAGCTCCAAGGTCAGTCTTCTGACCTCGGAGCCTCAGCCAGTGCAGTTCTTTCTCTGCCGGCTGAGGGCAGAGGGAGGATGCTCCAAATTCAGAGTCCCAGCTCCAACCTTGGAGTGCATTTCTGAGGTCAGAGCTGGGACTCTGAATTATCCTGTGGCCATCTAGACTCTGTCTAGCAGCCATAGGATTGTGTGCTCTAAAAGTCAGAGCCAAAAGTAAATTACTAATTGCTCTACATACAACATAGATAAAACTTGAGCCTTTAAGATAGTTTAATGAAATTGTACATCCCATTACTGAATGAACCAAGACGAGTCATTCACAAATGACTGAAGAACCTTAACTTTCTTGGCATTGCACCATAGCTGATAGTCTGCACATTCAGATTACATTCCAGATCTTATACAAGCAATCATTCAGGGGCACATTCTTGCTTGTGACATATATCCCTGACCCTGTCTCACTTTATAGACAGAGAAATGAGGCACAAAGGTCTGAATATACCCATGGTGGAGAGGGCTTTCGATCCAAGTTCTCTCATGTAAGTACAGCACTCCAGCCCTATTCACTCATTAGCCTTTCAGGTAGAGCACTCACACATGGAGGAGAAGCCTGACCACACCTCCTGGCCCAGCCTCCAATGTTGTTGCTGCACATTTGTTAGAAAAATCTGCCCCGCTAACCAGAGGCCTCTGAAAGATTGCTTTGCTCCTTGTAATGTTACATGCCATCTCCCCCTCCCAGATGTGTTCTTCTGCCGCCAGTCCAAAATGCAACAATTAGAATTTCTTTGAAGCCTAGCAAGGATTGATAAGGAGTTTCAAGGATAGCAAACTCTTAGAATGCCCCATATCAAATCCAGCAGGAGGGAAGGGTGATAAAGCGCTTGGTTAGTATGATCAGACGAATGTGCTTTGTATGACGTGTTCCCATAATTCCCTGCTATAAAATGCGAACCCCATATTTGTTCCTTTGTTCAACTCTTGTTTGTGGCCTGAGCCTCTCGAGTTGGATCTTCTGCGCAGAATAAAACTTTGAAAAACCTCACTCTGGTACAGCTGCTTCTCTTTTTCTTGAGTATTGGCTCTCTGGGAAAGGCCGACTCTTATTTACCCGACTCTTCAGTCTTACAGTCTAAAAGATGTGATACAAAAGGAAAAGGGAGGAGGAGGAAAAAACCAAACTCGGGCACTAGTTCTTAGTTACAAAGAACTTAGTCACCAGCAGATGGTTTGATGTGATGACGCTCAAGATACAAATCAGGGCAGGAAGAGTTTTCACAGTAGTTGTGGAAGAGCTATTTCGGCTATTGAAGACAATGGACTCAAGTAATAACAGATACAAATTGGGCATAGCATATTTAGTTTGGAACATGTGATTTCTGTTCTGGTAATTAGTGGCATTATGAAGAGCTATTCTCCATCCCCACCATAAATTATCTTTGCCCCCATTTTTTCTGGGACATCAGAAACTGCCACAGCTACAGACCTTATGTTAGTGGCAGGGAGTGCTAGAAGTTCTAATGGAAACATCACCTGATTTGCATTTATGTTTTAAGTGGAAGCAAATATGATGATGATGATGATGATGATGATGATGATGATGATGATGATGATGATGATTGCATACTAAGAAAATATGTCTGCATTAGTCAGACATTTTGCTCATACAAAGATGACATACTAATATGGGGGGAAATCATTTTGAGCTGGGTGCTTTTGATGGGTTCTCAAGTATTCATCTGACTTGAAAATAGTTTCAAATGGTTCTGATTGAAAATATTTTAATATTAATCCAGATTTGCACTCTTATATCCACTGGAGAGCCTTGCATTCAGAATGCAATAAAGAAATAATGGCAGAGGGTTAATCATCACCCACAGGACAATATAAGCTTTCAAAGCAGATTAAAAACAAGTTTTCAATTCAGCGTTCTTCTTTTTACCCCTTTTTTTTTTTTTTTTAGTAATAGTTACTAGTGCATCACCTGAAATTAAATTAACTAAGAATCTGTTCTAACACTCTGGTGGATTTAGAGGCTGTACATTGATTTTGCCGAGCATTGACTTGGAACTAACATTTCTCCCCAAACAAGTATCTCATTCTGAAAAGTCCCCTGCAACTCCCCCCCCAAAACATTAATTTATGACTTCTGACCTACTTCTGGAGTCTGAAAATAAAAGGCAATATTTATATCCAGACATTTCAGCTGGTTTTGACCTATAAAGCACCCCATTGTAGTTCTAAGAAAAAAGAACACCCTCTTAGAACCATCCATTTTCCACTTTCAGATTGTAATGGTGCTTAAGACTGCAATCTTAAAACACCTACTGAACACAGGGACTATTGTGAGTAAACACGCATTGACTGAGAGGTGCCTGTTCTAGAGCTACAAACAAATCTCCCTGAAAACTTGTCAGAAGCATGAGTGCCAATTTACACATGCAGAAAAAGAATGTGGTTTAGCCGTCCTCGGTCTGTACCACTTCGGGGTACGAAGGGATGATTGCATGTCTCAGTGCTCCCATGCATACAAACTCCTTGCACCTAGACAACTAGCATGTCAGGAGAATAATCTCAAACCCTTCTTTCTGACATGCATGCTTTTTCACAAGCAAGGGGGTGGGTTGATGTGGGGAACTAGCAGGGGAGGCTGGTGACTCCTATTTCAGTGGGGCTCCTAATCCATTGCACGTTTCATTTGGAGCGTTATAGGAGCTATCCATGGTGCTGAACTCCATCCCCCGAATAAGTTCACCTACCATGGAGCACCGTGGATAGCTCCTATAAGGCTCCAAATAAAACCTGCAATGGAATAGGAGCCCCACTGAAAGTCACCAATCCAAGCGGTATGATCCCAGGAGGACTATATCATGTGCTTTTTCTGACCATGTAGACTGGCCCTAGGGTTTGGGGATCTTTTTAACATTCTTTTAACTGGGCCTGAAGAGGAAAGAAATATGGTGTCCATTTGGCCACACACCGTATCTTCTTCACCACCCACACAATATATTCCCCCTGCTCATAAGATAAAAATAGTATAAGAGACTACGGAAATTTTACTTAATAGGTTTGTGTGATTTCACACAAGTCGCTTTTGAAAAGAATGCACATGCTAATTTGTTCTGACCCTTCAAAATCTTCTTCGGCAGACTCCGCTTTGGTTGCTCTCCTGCCCCATGATTGTGCTAACTTTTATTTCTTTCCTCTGCCAAGGATTTCTTCTCTCCTCACCCCCCTCCCCTGCCCGCCCACAGTCCCCTTACGTCTTTTGTCCCAGACATGGTATCTCATTAGCAGAGATGTCTAGTTTTATGGCACTTACTTCAATTCAACCAAGACTTCCATCTTAACAAGAGTCTCTTCTTCGGAACAAATTATGTTTTTCAAGGACACCTTTATCAGAGGGGGGAAGTTTATACTGCAAGAATTTTTTCTTCTCAGTTTGAGAAGTAACGATACAAGGATTGGCGTGGTGAGGCATGGGGGGGGGGGTACATGGGACTGTTAGAAGGATGGCCGCTTACATATCTCCAAAAAAGAGGAAATGCATCACCAAAAAAGAGGGCATAGATTTGCATGTGCTAATTAATATATAGAGATCCAAATTTAGAAAGAATTGCTATAAATAGAATGTCATAGTGGAGAAAACGCTGCCCACTGTGGATGGGCAACTTCAAGGCCCCCTGGGCTCTGTTTTCTTCTCGTTCTTCTTCTTTACACCATACTTGAACTGAACAGCTTTTCAAATAGAGGATACCTTCAAATACCTGAACTGTCCTCAGACAGCCTTTCAAATAGAGGACTGTCCTCTGTAAAGAAGGACACATGGGCACACTAAAGGCACAATCCCATGCATGTTTAGATGGGGGGGGGAAGTGCTACAACTCCCAGCATTCGTTTTTCTGTCTAAACATGCATAGGATTGTATCCTTGGTCTGTTACTAAATTCACCCAGTTCTTAACAGTACTTAATTTCAAAGGTTATTTATTTATTATTTAGCTGTAGTATTTTTATGCCACTCCTCAGCCAAAATGGATCCCAGAGCAGCTTACATATAATCAATTTAACAAGAATATATATATTCTTGTTAAATTGATTATATGTAAGCTGCTCTGGGATCCATATATATATGAGAGAGAAAGGCCAGGTAAATATATATGGATATATTTACCTGACCGTTCAACTTTAAAAGGGAGAGGCCTGGGAGCTCATTCTGTTCCTGACTCCCAGCTGAGCAGGAGCACAACAGGAGAGAGGCTCCAGCTGTTTTCGGGGCTGTGATAAGCGGGCAGGCTCCCAGAGAGCGAGCGAACAGAGCGAGCGAACAGGGAGAGCAAACAGGAGTTTGGCAGCGGAGGTCAAGGGAGAGGTCCCTAAGAAATTTTCTAGGAAGACAGAAACATAAAGGGAACAGAGCACTATGGAAGGAAAGGACTCTGCAGTGGTGGTGACCTGCAATGGGTGTGCAATGTTTGTTTTCCTGCCGGAGATCAACATGGCCTACACGTGCAACAAGTGCAAGCTGGTCACGCTGTTGGAAGAAAAGGTCAGAGGACTGGAGCAGCAAGTGTCAACCCTTAGGAGCATAAGAGAAAGCGAGGAGTTCTTAGACAGAACGGTGGATCTACAGCACCAAAGTACAGTACAGGAGCCAGAAGGGCAACGGCAGGATGAGGCGGAGTCAGAGACTGCAGGGGCAAGGGAAAATAACGTAGGGGGAACTCCCTGGAAAAGGTTGACTGTTAGGAGCAGAAGAACTACAAGACATTCTGCGCCTGTGGAAGCAGTGGAGCTATGGAACCGCTTCCATGTACTTGAGGACGAGAGCAGAGGACAGCCTGCAGAGGACGGATTACCGGGCACTCAACGTGACAGCGAGCAAGAGGCTGAGGATCAGTCAAGTGGAGGCAATCAATCAAACCAAGGCCTACAGCAAGAGAAAGAGAAGAGTACTCGTAGTGGGAGACTCCCTCCTGCGGGGGATCGAAGCCAAAGTATGTCGCGAAGACCCATGGACTCGCCAGGTGTGCTATCTCCCCGGGGCACGGATTAAGGATGTGACAGAGCAGCTGCCGAGGCTCATACAGCCCACCGACATATACCCCTTTCTTCTCTTCCACGTGGGTACAAATGATACTGCCAAGCGGAGTTACAAAGAAATCACAGCAGACTTTGAAGAGCTGGGAAGGGAACTCAAGAACATTGGGGCCCAGATAGTTTTCTCATCCATCCTTCCAGTACTTGGAAGAGGCATAGAAAGGGAAAGAAAAATACTCCGAGTGAATGACTGGCTATGAAGGTGGAGCCGACGTGAGGGATTTGGATTCTGGGACCACGGGCTACACTTCCTGGAAGATGGACTGCTGGCAAAGGATGGGTTGCACCTCACAAGGACTGGGAAGAATGTGTTTGGCCACAGCATGAGGAACTTAATCAGGAGGGCTTTAAACTGAATCCAACAGGGGAGGGAGACATAAACTCGGGGGTACCAATGGAAGAAGGCCTCTATGCCACAGTGGAGAGAACAGCTCCAGCAGTGCCCATTGATAGTCTACCACAAAATGTAGGGGGAAAGTCGGGACTATAAAGCACATAGTCTTCGATGTCTCTATACTAATGCCCAGAGTATGGGCAACAAACAAGACGAACTTGAACTCTTGATACATGAGGGCAAGTACGACTTGATAGGGATAACTGAAACCTGGTGGGATGACTCCCATGACTGGAATACAGCAATTGAAGGGTATAACTTGTTCAAAAGAAACAGAAGCAACAGAAAGGGAGGTGGAGTTGCACTGTATGTTAAAAATACGTATCTCTGCACAGAGATACAGGAAGAGGAGCTTGGCAGCCCCATTGAGAGCATCTGGGTTAAAATAAAGGGGGCAAAGAATAAAACGAACATGGCGGTTGGAGTCTACTACCGACCACCCAATCAAGGAGAAGACGAGGATGGAACTTTTGAAAAGCAAATTGCCATTGTTTCAAGGAGGCACGATGTAGGTAGTAATGGGTGACTTCAATTTCCCTGATATCTGTTGGGAGACTTATTCAGCCAAACATGGCCCCTCCAAGAAATTCCTGAGCTGTGCTGCTGATAACTTCCTCCTACAGAAAGTGGAGGAAGGAACTAGAGGATCGGCTATCCTTGACCTGATTCTAACCAACAGAGACTAGTTAGTGGATAAAGTGGCAGTTTCAGGGAACTCTGGGGGAAAGTGACCATGTTATACTTGAGTTCTTGATTCTAAGGGGAGCAAAAGCTGAGTGTAGCCAAACACGTACCCTGGATTTTAGGAAAGCCAATTTTAACAAACTCAGAACAATGATTAGTGACCTGCAATGGGTGTGCAATGTTTGTTTTCCTGCCGGAGATCAACATGGCCTACACGTGCAACAAGTGCAAGCTGGTCACGCTGTTGGAAGAAAAGGTCAGAGGACTGGAGCAGCAAGTGTCAACCCTCAGGAGCATAAGAGAAAGTGAGGCATTATAGGCCCCTTTCAACTCTACTTTTCTATGATTCTATGAGTCTATGTAATGGCAAGAGGAAAGGGGGTGGCTCGTTTAGGCCTATTCGGCCTGTGGTATGTCAGAATCAGTGTGAGCTTCTCTCTGTCAGTGTTCTCAGAGGAAAGCATGTGGGAGTTAAGTTACTCCCATCCAGCGGCTAGCTTCAACCTTTACAGGGAAGGAAGCTGGCAGATTCTCTGTGAGAACCTAATAGAAGGGGGGGGGCGTTCAGAGATGTCACACAGGTTGAAGCATCAGCTCAGGAGGGCAGAATGGAGACACCCTTTTTTGGGCAGGGGCCTCATTGATGGGCTAAATCACTTGTCAGTTAGTTATTCAGGAGGAGGGTTATCACAGCCACACCTTCACTTTTAAGCAGATGCCCAGGCTGGGAGCCTTTGTTAGGCACATTCACATTTTTACTGCCCCAAATCCTTTCTGTTTGGACTTACTACCATCTGAGCCTCTTGAAGCACTCGACACATGGACCTTCCTTCCAGTTTGGACCCTTGTGTCTCTGAACTTTGTATTGTTAAGAACCTGCTATGGAAAGTATTGTTGTACCTTTCATTGGCCTTGAATTCTTGTTTGCTATAGATTATGTATCTTCAGCATCGATCCCCTCTGGCTTGAACTGATCCTGCCTGGTGGACCTTTCTATTCCTGGACCCATGTAGTGTGGAGGAGACACCAAAGTGGAATCTATGCTCATCAAAATCTCTGCATCTCTGGACTTACTCTTCTACCTATGTCTTGACTCTTGGATTTGATAGGCCTTGATCCATGTAGCATGAAGGTTCCAATGAAGATTTCAAAGTTGGACTAAATCTCTGCAGGTGAGAATTTGTTTAGGTCTTTTTTCTGGAACTCTTGTCTTTGATTGCCTGGGATGGCTTATGCCACTGCCAGGAATCATTCAAGCCCCTGCCCTGTATATGGAAACCCTTGTCTTGGATTGCCTGGTATGGATTACTCCAGGAACCTTTTGAGCCCCTTGCCCTGGATTCTGAGCCACAGAGATTGCAACAGGGACACAGAGTTGTATGGATCTCTGACACAGTTATAGTTATTAGCTTTGGATTGTCTGGGAATTACTTATGGAGCCTATAGCTAATTTGCACAAGCTACTGTATATGATTTATGAAAACTGTAAACCATTAAGCTTTTATCTTGGGATTTGCTACAATAAAAAGTCTCACTGATTTGGGGTGTCATGTGTCAGAATGCCAGTGTGTGTGCTTGAAGGATTGGGCCCATGACAACTGGTGGGCCAGGATCCACAAGAAAGTCATGACCTGACATTATGGGTCACACCAGCATTACCACCACCATTTTCTTTGTGTGGTTTAACTTTTAAAAAAAAAAATACAGGCAAGAAAGAGAATTATCAGATGCAAAAGAGGACAAAGGCTCCTGTCTGTTCCCATGCAGCTCTGCTTGGAGGTTGAGCTTACCCATACATGTGGTCTAGAGTTCACAGCTATAGCTGACCAGTTTTTATTGGGCAGAACCATAGATCAATGGTAGAAAACATACCAGGGGTATGAACATTTCTCCTAAAGGGGGCAAATGTGACAAGCTAACTTCTTTTGGTATAGATTCAAAAGTCAAGGATCCTATCCTAATTTCCAGGCTTTCCACTTAAATAGTACTCCCCATGGCGGTTCAGTCCATTTGTTATGAGAGTGGTGGAGAGTCTTCAAAAGGTGTGCCACTGCATTATTCTGAAGACGCATCCCTTTTCTGATGGCAAATTCCATTCATTTTGATACCCTTAGCCTTCGTGCAGCATGGATCACTCATGCTAGCCCCTGGCATCAGGCATGCTACTGGCCCCACCCCTAGGCATCCACATGTTGGCATAGACTGTCTACATTGGGAAAGCCTACACTGCATGATCAGCAGTTCTAGTCATGTGGAAGCCTACACATGAGCAGACTTCCCCAATACATACGGTGTTACTATGCGATCGTATTTTATGGTTTTAAGCTTTGTCTTTAAAATGCCCAGACAGTTTTTGCTAATGGGCAGTGTAGAAATGCAATCAATAAATAATCAATCAATAAAAATAATAAATAAATAAATACGGACAGTCCATGCCAATGCATAGACACTGACTTGGCACATTTTATTTTTATTGATTGATCCGATTTCTACCCCACCTCTCTGCCAAGAAATGGCACTCAAGGCAGCTTACCAAAACAATTCAAAATAGATTAAAACAATAAAACACATTAAAAAACACATTTCCCTTGTCATGGGAACTCATATACACACATATATATTGCTTTGAAAGTGAGTTCTTTTGTTTTTCACATATGGTTTGTTGTTGTCAAGCAGGATTTAAAAGAAAAAGAATCAAGTGTCAAAACATTCAACAGTGTGTTTCTCCCCCCCACCCCAATACGACACAAAAACAAATGCAAAGGAACAAATGGGGGTTCTATCTGATGGATTTATTACACAGTATTTACTATTTGGGTCGCAAGTCGGGCAAGAAGCGTCACTAACATTTACACTCGTGGTTATCAAGCTTTGCCCATCCTATATTGACACATCTACCAAGAAACTGCTGCATGCCTGCCAGGGAATCCCACAATGCAAACAGCCATTTGGGAAGATTATTTGGAGGGTTAAGCCCCCATCTCCCCCACCCCACCCTGCAGTTCCTCCATTTATTTGTTTTTTAAGCACTTTGTTACATGCAGTTCCTTGCGTTGTATTGCTTTCCCCTCACCAAGCCAAACGAGCCCAGCACAGTCAGTGTTCCTCTCTGCAGCTAACGTATTACAGGGGAAGGCCAGTAATACTGGGCAAGCCGTCTTTCGCTAACTTTTTATTTAGTCCAGTTTACTTTCATCAATACTATACCCCACTTTTCTATTAAAATAATAATCAAAGTGGCTTACACCGAAAAATAGGACAATACAACAACAGTACACACAACAAAAGTACAATAAAATGGCACATTTTATTTTTATTGATTGATCCGATTTCTACCCCACCTCTCTGCCAAGAAATGGCACTCAAGGCAGCTTACCAAAACAATTCAAAATAGATTAAAACAATAAAACACATTAAAATACAATTTTAAAAAAACATAACAACTAAAGAATGAAAACAGCATCCAAACCAACAGATGCACTTACAGGCCAAAGGCCTTCTTGAATAAAGTGGTCTTTGCTTGCCGGTGGAAAGACAGCAGAGAGGGGCTGAACCTCGCCTCCCTTGGGAGGGAGGTCCACAGCCTGGGAGCAGCTACCAAAAAGGTCCTCTCGTGCATCACCACCATACATGCCTCTGAAGGCAGCAGTCTCGAAAGAAGGGCCTCTCCAGAAGATCTTAAGGACCGGGCAGGCTCCAATAGGAGAATGCAAATGCAGTCTTCAGGTAGCCTGGTCTTGGGCCATATAGGGCTTTATAGGTCATAACCGGCACTTTGAATTCTGCCCAGAAATAGACCTGTAGCCAATGAAGGTGCTGTAACAAGGGAGTCACATGCTGCCTGTAACTGGCCCTGGTCAACTGAACTGTGTGGCTGCAGCATTCCAGACCAGCTGAAATTTCTGAAAAGCCCTATTACAGTTGTCCAAACAGGATGTAACTAAGGCATATGTGTCATGCCTCCACTTGAGGAGTCCTCATCTGAGGAAGAGCTTGACTCACCTGACTGCAGGGATGCCCTGGCTCCTGAGGATGAGACAGAAACAGGAACACAGGAGGGAGACATTCTGCCAGGGGATGAAGAGACACAGGGCCCTCGAGGGTGAATGAGGGGAGTCTTTCCCCTCCACAGGCAGAGCTAGAGATGGGGAGACCACCCAGCCCCTGAGAACTCCGCCACTTGAAAAGAAGAACGCAAGTCTTCCCTCTCGGGCGGAGTGCCAGACTAGCATGCCAGGCCTGTGTAATTAGCTGCAGCTGGGAGCATGGGCATATCCAGCCAGCTCCTGGATTACCAGCATGTCATTAAAGTTGCTGAAAACAACATCTGACCCTGGCTTCTGCACCTCGGACCTTGCTCTTGACCCCTTGCCTAGACTTCCATGTATGACTTTGGACTGAGCCCCGACACCAATCCTCTTGTGATTATTGGCCTATCTTACTGGCTTACTTCTACTCTGGAACTGACTCTGACCATCCTGTACCTTCCTCCTGGAAAACTTCACACTGGTATACAAGACAGCCTTGACGGACCATTTTATTACAAGCTTATCTATAATTGTGAGATAGCTGGCTGAGTTCCCAGCTGGACTGCCACCTGACAATTGAAGCCGGCAGTAAACAGGACAATACTGTGGCCAGATCAGACATCTTCAGGAACGGGTGCAGCTGGCCTCAGCTGTGCAAATGCAGTCCTGGCCACTGCCGAGACCTGGGCATACAGGTTCAGGGCTGAGTCCATAAGCACACCCAAACTGCGAGCCTGAACAATTAAAATTAAAAGCAAGAAATACCAATAATCAAAACAATAACAGGCAGCGGTACTAAAACTTCAGCGGAAATATAATAAAACCGCAAGTCATTGATTCAAAGCTAGTCTGAATTTTAAAAGTCATTACTATCCACTGAAAGGTGGGAAGAGGGGGATCCTGGCAGATCTCCATTGGGTCAGGGTCCCACACTCATGGCAACACCACTGAGAAGATGCTATCTCTTACACCTGCCTGCCTGACTTCATGCATGGATGGGACAAAACTCCGAGCCTCCAAGACTGATCGTAAAGGCCAAGCAGGTTCATATGGG
Organism: Shinisaurus crocodilurus; assembly: GCA_021292165.1. Taxonomy (NCBI): domain Eukaryota; kingdom Metazoa; phylum Chordata; class Lepidosauria; order Squamata; family Shinisauridae; genus Shinisaurus; species Shinisaurus crocodilurus. The sequence goes on from CM037878.1 coordinate 29,883,544, forward strand.
AACCAGCATTTCCTTCATTGGCCCCATGTAGGAGTTCACCTGCAACACGAGTAGAGCTAAACTTGGGGCTTACCTTTCCCCAGCTGCATTATAGATCTTTGTGCATTCAGCAGGAAGATCTGAATAGATCTCTGTAACCGCATTCCACTGAATGCACTTATAGCATTCAGGGACGGTGCTACCATTAGGCCAACTAGGCAGCCGCCTAGGGCACAGGGCTAAAGGGGTGCCAGAGGGCATAGGGCTGGAGGGAGGGAGGGCTCAAGTGGGAAGGGGGGGCGCGCTAAATATCTGATCTTGCCTAGGGCACCAAACTGCCTTGCACCGGCCCTGATAGCATTCCAAGAACTGGAAACCTTACCTTATCAGGGTTTCTGATCACGGGAGCTCTGTAAACACATTCAGCCAAACACAGTTACAGAGCCAAACACATTCGTGCTGAATGTGTGAAGATCTAAAAGGCAGCCAGCATGCTGGGACATTGTAGGGTAGGGCTTCTGTGCATGCCCATATCCCCTACACAGTTTAGCCCTACTCAGATGCAGGCAAACGCCTGCATAGGGCTAGTGTCTTTCTCCAGGAAACAAATCTCTGATAAGCCTTTGAGGAACCCCAGGGTTCCTCAGAACAATTTGAAAATCATTTGGAAGAACCAAACTAGGCAAGATTCAAGTAGTATGGGAACAGTCTCCCAACATTTTTTTTTTCTTTACTGAAATGCATGTATGAAGGATGAGGCTGTAAGTGTAATCAGAGTGGTGGAGAAGAGGATGTAACCCTTTACACAATGAAAAACAGAACCAGCTGTGTAGACAAAAAAAAAGTATATTCTAATGGGAAATTAAAAGATTTCCAATTAAAATATATATTTTCATCTACACAGCTGTACTGTTACTGCTTTTCCCCCCCGTATATTCTTTTCACAGCTGTTGGATCCCTTTAGTTGCTTCCAGGAGTTAACCCTTTCCCCACAGGCTGATTTGCCAACTTTGTCCCCACCCCATGCAGAAAAAATTACAGGAACTTTAAGAAAGTTCAGTGGGTTACTTTGTTAAAGTCTGTAGAAAATAAACAAAGTTTCAACTTACAAGTATTTTAATTTCATGTGTGGTTCATCTCAGTAACTCTCCCTATTTAAGTTGGTTGACATTTCAAATTCCGCGATTAAGCACAGTAAAACTACAACCCCAGGGATGAACAGCCAGGAGAAGTGGTCTTTAGTTAAAGGTCAGGCTAAACTCAGCAACAGATATTTTAAAATGTTGCTGATTGAAAGTGACCCTGTGATCAGATTCCAATGTAGCCCTTTCAGACATTCAGGGTGCAATTCTATGCAAGTTTAGACAGAAAAAAGACCTACAACTCCCAGCATGCCCCAGTCAGCTGGCTGGGGCATGCTGGGAGTTGCAGGCCTTTTTTTCTGTCTAAACATGCATAGGATTGCGCCTTTAGTGAATACATGGAACAGGGGAAGACTGCTCACTGTCCCTTCTCCCAACAGCAGGGATGTATGGATTTTGTTACATCCGTTCCGTCTGTGTATCATGGATTGTCACAGGCGTCTTTCATACCATCATCTGCTCATTGACAGAAATGGGTTTTATGTACAATGAAATTTCATTCATTTGCAAATGTGCATTTGATTTGAACAAGTGTGCAGTAGTGCTAACGTGCACTTCCTCAAGTGTGCATTTGCAAACAAACAACATTGTGCAAATGCCTCCAAAAGGTTTTTAAGAAAAATGGTCCTCAGGTCCGTGGAATCCACATGACATGGAAAAAGCCGGTCTGCTCTGGTATCTGCAGGTTAGATTCATAGAAATCCAAACTCATTTGAATCTGTTGCATATTTCCCCCAACATCCCTACCCAACATATACACATTTCATCTGATTCTCTGTACAGATCCTATGCGCATACAACAGGTTTTGTAGCTCAGACCCCCTCCTCTGCTTGTATTTAGGTTCCTGGGCCAGTGACTTTTCTTTTAGCCTCACCCATTTGCCTTCTGAGAAATGAGTGTTTTGTGACTGGCCATGCCCACCCTGGTACCCACTTTGTGAGGCTACCCATGACACTTCTCAAAGTTCCAAATGTGCCCACTAACACCCCCAAAATTAGGTGATATAAAACTACTGCTGCATTTTTGAACTAATTAAAGCTTCCAGACCATCTTCAGTGGTAGCCCATGTACAACGCATTACAGTACTTTAAACCGGATGTCACCAATGTATGGATTACTTAAGCACTATATGGAAAAGCATCTAATGAACATAGTGAGCAAGAAAGTAGATAAGTAAATAATGTTATACAGAGTATAATTTTTGTGGTGTTGGGTTTTTTTTTCCAGAAAGTTGAAGGTGGGGTGATAAAGCCATCATTGTAGACTTTTTAGTGCTACTGAATATGCATGACCAGAGATTAGAGTGGACCAAAAGAGCTGAGTGAGTGCAACACAAGCAATCATCCCATCCTGAACTTTCTTAGAGCCAAACTGCACTTTACTTTAAATGCATTATTGCATTTAATGTGACTGGTTTTTTAAAAACAAAGATAGATGCGATGGAGATGGGAGATGACCCAATCAGAAAAGGAAAATGGTGGGCAGATAAGGTGGGAGTTTTATAACCCTTCCCCCCACCAGGTCATGATGGAAATCCTGCCCCCAAGCTCTTATTTGCAATAGGAAGATCACACACACACACACACACACACACAGAGGATAGCTATTTAAAAAAACACCAGCCATATTAAAAGCAATAAAGCATTTAGCATAACATGTACTTTGGCCCTTAAAGTCCTGAGTCTGCCTCCAACTCAGACTAGTTGAACAAGAGTTCCTGAGGACTGACTTTTCTTCCTGTGAAACCAATGAGACCTCTACTGCTTCATACAGCTAGTTCTGGATGCTTCTCCGTATGAAGTATAATTCCTAATATAGGTTGTATATGCTAATGACCAAATTTTTGTCTAGATTTGTTTACACCATCTCTAATTATATACCAGCAATTTGATACCAGAAAAATCAATCACAGCAGTGGATTGCAGCTTTTGGATTCCTGATTAACAACGCAATTATTATAATTGGCCACATTCTGCTATTTGCAACACGTATTTGACTGGACTTCCCATTTTTTCCCATTTGGGCATACTTTTTTTAAAAAAAAAAGGAAGAAAGAAAATGTTTTTTTTTTCCTTTTAAGCCTCCAAAAAGAACTCTCTATCTACTGCTGCAAGAATCCAGCTTACTCAGATAGATAGAGAGTTCTTTTTGGAGATAATAGCCGAAATTATGGAGGGATCTCACAGTTCAATGGTAGAGCACATGCTTTGCATGCAGAAGTTACCAGGTTCAGTCCTGGACATTTCCAGTTAAAAGAATCATGCGGCAGAGGAGGTAGCAGACCTTTGCTGCAGACACTGGAGAGACACTGTCAGAATAGACAATACTGGGTGAAATAGTCTGATAGGGCCTAAGGCAGGTTCCTATGTTCACAGCAGAGTAATCCCATACAGGTCTACTGAGAAGGTCAATGAGTTCATCTGGGTTCAGTGAGACTTACTCACAAATAAGTGGGTATAGGATTGCAGCTGAAATGCAAATCCCCCATCAGCTAAGGAGCGCCGTGGCCGTGCCTCTGGCATGTCCCTACCTCTCAGGAGGAGCCTTGTACAGCTGTACTGTATACAGAGGGCATCGAGTCCTTATCCTAGGCTGGCCACTTGCATAGCTCCAAAAAAAAGAGGACATGCTATCACCAAAGAGAGAGAGAGAGAGAGAGAGAGAGAGAGAGAGAGAACATAAATTTGCATAAAATGTGCATATGTTAATTTATATGTATATATCCCATTTTAGAAAGAATTACACCACCATAGTAGGGAAGACTATGACCAGATGACCTGTGTGCCTGCCCTGCTCAGTCTGCTATCCAGGTGCTAACTGTTGATGGGCAGCTTCAAGGCCCCCTCCCTGCTCTCCCTTCTTATGATTATCTTAAACCAGACTTGAACTGGAAAGTTCTTCAGATGGAGGACTGTCCTCTGATAGCTTTCAAATAGAGGACTGTCCTCTGTAAAGTAGGACACAGGGCCACCCTATCTTACCCACTGGCTGTTCCTGATCTCCAGCCACTGAAGGTCAAGTCTGCAGAGGTTCTATGAAACCTAGACATCAGTCCATGACCTGCAACTTCCATTTTTCACGAATATGTATTGAACGTACAAAGCCTACATGTGTTGATGTGTGTGTGCCGTTAGACCGCCAATGCACAGAAGGTGGGCTTGGCAAGGAGGCTGGGCCAGAAGGCATGATCTCAACCCAACAACAACACATAAGCTATATCAGTTCAGTTACCAACTGCACAGGGCCAGAATTTTCCGAGAGAAATGAGATAACAATTGTAAAATACTATCTATCTACCTTCATCGTGTGCTCTAGAAATGATTCATAATAATCTTATATCTGTTTCTCATACTGTTGTGATACTTAGTGAGACACCGCATACAAAAACATGAAGCTCTTGTTCTGAATCTTGGTTTTCTGTTCTAAAAACAGACAAAATGAGATCTCTTCCTCAGCCTGCCATGGGTTGTTATTAAAGGGAAAATAGGCATTGTAATGCACAGTTGGCTGGAATGAGAATCACATCCATGTATCAGGATACAGCTCAAGTCAGTCTTACTTTTCTTTTCCAAGTCAAAAGAGGGTGTCTTGGAAGAGCTGGCAAGCTGCAGTCTTGGTATGGCTGGTAGAATTAATGATTAAGGATGCCAGTGCCTTTGGGATTCAAACATCTTGCCAGTGTGCTTGCTTCAGTGTCCCTGTTAAGACACACATTGCCTGTTCTCCTTTAAATAAACTGGTTCTTTTAAAGATACTGTGGCCCAAGCAGCTTTCAACCCATGGGCTGCTGCAGGGTGCTGGGCCACAGTATTGAACCGTTTTCAGACTAAGGGCTTTTCTACATGAGGCTCTTAACCCACCACTTTACCAAGCTTCTGCTTCTGGATTCTTTGCGAGATTAAGACTGGCTCCTTTACACATGTTTTTTTTCTCCAGAGTTTTTCTTTCTCTGCCTTTCTATACGTTCCATTACACAACCACTAGGTGGCACTGTGCTATAGCAGAATTGCATAAATACATTAGGGTTCCATGCCACCATTCACAGATAATACCAGACTTTTCTCAATCTAAAAAAAAGCCATAGTAATGGTTGCAAAGAACGGGAGAGGCCCTGGAGGATGACGATGTTGTATAAAGCACCTGCAAACTACCATGAGGAATAACAAGCGCACAATCAATGCCTCATGTAGAAAGGCTCTAAGGGCCAAATTCCATTTCAGAGAAGCTCTTGGGAGCTGCATTTCAATGGTCAGTGGGGCTGAAGGCAAAAGGGATGGGGCCAAAAATATATCATCATCATCATCATCATCATCATCATCATCATCATCATCCTCATCATCGCATATTTTAGCTTAAAGCTCTTCCTGTCCGTAACTAAGCCTTAGGGAAGGCATTTCAACCTTTAGAATAAGGGGGGGAGTGCAGAAAGGCTGGAGAAACACCAAATGATTGGGGAAAGGGGGTGGGGAGCAGGGGAAGGGGTATAGCCATCTGAGGACCCCTGGGAGGCCGGATTGAGACCCCACAAAGGCCAGATTGGGCCTCCAGACCTGAGGTTCTGTACCCCTGCAATAGACAGTCTGTGCCATCAGTGCTGATCCCATGTTCAGAAGAAGTATGGAGCCTGAATCGAGACTGCCTCTTCCCCTCCCCATGCAATGGATGCTCTAAAGGCACACAGCACTTTTGTAACCCAAGAATGTGAGAAATGACCCCAGTATCTGAAGCCTCTTTTGTCTCGGCAACACCATATTGTGTTCTTCACTGCCAGTGCTTTTTAGATATATTAAGCTCCAAGTCAAGGCAAAGGACATTTCGATGTTAGGAGTCCCCTTTTTTCAAATGATTTCAGATGTCTGCGCATCCCATTTTCCCATCTATTTCGTTGCCTTTTTAGTCTGCTGTAGACCAAGATTGCCCTCTGCTGGTGCTTTCTTACTCTAGTCTTTACTGTCACATAAGAACAATGCAAAGTGATACAACTGGAATGTTCTACTTGAAGATGTTCTTGCACAGTTTAATATTCCCATTTGCAGTACTCCAAAAATGACAAAAAAATATTCAGGTTTTGTTAATGTGACATGAATCAGAGCATTTCAGGTGCCAGCCTTAGCACATACCACATTGCAAAATGCATGATGTGAGAAAAGATACTAAGGGCACAATCCTCAATCCTGTGCATGTTTAGACAGAAAAAATGTCCTACAACTCCTAGCATTCCCCAGCCAGCTATGCTGGGAGTTGTAGGACGTTTTTCTGCCTAAACATGCACAGGATTGCACCCTAATCTAGTGTTCTGAATTGCTGCTAGGGGCTGGAATATAAATACAGATCAATATAATTTAAGGTAGAATTCCTCTAAATGACATTAAAAATTTTGGACAAGAAAAAAATTGGACAGTGTAAATTGAACATGAGGATGTAGGATTTGGTGGCTGAATTGTAAAAAGACTAAGCAAGTCTGGGTTTGATCAGAGCCCACCTGAAAACTATATTAACACCAACTGGAGCTGCATGGGAGAAAGGAGGGATATAAATTCAATAAATAAGTAAATTTGAACACAAGAGGAACAAACTAAGGTTGATGAAGAGTCTTGTGTCACCTTAAAAACTGACGAATTTATTGGGGCATAAGCTTTCATGGACAATGTCCACTTCCTCAGATACATGAAGTGTTAAACTCTAGTTGGCAGATTTCTAGATACATGTTTGGGGGGTTTCATATATTTCATAGATCATAGAGTTGGAAGGAGCCTACAAGGCTATCGAGTCCAACCCCCTGCTCAGTGCAGGAAACTAGAGGAGGGATCTCCCATCCAAGTAATAACCAGGCCTGACCCTGCTTAGCTTTCCACGCTCAGACAAGCTGAGCCAGCATAAGGCACAGGCCTGATCATAAGGCCAGAGGGAATTGAAATCCAAGAAGTACAGACAGTGATAACTGCCTTAAGAGTTGTCATTCATAAAATGTAATTGGGTGATAACACAGATATCATTGCATCAGTGAGCAGATTAACACATGTAGTGTGACTTTTTAAAAAATAAACTTTGTCCTTTTCAAACCACAGGAAATAATGCTGAGTCTCTTGTTGAATTGTGCTTCAACAATTTCACATTGATATCTGTCTTGAAGTTCCTTTGTTCAAGATTATAGGCTTGAGATCATTGACAGAGTGTCCTGTGAGGTTGAAATGTTTTTGAACATAGCCATTTCTGATTTGTGTTCATTTATTCTTTTGCATAGAGACTAGCCTGTTTGCTTTATGTAGAATGCAGTAGCGTATTGCTGGAAAATGATGGCACATATCACACTGGAAGATGAGCAGGTGCATGGACCCCTGACATTGTGCATGGCACTGTCAGGTCCTGTAACAGTGTTGCCAGAGTAGATACAGGGACAGATATCTCACTCACATTTCCCAATCGGCCTCTTTCCCAAAACAATTGAGGCACAAGCCATCCTAGCATGGGTGAGGCACCTGCACACCAGTGGTGCATGGTATGACTTAATAAAGCCCCGTTTCCCCTTCTTTGGTGCAGACACATGCAGCGCACTGAACCATTACAGCAGGGGTGTTGAACCTCTTTCAGCCCGAGGACCAAGGTCAGTTTCAGAGAGGCTCGCAGAGACTGCATTGCAGTGGTGGGTGGGGCTGAATGCAAAGAGGGCAGGGCCAAAGGCTAAAGGGATGGGACCAAAATACCAAAAACACCAGCCTATTTTAGCTTAAAGCTCTTATTCAGTGGTGTTCACAAACCTGTGGGGGGGGTTGCCTCTCCGGCACCTCGCCTCTCCGTGGTGGCAGCCCCCCTGCCTCGATCTTCTGAGTGGCACGGAGCAGTTCTCTGCGCCGCTCGAGCCACCGGCGTTGGTCCCATCGCGTCACATCCAGCCCCAGAAGTGACGGGACGGGACCCTGCGCAGGCGCAATACGCCACTGGAAAAAGGTAGGCCTGCGCAAGCCCCGCGTGGACGTGAGCGGGGCCGATTTCTGCCCACTACGCCCATGCGAGGTGAGCAGTTACATCCCTACTATTGCCAGTAACTCAACCTTAGCAGAGGCATTTCAACCTTTTAGAATGCAGGGGGGGGATATCGAAAAGCCAGGAAACTACCTGTGAAGTGGTCAGGGAAAAGGTGGTGGGGCCAGGGAAAGGGGGCTTAGCCATCTGGAGTACCCTGGAGGGTCAAACTACGACCTGAGGCAGGCTGGATTTGACCTGCAGGCTGTAGGGATGTACCAACTTTGTTAAATCCGTTTCATCTGCATTTCGGAGATTGCCAGATGCTTTTTGTTCCTTCATCCACTCATTGACAGGATCAGATTTTGTGCAAATGCATTCATATGCATTGGCGCAAATTTGCACTTGTGCAAATTCATACCTTCAGAAATACACAAATCCCCCCAAAATGCACATTTTCACTCTTTAGTCTATAGGTGGGGAGAATGCACATTTCGGTCAGTGTTTTTTTAAAAATTTTCATATTGTCCTATAACTAAATTTGCATAAATTATGGGGGGGGGATTTAAAACTGGTCCACAAGACCATGGAATCCATATGACTCGGGAAAATGCAGTCCACTGCAGAATCCGCAGGTCGGATTCATAGAAATCCAAACTCAGTTGAATCAATCGCAGATTTCTCCGACATCCATAGATTCAAGACCCCTACAATTCAGGGATCGAATGGTCTGAGCATGGGGATTCTAAGAGTTGTAGTCCAATCCTTCAGGTTGGGAGAGGCTGCTTAAGAAACACCAGGACCGGTGCAGGGCAGTTTGGCACCCTAGGCAAAGTTATATTTAGCACCCCCCCTCTCATGCCGGGGGGGCTCCAGAGCAAAGCAGCTGGGAAATGCCTGCTTGCCCAGCGCCCGCCCCCCCGGCCGCCGGCCGCCTCCGGCAGCCGCTTTCCCCGTTGCCAAGCCGGCCTCGCCCACCACACAACATCTTCGGACCGGTCGCCACCGCCACGCACGCTCCTGACCCGGCCTAGCTCCGGGTGCCGAGGAAAGCCGAGCACGACCCCGAGCCCGCCCGGCGCCCGCAATCCCCCCCGCACTGACCTGGTGGTGCCTTTGTCTGCGAGGCGGGGCAGGAGCGCACCAGTGGCGAGGAAGAGTCGGCCGGAAGGAGCGCAGCGTTTCTGCGCCCTCTTCAGCCACGCGCCCTAGGCAGCCGCCTAGTTTGCCTAGCGCTAGCGCCGGCCCTGAAAAACACTGATCTGATCCCAAGCTGTGTCACTTGTTGCGTACGTCGATAAGTCCCTGGTCACTTGATTGGTCACTTAACTGTTGGACATTGGTGTAAGGTTGAAAACAATTATAGATTTGATTGCCAGCTCTCCCACAGAGGGAAGAATATCAGAATCACCAGAGTTTCTACATTAAAAATGTCAAGATATGGAAATTTAAAGTGACCCATTGATTCTGTCCGAGCTAAACAGAAAGCTGCTTATAAGGCTGAAACCATGGGAATGAAATGCCCACAGACAACCACTTCTGAGAACATTCAGTATAGCATGTCTGTGTCCTGCTATGGCTGGATCAGGCTCAGCATTAGGTTTAAACTAAGGGGCAATCCAAAAGCAAGTCAATAAACAGACAATGCTCAAAGGCACAGTTTTACCAGGCAAGAGAGAGCATTCCAAACGAGAGGTCTGAAGAACAGCCAAGGACAAAACACAGATAAGCAGGCAGATACAATACACAGTGCAAGAACCAGAGTCAAGCAGGAGTCTAAGGTCAATAGCACAAAGGTTCAATCGCACAGCAAAGTCAGAGGTGCAAGGCACTGGAGCTTCCTCAGCCCCACCCAGGTGCTCCCAAGGAGTCCCTCCCTCTTAAGGAGTCTTCTTTCTATTCAAGCACTTTCTCCTTAAAGGAGCCCTACCAGCCTGCCTCTTGAGGCAACAATGTTCTCAGAGGCTAGGTGGTTGCTCAGCCTCCACCTCAGAGGCGGAACTCCCCTCCTCCTGTGGAGACAGAACCATGGTCATCTCCCCTGATGGCCCAGGCTCCCCCCAGGTCTTCTGCCATGGGTGTCTCCTTGGTGTTGGACACAGCTGAGGCTGGTGGCTCTAATGTCAGTGCAGGTGGTATATCCACTTGGGGTTTCAGCCTGAACTTTAAAGGAGCTATCCATCATGCTGAACCTATTTTGGGGATATTGTTCAGCACCATAGATAGCTCCTTAAAAGTTCAGCTAAAACCTGGAGTGGATGCACTGCCCCACTGACATTGGAGTCACCACCCTCCACCAGTTGGCCATCTCTGGGAGCTCTACCTCCTGTTCAGAGGAAGATTCCTCCAGTGAGGGCATGACAGACTGGAATGTTTGCAGAGATCCTGATCTTGCCACTTGTTTTATACACTGCTGATCCAGCCACAGTGTAAAGGTGAATGATGAGCTGTGTAGGGAGATCTGCCATTCCTGCTGTTGTGACTCACTCTTCACCCCTTGAATGAAATTTGTAGCCCAAGTCCTACCGATGTTTCCTCAGAAGAAAGCCTTCCTGGTTTCAATGTGCCCTACTTCCAAGATAGTACAACTCCCAGTATTTAGCCCAGTACAGCTATGTAGATTTGACCCATTAAAGAGGTGGCTTGGATCTGATACCTTTTGAGGCCATCTAACTCAAGTGCCCTGGCAGGTGAGCCATGTAATGTTGATAATAGAGAGTGCTAGAACTGGATTGGGAGCTAGTTGCTGAATTGCCAAGCTTCCTTTTGTTCTCATTCTTTGGATAAGATTAGAGCCCAAATGAAGCTCACAAAAGCAGTAGGAGAGCAATACAGCTGATGTTAAATAAGAGAACACCCCAAAGGACTCTTCCTGTATGCAAATAATTTTCTTATATGTGTTGGAACACAAAATGTAGCATCCTAAAACAACTTTGAACCACAACTTAAACTGTACAAATTGTCTCTTTTATAGGATCAGGATCAACCCATGCCCAGACCCAGAACCCATAAAAGGAGGACCCAACCACTGGTCCCAGCACATACTGGGGTGAAGGAGAGTCAGTGTACCCTGACAGACACCCTGAGATTCCTACCCTGGAAGATGCACCACCAGGGAGTATGACCCAAATAGAAACACCCAGCTCCGGACCCTGCACAATCACCCTGCAACCTCAGGAGCAGACACAAGAAGGATCCAGACCTGAACCCTGAACATAATTTATAGCATATGTCTGGCAGCATGAGGCCTTCCATCTCTGAGTCCTACTTGGGAGGAAATATTGTGAGCCTCATATGCTCAGGCTCCACTGATGCTCCAGGAAAGGGTGGAGCAAGGAGGACAGAATAAATAAAAATGGCCCTGAGAGAGGACAAACTTATGTTTGGTTACAGTGATGTGGTGTATTAAACTGTGGACTTCTTCCTCTGTGGTGATCAAAGGTTATTCCTTATTTAAGATGGATTCCTTTTAATTAGGACTGCAAGCTTGAAATCATTTAATTGGTAGATTAATCAACTTACATTGTAATTAATATAAAACAGTCAAGACACAATTGAATTAGTGGGTCTGTAAGTTAAGGGATGTTTGTCTGAATCTTGGGGAATCTTGATTACGGTAAGTTATTGTAATATTGACTGAAAAAGCAAATGGGTTTCCTTCTAACAATATGCAGTAGCTCTTGTTTATTAAACTGTAAGCTGTGTTAGGGTGGAGACAGACAAAAGTTTTTAAGAGGGTTGAAAATACTTTGAGAGAGGCTCCTCTTCTCTTAGTGTACACTCATTCTCATCCCCCACTGTTGCCTCTGGTTGAGTAAATGCTGAGTGACTGAGTCAAAACTGCTTCCCCATTTTCATGAGCTCATTCACAGACTGCAACACTGGGAAGGCATTTTTTCAGCCACCATTTTAGCAGTTGGAGGAAGTCTAAACATTTTCATGGGCTGGGAGACTGACCGGGATAAGTGGTGGCTTTGGAGTGGGGTTATCTTTTATTTTTAAAGTGCATTGCAATGATGTAGAAGCATGTGAGGAGCATCTTTTGAAAAAAAAAAGATGGCAGCCCCATTGGCTAGTCATGATGCAGTGTCATTCAAGAAGAGGTATTGCATGAAAGCATTGCAGCCTCTCAAACCACCAATTACAACTCCATTGTCCATTGCAATGGAGAAGCAATTCAGTTTAAAAGTAGAAGTAAAACACACCCCAAAAAGCCAGTGCAACTGCCTGTTCCAGTAAGCCTCCCTGACCCATATAACTTTAGAATTTCTTTCCTTCTCCCCCTGAAAATTCAATTTCCCCCCCTTTCACCCCATCTGCTCTCTTCTTTTTCTGAAGAAAGGAGCTGTTGTATAAAGTTTGACACAATAGAAAAACTTGCCAAACCTGTTTACCAGAGGGAAGAAAGGGGGAGGAATGTACTGTACACACTGAAGACAGAGATTCCACTATCAAATCATTGTGAATTATCTTAAATAAAACCTGAAATCTGTCTTCAAATGCAGTTTTCCTTTAATATCTCAAAAATACTCTTATAATTAACGAATCAGATGACAGATAGCCAAGCAACAAAAAATTCTTTAATTGGTGGCAGTCCTACTTTTGATCCATGTTTCTATTAGCACCTTTCCACAGTGGGAGAATTCCAAAGATAGCTTTGGGAACTCCATTTCATGGACTGATGAGCAACGCGAGCGAAAACCAGCACTGAGCAATATTTCTGAAAACTTGTGCTTGACAACATTTATCCCACCTATCTCCAGGACAGACTCTTAAAACTTCTCAATTTGAGCTGAATTGCTGAGCCCTAACCAGATCCAGGGAATTTGTTGCTCTTGGTTTTTCTGAAAAAACTCAAAAGATATAAAGCTCTCCAAGCACGAGAAGCCCCAGTGATAAAGTGTTTAAGCATCAGTGACAAAGCATCAGCACACAAGTGAGTAAAGCACCCGTGTGCAAGGAGAAGATAAGTGCTATTTACTTATGTATTAAATTACCCCAGGTAATCATTTAAAATGCATAACTTATCAGCTGAAGCCAAAACAAACAAGGGAACAGCAAAGGGACCTAAATATCAGAAGGGTAACCCTTTACAAACTTACAGTTGGGAGCTAAATCCCAGGGGCAAATCCAGCAGGAATTTAACGTTCTTGCAGCCTTGCTCTAACAGAGATTCCCAAGTAGTTGAAGAAAACTTCAACCACATATTTAAACTAAACCCAAGCTTAGAAGGGGGCAATAAAAGTAATACATAGCTCTGTACTGACAAGAGCCACCGTACAGGCCTAGCTAGTGGAACAGTCTTCTTATCAACAAAAAGGTGTAGGCTAGTTTCAGTTTGGGCTCAGGTTTTTAGATCTTAGAGTAGCTCATAAACTAAAGCTCAGAAATAGACACATCCCAAGTTTGAGAGTTCAGCTTATTTCACTTTTTAAAATGCACAAGAAAGGGACTCAGCCCTTGCAAACCCCAGCCCAGTGTCAGCCTCTTCCATCCCCAGAGGAGCGTAAATCCTTTGTCTGTTGTCCCCTCCAACACCCCATTGATTATTATCCTCTCCCCTAAATAGAAAATCTTCCAATGACTATTGTCCTCTCCCCTAAGTAAGACATCTCCACTCCCAGGGAACTCAATTGGCCTACATTCCCACTCACTGGAAACTAGTGCAGACCAGCAGTTCAGCTGCAGCCTCTCTTGCTTTACAGATGAGGCCCTCTAATCAGACTGGCTGCAGCAGCAGTTGGGCCGAGCTAGCTAGAGCTGTATAACAAGGCAGGTTTGCAAGAGAGCCAGCTTCCCGAGTGCAAGATGCCCCAGTGATGAAGTGGGGCACACAAAGAGTCAGCACACAAGTGAGTTAAGGACCTGTGTGAGTTTAGCAATAGGGCAAGGAGGCCAGGACAGTCAACTGTGTTCCCTCCCTTCTCATAGTAACTGTAAATAAATTAATATAAATATAAATAAAAAATTAGGTACAGGGAGGAGGGGTTCAGATTTGTTAGGCACTAGGGAACATTTTGGGACAAGCCAAGCCTGTACAAGAGGGGTGGGCTCTACTTGAATCAAAATGGAACCACTCAAACCAGACTGCTGGTGCTAATCCAAAAACGTGGCAGAGCAGCTTTTAAACTGAACCCTGGGAAAAAGCTGACCCGAACTTAAGAAGCAACCAGTTCGGGCTGAATCATCCCTAGGGGATGAAAATGAATATGTTTCTGATTGCCAAATGTAGAAGGGGAGGAAATAGGCGATGAGCATACGGTGAAACATGGTAGCCAATCAAAGAGGTCTAAGTGTCATAGCAGAAGATGCACACACCAGCAACATCTGGGGAGGGACACCATGTATAGGTATTTCTATGCAAGTGCAAGAAGCCTCTGAGCCAAAACAGGAGAGTTGGAGTACCTAGTTTTAAAGGAGAACCTAGATATAGTGGGCATTATGGAAACCTGGTGGAATGGAGAGAACCATTGGAATACTGTCATCTTGGGATATAAACTCTATAGGAAGGGCCAGGAAGGGTGTACTGGAGGAAGAGTTGTTCTGTACATCAAAGAGGGCATAGTGTCAAGCAGACCAGAAAACCTAAAAGTGGCAGACTCCTCCACAAAAGTGCTGTGCTGTGCATGACAACAATACAGGGTTCCAAAACTAATTTAGTACTAGGAACATGCAATCATACCCCAGAGCTGAATACTCAGGGTGATCTTGAGATGGAAAATGAAATCAGGGAGTCCTCCACACGAGGAAGTGTTGTAATAATGGGTGACTTCAATTACCCCCACACTGACTGGATAAATGCATGTTCCAGTCACAAAAAATAGGTTAAATTTCCCAGTGCCCTAAACTACTGTGCCCTAGAACAGTTGGTCATGGAACTGACCAGAGGGAAGAGTACCCTGGATTTAATCCTAAATGGTTAGCCCAGGACCTAGTAAGAGATGTAAATGTTGAACCAACTGGAAACAGTAACCACAGTGCTATCAGATTTAATATACATTTAAGTGGAAAATTGACAAGGAAGTCCAACACAGTAACATTTCACTTCAAAAGAGGAAACTTCTCTAAAATGAGGGAACTGCTAACAAGGAAGATTAAAATGAGAGTCAAGCAGGTTAAATCTCCTCAAAATGCTTGGAGGTTACCCAAAATCAACATGATAGAAGCTCACCTAGAATGTATACCACAGGTTAGGAAAGATAGCATCAAGTCCAAGAGGTTACCAGCATGGTTAATGAGCAGTGCCAAGGAAGCTATTGGAGATAAGAAGGTGTCCTTCAGAAAAGGAATTCTTTTTTCTGGAATTCTTGCCCAGTTGAGGAAAACAAAAGGGAGCACAAGCTTGCACAAAGGAGATGCAAAAAAGCATTTTGAGGAGCATATTGCTAACAATATCAAGGCCAACAATAAAGAATACTTACCTGGCAGGGGAGACACCATGATCATGAATGAATTATTTTCATCTGTATTCACTGCAGAAGATACAGGACAGATGCCTGTGCCTGTGCCTGAAGTGATGTTTTCAGGAAGGGAGTCTGAGGAACTGAGGCAAATAATGGTGACAAAAGATGTCCTCAATCTTATTGGCAAATTGAAAGTTAATAAATCAATAGGCCCAGGTGGTATCCCCCCTAGAGTTTTTAAAGAACTCAAATATGAAAATGCTGATCTTCTAACAAAAATATGTAACATGTCCCTAAGATCAGCCTCTGTACCAGAGGACTGGAGAATCCAATGTAACACCATTTTTTAAAAAAGGATCCAGGGGGATCCAGGAAATTGCAGGCCAGTTAATTTAACATTTGTTCCAGGTAAATTGGCTGAAAGCATTATTAAAGATAAAATAAGTAAGCATATAGAAGGACAAGCCTGTTGAGACAAAATCAGCATGGCTTTCCCAAAGGCAAGTCCTGTCTCACTAACCTTTTACAGTTCTTTGGGAGTGTCAATAAACGTGGACAGGGGTGATCCCATAGACCTTGCTTACTTGGACTTCCAAAAAGCTTTTGACAAAAACCCTCACCAAAGACTCCTGAGCAAGCTTAGCAGTCATGGACTAAGAGGAGAGGCCCTCTTATGGATCAATAACTGGTTAAAGAACAGAAAGCAGACAGCAGGGAATGGTAAATTCTCAATGGGCTGGATCCAGACTTCTTCATGACTAACTTAAGTCCCATTGATTTCAGTGAGTCTACCCTAAGTATGATTTAGTCTGGATTCCACCCAAAGGACTTAAGGTCATCTGACCCTGTGCTGTTTTATGCCTAAATCCATTTCTGTTCAATAGGCATATCTCATTTTGTTTGGATTAGAAGCACACACCTCAATTCAACAGTCTGATCCAGGTGCAGCACTTTTGATGCACAAATGTATTTTTTAATATATTGATATTTTAAAAGTATATGCCAGAAATGATACCTCCGTGGTTATTAGTCATAGAAAAGACATAATCATAATAAAAATGATATAAAATCCATTAAACAAATAGATGGTCCAACAGCACTGAAGAATATCCAGGAACATAAAATCAGCTGATTGAAACAACTCAAACAAATGTCCATTGCAACAGCATTTGCACCTTCCTTCTGAAGGCAGGGAGAGAGGGAATCAATCAAATTTCCCAGGTCAATGTGTTCCAGAGCCCAGGTACTGCCACCTAGAGCGCCTTGTCCTGTATGCACATCCAACTTACATCTGTTGGGGGCAGAACATGGAACAGGGCCTCCTCTAAAGACCACAGGATAGGACAGATTCATATGAAAGGAAGCAGTCCTTTGGGTATGGAGCCCCCCAGTGTAGAATGGCTTCTTTATTCATTTCTGATAAGGGAGTCAATCTGCATGTACTTTCTTTTGCCCACATCCCTATGAAAATTCCCCCCACCTGTGCAATAGTTCCAGGTGCACATTAGTGCTCATATGTAGCTCTGGATTGAGCAATAATCTCTACCATCCCTCTACCCACCTATGAAGAGCACAAGAAAGCAATGCTCAAGAAGAGTGTGACAAGAAGAATTTGTCATTCAAGAAAAGATGAACGAATCAGTCTCCAACAGCTATCAGTACTGCAGTCTTTTGAGGAGTACCCAAAAAAATTAAGTGAGAAACCACCAGCCTGCAGATGTTTTCTCCACCAATTTACATCTTAATGGAATAACACAGGACTTACTATAGCAAAATGCCAGGTACCAATAGACCCGCAGAGTCTATGCCACTCCAGTAAATACACCAACAACTAGTTTTTCATCCCACATATTATGGGACAGCAGGGGGCATGGTTGGGAAGAGTTAGCTTGCAACTGCATTCATTTCACTTTTATGGTGGAAAGCATCCTAACATGTCACCAAGCAGCTGGCAAATGATCTGCAAGGACAGTTTAGAGTAGACTGAGCTGATAATAGGGCACTGGAAGGGTCCTCTTCTAAGAATGGCTGAATCACTGACATATATTTGTGGCCAGATCCTTTGATGTGTCTGCACTTTAGTCAATGCAGTTGCAAAAACTGTAAAAACAGCAGGGATCCTTTGAAAGACAGATGCTACACCTGGATAGAACTTTCCTGGGTAATTAGATTTCCCCAGGTCACTATCACCAGAGCAGGAGGGAAAACAGAGGAGTTAATGAAAAGTTATTGAACACATTTACTTTCCCTGAACTGGGACAGCAATCAAACTAGGCTATGAAGGAAGCATTTCTCATTCTTTTATTATGAGGAGTTGAGAACAAAAAACCCAAACTTCTAGCAGCTTCTCCTTTGAGCAAGTGTCAAAAACATAATGCAAGTCCCCTAATTTTGCCATAGTCACTTTTTCTGCCTTTGCAAAACATTGATGCTTTTGCTTGGCTGTGAGCAAGCCTGTGTTTGTTTACAGTGGTTGACATCAACTTGGGACATCTTTCTATAGGCTTCTCCTGTTTCAAGTGCACTTTGTAGGGCTGGGGAAAAGACCTGAGTGGATCACAGCAAAAAAAATGCTCGACCCTGGAGAATCCAGGTGATACAGGACTGCTTAAGCCAGCTGATACAGATTTTGGGGAGTGGGGAGAGGATAATAAAACTGGCCTTTGCCCATGACTTAAGATTAGCCTTTGCCCATGACTTAAGAATTGTGGAGGTTTTAAAATACAGTTGAGGATGCTGTAACTCTGAATGGTTCACTGAATTTGCCAGCTTTGGAGCAAGAAGGTGAATGGCAGAGAATAGGAGCTATCATGTAGCCAGATTTATCTCAAGGTTTCCTGTCATACTTTTATACCTCCTCTAAGGAGTTCAGGACAGCATACCAGGGTTCAACGCCTCCATTTTGTCATTCTAGCAACCTTGTTAGTAAATTGCAAGTGTCAGAGTTATCTGAGGAACTCATCATTAGAGATCCTGACAGAACTAAAAGCCTTGACATGTCTTCTTACTAGTTCTTGCCTACCATCCCTCAGTTTGGCCTCTTTTGCCCAGTTCACAGTCCTTCAAGGGACCGTGTTTACCTTGATCACTGCAAGCAAATCTGCCCTGTCATTGCTGTACTACTATGCTCTGCTACAAGGATATAAAAAGTTAGATCCCAAAAATACAGGCTTTAATATATGACCCATTGAAACCAAGGGCATTTACTTGCAAGTGAATGTGTTTATGACAGAAGTATAAAATTGCTATAGTTCTGTTTATAATACTGATCTATCCCCTTTCTTCTTTTCTTGGTATAAATTTTTAACCTGACAGTATAAAACATGGGCTCTTAATGCACCAGCCATGGTTTTCTGAGGTCATAATCATAGTGTTTGGTTTTATAAATTTTCTGTAACAACCACCCACCTGAAATCATAAACATTCTTACTAGGGAGTGAGATCCATTGAACTAAGTAGGACTTACTTCTGCCAACACACATAACTGTGTACCAATAGGGTGAAGTCCCAATGTGTCCATATGAACAAACTGGCTGGTATAAGGCTTATATATGTGCCCCTGTTGTTCTAACATTTTATTAACCCATTTAAATGAAATAAAATAAACTTAGAACGTAGGAGCTCTATAGGCAGACATTTTTATTGACTAAATTGGTGCTCTCTCAATACCAAATTGATGAACAATCATAGCTGATGATCTTATTAAAACTATTTTGCATATTTATGAAGACCCTGTAGCTTAATATACTGTTATAGGGCCATGAAAGTTTATGTAGACCTCTAGAAATGTCAGACTAGTACTCCAAGGGTCCCATAAAATGGAGTATTACTTGCTTAAATCACATCCCAACTAAAATAAAAACCAGTAGTTGTTTTATTAGTTTGTCCTCATTGAAACAAAATCCAATTTTCCTACATAGTGGTTCTAATAACTGGAGGCCAGAATGGAGACCCGTTAAGACTAACAAAGTAGGCATAAATTCAAGACTTAGATTTCACTTAGTAAAAAATGATTTCTCAACAGAGAGCCATAGGCTATAGTATAAAGGGGTGAAACTTGTAAAGAAAAAGAAACAAAATGACAGGTGTGGGTTTGATGGATGATTGATGGTTGCGTAGGGCCAAGCTACACATTATACTCACCATGTCAAAGTAAACAGACTCCAACTGTTCAATTCTCTAGTTATCTCTGTTATCTCACTCCCTGCCCCTCCCAAGTAGGATTTTAGAAGAGAAAAAGAACAGCTGGAAAGAAACTATAGAAAATGACCATACCGAATGAGAAGGCCAAAATAAAGCTAAGTATTCTTAGATGCTGATGGGTTGAAGTAACATTCTGGAACAGAGTAGTGTACCAACAAAGAGAATGGTGTGCCACTGAAACTCCTAAAGCCCTTAGAAACAATGGTAACTCTTTGTGCCATAATGCCAGCACCAGAAGACCATAGACCAATTGCTAATGCTAACCCTATCTGTGCCAGCTGGTGGCCCCTACACTTGCTACAGCAGTATAGTGCTGTGTGAAATCTATGAAGGAGACAATGACATGAGAATGGAAGCCAATACTTCTTGTCTGCAGCATCTAGGGGGGCTGAGAGGGGAAAGACATGTGTGCCGGTGCCCCCCATTGCCACCCCCATCACTGTGCATCCCACCCAACCCCCTCATCATCACACATCACATCCAACCCCCATCACTGTGCGTCCCACCCCCATCATGGTGTCCCGCCCCCATCTCTCACTTCATTGTCATCGCCTGGGCTCTCTGAAGAGCCATGTTGGCTGCTCTGGCTGACACAGCTCTTCAGAGAGCTGGCCACAGCCAGGCCCAAATTTCTATATCTGAAGAGGTCCTTTTGTGATGCAATCTGCAAGGCAAAAAAAAAAAATGTGTACAAAAATGCTTTATATTATGGTGAAATCACTTGCAAAAAGTGTGCACACCAGGAAACGTGTATAAAAATATGTAATATACACAAAAATGTGAATATTGGGAGAAATGCTAACCTTTTTTCTTTTCTTTTCTTTTTTGCAGATTTCACAAACTGATGTGGAAACAGGCTGAACAAAGTTAGGGTTGGGAAACTGAGAAACTGCACAAAACTGAAATTGGCATTCACCCATCCCTAACCAAGGGACATGGGATTCCTCTGTAGTTGCATTGGTGCAAACAGTTATGCTCACACCCCATTGCATCTGAAGGAATTGTATTGACTGAGTGAAATGAGGCCTTTCTGTGGTTTGGCATTCCTGTTTGTTTGTAACATGGTGTATCTCTTGGCCACAAGGATATCTGAATGAAATTTGGTTCAGTTCTCCAATGGAAGCTCTAACACCAGCTTGATCCCCACACCTATTTCCCAAACTATATTATAATGTGCAAACTATATTATAATGTGATATCTGATGTGAAGTCTCTCAAACCTCCATTCATCAGAATGTTACACTGCTTTGTTTGTGATAAACCAAGGAGGATCACTATTGATCAGGAGACAAAAGAAGAGGCCATTTTTAAAGGAACAAAAACTGGGTAAGTTATATCACCTACATTCTGTAATTCACAGCATCTATATGCAAATAAGGTCCAAAAAGAAAAAGAAAGGGCTGTATTGACACAATTTATTCTAAAACTAATTTACTAGAAAGGAAAGCTAAGAAGCCTCAATGAATACTATTCAAATGTATTCTTCAGAGCCTAAGGTACCTTGACCAAACACCATATTTTAGAAGTGTTACTCATCAAAGCACTAAAAACATTATCTTAATCTTAAGGGTTATGTTTTATAGCTCTCCTTGCTCAGTTTGACAGCCTTATCTCTGCAAGTGACTGCTGGAGGATAGGATTGTGAAGTTATTTCTGCCTTTCAAGCACCCATTTATACAAAATAATAAAAATGCTTGCAATCAACTAATTAATCCATTTTGTTCCTCATATCGAGGATATCAGGAGTGTTAATTTTCAGAGATTCTATCCACAAGGGATTTCACAAAGAATCCAGGCTGCACTATCCTGACATAAACTTGCATGTAAAATAATACATTTCTGTCATTCATGCTGGCCTGGCGGAGATACTTCTGACATTATGCAGACCATTGCCTACATCTACTGTAGTTGTGGGGATTCTGAGGCACACACAAAGGTATCCCATCTACAAGGGCTTCCCCATGAATCCCAGGGAAGGTGACAGTGCCTCCACCTCCATAGTCAGACTGTATACGGTGGTAACTTCAAGTCAACTGTGCACAACCATCCAGGTAGCCAAGCTGTTAGATTAGCCTTCCCCAACCTGGTGCTATCTGGCTGTTTTGGACTACAACTCCCATCAGCCCAGCCAGCATGGAAAAGATAAGGGATGATGGGAGATGTAGCCCAAAATATATGAGGGCACCAAGTTGGGAAAGGCTATGTTAGATAGTCCAACAACTAAAGGGGTAAGCAAGCCCAAGCAATCTGAGAGCAGATAGAACCCAATTTTCCCCTTGAGTCACCTGAGCTCTGCTAAGATGATGGCTACCACAATGTCACATTCTGGCCACCCACTCAATACTAGGGCATATACTTTGCACACAGAAGGTCCCAGGTTCAAGCCGCAGCATCTCCAGTTAAAGAATCCTGGGTAGCAGAGCTGGAGGACCGTGGCAAATCAGAGTAGATCAGCCTTCCCCATCCAGTGCCCTCCAGATGTGTTGGACTACAATTCCCATCATCCCCAGCCAGCCTAGCAATTGTCCATCATGACTGGAAATGACTGGGAGATGTAGTCCAGTGCATCTGGAGGGCATCAGGTTGGGGCAGACTGAAGTACATGATATTTGGTTGCTTGTCTACTGGTCTCTTAGTATTAGATAGCTTCGTATTTATTATTTATTTATTACATCTTTATATCACCTAATAGCCAACGCTCTCTGGGAGGTTCACAAAAATCACACACATCAAAGGATATGGCCAAAGATCATAAGGTCTGCCACGGACGGCCTTCTCCTTATCCCATCAGCCAGAGCAGCCAGGCTGGTGGGGACTAGGAAGAGGGCCTTCTCTGTGGCGGCCCCCACATTATGGAACTCCCTCCCTAGTGACCTTCGCCATGCCCCCTCCGTGATGAGCTTCCGCCGTGCATTAAAAACATGGCTGTTCAGGCGGGAATATGGGGTGGGTTAGGTTTTTAATGAGAATTTTTTATATTGTTTTAATTATTATGTTTTATTGTGTTTTATTGTATTTTAATTGTACATCGCCCAGGGTGGCCGGGTGACCGGCCAGATGGGCGATTGATAAATATAATAAATAAATAAATAAATAAATAAATAAATTTCCTCAAAGGTGTGGCATTTTAAAGTTATTAAAGAGAGCTTTGGCTAATGGGCAGTATAGAAATAAAATAAATAAATAAATAAATTAAACACCAGAATGCAGAGTTGGATGCATAGCTGTGTAGTCAACCATGCACCAGCCATGTTTGGTGGGGTTCAGGCCCCAAGCAGACAGTTTTCAGACTCTGGGGGACTCATCTATTCAATCTTCTATTTTGCCCGCCCAGCTGAGCTTTTTCGGGTTGTCTGGGGCCTATTATATGCTGGCCCCAAGGACATCCTGGACCCCTCTGAGGCCCACTGCAATATATTTGCTAGGCACTTCCAGGAAAAAGTATCCTGCATCCCCAGGACTTGGACTCCAATGTTACAGCAGTTGAATCAGGCGAGGTACCCAGAGTACAGCCTGGTAAAAAAAAAATTGGATGAGTTTCAGTTGGTACAGCTCGAGGATGTTGACAAGGTGCTTGGACAGATTTGTGCAACCACATCCATACTGGATCAATGGGTCACATCCCCTCTTGGCTCATAAAAACCAGCAGGGAGGGAACTGTCAGCTGGGCAAGGGTGGTGATCAATGCCTCCTTGCGAGAGGGAGTGGTCCCATGGCACTTGAAAGAAGCGGTGGTGTAGCCACTCCTGAAGAAACCCTCCCTGGACCCGGAAGATCTTAACAATTTTAGGCTGGTAGCAAATGTTCCTTTCCTGGGCAAGGTCCTTGAGCGAATGGTGGCCAACCAGCTTGAGGTGCTCTTCGATGAGACTGATTATCTGGATCCATTTCTGTCAGGGTTCAGTCCTGGTTTTGGCACAGAAACAACTTTGGTCACCTATGTCAGGAGAGAGACAGCGGCAGTGTGACCCTGTTGATACTCCTGGATCTCTCGGCGGCTTTCAATACCATCAACCATAGTATCCTTCTGGGGCAGCTATCTAAGTTGGGAGTGGGGGGGTACTGCATTGCAGTGGTTCTGCTCCTACTTGGATGGCCAGCTCCAGAAGGTGCTGCTTGGGGAATACTCCTCGGCCCTGTGGACACTCCAGTATGGAGTTCCTCAGGGGCCGGTCTTATCCCACATGCTATTCAACATATACATGAAACCGCTGAGTGGGGTCATCTGGAGTTTTGGAGTGCATTGCCATCAATATGCTGATATTTCTCCTTTTCATCTCCAGTAACTGAGGCTGTGGGCATGCTGAACCGGTGCCTAACCACAACAATGGACTCAATGAGGGCTAACAAACTGAAGCTCAATCCAGACAAGACTGAGATGCTGTTAGTGGGTGGTTCCTCTGACCGGATGGAGGGTGTTCAACCTGTTCTGGATGGGGTTGCACTCCCCTTGAAGGAACAGGTTCATAGCTTGGGGGTGCTCCTTGAGCCATCTTTGTCACTTGAGGCTCAAGTGGCCTCAGTGGCAAGGAGTGCCTTCTTCCAGCTTTGGCTGGTGGCCCAGCTATGCCCCTAGCTGTACAGGGATAGCCTGGTTTCAGTAATCTATGCTCTGGTAATCTCTAAACTAGACTACTGCAATGCACTCTACATGGGTCTGCCCTTGAAGACTTCAGAAGCTGCAGCTCGTGCAAAGCACAGCAACCAGACTAATCACCAGAACCAGAAGGTCTGAACATATAACACCAGTTCTGGCCCACTTGTATTGGCTACCTATATCCTTCCAAGCCTGATTCAAGGTGCTGGTCTTAACCTATAAAGCCCTACACGGCATGGGACCAAAATACTTAACAGAACTCCTCTCCCAACCACAATCTACCCAGACACTACATTCAACATCCGGGGCCCTCCTCCGACTGCCACCTCCAAGAGAGGCTCGGTTGGTGGCAACAAGGGGGAGGGCCTTTTCTGTGGTAGCCCCCAACTGTGGAACAACCTCCCCACTGAGGCCTACCTGGCGCCAACTCTTCTATCTTTTCGGCACCAGGTTAAGACTGCCCTCTAAGTTGAGGCATTTAACAACCCTAAATAGTACATGGGAGGGGGGGTATTTTTAATTTTTTTAACAGGTCATGTTGTATTAAATTGTTTTTAGTAATTTTGTTGTAAAAATTCAGTAACTAATGAGTTAAAACTAATGAAATGCTTCCCTCTCTTACTTTCTGCTGTTTAGACTGAATATGAAACAGAGAAGTTGAGCTAGGAATGCTGCTGTCTTGCTTATCTCCTTTGCTTGAGCTAGCCAAGGACACTGTGACTGGGGGAAAGAGGACTGGAGAAGTCAGCGTGGCCTAGCTAACCTCTGTTCCAGTAGCTTAGTATGCATGTTTAAGGTTTTGTTTATCTTTCTGTATTTTTCCATTTCACAGCTAGAAGTTTCTGTTAGTAAGACGCATGCGTGGAACTGCGTCAGAAGATACTGTATAAATTGATAAGATCTCTGTATCCATTTTGAGATGCGGCTTTGCAGTGTTATACTCCCGTATCTCCATGTTCTATAGAATAAAAATTGTTGGACCATTGCCAGACTTTTTCTCCTTCCTAATGTGCATGATTTGAACTGGGTACATTAGGATCTAGCATATTTTTGCAACAATTTGAGTCATTTTTAAATTTGGCTTTTAAATTTTAGTATTGAAATTCTTTATAATGTTTTTATTATGTGTATTTATATTGTATTTTTATTGATATTTGTAAACCACCCAGAGAGCTTCAGCTATTGGGCAGTATAGAAATAAAATTAATAATAATAATTAATAATAATCTGTCAATCCTATGGGACCAGATGTGAGTAGCAAGGTCCACAGCTTGTGAGGGTAATGTTCCAAAAACAATGACTGAAGATCGAAAGGGTCAGAAGTAGACAGAATAAATCAAAGAGGGAAAGAGGTCAAGTTCTGTTAGCAGTGGTTGCAAGGGAAGAAAGCAAGAGTATGGGGACCTTTCACAATAGAATCAGTAAAAAACAGGGGGGAAACTGAGAAAAAAGCTCTGAGGCTACAGCTTCATAGGACCTGATGGTCAGGAATTGGTCCTTGGGGATCAGCTGACTAAAGTATTCCATCAGGTGCCAGAGCTGGTTTTGCAGCCTCGATAGCAGGGCACCCATGAAGAACACAGCACTGGTGCTGCAGGAGGTAACGTGCCAGGGCCTGGCTACTGAGAGTCCTGGTGTGAGGCCCGTCTTCCAACCTAAAGGCTTGAGCCTTAACTTCCTCTCTTGACAATTTTGGGCATTTATTTGGCAATATTCTTGACATGTTCATTCATATTCGCCTGTACTCTAAATGATGCATCCCTTCAATATCGACACCTAATTAGGTAAGAGAGCTACGAATCACCACATGCTAGAATAAGCACACAATGCAATTGGGTGTTTTGCCCAGTATGAGCACGCAAAATCATGCCATTTCCGATGTCTCTCCTTATTCACTTACATAGACCCACATCATGATTACATTTATGGAAGTAAACACTCCAGGCTTGCCTTCCTCAACCTGTTGCCCTCCAGATGTTTTCAGCTTCAACTCCCATCAGCCTCAGCCAGCATGGCCAATAGTCTAGGATGCTAGGAGCTGTAGTTCAAAACATCTGGAGGGCACAAACACTGAAGGGAGGATGTAAAGACGAAAGCTAATAAGATGTGATGTCAGTAAAACAGATAGAAAGCTTGATGAATCATGGGGAATGCCATATGAAAAAGGCCACCAGGATAATATTTTTTGACATTTTTCGAAAAGGGGGAGAGAATATTTGTTGAAACATTTTGTTCCTTCAAAACACCTTTTTTCCAGCTCAAAACTGCAAATCATGACAATCTGGCTCAACCTTCTTCTAACAACCCTTCACTGGAAAATAAAAATCATAGTATGTCTCTTTCAGAGGAAATCCCAACTTCAAGGTTGTCACATCCTGATTTTCTTCTCATGAAGTCACTGTGCTTTCATTGAAGGTTGAAGCACCTTCATTTTTCACTCAAGCAGGTTACAGAGAAAAGCTGCCTGCTTACCTGCCAGCGTAGCTCTACACTTGCTGCCTGCAAGTGTTCCCCTTGATGTACCTGAGAGAGGTGATGAAAGAAAGCTCTGCTGAGCCAAGACGTAGCTTACTGAGCTACAGGTTAATGACAGTGACAAATGGCGCATCCTGAAGAAGCACATGCTGCTGGCGCATGGTTATGTCAAGCAGCTTATTAAGAGAACTGCAGCAGTCTAAGCCTCCAGCTGGGCAGATGGCCTGGGTTCCAGCATAGTTTCAGCCAATCAGGCTAGCAGGAGACCTTGTCTGGAAACAAACCATATCGCACCTGAACACGATGCCCCTGAAGAGAGAGCAAATGTTGAAAATGCAGGTGGAGCCACGTTATTCCATGGCAGATGTCATCTCAACCCCTGCTCTGAACAGAAAGAACGCTGCTGCCTGCTGGCCATGTCATGTGTTTGGGATAAAGGTTTGGAAAGACCTGATCAGGGAAATAGAGGGGAAGAAGTGGTGGTTGTAATAATTTACAATACCAGAGAGGGTATCTGGCCCCCAAACTATGAAAACAATGTGCAGGCACACACAAAGTCACCAGCATATGTATGTAACCCACACACATACATGGAGCTTTTCTACACAAGGCTGTTCATCAGCTGTTAATCCGCTCTGTGTACTTTTGGTTTTGTTACAGAACTGAGTTCCAAGCACTACACGAGAAACTTTTCTTTCCCTGCTTTTCCACTACATAACCTCTAGGTGATAGTGTGGTATAGCGGAATGGCACAAATGCACAAGAGGAAATCGTGCTTTCTTGCACTTTCACAATTAAGTGCCACATTTTCCCTGCTCTAAAAAAACTGGTTGAAAGTGTTGATTAGACACAAAAGCGAAATTGGAGGGTCATGACGTCATCTAAAGAACCCGTAAACAACTGTGAGTAGGGAATGACGAGTGCGTGATAAATGCCTTGTGTAGAAAACGCCATGCACACCCAGAGCAGCATACACACTTTGCATTGCCTACAAACACATAGGGCAAAGAGAAGCAAACACACTTTCCCCCTCCTGCTTGCCCACATACACACACATACTCCTACACAGTTGGGGTGAGCAACTTGCGGCCCTCCAGATGTTTTGGCCTACAACACTTCAGCCCTAGCCAGCATAGCCAATGGGAAGGGATGATGGGAGTTGTAAGCCAAAACATCTGGAGGGCCACAAATTGACCACCTCTGGGGTAGAGGGAGGGAAGCTTCCCTCTTCACCCCCATGCAGAACTCTCTCTCTCTCACACACACACACACACACACACTTACTCCTTCTACTTGTTCTCTTCTCATCCACTTCCCACCCCCATCTCCCCCGGCCCTTCTCCCCTCTTACCTATCCAGAAGGGACAAAGGTATTTAGGGCAGTAGAACATATCAAAGCATTGACGTTTATCAGGAAGATATGAAGAAAACACTTACAATCAAGCAGTCATCTTACTTTATTATTATACACTCCAAAGGAATACAATTCCGTTACATAAAACAGCAATTTGATGAGTGGATACACTTTTAATACATTGATTATATGATAGCATTTCTACATCAAACCATCACTGCATTGCGTTACCACTTGAAATTGGACTGATAGGCCAAAAAAAATTAATCTATTAACGCTATTGGTAGAATTGATCAAAGGATATTTTTAGCTATTAAATGCAGGCAGCTCTGGGTAAAATGATATCCTATCATCCTTATTCAGGCTGTAAATTATCAATGCCAACTCCAAAGGGGCTCAAGAGTGCAGAAGTGCAAGACTTGATCACATCTGTATTAATCTAAAACTAAATCAATCTTGTGGTGTAATAATTAGCGAACACCACGTAACTAAAACCTGAAATGTTTTTGGAGATATTTCCCAGCCCATTGCCAAAACACATTTCTCAGACATTTTCTTATATGGAAATGAACATTATTTCAGAGTAGATGCTGCATACTTTAGGGTACTTCCATTAATGTATATTTATTAGAAATATAAATATATGGACTATGATCTATGCATCTTTAAAATAAACAAGAGAGAAAGGAAATATTTATCTGTAATTCATTCAAATCCACACACCATACTTATAGCAAGGTGTCAAATATTTCATCTGGATATAAGAGGAAGCCAGAAAATATGCTGTCGTCTTCAGCACTAACATAAACCCCATTCCAATCTCGTGTCACCTCCAGCCAAACTTGATCTCCTGCATTTAATTTCAAAATTGTAAGGAAGGAAGCCTGGTCTATCTCTTGGCCATAGAGGGTCTCCCTACTTCTGACCATCTTCTTGTTTTGACACACAATGCTGATGCGGGCAGGTCGCCCTCGTATTGTCATATGGTAGGAGAAGATATATGCCCCAGCAATGGTGCAATTAAATTTCCCCGTCAAAGGATTATAATCTTCCTGGTCATTGTACAGAATCTTGTCAAACTTAATTGGCAGGTTAGGGGGTGGGAATGGTTTGGATAGGCCAACACTAAAAGCTGATCTTGGGGCACTTGAGGTCTCGCCCTTTGTGCCCTTGGGACCTCTTGAACCTTTTTTCCCAGGAGCTCCCCTGACTCCTTTGAAACCAGGAATTCCTTTCATCCCAGGAGGGCCCATCATTCCAATGGGCCCTGGATCACCTCTGTCACCTCTAAAACCGGGGTCACCCTTTTCTCCCTTCTGCCCATCCACACCATGGCTACCTTCCACCCCGATGTCTCCTTTGATGCCCTTTTCTCCTTTGGGCCCAATTTCCCCCTTTTCTCCTCTTTCCCCCTTCTCCCCTGGATCCCCACAGTAGCCCTTTTCACCTAGGTCTCCCTTTTCTCCTTTCTCTCCATTTTCCCCATCGATGCCTGGTAATCCCAGCTCCCCTTTGTCCCCCTTTTCTCCTTTGGTGCCATTCTCACAAGTTTCCCCCTTGGAACCCTTTTGCCCCTTGGCTCCAGGTAGACCATAGTTGCCTTTGTCTCCTTTAAATCCAAGTTCACCTAAAAAAAGGTAAATAGAAAGACAGGGTCACAAGGAAAAGTAAACCGTAAGTAACACAATGGCTGGCTCATGCATTACCACTGGGCTTCCATTTCATTTCCTGCTACAGAGAAGTAGCATAAACCTCCTGCAACGCAATGCGACCCATCATCAACCTCCCATAATACAATGCAAGGCTTCAGAGTTGTATGTGATGGCCTGATTTCCATAGTCCCTCCCTTTCAAAACAAAACAAAAAGACGGTAATATTGTGTGTACAGTATAAGGTTCATTAGGCATATATGTGAAGCCATAATGTCACATGTTACAGGATGTGTGTGGTGGAACCAGGAGCTCCTTCACCACAAGAAGGAACTCGGAGTATTAGCATGAACTAGACCAAAGTGTTGCATAGCCCAGTGCAATTTTTTTAAAAAAGAAAAAAATGTCAGAGGAATACAGACAAGGCCATTTCAAGTATTTCGTTCCCACCACCCAAACCCCATGGCAAAATGCCAGCAGTGCATCTGATGGTAATGGTGCTTCATTTGTTCAGCAGGTGCCCAGGGTTGAGGGTAGCAAAGTGGGGACAATCTGTCACCAGGGAGCGAGAATTATTGGTTGAAATGTGATGTCACACTCATTTTTGCATCTCTATCTGGCACAATTAATCTAGTATAGCTTGCCTCAACCTGGTGCCCTCCAGATGTGTTGGACTGCAACTCCCATAATTCCCAGCCAGCATGGCCTTTGGAATTATGGGAGTTGCAGACCAACACATCTGGAGGGCACTAGGTTGGGTGAGGCTGATCTGGTATATGCTGCTACTACTGCTAATAAACAGGAGAGGCTGGTGACTGCTATTTCGGTGGAGCTCCTTTTCCATTTTATTTGGAGCTTCCTATGAGCTATCCATGGTGCTGAACTCCATCCCCAAAATAGATTCACCACCATGGAGCACCATGGCTAGCTCCTAGGAAGCTCCAAATAAAAGCTGAAAAACCTGCAATGGAAAAGGAGCCCCATCGAAATAGGAGTCACCAGCCTCCCCAACTAATAGATATATTTTCTTGTCTTTCCCCTCCCATGACCTCCCATTTTATTGTATCTTTGCCCATTCTGTGCTTTCTCCATCTCTTACTTATTTTCTGGGCCTCTTTTCCCCCCATTACCAGACCTCCTTCGCCCACCTACCTCCCAATCCACAACGCCTTAGTTATAAGCATTTAAAATGTGTGGTGATTGCTGAGTGGTGGCATACACTTCAGTATATGAGAACTTGTGGCCATGGAGGCTGAGTTCAAATGAGGTTTTAAAATGTCATGCTCTATAGACAGTCCCTAATTCCCCTCAGTTTGTATGTGGCATACCTTGCTCTCCTGGTTTGCCTGGATATCCTGGGAGTCCATTTGCTCCTGTGTCGCCATGTTCTCCTTTATCTCCTATTACATTTTTACAAGAGCATGTTTTGTTACTGATGCAGTTTGTGATATCATTCCACGTTAAATGGCCTACCACATCCTATGCCTCCTCTTTGCCTTTAAACAAGGGCACATTTTAATGCAAATAAACATTTTAGGCATAGCTTCTATGAATACAGCTGTTTGTTAGGCAGTTGTAGCTAGACTTGCCTCCAAGGGCCGATCTTCTGAGCGGCACGGAGAGGTTCTCGATCGATCGGGCGTCTTCTGCCCCATCCGTCACTTCCGAGACTGGAAATTACACAACGGGACCCTGCGCAGGCGCAGAACACGCCACAGGGGTCCAGCGCGCCTGCGCAGGGTTCCGTCGCGTCATTTCCGGTCCCGGAAGTGACGCGACGGGACGGGACGGGATGGGACGGACCACGCGGGTGGCTCGCCGTGGAGAGGGCGAGCCACCCCAAAGACCAAGGTAAGGCCTCGCCAGGCGTGAGCGGGGCCAATTTCGACCTCGTTTCTGCCCAGCGAGGCTCGTTTTCACAAGCCTAGTTGTAGCCTGTGAAAGAAGGATTCCCAGTATAGAAGTGGTCAAATATACAGAACTAGCTGTTGCCTGCGGCTGCACTCGTGTGGATTTTAGGATTTGGTATAATTGTTTTTAAAAGAAACATGTATGGAAAAGATGCAGTGTCTCTGACTGAAAGTGTAACGTTTAGGCTGGGTGCTGGCAGCGGAAATCTTTTGTGACAGAAATATCTGTTCTTAAAGAAAAATCAGGTTAATCTTGAGAGTCTACAGGTGATGAAGAGTGAGCATGCCAAGTTTGGGGTAGATCCGTCTAAACGTGATGGAGCCTATGCGACTATGCCCCACACACAAAGTTTCCCTCCCTTTTCACCCCGTCATGTAAAAAGTTTCCCTCCCTTTTCAACCCCTCAGAGAACATTCTAAATGGCCTAGGGGAGATTTGCATACCCAGCCCTATTGGCCCCTTCAGGAATCCATATGAACATTCTAAGTGTCGTATGGGCTATTTGCATAACTGCTGCTATTGGCTCCTGCAGCAAGTTGGCTCCTGCAGCAATTCTGAGGTGAGGCCTATTTGCAGAACTGCAGATATGAGAGTGGGGCAATTTTGCCCCCATTTTTCACCCCCTTAGGGATGGAACTTCCCAAAAGCAATGTCCCTTCAAAATTTCATGTTCCTAAATTAAACGGTTTGAGCTGGGCGTTGATGAGTCAGTCAATCAGTCAGTCAGTCAGTCAGTCAGGACACCTTCTTTTATATATATAGATATGTTCTGTTAGCTATATAACTCTGTGGTAAGATGTGAAGTGACCATCTCTGTATTGTGCATCTTTCTCCAGGGCTCTCCAACCTTGGGTACCCAGATGTTGCTGGCCTAAAGCTCCCAGCATACCCAGCCAGCATGGCTAATGGCAAGGGATTCTGGGAGCTGTAGGCCAGCAACATCTGGGGACCGAAGGTTGGAGAGCCCTGTTCCACAAGTGGGACCTGCAACAAAATATTGCCATGTGGTGAGCTCCTGTTCAGGGTTCCAGACAGAGAACCAGCCCTACCCTCCTCCAGGATATTCTGCCCCCCAGGTCTTTGGTCTCCACCCTTTTCCAATAGTCATTCCATAGCAACTATGCATGCTCATTCTGCATTGCCACTGTTGTGGGGTTCCCCTTAGGGTTT
Organism: Shinisaurus crocodilurus; assembly: GCA_021292165.1. Taxonomy (NCBI): domain Eukaryota; kingdom Metazoa; phylum Chordata; class Lepidosauria; order Squamata; family Shinisauridae; genus Shinisaurus; species Shinisaurus crocodilurus. The sequence continues at coordinate 29,916,391 of CM037878.1, forward strand.
TTTGTTCTTCCGCAACCCTTGAGGTCCCGTCCGTCTGTCCCCCCACCCCGGTCTGCCAATACCTTCCTCTTGTGCATGGATTCTGGCTATGTAAGGATCCATCATTGGATAATAACTATCTTATTAGCATATAGGATTCATTTCAACAGGAAAAATGGGTAGGGAAAAACAAGGCATAAAGTTGTTACACCCAACCCCCTCCTTCTCATGTAGATCAACATCCAAGGTCTAGATCTGAATGGCATCAGTGGAAATGGAGACTTGAGAAATAGCATCTCATATAATCTCTATTCAAATGGCATATCTGTCTTCATTGAACACATGGAGAGGGGAGCAGGATTGTATTTGGTGGCCCTGCCACTGACCTCTACACATTCATCCAAAGGTGTGAACAGAACCTACACTCACCCAGGGATCTTGCCTTTTCCTGCCCTGGGAATGTTATTGAAGGGCAGGGCATAAATCCCAAAAAATAAAAGTAATAATAATAATTTTGAAGGGTTCCCATCCTGATTGCCTACATACATGCATACATAGAGAGAGCCTACATACATGCACCTTAAACTACTGTTCTTCCCCAGAAACTGTTGTTCGTAGGCATGCTGCCTCAAGTCTTGGAGGTAGTATATACCCAGTGTGACTAGTAGCCACTGATAGCTTTATTTATTTTATTATATTTATAACTCGCCTTTTTTCCTGCAAGGAACCCAAGGTGGCTTTATCCTGCATGAATTTGTCTAATCCCCTTTTAAAGGCTTCTAAGTTAGTGAACATTACCACGTGCTGTGGATGTGAATTCCATAGGTTAACAATGCACTGTGAAGAAGTAGATTCATAGATTCATAGATCATAGAGTTGGAAGGAGCCTACAAGGCTATCGAGTCCAACCCCCTGCTCAATGCAGGAAACTAGAGGAGGGGTCTCCCATCCAAGTAATAACCAGGCCTGACCCTGCTTAGCTTTCCATGCTCAGACAAGCTGAGCCAGCGTAAGCCACAGGCCACTTCCTTTTGTCTGTCCTGAATCTCCCACCATTCATCTTTATGGAACAACCCCAGGTTCTAGCACTGTGAGAGACCGAGAATTCAGTTGAACACATGGAGGTCCAGAGCAGGGTAAACAGGTCCAGTTCTAATTCTTACCTGACCCCTTCTATGATGTCTCCACTGAATATGTGAAAAGGGCCATGGTTTGGAGCAGATTATAAAGAAGTCAGTCTGCAAGCACCTTGAAAACAATGCAGTGATTACTAGAAGCCAGCATGGATTTGTCAAGAACAAATCCTGCCAGACTAATCTGATCTCATTTTTTGATCGGGTAACCTCCCTTGTGGACTGTGGGAATGCTGTGGACATCATATATCTGGACTTCAGCAAAGCTTTCGACAAAGTGCCTCATGATATCCTGATCAGCAAGCTAGCTAAAAGTGGGCTAGATGGAACAACTATCAGGTGGATCCACAATTGGCTACAGAATTGAACTCAAAGAGTGCTTATCAATGGTTCCTTCTCAAACTGGGGAGAGGTAACGAGCGGGGTACCACAGGGCTCGGTCCTGGGCCCAGTGCTCTTCAACATTTTTATTAATGACTTGGATCAGGAGGTACAGGGAATGCTTATCAAATTTGCAGATGACACAAAGTTGGGTGGAACAGCTAATACTCTGGAAGACAGAAACAAAATTCAAAGTGACCTCGATAGGCTGGAGCGCTGGGCCGAAAACAACAGAATGAAATTTAATAGGGATAAATGCCAAGTGCTGCACCTAGGGAGAGGAAACCAAATGCAGAGTTACAGAATGGGGGACACTTGGCTCAACAATACTACGAGTGAGAAGGATCTTGAAATTGTGGTAGATCACAAACTGAATATGAGCCAGCAATACGATGTGGCTGCAAAGAAGGCAAATGCTATTTTGGGCTGCATTAATAGAAGTATAGCTTCCAAATCGCGGGAAGTGATAATTCCCCTTTACTGGTCAGGCCTCATCTTGAGTACTGCGTCCAGTTCTGGGCACCACACTTTAAGAAGGACATAGACAAACTGGAGAGGGTTCAGAGGAGGGCAACAAGGATGATAAAGGGACTGGAAACAAGGCCCTATGAGGAGAGACTAAAAGAACTGGGCATGTTTAGCCTTCAGAAGAGGAGACTGAGGTGAGATATGATCGCACTCTTCCAGTACTTGAAGGGATGTCACACAGAGGAGGGCCAGGATCTTTTCTCGATCATCCCAGTTTGCAGGACACGGAATAATGGGCTCAAGTTACAGGAACCTAGATTCCACCTAAACATCAGGAAAAATTTCCTGACTGTTAGAGCAATAAGACGATGGAATCAACTACCTAGGGAGGTGGTGGGCTCTCCCAGTCTGGAGGCATTCAAGGTGCAACTGGACAATCATCTGTCAGGGATGCTTTGACCTGGATTCCTGCACTGAGCAGGGGGTTGGACTCGATGGCCTTGTAGGCCCCTTCCAACTCTACTTTTCTATGATTCTATGATTCTATGATTCCCCCTTAATGTGGTCTGAAAACATTGTGATGAAAAACATATCCACATTCAGGTTTGAAACAATCCATTTCCTCACTGTTCTCCTTACCTTTGTCTCCTCTGATTCCCTTTGGGCCTTGTAGTCCAGGAATTCCTGGTAGACCCGGAAGGCCTTTTTCTCCCATCTCTCCTTTAAGACCTATTTTTAAAAACCCAGTCATTTGAAAAATCTGTTATGTGGAAGGATTCACATGTCACAGGATTGTAGAAAAAGACCGTATCAAATGAACTATGGATAATGCATTCACTGAAAAGAATAAGCCACATCAAGTTATGTCAGAAGCAACACAAAGTCTTGCAGCACCTTAAAGGATAACAAATGTATTACAGCATGACGTTTCAAGATCTCTAGCCCACAAAAGCTTATGCCTTTTTAGAGATGTGTGAGGAATCCATTTGGGGGGATGGAAATCCATCAGATTTTCTCGGTTCGGACCCCCGGATTCTGGTTCGCTGGCCACGCACTGCTGTCAACTCACTGCAGCACGAGTCGAGCCAGCTCGCAGACTTCCGTCTGTAAGACAGACCGTGACTTGCATTTCTTGTTTAACTGCCAATGAAATTTGTGCAAACTGGCGCCTGGAAAGCACGCCATTTGTGCAAATCTCACTAGAGCCACATGGGTTTTGGGTGCCATTTTGCGGTCCGTCTTACAGGCGGAAGTCTGCAGAAAAAAACTCAACTTGGCCCGCTTCCAATCATCGGATCAGAAGTGGGCAGGAAATCTGTTGAGCTCAAAAACAAGCTGGATTTCCCTGTTTTGGTACATCCCTACGTGCTGTCACAAGGCTTTTCGTAGTTTTTGCTGCAATGGACTAACACAGCTACACCTATGGAAGCAAGTCATATGACCACACAATGAGAGTATAAGCTTGCAAGCAAGGCATTGTTATATTTACCTTTGCACTGCATCCAGCCAGGGCCAGCCCTACCATTAGGCAAAGTGAAGCACCCGCCTCAGGCAGCAGATGCTGAGGGATGGGGAATGGCAGTGAGGTATTGGAGGACAGAGCTGTGTATGCCACTTATCCTGCCCTGCACCCTTAAGCTAAACTGGTTCCGCCAGTCAGGGGTGGTGAAGAACACTGTCCCACTGCCAGTGCTGAAGTAAGATTCAACTGCCAGTCCAATCCACTGGGCTTCTCTCTGTGGAATGTGGGGAGGGTTTTATACTGCCCTTTGCCTCAGGCAACAAAATGCCTAAGGCTGCCCCTGCAACCAACATACATAGACACTTTAAAATTATTACTAAGTGTTGCTGATGGTGTCATTTTTGTTATCATTCTAGCAAATGTTTAGAACTCCAAAAGAGATTACCAGGCCATAAAATCTGAATAGAACAGTTCTGAAATTACAGGGGGTACAGAAGAGGGCAACCCCCTTTTTGCCAGCCAGAAGGTTACAGAGGGGTGTCATGGTTTGGTTCAAATTGGGGGGGGCGGGAATCAGTGGTTAGGCTTCTGGATTTCAGTGAGGGCCACCCCTTACCTTTTTCCTTTTCTTCCATAATTCGAAAACTGGTTCAGAGGCAATATACCTCCACTAGATGCTGGAGATGAAAGGAGTAGACTCTTGTCTTTATGTCTTGCTTATGGACCTTTGGTAAGGTCCATCACAGCATTTCTTTTATTCTTTTGGACTAGATCAGCCTTTTCCAATCTGGTGCCATCCAAATGTTTTGGACTTCAACACCCATCAGCCCCAATCAGTATGGCCAGTGGTCAGGGACACTGGGAGATGTAATCCAAAACATCTGGAAGGCACCAGGTTTGGGAAGGCTGGTCCAGACTTACCCTGATTACGGCACCCAATACTTGACTCATGGTGACAGTAAAGCTTTTACGTCCATGGTGAGTGGCTTCACATTTGCCTCCCAAATGCATACTTATTTCAGTCGATGTGTTTTTCTGGTAAATATGAATGAGATGATGCCATCATAATCATTCAACAAGACTATGACATCAATAAACATTTGCTTTCCCATAAGAACATATGAAGAGCCATGCTGGATCATCAGACCTAGGGTCCATCTAGTCCAGCATTCTGTTCACACAGTGGCCAACCAGCTGCCCATGGGAAACCCACAAGCAGGACATGAGTGCAATAGCGCCCTCCCACCCAAGTTCCCCAGCAACTGGTGCACATAGGCATACTGCCTCTGATACTGGAGGCAGCATATAGCCATCAGGACTAGTAGTCCTTAATAGCCTTCTCCTCCATGGATTTGTCCAATCCCCTTTTAAAGCTATCCAAATTGGTGGCCATACCTGGCAATCCTGGTTCTCCTGGATCCCCTTTCTCCCCGGGGGTTGCAGGACAGCAATCACAGCAGTTAAAGAAGAAGTCAGATGAATCAAGAGTATAGTTTTCAAAAGGGAAGAGAGTGGTGGCTGTTCTGAAGGCATAGTTCAGAGTGGACAACTCCATCGTGGCGTCGCGCGTTTCAGGCCGGATCCGTGAAGACACTATCTTCAGTGGGTGGCTCATCAGACGCATCAAGGCCGTCAGTAGCTACCTTGCCAATGGCTTTTATCTTGGTAAACTTTGGCAAAGGGGTGCTTTTGCTCTCTGCATTCAGATCGGCAACAGTGATGATGGCAATGATGACGGCGCAGGGCCAGTGTATGCGCCACATTTTTGCAGCTGTAGGAAAAGATGAATGCAACAGTAAAGTATCTCTAGAGCACTTGTAAGCCATGGAAGGGGCCTACAAGGCCATCGAGTCCAACCCCCTGCTCAATGGAGGGGTCTCCCATCCAGATCCAAGTAATAACCAGGCCTGACCCTGCTTAGCTTTCCACACTCAGACAAGCTGAGCCAGCATGAGCCACAGACCTTACCCCTCCAAGGTCCAGACTAGGTAGGGATGATCTATGAAATCTATGAAAAGGAGGGGGCTATATGGGTGTTTCCTCCCCATGCTGTATATGGCTTGGTGTGCCCGTTAAGCAATCAAGCAATTGCTTGAGCAACAAAGAACTGCTGGTTCATACTTGAATGATGGCCACATTGGTCAGCCATGAATTAGGAAGTTTGAATCTCAGCCCTGCCAAGAAATCACTAAGGAGCCTTGGGCATGCCGCCTCAGCTCCACCCTCCCTGCTTGCAATTCAGGGATAATAATACTGACCTACCTTACAAGGTTGTTGTAAGGATGACAGCAAGGTAGGTAACATATGAGAAGGAGTTGGAGCACCCTAAAACATGGGTGGGCAACTTGTGGTAGTAATAGGATAGCCAGGTGTCCTCCTTTACAGTCTTTTATCTGAAGGGCTGCCAGAGGAGCATCCTCTGTTTGAAGGACTGCCCTGTCCTATTCCAGTTTAAAGATAAAGGAAGATGAGAGCTGATGTCCATTCCCAGTTAGCACCTGGGCAGCAGTCTGAACAGGCAGGCACACAGGTCACCTGGTCCCACATCACGGTGATATGTACTATATTTCTATTTAAATTATAATATTTATTTCTAAATGTGCATCTATACATATAAATTAGCATATGCAAATCATATGCAAATCAGTATCCTCTTTTTATCTCCTTTTTTGGTGATGGCATGTCTTCCTTTTTTTGGGAATTCATAAGTGGCCACCCTAGGTAGGCCTAAATTTCATGAACACTGCAGTGGGGGCCCTGCTGCCTTTTGGTACCAGTAGGTAAAACTAGAGGTAATGTAGCCCTATGCTATCTCGCTATTCCATCAAAAGAAGTTCAGAGATCATGTAAAGAAAAGTTCTAGTCAATGAGAGCCAGTGTGGCATGGTGGTTAGACTGTTGGACTGGGACTCGGGAGATCAAGGTTCTAGTCCCCACTCAGCCATGAAGCTCCCTGGGTGACTTTGGGCCAGTCACTGACTCTCAGCCTAACCTACTTCACAGGGTTGTTGTGAGGATAAAACGGAGGAGGATTATGTAAACCTGCCTTGGGTTCCATGCAGGAAAAAAGGCAGGATATAAATATAATAAATAAATAGTTGGGGGCAAGCATCCTGTTGTTTGTCCCCCGCCCCAAAGGGGGGGGAGCTTCTTAATTACTAGATTCAAACACTCATAAAAAGTCCCTGTGATGCCTGTTTCTGTTTCCTTCCCTCCCTGCTCCAAGGCCCAAAATACTTACCTTAAAGTAGAGGGATGGAGGAGATGAAATAGCAAGCTAGCAGGGATGGGGACTCGGACTCCAGGGCTCGACTCGTGAGTCGGACTGAGTCCCCCCTGTGACTCGAGTCGCACTCGAGTCCCAATATTTTTAATGGGACTCGAGACGACTCAGGACTCGAGACCAAGGACTCATCAACATCCCTGCTTGATGCCACCTGCAGGTGCTGTCTGGACCTAGTTGCAGTAACAATCCAGGTTTATTTTTTAAAATCATTTTCCTAATGCAACCTTTCAAACATTTTGGGTTTGGCTGCCTCTGCCTGCCTGTTTGGGGTTCCCTGCCTCCTCTGCCTGCCTGGTCTCTTCTTAACCAGTTCCACAGTTTGAATTGTCCAAGACAAAGGCCTCTGCCTGCCTGCTTTGGGGTTCCCTGCCTCCTCTGCCTGCCTGGTTATTTTGGGTTTGTCTGCCTGGTCTGTTCTTGCCAAAATCAGTGGCAGAGTTTTGTGATAAAAAGGCACACTTGTGCCTAGAATTTATTTAAGCCACACATCTGAAGTAGCCTTATTTTGTTGGGGGGGAAACCCATGGATTTTAATAGGGACTCGTGGAGTCAGCTTTGGGAGTGACTCGTGACTCGTGAGTCACCATTTTGGACCAAGGACTCGGACTCGAGACTCGGGTCCAAAGACTCGTGACTCGACTCGTGACTCGAGACCAAGGACTCTTCAACATCCCTGCAAGCTAGCATGCAGTTATGTTACCTCTAGTTTTACCTACTTGTGCCAAAAGACAGCAGGGCCTCACAGTACACTGATCATACATTTTAGGCCCACCTCACTAATTAAACTTTTCTTTACCCTATATGCTTCCTTATGACGTGCAGCCTTCCCTTATCTCTCATAAAACTGGCCTGCATCTAAGCAGCAGGCTGGGGACAGTTACAAATATATTTTCACACTCCACTTGGTTACCCAAGCCCTGCCCTTTCCTACACAAGATAAGAAAACTCTTCCATAAGCTAATTAATTGCATAACTACAAACTATCGGATGTACAGGACCGCTGGCTTCAGGAACGATGCTCTGTTTCAAGCATTATTTATGTATTTGTTTATCTTCTCACCTGGCTCCAGTTATGTCGCCCATAGCAATCCCACCCATCTGTCCAACTAGCCCAATCTCGGTGCTGCTGCTCAATTGTATCTGTTAGGTCAGGTTTTGGCCTGCTGTCTGTGTTTTTCCCTCTACCATTGAAACAAAAGAAGAGCAGGAAGTTGACCTACAAAATGAATACAAACCTGTGTCGAATGAACAAACTTTCTTTTCATTGCAGGTAACTTATGGCTGTTTCACATTTCCCAGCAACAAATCCAGGGCTGCCCCTTGGGGGCAGTGCCGGCTGTTGGTTTTTCAGGGTCCTTGGGCAAGACACCCTCAACGGGGGGGGGGCCCTCCCTCAGCGAGCCTACCTTCCCATCAGCTGCTATTGATCCTTCTCTTCTTTCTCATCACTGCCAGCACTACCTCTAGCTTGCTTGACAGGCAGAAAACCAGTGAGCAACTGGCATCTCCTGCTCCTCCTCCTCACCACCCCCATTGTCTGGGCCAGAGCAAGAGGCAGGTGAACAAGCAGGTTGCGATAGTGAAGAAGAGGAGAAAGTCCAGGGGGCTCTCGTCAGGAAGCCTCTGCTGGGGTGTGGGCCTGTCAGAGTCTAGTGTGTCCTTGAAGCAGAAAGGACTGTGGCAGATCACCTGTGAACAGAGTTTCTTTTTGGGAGTATAACTTGTTAAAGACGGCCAGTGTGCCCAAGGTCATAAACGGAGCGATGAGAGGGGAGGAGAATATTATATGCTGTAATATTCTCTCCCCGCTAGTCTTTATCTCTATGTTTTTTTTCTGTGCCGTGCAAAAGGAGCCTTGCACTGATTGTATATAGCTGTAAGATGTAATGAGTCTATGCGTGAAGAACCTCAGTAAAGATTCTACTGATGAGCTCACGTTTCCTCGTTATCCTTCAAACTTGCACACAACAACTCCCATCTTTACAACATGCTGCTGAAGCACAGTTTCAACAGGGCCCTCAGCAGGACCCTGACCACGCTTACCTTTGATGCCGACCCTCCCCGACAGCAATTTTGCACATTAAAAAAAAAGACAAGGCTACGTTTGTAAAGTGTGGGGCAGTGGGGGAGGTCTCTCTGGACTTAAATTTTCCTCACTTGAAAATTAACACATCAGAGAGGAAGAAGCAATGTTTCTGGTGAGATAACTTTTTACAATTCCCTATGGGTGAAATTTCAGAGAAAAGGCCCCTCTCAAGAATATGGGGTGGCAAACACACTGTATGAGGAGGTGTTCCTGAAGAACCTCATTCACGTGTGCATGCAAACTCACAGGTGTACCAGGAGAACCCGGAAATACAGGAATCTCTTGCAGAGGCACGGTGCCTACGCAGTAGACTTTACAGCAGCCTTCCCCTACCTTTTGCCCTCCAGATGTGTTGGACTACAACTCCCAGCATCCCCCAGCCGCCACCACCCCGAATTGAAGAAGGCTCCTTTACACTTTATTTCAACAAAATGGGGAAATTGGCTCAAGAATATTGACAGTTGCAACACATAAGTTTTATATTACCATAAACGTGTACCAAAAGAAAAAGATTGATTAGTATACCAACCCTCTAGCACTGGACCAGCAAACTAATCCTAATAATAGTGATAGAACAAGAAAAGCTGGAGGCAGGGAATTGTGGTTCACTCTATTAGTGTAATACCTTTATTAGGAGAACCAAAGCATCACAAAAAATGTGCAAGTTTTTGAAATCTCCAGACAACATGTTACAAAAATCCAAAAGCTGCTGAGTAGCTATTACTTTGCTGAGTTGAATTCTGCCTTTCCTATGGATAAGAGGCAACTAAGGGATTGGCTATTTTGGATAGATTCTAGGAGGGACCTGCAATGAATTAAGAGCTCTAAATTCTCCAGATGGTTCCCTCTTTTGAAAAAAAGAACATTCTCGAGCTAGCTATCTGTCCAAACTGAGTCCGCCTTCCCTAAGAAATGCTTTTATTGAGCTGCGATTTCAAGTTATGCCAACTGCAGTTCTGGATGGACGATATAACAAGGTGCCTATTGAATGCAGCTTATGTATCTGTGGTCAATATCAAGTGGAAGATATTGTTCATTATATGCTAATCTGCCCTCCATATATAGGAACCCAAGAGAGAGATTTCTGAAACCTTTGTTAACTTATGGATGTAGGAATGCCCTTAGAGAAACTTCTTTTTCTCTTGAGCTACACCAATTGTTATGTGACATATAAAGTGGCTCTGTTTGCCTTGGGCAGCAAAAAAGATAGGAAGAGAGAATTAGACAAAATTGCTATAAACTGTTTTGGAGACTCAGAGTGCTACGTTAAAGATCAGTTTTTTAATTTGTATTTGTGATGTTTGGAACCTTGTAATTTTGTTTGTATACACACATATTGTTCTTGATGTATGTCATGACCTTTGGCTAGGGTGGGCAAAGAAGAAGAGACAGAGTGTCAATCCTGGGCTATAGGCAGACATGGTACATCATACATGAAATGAGAATGAGGAGTCACAAGCCAATGGACAGAGCTGTTGCCCAGGCAAAGTTCCAGAGTGACCTGGAAGCCTTTGTCCTCCTTCCTCATCAGGCCTGGGTGGGTACACTAAACTTTGAAATTGAAAAAAATGTTACAAAAATCAGGTTTGGCAGAGGGTGGGGGGACTGGGAAGGGGGGGAAACGACTTGATGATGAAGTCACAGTGGCCTGATTTGCACATAATGACAATCCAAAGTATGGGTTCAGTATGGCTTGTCGTTGAATCATGGGTTGTCTGAATCATGTGTTGTTGAATCATGGGTTGCCATTATGTACGAACCCTGCACTATGGTTTAACTATGGGTTGTTATCCATAAGCAACCCAGGAACGGAACCCATGGTTTGTTGTTGGGTTGTGAACTCTGGGTTGTTTGTGGTTAACAAGCCATAGTTAAAGTATAATGCAGGGTTTGCACATAACGACAACCCACGATTCAACAACAACAACCTACAATTTAGCAACAACCCATACTCAACCCATACTCCAGGTTGTTGGGCGAACCAGGTCAGTGTCTGTTGCTGTTGTGTTCTTAATTTATTTTTATGCTATGTTTTATTTAAGTACCTAATAAAAGGAGAAGTAAAACCAGCAGTAGGGATAGAACATTGCAAGGATCTAAAAGCACTAAAACAGTTCATAAAATGCCTGGGAAAATAAAATTTAAAAAAGTCTTCACCTGGCACTGAAAAGAGCATAATGTAGGTGCCAGGTGAGCCTCTCTGAGAAGGACATTCCACAGATGGGGCACCACCACTGAAAAGGCTTTCTTTCTTGTAGCCAGTGTGGTGTAGTGGTTAGAGCAGTGTTCGCCAACCTTGGGTCCCCAGATGTTTTTGGCCTACAACTCCCAGCATGCCCCAGCCAGCTGGGGCATGCTGGGAGTTGTAGGCCAAAAACATCTGGGGACCCAAGGTTGGCGAACACTGGGTTAGAGTGTTGGACTGGGACTCAGGAGCTCCAAGTTCTACTCCCCGCTCAGCCATGAAGCTCACTGGGTGACTTTGGGCCAGTTGTGGGCTCTCAGCTTAACCTACCTCACAAGTTTGTTGTGAGGATAAGATGGAGAGGAGGATGAGGATTATGTAAGCCACCTTGGGTTCCTTGCAGGAAAGAAGGTGAGATATAAATTTAATAAATAAATAAACTCATTTGTGGGAGCATCTGGTCTCAAATGAGACCTTAAGGTCTGGGTAGGTAAATATGGGAGGAAACATTCCTTCAGGTAACCTGTTTAGGGCTTTAAAGCTGAGCTGTTTATGGCGTAAAAGTTTAAAACAAGCACTTTGAATTGGGCCCAAAAATGGAATGGCAGCCAGTGAAAATGGCAAAGCACTGGCATAATGTGATCATATCAACTAGTCCCTGTTAACAATCTAGCTGCCTTGTTTTGGACTAGCTGAAGCTCCTGGACTGTTTTCAAAGAGAGTCCCATATAGAGCACATTGCAATAATCCAAATGGGAGGTTACCAGAGCGTGAATAACTGTTGCATTGCAAGACTATCTCTGTCCAGGTAGGGTCATAGTTGGTATATCAGCCTAAGCTGATAAAAGGCACTCCAGCCACTGAGGTCATCTGTGGCTCCAGTGACAATGATGGATCCAGGAGCATCCCTAGGCTACACACCTATTCCTTTAGGGCAGGTGTCTTCACCTGCCTCCAACCGATTTTTGGCTGGGAGGGGCTTTTTCCCTCCCTATGCAAATCAATGGAGGAATCACTCCATTGACTTACATAGAGGAGAAATAGCTTAGTGGGTGCCTCCGCTTGGATTTGCGGGTATGGTGGCACCCATGGGTGCCACAATGGAGACCCCTGCTTTAGGAGTGCGACCCTCTCCAGAACTGAATAAACCCAACCCATTCAAAAACAATATTTCTGTCTTGTCTGGAATGAATCTCAGCTTACTGGCCCTCATCCAGTCCATTACCCTACTGAAGCACCGTGAAATGTATCAAGAAATCCACAGACATTACAAAGAAATAGAGCGCACTCCCAGTCTTGCAGTGGTGTAGGCTTGTTGATATAATATTAACCAATCTGAATTTCCTTAGTATTTCAGGAAGACTATGTCTTTTGTTGAAAGTTTACTGATTCTGAATTCCAGAGCCCTTTTTACAAGCGGACAGAAAGAACACAACCAACACCCAACTCAATGAAATTTTGGCCCCTGCAACATTACTAAAAGCAACTTTAATAAAACTTGAAAAAGCATCTGGTGTGCAAGGTTGAGTGAGCAAGAACATTCTGAGGAGCTGAAGAACATTCACAGTAGCTCATTCAAAGGACTGCAAAGCTGAATCCCTATCAGAGATAATTCCATAATGACTATCACGTCAAGCACAATTACACACGTTGAAAGGTTTTAATAGGAAGGAATAAATGGAAGCAAAATTAGACACTTGTTGCTCAATGCATTAGGAAGGTACAGTCTTCTTTGGGCCATATCCTATTCTCCATTTTTATAAAATTTCACATAAATTTTCTTATTGTGGAAGTCATTAATTCAGGAATGGTGTTGAGAGGCCTAAATAAGAAACTGGCAGATACACAGGCCTCTCCTAATTATTATTTTTTAAAAGATATTTCCTTTTTCCAGGACTGTATCTCCCCAAAAGTCCACAATGATATGACTAATAACAGGTGGTTAATGCAACCTGTTGACAACCCATTCAGATGGAGATCATAATGGGATTATGATCCCACATCATAGGAGAGGTTTCTTCTCGTGGTCAGCTACATATCTTTGAACTAAGTTTTGAATATTAAAGGTATTCAGTCAAACCTCTTACACTTTCAATGCACATCAGCGGGGCACTGATGTATTCACTGGCAATGCTCCCTGTTAGTGAGAAAAGGGCATACTTACATAAAGCTCTACATGAATGGGGCTCCTCCACACTAATTGGCCAATATTACCAAAAGCATGGAGAATCCCTGCATGCATACAGCAAAATGTGTATCACTAATGGGCTCCTTTCTCACTAATGACCAACATACAACTGTGGAGGCATAGCCAGTAGGCACATCAGGAACATGGTCAGCAGTTGTGACCAGCTTCCTCTTCTCAAGTACACTGAATGCATGTGAATGAACACCCCTACAGTCTCATAGTAAGCTGCCACTGAATGAAAGTACTAAATGACCGGGCAATCATGCAATAATATATATATATATATATATATATATATATATATATAAATCGGCATATGCAAATGTTATGCAATTTGATATCCTCTTTTGCCCTCTTTTTTGGTGATGCATTTCCTCTTTTTTTGCCAATGCGTAAGTGACCACTCTACCCATGACGCGTGGTACTGGCTGTCAACAGGAAATAGAAAGCTAGTAACTGTACCGTGAGATTTATTTCCAGAAGGTTATTTCAATCATTGCCCAAATATGATTCACTGTCGTCATGCATGCGCAGAGGTCCAGCCGGCTTACTTCACAGAGCACTTTGTCTCCAATATGGTGAGAGGTCTTTGTGCTAGTAAGCTATTAATAAGACACTCATCTCAAGAGTGCCAGCTACAGAGTCAGCCAAGAGCCAAACAACAGAGAGGCTGTTTTTAAGATGTTGGCAACAGGCTGAGGCAAGATGTGAAAGGTTATGTGGTCACTTCCCTTTTCGGAAGAGCCCTGGTATGTTCTACTCCAAATGGCTGGAGACAATCTGTTGCATTGTATGAGCCCCGTAACTCAAACAATTAGCAAGGTAATGACCTGTGAGGTTTACTGAAGCAGAACACCAGCTTAAACACTCAGGAAGGAACCTTTGGAAAGACCTGTGACCATCAAAGGCAACACGCTGGCAAACGGAACAGAAGAGCTGTAAGAGTGGCAATGCCAGGGTTAACAAAGGAAAGAGAGAAAGCCTAGAAGCACTGGAATAGTTGCTTCATTCATAGAGACATCACAGGAACACAGTTGAGAAACATATAAAATATCTGCAAAGTCAGGCTTAATCCAAGAAGTGCCAAGGAGTACCATTCCTCCTCCAAGTCATAGGAATGCAAATGTCTCTGCAATGGTGCTATTCAAAACAAATCATTTGTTTTAGGATCTTCAGCTTATTTTTTCCCCAAAGTCTGGTTCAAATATTGTTACTATACAAGAAGAGTTCTGCAGGATTTTTTTAAAAGAAAAGATATGCAAGGCCAGACACTGCTGATCCCCCCCAATGGAATGCTATCTTTAATGCCCCCTAAAATCTGCCCCCTGAGGTCGCTATCTCACTCTATCTCATAACAGAGCCGGCTCCTGAATAATTATACCTCAACTTCAACTGAAGCTAGATGGTTGTTTTAAGGAAACCTTGAAAAGTTTGTGTATGATGATTCTAGAGTTAACTGTGTCTTCATTTCCATATAATAGGATATTGACCACAAATTACCCATTAGTCTGAAAACCAGTATGTTGTGTTCCTTTGAAATGTCTGCATTCAGGACTGGTGCAAGGCAGTTTGGTGCCCTAGGCAAGATCAGATATTTAGCGCGCGCCCCCCTTCCCACTTGAGAGTGCTGTATTTTTTTTCAAGGTGTTTCTGGCGCCCTCTTTAGCCCTGTGCCCTAGGAGCTGCCTAGTTGGCCTAATGGTAGCACCGGCCCTGTCTGCATTTGATTTGCATTATTTGACCATTTGTTTTAGATAAATTTCTTCCCCAATTCCAACAGCTCAGGGTGGTTTATCAATATTAGGGTTGCTGTTGATTTTAAGTTGGACTGAAATAACCAGTGTGTGAGCAGTTTCTAAAAGGGGAATGTGTCAGCTAAAATCATTTTCCCCCCCCATATGATTGTGAGAGAAGTGTGGGGGAAGCAACACTCACATGTCAAACATTTCATATAATTTTTTAGGTTTGCATGGTTTAAAGCACTCTCACCTTCTTCAGATAAGAACATAAGAAGAGCCATGCTGGATCAGAGCAAAGGTCCATCTTGTGCAGCATTCTGTTCATGCAGCAGCCGAGCAGCTGCCCATGGGAAACCCAGAAGCAGGACATGAATGCAGCAGCACCCTCCCACCCATCTTCCCCAGCAACTGGTGTACATAGGCATTCTGCCTCTGATACTGGAGGTAGCATATAGCCATCAGGACTAGTAGGCATTGATAGCCTTCTCCTCCATGAATTAGTCCAATACCATTTTAAAGCCGTCCAAATTGGTGGCCATTGCTACATCTTGCATAGTTTAACTATGTGCTGTGTGAAGATGCCAAGGCATTCAACAGTTATAGAGCTCAAAATAGCACCGGGGGGGGGGGGGTTGTCACCTGTAGGCTTAGTTTTATTAACTTTTGGATTGTTATTTTAAACTGTGCTTTTAAATTTGGTTTTTAATCTTTTTAACTATTTTGTATGTTTTTATTGTTGTTTTTATGTACAAACTGTTGTGACTGCCCAGAGATCTTCGGCTGTGGGGCAGCATAGAAATGAAATAAATGAAATGAAAATGAAATGAAAGAAGTACTTTCTTTTATCTGTCCTGAATCTCCCACCAATCAGCTTCATGGGATGACCCCGGGTTCTAGTCTCATGAGAGAGGGAGAAAAATGTCTCCCTTTCCACTTTCTCCACACCATGCATAATTCTGCACACCGCCATCATGTCTCCCCTTCCTTGTGTTTTCTCTAAACTAAACAATCCCAGCTGATGATAGATTATGGTGGTAATCGTATACTCACTTACCTGGGAGTACATCCCATTTAACTCAGTGGGGCTTCAGAACATAGGAAGCTGCCTAGAGTCGGATCATTGGTCCAGTATTGGAGACACTGAATGGCAGCAGCTCTCTGGGGTTCCAGGTAGGATTCCTTCCCAGCCCTACCTGGAGATGCTGGGGATTGCATCTGGGACCTTCATGCAAAGCAGGTTACCACTGAGCTACTATCCCTACATAGGAACATTGGAAGCTGCCTTATACTGAGTCAGACCATGGGTCCATCTAGCCCAATATTGTCAACACTGACTGGCAGCATCTCTCTGGGTTTCAGGTAGGAATTTTCCCAGCCCTACCTGGAGATGCTGGGGATTAAACCTGGGACCTTCTGAACACAAAGCATAGGATTTCACTGGCAGTGAACTAGTCAGGGGCTAGACTGCCTGCAGGGGAAGCCCTAGACCAAATGATAACCCCAGCAAACAGCATCTTCAGCATCCCCCTCCATTTGTTCGATTTTTGAATATGTTATTTTCATTGCATTTGTAGCTCATTTTGTGACTTTGATACATGAATCACATGCATGATTTATCGCTGTCGTAGAGGACAAAAAAAATTCCGTGCATCCATCTCCAAAATAATTCACAGTCACTCACGTGTACGCTATTCGCTGAATGAGAGCACTGGTCCAAATTTCCCCACAATTTTTTTTTAAAAAGGAAAGAAAAGAACATTCCTAATGATTCCCATGCAGGGCAATATTGTCCAGCTTTACAAATGCATATGAACTAATTGTACTATTTGTTTCACCTATTAATTTTATTTTTTTTTAATTTATTATTATATTTATATCCTGCCTTCTTTTCCCCCACTTGCAAGGAGCCCAGGGCGGCTTACATGGTCATTCTTCTCTCCATCTTATCCTCACAACAACCCTGCGAGGTAGGTTACGCTGCACATCAGTGACTGGCCCAAAGCCACCCAGTGAGCTTCATGGCCGAGTGGGGACTAGAACCCGGATCCCCCAAGTCCCAGTCCAACACTCTAACTACTACGCCACACTGGCTAATCACTGGTTGTTGTTGTTGTTGTTGTTGTTGTTGTTATTATTATTATTATTATTTACATTTATTTATCGCCCATGAGAGGAGCCTGTGATCCCAGCACCCTGCAAACCTGGAACCCAAGGTACTCACCTGGATTACTTGCCCCTACATCTAGTCTTGCCTGCCTGCCTTATGTAAAACTACAAATATTTTAAATACATTTCCTGAACCCTTTGGATAGGTCTTGCAATAAACCTTTAAAACACACACACACACACACACACACACACACACACAAACCAACACCAGTAATCGCATCACCCTCCCCTTTAAGGACGCTTCTAAGCAGAAGATTTGATCAGCATCAAGCACACTGAATCTGCAGACTGGCAATCGTGCCACCTGAGATCCTTGCAGAGGAAATGCCTGGAAGCTTATGGTCTTGCCTGTGAACACTTCCCTTTTGCTATTCCTGTATCAAATGTGTGGTCCCCATTAGGAACAGGTAAGAAGCTCATTTCAGTTCAATTTTGAAAACAATTTACCAAAATTTGCAGGACAAAAAGAACTTGAGATTTAGAAAATTCAAGTGTGGGAGAAATCGAAACTGACAAATTTGTCCATCCAGGCCCAGGGCTTTTCCAGTGGAGGGTGCTGGCTCCAATATCAGTGGGGCTGCATATCCACTCCAGGTTGCAGTCTGAACTTTTAAAAAGCTATCCGTGGTGCTGAACCTAGTTGAGGGATAGGGTTCTGCACCATGGATAGCTCCTTTAATGTTCAGACTAAAACCCAGAGTGGTTAAACCACCCTACTGACATTGGAGTCACCAGCCCGCCTGGCTTTGAGTGCTTCACTCTTAAAAGTCTGGGTTTCAATCTCTGTGTTTGCTGAATTAGGATTGCCACCTCTTTTTTCTGACAGGCTCCTCATCTTTAACAGCTACAAGGCAGGAAGGTACATCATGTCCTCTCCATGCTGGGAACCGTAGCTGTGCCTATTGAATCTGGCTGGTGGCAGATGGGTGAGAATTTTGTTTCAGTTCATTTTTTATAAGAATTTACCAAAATTCATCCAGTCCTTCATATTCAGGAGAGAAAGCGTTTGAGATTTAACAAATCTGAGTGGGGGAGAAAGTGGAGCTGACAGATTCACCCAGCCTTAGTCTCCACGTCCCACAATCCACACTTTGTGATATGAATGAGGGGGCCACATCAGATGGCAATGATATGTCCATCCAGATGTGCATCTGCATCCAGTCTGCGGGCCAGGCACATCCCCCAGTCCAGCAAGAGAATCTATGTGCATCTGCTAAATTGGCCTGACTATCGCCCAGGAACAGCCGTTTGTGCAATGAAATATCATGCAGGATATTGACCAAATTGCCCATTTTTAAAAAGAAGGCAGGCCTTTATTGGAAAGTGCAGAAAGTCCAGCTTTGTTTAGTGGGATGTATCCCTAGGATTGCAGCCTTAGGGAGCGATGCTGTGGACCCTAGACGTTGTTGTCTGAGGGGGCCATAGGATTTTTCGGGTTCCTGGCTGCCAGGACCGGTGCAGGGCTGTTTGGCACCCTAGGCCAAATTATATTTAGCGCCCCCCCTCTCGTGCCGTGGGGGGGGCTCCGGAGCAAAGCAGCCCTGCTCTGCAACCCCCCCCGCGCCGCTGGCGCCGCCACCACCTACCTTCCCCCCCCCCCTGCTGCTGGCTGCTGCTGCTGCCGCCGCCTCCGACGTTTTTTTTTTCTTCTTTTGGAAAATTCAACATTTAAAATTAATAATAAATAAATAAAAAGTGAGTGAACAAAGAGTGGCACTCCAGAGTAAACAAGCAGTGCGAAAGCCCTAGCCCCCCCCCCGCGGGAGAGAGGCGCCCCCTTCTTTGTGCCCCGCTGGTCTCTAGCCAGACCCACGCCTCCCCTTTTGGGCTGCCGCCTCCTCCTCCTCCTCCTCCCCCCCTCAAGCCGCTCCGGAGGTGAGTTTCACTTTCCATTCCGCCTGGCGAGCCTCCACCCGAGCAGAGTGCTTTTTTTTTTTGCCGGGGAACAACGCCGGCGGGGCTCCGGAAACGATGCGAAGGTAGGTAGGTAGGTAGGTGGCGGGCGGGCGGGAGGGCGCGCGGGGGGGAGGTGCAGCAGGGGGGTGCAGCGGAGGCGGCAGCGGCAGCGGCAGCGGCGGGGAGGCGCGGCGGAGGCGGCAGGCGGGGCAGGAGCGCGCCGGCGGCGAGGAAGGAGCGCACCGTTTCTGCGCCCCTCTTCCGCCACGCGCCCTGGGCAGCCGCCTGGGTCTGCCTAGCGGTAGCGCCGGCCCTGCTGGCTGCAAGGTCAGAGAAAGCACCTTGGAGCTGGGAATCGGAACTCCGACCACCCACCCTCGCATCCAGCGTGGAAAGAACCACACCAGCTGCCTCTCAGAGGTTGGGGACGCGACCTCTGAGGGGCAAAAGGGGGTGGGGTAGGGGGCGGGGAGGCCAAGGCATGGGGTGCCCTGCAGCCGCTCTAGCCTCCTTGCCTCTCCCTCCAAGATGCTCCAGCTACACAGGTGGGAAAAAAGCCTCTCCAGCGAAAATGCAGAGCAGGAGGACAGGGAGGCAAAGATCACGCCCGCTGCTCCTCCCACTCTGCATTGGATGCCCATAAGCCTCCGAGTTCAGGGGCTTAAGGGATAGGATTGCACCCTTAGTCATCGTGTTTAAGTCCCAATTCAATCAATGGCTCTTAAGTTAGTTGCGTTGAATTTGTCCCCTTGAGACTTACTCGGAAGTAAGCCCCATTGAACAAACTGGTTCATGCTGACTACTGCTTTCACTTTTCTTGCTTTGCCTCCCTCCCTCCATCCATCCCTGCCTTCAACTTGTCTACCTGGCAATTCCGGGTAGGGCTGGGAAAGGCTTCCTTTTGAAACCCTGGGAAGATACTACAGGGCAGGTCAATGTACAGGTTCCCCAACCTGGTGCCCTCCAGATGTTTTGGACTACAACTCCCAGCACTCATAACTACTGGCCATGTTGGCTGGCGCTGATGAGGCTTGGTCCAAAACATCTGGTGGGCACTAGGTTGAGGAAAGCCAGTGTAAACAATACTGAGCCAAACAAATCAACACTGACTTGGCATTGGCAGCTTCCGATGTTTCTCCCCCATTGATATCTGAATTGGAGCCAACCTTTTCGTATTCTTCTTTTCTCATTAGATTTTTCTCTCTGTGCCATTTGAGGTCAAAAAAATCTGGATGTAACACTATATTATTTTTATTTATATATTGCCACAAGCACTCATTGAGAGGGACCCAATCCAAAAATATTCTAAATAAAATATCAAGATGCTATTTTTCATAGACGACCCTTCCATAGAAATAAATTTTGCCAGAATGTCTAATTATATTTAATTACACTTTACTTAATTGTTCACCTTAATAGCTTCTCTCTAGCTCTGCTTTAATATGCCTATCATCATTGACTTTTGCCCAGTAGTCAAAGAATTGGGTAATTCTATAAAAAAATTCCAGAATTTGTCTATAATGGAAAGGAAAAAAGATTGCTATTTTTCCCCCAAGGATTGCTATATATTTTTTCTCCTTTGCTTTGAGAACCTCCATCCTGAGGTTTTCTCCAGGAAAAGTAGACTGTCTCTTTGCAAATGTGCACTTGTTTTATATATACTTGCACTTTCATGAATCAAAACTCTACTGACAGCAGCATTTGAAGCCCAGACGTTTCTTGCAAAAAGCCCCTATTCAAGAGAATGAAAAGTTTATTATCTCCTACCTTATGAGTGTTCCCCTTATCAGGAGTTCTCTCACCCTGCATAGTACATTGATGTAGCCAATCTCATTCTCCAGCAGGTAGTGCTCTTTTTTATTTCTGTAATTACTTTAATCACAGCCAATGAGAGGATATGGTGCACAGAGAAGCCCTGGGATTGGGGACTTCTCCAGCAAGTCAACCATATATGACACTGAAATTGGAGTAAATGCAAATCCAATGCCATCTGCAGGTCAGGAGTCTGCTACTCAGCTGGCACTTTGATAACTGTTCTTTGGGCACTCCCTACTCACCTCCAGAGACAAGAGGGTTTTCCTTCAATAGCTATGTTTTAAGCAGGTACTACCTCTAGATAGCACTGTTGTTGTGTTAATTTGTAAAGTGCTTTAGGGCGCAGAAGAAGTTTAGACAGAAAAAAGGCCTACAAGCTACAACTCCCAGTGCTTTAGGGTGCAAGCCTTTACACATTTGGACAGAAGGAAAGGCCTACAGTGCTGAAAAAGTAGGCCTTTTTTCCTGTCTAAACTTGCATAGGGTTGTGCCTTTATGGTATATGATGTGTTTACCCTCACAACAGTGCTGTGAAGGGACCTCTGTTGTTGTCAGCTTGCATGCAGACAGCTCAGATTTTGCCATGGCATCTTCCCCCAGGACACTCGTGTTGCCACATATGACAAACGTGGGACTTGAACTCAGGTCTCCCAGAATCAAGCCCATCTGCCAAACTGCACTGCCTCACAAGATGAACAAGATGAGTTATCCAGTTTGCCTTTGGCATGGTGCCCTTTGCTCACTCCTTCCCTTTAAAGGTTCCCTAGGTGCAGTGCGACGTGGGCCCATGCCCATGCCTGCTAAGTAGCAATGCGTGGCATGGCATAGGAGAGTCATATACGTGCAGTACAGATGTACAGTTCGTGGGACTTGGGTGTATCTGAAATATTTTTATTTGTTTGTTAGTTTGTCAGTTTGTTCAGTATAGAAGACAAGAAAGAAGAGCAAGGCTCGGGTGCTGAATAGGGCAAAGAATGGTTTTATTATACCTCTTGTAGCTTGACATATTTTGGAGTCTGAGGCGCCTTCCTCAGGAGTTTGCAAGATTTCCTAGTGCCTCTCGAGATATAGCAGCCAAAATTGGTTTTGGGATAAAAGAGCAACATTTTTCTTTCTATCTATCCTCATTCACGAACAGCTTCTGCATCACTGTGATGCTATATCTCAAGAGGCACTAGAAATATTTTTTGCAGGCTTCTGAGGGCAGAGCTGAGCGGCAAGAGCGGCAATAAAATTATGTTTTGCCCCATTCAGCACTTGGGTTTGCTCTTCTAATCCAAGGTGCATTTTTTCTTCTTCTTTTCGACTTGTTCAGTTTAGAGCCTGCCTTTCCATATGGAAAGGGTAACAATAAAATATAGAATAAATCTTTAAAACAATATAACAATTAAATAAAAGCAGCCAGTGAAAGCAAACTGTGGCAGCCAGTGTTGTTTTTTTAAAAAATCACATTAAGGTGTAAATTTAAATACAGGTTAAAATCCAGAGCACCAGAAAAGAAAATAAATCAATTCAATATGACAAAAGATGGGGAAAATTCTATACACTAAAAGATGAGTTCAATGGGGCTTAGTCCCAGTCCCAACCTATGCACATTTACCTGAGAGAAAGCCCCATTGCACATACAGTAATACCTTGGATTAAGAGCATAATTCGTTCCGGAAACGTGCTTGTAATCCAAAACACTCTTATATCAAAGCAAGTCTCTGGAGGGCATGAGCGGGGCCGATTTCGGCCTGCTACGCCCGCTCGAGGAGAGCGGTTACATCCCTACTGATCTTGCAAGACCTTGCTCGTTTATCAAGTCAAAAAAAAAATTTAAATTTTGCTTGTCTTGCAAAACGCTCTCAGACCAAGTTACTTGCAATCCAAGGTATTACTGTATTAGGATTTTGTGCCAGACCAAGACATTTTGCTGCCTGGAGCAGAACTCAAATGGTGCTAGTCCCAGTTTAGGGTGGGCATGTGTCGTACTTTACAGAGGACAGTCCTCTATTTCAAGGCATCCTCTATTTGAAGGGCTGTCCAGTCCAGATCTAGTTTAAAGATTAAAAAAAATAAGAAGCCCTGAGAGCTTTGAAGTTGCCCTTCAACTGAAGTTGAGAGCCGTGAGAGCAGGAGGGGCTGTGGGAGCAGGAGCCATGAGAGCCAGAGAGGCCTTGAAGTTGCCCATCAATGAAGTTGCCCATCAATGAAGTTGCCCATCAAGTTGCCCAACTAGTGCCAGTCCCAGCTTAGGGTGGCCATGTGTCCTACTCTACAGAGGACAGTCCTTTATTTCAAGGCATCCTCTATTTGAAGGGCTGTCCAGCCCAAGTCTGGTTTAGAGATAAAGAACCATAAGAAGCCATGAGAGCTGGAGGGGCCTTGAATTTGCCCATCCCCAGTTAGCACCTGGACAACAGACTGAGCAGGCAGACACACGGGTCGCTGGGTCATAGCCTTTCCTATTACAGTGAGATATGTTGTATTTCTATTTAAGTTATATTAATTCTTTCTCAATGTGCATCTATACATATAAATTAACATATGCAAATTGTATGCAGATTTGTGTCCTCTTTTTTGGGGGGGGTGTTGCATGCCCCGTTTTTTATAGATGTGTAGGTGGATTACCCCAGGTATGGCCTACACTTTAAAAAGTCTTGCTGCACCATTCAGACACCAATTCTGGCCTTCCTCTATCCTGCCTGCCCACTCCCTGCTGCCACCTGAAGCAGGTCGCTTCACCCTGCTCTGTGGCAAGTCCTCAGTAGGACTTATTTTGGAGTATACATAATCAGATTGGGGTGCTGGAATATTAAATAACCTGTTATTATTAGATTCTACCTCTGGTACTGTCTTCTTATTGATATCGGACAACTCTGAGTGAAGTCAATAGGGTGGCCACCTACACATAATGGGCTCAAGTTACAGGAACCTAGATTCCACCTAAACATCAGGAAAAATTTCCTGACTGTCAGAGCAATAAGACAATGGAATCAACTACCTAGGGAGGTCGTGGGCTCTCCCACTCTGGAGGCATTCAAGGTGCAGCTGGACAGACATCTGTCAGAGATGCTTTGACCTAGATTCCTGCATTGAGCAGGGGGTTGGACTCGATGGCCTTGTAGGCCCCTTCCAACTCTACTTTTCTATGATTCTATGATTCTATGATCACCAAAACAGGGGGCAAAAGTGGATACCAATCTGCATGACATTTGCATGTGCAAATGTATATGTATAGGTGCAAATTTAGAAATGATTATTATTCTTTAAATAGAACTATAGTATTTCTCACCACAGTGACCAGATGACTTGGGTACCTGCTCAGTCTGCTGTCAAGATGCTGTAACTGTTGATGGGCAACTTCAAGGCCCCTGCTCTCATGGTTCTTTGACTTCAAACCAGACTTGGACTGGACAGCTCACAAAATAGAGAACATCTTCAAATAGAGGACTGTCCTCTCTAAAGTAGGACACCTGGCCACTCTAGTTATGAAGAGGGAAATTACTTCCTTATATATACACCTGCATGTAGGGCACCTTGGCAGGCACTAAGAAAGGTGTCCAGGGATACACTGGTGCCCACAGGTGCTATATTGCCTACTTCTGCTCTAACCACTACACCTGGTTGTAGTGGTTGATGTTGCACTGACGGCTTTGCAGTCATCTGTTCCCACAAAATGTGAGCGTAAGTGGAGAGGTCCCAGAGTACAACCCTCTTTGCCCATTAATCCAAATGTCATTCCAACAGCTTTGATGTCATATTCGTCTTGTTCTGTTTTTCTGCTGCCCTGTCATGTGAATTTCTACTTTCAGTGTATAAGCAACTTTAAAAGGTCACCCACTTTTAGCATCCTCACTAGAACCATTATCCAAGTTAAGGCATTTTAATTCATTTTCTTCCATTACACCTGGAATGTTTCCAAATAAGAATAGAGTTAGAAATACATGTTATTGATTTTGTCTCATCAGCTGAAGTGGAAGCAAAACTGGTTGTCAACTCGAGGGTATGCTGGGGTGTGTGCACAATAATTTAGCACTAGCCACATTCCAAGCTAAACACATATTTGCTGCGGTAGTAAATTTGAGGATTGGGCTATTAATCATCATCATATGCTGTGGGACTTGTCAGACTGATCGCCTTCCATCGGCACCCAGTTACAAGCTTCTGACCCAAGCCTTTTAAGGTCAAGCTTAAAAAAAAACTTTTAAAAGGATATTGTGGAGTTGAAAAAGGTGCAGAAAAGGGCAACCAAAATGATCAAGGGGCTGGAGCAATTCCCCTGTGAGACAAAGGTTCTGTTGAGAGGCCTGGACACACAGTACCCAGAGGGGCCAACCAAAGTGGCAGGGTTGGTCTTGACCTCCATGGAGGTGTGCATGTTGGTTCAAGTCCTCTTCTAGAATCCCTTCCCTTGTTGCATGAGCAATGTCGAGGAGCAGCTAGGAGTTGCTCAGATCCTAAAGCCAAGACATACGGCACCCTAGAGGTTCCAACTCAGTGGCAAGGTTGGTTCAGCTCTCTATTGGGGGGGGGGGAATCAGGCCTGGTTCTAGGATCCCTCCCCTTGTTGCAAGAGCATCTGGTATTGGCTCCAAACCTTTCCTTGAACACTGATTATAGAATGTCTAAAGGAGACATTTGAGTACCTTTCCTTGTTGTGAGATGTCTGGAAGATGATCCCCAAAAGACATTTGAATCCCTTCCCCTGAATGTGAGATGTCTAAAGGAGACATTTGAGTCCCTTCCCTTGCTGTGAGATGTCAGGGAAGATCATCCACAAAGAAATCTGGAACCCTTTCCTTGGTGTGGAATGTCAAGGAATTTGGTCCCTAAGAGACGTTCCAGTCTCCTACGTTGATGTGGAACAATTTCAAGAGCCGATAGCAAAATGCTACCAGCTACAGTATATGATTTCTGAAGACTGTAACTGTGGGTTTCCCTCAGGCAGCTAGTTGGTCACTATGTGAAAACAATGCTGGACTAGATGGATCCTTGCTCTTATTCCATTTGTCTTCATGATAAAAAAAACAAAAACAAAACCCATTTGTTTCTTTCTTCATTCACATTAATTGCATTTGTTTTGCTATTCATTTATTTAAAAGTAATTTGTTCCATTATTCACATTCCTGTTTTCTTTCTTTCCTTCCTCCCTTCCTTCCTTCCTTCCAAATCCCCTGGATGTTGCACTGACTTGAGGAATTCTGGTGTCAAAGGGGGAAGATGGCAGCTGCCATGAAAAAATGGCAGCTTCTACTGGTGGTGGCCACCAATTCTTTTGTGATGGACACCATTTTCCCCCAATCACTACTGGGTGTACTAGAAATTGAGCACCTTCTGCAAATTTCTAAATATTCTCAATACAGAGTAGCATCTTTAGCAAATGCCCAGCTTTAGACTAAAGCCCAGGTTACTGCCACAATGGACTGCTAGTGATGCATGCATGAGAATTTCCTTTTAATGTCTACAGAGTTTAAATGTTTCTAATTACACTCTATTCTAAGTAGCAATAAACAGTATGAAACCAATAAAGCATGCATTGCCTTTCATTTGTTCACAACGATAAACCTACCGCATTAAGGGAGGGGTGAATCTGCTTTTGTTAATAGCCTCGCATCCAAAAATTGGGAATGAAATGAAATATAATAACAGGCACAAAAATTGCAATGTTGTTACAAAAGGACAATTTGCACTTGCAATTAGTAAGGGAATTGCTTACTTGAGTTCAATCAATTGCATCTTAATTATAATGCACACTTTAAATCAAAAAGTTTCAGTCTTACTTACGCACCAGCAAAGTTACCCACTGATTTTAAGCACAGCATCTTGATTCATTCCTCAGTCATTCCTTGGTTCAGGAGAGGCTGGTGACTCCTGTGTCAGTGGGGCTCCTCATCCATTGCAGCTTTTATTCTGAGCTTTAGAGGAGCTATCCAAGGTTCTGTACTCCATCCCCAAAATAGGTTCGCCACCATGGAGCACCATGGATAGCTCCTGTAAAGCTCAGCATAAAAGCTGCAATGGATAAGGAGCCCCACTGACATAGGAGTCACCAGCCTCCCCTGCCTTGGTTAATGTGTTTTTTCTAAACAATATAGTTCTTTTGAATTGCTTTACACTGTGAATATCTAGAAGAAGGGGACATGTATAACTCCGTCCATAATTGGATAGCGATGAAGTGCAACATATTTTGTATAGAAGAATGAGCTGTTGATGTGTTTCTTTTGCTTGGCTGTGTTTCTTTCTTTTTTTCATTTACATGAGTTATCAAACAGAGATGTGCAGTACAGCATCATTTTCACCTCTTTTTTAGGATGGCTTACTTTTGGCTCAATGGCCACAATCCTCAAACCATTTCTGCCCCATAATTCGAAGTTAAATCTGTCTGTAGACTGCTGAGGGAACCGCTGTGCAAGGGGCAATCCTATTGCTACAGTGAATATCTAGCAAGCTAACAGCACAATCCTATGCATGTCTACTTGGAAGTAAATCCCCCTGTATGTTCAATGGGTCTTACACCCTAGTAAGTGTGTTTGGGATTGTAGCCTTAATGTTTCATTAAGGCTGCAGATGAAAAATGGAACTCTAATGGGGGCGGGGACCCACTACCAATATGGTTGTCTCAGTGACAAAGTACCTTTTGTGACATCAGTATCCAGAAGATCCATCACCTCCCTATTTGCACGCTTAGAAATTCCAAATTATAGCAGGAGAGCAAGGCCACTTTACAGAGGACTCTCCTACTTTACAGAGGACAGTTCTCTATTTTGGAGAGTAGGCAGAAGACAGTCCTCTGTTGGAAGGTGTCCTCTATTTGAAGAGGTGTCCAGTCCAAGTCTAGTGTAAAGTCACAGAACCATAAGAAGGGGAGAGCAGGAGGGGCCTTGAAGTGAGCACCTGTACGACAGACTGAGCAGGCACACAGGTCACCTAGTCAGTCTTCTCGACTATGGTGAGATGCACTGTATTTCTATCCAAATTATAATAATTATTTCTAAACGTGCATTATATGTATAAATTAGCATATGCATATTTTATGAAAAGCTTTGTCTTCTTTTGTCCTTTTGATGATGTGTATTTCTGTTTGAATTATAGTTATTTCTAAATGTGCACTGATACATATAAATTTGCAAATGTTATGAAATTTCTGTCCTCTTTCATCCTCTGTTTTGGTGATGCATTTCCTCTTCATTGGTGATGTATAAGTGGCCACCCTAGCCATGTTGCTGATTTAAAATATTTGGAATGGGGTCACCTACAACAAGCTAATTTGGGTTTGATTTAGAACAAGCCTAATTCTAAATTTGCTAAAGCACAAGGTGTTGTCAAGCTCTTGAAGGTGTCATCAGAAACACCTTGAAAGGTTGTCACAGAGAGGAGGGCCAGGATCTCTTCTCCACCATCCCAGAGTGCAGAACATGGAGTAATGGGCTCAAGTTCCAAGAAGCCAGATTCCAGCTGAACATCAGGAAAAACTTCCTGACTGTTAGAACAATTCTAAATTTCAAAGCACAAGGTGTTGTCAAGCTCTTGAATGTGTCATCAGAAACAAAATTAGGCCTGTAGGCCTTTCTGCCCTGAACCCTTCATGAACCCACCCACCCTTCCCTTTTCCCCAAAACATAGTTTGGCAGCAACAGCCTTGATTAGCCCCAGAAAAAACACCCCAGTTACCAGGATCCCTAGGAATTGTAGTCTGGGTTTTAGTAAGGATGCTGAAGCCCTGGGGAACGACACTTGTAGGAGTATTGGCACCTACAACACTGCTTCAGGACCTAAGGAAGGCCACAGCAGCATCCCTTCTCTTTCATGCTGCCAGGTGGGACATTTCATCAGGAAATCATGAACTGAGCCCAAACCTTGAAGCAGTTTAGGCTCATTTTGTAATTAGCCCATAATTTCTGAACTGGGGAATTTCATGTTCAGAATCAGAACCCCCCAATTCTGGACTCCAGCTGCATCACTCATTCAGAAAAGTTGCCTAGGAACTGACAGGTCCACAACTTATTCCCAGGTCAGTTACGGAAGCTGCTTGCCTTAAAACACAGAAGTTAGGGAGGAGAGCTTTTAAATCAATAATGCCTACTGGTTTTTAACATAAATTAACATAAATAAAACAATCAGAACATAAAGAAATTAGAGAACTAATTTTTTAAAGGGAAAAGAAGAAATATATTTTGGCCCAAATGTTTACATAACAAATGTAGGTTGTTTAAAAATAAAAATAAAAGGTTAACATATTTATTTATTTATTATATTTATGCCCCGCCTTTTTCCCTGAAAGGAACCCAAGGCGGCTTACATGATCATCCTCCTCCTCTCCATTTCATCCTCACAACAACCCTGTGAGGTAGGTTAGGCTGAGAGTCAGTGACTGGCCCTCAAACATCTGTTTAGGAGACAAGAGTATAAAATTGTTTGTTGAGTAGAAAGATGATCAAATGCAGATATTTTAAGGATCAACACTATTGCAATCAAAACATTCTTAAAAGGCATTCCATATTGATCTAAGGCAGTGTTCTCCAACCTTGGGCCCCCAGATGTTTTTGGCCTATAACTCCCAGCATGCTGGGAGTTGTAGGCCAAAACATCTGGGGACCCAAGGTTGGAGAACACTGATCTAAGGTATTTGATCTAAGGTATTTCTTAGGGTATATATAGATAATTTAAACTTATCCATTTAAAAGCATAATTTGAATAAAAGTATTGAGTTGGATCCTAACATAAGATCAGGAAGTTCACGGAAGAAAAATGTCCCATCTCCTCCTTGCAACTACTTGTAACCCCCCTAAAACCTCTCTGGAGGTTCAGGGAGCCCTCCTGAGCAATGAGGCATGGGGGGTCTGCTGATTCCACCCTCCACCGGCAGCTCCCCCTGGCAACCCATCCCACATTGTTCAGGAGGACCCACCAGAGATGCTTTTGGGGGGTGGACAGGGAGGAGGGGACAGGAAAGTTTCCTTCCATGGATTTCTTTAAGTTCACTTCTCTTCAGGTCCAAGTCCATAATATGCACAAAAATGAGCAGTACATATTTTAGACAAATTAGGGAGCTTAGGAAAGGAGACATGGACAAAACAGGAGCTGAGGGAAGGGACTCTGAGGCAGAGCTAGCTAGGAAGCCTAGGAAAAGAGAATGTAGGGGGAAAGGGCAGAGCATGTGAAGTTAGCAAGGGACCGACTGGACAGCTGATGCAGCAGACTGGGGAAAGGGGAATAAGGGAAAGAGGAAGGCTCCAGAAAGCAGGGGCCAGGAGAAAGGCAGGGAAAGCCATACGGGAACAGGTAAGGGATGCTGAGGCAGGTCTCACCCTCCCACTCAAGCAGAAACTCACACGTAGGGATGGGTGAATCTGCCGATTTCAATTTCGCTCCATTTCTTATTTTTCTGATCTTAAATTTGCTTTGTTACAAAGTTTAAGAATTTTTTTTAAATAATGCACGAAAAGTCGGACGCATTATTGTACACATTTCACCTAATACGTGCAGCATTTTTGCATGCAACTTTGCATAATATACACAAATTTTGCAAGCAATTTTCCTAATATGATGCATTTTAAAACATTACGTTCAGCATTTCCTGTATGCATTGGAGAACTTCATCGCAAAATCTGGAGATGTGAGAATTTCCAAGGATAACTGAGTTTCAGTTCGGGTATTGGTTCAAAAGTGCAAAATTAGGAAATTTTACATTAAAAAGTGAACTGAACAAATTTGTCCCCCATCCCTAGACTCTCTATAGATTTTTATTCAGGAGGTTCCTGCAGAGCATGCTCAGGCAACGCTAGGATACCAGCAGAAGTTGCTCGGGGCTGCAGCTGGGCCGCAGTTATGTGAGCAGCAGCAGAACTCAACCACCCGGAGCTTTGTAAGTGGAACTGACATTCATCCATGACCAGTACAGCTCTGGGGAATATTAGTGTGTGACCAAGAACTGAACCAATATTAGACAACAGCAAAGTAAACTTGGATTCAAAGACTGCAACATTCCAAGGTCATAATTCCAGTTTATTATATTTATGCCAGGTTAGCCCCAATTAACATACACAGACACACATGTATCAAACTATCAACATATACACAAAAATGCAATCATTTTGTGCAAAGTTGTGCAAAAACATACCACGGTTTTGCTAAAAAGTCATGACACTACATTAAAATGACTACTATAATGCGCTTTACGTGGGGTTACCCTTGAAGACGGTCCGGAAGCTTCAGCTGGTACAGAACGCGGCGGCTCGCCTGATTAAGGGCAGCCGCCGGCGTGATCACATCACGCCAGTGCTTAAAGAGTTGCACTGGCTACCAGTTGCTTGCCGAGCCGAATTCAAGGTGTTGGTTTTGACCTTTAAAACCCTACACGGCTCCGGCCCAGCTTATCTCAAGGAGCGCCTCCAGCAACATCAAGTAGGCCGCTCAACAAGGTCTGCCACGGACGGCCTTCTCCTTATCCCATCAGCCAGAGCAGCCAGGCTGGTGGGGACTAGGAAGAGGGCCTTCTCTGTGGCGGCCCCCACATTATGGAACTCCCTCCCTAGTGACCTTCGCCATGCCCCCTCCGTGATGAGCTTCCGCCGTGCATTAAAAACATGGCTGTTCAGGCGGGAATATGGGGTGGGTTAGGTTTTTAATGAGAATTTTTTTATATTGTTTTAATTATTATATTTTATTGTGTTTTATTGTATTTTAATTGTACATCGCCCAGGGTGGCCGGGTGACCGGCCAGATGGGCGATTGATAAATGTAATAAATAAATAAATAAATAAATAAAATAAAATAAAATAAAGGAATCAAGTATCTAATGGGGGAAATTGCTTGAGATCCTTGATCAAAGCTGATCAGGGTACTGGAAACAAAGCCCTATGAGGAGAGACTGAAGGAACTGGGCATGTTTAGCCTTCAGAAGAGAAGACTGAGGAGAGATTTGATAGCGCTCTTCAAGTACTTGAGGATGTCACAGAGAGGAGGGCCAGGATCTCTTCTCCACCATCCCAGAGTGCAGAACATGGAGTAATGGGCTCAAGTTCCAAGAAGCCAGATTCCAGCTGAACATCAGGAAAAACTTCCTGACTGTTAGAACAATACGCCAATGGAACCAATTACCTAGGGAGGTTGTGGGCTCTCCCACACTGGAGGCATTCAAGAGGCAGCTGGACAGCCATCTATCAGTGATGCTTTAACTTGGATTCCTGCATCAAGCAGGGGGTTGGATTCGATGGCCTTATAGGCTCCTTCCTACTCTACTATTCTATGATTCTATGATTCTATGGGTCCACCTTTATCCCTCAGTGACAATCACTAAGGAAGAATGAAAGAAAAATGCCTTTAGGGCGTCATCCTATGGCCACTAGACAGAGTCAAGCTGGCCATAGGTTAATTCGGAGTCCCGGCTCCAACCTCAGAAACTTGCTCTGAGGCTGGAGCTGGGACTCCAAACTCAGAGCTCCCTCCCTCCACCCTCACAGCCGGTATGGAAAGAACCAGGCCAGCTGCAGGTCTTGCAACCTCGGAGACAGGCTTTTGGGGGGGGGGGCAGGGAAGGGAAGAGACAGGCTCCACCAGCATACACCGTATCCTGGCAGCACTTCAGCCTCCTCTCCTCAACTCCAAGGCTGAACCCTTAGACAGCTGAAATCGGCTGTCTAGTGTCTAAGTGTTTTGCATGGCACGAGGAACGCAGAGGTGACCTTCACACTCCTCCTGCCATGAATAGGATGCCCGTAATCCTCCGATTTTGTTTTGTATAGAGAGATGAGTAAATGTGGACCTGTTCTGGAAGACTCTTCTTTCCAGTGAAGCCTCAGTGCTCACACTTCAGTAAGACCTTTCAAGGAGATCATCATAAACCATAGCTCTGTAATTTCGTTTAAATAGATGCTTTCAGCAAAATCACAGCCTAACCCTATTCCTGGGGTCTCCAACTTGGTGCCTCTGGGCACCTGTCTGCCCGCAGCCACACCTCTTGTTGCTTGCCAGGCTCTCTGTCCTTCCTGATTTTAATTTTGTTTCTGAATATTTTTTGTAATTATATCTTTTTAAACCGGGAGGCTGGTATGCTGCAAAGCAAAGTACTTCCCTCCAGTGCCATCTTGTGTTCAAAAAGAGTGGTTTTGTATTTTGGACTTTAGACCCCACTTCTGTCTCGTACAATTCTTGGGCAAGTTAGTTTTGGTCTCACCAGTCTACCTTCTGGGAAATGAGTGATTTGTGACTGGCCATGCCCACCATGGCAGCCATTTCAGGAATGGGCAAACCTTCCCCATGGCAGCCATTTTGTGAGAGTGCCCACAACACTCTCCCAAAATTCCAAATGTGCCTGTCCACTGACCCAAAAAGTTTAGTGACCTCTGCCCTATTCAGACAACATACGCACCCTGCTCGGCCCATCCCAACCAAAAGATGTGAAATGAATGCATGCTGGCTGTATTCAGTTCACCCCACGCAATTAGAACTGCTTGAGGGGGAAAGTGGGGGCAAGCCCATTGGCCTCATTGCCTCCATCAGGCCCTTCTCATCTGCAGCGCAGAGCCTTCCCCATTCATGTGGGCTCCCTGTGCGTGCTCAGAGCATACACCAAGGCAGCAGCGGCTGCAAACATTCAGCCTCCATCAGTGGCGGCTGGTGGCCCCATTGTCAGCCAGGGCTGTGTTTCCACTCCGGATTTTACTCCAAACCCTTAAGGAGCTATCCATTGTCTTAAACCTATTTTGCTGATAGGGTTCAGCACCATGGATAGCTCCTTAGAAGTATGGAGTAAAAGCCGGAGCGGATCCACAGCCCCCGCTGACACTGGAGCCACCAGCCTCCACTGCCTCCAATGCATGGAGTTTTGTCCTTCCCACTTTTAACCCCACAACGACCCAGTGAGATGGGCTAAGGTGAGAGATGGTGACTGGCCTAAGGTGATTTGAATCTAGCGCAGGGGAGCCTGGTGGCTCCTATTTTGGTGGGGCTCATTTTCCATTTCAGGTTGTACAGTAATACCTTGGATTGCAAGTAACTTGGTTTGAGAGCGTTCTGCAAGACAAGCAAATTTTTAAATATTTATTTAAATTTTTTTGACTAGATATACAAGCGACGTCTTGCAATAAAAGTACTGTAATATGGCTTAAATTAAAAATCTGTGTACAGATTTTTTTGGGGGGATTTCATTTTGATATAAGAGTGTTTTGGATTACAAGCACGTTTCCAGAACGAATTATGCTCTCAATCCAAGACATGACTGTATTTGGAGCTTCATGGTGGGAGCTATCCAAGGTGCTGAACTCCATCCCCAAGATAGGTTCGCCACCATGGAGCACTATGGATAGCTCCTGGGAAGCTCCAAATAAAAGCTGCAAAACCTGCAATGGAAAAGGAGCCCCACTGAAATAGGAGTCACCAGCCTCCCCTGAATCGAGGTCTCCCCCATTCTAATTGCTATACCACATTGGCTCTCCCACTGATGAGATGCTGATTTGAAAAGCACAGTGATGGCAGGACTGACAAGAATGGGGCCAATATGGGAGGTCATTGTCAAAGCAGGAGTGAAGGGTGTTAGCCTTGAAATTAGCCTTTAGGGCACACTACAATTGGTCATCATGAGAGCTAGAAACCTAATGTAAACTCTCATAATTTGATTGCAGACCTCCCAGTTTGGGGGGGCTGTTGGGGCTGTGCTTGCCAGACTAATGATAAAATCATATGAACTTGCCACTGCTTGTTCTGTAGTTTAGTACTCTAACAATAGATCTGAGATTGTGCAACAGAGAAAAAATGTGAAAATATTAGTTGTGGCATAAATATGAGCAGGTGTGTGATCTGAAAGACAAAGCAGAAAAATCTACTGACTGAAATAACAGAGCTTGTGTCAGAACTTGACAAATATTGGGTATTTTATTCCCATTCATATTAATGTTTTATTTTTTATTTTATTTTTTTATTAGTCAGGGTATAAGAGAAACCCTGAAAATACAGAATCAGTGGTTTCATCAGCCACCAGGCCATTCTGAGAGGCATTCAAGATCTGAAGCCAGATTTCATCGTCTTCAGAGAGGTGAACCAACATTGACCCAGAAACCTGACAAATGCTCTGTGGAGGCTGCCTTGTGCTAGACACCTGCATAATTCTTTGGCCGTTGTGGAAAAGCGCAGCCCTCAGTGATTTGCTGGAAACACTCAGGTGATAACTGAAAGAATAGATGCCTCCAGTGTTGGCAGTAAATATGCCCGAATCAACATGATACGCTTCATTTTCATTCAGAAAAACCTTCTCAAATCTCACTGGGGATCCTGGCGGTGGGAAGCTTCTCCTTTTCTGAAGACCAGCTGAAAATGCTGTGGGTTCAACTGCTTCACAGTCCCCTTTTTGCCCCTTTTCTCCTTTTCTGCCTGGAAGTCCAGTTAGCCCCACTTTTCCTGGAGTGCCCACTTTTCCCTGTATCCCTGGATCTCCTTTTATACCAGGAACCCCTTGAATCCCTGGCAGCCCTGCTGAGCCTTTCAGTCCCTTCTTACCTGCTAGGCCTCTTTCTCCTTTCTTTCCAGGATCTCCTTTCAGCCCAGTGTCACCTTTTGGACCTGATTCTCCATACTCCCCTTTATCTCCCTTCAGTCCCTGAAGGCCTACCGGGCCTGCAATCCCAACTTCCCCTTTGTCACCTTTGTTCCCTCTTGGACAAGAAGGATGATTAGACCCACCATGTTCTTCTGTCTGACCCTGGAATGCTGGTTCACCTATATCAGCCTTGGATCTGGAATTCCCCCTTTCTGCTGTCATTTCTTGTCCAACATCTACCAAAAATCGCAGTTGTCCTTTCCTTCTAGCAAGTCTCAGCGCATCTAAAAGCAAACAGAAGCATATCTTGATCCATTATCACAGAAATTCAATGAAATATCTCAGTCTAACATAGAGGGAACGTAGGTTAAGCTCAAGTATAACAGTACCATGTTTATGCACACATGCACACACACACCGGACCAAACTAAATATGTTAATTAATCTGCACATTAAAAAAAAATGTAAATAACAACAATCAAGGGGGAGCAACAACAGGACCACTAGGAGGTGGGCATGGAGTTTGACCCATTCCCGCCCCCGCCCGCCCACCACCACCATCATGATTCCGATGAAAATCTCCCCGTGACCAAAGCTGCTATTTGCATTGGCAGGGAAGCCTCCATTGGCAGCTGCTCTTACTTGCACATTAATTACATTCACACAATTTATGTCACATCTCATTTGGCCCACAGACACTATGATCCAAGAATAAAACCTGGTCTACACATGTGGTAGAATGCAGTGGAAATGAAGTGGTAGACAGGTGGTAGAATAGATGGTATCACTTTAAATTGGAGGAGGAGGAGGAGGAGGAGGAGGAGGAGGAGGGCTGGTCTAGAACCTTGTGCTCTCTGCATATCCTTGTTACCTGTGCATAGGCCTTAATGGAGAACCCTAACCTCTACTGATGCTAATGAATCTTGATTGCTTTACCAGTGGAGACACTGCTTTCTGACATGGTGCTTCACCCTTGTCAGGACTATGATTGGCCAAATACAAGAGTCCATCCAGGATGGTTTATGTGCTAGGTACAGAGTAAGGCAGCCTTCCTCAAGCTGGTGCCCCCATGTGTCCAACACGTGGGCGAGGGCACTAGCTTCAGAAAGGCTGGAGTAAGGCATGTGCATATATACTATGCAGAGTTCTCACACCTCTTTAGCTGCTCAGAGCAAGACATTCCATCGCCAAACGAGAACAGGCAGTGTAGCCATGGCACACTTCCTCTGTGCTGCCTGCATAAGCTTTTGCTTTGCATGGTCTGATAGACAAAGTCAAGCTTCCTAGAGTCAAGGTGCTCAGTCAGCAGACCCCAAATGTTGCTGGCCATGACTCCCATCATCCCTGACTGTACTGGCTGGAGAGCATGGCAGTAGAGTCCAACAACATCTGGGGATGTTGGGAATCCCCTGTGCTAAGACTCTAAGAAGTATGCTTGAGGTGGGAGTGTGATTGAGTTCTTCTTGGGAATAATACACTAAAAGATATAGAACTGGATCCAAAGATCACACTGCACAAACAGAAGACACTTCAGCTTGTCCAGGTCACTTGCGAATTCAAACCCCCTCCCCATTAGCAGCTCCCCATCCTGCCCCCACAGACTGATTTCAAACACCCAGGGGACTCTCCAGGGTGGTTTTTTAGAGGTGCACAGGGCCAAAGAAGGGGCAGATCACCAATTCCCCTTTGCAAAACAGGAATGCCTTGTGCTCAGATAGCAAGAACTTTGGATCCAAGCCCTTGATTGCAAACTCCTTGTGGTAGGCATTCATTGTTACTGCTGTTTTGCTTCTGATGGCACTATATGAATAAAGGAATAATAGCATTTGGGTTATTATTGCTGAATAACTGCATTCGGCAATAGTATTACTACATTCCTGAAATACCCTAACTGTGCCCTTTATATAACAGTTTTTACATAACTTTTTTTTTTTTACTTTCATCAGCCTACGAATAATCCTTGCATCTTGCTTTGTGAGAGATATTTAGATATATCACCTGCAAATCAAATGAGTAGTTTCAAATCTTAAAATTACGTGTACGCATGGAAAGACTGCATGAGCATCATGACCACCATTATCACACTGTGGGTCAATGACTGTAGCCATAGGAGTCCCTGAGATCATCTTTAAAGTATCATTAAAATGTACTTATTTACATGATGCTCTGGTGTGCCTTCAAATGAGCCATTTACAGCTCATTGTGGTGAATTATATACCCCTCCAGAAAGGATTGTACTTTTCTTAATTACTGCACAGGAGGTGCCCAACAACACATTCGTAATTCCACACTGAAATAAGCACCGCCAAAGCTGTGAAACAGAATGGTAAACGCCAGCACACATGAATCCTCTAGCTTTTTCACATGAGGCTTAAACCATCATGTCCCTTGCGCTATTCATGTTAATAGTAGGGTTGCAACCCAATTAAGAACATTTTAAATCTATTAATCGTGTGTGTTTCAGTCAATTAATCTATTGATTAAATTTGCATAAAATTACATTTAGAAACCGAATACCATGAATGAATTTACTTGACTGCTCACACTTCGGAATATAATTAAAGCACCTTCCGTTATAATATCAATTGTGTCATGAAATGAATTCTCTGATGTTCATTCAAATGCTTTTTAATGTTGTTTTAATTGTTATAGATACAATTCAAGTGTGTGTGTGTGTGTGTGTGTGTGTGTGTATCAAGAAGCACAGTTAGGGCGCAATCCTATGGCTGCTAGACAGAGTCTAGATGGCCATAGAAAAATTCAGAGTCCCAGCTCTGACCTCAAAAACATGGAAAGAACAGCGCCAGCTGCAGCTCCAGGGTCATAAGAGCAACCTGGGAGAAGGAATTTAGAGGGCGTTCCAGGGGGCAGGAAGGGGAGAAGAGGCTCCGCCAGGATGTGATGTATCCTCCTGAGAGTGCCTCGTCAGCCTCCCCTCTTCATGAGCAGGGGCAAAAGATTTAGACAGCAGAAATCAGCCAGTCTAAGTCTTTTGCAGGGCAGGATAAGACTTCTCACCCCCGATAGGATTCCTGTCCTCTGAGTTTGGAGGGTTATGGGCAACCACTTTGGATTGAGTTGCCCGTTTTTAGATGATGTACACTTATGTTGCAGCAGGCATCATCAACACAGGAACAGTGCCAGCTGCTTTATACTGAATCAGACCATCAGGATCGTCAAAACTGACCAGCAGCAGCTCTTCGGGTTTTTAGACTGCAGCCTTTGCATGCCCTACCTGAAGATGCCAGCAGTCAAACCTGGGACCTTCTGCATGTAAAGCATGTGCTCAAGCACTGGGCTATAGCCCCTTCCTTAGATGGCATTTGCCACCTGCAGTTTTTATAAGTACTTTTATCAAATTGAACATCTTTTTAGACAATTAAACAGTAAAGATTAATTAATTAAACACTGCAACCCTAGTTCATGGTGTTCATGCAGAAGGGAGGCATTTGTGATGCAAGTGAACATTCTGGCCAATGTAGATTTTCCAATCTCATTACAAACCTGGCTGACTGA
This sequence comes from Shinisaurus crocodilurus, assembly GCA_021292165.1. Lineage (NCBI taxonomy): Eukaryota > Metazoa > Chordata > Lepidosauria > Squamata > Shinisauridae > Shinisaurus > Shinisaurus crocodilurus. The sequence goes on from CM037878.1 coordinate 29,955,212, forward strand.
CGCAAGAGTCGCTTTAAGCTTCATGCATGAAAGCAGCTCTCCAGCAAAATCCTATGAGCCACTGCAATGGCTTATATGAAGACTGATGTGGCAACTAAGCATGGCAACATGTGGTTTCCAAGCCTACATTGCACCATTGATGCAGCAGCATGCATAGATTTATGCTACTATGGCACCAAAACGACCATCCTCACCAGATACATTATGGTAGCCAAGAGGAAAGCTATTCTGCTGTACAGAAATGGGCAAAGAAAAGAGGTGAAACTACGAGATTGCAAGAAACAATGCATCCTTTTGGCTATCATGGAGCTGGCTGCATGAGTGCAACCAACCTTCCCTATTTCTGTAGGCATTTATCAAGGGATTCAAACTGATAAGCAACATGGATGTCCCAGGGCACAGTGCTATGGGGCAGGCGGGTGCACCCAGTTAAATTCCCCCTGGGAAGATTTGGTGCATGGCTTTGGTCTCACGCAGGGTCTGATTGACTGCCATGTTGGGAAGATCAGGAAGATATTTTCCCCTGGCCAAACCTGTTCATGTTACAGGCCCATCAGCTGTGGTCAGACTCAAAGTATGAGCCTTCTGAGAACTAGGGTGATCAGGTGTGCTGCTTTACAGAGGACAGTCCTTCCTTTTAAAGGTGTCTCCTATCTGAAGGACTGCCCGGTTCCAATCAGGTTTAAAGAGAAAGAACTTCAGGAAGGGAGAGCACGAGCCTTGAAGTTGCCCATCAGCAGTTTATACCTGGACAGCAGACTGAGCAGTCACACAGCTCACCTGGTCACTCTTCCCCACTGTGTTAAGAATGTATTTGTATGTCTATTCAAAATTACAGTAATTATTTCTAAATTTGCCTCTATACATATAAATTAGTGTATGCAATTTTTGTGCAGTCTTATGCCCTGTGTGTCCTCTTTTTTTTTTTTTCTCAATTCTTAACTGGCCACTCTACTGAGAAATGGACGAGAGACTGTTCCCTAATCGACTGGATTGTTGCGGGAGTGTTGTTTCTGTGTTGTTGTTGTTGTTGTTTGGTTTCTTTGTTTTCTGCTAGGGTGGGCAAGCTTTCTTTCAGGGGAGCTTGGTTGCTGTCACTGATCTTCTCGTTGAGGAATCCCTGCTGAACTTCCAAGGGGCCCTGAGGTGTCCCAGGACACCATTTAAAAACCATCAATTTACTTTGATTGCCTCACGCCATAGTTGTATCACGCCAAGTCATGCTGTACTGTTGCAGCAGGTACATCATGGGCTCAACAGAATGTCAGGGCGTATTATAAAGTTGCAAACACTGTGCTACCAAATACTACCGGATTATCAGAACTAGCACACAGTGCTGTGGGTCAGACATGCGATCCAACAGCTGGACACAATGAGGCAAGGACAACCCACAGCTTCCTTGGTGTTCAGAGCTCAGTGCACCAGCATTTTGTTCAGCCGCGAGGGACACAATTTGTTCATTTACCACCACTGAGTATCTCTTTACTTCACTGCACATCAAATTTGGATTTGGGGGGATTTTCAGTATGATACTGATCTGGTTGTTTTTAATTAGGAAACAAATGAATGGTGTTCATTAAAAAAAGATTTCAGCGACCCGAAGGCATTAAGTGATAAAATTACCCGCATTCTCTTTTTCACCTCGGTCTGTCTTTTGTCCTGCGGCTCCTGGAATTTTACAGAAGCGGTGTCTCTCGGTGCCCGTGCTGTTTTCCTTTGGTGTATTTGAGAAGGCAGGAGCTAAGCGATCATCGAATGCAATGCCTTTGTTAGCTCCAGCAAATGGCTTAAAATGACTACTACTGTTTTCATCCCCAGAACCACCTATTCCTGGGTAGGTATGCACTGCGTTTGCAGCAGTGAACAATTCTAAAGTCATCCGTTGTGTGGATCCAATGGTAGCGGTGGCCATTGGTTCTGGAAGTTTCTTATTTTCCACTCCATCTGCCCCCTTAAAGAAAGGGGTTGCCTGAGATGTTACGACAATCTGGGAACTTGCTCGACTCCCACCATCTGTGACTGGATCAATTTCTTTTGTCTCTGGGTCCTGAGCAGGGGGAACAACGGAGGCTTGTTTAGGGTCTACAGTTTCAGTAGCACTGCTGAGTGACTCCGCTGTGAATAGCTGGTAGGGAGCAACGCTAAAGATGGCCGTCATTCTCACAGGACCCCAGATGATACTAGAGAGCAGAGCTTGGACTAGGAGGGCGGAAAGCATGTCTGAAATGTGCAGAAAGAAGGGAATAAAAAGAAATGAATGTGACTGATGTAAATTAATGTTATAGACTGCAAATGGGGGGGGGAATGCTGTGCACCCAGGTTCATACTGATTCCAGGCTATGCTGATTCATAGGGCTTACATTGTGTTAAGATTGGCCTTTGGCAAACAAGAGTCAGGTAACGCCATGGTCAGAGTGCCAGACTTGGACTCAGGATGCTATGGTTCTAGTCCTGCCAAGCCATGAAGCTCATCGGATCCCCTTCCCCAACCTAACCCACCTCACAGGGGTGTTGTGCAGAACAAAATGGGATGGTTCCCTTGAGCACCTTAGAGAAAGGGGCAGGACGCAAATGTGAATGTGTCTGGACTGGGGACGGGTGAGAAAATCGTTTGGTCTGCATTTCAGTACAAACTTACCAAATTCACACTTTCCTAACTAAAACCAGTCCAGAATGCACTTAGTCATCGATATCTGTACTTTTCTGAAGTTTGTGATGCAGTTTGCAAAAAAAAAAAGAAAAGAAAAGAAAAGAAAAACGAGGTAAAATGAATACTTTTGACAAAGTTTGCACAAAAAACTATACACTTGAAACAGTGAGAACAAAAATGTGTATATTTGGAGAAATCCACACAAAGATTCATGGAAAAGTCACTTGCAAAAATATGCACATTTGAAAAAGTGCACCCAAAAATGTGTAGATTTATTAACATGCATGCAAACATGGATATCCTTTGGAAAAAATGTACATAGAAATACATACAAATTTTCATGCAGATTAAAAAAAATATTGCAATCCAATGTGGAAACAGGACTGACCAAACCTAGCAGTGTTAAAATGAGGAACTGAGAGAAACTGAACTTGTCAGATTCACCCGTGCCTAGTCTGAATAAGACTACATATATGCCTGACTGGTAATTATTAAATACATATTATGCAAGTAGAGGGGGAGAAAGAGTGATTATGAAAAGTTTTTTTGCTGCTTAACATATATTGAGAGCCAGTGATCTGATAGATACTATACTACTAAACACACATCACAGTGTTTCTAAGGGGAGAAAATCTGCAAATATGGCAAAGTTGTAGAGGGAAGTGAAGCTTGATGGGAAAAAAATATTTTAAAAAAACAAAAACTGGGAACAGATGAATTACCGGATAACAAAAGGATTGCAAAAGGGTTTGGTGTATTTTAGTGGTTAAGAGCCTGGGCTACAAGCTGGAAGTCAGATGTCAATTCAGCCAGTATTTCACTGGGTATCCTTAATCAAGCCTTCATCTTTCAGTCTCAGTCCCCTATTATGGGGATGTCATAATACAGCTCAACTACTGGGTTAGATAGGGATGATAGGGATGAGCAAATCTGTCAGTTTCGCTGTCTCTCACATTCACATTTTTTAAAAAAATCTCAAGTTCTTTCTCTCCCAAATATGAAGAAGTACTTCCTTTAACCTTCCCTGAATCTCCCACCATTCAGCTTCATGGGATGACCCCGGATTCTAGTATTATGAGAGAGGGAGAAAAAATTCACTTTGTACACTCCCATTACTCTCCTTTTTCTAAGCAGAACAGTCCCAGATGTTGTAACCTTTCCTCCAAACTGATAGCCACTCAGTTGGCTATTAGACGAAATGATTATACAGATGAATATATAGACCCAGAGAGACATACGGACACATGAGAGTGTTTCATGTGTGCTGTTTTAATGGCATCTAAGTTAGTGGCCATCACAACAACTTGTGCAAGTGAAATTTGAACAATGCACAATTAACTTATGGAATCACTGCCCCTAGACACATGATGATGACCATTACTTTTGATGGCTTCCAAAAATTTATTTTTTTATTTAATGTATATACTGCTTATTATTTTTTTAATCAACAACAATTGAACAAATCCATGGGAGATCATTTTATCAACCACTATTTGGCTAAATCAACCCTCCATGTTTGGAGTACAGTACAGATAGATGGATCAGACTATTTCCAGTCCATGTCAGTTTCACATGCTTTCATTCATAAGTCTGTTCCATTCCATTTCCTTAACAATCTATTTTTTTAAACCCACACAAAATTGTGCATTGTTTTTGATTTTTTTTTCATAAAGTATGCATTTTTGTATGCGTTTTACCATATAATATGCCTTTGTGGTTGCAATTTATCCTAAAATGCACATTTTCATTTGCATTTATCCTAAAATACACATTTTATACACATTTTGGTATGCTTTTTTCAGCTGAGAACTACACTGCAAAATTGAGAGAAGTGTGAAGACGAAAGGTTAACTGCCTTCTGATCTGTATATTTGTCCGGGAAGTGCTAATTAGGTCGGTTTGCTGAAAAATGCATACTGAATGTAATCCTCAAGCATCCTTAGTTCAGAGGCAGTGGGCGAAGGGGGAGGGAAACAAATATCCCAGGGACTGAGAAAACAAACCATGGTTTCTTCAATTCTCTGCCAGACAAACCCTGGATAGGGCAACAAACCATAGTTTAAATAAACCATGGGCTAGCGTTACAAGCAAACCAGGCCAGAATGTCTCTGAACACCAGATGCTATAGTCTGCCTTCATGATCTACTTGTCTTGTCAGTTTCTCAGAGGCATCAAGTTAGCCACTACTGGAAACTGAATGAACCAGGTGGACCATTGGTTTAGTTCCACAACACTCTTACTTGCAGAAACAAAATCATTTTGGATTACACGGGGGTGGGCCCAAACTGGTTAATAAACACAAGCAGTAAGGAACATTTTACCTGAAAGGAGTCTTCAGATATACAAGAGTATTCCAATACATCCACAGCACTGAAAAGGCAAACTGAACTGACTTAAATACTAAGATCATGAACAAAGACTACGTCTTGTGTACAATAAAGAAAATCATGGAGGAGGAGTGTAGCCAAATAATCACTTCCTAGAAAGGCTGTGGAGGACACCAGTTTGTTCTTTGTTATATTCTCATAAATAAAACTTGTTCTTAATCATTTCTGTTGTGATGTATGAAATGAAATGTTAGTTCACCAAACCAGTGATTACTTCCAATACCTGTTATTCAGAGTAACAGTGAGGAAACTGTCTTCTTCCTCTCTTTTTAAAAAGAATTTATTGTTTTTAAGGATTAGATCTCCAGAAATGTTAAAAGGCCACACTATATGTTACATTAAAAACATTTTCAGCTGATGTGCTTGGAACCGGCCCATGTTTCTTTGTATGGAAAAAGCAGCCACAAGGGGGCCCAATCCAGATTGGTACCTTAGCACAGAGTAAGGGTTGTTTTTTTAAAACCCTGTCCCCACTCTCGAAATCACCCCCACCCCTGAATGAAGCTGCTACTTGCCCTCAAAGGTGCTATTCAGGAGTAAACAGCAGCTGGAGTGGCGGGTTTTGGTGGGAAAGTAGCATGGAGGAAGGGTTACAACCTTCGCTCCCGCACACACCACAGTCTGGACTGGAGGACCTCGCAGCTGTTTTTTCTCTGAACAAAGAGACGTGGCCAGTTCTCAATACATTAGACAAACATGTTTGGCCAAAGGTATCGCAAGTGAGAGGGAAGGACGGAGGGAGACAGAGCAGGAGGGGAAATGCTCAACTGTGAAAATACAGCACAGAATTAGGGTGGCCAGTTACACCTTGCCAAAAAAGAGGGCAAAAGAGGATATAGGGGTTGCACAAAAATGCAACTTCAGAAAGAATTACTATAATTTTAATGGAAATAAAATACATCTTAGCAGAGAGGGGAAGACTGTGACCAGGTGACTGGCGTGCCTGCTCAGTCTACTCCCCAGATGTTAATGGTCAATGGGCAACTTCAAGGCCCCTGCTCTCCCTTCTTATGGTTTCTTATGGTTCTTTCGGATAGCCCTTCAAATAGAGGACCCCATCAAATAGAGGACTGTCCTCTGACAGACCTTCAAACAGAGGATTGTACTCTATAAAGTAGGACACCTGGCCACCCATGACAGAATTCCAGTTCTAATTAAGGAAAAGCAAGTGACCTCTGCATGATTTATCGTTCTATCTTTCCTACACAAGGAACTTCAGGTTGCAAAGTGAAACTTTATGGGAACGAAAGGCAAAAGGCAAACATCATTAGAGTTATATTTCTGGATGTTGTCCAATGGTCGTACAGCTGTTAATCTGGAGTCTGAATTATTTCCAGATTGAGTCTGCCTGTCCTCCTCTTCCTCTCTCTCTCTCTCTCTCTCTCACACACACACACACACACACATTTCCAGGTGACCAGATCACAAAACCTAGGCCCAAGAATAGTATGCTGACAAAGTTGAATGACATTGGCCATCTATGCCAGTACACTAGACCTTGGCCTAGGGCTGGCAAGCCCTAGTCATCTCTCTCTCACACCCCACTATCATTTCCTCACTCCTACTGAGGAAGTAGGAAGGTTGAGCTCTCACTACTCTGTAGGGGCAGCAGTGACAACAGCAACATTGTGGTAGTCCCAGAGCAGGTACACCAGCATAGGTTGATGATGTAATGGCATTGATCCATGTTGGCATTCCAGACCTTGGTTCTTGACATAATGAAGCCGGTCTCTTGCCCTACTGATGCTGTTGTCAGGGAATTAAAGCATCACAGAGTCAGAAGGGGCCATTTGGACCATCAAGTCCAACCCCCTGCTCAGTGCAGGAATCCAGTTTAAAGTATCCCTGACAAATGATTGTCCAGACTTTGCCTGAATACCGCCAGCAATGGAGAGCCCACCACCTCCCTAGGCAGTTGGTTCCATTGTCTGACTGCTGTGACCATTAGGAAGTTTTTCCTGATGTTCAACTGAAATCTGCCTTCCTGTACCTTAAGCTTATTATTTCGTGTTCCACAGCCTTGGATGACAGAGGACAGGTTGCGGCCCTCTTCTGTGTGACAACCCTTTAGGTACATGAAAAGTGCTATCATCTCCCACCTCAGTCTTTTCTTCTCAAGGCTAAACATATCCAGTTCTTTCCATCTTTCCTTGTATGATTTAGTTTCTAGCCCCTGATCAGCTTTGTTGCCCTTCTCTGAACTCATTCCAATTTATCTGAATCCTTCTTAATGTGTGGTGTCCAGAACTGGACACAGCATCAAGGTGAGGTCTGACCAGCACAGAGTAGAGTGGAACTATTACTTCACATGTTTTGAAACTATAGTTCTATTGATGCAACCTAAAATTGCATTTGCCTTTTTTTTCAGCCACATCACACTGCTGACACATATTCGGCTTGTGATCGACTACAACTCCAAGACCCTTTTCACACATACTATTGCTAGGTATCCCCAACCTTATACCTATGCTTTTGCTTTCTTTTTTCTAAATGAAGAACTTTGCAGTTGTCTCTGTTAAATTCATTTTGTTATTTTCTGGCCATTCTTCTAATCTATCAAGATCAGTTTGACTTTTGTTTCTGTCTTTTTATTATATTATATTTATACCCCACCTTTTTTCCTGCAAGGAACCCAAGGTGGCTTACATAATCATCCTCCTCCTCTCCATTTTATCCTCACAGCAACCCTGTGAGGTAGGTTAGGCTGAGAGTCAGTGACTGGCCCAAAGTCACCCAGTGGGTTTCATGGCTGAGCGGGGACTAGAACCCGGATCTCCTGAGTCCCAGTCTAATTCTCTCACCACTTCTAAGGTATTAGCTCTCTCACCCAATTTTGTGTCACCTGCAAATTTGATAAGCATTCCCCCCACCGCTTCCTCCTAGTCATGCATTAAAATGTTGAAGAGTACATGGCCATGGCCAAGTCCTGCGGCATCCCACTCAATACCGCCCTCCAGTTTGATGAGGAACCATTGATGAGCACTCTTTGAGTATGTTTCTCCAGCCAGCTGTGATCCATCCACCTAGTAGTAGTGCCATCCAACACACACTTAACTAGCTTGCTAATCAAGTTATAATGGGACATTTTGTCAAATGCCTTGCAGAAGTCAAGATATATTATGTCCACCGCATTTTCATGATCTACTGAGGAAGTTACCTGATTGAAAAATGATTAGTCTGGCAAGACTTTTTCTTGACAAATCCACGCTGGCTTCTAGTGATCACTGCATTAGTGTCAAGGTGCTTACAGATCGAGCATATTATAATCTGGTCTAGACATCCCAGTTATTGATGTCAGACTGATTGGTCTAGAATTCCCTGATGTTCCTTTTTGCCCTTGCTGAAGATAGAGACAACATTTGCCTTCTTCCAGTCCTCCAATATTTCACCTGTTCTCCAGGATTTCTCAAAGATAAAGGTTCTGAGAGTCCATCTGCTAGTTCTTTCAACACCCCATGCAATTCATCTGGCCCTGGAGACTGGAACTCATTTAAGGTGCTTAAATATTCCCTGGCCATCTCTCTGTCAACCTCAAGCTGCGCTCCTACCCCTTCAGCCTATTTGTAACATATGCCAGATGGAATACAGATCCTCTTTTGGGAGAACAGTGAGCCAAAACAGGAGTTGAACAATTCTGCCTTTTCTTTGTCACCTGTCAGCATTTTGCCATCTTTGCTCCACAGCTGGTCTACCATTACCTTTGTGCTCCTTTTACTTTGAACATATCTGAATAAGGATTTTTTGTTATTCTTAGCATCCCTTGCCAGCCTCAGCTCATTCTGAACTTTAGCCTTACTGACACCATCTCTGCAATTCTGGACTATCTGCCTGTACACTTCTTAGTGACCTGTCCCTCCTTCTACCTCTTATATGTGTCCTTTTTTTATTTTCAGATGATCACTAAGCTTTTTATGCAGCCAAATATGCTTCTTCTGTTGCATTCCCTTTTTTTTCCCTCATTGGGATTGTTTCTGATTGAGCCTTTAGTATCTCCTTTTTTAGGAATTCCAATCCCTCTTGAACTCCTCTTCCTGTTAGTTTTTCCTGCCATGGAATCCTACTTATCATTGTTCTGAGTTTATTAAAATCAGCATTCCTGAAATCTAAGGTACCCATTTTGACTACACTTAGTTAGATTTAGTTTTCCATAAAATCAAGAACTCAAGCATTACATGATCACTTTCCCCCTAAGTTCCTGCTACTTTCACTTCATCAACTAACTCTTCTGTATTGGTTAGAATCAAGTCAGGGATGGCTGATCCTCTCATTGCTCCCTCCACCCTCTAAAAAAGGAAGTTGTCAGCAAGGCAAGTCAGGAATTTCCTGGAAAGACCAAGCTTGGCAGCGTTTGTCTCCAAACAGATATCAGGGTGATTAAAGTCCCCCATTACTACTACTTCATGCTTCCTTAAAATATCTGAAATTTGCTTTTGGAAACCGTAATCCACATCTTCTCTTTGGTTCTGCAAGAGCCTCAAAGCAATTTCTTCGTTCCAGTGGTGCAGAGTGCCTTCCGAATCTCTTCCTCCTGATTGTCACTGTCGTCCATGTAGGTTGCTGCTCCTTTCGTTCATCCTGCTACTCTTTCTGAGAAGTTCCCTGCAGTTGCCTCCTGTGTTCTGTTTGATAACTCTTCATCCTCTCTGATGAATTGGAGTGTAACCACTTGCTGTTCCAGACCTGTTACCTTTTCTTCCAGGAATGCAACCAGTTTGCACTTGCTGCACTTGCTTTGGGACTGGCCATAGCTCAGTGGTAGAGTACCTGCTTTGCATGCAGAAATTCCTCGGCATCTCCAGGTAGGGCTAGAAAAGAATCTTGCCTGAAACCATGGAGAGCCGATGCCCATCAGTCTCAACAATACTGGACTAGACTCAGTATAAGGTGGCTTCCTATGTTATGGTTCTTTATCTTTAAACTGGACTTGGATCGGACAGCCCTTCAAACAGGGGGTGCCTTTAAACAGAGGACTGTCCTCTGTGAAATAGGACACATCGCCACCTTACTTGTGGAACTGCAGCAGATCCTCCCAAAATCTGCAGTGGTCTCCCTTCCACATACACAATAGGTATGCTCCCCAAATCTGTGGAGGCAGACCTCAGAATTAGCCACCAGATTCCTGATATTTCCAGAATTCAGTGGCAACAAAAGTGTATCCTAAAACTCTTTCATTTCATGTTTCCCATAGTGACGGACAAAGGGAAGTAAGGACTACTTGGTGGCCACAATAACAAAAAAAGAGAAATAACAACCAAGGTAAGAATGATTTAAATCAGTAGCAGTGGCAAGTTCCATTGTTAATGCAGGCTTAGCACATTGCAAGTATTTTCTAGTCCACTAGAGAGCAACAGCAGACCATCTATTTTTCTTCTTTGCTTCACATTCTTGGCTCTCAGCTTTTCCGAAACTGTAGTGTAGGCATTATGTGTGGAGCAGATAAAGAACTTACAATTCATAGATCATAGAGTTGGAAGGGGCCTACAAGGCTATCAACCCCCTGCTCAATGCAGGAAACTAGAGGAGGGGTCTCCCATCCAAGTAATAACCAGGCCTGACCCTACTTAGCTTTCCACGCTCAGACAAGCTGATAGAGATAAATGTATCCTAGGGAAAGGAAAACAACGCTTTGAGGATTCAGAATCAGATTTTACATATCTATTAAGTGATATGCGAGTAGCGCTACACTTTATGTGGCAATTGTGGTTTCCAACACAAATATCTTCAGTGAGAATGACAGACACTCAAGCACACATATTCATGCACCTGGGAGCCCCACAGAAGCACCAGGGAGACATGTCCTAACCTGTTTCCGGAGGGGTAGTCATCTTAATTTGTTGCAGCAAGAACAACAAAGAGTCTTGTGGCAACTTAAAGAGGAACACATTTATTATGGGCTATGGCATAAGCTTTTGTGGACTAGAGTCCACTTTACAGGCCTATGGCTCACGTTGGCTCAGCTTGTCTGAGCATGGAAAGCTAAGCAGGGTCAGGCCTGGTTATTACTTGGATGGGAGACCCCTCCTCTAGTTTCCTGCATTGTGCAGGGGGTTGGACTTGATAGCCTTGTAGGCTCCTTCCAACTCTATGATCTATGAAATCTAAATCTATAAGTGTTATCTTATGTTGCAGGTATATATACAAACACACCAATCATGTGTGAATATTGACCCGTGGACAATGAAAGCAATTAGAAGTAAATGACATTCTACTAGATCAGCTTCTGCTGGAAAGAATGCAAACTTTGGGGTTTCATAGGGTTTGTTGCCAGCCATTTTTGCATAAAGATAACCTTATTCAACCATATGTCCTAAAAGGCATTCCAAGTATAACTAGATAATACCACATTCAGAGAAATAGGGCTTATGCTTATACAGGATTAGTGAAATGGAACAACATAGGAAGAACACCGCGGATTCGAATAACAAGGGTCTTTAGAAAACTGGAGTAAAATTGTTTTCTGTATACCTGCATTCACTACTTCCTTCCAGCAGAAGCAAACCACAGTAATAATCTTTTCCCCTAATCACAGCACTCCTACAACAGCCCCCATAATTATCAAAACAATTGGAACAGAAAGAAACAGTACTTTTTCAGTTTGAAATCAAGCTCATTTTCTCTTATACATTCCAAATCTCTACCCTGAACGTCGTTGAATGAACTGGTAATAGGTTGGGCATGTACTCTGGTTTCTCTTCAGATTACGTAGATCTTTGCTTTTTACTAAAGGTTTCCATGGACAGGGTGGCTATGTGTCCTCTATTTGAAGGCAGCCTCCATTTGAAGGGTTGTCCAGTCCAATTCCAGTTTAAAGAAAAAGAACCATAAGAAGGGAGAGCAGGGGGGGGGGCTTGAAGTTGCCCATCAACAAGTAGCACCTGAACAGCAGACCGAGAAAGCACACAGTCACAGTCTTCTCCACTATGGTGATATGTACTGCATAGTCTCCAATTGCCATGAAAATGCCAGGACCATCACAAAAACTCTAAGCCATCACTGTTTCTCACTTCTTTGTCCCGAATTCCCCTGCCTCCTGCAACTGCAAGCTACTTTAAGCTGCTCTTAAAGGGGCCATGGCATGGGCAAAATTTCAGCTAAGCTTGCAGTTTTAGCTAGCTGCAATTTTGCCCATGCCATGGCCCCTTTAAGACCAGCTCAGTGCTTAGGCTCAAACAGCCACAGGGTCTCCTCGGAGAGACAGATGCTGCTAAGCTGGGAGGGCCAGGCGAGGGTGTGTTTGTGTGTGTGTGTGTGTGTGTGTGTGTGTGTGTGCGCGTGCGTGCATGCTCTACCTGCTGAAAAGGAGGTGGAGGCTGCACCCACTGGCCTGGACCAAGGGAGAGGCAAATGAGGGAATTTATCACATGATTCCTATCTTTATATTGCCAAAGATTTTATTTCCTAACAGAGCTGACTCTGTGCCTCTAACAGGTGAGATACAGTGTCAGAAGGAAGTGCAAGAAACTTCCCCTTCTCTCTGAAGCTCCATGTTTGGGGGTGTGGGGTTGGTGGGTAAGCTTCACCTGTTGAATTTGTGCCAATCCTGACAATTTTAAAACAAAAAGAAAGAGAGTGCCCTGCAAGCACTGACACACACACCCCATGAAAAACACCAGATATCAACCATTAAGGGTTTAAGTAAGGTTAAAAAAAAAAAGGTACAAACTCCACTTATAAAATATTATAAAACAATATATAATATAATAATGTAATAATTATAATATATAAGATATTGTATAATAATATAATTCTGGAAAAGTCATCCTAGCACTGGTGCTGCTGCTGCTACCTCTTCCTCTAGCAAGGAGCAGCATTTCACAATTATCCCTCAATTACACGATACTTCTTCACACAATGCATAATCAATTTGCTGCCACAAGATGTGATGGTCAGTGTTGTAGATTGCTTTAAAACATGGAGCTTCAGTGTTTAATACTGGGTATATGTGCTCAAATGCAAGATATATGAATTGTGGGAAGGAAAAATATTTATTAACCTCTAACATGAATTTTTAAAAAAGAATAAAGGTTGAAATATTTTGTCCCAGAATACATTCAATTTATTTTTTATATATTTTTTTAAATTTTTATTTATATATTTTTAAATGAACACACATACAAAAGAACATAAACCTACAAATCATAAACTCCAAGTGCACCTGTCACCCCGGGGCCAAATCCAATTCTATCCACATAATCCATTATTAATCTATATTCCAAAAATACATCATATCATGACATGGCTTACTCCCTTTTCCCTTTACTAAAACATAATCTAAAAAAGGTCCCCATATATCCTTAAAATTATTTTTCTTTAATTGTCCCCTTTTACATTTAATACTACATGTTAGTTTATCATTTAAAGCAATATCCCAAACCTCTTTATACCAATCTATTATTAAGTACTGGTATTGAACTTTCCAATTCCTTGCTATCAGTAATCTCCCTGCCACTAATAAACTTACAATTAGTTCCTTTTTCTCTTGTGAGCACAGAAGTTTCTCCGTTATTGATAACAATGCTAATTTTGGACAGACCTCCAAATTAATGCCAATAACTTCTGAAATTTCTACAAAAATTTTATTCCAAAAATCCAATACGCTTTTGCAACTCCACCACATATGACCATAAGTACCAAGTTCCTGACATCCTCTCCAACACCATGGAGCACAATTACTATCTATTTTGTTTAATCTTACTGGAGTCAGATACCATCTCCAAACAGTTTTTAAAAAATTCTCTTTTATCCTTACTGACATATTTCTTAATATACGTCTGCCCCAAATATTTCTCCACCCCGCATTCGATATATCCTCCTCAAATTCCATTTCCCATATCATCTTAAGGTTATCTTTTTTCACTTCAATCCTCTGAAACATTTTATATATGAATACATTCAATTTAAGACATACCCTTTCTCCATAATAATTTTAAAAAACTGTTAGGCCTTCTCAGTCTTTTAACAAAGCATGGTCAATACCGGAGGCTCTCCTTGACAACTTATTATTGAATTTACCTAAACCTAATAGTGTGATTCATAGAATCATAGAAAAGTAGAGTTGGAAGGGGCCTACAAGGCTATCGAGTCCAACCCCCTGCTCAATGCAGGAATCCAGGTCAAAGCATCCCTGACAGATGGCTGTCCAGCTGCACCTTGAATGCCTCCAGAGTGGGAGAGCCCACCACCTCCCTAGGTAGTTGATTCCATTGTCTTATTGCTCTGACAGTCAGGAAATTTTTCCTGATGTTCAGGTGGAATCTGGGTTCCTGTAACTTGAGCCCATTATTCCGTGTCCTGCAAACTGGGATGATCGAGAAGAGATCCTGGCCCTCCTCTTCATGACAACCCTTCAAGTACTGGAAGAGTGCAATCATATCTCCCCTCAGTCTCCTCTTCTGAAGGCTAAACATGCCCAGTTCTTTCAGTCTCTCCTCATAGGGCCTTGTTTCCAGTCCCTTTATCATCCCTTTATACACTTACAAATTGAGCAGACGTACATAATTTCTCTCACTTTGTATAAATTTATTCTGTAATTATTATTAATTATTGTAATTAATTATTAGTATATTATTATTATAATATACTCTGGTTTTCTGAATCATGAGATGGGGTTATATAGGATATCTCTCAACTGTCCATGGACAGGCAGCCAAACAGCACACTGTCAACCACCATCTTGCTTGGGAAGGTGATCATCATGGACAGCATCAAAGGTAGACATGGTCAGGCCCACACCCCAGAAGGGGCCCACTGGCAAGAGCTCCTTGCCCCTCCTTTTCACCACTGCAACCTTCTTCTCACTCTGGCCCAGGCAACAGTGGTGGTGAGAAGGAGAAGCAGTAGATGCCAGTGCCTACAGGCTCAATGTCTTTCTGACTGTCAAACCAGCAAGTGATAGCAATGAAGAGAAAAAGGATGAGGAACAATAGCAGCTGGTGACAATGGTGGCAAGTGGACTCACTGAGGGAGGGACCCCATTGAAGGTGTCTTGCTCTCTGAAACATGGAACCGGCACTGCCTATCATAATATGTGATGTGTATCTATGTATGAACTCAGAAGAGTCTCACACCAATGCAATCAGTATTCTATTTCTTTATTCTCCTTAGTTGTTTGGGTCCACATGTGCTGAAGCAACTATCTAATGAAATGATACAACACTAACACACCGAAACTTATCCAGCAGATGGCAGCATGACACCATCACCATTTTGCTATGAAGAAGGCAACTTCATGATGCTTTAAAAGCAACCACTATTATACCATGCTTATTATTCTATATGCATAATGTGGATCTATTTTAATACTACATAAGACATTCCGTCTGGCACTATGAAGACTAATTTGTCTTATGAGTCACGAGCTCCACTGGCTTGTACATTTGCTTCCTCCTACTCCATTATACCACAAGGTTGATCAGCATGGACTTAACATGTGCTTGTACATCATATTTTCCACAAAAATGTAGAAAGCCTTGTAAAATAATTCCCTGGGTTTTTCCCACTAGAATAAACCGCCCAGCTGTAGCAAAAAAAATGAGCTGTTAACCACAACTGTATATGGCTGGGTTAACCATTAGGCTAAAGGCCAAACTAGATGTGACAGTGGTATATATCTGTGTAGTTAAACGTAAACCTAGATCTGATGCGATCACATAAGCGCTATTCAGGCATTCAGAATGCTGGTAAACCTGCTGGACGGGGGAGCACACTAGCTCCGCCCTCCTGTGTCACCATTTGTGCTGCCCTCAACACAGGGAGGGCAACTTTCTGAAGGGGAAAATCTCCTCTATCTGTGGAGGCTCTCCACGTTATTTCAAACCCTGGGAAATCATGGTCTGAAATTGTGTGGAGAGCCGCCATGGATAGAGGTGGCTCTCCCCTTCAGAAAGTCATGCGCCACATATAGGGCTTCTCTACACAAGGCATTTAACCCACCACTTTACTGAGGCTTCTTCTTCCGTTTTCTTTGCAGTAGGAAGAGCGTGTCCTTTACATGAGGACAATTAGGGATGTGCGAGGACTTTGTTCTGGGGCTGGAAATCCAGCGAACCGGTCGGGCTCCACCACCCCCAATCTCCGTCCCGCTTACCTTCTTCCCCGGCTCGACTCCCGGTCTTCCAAATCAAGCAGGAGAAGTGACTTCCAGGTTCCCGGCAGGCCGCTTTTTACACAGAAAATGCCGTAAGATATACCAAAAGTGGCCGCAATTTGCATGACTTACATAAATTGTGGCTGCTTTTGGCATAACTTATGGCATTTTCTATGTAAAAAGCAGCCCGCTGGGAACCCGGAAGTCTGCCGAGCGGCACAAAGCACATCCGCTTTCACCCTGGCTTGGCAGGCACAGCAGCAACACTGCACTCCTCGCCATCTTCCGCAACTCCCATTATACACATGCTTCCCCACAGTCCTTCTACCGAGTCACTTTTCTCCCAGCTGGAGCGCTGAGACTGGAAGAGAGACCTGCTGAGAGAAAAGGACTAGGGCAGTGATGGCGAACCTATGGCACGCGTGCCACAGCTGGCACGTGGGGACCGCTCTGCTGGCACACGAGCCATAGGTCGCCAGGGGCACAGAGCTCTAACAGAGCTCGAGATCAGGGGGGCGAAGCAGCCGCTCCTGGCCGCCGCGTTTCGCCCGGCATCGCGCAGGCCACCTCCTCTGCCGGGGAAGGGCCGAGAAGGGCGTGTCGCCCGGCCTCCGCAGCCCCTTCCCGATTCGGAGGACGCGCCGGCGGCGGCCTGGGCCCGGGCAGGGAAGCCCCGCCCGGCACACCTAAAGCAGCGCCGACCGGGCCAACTCCTGTGCCCAGCCGGCGGAGAAGAGGGGCTTCCGCAGCCCCTTCCTGATCCGGAGGACGCGCCGCCACCGGCCTGGGCCCGGGCAGGGAAGCCCCGCCGCCCTGCCCGGCACTCCTAAAGCAGCGCCGGCCGGGCCAACTCCCGTGCCCGGCCGGCGGAGAAGAGGGGCCTCCGCAGCCCCTTCCCGATCCGGAGGACATGCCGCCGCCGGCCTGAGCCCGGGCGGGGAAGCCCCGCCGCCCCGCCCGGGCCCAGGCCGGCGCTCCTAAAGCAGCACCGGCCGGGCCAACTCCCGTGCCCGGCCGGCGGAGAAGAGGGGCCTCCGCAGCCCCTTCCCGATCTGGAGGACATGCCGCCGCCGGCCTGGGCCTGGGCGGGGAAGCCACGCCGCCACACCCGGGCCCAGGCCGGCGCTCCTAAAGAAGCGCCGGCCAGGCCAACTCCTGTGTCCGGCCGGCGGGGAAGAGGGGCCTCCGCAGCCCCTTCCCGATCTGGAGGACACGCTGTCGCCGGCTTGGGCCCGGGCGGGGAAGCCCCGCCGCCCCGCCCGGCACTCCTAAAGCAGCGCCGGCCGGACCAACTCCCGTGCCCAGCCGGCGGAGAAGAGGGGCCTCTGCAGCCCCTTCCTGATCCAGAGAATGTGAAAAGGCTTGAAAAGTGGCATATGTAGCCCTTTTCTCTTTCTGCCACCCTCTTTTCTCTCCCTCCCTCTTCCTTCTCAAGGGAGATCTGGGTTTTAGTCCCCAATTGGCCATGAAATTCACTGGGTGACTTTGGGCCACTTTCAGCCTCAGCTACCTCACAGGGTTGTTGTGAGGATAAAATGGAGAGGAGGAGGAGGACTATGTAAGCTGCCTTGGGTTCCTTGCAGGTGCTTCATTTGTCTTTTTTCATAAATTTTGTGTTTTTGTAGACTCCAAGACTTGAACAAACAAAAACATGAGCCCCTTTTGTAAAAAAAAAAATCAACTCAATTTTTTTTAATAGTACTACATTGTACAGGTTGACTTTTACGTTTACTAATCCAACACCTGTAGAAGCAGGGAAAGGACCCAGAGTAAAGCTTGCCCCATACAATTTCAGTCTGGCATATAATCATATTACAAGTTGAGAATCCCTTATTCAAAAATACATGCGCCTAATTATTTAAAAAGTTTATCTAAATTACCTTCAGGCTGCTATGTCATAAGCATGAAGGTAATTTAGATAAGGATAAGGGATTCTCAACTTGTAATAAAATTATATGCCAGACTGAAATTGTATGGGGCAAGCTTTACTCTGATGCTTCTACAGGTGTTGGATTAGTAAAAGTAAAAGTCAACCTGTACAATGTAGTACTATTAAAAAAAATTGAGTTGATGTTTTTTTCAATAAAAAGCTGTTTGTATCATTGAAAGCCCTGTTATTGTGTTTTTCTTTTAAGACAAAAGATGTTAATTAGTTTGGACAACTGTATGAGTTGTTTTTACTAAACTAAAACCCCGGTATTCAGGTTTAATTGCAGTGTTGGCACTTTGAAATAAGTAAGTTGGTTTTGTGTTGTGGTTTGGGCACTCGGGCTCAAAAAGGTTCGCCATCACTGGACTAGGGGAAAGGAGCTGCTAGGGGATAAACCAGGGGACAGGGGAAAGGTTCAGTTCCCCTCAACCATGCCCCTCTTTGCTCCTTAAATTAGTCCCCACCCTGCTTTCTATATGATTGCAGCAGGTCATGGCTTAAACACATACTTCAGTTACCATAATCTAATTTGGACCTAAGTTTTGATATACTGCAGAGTAAAGCCTCAGCCAAATTAGGAGCTTGGCTGGAAGGTAATTACCTGAGATGAGGGCCTCTTAAATACAAGTGTGCCTCTCCTGCCCTCTAGGTGAGGCTCTTCATTTATTACACATATTACCCATGAAGTGGGCTTTAGCCCATGAAAGCTTATGCCACAATAAACTAGAGCTGA
Organism: Shinisaurus crocodilurus; assembly: GCA_021292165.1. NCBI lineage: Eukaryota > Metazoa > Chordata > Lepidosauria > Squamata > Shinisauridae > Shinisaurus > Shinisaurus crocodilurus. Next base: position 29,973,998 of record CM037878.1, read on the forward strand.
GCGGAACATTGTTTTTCAGAAACCATTTTTTCAGGAGCAGGGGTTGGGGGAGGGAATCTGAGATTTTTCTTTTTCTTACTCCCCTAAACAACGGCCACTTTGCAGAATTTTCTCCTAATATTCTCCACATTTTTTGGTGGCAGATGCCATTTCTGTCTCCACATCACCATACCCCAGAATGATACTGGGTCCAAGTCATTGTGGAGGATGCAAAATGTCCCTCTTCTACACAGAGAATATCCTTTGCATGTCACCAATTGCAACATACATAAGCTGACCATATGTACTGTTTTAAAAGGGACAGTCCCATTTTTTTCATATTTTCTGACCGTCCCTTCTTTTTAATATAAATGTCAATTTTGTCCCATTTTTAGTAAACTATATATAGTTTTTCATTTTTTGTAAAAAAAAACAAAAACTGAACGTGGCTTGTTTATTTCCCAGGTGAGACTGGGAAAGACTCCTGTGTAAACCCCTGGAGAGCCACTGCCAGTCAGTGTGTAGGCAACAATGAGCTTGTTGGACTACTGTGAAGGATTGAGGTCTACCCAGGCTTGAGTTAGGTTGAAGCCTGAAGGCCCAATTATCTCCTGATGGGAGGGGGCATTTGTGAGTTTCATTTCCCCTCATTTCATTCCCCAGTTTTAGGTCACATGTTTGTAGCCTCCTAGTTATGTGGGAGGGTATATAAAGACAGTGGGTGATGGGGAACTTCAGTGTGAGAGAGGAAGCTGGAGAGACACAGAGGAGAGAGGAATTGGAGAGTGAGAGGCAGAGAAGCTTCAAGAACAGGAGAAGCTGAGATTGAAAACTGGAGAGCAGCCAGAGCCAGAGCCTCTACCAAGGCCTACAGGTGAAAGTATAGCTAGGTTAGAGGAAACTGCGGTATTATTTCTTTTATTTCTATTATACATGCTTTTTGAAGTCTAACAGCTCTATTTGTGTAAATACCCCAAGTTAATGTGAATTTACCATACCAAGTTTAGCAAAGTAAACAGTTATTGTTAAACTCAGTTGTCTGGAGTGGCTTTCACAACACACCTAAGGCCTAATCCCACGTTACTGGGAAGGAAAGGCAAAGGGCAGGAACGTGTCATTCTGATAGCAGGAAGGGCTCTTAAAGAGGCAAAATATCTTTAAGGAGCTGATCAAGGTGTCCTGGTAAAGGTGGAACCTTGACAACTACAACTCCCATTCTCCTTGACCATACAGGCAAGGGCTGGTGGGAATTGGAGTCCAACAACATCTGGAAGGGTGGTTGTTCCCCATCCTTGAGTTAGATGGAGTTGTATAAGGCAACTTCCTGTGTTCCTTGGAGTGAACCGAGATGTGATCAGACAGATATGAGTACTGGCCGGAGGGAGAGAGAGAAAGAGTAATATAGAACATTATGGGAGTTCCTGCAGAAGATGAAAGCCATTCCCTTTAATCACTGCCTTTTTAATATTTTAAGAGACCCCACAAAATAGTACTTCTAGATTTCAAAGGTGGTAGAAAAAGTTATCTTCTTTACATAGAGATTCCTCCCACACAGACAAAAAATTGAAGGAAGCCTTCTTGGTCCATTAGGGGAAAAAATCCAAGTCACAGTAAGGGAATACCTTTATTAGGACTACTAATATTATATCAATGCATACAGTAAAACCACTAGTGTGATGAAAGAGGAAGTTCCATTTACTTTATCCAGTCAGGGCCAGGCTTCTTGCCCAGAGGGAGAACACTGCTAGACAGAGCGAATGCGTTCTCTCTGCTTACTATGATTGGAGTCCCACATTGTACATATCGTTGTTTCCTTAGCGTTGGCGGCTGGCAAACTGATCCCCCACCACTGAACCTACTAGAAATCCATTGTGCTTCTGACTCAATAAAGTAAATGCACTGTAGTGGGGTGTGGGGATGCACATGATGTTGTGACGGTGGCCTCGCTCAGATGCGGCGGCATCTGTTCTGCTGTAACATTAGTTTTTGTTTTGCCTGTATGCTAACCGGTGGCTTTGTTATTCGTTGTCGGTGGTTTAAACTTCATATTTTTAACTCTTATTTTTTAAAGCTTAAAGTCTATCCTTGCAGTGCCAAAGACAAAGAGGCAAAACTGCAGTTTTAATGACGATCTCCAGAAGGAATTAAAATTTATTAAACCGGACAAACTGTGTAGTGATAGATCAAAAGTGGTATGCCAACATTGTAATGTCCATTTTTCCATTGCTCATGGAGGTAGAAGTGACATCAACCAACATCTACGTAGCCAGAAACATAAGGATGCTGAAAAGACTCTGGCTTCTGTTAAAAACATCAGTTCATTTATGAGACGTGATGGTGATAGTGAAAGCGATAAAATTGCAGCAAGTGAAGCTCTTTTTGCTTATCATACTGTGCATCACGGCCAAAGTTTTCGCGCTTGTCGACATTGATAAAGAGAATTTATGAACCAAAATATTCTTCAGCACGTACCAAATCAGAAGCAATAATTACCAACGTTTTATCACCATACATGTTGGGCAAAGTAATAGAGGATTTGAATAAAACAAAAAGCATTACAGTCAGTTTAGATGCATCAAACAAAAAACACATCAAACTTTTTCCAATCGTTGTGCGGTACTTTTTGCCAAGTTGTGGTGTTCAAGACAAAATTATAGACTTTGTTTCCTTACCTGGTGAAACATCCGATCTACAGTGTGCTATGTTGAAGGAAGGGATCGACAAATTTGCTTTACAAAACAAAATTGTTGCTTTGTGTGCAGATAAGACAAACACCAATTTTGGTGGTTGCAAAAGACTTGGCAAAAATAATGTGTGGCGAAAACTTGAAACTGAACTGAAGAGGCCAATTATCGGTATTGGTTGTGGGGCACACATTGTACACAATTGTCTCCAGTGTGCTGTTGACTGTTTACCAATTGATATTGAATGTTTTGCAGTGAAAGTATACAAATACTTCCATGTATACACAGTTAGAGTTGAAGAACTGAAAAATTTTTGTGACTTTGCAGGAAACAATTACGCTACATTGTTAGAGCATGGAAATACAAGATTTTTGTCATTGGGTCCATCAATTGACAGAATTTTAAGCATGTTTGATGGGCTTAGTTCTTATTTTCTTTCTCAAGAAAAATGCCCTGTTATGTTGCGAAAATGGTTTGAAGATCCCTGTTTGAAATTGTGGTTGTCATTTGCAAGAGATCAAGTGTCTATGTTCCAAACATACATTAGTTTAATTGAAAAAGATAATATTTCAGCTACAGAAGTAGCCATAAACAAAGTGTTTGTAACTACTGATGTCAGAAAAACTACTGACAATGTTAGGAGATTCAGGAGAAATTAATGAGGCTAAGTTTTTTGAGGTAGTTGAGAATTTCTATGAAACCAGCTTAGAATATATCAACAAGTGGAAGTGCAGTGTAGGAAACACTGAAAAGTTCAAGTGGGTGCTACTAAGGAAGACACCTGAATGGAAAGAAATACAGGACAGCCTGAATGAGGAACTCATCATATGCACAGAAACAGAAGAAACTCGTATATTCGATCAGTGGACCCTCATAAAATCTGCAATTGTGAGGCAGTTGGATACATGGAATACAGAAAACATTTCTGTATCTGATAGATGGGTAAAGATTTTTTCTGAAATGAGCAAAAAACGCCTAGACTTTCAAGACTTTTGTAATATTGTAGAGTTTATTCTTTGTCTTCCAGGAAGTACAGCACCTGTCGAGAGAATATTTTCTGTTATGAACAGTATGTGGTCAAAGGAGAAATCTAGATTAAGTGTTGAGACAATGAGGGCTCTGTTAGTTGTAAAACAAAATTGGGTCATGGAGTGTGAGAAGTTTTATGATAAGGTGTTGAAAGACCGAAATTTGCTGCATAAGATTACTTCATCAGAGAAATATTCATGGTACGATCGTGGTGAAATACAGTCCCCCTCTACATCCACCTAATTTTTTTTATGAGTTCTGTCACTGAAGAATAATTGTTAGCTCAATATGTTCATGTAATAAAACTTTTGTTATCTTACTTTTTCATGAATACGGAATATTACATAGCCCCGTCCCGCAATGTCCCGTTTTTGTCTCAAGGAAATATGGTCAGCCTAAACATACACCAGGCATCTATAATTTTCAGAGAATATCTCCTTCATAGACCTAAGGAAGATGTTAACCAAAAAAACCTCGATATCCCTTTCATGTCTGACTTTATCCAGCAGCCCCAGAGTCCCAACTTTCACCTGGCTATTAAAGAGAGCTGCCTATTGGTAGCCAGTTCACAATGTCTTGCAAAAGTTATCAACAAGTCTTCTTCCATTGCCTTCCACCAACCTCCACATGTACCAAAGTTATTGATGAGAGCTGAAATAAAACCACCTATCAACAATCCTGGGTCACATCATTGTGAATCCAGTCACTGTTTCACTTGTACCCATCTTAGAGAAGCAGTTACCTTTAAAAGAAGAAAAACTGATAAGACCTATTTCATTAAACAGAACATAACCTGCAAATCTAACAATGTAATAAACATTAATGAATGCAAACACCATGGATGCCACATCTACTATGTTAGAAAAAACAATAAGAGAACTTCGTACACAATTTAGAAACCAGAAATCAGCAATCTTGACCAAAAGAATTCAACCCATTTCAAAATTTTACCAATTTTACCCATTTCAATCTTGACCAAAAGAATTCAACCCATTTTAATTTTGATGGGCATCACCACGTTGACTTGGAAATATTTCTTGTCAACTAACCAACCATTAAATCCAGGGATATTAGAACAAAGACAGAACTGCTGTATTTATAGACTTAAGAGTGTACACACTTAATCAGAAAGACAAAATGTAACTCTACAGTTTTAGGCCTGTGGCTCATGCTGGCTCAGCTTGTCTGAGTGTGGAAAGCTAAGCAGGGTCAGGCCTGGTGATTACTTGGATGGGAGACCCCTCCTCTAGTTTCCTACATTGAGCAGGGGGTTGGGCTCGATGGCCTTGTAGGCCCCTTCCAACTCTATGATCTATGAAAGATATATCTGTTTTGTCATCCATACACACACACACTCACCAGCCAATGACCCAGTTTGCATGTCATGGTGGCAAATCATTGGTTTGTTGTTGGGTTAACCACTGGATTGTTTAGTCCCTAAACAACCCATTGGTCCAGGTTGGCATGTCATGCTCACAACTTCTGACTGGGCCAATCAGAGGTTGTTTACAGAAAATGGTGTGGCATGGTGTCCCACCATAATATGCAAACTGGTCCATTATGTGCTTAGTTCTGAGTGAAACTATTAATTTTTCATTCATTAGTAGTTAGATACACCCTATTTGTTTCCAGATTAGAATATTTTAGAGCATCTCCATTCCTTCTAATTTCTTCATAATGATGTATATCACTTTTGATTTCTTTTCCTATTCTGTGGATTTAAAGCTTCTGACAATCTCTGCTTTAAAATCTCATTTGGATTTGTAGAATATTCATGGAAATGAGTTTAAAACAAAATGCTTGTTTCATATTTTTTTAACCAAGTCACAGAGAATTAACTTAGGAAGAAGTACTATAAAACTGTTAGGCCCAGTAGGGAGGCTTACTAAACACCTGATGGAAAAATACACAAGGGGGCGGGGGGAGGATTATAAACCACTATGACAGGCAATGAACAATGGCTCTGAAAAATCCATTATAAAAGAGTACAAAAACATGAATAAGATATAGGATGGGGAATGCATAATTTTATTATGAAGACCATGGTTCCCCGAAGGCAATGGGGGAACTAGCAAGAGTGGTACAGTTAAATGCCAATGTTTGTTCAGTATATATCTGTATCTAAGTATGTATTTCTTTGTTCTACTATAAAGCTGGCCAGTTTTCAAAATAATATCTGTAAAATGATGCCACCAAGTGACTAAAGTATGGAAGAAGCAAACAGCACACAACTCTTTCAACAACTGATCTCAAAATTGCTGATGTTCTAGGTTTGCGTTTTCTGCTAGTGATCCCCAGAATTGCTTCCCCCATGCTCCCAGTCATGGAACACTTCAGTTCCTAAACTATCATTAGATTTCTGTCTGACAGCAGAAAATACAAAACTATAGGAATCATTTTCTCTTGCCAGTAGGATTTTGATTTCAAAAATGCTGGCTTCCTCAGAGGACCAGGAGATCGGCTCCAGCCAGTATGAGCCATAGCAGAACTTTCAGGTCAGGAGAGCTTCAAGGAACTTAGCAGATGAGGGTCAGGGGCGGAGCCACGGGAGACTCTTGCAAGTCAAGAATAAAGCCAGGGTAGAGGATTGTGGGTGGAGATTGTTACAATCTGAGTTATACTACCTTTCAGATCCCAATATTGATTTACCGTAGAGAACAGAATGTCACTGCTTCAACCTGAAAAATACTGGTTGATTAGTAACCCTATTTGTCAGTGAATGTTATGGATTCCCAAAAGTCAGGAAGTATTGGGTGGTGGGGAACAAAGCAAAATATATGTGCTATATATTCTCTCAAATATTGGGACTTTGAAATGTTGAGTGAGAGAGCTCCATATGGGAAATTCCGTAAGCCTTTTCTAAAGGATGTAAACCTCCACCCTACTCTACCATATATTTATGTTTTGAGTATTGGTCAGATAACAGAGGACCTCCTCATCCAATATTTCAATCAGTCTCATGAGAATGGCAGAGGGTTTCAGGGCTGCCGAGTAGTGCAGAAGACACTGAGGCAACACTGGGGGTGGAACTTTCCTGAACTCCCACTCTTGGGGACAATAAAACTCACCATGCAATTTCAGTCGATTGGAATGGAAAATGAGTGATGGCCAACTAGACATGATATGGGAGATCCCATTCAGTCAGGGATTGGGGGCTGGGAGAGAGGGATTTTAAATCCCTCTCCAAAACTTCTATTGGCCCGGGGAAAATAGCAGCTTCGGGATGGGGTTTAAAACCAGGAAAACAGCATGGTAGGAAAGAGTTAAACCCTTCCTCCCCAGGTACCAGTTTCCCAATCCAAATTTGAGTCCCTCTGTGGCTATTATTTATTATTCTACAATAAAAGGCGCCCTGGCTTGTTGTTGCTTTTCTCCTAAAATCACTAAATATAGGGGTGCAGAGCCTCAGGCCTGGGAGGCAGATCTGCCCCTCCCGGGGTCCCAATCCAGCCCCCCCCCCCGGTTCCACAGGTGGCCATACCCCTTCCCCTGGAGCCACCTCCTTTCCCCCAACCACCAATTGGTAGGTGGTTTCCCGGCTGTTGTGTAGTTTTTTCCACATTTTAGAAGGTTGAAATGCCTCTCCTGAGGCTTAGTACTGGCAGCAGGAGCTTTAACCTAAAATAAACTGGTATTTTTGGTATTTTGGCCCTGGCCCTTTTGCCTTTGGCCCTGCCCTCCACTGGAATGTGGCCCCCGGGAACTTCTCCAAAATGGAGTTTGGCCCTCGGGTGAAAGAAGTTCAACACCCCCACCTAAATCCAACAGCATGCATAATATGGAATGTTGGGGGGGGGGATAACATTGATCTAGGAGAGCATATTTGTGAACTTCTGCAAGTAAGTTCAAGTTAGGGGAATTATATTCATAAAAAGTCCCTCTCCCCACTCCTTTCAGCTTTAGAGAATGCATGTCTCTTCATTTCATACGAGCATTGGGAGACTGTAGAAACAGTGTGTGTCAAGAGCCTCAGAACTGATCTTAAATTCCATTAAATATAGTTAAAGCTTACTTTCATTTTGCTGCAGTAGTTTCCCATAAGATTAATGTTTGTGTTTGCACTGAGGCGTGTGTAGCTTCTTATATTGTTTGGGTGGAGGACAGGCTCTGTTTCCAAGAAGTTGTAAAATCATATCTATGTAAGGAAGCAATGAAAGTGTGGAATAAAAATTATATATTCATGGAATACAACTTAACAATAGGATGAGAGTAAACAGGAGAAAGAGCATCAGCATTCACTCTTTGTTCATGTTGTGCTTAAGGAAATGTCTGGGGGGGGAATTGGATTATTACGCTTAAACAATCACAAACACATCACTGGGAGTTTGCTCATGCCACAACCTTGGCTACCAACTAGTTATACAGGAGGGTCATTTTGAGAAGAGACTGGGGGATGCATGGCAGAAGGCTCTTGGCCATAGGAACAGGCATGGCTTGATTTAAAAAAAAAAAAAAAAAGTTACCCCCTGGGACTGCAGAGCAGAAAGGAAGCACAATCTGGCCTCTGACATCAGCCAGTGAGGTCACACCCTTTGTCTCCTAGGAAAAACATCATGCCAAGGGAAAGACCAGCCTGGCCCCATCTATCGGCCAGGGAAGCAGCAGCCACAGAGAGCTTGCTGCCTCTCTCTCTCTCTCACACACACACACACACACCTGAAAGAACACTCAGTTCCAGTTTGGGATGGGTGATCATTTCATTTGGTTCATTTATTGATAAGAACGTAACAAAATTCACAAATTTCTCCATAAATGGGATGTAAAGAACTTGAGGTTTTTTTATATATATAAAAAAAATCAAATGTGGGAGAAAGTGAAAGTGACAGATTCGTTCATCCAAGCAGAGGGCTTAGCTCCTCAAAGTCTGGGTTTGAATCCCTGAATATTTTGCCATGTTTGTGGGGCTGAATTAGGGCTGCCACCATGTTTGCCTGATAGACTCCTCATCTTTAATAACTACATTGCAGGCAGGTACAACATGATCCTCTCCGTGATAGGAATATCTCCACCCGTTGAATTTGGCTGGTGTTGAAGGGTGAAATAGTGTCACTTGGTTTGTAGGTTGTAGGTTCCAGCTTGGTTATGGAATGGAATCAGCCTTGGTTGCCCCTGTAGACGAGCTTTATCAGGAAAAATGACCTGCAAAACTGAAGTTAATCTGAAATGGAAGCAGAAGCTTCCAGTCTCTTCCTCATGGCCATGCTGGGAGGAGGAGAGAGGATTAGAGCCAGGTGGCAGTGTTGAAGCTGGGGGCCAAAGTCTAGGACCTCACAGCTAAGAGAGCGGTCATTAGGGGACTTGGAGCCAAGTGCCATCAGTACACTGATGACACACAGCTCTATCTCCCTGTGACAACTGAATCAGGAGAGGCTGTGTGAGTCCTGGATCAGTGCCTGAACTCAGTGATGGGCTGGATGAGGGCCAATAAACTGAGGCTGAATCCTGGCAAGACAGAAGCCCTGTGGGTGAGTGGTTCCCGAGTCTGGGAGATAGGCTCATTGCCTGTTCTGGATGGGGTTGCAGTCCCTTTGAAAGATCAGGTTTGTAGTCTGGGGGGACTCCTTGATTGATCATTGTCGCTGGAGTCCCAAGTGACTGCAGCGGCTCAGAGTGCCTTATTGGGTCACCAGCTATGCCTCTCCTGGACAGGGATAGCTTGGCCACAGTGATACAGGTGCTAGTAACCTCAAGGCTGGATTACTGCAATGCGTTCTGTGTGGGGCTGCCCTTAAGGCTGCTCTGGAAGCTGGAGCTATTGTTTTTGTTTCTTTAATCTGTTTTTATCTTTTTATTGTTCACTGCTCCAGAATCTGCTTAGATATGAGCGGTATACAAATACTGTAAATAAATAAATTTTCACAATGTTAAACCATGGTTTTAGTGATACATCCATATGCAGCCATTGGGTGGGTTCACACAACACTAAGCCCACAGTGGCACTGAAGCCTCTGTGGACTTAAAGTTGCCTGGGGGCCTGGTTGTGCCTAATGATCGGGCACAGTGGGGGTCCAAAGGCACTGCCTCTCCCCTCTTCCCCCCTCAATCTCCCGCCAGTATCCCAGGGGACAACGTGCAGGAGCACTGAGAGGAACGGGGATGACAGCTGCAGAATAGTGCCCAAGTGGCACCTTTTTGCAGCTGTCAAAGGTTCATTGCTGAGTTGCGGCCCTGCCAAGCAAGGAGAATGAGCCCCCTGGAGCTCAGCTTCCTTGAGAGGAAACCCAGTGCCATGGGGCTCGTCCATGGCCCTTTCTCAACACAGCCACCACTCAGCTGAGCAGCAGCCGGGTGGAGAAAGGCCGCTTTCCCCCATGGCCTCCTCGCAGGGAGATGGGGCAGGAAAGCCCCTCCTTTCCCCCTTGCCGGGCATCATGATCGCCTGGTGAGAAAGCAAGTGTGGTGGGGTGCCTGGATCCTGCCTGCCGCTGCCACCGCCCCTTCAGGATCCCCCCCCCACTCCTTCTGATGCAGAACATCGGCAGGAGCGGGGGGGGAGGAGCCGATGACAGCCACGCCAAGTGCCGCTTGGGCACTTTGGCGGCTGTCATCAACCAGAGTCCCTTGGCCAGAGCGGCAGCCCTTTTTTGCCGCTCTTGCCAAGGGTCTCTGTGCCTTTTTGGCTTGCCAGAGGGTTATCATGTTGTCCAGGTTCAGATGACATGCTAAGCCTACTAGGGTTTTCTAAACCCTAGAACAAGCCATGGTTTAGCAGGATGGTTAAGGAGCCTCTCTTTAACCACCCTGACTAACCCTTCCTGGGTTCACACGACACGCTAAGCCTCAATAGTAATTAACCTACTGAGGCTTCACGTGTCATACAAACCCATTCATTGTGTTTAAAAGGTTCTTCCTCAAACATAATAGTTAGAAATATGTATTTTAAAAAAGATTATCATCAAGAGTGATTGCAAACTCCTCGCTTGACTCCACGGTGTTAAAATGCGTCCGGTCAAAACATTTTATTCAAAAACAAAAACAAACAAAAAAACAAGATTTTTCAGTACTGCTATAAATATTTTTCACTCAATAACATAGGGCAACATGAAATATAATGAGCACTTGCAGCTAACAGTCCAATCCTAAGCATTCCGAAGTGAGTTCATTAAGATTTATTTTCTGCTAAGTATGCTGTGGAGTGCAGCCTTGGCATTAAATGGGACTTATTTCTGTGCTCCGGACAAGGCTATTAGTCAGAAAAACCTCTCAGCTGTAACTAAGAAATTACGAGGAAATCCCTTAGCAACCATGTACAAGAGATTATGAAGAATCCCAGCTATTACACAGTTGCTACAGAACCTCCAGAGATTTCCTTCCTAGCATATTAAAATAAAATTTAAAAATAGCAAGGTACATTTCTGCTTCAGTGTAGCATTCTGGATGTTGCAAAAGAAAAGACACCCTCACTGTTACACCTGATACTGAGCTTTGATCCTAGGATGGCTATGTGTCCTACTTTACAGAATACAGACTGTATTTGAAGGGATTTTCTGTTTACAGCGTTCTCCAGTCCAAGTCCAGTTTGAAGATAAACAACCAGAAGAAAGAAGAGCAGGAGCCTTTAAAAATCCCATCAACAGTTAGCACCTGGACACCAGAATGAGAAGGCACCTGACCACACTCTTCCCCACTATAGTGAGATATGTTTATTTCTATTTAAATGAAAATAAATGAATATGTCTAAATTTGCATCTGTCATAACGCCACAAACACCCAGTAGAACAGGGATTTAGAACTTTATTAGAGCCAAGGTGGGACTTCTTCCTGCCTTGAGCAGGGGGTTGGACTTGATGGCCTTATAGGCCCCTTCCAACTCTACTATTCTATGATTCTGATTCCTGTCTGGGCATCAGGGATATCAGAGAAATGTGCAATGGATTCAAACAGGGATGTTGAAGAGTCCTTGGTCTCGAGTCACGAGTCGAGTCACGAGTCTTTGGACCCGAGTCTCGAGTCCGAGTCCTTGGTCCAAAATGGTGACTCATGAGTCACGAGTCACTCCCAAAGCTGACTCCACGAGTCCCTAGTAAAATCAATGGGGGGGGGGGTTCCCAACAAAATAAGGCTACTTCAGATGTGTGGCTTAAAAGTGTGCCTTTTTATTTCAAAACTCTGCAACTGATTTTGGCAAGAACAGACCAGGCAGACAAACCCAAAATAACCAGACAGGTAGAGGAGGCAGGGAACCCCAAAGCAGGCAGGCAGGGAGAGGCCTTTGTCTTGGACAATTCAAACTGTGGAACTGGTTAAGAAGAGACCAGGCAGGCAGAGGAGGCTGGGAACCCCAAACAGGCAGGCAGAGGCAGCCAAACACAAAATGTCTGAAAGGTAACATTTTAGGAAAATGATTTTAAAAAATAAACTTGCTGTACTTCCTAAAACCGATCCATGTTGCATTTGAGGAATACGAGTCCTTGGTCTCGAATCCCGAGTCGAGTCTCGAGTCCCATTAAAAATATTGGGACTCGAGTCAGAGTGGGGACTCAGTCCGACTCACGAGTCGAGTCCTAGAGTCCGAGTCCCCATCCCTGCTTTATATAGCAACCAGTTAAAAGGTTTTCCCTTGATTGTCCAACAGGAAGGAAAATCTAAAGGTCAGGAACAAGGTAGATGGAGGGACCTTCAAGGAGTTAACACAAACACATCCTAAAGTATTTATTTTCTCTCTGCCCTTCCCTAAACTTGTAGTATGGACAAGTTTGTTTTTTGGGTGGAATCTAAAACTGAGATAACTAATCCAGCATCAAAGTTGAGCTAACTATCATCACCAAAGTAATTCAGTTCATGAAGAATCAAAACACAGGGACAGACCACAGGTGAAACAGGACTGTAGTTATAGGCAAAGTGAGTCTGGTATTTCTGTTCTAAAGTATGATTTTTAGGTGCCATGCATTTCTTTTTCCTCTGAAAATTTGTCTCTCTGTATTGTGAACCTACCATTCAGAAAGCTTTGTTGCATGTCTACCAAGCATTTTTATAAGTTTACAAAAGGAAGTCAAGTATGCAGTAAATATTTTACAAAGTTAAGGACTCAGTCTCACTGACTTCAACAACAAGAAAGTTATGCATATTGTTCTCAGCATCACTCTCCCTAAACACTTGACTATGGTTGCACTGTAATGTGCTCTTGCTCTGTTTCAAACCTGTGTTTGTTTGTTTGTTTTTTGTATTGGTGGTGTTGTGACATGAGATAGCAAGCTCCACACACTAGTTTTTAACTTCTTAGTTATAACAAACTATTTTGTTTTATACCTTTTGGTATCTCCTTGTTCATTGTATCCTTAACATCCTTTTTTCTTATGAAACAAAAATATGCCAGTCATTTAATTCCTGGTGTTCATACTAAATTTTCTGTTAACTTGGCCTTTACATAGCCCATTAAGTTAACACACACTCTGCATGGAGGAGGAGTGAGGGGGCCTGGCCTGGCCCTCACATCCTCCCCACCAGTAAGTGGGGGAAGGGATTGACTGACACTATGCACCTCCCCACCCACCCACACACCTAGAAATGTGGCTGTCCCAAGGCTGGCTGGCTACAGGGCTGCTACACAGGCCTTTGACAGTAACAAAACAAAGCCTCAGGCCTACTCAGATACATTGTAGCTTCAGAGGCCACAGAAAGTAAACATTACATAAGTTATATACAGGGCATTTCTTCACAGAAGGGCTGTGCAGTCCAAGTCTGATTTAAATATAAAGAACCCTAAGAAGGGAGAGCAGGCAGGGGCCTTGAAGAAGATGCCCATCAACAATGGACACCCTGACAGCAGAGTGAGCCAGCATACATGTCGTCTGATCAGTCTTCTCCACTATGGCAAGATGTCTAATATTTCTATTTAAATTATAGTAATTATTTTGAAATGTGCATCTATACATATAATTTATTATATGCAATGTTCAATGTAAATCTGCATGATGTCCTTGTTGTTTTTGGTGATGCATTTCTTCTTCTTTTGGGGCTATGCATAAGTCATCACAGCACATACACACTTAAGAATGAGTCACACAGCTCAGGCTGCAGGCCTATGTGCATTTACCTGGGAGTAAGTCCTATTGAACTCCATGAGATTTGTTTCCAAGCAAACATACACAGGATCAGGGAGCATACTGACAAGCTGAGAGCCCCCATCCCACCCCTTAAGCTTTTTTTAAAGTTGTACATAGAATCATAGGATAGGAAGTGACCTTGGAGATCATCTAGTCCAACCCGGGCTCAGTGCAGGATCTCCAGTGCAGGCTACAGCTACAGCATCCCTGACAGGGTCTTCTTAAGTATCTTAGGACGTAATCCTATGCGTGTTTAGATGGGGAGGAGGAAGCGCCTACAACTCCCAGCATTGCTGGGGAGTGCAGGGAATTGTAGGACTTTTTTCTGTCTAAACATACATAGGATTATGCTCTTAAAAACACGTGTACAAGTGGGGCACTTGGAATCAGTGGAGACTGGTGGCTCCAATAGCAGTCCGGGTGGTATGTCCACTCTGAGTTTTAGTCTGAATTTTAAAGAAGCTATCCCCGATGCTGAACCCTATCCCCAAAATTGGTGAAGAACCATGGATAGCTCCTTAAAAGTCCAGACTACAACCTGGAGTGGATATATTGCCCTACTGGTATTGGAGCCACTAGCCTCCACTGCTTGGAATCCTTCACACGTTGCAGTTAACATGCTAGAAGGGAAGCAGGATCACACCCAAAGGCCCTGCCCCTTTTGCACATTTGGCATCACCTGAGAAAAGACCTAAGCTTATACCTTCTGTCACAGGTTATGCCAAATAGGGGGACCGGTAGAGCAGTGGGCCTGCTCCCACACCTGTTCCTTGTAATGTGTGAAGATGATCACACATTTATAAAAACGTGTAAAAATGTGTGCCACAGAAGTACAGCTGAAACCACTTCACTGCATGATTACACACCAAGCTCACGCTAGCCGGGCACCGTGATTTAGGGGGCACAGCAAAGTTCCTCAAAGTGGTGTCGATGCGTTGCATTATGGGCCGGCCTAGCCGTGCAGGGAGCAAAGAAGCGCAGTGCTGGCCTTTGGGCCTGTCCTGTAGAACCACATTCTCGCGATTTGGCTTGTGTGCGCGCATTACGCTCATCTGCCAAAGCGGGAGCGGGGCATATGCGCTTATTAAAGGACGGTAAGCCGTCCCAGTTTAGGCTCCGGAGTCGGCTGGAGAGCTGGTGGAGATGCCCACCACCGCGCCACCCTTGGCGCATCACGTTTGTGTGCAAATCAAATGGCGGGTCGCGCAGCCTAACAGGACGACGCGCTCCTCTGGAGTGCCTTCCTTCCCATCCATAAAATCAGAGATCGGACGGGACTTGCCGGCGCGCAACAAAGGGAGGGGCGGGGGAGAGTTTTCATTCTTCAGCGTGGAGCAAAACCCCGTCGAGGTAGGTCAGCAGCTCGAGCGAGGACGCAACGGGCTAATTTAGGGAAGGGGGGGGAGCCCAACCCTTTCCTCTTCCCCTCCCTTCTGCCGCACGCAGCATTGCTGCAGTAACGGCGTTTTTGCTCCTCCGATCTCTGCTAGCTTTGCATTTGTAGCCGGCGCTCTTCTTCCCTGCTCGGAGCTAGCCTATTTCTATCCCTTTTCTCTTTCTCGCTCCCTCTCCCCCCCCCCCCCGCCATTAAAAATGCATCAAGAACAAATCAAGCGCGCAAGCGATTCCGGCTGCCCGAGGAGAGGAAGCGTTGCGTCCCGCCCCTGCTGGCTGCCAAGCCAACGCGCTGCAGCTGTTTTTGTTTTTTGGAGCTTGCTTGCCCGCCGTTTGGATGCGGGGCGGGCTTACTCTTTTTATGATCTCGGAGGGGTATCGCTGATTTTAGTCTGTTGCGGCAAAAAAGAAGGAAAAAAACACCTTGAGGCTAAATGATCGTGGCGTCGGATCCTGTGCGGACTCCACGAAAGCTTATATGCCATTCTAAATCGGTTATCTTTTAACGTGGCGTGCCACACATCTTTTTATTAGGAAGAATGATGACCAGAGCCGGCTATCCTGCCAGCGGTGCTCTGTATTTTATTTTATTTTTTAGCAGCCCCCACCCACCCACCACGCACCCCACCCCACCCCAAAAAAAATCTGAGAAAGAACTACTTGTTAAAAACAAAATGAGAATTTTAATGCCTGCAGTCTTCCTGGTGTTTTTCCTCCCTCCGATTTGGTAGACGCATTCCCCCACACATACCTTATGCCTGTCTCTTTAAATATATATATATATATCATGTTTCTGGCAGCCAAAGGAAGGAGGTATAATCTTTTCTGTCCATTTTTTAAAAAAAATTTGATTCATCTGCAGCACCGCAGGAGGCACAACAGTGTTGTGATTATTCCATGTGCTCAGCCTAACCCGGCTAAACGCACATGGGTGATGCTGCTTGCTGGTAGCATGGCTGACTGCAGCGCAAGGTTGGTTCTTGGCCAACAGGGTTACTCCAGAAGAGTACAAAAGAATTTGTAGGTGTACACTGGGAAGTGGTCGGAGATACAGAGCTGAGGGATAGCTGTTGTCCCCGAAGTACCCCCTGTGAAGATAAGACAACAAAACCGTGTGTGTTTTCTCTCCCTGCCAATGATTAGTCACTGGGATCGGGTTGGCTGTGGAAGTGAATTTATAGGCCTGTGGAGGGTAAGGTAGGTGGGGATAGGTTGAGAAACCCTGCTCAGCAGTTCTCAAACCTCTCTCTGCAGTGAAGAGTCGAGCCAGCAAAGAAGTTTGGAGCATCATTCCTCTTATGTGTAGCACACTCGGGAGCATTGAGGTGAGTCATTTTTATTCAGTAAATTGTTATGTGTGTTGTTGTTTTTTTAAGTTTGTTGTGCTGACTTTCATGCTGACTTTCACCTAAGTCCTAGGAACAGTCCTTATACTGAGTCAGACCACTGGCCCATCTAGTCCAGTATTGTCAGCATTGACTGGCAGCAGCTCTCGAGGGGTTCATGCAGGATTTTTTTCCCCTAGCCCTACCTGGAGATGGCAGGGATTGAACCTGGGACCTTCAGCATGCAAAGTATGGGGGGGGGGGGTTAATGTGTTACAGCTATTTATATTCTCACTTTCGGGATACAGATCCTTCCAAGGCAGCGGACAAGTAACATCAATTAAAATACATTAATAAAAATATGTCATCGGGATCCTTCTCTCAGGGCAGTTGGTGAAGATGTTCGGGGCGGGGGGTGGGGGACAGGCTAGGTTCTGAAGTGGTCTTTGCTTGCCTGCCTCACTTCCCTGGAATCAATAATGCAATTTGAAATCTGTCTGGCGCCTAGTTGAGTCTAAGGCTGCAATCCAACATGCTGAGGAGTAAGTCCCATTGAACACAGTGGGGCAGACCTCTGAGTAAACAGACATAGGATGGAACTGTAACTGTGTGATCCTATACGTGTCTCCTCAGCAGTAAAACCCATTGAGCTGAATCGGACTTACTCCGAAGTAAGTGGGTTTAAGATTACAGCCCATCTCCCCCCCACATACCATCTTAAAGCTCTGACCAAATCCAGGCTTTGTGGCTACAGCAACAAACCAGCCTTCTCTCTCTCTCTCCACTTTGCTTAGCACTCAGCAAGATGAAGAGCTTGAAAGCTCACTTACTCTTTCGTGACATTCTGGTTGGTCTTAATAAAGGTATTGCTTTTCCTGTTAATAACAGTGCGGTCCTAACCCATTCAGACAGCTGTCCAAGGGGGATTAAGATGGGGCAGGGATGGCTCTCTGCTTGCAGAAAGAAGCACACCAGTGGGGAGGGTGCATCCACCCTGGCAGCCCATGGAAACCCCCTTTCCACCCCCATGGAAAGCACTGCAGGTGAGATCTACTGCTGGTGTTCCAGGGCCAGGAGGCAGCAGGTGGCTTTGGATCTGCTGGGTCCAAAGCCCCTACATTCACGCAAGAGGTCCTAGGATCAGGCCCCTCAGCTATGCGAGTTTAGAGCTGGTGTAGCTAATTCGATTTCAGTGGGGGACAAATTTAGCAAATAGATCTGCCAGGCGGAAAAACCTGATAGATCCACTTATTTATTTATTTATTTATTATATTTATACCCCACCTTTTTTCCTGCAAGGAACACAAGGCGGCTTACATAATCCTCCTCTCCATGTCATCCTCACACAACAACCCTGTGAGGCAGGTTAGGCTGAGAGTCAGTGACTGGCCCTAAGTCACCCAGTGAGTTTCGTGGCCAAGCGGGGACTAGAACCCGGATCTCCTGAGTCCCAGTCCAACACTCTCACCACTACGCCACACTTCTTCCCCACAACTCCTGCCCTGGTGGCCAGGCTGTATAGTTCAGCATTCTGTTTGCCCAGCAACCAGCCAGATGTCCATGCGAATTCCACAAGCAGGTCATGAGGGCAATAGTGCTCTCCCGCTTGCTTCATGTGGCAAAGGATCACTCACTCTGCTCCCCCAACTCACTTAGGATTGCTCTCTGGGCATCCTTAAAGGGGTAGGATGAATGAATACTGTCCAGGTGAGGGAAGAGCTCTCTTATTGGACCAGCTTTCAAAATACTGACTGGGAGCTTTTGACATTCATGAAAGAAGCGGGGAGAATGCTATTGCCCTCATGCAGGACCGGTGCAGGGCAGTTTGGCACCCTAGGCTAAATTATATTTAGCGCCCCCCTCCTCTCGTGCCGTGGGGGGGGGCTCCGGAAAGCAGCCCTGCTCTGCAACCTCCCGCCGCCACCGGACCCCCCCCCCGCACGCTGCCACTGCCACCCCCCACCTACCTTCCCACGCCTCCTCCGAAAAGGGACCCCCGCGCTCTGTTTTTGGCCGGGGGAAACCAGAGCAACAGGACTGTTTAAGCCCTGTTGCCCTGGTTCTTCCCGCCAAAACAGAGCACGGGCGGGGCTCCGGAAACAGCGCGGAAAAGGTAGGTGTCGGGGGGGGAGGCGGTGCAGAGGAGAGGTGGGGGGAGGCGGCGCGGGGGGAGGCGGCGCAGAGGCGAGGCGAGGTGGGGGGGAGGCGGCGCAGAGGCGAGGCGAGGTGGGAGGCGGCGCGGAGGCGAGGCAAGGTGGGGGGGAGGCGCCCAGGCTCGGCCCCACCACTACTCCGGGCGCAATCCCCCGCACTGACCTGGCTTTCTCGGAGAGGCGGGCGGGTAGGGCAGGAGCGCGCCGGCAGCGAAGAGGAGCGCAGCGTTCTGCGCCCTCTTCCGCTACGCGCCCTAGGCAACAGCCTAGTTGGCCTAGCGGTAGCGCCAGCCCTGCCCTCATGTCCTGCTTGTGGGATTCCCATGGGTCCCCGGTTGGCTGCTGTGCAAACACAATGCTGAACTATATAGGTCAGGACTCTCCAGCCTTAGGTCCCCAGATGTTGCTGGACTACAGCTCCCAGAATCCCTTGCCATTAGCCATGCTGGCTGGGTATGCTGGGAGCTGTAGGCCAGCAACATCTGGGGACCCAAGGTTGGAGAGCCCTAATATAGGTCTTTGGTCTGATCCAGCAAGGCTCTTCTTAAATTCAAGATATAGGGATGGTGTGTGTGTGTTTTTAAAAAGAAAGAAAGAAAAGCAATTTAAGGTGCAATTCTATGCATGTTTAGGCAGGGGGGGGAAGGCCTACAGCTCCCAGCATGCCCCAGCCAGCCATGGGGCATGCTGGGAGTTATAGGCCTTTTTTCTGTCAAAGATGCTTTTATAGGGTTGTGCCCTTAAATTTAAAAAAAACCCCAGGAAGACCATGTTGCATCTCTTGGAGTGTCATCGATCCAGTGGAAGAAAGGTGGGATATAAATGTAAACTAATGAATAAAATAAAAATGAGTATCAAAAAAACTTTGCCTGCAAGGCATCGTTCTCTCTGGTACGGTATGGGTAGTGGATTAAAGCAATAAGAGTCATATTACTGACTCCAGCAGAGTTTAAAGCCATATATGCATTTCAAGCTGACCTAGCAAAGGGGAGGTAACTATAAGGATTCTGTAGCTCTTAGTGGTGATATGTTATGGTAGGGGCAGGCTACCTGGTGCCCTCCAGATGTTTTGGACTACAACTTCCATAAGCCCCAGCCAACATGGCCAATGGTCAGGGATTATGGGAGTTATCGTCCGAAACATCTGGTTGCCTACCCCTCTGCTATGAGTGGCACATGCTTTGCATGCAAAAGGTTCCAGGTTCAAGTCCTGGAAAGACCCCTGCCTGAAACCCCGGAGAACTGCCAGTCAGTAGACAATACTGAGCTAGAACACAGAGCCAAATGTTCACTTCCCATTTAAAAAATAAAATGAATTCTGAAAATACTGCCTTGGACTCCCAAGCTCAGTGAATGCTTTTTCAAAACTTTGTTGAAATTCAAATCTCTTGGCTGTTGCGCAGAATGAAGTGGTGGAATGAGATGGCAGAATTCTTGAGCTGCGCCACCTCTCACTCCAGGTGGGGAAGCTGAATTTTTGAATGCCTCCCCCCACCATGTAAACAGTTCCCTGCATGTAGAGAACCAGTATATTAAGAAGATGGCTACACTAGACCCTTTCCTTTGATTTTTCCAGTTCTCTATGTGCACTGAGCCTTTTACATGGGGAGACATTGAAAAATGTGATTTTTCTCCACCTCTGGTGGTACAGTCCAGAATTCTACTGCCTCCATTTTGTACAATGTCTTGAGCAACTGTTACTCTTGAATATGTAGCCTTATGATGGAAGTGAGTTGTGCCTGAGAATATTTTTACACACGAGGTTTACATCTCTTTTCTGCAGCTGTATAATATGATAAAATCTACAGAGGATAGAATTTACATTTTAAAGTAGCAATTTAAAAGTAGTGATTTAAAAGTAGCATTCTTCTGCTTTTTTTTTTCTGTGATGGTAACCTTCAAGCAAATGTACAGTACTGTATGAGAAAATCCCAGGTGTCTGATGTGAAAATAGTGTCAGGATTGAAAGCAACAAAAAATTGTCCAGGCAATGAATCCTGACTCTGTGGTTTAAAAACTCAACAGAATGCTTCATTTAAAAGCCATAATCCCTCAGTAGGTAGGTACTGTTAATATGTACATAAATTATTTTTCATAGATCATAGAGTTGGAAGGAGCCTACAAGGCCATGGAGTCCAACCCCCTGCTCAGTGCAGGAAACTAGAGGAGCGGGTCTCCCATCAAAGTAACAACCAGGCCTGACCCTGCTTAGCTTTCCACGCTCAGACAAGCTGAGCCAGCAATCCCAACACCACGATTGCCCTGGAACAGTCTTCCCCAACCTGGTGTCCTCCAGATGTTTTGGACTACAAGTCCCATCAGCCTTGACCATTGGCTAGGCTGGCTGGGGCTGATGGGAGTTGTAAGCCAAAACATCTGGAGGGCATCACTTTGGACAAGGCTTCTGTGGAGCAGGGCTGGTGCTACCATTAGGCCAACTAGGCAGCTGCCTAGGGCGCAGGGCTAAAGGGGGTGCCAGAAATAGGGAGGGAGGACTCAAGTGGGAAGGGGGGGGCGCTAAATATCTGATCTTGCCTAGGGCACCAAACTGCCTTGCACCGGCCCTGCTGTGGAGACTGGGGAGGAGAGAGTAGAAAAACTGAGATTTTTCCAAATCTTTCCCAGAAAGGGAGCCCACCCTGTAATCTATTACCAGGTACCTTCTCTGTCTCTCCAACCCCTGCTTACAATTGCCAGATTTCCCCCCATGAAATCTGAGCCCCACATGAGCCCGTTTTAGGGAGAAGATGGATTCAGAGAAACAAGATTTCACTTTACAAGCCATGGAAATCGCTTTTCGATTGAACTACGAGCAGTGTAGAAGAACTCCCATTCGATGATTTCTTCTGGACTTCGTGAGTCTGACCTTCATATTCAAAATGCCTCTTCTTGCAGCACTTTCATAGGGGGTTCCTTGAAAGTGGCATCAGTATCAAGGGCTTCTGCAAGCTCTTTCACAGTAATAACTGCCTCTCAGGACGCCTCTGCATAACCACTATTCTTGTATGATGTGATGAACTCCACGCATTTCTTCATGAGGGAGGTAGCAGTCACCATGTCCATTGTAAGGCATTGCATAGCTTTACTTGCAATATTCACATGGAACAGGGTGTTGATCAAGAACTTGAAGTCCATCAGTTGGTCTGCTAGGCACTGTGCTTCACGGCAAAGGCCTGCATCTGCTTGAGGCGAAACTGCTATTTCTAGCAGAGCATCATAAACTTCCTTTGTTTGATATCGAATCGGCTTCACACTGTCTATGCGACTTTCCCAGCAAGTGCCACTCAGTGGCTTCACGGTGAGGTTCGACCCATTCTCGTTTAGTATCTGCCACCATTGAACAGAGGCAGAGAATAGCACAAAGATGCATTGTAGCATGCCAAAAAGGGTAATGGATTCCTTTGATGATGAGGCTGCATCTGAAACTACCAAACTGAGAGAATGACAGCCACGGAGTATGAACAAAGCTCAGCAGTTCAGTATAAGTAGCCTTGCCTGGACACCTTTTTTTGTCCCTCCATGTTGGTAGCATTATCATAACCTTGGCCGCAGCAGTGCGTAATGTTAATGTTGTTTTCCCTCAGTGTCTTCAGCAAGAGTTCCATAAGCCTTTCTCTGGTTGATTCATGAACTGTTCTGAATCCTACAAAGTGTTCCTTTACATGAATTTGCCCCCCATCTTCATCAACAAATCTCACTGTGAACTACATCTTCTCAGAACGATTTACATCAGGCATGAAATCCAGTATGACAATCTGAACAGCCCAATCTCATAAGCTAAGCAGGGTCGGGCCTGCTTAGTACTTGGATGGGTGACCGCCTTGGAATACCAGGTGCTGTAGGGAGGGACCATAGCTCAGTGTGGCAGAGCACATGCTTGGCATGCAGAAGGTCCCAGGTTCGATCCCTGGCCTCCAGGTAGGGCTTGGAAAGAATCCTGCCTGAAACCCGGGAGAGCCGCTGCCAGTCAGTGTCGACAATACTGGGCTAGATGGACCAATGGTCTGACTCAGTATAAGGCAGCTTCCTCTGTTCCCATGCAATTTTATCTGCCCTAAAGGCTCTCCCTTTGCTTAGCTGATGGTCTCTCGTTATCACCTGTTGATAAGAGTTTCAGCCTTCACAACCTTGGAAAACAAAATATTTAGTCACTAAGGTGGCAGTGCTGCTTTACTCAGTTATGCATGCTAAAGTCCCATTGAAATTATTGAATTGGTAGCAATTGGAATTCAGTGTGCATTCAAGTGTACAGGATGGTTTAGTTAACTTGGATTTAGTTCACTGCTGCAGACAGTACGGAGCGTGATGCAACACAGAGAACAGGGATCGTTTTGATATCCTGTTACCTAGTACAATACATTTATTTATGTGTAGGCTTTTTTATTCCTCCTTTTCACAAAGAGACTCCAGAGCAGCTTATTATAAGTAAAACATTCCTGATGTAAACTGATAACTTGGATACCTTTCATATTCTTCTGCTGGTGCTCTATGTGTCCTCTTAAGAGTGTTTCTTCTTTCAAGGACTGTTGCTGCCAGCTTCATTTTGCTTTTGTTTGCATGCCTACCAAGATTCAGATTCCAGCTTAGCTAGCGGTTAGCTCAAAACGAATAAGGCAGTTTTGCACAATTCTACCTCCAATCTGCACATTTATGATGGCCTGTAGGTGTCAAAGTGATATTCTTGCATCATATCTAAGATTGTGATCATACGTAGTCATACGTAAAAAGTTTGGGCACCAAGAAATAAATACTTAGCTTAATAAACCTGTTTGCATAATAGGATGATCACTTATGAATCACTGAAAAAGAGGACAAAAGTGGACACCGATTTGCATGACATTTGTATGTATAGGTGCAAATTTAGAAATAATATCTCACGATAGTGGAGGAGACTGACTGGGTGGCGTGTGTGCCTGCTCAGCCTGCTGTCCAGGTGCTAACTGTGGATGGGTAACTTCAAGGCCCCTCCCCCTCCCTTATGGTTATCTTAGAGCAGACTTGGACTGTGCAGCCCTTCAAATAGAGAACTGTACTATCTAAAGTAGGACACATGACCAGCCTACTGCATAATACAGGAGTCCTCAATGCAGTACCCACAGGTGCCATGGCACCCATGGGCACCTCCAATGGTGCCTGCGAAGGGGTCCCCAAGGTGGCGCCCTTTTTAATTTAATTTTTTTATTTTAAAAAAAACATTTTAAAAATATGTGTATGTGGATTTGTATATATCCATAGCAATAAATATATATGGCATGCATACAACATTCTAGCAATTATACATAGGCTTCAACAAAGGTAGACCAAATATCCAAATAAGTATCCATTTGAAGGTGGAGTCTGTATGCCACCCATTCAAATACTGAAAGTGTTGTAAGGTCCTCGGTCCATTGCATTATAGGAGGTGAGCGTTTATCTTTCCAGTGTTGTAATATCAGCCTTTTAGCTGTCAAAAGGGTGCGGAGAATCCATTCATGATATTTGTTCATTTCCATGAAGCAGGTAAATAATGTAAAAGAGTGTGTACATCAGTGAATATTAAAGACTGTTCCAGTACAAAATTTATCTGTGTAATAGCCTCCTCCCAAAAAGAAGCAACTACTGGACATTGCCAAAACATATTTAAAAGAAGCATTAGCTGTATTGCACCACCCACAATTAGCCAAATTAGACAATTCCTTATTAAAGAGACACTGCCATGTCCAACAGACACAAAACAAACGTTTTTGCTGAATAAGATGCAGCCTAAGATTCATAAACGCGACAGGTAGACGTCAAAGCAGTGATCCACTGATTAGGCATTTTGTGATGGTGCTTACAGCAGTTTCTCAAATTCCCAAATGTGCCCACGGGTCCAGAAAGGTTAGAGACTCCTGGAATGTATTTGGTGTCTCCTCTTTTGTTCTTGTGGCACACTATAGCTGACATCAGTCACTCGTAGCGTGTTAAACCTCAGAGAGTCAGGAATGGTTGCCTGATGATGTCTAAACTCTTCACCAGTCTGGGTGTCTGTAATAGTCCAGGATGTAGAATGCCAATGCCCCATATATTTAATTCCTAATTAGTGGAAGTTTTCCCACATTCCAGTGTTGTCCCACAGACAATTTTATATCCTCCACTGCAATGACCAACAGATGTTCATTTCCAAGATCTTTCACAGAGGCCCACCTGGGCCATCTGAGGTGCAGCTGGTGGTTATTGGGGAGTGGGCCTTTCCAGTGGAGGTACCCCAATTATAGAATACTCTCTCCAGGGAAGTGTGTCTGGCATCTGCTTGTTATCTTGCTGCACTCAAAGACTTTTTAATTTTCCCAGGCTTTTAAAATCTCAGTTTATTTTATCTCAGCTGAAGGTTTTTATGCCATCTTTAGATTCTGTCGTTGTCAATTTTGTATTTATTTTTTTTTAATTTTCAATTGGCTTGTTGCATTTTAATAATATATTCTGACTTTGTAAACCACCATGGGATCTTGTTTGAAGGTTGGGGTAAAAATCACTTTAATAAATTTAAAAAATGTAAAAATTACTTGCATTGGGAAGCTACAAACTACTTTTCTTGGGTACATTGTTTGGGCCTGGGCAAAGTCTGACACTGGCTTCCCCACCCCCAGAAAGGCAGGTTACTTTCTACAATAGAAGTGGGCCCCATTCCAGATGGAATGTTTACCGCGGTGTTCCCCAACCTTGGGTCCCCAGATGTTTTTGGCCTACAACTCCCAGCATGCTGGGAGTTGTAGGCCAAAAACATCTGGGGACCCAAGGTTGGGGAACACTGGTTTACTGGCTATGCTTTGTCCGTGCGGCTCATCCTTTGACACCACTTTGAATGGGAGAGGCAGCTTCCTCCTGTTGGTTGTGCCTTGCCTCACCAGAATGATTCAGCAGAAATCGTTGGGCACGGCAACTGCTGAGGGAAGGGGGTGGCAAGGCAAGGAGGCCCAGATTCAGACTCTCCTTCAGGGCCGGTGCAAGGCAGTTTGGTGCCCTAGGCAAGATCAGATATTTAGAGAGGGGTCCTTCCCACTTGAGCCCTCCCTATTTCTGGTGCCCCCTTTAGCCCTGCGCCCTAGGCAGCTGCCTAGTTGGCCTAATGGTAGCACCGGCCCTGCTCTCCTTGCATTCCTTCTCTTGGCCTCTGCAACCAGTGATGGAGCTACTACTGGGAGGGAGATGCTGGCAGTGATTTCAAAAGCCGGCAGTGGCCAAATAGAACCTGCTAGCCCACAACACACTCATTCTCACAGCTGGAGGACAGGCTGTAGAGCAGAGTAGAGGCTCAAAGACAGCAGAGTGTCCTGCTTCCAAACCTACATTTCTCTCTGTGGAATTTCACTGGCCTGCCGTATTATTTGTGGGTGATTGTTTTTATGTACCTCTGAGGTGATGGGGTGAATGGCAGGTCTTAAATCAAAATGAAGCACTCCTGTTAGTTTAGTTTAAAAGTTTGTTTATTTTGTACTATTTATTTTGCATTGCATTTTGTTTTGCATTGCAAGGAACATTGATGAAGTTGGTCTTCAAGACTTCCTCTGTTACAAGATTCTCTTCTGCACCACGTGTCTATATTGTCTATCTTCTGTTAACAGGTCAGATTCCCTGAAGCTCATCTGGGCCAGCCATGGATCTGAAACGAATGAAGGATTACATCTATTGGCTGTACTATCAGTATCTTCTGGTCACCTGCAGCTACGTCCTGGAGCCCTGGGAACAATCCATGTTCCACACCATCACAATTACCATTGTTGCTATGGTGGTCTACACTGCTTATGTCTTCATCCCCATCCACATCCGCTTGGCTTTTGAGTTCTTCTCTCAGATATTTGGAAGCCAACCTGAAAGGACTGTTTCGCATATGAACTGAGCCTGCCAGCACCAATTAGCAACTTTTGCATCCTGTGAAAATATTGTCTTCCTCAATATTGTCTTCCTCGATTCTGACTATGTTTGCTTTGGGAGCAGTTTTGAATGCGTAAGTTCATGTGTGCACACACATGCCACCACCTCTATAACAAAGCCAGGTTATCCTTGCACTGACTACTGGCTGGCTAGTTCTCCCTGAAATGCACACGCAGCTTCTATTCTGTTCAAGTAACACAGTCCCCATGGAATGTGTTTCTTTGCTAAACCTCGCCACATGAATTCCATCCAGACGCAGCAGGTCTCCCATCAAACACAAGTATTTGTTCTTTTAATACCTAGTAAACCTGTTTCCTTATCACACTGGGAAACTATGACTGATTCAGGCTTGCATGCCTTTTACTTGCCTGTTTTGCATACCATATATCTTGAGATTATTTTTTTTTAACTCCCAGTAGTGTAAACATCTGGGAACATGTGAAGAGTAACAGGAAAATTATTACAGTTGCTACATTTTAAGCTTATCCTTTTGAAAATGATGTGTTTTATAACTTTTTCTCTTCTGATGCTTTTTCCAGTTCCCCACTGACAATATATAAAGTTACTATCCTGGAAAGAGAATTTCAGGAGGAGTCTGGGTTTAAAGCAAGGATGGATGGGTAACACACACCCCTCCCAGCTTTTTTGCACACCCCTCCCAACTGCCGCCACCACCAAATTTGCCACCGAAATTCAGCAGCACTGCAGCAAAAAAAAGTACCAATTTTTCCTTGTTGCTAGGGAAAGAAACTGGTTTGCTGCCAACATGCGGCAACAGAAAAGGGCTGGTTTGGCTGTTTTTAAGGGGGGAAATGGCCCTTTTTGCTACCAAATTTTGGTGGGGGGGTAGGCATGCAGCCCCTGGTGGGTTCTGGGGGGGGATGGGCCCCCAGAGCCCCGGATGTTGCCCACCCCTGGTTTAAAGGGATGACTGCAATGTATTTGTTTTGGGTAGGAAAAAAGTAAAGTTTTTAAAAATACAGGCATTTGGATCCAGAGAACTGTGGGCAGAACTCTGCTTACACAGAGGGACCTCCTTCCTCCCTCCTGCTGCGGTCCTTTGTACCCCCTCTGCACAAAAAAGCTGGCCCAGAATGGCGGGTGCAGTGCAGGAGATGGGAAATGGCAGAAATAGGGGATGCCTTTGTGATTTCAAGTGCCTGTTTCAAATAAGGGAGCTTCTAGATCCCAGCCATGGTGTACAGCAAGAGCCCAAATTCCAGCATGTCGGTTATTTTATCATTTTACAGGGGCAGGAAAGTGTGTGTGTGTTCAAAGAGAGGAGTACAGTACTTGCAATATTAAGGGGTTTTTTTTTTCCTTTTTAAAACATCGTAGCTTTTTGCAAGAAATAGACTCAGAACTGTACCTGATATTTACTGTGATTTATTTTTTGAGGGGGAAGAGTGGTATTAGCCTTGCTTAATGCCCGCTAGAGAACAGCTTTCTATTCTGTTAGCTTTCACAGGAGGCAAATAAAGTGTGTGTGTGTGATAACAGAAGTAATATCCTAATAACTGGAGGCTCTAAAAGCATTTATATGGAAGATTCAGTACGAAGGTTTCCTTTTATAAAGCAGAAGTGGATCTTCCTCACCTTAAGGTGGGCTTTATTTTTATTTTTGAAAAGTGCCATTGTTACACTTTATCTAGATGAAATGGGAATGCCGAAGAGCAAGCTTGCGTATCCAGTACATGTACTTCCTGCAGCTCACACAGCTACCAGTGAAGATGATGTTAGGTATCAAATGTAAATAGCTCTCAAACGGTGTTTGCACAATGACATGCAAGGTAACGAATTTTTGTCTTACACAGATTGCACAAAACTGCATGTTTAAAAACAACAGCAGCAAGTTATGCTGTTTCTGTCACAAAGACATGTCTTGAAGATTTAAACGATCTGAACATGTGTGCTGTTTTGCAGAAACATCAATAAAGTTGAGTTTATTTTAAACCATGTATGTGTATTGTTTTCTGGGGCTGCTATCCTGCTCCTTACATGCACAGAGAGAAAGGGGTGGAGCGTCTCCTGCACAGGTCCACTGTAATGTTCCTATGAAGTTATATCACCACAACGAACTCACCCATCCCAAACACAACTGGACAATTGCTGTTAAGAACATAAGCAGAACCGTGCTGGATCAGACCAAGGGTCCATCTAGTCCAGCATTCTGTTCACACAGCAGCTGCCCATGGGAAACCCACAAGCAGGATATGAGTGCAACAGAACCCTCCCGCCCATATTGTCCAGCAACTGCTGTACATAGGCATACTGCCTCTGATACTGGAAGGTAGCACATAGCCGTCAGGAGTAGTAGCCATTGATAGCCTTATCTTCAATGAATTTGTCCAATCCCCTTTTAAAGTCCTCCAAATAGGTGGCCATCACTACATCTGGTGAAAATAAATTCCACAGTTTAACTTTGTGCTGTGTGAAGAAGTACATACTTCCTTTTACCTGTCCTGAATCTCCCACCAGTCAGCTTCATGGGATGATCCTAGGTACTACTATTATGAGAGAGGGAGAAAAATGACTATCCATTTTCTCCACACAGTGCATTATTTTCTACACCTCTATCATGTCTCCTCTTACCTTTTTCTAAGCTAAACAATCCCAGATGCTGTTACCTTTCCTCATAGGGGAGTTGCTCCAGCCCCTTGATCATTTTTAGTTTCCCTTTTCTGCACTTTTTCCAACTGTACAATATCCTTTTTTAGGTGCGGTGACCAGACCTGTACACAGTATTCTGAGTGTCGTTGCACCATAGATAGTGAGACAGGACCTAACTTTGCAGAAGTCATGTTGATTCTTTCTCAGCAGGGCTTGTCCTTCTATATGCTTACTAATTTTATGTTTAATAATGTTTTCAATTTACCCAGAACAGACGTTAAGCTAACTAGCCTGTAATTTCCTGGATCCCTTTTTAATCGGTGTTATATTGGCCATTCTCCTGTTCTCTGGTACAGAGGCTGATCTTAGGGACATGTTACATATTTTTGTTAGAAGATCAGCAATTTCATATTTGAGTTCTTTAAAAACTTGGGGGGGGGGGATACCATCTGGGCCCGCTGATTTATTAACGTTCAATTTGTCAGTAAGATTGAGAAGAACATCTTTTGTCACCATTATGTGCCTCAGTTCCTCAGACTCCCTTCCTGAAAACATCAGTTCAGGCACAGGCACCTGTCCTGTATCTTCTGCAGTGAATACAGATGAAAAGAATTCATTCAGCTTCTCCGTGATCTCCTTATCCTCCTTTAGTACTCCTTTAACTCCATTATCATCCAACAGTCCAACTGCCTCCCTAGCTCATTTCCTGCTTCTGATATATTTAAAGAATTCTTCATTGTGGGCCTTGATGTTGTTAGCAATGAGCTCCTCAAAATGCTTTTTTGCATCTCTTACTGTCTGCTTGCATTTCCTTTGTGCAAGCGTGTGCTCCCTTTTGTTTTCCTCATTTGGGCAAGAATTCCATTTTCTGAAGGAAGCCGCCTTTTCTCTAACAGCTTCCTTGACCCTGCTCTTTAACCATGCTGGTGACCTCTTGGACTTAGTGCTACCTTTCCTAACTTCTACATTCTAGCTGAGTTTCTGTTATTGTGTTTTTGAGTAACCTCCAGCATTTTGAAGGGATTTAACCCTCCTGACTCCCCTTTCAGCTTCCTTTTTACCAGGTCCCTCATTTTAGAGAAATTTCCTCTTTTGAAGTGAAATGTGACTGTACTGGACTTCCTTGTCAGTTTTCCACTTACCGTAAATATATACTAAATGTTGTCACTGTTTCCAGTTGGTTCAACAACATTTACATCTCTTACTAGGTCCTGGGCTGCACCACTTAGGATTAAGTCCAGGGTACTCTTCCCTCTGGTCTGTTCCATGACCAGCTGTTCTAGGGCACAGTCATTTAGGGCATTGAGAAATTTAACCTCTTTGTCACTGACTGGAACATGCATTTATCCAGTCAGTGTGGGGGGTAATTGAAGTTACCCATTACAACACTTCCTTGTTCGGAGGCCTCCCTGATTTCGTTTTCCATCTCAAGATCACCCTGAGCTTTCTGATCTGGGGGATGATAGCATGTTCCTACTACTAAATTAGTTTTGGAGCTCGGTATTGTCACCCCAGCACTTCTGTGGAGGAGTCTAATCGTTTTAAGTTTTCTAATCTGCTTGACACTAGGTCTTTTTTGACGTACAGAGCAACACCTCCTCCAGTACGCCCTTCCCAGGTCTTCCTATACAGTTTATATCTGGAGATGACCATATCCCACTGGTTCTCTCCATTCCAACAGGTTTTTGTAATGCCCACTATATCTAGGTTCACCTTTAAAACGAGGCACTGCAACTCTCATATTTTGGTTCAGAGGCTTCTAGTATCGTTGTTTGGTTTCTTTGCTTATTGGTGTAATTTTATTGCGTACATCATGGGGGAGGGGAAACGTGTGGCCCTCCAAGTGTTGTTGGACTACAACTCCCATCAGTCCTAGCCAGCATAACCAATTGTGAGGGATAATGGGGGGGGGGGTCCAACAACATCTAGAAGGCCACACATTCCCCATCCTTGGTGTACGTAATGTTCATTATGCTTTTAGTGACTCTGAAGGATTGATATTATCCAGTACTGGTTTTGATACACTTCTGGGACTCTGATTGTTAACTAAGATTAATTTCACTGTCAACAGTGAGAATTGTTGAATGAATGAATTACAGATTTAACAGATTGTATTGTTGTGATACGAGTTTGGTTTTTTTGACTTGTTTTCTATTTTGATATATTGCTATGTTTTCTTATACTGATCATAATTTTATTTTGTATTGAGTGCGTCGGAGGGTGGTATTTGTTGTTAGCCATGTTGGGCTTTCCTCTGGAAGGAAAAATGGGCTATAAGCAATAAATGAAATGTATGTGGAGAGGGGGGTGAGATGAAATGATATGTCAGTCAGAGGGCCTCCCATGCTTAGGAGCATCCAAGAGCTACTTCTTCCCAAGGCCTCTACATGTGGTTCTACTCGGCTTCTCCTGTGATCTGACTACAGATGAGAGACCTGGCGATGAAGGGGCTACTGGACTGGATGCAGCTGCAGAAATGAGTTGCGTTATTAGATGTAGCAATGCGCAAACTTACTATGAGTGCATTTGTTATTTACTCAAAGTAATGAATTCATCCATGTGAGCTCGGATGAAAGTATTTCTTTAATACAAAATCTCATTCCATGCATACAAGTTTTTGTGCGTGTGCAAGTTGGGAGCTGTGGTTTGGAATTACATAGAGCAGGATGACATCATGTGTCACCACATTATGTGCCCCCTTTCTGATTGGTTGTTTTCATGTGGCCTGCCTGCATGATGATGTCATGTAAGTTTCACTCACTGTTGCCGATCGCTAGTATGAAGATGGACCTGCAGAGGCCTCCTCGGAGCCAAAGCTGTGGTGACAAGGAAAGCAGCTAAGAAGACTGCTTCAAGTTTCTTTGGGTTTTTTTTTGGGGGGGGGGCCTTGATTGTAGAACAACTGAAAATATAAGGGGGATCTGTGTACTACTTTAATGTACATGCTTTGAAGCTCACAATCAATTCTGAACTTAATACTGAATTTGTAATACCTTGATCCAGGCTCAGTACAAAGGTGAGCATTACGAACACTTAGTTTCGACCAACAAGCTGACTAATTACAAAATTCGGCAGCATCACTAAGATGTGCCAAGGTCAGCGGTTATATGTCTCATACAGTTACATCACGACGGGGGGGGCTATATGGGAGCCCCTTCTCACAAGTACAGGATTGCCACCCAGTACCGCTTGGTGGGTTTTTAGATGCATGATCAAGCCAATAGGAGAATTAGCAGTTTCAGAGGGGGGGGGGGTTTCTACAGGATCACAGCAGGGGCAAAAATGGTTAAACTCCCCCTCCATGCCTGGTGTGATCCTAATAATTAAACACTCCCCACCAGAAGCTGAGGCTATTTGCATATTCAGAAAGCCTGCACATTACATGCAAAGATGCATTTATAGGTATGTCTAGTTTGGCCCAGAGTTTATTTATTTATTTATTATATTTTTAAATCGCCCATCTGGCCGGTCACCCAGATTTATTCAATGGGATTTATTCTCAGCTGAACATGCAAGGGATTACAGCCACTAAAGAAGTGAAAATAATGTAGAAACCTTTTAAACACATTTTGAGAATAGCAAAGTGACTGCAGCCTGCATGTGCAAAACCCCAAAATAGAAATTCACCTTCAGTTCTCTTTGCTATCCCACATCATTAAAATAAAATCTGTGTGTGTTTATTGCAACCCAGTACTACTTGCACTATGCTAGTGCTCTCACTGCAAAGAGGGCAACAGCTTGTAACTACATGCTTGTCAAATTCAAATGTTACAGGTTTGTATTTGGTCTAGTGATGGTAAAGCCTGATAAAACAGAGTTCAGGTTTGGCCTGTATCTCTCCCTGTATGAATGCACTCCCTCCTGACTCTTTGCCCCTTCCTCCATTTTCCTTTGCATACCAACCCCTCCTTCTGCACACACAGATCTTCGGGTTGGCTCCTCGCAATCAAGTGAACAGAAATAGAAGGTGAAGTTAAGAGAAAAAGTTAGGTCTGATTAAAAGAGTTGCAACAGATTTGTAAATAGAAGATATGGTAACTACTGCCCAGTATTATGATGTTACTGCCCATTGTTACCAAATGGTGAATAAAGATTTGACATTCTTGAAGACTACAAGCTTCCCAACTGGAACATCTTCGATGAACACAGCACTGATTCCTATAATGCAGCTCTGCTTAAAGTAAGAGTGAGGGTTCTGCTCTCCATATCATTGGTACATAAAAGTGGGGAAAGGGAACTTTCTCACTGGGAATTCAGCTGGGATTGTGCAAAGCTCACTTGAAAATAAGAGGCCTTTTCGGCCTTTCCTCAGCTGGAGAAGCCACTTTGGAAAGGGGCATTTGGCATGGGAGAGGGTGCCTAATCCTTTCGTGCCTGCTGTTTTCTTGCTCTAAATTCCACCACTACCCCTGGTTCTTTTATTCTCTTCTTGGAGGTGTAAAATACCAAATTCTCCTAAATTATTCCATTTCCAGCAGCTGGAGGGTTTGTATCACAGCTGGAACCAGTTTGGGTAAATGTTAAGTGCAGAGGCCTAGGCAGTGGCTATCAAGCCAACTATGTTTTGTGGCCATTTTAACTTTGCACAAGTCTCACAGGAAGGAAGAGGGTTCTCCTGCGGCTTCTGTGACCTGCCCTCACCACCCCTTGCCTTGACAGTAAAGGGGGTTGTATGGGTGGGTCTTGCATGAGGGATCCCCCAATTTTGGAGTTGATTCTGGGTGTGGCAGATGCTGGGGGATTTCGGGTGAAGATGTGTACTAATTGTAGTCACTACCACTTCTGTAAATGTTTATTTTACGATTCCTTTCAAACTGAGGGACCATAACTCATATTTTGCATGAAGAAGGCTCTAGGTTTGATCCCTGGCATCTTCAGTTAAAAGGCTCAGGTAGGTAGCAGGTGACAGGAAACATCTGCCAGTCAGAAAAGATTATACTACTCTGACCTGGTCAAAGCAACTTTCTATGTTCCTAGGAGCAACAGACAAGGTTTCTAGCTTATCTTAACATGGGTTGTTTTAAAAAATAAATAAATTCACAGCCCTTTGTTCATCTTTAAAGTGGCAAGAAGAAGCAGTGTCAGTGTGCTGAATTTACAATGAGATCAGTATATTTGTGTGGAGGGGAAAGCTGATGTTCAGCATAGCTGTATCTAAAAATTAAGCCTGTAATGGAAGCATAGTATCAAGTCAAACTGTTCTGACTTCACAATAGACCTGGCTCATAAAAAGGATAGGTTCTGTTCTATCTCTGCTCCAGCATAAGGTGAAAGCCTATCATTTGGAAGTTGTATTTCACACACCAAAAGAATCGGAAAGAGATGTGAAGGAGAACTGTACAGTCCGCACCACAGGGCAACTGGTCTGCAATTAAACAATGCACTATTGCTGATGGCATGACATTGCTTTAGCTGAGGCAGCATCAACAGTTGCGTAAAACTCTATAGCGAGAAAACAACAAAGAGTCTTTTGACATCTTACAGACCTAGCAGATTTATTGTTAGTCTTTAAAATGCCACAGGGCTCTTTGTTGGGGGGGGGGGGTGTTCCCCTTGTTACACAGCTAGCATAGCTAGCCCTCTACAAGTTGCAGGGGCATAGTTAGACTACCACAAACACAGCAGGCACAAAACAGCAGGCAGGAAAGGATTAGGCACCCTCTCTCTTGCTGCCTCTCTCATGCCAAATGCCCCTTTCCAAAGTGGCTTCTCCTGTTTAAAAAAAGACCATCAGGGAAGTGTCTGTGTGTAGCATCTAGTGATGGAGATACATTTCCAATTGGGTGAATTTGAAATACGTGCCTCTAATAGAATGCAGTGTTCATGTGTTTTTCTTATTTATTTAAAATTATTTTTAGGCCACCTATAAGGGTAAAATCCTCTCGAGGCAGCGTGCAGGATAAAAAGCCATACAAAGAGGCAATATGTATACAATAAAATCATATAAAGCACTATAAAAACAAAATGTCCTATGATTGGCATTTGAGGTCAGCCCCTGTGGCAGGGGTACCCACAACTTGGCATCCTCCAGTTGTTTTGGACTACATTCCCCATCATCCCCAGCTACCATGACGAATGATCGTGGATAATGGGAGTTGTAGTCCAAAGCATCTAGAGAGCACCAGGGGACCTACCCCTGGAGAGCCACCTTGCTGAACTATCCATGTGTCCATCCAGTCCCACATTCTCCCAACAGTGGCCAACCCAGATCCCAAGTGGTGCATAATGGTCACGTCATGTTGTTTGCTACAGCATCCAACAATCAGAGGTACATTCCCTCCAATTATGAATGCTCCATTGGTCTTGCCATGGCTAATACTCCTTGATAGGTCTATCTTCCATGAATTTGTCTAATTCCTTTTAAAAACACACACACCTAAGCTTGTGGCCTTCACTACATTCACTGGCTGAATTTGGACATCACAATCAACCATGGCTTATCATGATGGGAAGGAGCTTGTGTGAGCCATGGACTTATATATTCCCCTCTCCTGTTCCAGCGTGGCAGCAGGAAGACGACTGAAAGCTTTCACTTTCATTTTTAATTAACCACAGTTTAGCATTGTATTGAAACCCTAAACTGTGGTTAATCTTAACTATGTTTTGTTGAAGTAAGCCAGCTTCACAACCCATGGTTTAAATTTTATTTATTTATTTATTATATTTATACCCCGCCTTTTTTCCTGCAAGGAACCCAAGGCGGCTTACATAATCCTCCTCTGCAATTCCCATCAGCCCCAGCCAGCATAGGAACATAGGAAGCTGCTTTATACTGAGTCAGACCATTGGTCCATCTAGCCCAGAATTGTCAACACTGACTGTCAGCTGCTCTCCAGGATTTCAGGCAGGGATTTTCTCAATTCTACCTAGAAATGCTTGGGATTGAACCTGGGACCTTCTGCATGCAAAGCATATGCTCTCTCACTGAGCCACGACCCCTCACGAGTCATAGCCATAACCTGCCTTTTCTGATTGGGTTTTTGTTTTTGGAGCTTTGTTCCAGCTTGTTCTGCACTCTATGTGAACCTTCTACTCGAATGTCTGCTGCCTGCCCTGAATTCATGTGACAGAATGGGAGTGAAGGTGAGAGACGTTATCAAAGGACAGCCTCAAGAACAACAAGAATATTTATTTATTTATTTATTTATTATTATTATTTAATACATTTTTATATCGCCCAATAGCCGAAGCTCTCTGGGCGGTTTACAACAGTTAAAACCATAAAATACAATATAAAATAAATATAAAAATGAAAAACCACAGATTAAAAACAAACAGCAGAGCTAGCAGCAGCAGTTAAAATAACAGTTAAAAACTACAAGATTAGAATAATTAAGATGATTAAAATGATTTAAATGCTTGGGAGAATAGAAAGGTCTTCACCTGGCGCCGGAAAGAGTACAAAGTAGGTGCCAGGCGAGCCTCTTTGGGGAGCTCATTCCACCACCGGGGTGCCACAGCAGAAAAGGCCCTCCTCCTGGTAGCCACCTGCCTCACTTCTTTTGGCAGGGGCTCTTGGAGAAGGATTGCTGATGCAGATCTTAGTGTCCGGGCAGGTACATATCGGAGGAGACGATCCTTCAGATACCCTGGCTCCAAGCCGTTTAGGGCTTTGAATGTTGGCACCGGCACTTTGAATCGGGCCTGGAAACAGACTGGCAGCCAGTGCAGATGAGAAAGCACTGGCATATGTTCACGTTGGCCAGTCCCCATTAACAATCTTGCTGCCCTATTTTGGACCAGCTTAAGTTTCCGGACCATTTTCAAAGGCAAAACACTTTAACCCACATTATCATCATCATCATCAGGCGATCACTCGTGACCGAGTAAGATTGTCTTCTGGGATAAAAGGAGGAGATTCTAAAGAAGATTGTGTAGACTCTAGCGATGGGTCCGTAAGTGACTGTGGAGGCCAATTCTAGATCCACACAGCTTCCCACAGTGAGGACACAGGTTACCAGATAGAAGATGGTCCTGTAAAGGATTCATTTGACGTGCTTTTCGCCTAGCACATTTCTCCCTTTCACCTTGCACTCGGGCTTCTTCAAAGTCCATGGAACCTTTGTGAAAGGCCAACCTCCATTTAGATCGTTCATGGGCCAGAGCTTCCCAGTTTTCGATGTTTATATTGCATTTTTTTAGATTTGCCTTATGAACATCTTTAAACCTCTTATATTGACCACCGATATTCCGCTTTCCATCCTTGAGTTGGGAGTAAAGTAACTGCTTTGGGAGACGGCAGTCAGGCATTCGAACAACATGACCGGTCCACTGAAGTTGGCGTTGAAGGATCATTTTTTCAATGCTAGTAGTCTTTGCTTCTTCCAGTACACTGACATTTGTTCGCCTATCTTCCCAAGTAATTTGCAGGATTTTCCGGAGGCAACGTTGATGAAACCTTTCAAGGAGGTGGAAGTGACGTTTATAGATAGTCCATGTTTCGCAGGCATACAATAAAGTTGGTAATACAATGGCTTCATAAACCAGTGTTTTGGTCTTCTTACAAATATCCCGATCCTCGAACACTCTATGTTTCATTCGAGAAAATGCGGCACTTGCGGAGCTCAGACGATGCTGGATTTCACTGTCGATGTTAGCTGTAACAGAAAGATAGCTGCCAAGATAGAGAAAATGATCGACATTTTCCAGTATTGTCCCGCCAAGCTGGATAGATGGCAT
The DNA here is from genome assembly GCA_021292165.1 of Shinisaurus crocodilurus. Taxonomy (NCBI): domain Eukaryota; kingdom Metazoa; phylum Chordata; class Lepidosauria; order Squamata; family Shinisauridae; genus Shinisaurus; species Shinisaurus crocodilurus. The sequence goes on from CM037878.1 coordinate 30,011,791, forward strand.
CACCAAAGGATTGGCTTGCACTTGCTGATGAAGCACTTTGGTTTTTTTGATGTTAAGTGAGAGACCAAGTTTTTCGTATGCTTCTGCAAAAGCATTTAGGATAGTTTGGAGATCATCCTCTGAATGTGCGGAGACCACATTATCATCAGCATACTGAAGTTCCACAACGGAGGTTGTAATTACCTTACTTTTTGCTTTCAGCCTGCTGAGATTAAAAAGCTTTCCATCTGTTCGATATATAATTCCCACACCGGTGGGAAGTTTCCCCTCGACAAGATGTAAAACCATGGCGATGAAAATGGCAAATAATGTTGGGGCGATAACACATCCCTGTTTAACACCTGATCCCACTTTAAATGGAGCACCATGAGAGCCGTTGTTGTCCAAAACCGTTGCCGTCATGTTGTCATGGAGAAGTCGCAAGATATTCACAAATTTATTGGGGCATCCAATTTTCATAAGGATAGTCCAGAGAGCTGTACGGTCTACAGTATCAAAGGCCTTAGCCAAATCGATAAATGCCATATAAAGGGGTTGATTTTGCTCCCGGCATTTTTCTTGGAGCTGACGTGCAGTAAAAATCATGTCTACTGTCCCTCTAGAGGGGCGGAAACCATATTGAGTTTCAGGGAGGATCTCTTCTGAAATAGATAGAAGACAGTTTGCGAGAATCCTAGCAAATATTTTACCTGCGGTTGCTAAGAGAGAAATGCTCCGATAGTTTCCACAGTCTGTTCTATCACCCTTCTTAAAGAGGGTGATAATTATGGCATCCCTGAAGTCTTCTGGGATCTCTTCTCTTATCCAGATTTTTTCGATGAGTTTATGAAGATGTTGTACAAGTTCGGGCCCCCCTTCTTTAAAGATTTCAGCAGGAATCCCATCTGGTCCACTAGCTTTGTTGTTCTTCATTTGATTAATGGCTTTTTTTACTTTTTTTAAGTGGGGAGTATTGCAAGTTCCTCTTTAATTTGTTTTTGCGGAATTTGCGAAAAAATCTCATTATCCACCTTAGACTTACGATTTAAAAGGTCATAATAATGCTCTTTCCAACGCAGTGCAATAGACTCTTTGTCTTTTAAGAGTTTGGTGCCATCTTTTGATTGTAAAGGGTTTGTACCATAGGTTTTTGGTCCATAAATGGCCCTTGTGGCCTTAAAAAAGCCCCGTGCATCATGAGATTCTGCAAGTTGTTGAATTTCTTCAGCTTTCTTTTTCCACCAAGCGTTCTTAAGTTCTCTTGTTCTTCTTTGGACCTCAGCCTTTGCGCTAGCATAGGTTTTTTTCTTGGCAGCGCAGTTAATATCATTTTGCCATATTTGGAAGGCTTTCCTTTTTTGGTCAATTATATATTTAATCTCATTGTCATTTTCATCAAACCAATCCTGATGTTTCTTAGTTTCATATCCAATAGTTTGTTCACAAGCTGCAGTAATGGAGGTTTTCAGCTTAGACCAATGGTCCTCAATGTTGTCAGGAGGTTCCGTAGGTAGATGTTCCTTAAGAAGTGATTGAAGATGAGTTTGCTTAATAGGATCTTGAAGGACTTGGATGTTCATTTTACGCCTTGGTTTCCTTCCTTGAAGCCTACGTTGGGGAGCAATGTTGATAACCATAGTGGACCGGATTAGTCGGTGGTCTGTCCAGCAGTCGTCGGCACTCACCATGGCCCTAGTAAGAAGTACATCGCGGCGATCTCTAGCACGGACAATTACATAATCCAGAAGATGCCAGTGCTTTGACCGTGGGTGCTGCCATGATGTTTTAAACTTATTCTTTTGTCGAAAGAGCGTGTTTGTGATAGTGAGATTATGCTCTGCACATATAGACAAAAGTAAGAGTCCGTTCGGGTTGCTATTACCAACTCCGTCTTTTCCAATAGTTTCTGGCCATAAATCAAAGTCACGCCCGACTCTTGCGTTAAAATCGCCTAGGAGGATAATTTTATCCTCCTTAGGTATCTCTGACAGGAGAGTGTCCAACTGGCTGTAAAAACTTTCCTTGATGTCATCATCAGCATCTAATGTTGGTGCATAAGCGCTCAAGATAGTTACCTGTTGATTATTGGCGAGCTTTAATCGAAGAGTTATCAGGCGTTCGTTAATGCCAGTAGGAACTTCTGACAAAGAGTTCACTAGTTCATTTTTGATGGCAAAGCCTACACCATGTATTCGTCGGTCCTGCTCAGGTAGTCCTTTCCAGAAGAAGGTATAACCTCCTTTTTCTTCTTTCAGCTGTCCCTCTTCGAGTTTCTTGAAGTGCTGCTATGTCAATTTTAAACCGTCTCAGCTCCCTTGCAATAATAGCAGTCCTACGCTCAGGGCGTTCACTATCTATGTTATCCAGCAATGTCCGTATATTCCATGTTCCAAAATTCAAATGTCTTTTTCGACCGCTAAAATGGTGACCCCACTGGACGCGGTAATCCAGTCAGGGGAGAAAGAGGTAGACTATGTTTAGGGCACCTTTTCTAGCCCCCTCCCCATACGGGGTGAGCAGAGTGGATCCTAAATAGGGAACCCACATTATGATGAACCCACATTATGATGGGTATGTGAATAAATACTTACTTACAAAATAGGTCTGTAAGGGAAGATGTCAGTGGTTCACATACCCATCATAATGTGGGTTAAAGGGTTTCAGCAAAGAACCATATAATGCTGGAAGAATCTGTATATCCTTTAGATTAGTAGAACAGAAACTTATTTGGGGTTCCCACTGGGCTCTGCAAAAATGATGCGACAAAGAAAGACATGAAAGAGTTCCTTGTCTGGCAAGGGGCTGACAAAGTCAAAGCGGCAGCCAGATCTGCACAGGAAACAAGTGGGCTTAGAAAGCAGAGCGCGATGTCTTGGAAATGCAGAAGGCAGAGTACAGCACAGCACACCTATTTAGCAAGATTCTTGGCTTGCAAGGGGCAGGTGATGAAATCAAATGAATTTCAACTCATGGGTTGAAGAACTATCAGGCTTAGCAGTATCTGAGTCTATTATGTCCAAAAATGGGGTTCAAGAGCACTTTTAGTTTGCAGTCTGGAGCTCCACCTTTCGATTCATTCTGGTCAATATTCTTATCTCATGTTCTATATATAATTTAGAGAACAAAAGATATGCAAGTTAAACATTTCATATTGACTCACATTTTTCATCTGATTTTATGACCTGAAATGAACACACACTACCAGCCACCAGGCGTAGTCCATGCCCTCTTCCTTCTTTTTTTCTCTTTCAGATTTGCGAATGTTGAAGTGTATAACACACATCAGTGATGTGTGCTCATCGGCTGCTATTTGTTTTTGTCCTCATTGTATAAAATACAAAAGACGTTCTTTCAACAACAACAAAAGAACCAACATGGCCAATAAAATTGGGATTCCTCAGTTTACTCCTGTTACTGCAAAAACGTTTGTGTGAACTGGCTTGCTTGTGAATGTGCTCGCTTAAGGCACAATGCTTGCGCCATCTGCTGAGAATCTTTTGAACTACAATTATGCCCGACATTCACAAAAAGCCAATTCACGCCTTAGGAAGCAGTTTGGCTACACCAATAGATTGCCAAGCCTGAAGTAAATATTGAAGATCTTGATCTATATAGTCTGTATCTCATTAGCTGGAAGAGAGTGAATCATAGAATCACAGAGCTGAAGGGGACCTTGTAGGCCACATCTAGTTCAACCCACTGCTTGATGCAGAAAATCCAGAGCTAGAGAATTCCCAACAGATTGGGGAAATCTGCTCACACATTAGACTCAAAATGGCTTGGCCCTTACACGATAATAAACTGGCTGTCGCCAGCCGTGTATCAGATTCAACTGCAAAACAAGACCAAATGGGAACATGCCAATCAACTGAAATCATATGTTTCTTCCTAGACAGAATTCAGCATGCCTCTGCCTTCTGGGAAAGGATTTTTGGATTACCATCCAAAACTGACGTGTCTGATCTGTTTGCCACTTGGGGATCATCAGATGGATTGAGAAAAGAGGAAGGGACTGATGTGCAGATGCTGATGTTTGCAGACATGCCCCCACAAGGTGTACGGGCCACCACCAGGAGATGAGTAGGAGAAGATGGGTTATCACCCCATTCCATTGTTTGCTTGGAACATTTTGGCCATGCACTGTGGTGGAAGGCCCCGGATCTTCAGCAGATATCCACAGGGCCACATACTACCCTTTTATGGTGGCCTGCAGATAAATGGAATAAAGAATTGGCTTGAAGACATTTAGAGACTGAATCTGATATTAAAACATGTGAGAGTTATTTCTGCAAATTTAACTTATTTGGATGAATACTCTGAAGTTATATTGCTAGTTGGCTACTTTGTCTACTGCTGGGAAGCTACTGCACATCTGTCATGTAACCAGGGTAGCCACATGGCTCCAGAGTATGCCAACGTATTCATTGTTGGATAATTAAAATTGCAGTCAAAACCTATGGCTAATGTTTCACCAGGTAATTGGGTGAAATGGTTAAGATCACTGATATCTTCTAGGGTGGTTTTCCTAGAAGGTACTCATTGAATTATTAACAGCCTGAACAGGAAGTGGGCGTTGCTCCCAGCTTCTTCCTCTTTCTGTTCAGACTGGAGTGAGCTTTGCACCACCAGGTTGTTGTCTCCAGGTGGTCCTTGTAGCAGCATGTAGCCAGAGTTGCTGGTCTGAACTCCACAAGTTCAGACCCCAAGTATTTCCAAATGAACTTGTAACCAACTGTAAGAAACTCTTTTAAGCCTGCCTGAATGAAACTGCATAATCTGAGTGAGTAAATGTTACTTTTAACTTTTACAAGACTGTGTCTCTGATTATTGTTCTGAGGGAGAGAAAAGAGGGCAAAACCAGGGAAATCCAGTCTGCCTTAAAGCATCCTGGATTACCAAATGCTAACTGGCTAACACTAGCCAAATCTAAGCTTCTTTTAAGCTGGAAAGGGACCTGTACTCTGCTGATCTCACTAACGTGAGATAGGAAAGATATTACTCCACAATATATCCTCTCCTAGTATCTTTTTCAAGTCCCAACATTCATGACTAAGAGCAATGCTTCCTTAGCTCTTGTCCCCATGTCCCTTTCCTTTACCTGAGATACACTAATGATATCTGGACCCATGGGAAAGAAGCCCTTGAGAAACTTCAAGCATCTAACCCAGTGTTCTCCAACCTTGGGTCCCCAGATGTTTTTGGCCTACAACTCCACGCATGCCCCAGGCAGCATAGCTGGCTGGAGCATGCTGGGAGTTGTAGGCCAAAAACATCTGGGGACCCAAGGTTGGAGAACACTGATCTAACCCATCATTTCATTTCATTCATTTCATTTATTTCATTTATATACTGCCCCACAGCCGAAACTCTCTGGGCAGTTCACAACACTCTATACATAAAAACAACAATAAAAAACATACAAAATAGTTTAAAAAATTAAAAACCAAATTTAAAAACACAGTTTAAAATAACAATACAAAAGCCAATAAAACTGAGCCTACAGGTGACAATCCCCTCCGTGCTATTCCAAGCTCCTAACTAAATGCCTTGGCATAGAGGGAAGTCTTAACCTGGCGCCGAAAAATAATAAGGTTGGCGCCAGGCGGGTCTCAGTGGGGAGCTGATTCCATAACTGGGGGGCTACCACCGAGAAGGCCCTCCTCCTCGTTGCCACCAACCGAGCCTCTCTTGGAGGTGGCAGTCGGAGTAGGGCCCCAGATGTTGAGCGTAGTGTCCGGGTAGATAGCGGTTGGGAGAGACGTTCCGTCAGGTATTGTGGTCCTAAGCCGTGTAGGGCTTTATAGGTTAAAACCAGCACCTTGAATTCGGCTCGGAAGCATATTGGCAGCCAGTGCAAGCGGGCCAGAACTGGTGTAATATGCTCGGACCTTCCGGTCCCTGCAATAAGCCTGGCTGCCGCATTTTGCACTAGCTGCAGCTTCCGAACAGTCTTCAAAGGCAGCCCCACGTAGAGTGCATTGCAGTAGTCTAGTTTAGAGATCACCAGAGCGTAGATTACTGAGACCAGGCTATCCCTGTCCAGATAGGGGCGTAGCTGGGCCACCAGCCGAAGCTGGTAAAAGGCACTCCTTGCCACTGAGGCCACTTGAGCCTCAAGTGACAAAGATGGCTCCAGGAGCACCCCCAAGCTACGAACCTTCTCCTTCAAGGGGAGTGCAACCCCATCCAGAACAGGTTGAACACCCTCCATCCGGTCAAAGGAACCACCCACTAACAGCATCTCAGTCTTGTCTGGATTGAGCCTCAGTTTGTTAGCCCTCATCCAGTCCATTGTCGCAGCCAGGCACCGGTTCAGCACATCCACAGCCTCACCTGCTGAAGATGAAAAGGAGAAATAGAGCTGCGTGTCATCAGCGTACTGATGGCAACGCACTCCAAAACTCTGGATGACCCCACTCAGTGGTTTCATGTAGATATTAAATAGCATGGGGGATAAGACCGACCCCTGAGGAACCCCATACTGGAGAGTCCATGGGGCCGAGCAACATTCCCCAAGCACCACCCTCTGGAGCCAGCCATCCAGGTAGGAGAGGAACCACTGCAATGCAGTGCCCCCCACCCCCAACTCAGACAGCCGCTCCAGAAGGATACCATGGTCGATGGGATCGAAAGCCGCTGAGAGATCCAGGAGTATCAACAGGGTCACACTCCCCCTGTCTCTCTCCCGACATAGGTCATCATACAGGGCGACCAAAGCCGTTTCCGTGCCAAAACCAGGCCTGAACCCTGACTGAAATGGATCCAGATAATCAGTCTCATCCAAGAGCACCTGGAGCTGGTTGGCCACCACCCGCTCAAGGACCTTGCCCAGGAAAGGAACATTCGCCACCGGCCTAAAGTTGTTAAGATCTTCCGGGTCCAGAGACGGTTTCTTCAGGAGTGGTCTCACCACCGCCTGTTTCAGGTGGCATGGGACCACTCCCTCTCGCAAGGAGGCATTGATCACCTCTCTGGCCCAGCCGGCCGTTCCCTCCCTGCTAGTTTTTATAAGCCAAGAGGGGCAAGGATCCAGAACAGACGTGGTTGCACGAACCCGTCCAAGCATCTTGTCAACATCCTCGAGCTGTACCAACTGAAACTCATCCAAAATAACTAGACCAGGCAGGCTGTGCTCCGGGTACCTCTTCTGATTCTACAGCTATAACATTGGAGTCCAATGCGGATGCAAGAGATTTTTTCCTGGAAGTGCCTAGCGAATATATCACAGCGGGCATCAGATGGGTCGATGATGTCCCTGGGGCCGGCGTATAACAGGCCCCGGACGACCCTAAAGAGCTCCGCTGGGCGGCAGAGAGATGTTTGGATAGAAGCAGTGAGATGTTGTCTCTTTGCCACCTTCACTGCCTCTAGGTATACCTGGCTATAGGCACATACCAGGGCTCGATTGCATCCACTAGGAGTTTTCCTCCACCTGCACTCAAGCCGTCTCCTGTTTTGCTTCATCACTCTCAGCTCCGGGGTATACCACGGAGCCGTACGAGCTCTACTACAGAGAGGGCGCTCAGGAGCGATCGTGTCAACCACCCGGGCCATCTCCCTATTCCAGAGATCAACCAGGAATTCGACAGGACCGCCAGCCATATCAGCCGGAAAACCCCCAAGGGCCCTCTGGAAACCATCCGGATCCATCAGCCTCCCGGGGCGGACCATCTTAATAGGTCCCCCACCCTTGCAGAGGGGGAAAGCTGCCGTTAGCCTAAATCTCAGCAGGTAGTGATCTGATCATGACAAGGGGACCGATTCAAAGTCCCCCACCTTCAGATCACTATCTCCATGTCCGGCTGAAAAAACCAGGTCTAGAGTGTGCCCTGCTACATGTGTTGGGCCGATGATATGTTGGGACAGTCCCATGGTTTCATGGAGTCCATGAATTCCTGAGCCACACCAGACAAGGTGCCCTCAGCATGGATGTTAACATCCCCCAGGACCAACAGCCTGGGGGACCTCAGCATCGCCAGTGAGACCACCTCCGTCAGCTCAGCCAGGAAGTCTGTTGAGCAGCGGAGTGGGCGGTACACCAACAGAATCCCTAATATGTCCCGCTGGCCCAACACAAGGTGCAAACACTCCAGACCAGTGCTCAGATGGACAGGGAGCCTGGAGAGAGAGATAGAATTCCTATAGACCACGGCAACCCACCCTGCCCGGCCCTCAGGTCTACCCTGATGCTGCACCAAGTACCCCGGTGGGCAAAGCTGGGAGAGACTAACTCCTCCCTGTTCTCCCACCCAGGTCTCGGTAATGCATGCCAGATCGGCCGCCTCATCCACTATTAGATCGTGGATGAGGGAGGTTTTATTTTGCACCGATCTGGCATTTAGAAGCAGCATCTGGAGCCGAGGGCAGGCTGATAGGGCAACCAACAAACCTGCGGGTGCGAGGAGGGCCGGAACATGGCACAGCCATTAAGTGTCTGGGCCGTGTTCCCCTTACCTGGCTAGTCCTCCCAACGCCATATCTCCCTCTACCCGTCACTACACTAATCGGGGGCCCCACAGAACCCCCCACTTGACCACATGACTCCCCTCCAAGGCACATGCTCAGGCCCTAGACAGGGGGGGGGGAAGCAATCCCCCCCACCAAGGGCACCGAGCAACAATAGCAATGTTAGAGGGGAGGCCCTTGCCCTTGTGGCACCCCCGAAGTGGCTCCCCCCAAAGGGGCAACCCCCTTTGGCGTCGTCCCCTTCGGGGCCGTCGCCACCAGGGCGTCGCCGTGCCACTCCGGGCCGGCAGATAAAGGCCTGCGGAGCATCCAGCAAGCCCAGTGGCAGGCGTCTCAATTAGGCAGGCCTGGGGGAGTCGCCCTCCTCCTGCTGGCAGTGGAGCTTCTCCCAGGAGAGGGGCCCAATCCAGCCAGCAGCAGCAGCGTCAGCCAAGACAGAGGGCTGACGAGGTGGTAAAGCAGGCAGCTGGCAGGATGGTAGAAAGGCTGGCAGGATGGGAAAAAGGCAGCCCAGGTCTTCTCACCTTCCTCTCCCGAGAGTGAGCACGTCCAGGCGTTGGTGTTGGCTGCTGCAGACTTCAGTCACTCCTGAGTCCTGCATCATCACTCTGAGCCTAGACCAGCCTACATAGCAAGTTCATTTTCTGGGCACCACAGTGCGACTATGCAAAGGACATGTAAACTACCACCTTTTACGAGAAATTCACTGGCCACTTGCTGTAGGGCTTCTCTACACGAGGCATTTATGGTGTGCTTGAGATTTCTCACTCGCGGTAGTTTGCTTTACATGATGTCATATTCTCCAGGGCCTCTCCCATTCTTTGGAACCATTTCCATAGCTTTTTTTAGATCAAGGAAAGTCTGGTATTATCTGGAAATTGCACTATGAGAAGCTTCTGTATTTTTGTAATTCCACTATACCACATCGCCACCCTGTGATTGTGTAATGGAACATATAGAAAGGCAGAAAAAGAAAAAGCCTGGATTTAAAAAAAAATGCTTGTAAAGGAGCCGATCTTAATCCCACAAAGAAATCGGAAGCAGAAGCCTCGTTAAAGTGGCAGGTTAAAAGCCCCATGTAGAGAAGCCCGTAATGGGTACATGTTGCCACTAAGGAGGTTTCTGCTCGGCACATTTCTAGTTTGCCCTTCTGGGTTCCTGTAAAATCCTGCTGGTGCAGCCCAGAACACAGCAGTTAAGCTCATTGAGGGCTTATTTATTTATTTATTTATTTTATTCAATTTATATCCTGCCTATACACAAATGCCCTAGGTGGCAGCAGAGCTGCATATCCACTCCAGATTTTACTCTGAACTTTTAAGGAACTATCCATAGTTCTGAACCTATTTTGGGGATATGGTTCAGCACCATGGATAGTTCCTTTGGAGTTCAGAATAACCTCCAGGGCGGATATGCAGCCCCACTGACACTGGAGTCACCAGCCCCCACTGCTTACCGTATTTCTGTTATTAAAGGCTTCCAGCATTTACACTGCTGTACACATCAACATAGCTCCCAGCAACCAGCTACAGCACACCATACAATCCATCATGTACAGCCAATCCCTATGATAGCACTGCATTTGTTCCAGTTCCTTGGACAAAGGACCCACACACCTCAAGGATGTAAACTATTGCATCCATCCAATGAAATGAAGAAACTGATCAGCAAGAGCAGAGATTAATTCAGAGGCGGTGTTAGGGGGCAGCCCACTAGGGCTGGAGCCCCAGATCTTTCATTTGGAGCCCCGAAGCTCTGGGAGGCCATCTGCCCCACCACCCTGCTGTACATGGGCACTTGCTGAAATCATGCCCTCCTCTCCCGTCCATACATCCTTTTTTACAAATAGGGGTGTCCTTAGGAGACACACACACACACACACACACACACACACAGAGCGTATGTAAATTAGCATATGCAAATTTGTGGGGGGGTTGTCCTCTGGGCCTGAGCCCTGGATCTTTTCAGTACCTAGCACTGCCCCTGGATCAATGGTTTTCAAAATAACTTTTATCCTATTATCTGACCTAAATTTCATGCACTGGCACATTCTGCCACATTCCGAGCTAGACCCCACAAGTCTATATCATCAGTGAAATCAGAACAAGAGGTCATGTTATGATTTAATCAATGTCATCTTTCATTAACTTTTGTAGCAATATGAGGTAACACTTCCTCCTCCACAAATTGTAATCTAAAATGGAGTGCTTTAAAACCCAGTGATTTTTATTCTACATTGATTTTTAAAATCCATATTCAATTGAGTTCCTCATTCTTTTTCTCTCTCCCTCTCTTGCCAGAGAGCTTTTGAACATTTTACAGGCTATCGAGCAACCATAAAGTAATTGGGGACCCCAATTCTCCACAGAAAACTACTATTTCAAGTGTGAAGCAGACTTACTCCAAGCTTGAAGATGGGTTTGTTTCATGTTTCACACATTTTTATATTGATTTTTTGCCCTGCCTGTGCATACTGTTTAAGAAACCATGTCACCGTATTTTTAAAACTCAGTAAAATGCCTTTATTTGGTTACACATTCACTATCAATTTAGATGCAACTCTAGAAAGCTGTGGAACACGCTTCCTGAAGGCAACCTCAAGTGACTATTTATTTATTTATTATATTTATACCCCACCTTTTTTCCTACAAGGAACCCAAGGCGGCTTACATTATCCTCATCCTCCTCTCCATTCTATCCTCACAACAACCCTGTGAGGTAGGTTAGGCTGAGAGTCAGTGACTGGCCCAAAGTCACCCAGTGAGTTTCATGGCCGAGCGGGGACTAGAACCTGGATATCCCAAAGTACAGCTTTCTCTGGAACTCTGGGGCCTAACTAGACAAAATATAGTTTGCCCATGTGTTGAATTTTTAAAAACAAATAGCCAGCATGGAGGTGGGTTGGGGCCAGATTGAGGGTGGGGGGTCTTTAACTCTTTGTCTCTGCTTTGTTCTGGATTGGAATTCAGGGACGGGGTGTGGGGGGGTCTGTGCCTATTTGCAATGGGAGGAAAGGTCCAATTGGTGCCAACTGGAGGAAAGCTCCCATTGCCACCAATTGCATCTAAGCGAAATTCTGATTGGGACTGTGGTGGGGACAAAAGGTTAAGACCTCCCCCCATGTCACAGTTCCAACCCAGTTTGGGGGGGGTCCCCCTGTGGTACTTATTTTTTAAATCAGCTACGAAAGGTAAACTGCTTGACAAACATCACATCTAGTTTTGTTCAAAGGGCCGGTTCAAATTCACCTAAAATACATCTAGAACACTTAAAGCACATTCATTAGTTATTATGCATATGCCTTGCTTTTCTTTTCTTTTGTAGAAAACTCAAGAGCAGCCCACATGGAATTTCTGGTGGTCTCTGATGGAGGCACTTTTCAAGTCCCTATTCAATTAGGTTCAACAATGGTACAGTATCAGGTAGACCATACATATGTATTCACCCACATTTATACACCATTCACAGGTCAGCATCAGCAAATGCTGTTTAGTGAGCAGAGGGTAAGCACCTCCTCCTGTTTGATGCTCCCCTATAAATCCCACCCCCATCCTATATATTAGCATTAACTAAGAGGGGTTTCCCTTATAATGTCTAGATGTACCCTAAGACATTTTACTCTAACAATCAGCAGCTGGAAGTCTACTGGAAGGGAATTCCACAGTTTTGGGGCCAACACTGAGAATATCCAGTCTCTCATACGCACCAGCCTAGAACAAGAATCCTTGTTACGGATTTGGGCTTTGTTGACTCTTGTCAACCTAGAGTTCCAGTATTTAGGAAGCCTTTAGCTGCCACTTCAAATTGTTTTCAATTTTTGGTGGGGTTGAATTTTTGGTTTTGCACTCTCAAGAATTAGTGCAATCCTGTACATGTCTACTCAGAAGGAAGTCCTACTGAATTTAATGGGACATTCCCAGGTAAGTGTGTAAGGATTGCAGCCTTAGTAACCAAAAAAAAATTTGGATCCATTTTTATTTTTATAAATTTCTGAGTTTTAAAATATAACATATTACATAATTACATATTACATAATATAACATTACATAAATATAACATATTACATAAGATAAAAAACTTTTCTTCTTCTTATACAATATTGCATTGCTAATTATTTTAAGATGTTAACAGTCTAACAAGAAATAATAGCTCCTAAATATTTACCATTATCAATTACCGTACCTCTACTCAGTCTAAAAGGAGAGCTTTCATAGTTAATATCATTTATTGTCCTATAAATCAGGGCTCATAGTCTTAGTTATCTCATTATTACTAAACATTCCTAAAAAACTAAAACATAGAAAAAGGGTTCAGACATACACTTTTCAGGCTAGATAAGATCCCTTGAGGAGACAACTCTATTCACAAAATTTATTACCGTAACTCAGCCTAAGTAAATAAATTCTTCTAGACATCTATTTACCAAGCTTTTTGATGTTTATACCTCATACAATATTTTTTGTTCATTGTTAAGCGAAAAATTTAAATGCAGTTTTTACTTTCAACGATAGTCTCACACCTGTTCATTATTCAAATAGCTTTTTGATCCAAGTACAGTAATAGGGCTTTAATTCAACATTTTCTCTTTGGATACCATCCAGTCGTTTTGCCTCCATAAGTTACCCAGATCTCATTATGAATGTGCTTGCGTCCTTGTGTGTCTTCCCTTTAATACAATTACTTCTTTCTGCTTATTTACAATTTCAAATTATTATTTCTTATTAAACATTCCCGTCACTCATCACCTGGCATTTTATAACAAGACACCTTATATTGTTTGGAGGGAGAGGAGTTAACAGTTTCTCAGTAGCCTACACAGCAATTCCAGTAAAGCTAATCTTTTAAAATCCTTGAGATCCTGAAGTAGATCTTAACATACAGGCAGGATTATATGGGTGAAGGCATTATTTCAAATAACTGGTCCCAAGCCATTTAGGGCTTTAAAGATTAGAACCAACACTTTTAATTGGGTCTGGAAACCTATCAATACGCAACTGGGATGAAATTGGAGTTATGCATTCAAACTTTCTGGCTGCTGCCAGCATTCAGGCAGCGGCAATTTGCACTAACTGTTATCTTCCAGATCTAGACCATCTTCAGAGGCAGCCCCACATAAAGCACATTGCAAAATCCTAGTCTGGAGGTAACTCATACAGGGCAGGGGTAACTGAGGCCAGGTCTGGATAGGGCTGCAGCTGCCGTACAGCTTGTTAAAAAGTGCTCCTAGTACTGTCATTTCTCTGACTTTCACCATTGGATGCCAAAGTACCTTTAAGGATGATGAGAAAAATTTCTGGGTATTTCTCCAGGCCAGCCCAAATTGCACTATTTTCTTTTCTTCTTGCCCCCACTCCACCCACACCCCATCAGTGCTGACATTTTCAGAACGCAGACACACCTTGATTCCATTCAAAGGTTTTAACATTTGTAGCATCAGATGTGTAAAAGAAACAAATAAATATATATATTTATAAATATGATAGCCAAAAGAAGGGGTGCCAGTCTACAAGCCTGACTAATAAAGATTTGTTTTTAGCCAAACACTTTGGGATACTATTCAGCTTGAAAGGAAATGCACTCTGCACATGCTTAGAAATGCAATCTTTTTACATGCTCCAGAAACCCTGGATTCAACTAGTGCTTGATTACAGTGCTTAATTGTGTTTCGTAACAGCCCCCTTAGCTACTGTTATTAGGCTATGGGGGGTATGATTTGGCAAAAATTGGGAGTCAGGGTGGGTTTTGTAGATTTCATTAAGGATTCCCTATCTTTTCTCCCATAATTGAACTACACTTTGGATTGCAAGCATAATTCATTCCGGAACCGTGCTTGTAATCCAAAACACTCTTATATCAAAGCGAGTCTCTGGCGGGCGTGAGCAGCCGATTTCGGCCCACCACGCCCACTCGAGGTGAGCGGTTACCATCCTACACTACTTGTCTTGCAAGACGTCGCTTGTTTATCAAGTAAAAAAATTTTTTTTAAATTTGCTTGTCTTGCAAAACGCTCTCTCACACCAAGTTACTTGCAGTCCAAGGTATTACTGTACTGACTTTATGGCTACAACATCAAGTCAATGTTTTTGTATATTTTCCCTCTTCCCCCTGCTTTGCATAAGATACAGCTTTATTTATTTATTTATTTAAGTTCTGGAGAATTAGAAAGCTTGCTCACTCTTTCGTGACATTTTCCCTTGTCCTAATAAAGATATTACCCAACTGAAGCTCTAAGAAAGTTATGTAGTCGTAAGAACTACGGTAAGCATGTGCAGAGTGCCCTTTCCTCGCCACGAAGCACAACCACCCCCACCGCTTTGCCTCTCTGCGCGCACCTCCCTCCGCCTTCGCCTAACCAAGGGGAGAATAAAACACACAACGAAAGCAATGTGACACTTCCGATTCCCAACTGAACGTGCGGGGCAGCCCATGCACATAGAGATAGAAAAATTCACGCAGCTTTCTTAGGTCCGCGCTTCCGCTTGAAGGCTCTTGCCCCGCACATGGCGTCGTTCAAATGAGAACCCGAAGTGATAGCTGCTTGAAGCGCATCTTTTCTCTCCCGTCCCTACGGCCTTCATGCTTTCCTTCGGAGAGGAGAGGGAGGGGTGGAGGAATGGGAAGAGGACTTCTCGCGAGAGCGGTGTCGTTTTCCTCGGCAGTCCGGAACGGAGGCTGAGTCGAGCCGGGCTGAGGGGAAGAAAGGCCGAGCGGGGGCGCGAGAACGTGACTGGTGGCGCCTATAGGTGAGAGGAGCGGGACGTGCGAGGCGAGCGACCGGGAAGGGAAAGTGGCGTCAGGATAGGGCCCATTCCGGCGCGCGCGGTGACCGTTGGGCCCCCTCACTCAAGCTGGGCCCGGCTGCCACGTGCCGTCACTGGGGCTTCTTTCGTGTTCTTCCTCCTTCGCCTCGAGGCACTGGGAGTGTGGGGTATATCCCCCACGCTTCGGAGCTCAGCCCGGGAACCTCTTGTCAAGTGTTAAGGGCTCCAGTATGGAGCCTGCGGATATAACAAGAGTGCCTCTGTGTAGGTGCAGAGTGGCGGGCCGGGGGTTTTCATCCGGCCCGGCGGCCGTCCTGCGTCTCCGGGGGGGGGGGGGAGTGGCAGCTGATGCCCCGACGTTGGCCCTGCTTCAGCTTGCCCCCAGGGAAGCAAGCTCCCCCCCGCCCCTGCAGGAAAAGCTCCCAGCCCTGTCCGGCTCCGGCTGGCGTCGGCGCCGCCTGGCAAGCCTTCCCCCCAGCGAACATCCACCCTAGCGTGGCGGAAGGGAAGGCAAGCGGGGCTGCAGGAGAGCCTGAAGTAGCGGGGAGGAGAGGAGATCGCCGGGCTGCTCAGGCTAGACTGGCCCGCTGCTGCTCAAACCTGCACCATGGACGCCTTCTGCGGCTCCAGTTTTTGGGTAAGCATTCCGCGCACCTTGGGATCTCCACCCCTCCCCCGTGCCCGGCACATCCCGAAGCAGGACGGCGCTTGTTTGTCTGCTATGAGTAGGGAAGGAGAGTTTATGTGCTCAAACTGTTGTGCTGCGTGGAACGCGCTCTGAGCAGCTCTGCCGGCGCTCCCTGACCAAACAAAGACGGGGCACCACGGCAACAGGCGGGACAGCAACCTTCGGGCACTGGAGCCAAGTTTAAAGGGATGAAGCCGCTTGCGAAATGCACCCTCTGCCAGGCTTTGGAAAGGTCTGCTTTCAGTGTGTGTGTGTGTGGGACTGTATATGCGCGCAAGGGAATGCGAACTTCACCAAGGAGGAGGTGCGCACGGTGTTTGATGTGCTTGCCTGGCGCAACTCAAAGGCAGGAGGATGGGGTGGGGGTGGGTGGGTTGGTTGGTTGGTGGCAGGACTGGAGGAAGGAGAAACAGCCCCTCAAACTCAGGACGGCTTGCCGTTTCCGCGGGAAGATCTGCGTCTCCAAACAAGATTTTCTTCTAACTTGATCTGCTCAAAACTCTCCCCCCCCCATCTCCCCTTTCTTCTTTGACTTTTTCTTCTTCTTTTGGTTTGATTTTGGACAACTTGAAAACCAGGAACCGGTCGAGGAGTTCCGCGCCAGTGCCTGCTTTCTTTCTTTCTCTCTTTTTTTTTTTAAGAGGCAGAAAAACCTCCTTTAAAAAAAAATAAATTTTTTTTTGGTCTTTGGGTGCTTGTGAGATAACCTCATTCTTGGTTTTGTATGCTTTTTAAAAACAAACAAACCATCATTGTTTTCTCTCTCTAATTATTATGATGTTTTCTTTTCTAATTCTGAATAATAATAATAATTATTATTATTATTATTTATTATTAAATAATTTTTTTAGGTTTTGCCAATTGACTTTTATTTCATAATGGGCATAGGGCTGGAGGGAGGGCTCAAGTGGGAACTCACTGCACCCTCTCTATATAATTTCCTGCCCCTGCTGTCTAGTAAGCTCCGTGGAGTTCAGCAGGGCTTTCTTCTGAGTATTATTTATGTTTATTTTATTTATACCCTGCCTTTTTCCCTGCAAGGAACCCAAGGCGGCTTACATAATCCTCCTCCTCCATCATTTTATCCTCAACAACCCTGTGAGGTAGGTCAGGCTGAGAGACAGTGACTGGGTTTCGCATAATTACTCTCGCCATCACGGCGTGCCATGTCGTGTGGACCTGGTGAGACTGGCTTGTTGCCATGGCTAACAAACCACCCCAGAACCCTATAACAGCCCATGGGTTCTGGGTGACTTGTTAACCAAGGGCAAGGCAACAAGCCACCCTCAATGGGTTTGCATGATACAGCAAGCTGTGCTGGTAAGGGTAATTATGCAAGTCCCCCTGGCATGCAGTCGGCACGCGCACTGGCGGAAATAAGCCATCGTGGCTTATTTCCCCTGACATGATCATGCAAACCCAGTCAGATTCAGGAGCAACCATCTTTGGCAGCACCTATGTCTGTGAACAGACTTTTTCGAGAATGAAAGATCTGAAATCTCCAACCAGATCCAGACTAACTGATGCACACTTGCATCACTTGTTACGACTAGCAGTGACAAATATGGAACTGGACATTGACCATCTCATTAGCCAAAAGCAGGCCCATACTTCCCATTGAAATACTAATAAGCTTATGTTGATTAAAATTGTTCTTCATTTTAAATATGGGATTGTTTTTTCCTGGTAAGGACCCCAGTCCTTTTTTTTTACTTGATCCATTCGTTCATATTTTTTTCAAACTATAGTCTGGCCCCCCAACAGTCTGAGAGACAATGAACTGGCCCCCTGTTTAAAAAGTTTGAGGACCCCTGCTCAACAGTATGTTTCTGTGCCATTTGTCTAACACTCCCATATGAGTTCCACCTACTTCCTTGATTGCTCACATTGCAGTATTGAGCTCTGTCCAGCATTGATTCTTCCTCTTTGCTGTGAACCTTTAGTGCTTATACATATTATGTGAAGCCCTACCTTCCTTGAATATTTTGCCCTTTCTCAGACCTGGTCCCCTTGTTTATCTACTACTATCATCCCAATTTGCCAACACTGCTTCCCTCAGCACTAATACCTCTGTTTCTGTGATACCAGTATGTGACTGAATCCACTTTGTGGCACTAATTCCTTACCTCGGTTTCCCCCTCAGCCTAAATTCCTACTTTTGTGATTGAAATTAGCCCCATAATTACTGCTTCCCCCCCCCCCCCCGCTTGCTCTTGGCACTTAATATTTAATGGTATAACTGAGTTCCTGCTTACATCGCTTCCACATATCTTAAGCATTTCTGTTTCTGACTGATCTGGTCTTCTTCACTGTCAATAGCAGTTGTACCCTAATCTGTGGTCTTCCGTCCCTAGGTGTCAGTGTATGTGTGTGTCTCTTGGAAGCCCCATGTGCAGCAGGAGATGGAGTACATGAAGGAGCCTGCAACTCTCAGCCAGGGGAACATGTGAGTAACACAGTGTCTTTGAGCACCAAGCCAGGAAGGTGATGCAGCCCTCAGTATGAATGTAATCAGGAGGTTGCTTGTTTGAAAGCACCTGTATGTCAGCATCTCCCTGCAGGTGGAAAGCTAAGCAGGCAGGCTAGGTTAGATGCTTTCTCCATGTTGCATTAGCTTTTCAATATAGAGAGTCTGCCATTCAGGGCCATTTTCTGTCAAACTGTTATGTTACTTTTGGTACAATTCTGTGAGGTCTGCACCAAAGGTGGTATCCAATTACATTATCCCACTGACAGAACTGTGTAACATAAAAATCTGCTCTGGAGGGTTGGGGGACCTTTTGGAAAAGATTTTTAGGCAGCTAGTGTGGGGAAGGTGAAGAGAAGAACCATTGTGTGAATGGACTCACGTAATGTTGAATTTTGGCCCAAGTGCCTAACTGCGTGATTGGCTTGGCTTTATGTTCTAAATATCTTCCTGCTGTTTATAGTCTCAAACGGATGGGAATATAAAATAATTGGAAATTAGTAATGGCAGAAACAGAGTCCTGCGCATAAGTGGTTGTGGGCCAGAACCCACTTTGTCAGATGCATCAACAAAGCACTTTCTGAGTTTTGAAATGCTAGAACAGATCTAGCTTCTGGATTATTGCTAGTATTAGTGTCAAAGCACTTGAATGTGCCAAATTCATACCTTGTTTATCTTAAAACAATAACAGAAAGCTTGTAATAGGTTTTTGTCACACTCTTGAATCTGAGAACTGTTAACTTCCTGATGCTCATCCATTGAATTGACTCAGCTGAGATTTGAGCATTGGCCTCATATGGTTAAATTCCAGCACTATTCAGAGAACCATCATGACTCCTAAATTGGTGCTAGCAGTATATGTGTGTGTGTATGTATAAACAGTACAGGTTAGTGTTCTGGTTTTGTTCTGTGGCTGAAAATAACCATTGTTTTCCACTATATTTTCAGCACACATTTCATTTTTTAATGGAAATATTTCTTTTATTCTAGCCTGTGCTGCCAGTGTGGTACTGCGATCCCACCAAACCCTGCCAACATGTGTGTAGCATGTTTACGGACTCAGGTGGATATCACTGAAGGAATCCCTAAGCAAGTCACTGTTCATTTCTGCAAACAATGTGAAAGGTACCAACTATTCCCTAGATCTTAAGACACTGACTTAACAGAACTTTTTTTTGAGTATTTATATACTCAGGACTAAAAAAAATACCTCTCATGTCAGGCTTGTGAGTTCTTACTCCTTGCACATTCACATTGAATTCCAGGACACTTTTTGTTTGCTTGCTGAGTTGTCAGGCTCCCTCTCAGAAAATGCAACTGCCCAGCCCAGTTGCATGCTGCAGTGGCTTCTTCACAGAATACAAATCTAATGCAGGGAGAGAAGTGTTAAATAACCTTTCCCTAGCCACTTTCTTTAAGGAGTACTTAGCTGGGGCTTTGCATCTTCCCCCAGCAGCCATGTGCCTTGTGTGGCAAGAAGCTTTTATGTGGAATACTGTTGTTGGGACAGATAGTAAAACTCCTTGTGGGATATGCTTCTTGGCAGATGGGGGAAGAGAAATTTTGAATTCTGTGAAACACATTTGTATGTAAAGTTTTATTCTTAAGTGGAAAGATACAGCTTCATTTTTGGATAGTCAGTAGCCTCTTGGCAAAATTCACAAGTCATTTCTCCTGCATAAGCCTAATTTCAATGAGTGAGATTGCTGCATTGGCCCTAAATCATTGCTTTTTATGTGAACAGGTTGCTACATTTGTTTTGTTCAGTGCCTTGCAGAAGTATTCACCCCTCCTTTGACTTTTCCACATTTTGTTGTGTTACAACCTGGAATGGATTTAATTGGCATTGTTACCACTTGATGTTCACAAGATACTCAACACCATGACAGTGCAAAATATTTTTATTGTGGCACAAAAGTTAAGTAAACAAAAACAAACAAGCCTCAAACCCAGTTCAGGTGCTGGAAGCAATTGTCAAGGCTTGTATTTTATGCAGGGGCTGATTGAAGAGTAAGCGCAGCTGGGTCAAGCTGTAGAGGTTTTCAGCTTACTCATGTGCCTGGCCCCTCCCCAAACACTCTCAGGCTCAGTTGCTCTGTGTCCGCCTCCTTCCCAAATGGGGACACAACACTCAGCTGTGGATCTCTCCAGCTCCTTCCGAGTTACCATTGGCATCTTGGTTGCTTCTCTGACTAATGCCCTCCTTTCCCAGTCACTGAGTTTTGGTGGACGGCCTTCTCTAGACAGGGTTGTGGTTGAGCCATATTCTTTCCATTTTGTAATCATGGATTGAACGGTGCTCTGTGGAATGTTCATAGTTTGGGATTTTTTTAAATAACCTAACCCTGATAGGTGCTTCTGCACAACTTTATCCCAGAGTTGTCTTGATATCTCCTTGGTCTTCATGTTTGTTTAGACATGCTCTCTGACAGACTCTGGGGCCTTCTGGAAAAAGGTGTATTTAATCTGAGATCATGTGGCACTGGAATTGCACACAGGTGGACTCTATTCAATGACAGTACAGTCATGCCTAGGATTGAGAGCATAATTAGTTCCGGAAACGTGCTTGTAATCCAAAACACTCTTATATCAAAACAAAATCCCCCCAAAAAAATTTGTACAGAGATTTTTAATTTAAGCCGTACTACAGTACTTGTATTGCAAGACGTCGCTTGTATATCAAGTAAAAAAAAATTAAATAAATATTTTAAAATTTGCTTGTCTTGCAAAACGCTCTCAAACCAAGTTACTTGTAATCCAAGGTATTACTGTATGTGACTTCTGGAGGCAGTGGGTTGCAGCAGAGCTTATTTAGGCATGTCACAGCAAAGGGGTGAATACTTATGCAACCAACAAGTGCCAGTTTGTTTTTGTTTACTTAACTTTTGTGCCACAATAAAAATAATTTGCACTTTCACAGTGTTGAGTATCTTGTGTACATCAAGTGGTAACAACGCCAATTAAATCCATTTCAATTCCAGGTTGTAACAACAAAATGTGGAAAAGTCAAGGGGGGGGCAAATACTTCTGCAACACACTGTATAAGCAGTTGTTTGACAGAAAGACATGTAATATAGCTAGTATATGATAATGTTGAAAATGATATACTATTATAATATAGTAGCATTATAATAAACTAAACTAACCTGTGAATATATTTACAGAATTCAAGAGCTCATGTACACATTCACTCTGTTTAGCATGTTCTTTGAAGGTCAATTTGTTTTACTTGGAGCAATTGCTGTGTTTGCATGTTACATTAAAGGTGGCCTCTTGTACCACACTGGTAGGTTGTCATTTTAGGGAACTTCAAGTCAACATCTAATCAGAAGCTAGAGGTTGACTGGAAGTTCCCTAAAGGTAGATGTAGCAGCTGATTCTTGGTCTAGCAGTGAGAGGGTAATAAATGAATTGTATACAAGCCTTAAGCTTCGTTGAGATTCTGACTGCTTTCATCTGTTTCACTGCTTATATCTGTTTTGCAAATAGATCGGTTGAGTTAGTAGTTAAGTATGTATCAGGATATGAACTTATGAGTGTACTTATTCTATAAACATTTTGATCAGTTACAGCTGTAAAACGAGTGAATAAAGTTTCGATGGGAGTAAAGCACAACTAACCTAGTCTAGATGCTATCCCACGAAAGTGTTTTTATGATGTCGTAGTTAACATATATATTTATTACTTTTTTAAAAAATTCAGATATCTTCAGCCACCAGGATCTTGGGTACAATGTGCCTTGGAATCGAGAGAACTTCTGACATTATGCCTTAAAAAAATCAAAGCTTCTCTTAGTAAGGTTAGTCTTGTATCTAGGTGTTGTATAAAAGTGAGGTCTCATTTTTGTAAACTTTATGCTGCCTGTGAAAGCTGTGGTTCGTTATGAATGTGGGTTTCTTAATGGGTAACAGTGAGTTGGTTATACGAGCAGATATATTTTAGTTGAAGATGTTTGATTCTGTTTTCATACAGTGATTGTTCCCTAATGCCATATGTGTACTGGTCCATATCTTGCAAAACTAGAACTCCTTATGCAATTAGAATCTGTACCCATAAGCATTCTCTGAAGCATCCTATTCCTCTAGGAAATAAAAGGCGGGATAGCTGTACAGTTCCTTTTGATTGGCAATAGGAGACCTTCATCTGAAGCACCCTATATTTGCTATTCATGTTTCTTGGAGCCTTAAAAGGTTTACTACCATGTATCTTTCATATATTTTCACACTTTGTGGTGATGTTAGTTGAGTGTGGGAGCTCCTGAACCTAAGTGCTACCATCTCTGCTTTTTGAAAATACATATAATAACCAGACATGATATTTCTTCCTAACAGGTACGGTTGATTGAAGCAGGATTTGTATGGACTGAACCACACTCCAAAAGACTTAAAGTAAAGCTGACTGTACAAAAAGAGGCAAGTAAGCTTGGGAATAACTTTTATAAAACAATATTATCACAGAAGTACAGAAGTGCCTTATAATGAAGCTATAATGTTAGCTAAAGGAAGTCAAAGATGCTCTTATTTGTGACTTGAATTCTGAATATTGTTGCAGTTGTCCTATGCACATATTCTTGGGGCTAAGTCCCATTGAAATAAGTGGAACTTACTTCCAAATAAACTGTATGGAATCAGGCTATATGCTGATCCGTAGAGATTCCTATACAGCGAAGTGTTAAGGAATCCTGCCTTCAGACTGGGGGCTGAACATAATGATCTTTGTTTCCTTCCATTTCCATAAATCTACTTCATAGCACAGTTATGAGGTAAAACACGATGAACATTTTGATTTAACTCTGTATCACAGTCGCTACAGCTAGAGAAGTTTGAAGTACAGTAATACCTTGGATTGCACGTAACTTGGTTTGAGAGCGTTTTGCAAGACAAGCAAATGTTTATCATAGAATCATAGAAAAGTAGAGTTGGAAGGGGCCTACAAGGCCATCGAGTCCAACCCCCTGCTCAATGCAGGAATCCAGGTCAAAGCATCTCTGACAGATGTCTGTCCAGCTGCACCTTGAATGCCTCCAGACTGGGAGAGCCCACCACCTCCCTAGGTAGTTGATTCCATTGTCTTATTGCTCTGACAGTCAGGAAATTTTTCCTGATGTTTAGGTGGAATCTAGGTTCCTGTAACTTGAGCCCATTATTCCGTGTCCTGCAAACTGGGATGAACGAGAAGAGATCTTTGCCCTCCTCTGTGTGACATCCCTTCAAATACTGGAAGAGTGCGATCATATCTCCCCTCAGTCTCCTCTTCTGAAGGCTAAACATGCCCAGTTCTTTCAGTCTCTCCTCATAGGGCCTTGTTTCCAGTCCCTTTATCATCCTTGTTGCCCTCCTCTGAACCCTCTCCAGTTTGTCTATGTCCTTCTTAAAGTGAGGTGCCCAGAACTGGACGCAGTACTCAAGATGAGGCCTAACCAGTGCCGAGTAAAGGGGAATTATCACTTCCCGTGATTTGGAAGCTATACTTCTATTAATACAGCCCAAAATTGCATTTGCCTTCTTTGCAGCCACATCGCATTGCTGGCTCATATTCAGTTTGTGATCTACCACAATATTTATTTATTTAAATATTTATTTATTTATTTTTTACTTGATATACAAGCGACGTCTTGCAATACAAGTACTGTAGTACGGCTTAAATTAAAAATCTCTGTACAAATTTTTTTGGGGGGATTTCGTTTTGATATAAGAGTGTTTTGGATTACAAGCACGTTTTCGGAACGAATTATGCTCTCAATCCAAGGCATGACTGTATTGATCTTGGACTAGTTCAGACCATATACTTTTTTGTGCCAATCTATGTGTTATCGGGGGGGGGGGGGGATTGGAAGAAAATGGGCAGCAGAGAATATAGACTATGAAAACTGACTCACCTGAAGCAGTTTAGCAGAGAAGACCAAAAACACCCTTAAATCTTACACTTAACTTTCTTCCCTAGGTGATGAATGGTGCAATTCTTCAGCAAATCTTTGTAGTAGAATATGTTGTTCAGTCTCAAATGTGTGATGACTGCCATCGAGTTGAAGCTAAGGACTACTGGAAAGCCGTGGTTCAAGTTAGACAGAAGGTATATATGAGAGAGATGCTCGTTGTCAAAGAGAGAAGGAGCAGTATATAATCACTCTTCCACCGTACAAATGTTTACTGTTAAAATAAAGTTGCATTAGGTAGGGGTAGAAATGAGCTCTGCAATGAATGCACCACCCCCATCTGGGGTTGCATAGAATTTGGTCTAAGAACTGTTAATTCTGTGTAATCAGAGCTTGAGAATTTCTCTGGAGAAATAGAAGTTGAACTATCCAGTGCTCATGTATGTATTTGTTTTAAAACTTCCTGTCGTCAGCTTATTTTAACAGTCTTGTACAGCATTTGTGTAAGATACAAACTGCTTCAGTGGCTTCCCATCTATTCCAGTTGATTAGGGACTGCAATTCTAAGGACACTTACTAGGGTGTAAGTCCCACTGAACCCAATGGAACTTACTTCTGAGTAAGCATATTTAGTATTGTGCTGTATATTTATTTATTCCTGCTTTAGTAGTTTAGTAGCCATGGGTTATTTGGGCTTTGGGTGAAATGGCAGCCCTGTTGATTGGCTACATTTTTTTCTGCTGCTTTGAAGGCCTTTACAAGAATACAAACATCACTTTCATGTGCAATTCTTGTTTTGATTCTTAAATTTTAGACTCTACATAAAAAGACTTTCTACTACTTGGAGCAATTGATTTTAAAACATAGACTTCATCAGAACACTCTTCGGATCAAAGAGATTCATGGTGAGCAATGTTTAATAATTTGTATACAAAGCAATTTGTGTTATATAAATTGAAAGCGGTTCTTGTAGCAGTAAGTATTAATACAAGGTACTTGCAGGCATGGAAGAGAGGCCAGGTTTTGCAAGTGATGCTTTGTCACGTGGCATAGATAATGCTGTGTGTGTACATAATATATTTGTGTGTATACACATCATTTACATTTTGCATAGAGAGGGCTACATGTTTGTTTTCTAAGGATATTTAGTATATTCATATCCTGCTCTTAACATGAAATTGCAAGTGGTCTCCTGTCAAGAGGATCTACTTAGGCTTCAGCAGTGCTGCAACATTACATGCTCCCATTCACTGGAGCCAGAGAGGATTGCATTGTGTTATGTATTTTATGGTGGAAATAAACTGTTCCTAATACATTTATACCAAAGGAAAAAGTACGTGATAAACATAATCTGTTAATGAAGGGGGAAATAGCCATTTGGCTTAAGTGAAAATCCATGAAGACTCAAAAGATAGATCTTTATGATGATGTATCACCATGAACATTCATGACTTTAATTCCATATACTTGCTTTCAGATGGCCTGGATTTCTACTATGCTTCAAAACAACATGCTCAGAAAATGGTGGACTTCCTTCAGTGTACAGTTCCTTGTAGGTAAGTCTTTGTTCTTTTGAAGTGTGTGATTTGGTACATAGCATTTTAAGCTGTTTTAGTCTCTTCTCCCATCTTAGTCTATCTTCTGATGCCTTCCAAATCAGTACCAGCCATCTCTTCCACAGATGATCATACAGAGATCTTCATGCACATTGTTGTGCCTCCTACTGTGTGAGAGGATCTACAGCAGGGATGGGAAACTTTGGGTGGTCCAGGGACCAATCCCCCCCCCCCCGTGGGCTGTACATACGCGCGCGCACACACACACCTGTATAATTGGTTTTTTTTAATGGCAGCTTAGCTGCTATGGGGCTTATTGAAGACAAATTTAGCTTGAGAACAAGCTGGGTTTAAAAAAAAAATCAAACCTGACTTTTGGGAAGCTGTGTGTATTGATCTATAGATTGGGGCACTATTGTAATACTAAGATTAGAAGTAGAATAAAATGCACCAGCTGACTCCTAAACCACTACAGAGAAACATCATTAGGACAAAGCAGCTCTTCTCAAACTCCTTCCTTCCCAAATCAGGGTGGGAAAATGTGGCAGTGTGGTGCACTCATACACACACTGACACTACACACATACAAAATCCAGTTGGGCCAGGGCAGAGGCCAACAATCTCTCAAAGCAGCAATTACACCTCATCTTCAAATATTCTCTGCTCCTTCCTTGTGTTTTTTCTCCCTCTGGACAGTTTGTTAAAAGAGGAAGAGTTTGCTTCAGCTCAGAAAATTACTGTCAGAATAGATCCCTGGAAAATATCTGCCTCCCCACTATCCCAGGGATATGAGACACATGCCATAGGAAGGGAGTAATCAAAGCTAGTTGGGACAGTAGCTGTTCTACCTAGACCAGGAAATCTCTCCATAGCACAGAGGCTAGAGTGGTGGAGCAGTGCCCTTGCCTCCTGCCCTTTTGTGGGAGCCTGCAACAGTCACAATGCCCAAGCTTAGTGGGTGTGGAGAGGACAGCTCATCTGCCCCCAGGTTGCTGACCCTTTCTGGGGACTTCACGTTTCCCCTTTAGGTGCTGTCTTCCCACACGCATGATGTCTGAGAACCTAGGAGTGGTTCATGGAACATAACCAAAGGTTCTCACTTCTAATCATTTCTGGGGTTCTCTCCTTCCCATTTAGCTTGTGTTACGGCATCTGTACACTCTCCCCACAGGTGTTCGTTTTTTGTATTCTCATTTTGGAGATGGAGGCTCTTTTGGTTTGGTTCTTGAGGTATTATCTCATGATTTTTACACATTGCTCTGATTTGGATTTGATTTTTTTTAATTTCAGGTCTAAGTCATCCCAGCGTTTGATTTCTCATGATATTCATAGCAATACGTACAATTACAAAAGCACTTTCTCTGTGGAGATTGTTCCAGTGTGCAAGGTACTTCTCGAATGCTTGAGTTAGGAACCAAGAAGAAACTGCTCTGGGATTTCTTTCTAAAAGAATTGCTTGCTTACACTTTGGGTAGGGAACTGTGGCCCTCCAGATGTTGAACTCCCAACTCCCATCAGCACCAGCCAGCGTGGCCAGTTGTGAGGAATGGTAGGAGATGTGGTCTAACAACATAAGGAGGGGCGCAGGTTCCCCACCTCTGGCTTACCTGTCCCTGGCAGTGCAGCCCTATACATAAAGGATGAAATGGAGAGGAGGACCATGTAAGCCGCCTTGGGTTCAAAAAAGGCGGAATATATATGTAATAATAATTTTGAAAATTCAGTGGAACTTATTCCCAAATATGTCCTTGTAGGATTTTGGCCAAATCCACAATTGCACGAGAAAGCAATTGTCAGTAGACGCATGAATTACCATTTTTCATGGACATATTTATCTCTGGTTCACTGTAGCATGAAGTGATGAGTGAAGGAGCTATCCTAGATAGAACATTTGATGCCACCTAATGTCCATTCAAAGCAATGCCTTTCAGTTGAGAGTCTTCATGCATTCAGCTGAGATTTATCCAGTGATGAGCAAGTATGTGTGAACTGTTAAATCTTCCACTGCAGAAGAAGTTTAAGAAATCACTACAGTTTTCTACTGGTATAGTCTGCAAGTATACCAGATGTGTATTGACTCATAGACTATATACTGAAGAATTTGTTTTATAAATTACATAGCATTGTCTCTGTTGTGTGTTTTTAATATTAAAGCTGTGTTCTGTTTGGCAAAGGTTTAGAGCAAATGGCTTAAGCATTTTCAGAGTGCAAGAAGTTTTCCAAGTGATGATTTATTAGGATTCTCCCTTTTATGGTTTAAAATGTCTGCTAGCTTTTACAAAAATTCAGTTAAAGAATTTAGGGGTACAAGTGAGACCTGCAGCAAAAGGTGGCAATGTATCCTTACCCCTCCACAGGAGCACTCCTGTTCAAGGTTCTAGACCAGGCGCCCCAACCTTGGGTCCCCAGATGTTGCTGGACTACAGCTCCCAGAATCCTTTGCCATTAGCCATGCTGGCTGGGTATGCTGGGAGCTTTAGGCCAGCAACATCTGGGCACCCAAGGTTGGAGAGCCCTGTTCTAGACAAACAGCCATGTCCTCCTTCAGGGTAATATGAGATGTACTAAATGGCTCAAGCAGGCCAATTCACTCTCACCACCACCACCACCCATTTTCTTTTCAAACTGACATACAACATTCTGTGGCACCTGAGCATGCCCTGCCCTCATTGGAGGGGGAGGGTTTGTTTTTGTTTTTCACCTTTTAATTTGCAACTTAGGTTGGGGTGGTCCCGTTTCATTTCTAAACTGATAAGCACTCAACCACTTGAGTTCAGCATTATCCAGTCAGAACTACATTACATATAAAACACCCTTTCCTCATTTACCGTTTCTGAGCATTTTACATCCTTCAGTGCAGTGAGGTAAGCTAAACACAAAGTGTCAGCAGTCACTATATTGATAGTTGCTTATAGTTTCATGACACTCAGACCTTCTTTCATGGTTTTAATATTTCTGCTAACAAAAGGTTTAGAATGGGAACTGACAAATGTTTTATCTTTGTTCTCATTATGCAGGACAATGTTATATGCTTGTCTCCAAAACTAGCTCAAAGCCTTGGAAATATGAGCCAGATTTGTGTTTGCATCAGGATAACTAGTGGTATTCACATCATTGATCCTAATACACTGCAGAGTAAGTTTTTGACATGTTTCCCCTTAAAAATGTAATTCAGTAATATTTTTAGTAAGCATTCTGCATCAACATTAATTTAAACATACCCATAAGGTAAGATGTTCTTCTAGTAGAGATTACACAGAGAGTAGAACTACATATATAACTTCCTCCTTTTTAAAAAAAAAAAAAAAAAAAGTGGCTGCCACCGGTAGGGTTGTATGAGAATTTCGAAAGTGCTGTTCAGCAAGCGAGAATCTGCTTTATTCAGCCCATGCAAGACAGTTTGCGATCATTCTCCCTTAGTCCTGTTGTTGATCTCAATTTTTGCGAACGCTATTCGACGATGTTCGCAATATTCGACGATGTTTGTGTGGTCCATCCAAAAATAGCTCGTAGAGAGATGCCTTTACTTTTGCAGTCCTTTACAATTGATAAGAGGAATCCATTAAAAACATTTGATCAACTAAAAAGGCACGTCCTGAGTGTCCTATATTTATGTCATATTGCTTAAATTTTTCCCCTGCGTGAGCGGTTAACGAACAAAACGAACAAAACTTGTTTGCTACACTTGCAAACAAGTGTGCAGGGGAAGGTGAAGCTTGTGTGAGCCATCTGTGAACGCAAAACCCCCCAGAAATTTACAGGTAACATCTACATTGGTTCCATAGTTCTTCTTTTGCTGTTTCAGTTGCAGAAATCGATGGAAACACTTACTGGCGTCATCCTTTTAACAACTTATTCCATCCAAAGCAGTTAGAGGAATTTATCGTCATAGATATCAGCAAGATCCATGAGAGAAAACAAGGTGCTGGTGCAGGCATGAAATCCAGCAAGGTAAGAATTATTTATTTATTTAATACATTTTTATACCGCCCAATATAGCCGAAGCTCTCTGGGCAGTTTACAACAGTTAAAACCATAAAATACAATATAAAATAAATATAAAATTTAAAACCACGGATTAAAAACAAACAACAAAGCTAGCAGCAGCAGTTACAATAACGGAGTTAAAAACTACTACAAGATTAAAATGATTAAGATGATTTAAATGATTAAAATGCCTGGGAGAATAGAAAGGTCTTCACCTGGCGCCAGAAGGAATACAAAGTAGGCGCCAGGCGAACCTCTTTGGGGAGTTCATTCCATAACCGGGGTGCCACAGCAGAAAAGGCTGTCCTCCTGGTAGCCGCCTGCCTCACTTCCTTTGGCAGGGGCTCTCGGAGAAGGACTGCTGATGCAGATCTTAGTGTCCGGGCAGGTACATATGGGAGGAGACGATCCTTCAGATACCCTGGCCCCAAGCCGTTTAGGGCTTTGAATGTTAGTACCAGCACTTTGAATCGGACCCGGAAACAGACTGGCAGCCAGTGCAGATGACGAAGCACTAGCATAATATGTTCATAATATGTTATTATATAATGGCATAATTATTCTTCTATTACTTATACTTCTAGAAGATAGAGCGAATCTTGTTTCCTGACTCGAAATTCTTTAGCTTTGCGGCGTGTGATATAAACGTGAAAGTTGCCTGGTCCAGTTTTGTCTATTCTGAGTGGCAGCAGCTCTTGGGGGTCTCAAATAGAACTCTTTCCTAGCTCTGCTACCTGAGATCCTTTGGACTCGTGAAGTCCAGGAATTGAACCTTGGTGCTCTGCCACTGAACTTTGTTTCTTCCCACATGTCAAGCTACAAAGAAGACCTTGCTGTCTGAATAGCTTTAATGTCAGACTTTAGTACAGTTATTTTGAGAAGGAGCTCTGCAGTTGGGGTGCCACTACCAAGACGTCCATACCCTTCACACACATATATTTCAGTTCTCTGATGGATGGAATAAAAACCATCCCTATTGGGTGTTTGCATTACTGAACATTTTACAGAAAGTGTTTCTTTTACAATTTTGGATTGCAATTGGAATGCTTTTTATTTCAGCAAACAAATTATACTCCAACTTGCTGTTACTGAAATGGTGTTTCTTGTAAGTGGAATGCATTTATAATGCACTCAATCTTACAGAACTTCAGTTAATCAATATATATCAAAGAAATGAGTTTGTAATCGTTTAAAGACATGTATATAAACAGATGAGGCACAATCAATAGTACACATCAAATTACAGAGGAAGCCAGTAGTTCCAATGTATATACATCATATCAAACATACCAGTTTCATTCTTCCTCAAGAATTATATAGACCGCTCTTCTTAATTTTATATATAACACACTATGAAAATTGATATCACCCGGGGGGGGGGGGGGGATCCACTTTCTAAATATTATAGATACGTATAAGAAGCTGCTGTAAGAAATAGCATATGTGGTAAATCACAGTAGGTATAAGTAAAGCTGCATCAAAATTCTACATTAAACAGACCCATATACTGTGCCAAGCAAAGCTGGACTTTGTGATGTATAAATTAAGCAAATTTGCATAGCTTTGATTATTTTTGCATAATTTAATTTGTTTTGATTAATCACACCATAACATTGTGTTTTACAAAATCAAGCTATGTGGTTCAACATAGCAAATGATATGCCATGAAGCATACAGAGTGACATTCTCCTAATGTCAGTAGAGAAACCACACAAATAATATATTTGACCCTAAAGGGCCAAATAATAAAGGGCCACTAAAGAAAGGGCCAAATATAAAGGGCCACTAACTTAGAAAAACTGGGCAGTTCAGGAAGAAAGTAAGATTACATTTTTAAAACTTGAGAGTAGATTGGTTTCACCTCTTAATTTAACCCCCTTCTATTTTTATTCGTTTCTTTTTCTCTTGCTTTTTCTAAGCACACACTTGCTGAAACCTGGGTTCAGAAGACATCAGAACTGAATACAGACCATCAGTATTTCTGTCGCACTCACTTGGGGCATCTTCTGAATCCTGGAGATCTTGTACTGGGGTTTGTAATGTTCTTCATTGCTTCCAGCTGATGTACAGTTCAGTCTTGCATACTGTTTTAAAAGGTTGGCTGGGGTTGTGTGTCACTTGAAGTCTAATATCTTTGATCACTGATGCTAATTGGAACTGGTTTTCCCAAAGTGTGGGTGTCTGGAACTTTGGGAGGCTGGGAACATATGAGGGCTGCAGTACAGGACAAGGTAGACGCTCCCGGAGTTTTTCTGCAATACCACAGGCGTATGAATGGGATAGCTGATGAAAATAACAAATTAGAAGGAAGAGGAGAAACTTGAAAAGATCCTGTTTGGGTGGCCAATGCAAATTACAAGGTACAGTGATCAATATTTACTCTCATGTATCCACCACCTCTCTTGGCAGAAGACAGAAGGACTCACGGTGCTGAACCCTGCAAGAGGAGTACTTGTTTAAATAACTGTTGAGGGATGTTTTGTAACAGATTTCTTATTCTAGTCTGTACAGTATAATCTGTAATTGATTTAATGGAGTATCTCCTGATTTTGGGACATGGCCACCAGACATGTTAATATGACCCTCTAGCTCCACATTTCATTTAGCAGTGGTCAGAACATGATTTATATTATGCAGTGTAGCTATAGTAAGATGCCATTTCCTTAATGGAGATTTGTCTGATGTTGTTTGAAGAAGATATATGGGACTGAAGGCTATATTTTAGCCCACCTGGCTGTCTTTATTTGTGTCCCCATGTCCTAGGACCATTTGGCAGTGAAAGGAGGTGTTTTGTGCCACATATGAGACTTCAGTATCAAGGTGGTCCCTTTTAACTGAGTAAACCATTTGCAATTGTTTTTCAAGCCCAGTAAGACACCTTAATTTGTGTGCATACACTACTAGAGTCTTGAATCAAATGGCTCAGAGTATTGGAAGTTATGCTAATGCATTTCCCCTTAGAACCGATATATCCATTGTTAGATAATCTGAAACCCATTTGTTCAACAACAATGATGTGTCCGATCTTCAGTTCATAGCTTTGTTGTCTGAGGGATTTGTTAATTAAGATGGAGCAAGTGACCCAAGAATGGTATGATCATGTGTTAATGCCAATTTCTCAGTGTCAAGGTTCCGCTACTGCAGGGACCCCTTGATCTGCCTTTTGAAGATATCTGCCTCTTCTCAAAGCCCCTCCCATTCCAGGAGATCAAATCCTTTGCCTATTTCCAGTAACGTGGGTGTAGGCTTTAGACGTGGTGAATAAGTCACTCCAACAAACCAGGGTACACAACAACACTTTACTTATAATATTAGGGTATTTACTTAATAGAGTGGTTATAATTCAAAAGCAAGTATGATAAAATAAAACAAACAAACAATCCAAGGTTCTCTAGCTTAACTTCAGACTACCTATCTCCTCTGCAGCCAGGCTCTCTCTGCTTCATCTCCTTCTGCTGCTAGCTGACCACACCCCACACATATATAGCCCTCCCAGGAATGGAAGGTTATAATCATGTGACTTTGAACAGGAGATATAATTCTTAACTTCTATTGGGTAACCTAAAACTCTCAAACTCCCCCTCCCATCCTGGAGTGTTTGGGCCTTCAGGCTTCAACAAATCTAGGGAAGTGTTTGGGCCTTCAG
This sequence comes from Shinisaurus crocodilurus, assembly GCA_021292165.1. NCBI lineage: Eukaryota > Metazoa > Chordata > Lepidosauria > Squamata > Shinisauridae > Shinisaurus > Shinisaurus crocodilurus. Next base: position 30,045,216 of record CM037878.1, read on the forward strand.
GCTTCAGCAAACTCAAGCCTGTGTAGGCCTCAATCCATCACACTCAGTTCTTAGCTGACGTGGTTAGTCAAGGCATGAATACTTTCTGTGGACTACTGACTAGAAATTGTAATCTCTGTCCGCTGGGTGTTCATTGTGCCATATATCCCTCTGGTTATGTCTTTGAAAAAACTGGTTCAGGTATGAATCTGCAGCAGTTCTCTTTTTAGATCTTGTAGATCTGTATAAATTCAGTCATATCTGCCACACTATTGAAGTCCCCTTAGCAAAAGCTGAAGTTGCCCTTACTTAAGCTTTTGGTATGTTTCTTTGAGTAAGACATTAGGATAGGAAGATTTTTTAATGCTTTTAGAAGGTAGTAAAAAAAACCTTCCAGACCTTGAGTTCTGGCAAGTCTCCATTCTTGTTAGCACTGTGGGTACTTTGTCATATTTTATGTATAAATATGCCTTGCTTTTCAAAACTTCAATCATTCCTGCAACGGTTCAACAATGATTATTCCTGTTTTAAATTTTCTTCCCATTCTGCTTTGCTGTTTCTTTTAGAAAACATTGACATCACTAAGGGTGCGGTCCTATATATGTTTAGACAGAAAAAGTCCCAATACTCCCAGCATTCTCCAGCCAGCCAGTTGTAGCATTTTTTTCTGCTTAAACATGCGTAGGATTGCACCCTAAGACGTATAATATGCTATAGTTAACCCTGTGTCCTCCATATTTTTGTTTTAGATTTGACTTGGTCAATTGCAATCTAAATGATGAATTTGCAAACAAGATGAACCCCCATAGTGTTCCTGATGTGGTAAGGTTCAGAGATTTCCTCCCTTAAACAAGTATTTGGGCACTGTTCAAGCAACTTGTGGCGTAGTGGTGAGAGTGTTGGACTGGGACTCAGGAGATGTGGATTCTAGTCCCCGCTAGACCAGCCTTCCCCAACCTGATGCCCTCCAGATGTTTTCGACTATTACTCCTAGTATTCCTGACCATTGGAAATGCTGACTGAGGCTGATAGAAATTGAAGTCCAAAACAACTGGAGGGCCTCAGGTTTGGGAAGGCTATTTTAGGTACAGCATTGACAGGTGCAGCATGCAAAGTTATGCAAATCTTAATAGTTTTATAAATTAGATTCCTCTTATCTGCCCAGATTCTCTGACTATGGCCATGCTTGCTCATTTTATTCTGTACAACCTCACCTGCTGTCACTCCTGTTGTCTCCCACTGCTATCTCTGTGCTTTCAGCCTCTCGGGCCTTGAAGAATACCTCTTGTAAAGCCTCCATCTTCTATTATTTTAAGTCTCCCTATGGTGCCTACACAAGCCTTTCATAAAACACCCTACTATCCCCTTACTTACACCTGTTTATTACAGTTGGATTTCATCTTTCTTCCATGATTGGAACTCAAGGTAGCATTTCATAGAATTTTTAGGCAGTCCGCATCCTGGTGTTGACCAGATACAGACCTGCTTAGCTTCATCCAGGTTGCTGCTGCATGTGCCTTCAGATCATGTCCTTGGGCACTATTACTTGCATCTTCCCTAACTTGAGAGCCAGTGTGGTGGAGTGGTTAGAGTGTTGGACTGGGACTTGGGAGATCCGGGTTCTAGTCCCCGCTCGGCCATGAAACTCACTGGGTGACTTTGGGCCAGTCACTGACTCTCAGCCTAACCTACCTCACAGGGTTGTTGTGAGGATAAAATGGAGAGGAGGAGGAGGAGGATCATGTAAGCCGCCTTGGGTTCCTTGCAGGAAAAAAAGGGTATAAATATAATAAATATAACTCACATGTTGCTACTCTTGTTTGAGTATCTAGTCAGTCATCCTTGGCCAACAAAGGGCAGGTCAAGGACCTGTGTGTTCTCTGCAGGACTAAAAGTAAACAATGAAAGCCCTGTGGATCCTATCTAAGCTAGCAAGACTCGCACCACCCCACCTCTTCCAGTGTATGCACAGTTATTCCAGGAGCTTGAGTAAGAGAACCTTAGTTTGATCAGCTTACTATAATGATAAATTCAGTATCATTAGGATTGCTAAGTTTAAACATTAAGTAGCGCTTCCCTTTTTCTTCTTCCTGCTTTTTCTGGATTTGTATCTCTGTTCATTTATTCTTAAATATATTACTATTTAGTCCTGTAATATTTCTCTGATATCTTTTTCTTAAGGTCAAAAGAGAATCTTCCTTTTTTAATTGTATTTGACATATGAGTGTCTCAATACCACTTAAACGGCTGTAATCAAAATATAACATGAGTAGAGCTGATAGAATGGTTAAGGGTATGAGTGATGAACTCAGTTTCTGGTTCAAATCTCACCTCATCCAATTTGACTATGTGACTTAGGGAAGCCACTGAGTGGGTTCGCACAACACAACAACCCATGATGAATTGCTCTCCATAATGGGTTGTCGTGTCATCCAAACCTGGACAACTGACCCCATTGTGGTTACGTGGAATCGGCTAGCAAGCCCCATGGCAAGACTAGCAAAAAATGCTTGCCACTCTTGCCATGGGACTACCAGGCGAGCAGCAGTGGCAGCTGGCCCCAAAGTGCCCAAGCAGCACTTGGGAGCAGCTGGCACTGGCTTTCCTCCCTCCTCACTGTGAGCCATTTTGGGCTCGCTGTGGCTCCCCCCCCCCCCCCCCAGAGATCGCGAAAGCCAGTTGTCAAGCTGGCTTTCGCGATCCCCATTTTGACAGGTACGAGCGGTCCCTTCAAAGTGCCTCAGCAGCCCCTTGGAGGGGCTGCCCATGGCTAACCAGCATTTTTTTGCACACAAAATTGTCTCCAAAGGGGAAAAAAGCCACGGCATGCCCAAAGCAGCTCATAGCGGGGAGAGGGGAAAAGGCTCATTCCTCCCATGGGGTCTCATGGGATACTTGCAGGAGCAGGGAGGAGGGGGCCAACAACCCATTGTGAGCCCGATCATCTGTTGGTCACCGTGGGTTGTTCGCACAACAACCAGTCCGCTGTGGCTTATCTTCAGGGTAGGCTAGCGTTACGTGCGAACGCACCCCCTATCTCTCAACCTCCCCTCCCAGTCATTAATATATGGGGGTAGTAACAATGACATATCCAACTGAAATGTTGTAAGATCATGTATATGAAATAGTTGGAGCATTTGGGGAAAGTGGGACATAAATATTAATCTTGGTAAGCTGCTTTTAATCTTATTAATCTTTGTAAATTGTTCTGAGAGTCTGGGGGGCAGGGATGCTGAAAAGCGGGGTAAAAACTATTTAATCAAATACTAAATTTAGTCACCGTGGAAGCCACAGTTCCTTTCTACACTGTAGAAAATCAGTGTTAGTTCCACACTGCCTCTTATGGTTAGTTGTAATACACAGTTTTTATTTATTTATTTATTTACATTTATTTATCACCCATCTGGCTGGCAAACCGGCCACCCTGAGCGATGTACACAAGATAAAAACAGGATAAAATACATTTAAAACAGTATAAAATTTTAAAATCTTAGCCCACTCCATATTCCCGCCTGAACAGCCAAGTTTTTAGTGAGCGGTGGAAGCTCAGCAGAGAGGGGGCATGGCGGAGGTCACTTGGGAGAGAGTTCCACAGTATGGGGGCCGCCACAGAAAAGCCCATCTTCCTCGTCCCCACCAGTCTAGCTGCTCTGGCTGAAGGGACAAGGAGAAGGCCATCTATAGCAGATCTTGTTGAGCGGCCTACTTGGTGTTGCTGGAGATGCTCCTTGAGATAGACTGGACCAGAGCCATATAGGGTTTTAAAGGTCAAAACCAACACCTTGAATTCGGCTCGGCAAGCAACTGGTAGCCAGTGCAGCCCGCTGTTTGCGATTGCTTCAATGAAGGCATTAAAAATACTGATTTTAATCGAAGCATTGGTTTTGTAAGCAAGATCTCAATATTTTTCTGCATGTGGTATTTCTAACCTAGTGCGTTTCTTTTTGCTCTTCCATCCATAGGTTTTGATTAAGAAGAGCTATGACCGCAGTAAACGTCAGCGTCGCAGGAACTGGAAACTGAAAGAATTAGAAAGAGACAGAGAGGGCATGGATACAGATGATGAAAGGTTCCATTTTTTTCTGTGCTGTGTTATCCCCCACCTGTTTGATCAACCTGTTTATGCTTTCATGAGCAAAATAAGGTGGCCGAGAAAAGAACTGTGTTTGGTGTCTAGACTAATGCTGAGACTAATTGCTACAATAAGCAGTGGGTGCCAAGAGCATACCTCATGTCCCGAAGTGTATGCTTCACAGTGTGCTTGTCTGTCCTTGATCCTGCAGCAATTTCTTACATGGATCACTTTGGTGCTTCTATGTCTCTGCCTATTGTCTGTTATTTATTTATTTATTTCTTACATTTATTAATCGCCCATCTGGCCGGCCACTATAAACTGGACAGTTTAAATGCATGCTTACTATTAAGCTGGTCTTTTAAGAAAATGTGGTTCCAGAGTGCAGGAACTGCATGGCCTTTCAGCTCTGGAGTTTTCAGACATAAGCTAACAGGCTAAAGATCTAGTTGAGAAATCAAGGAGAAATTGACTCCTTGATGTGTTTTAGACTGAAATTGCTTCTAATGTGGGAGATCTATGGTTGAATCTCGGGGAGAGTAGGATTTCTCCCACTAAAACAGCTGCCAAAGGCTTCAGTTTTGATCAGAGCAATTGTGCTAGGTGAGGGTGTACTCAGCCCTTTATCCCCTCACAACTTTTCTCATATTTATTTATTTTATTTATTCTATTTTTGAATCGCCCATCTGGCCAGTCATCTGGCCACTCTGAGTGATGTACAGTCTAATTAAATACAAAAACAAAACAAAAAACAGCGTCAGCCCGGGGGGGGGGGGGGGCAGTCCAACCGGAGCAGGCCCTGATGTTCCCTCTGCCTGCTCCTGCCGCCTTCCTCTTGCCCACAGGGCCCTTGATGTCAGTTAGCCCAGGGCGGGGCAGTCCAACCGGAGCAGGCCCTGATGTTCCCTCTGCCTGCTCCTGCTGCCTTCACTCCTTCCTTGTAAATGTAAAAAATGTAAATGCCTCCCTTGCCCAGCTGCTATTTATTAAAGTATTCATATACCACTCCATTCTGCTAGATGCCAGAGCAGTGTGCAACTTAAAATCAATACAATATAATAGAACACATGAAACAATTATAATAGCAGTTGTTAGACCTCCATTGGAAGGAAGAAAGGCAAATGTCTTTTCCACCATGCATCTAAGAACAGCAGCAGAGGGAACAACTTAGATCATAAAAACAGAATGCGGTGGAAAGAGTTGAACTCTGAAGAGATTTGATTGGAGATCTTCCACATCATGTCTGTCTCAGTCTTCAGGGCATTCTAATCCTGAATTCTTGAAACTGATTGCGCCCTTGCACCGTGTGAGATTCATCTTCAGTAGGAGTTTGGTGTTTGCGTAATAGCTATAGGACTGGCCTTTGGGCAAAAATGTTTAGTCTCTTCATGTATACAAGATATGTGCATAATTCCTAAGAAAATAGTAGAATTGCTGACTTTATTTCTAATATGATACTTTTATAGACAGTACCAGGACTTCCTAGAGGATCTAGAAGAAGATGAGGCAATTAGAAAAAATGTCAATATTTACAAAAGTAAGTTTCCAACTTGAAATAGTTGATTTTTTTAAACGTATTTAAATATCCAGAAATATTGCATCTCTACAGTAGTGCCTGAGAACTCACCATAAGTGTTGGCCACTTGTCTCTCAAATCAGTGGTTTGAAAACTAATGTATGTTTGCTAGTAAACTATTTCCTGTATTATGTCCACTGAACTCTTTGTGACTACCTGGGGCTAAAACACTCCAAGCAAACCCCATGCTTATTTTTGGAGAAGACAGCTGCCCACATCTCTTCTGTAGCTTTGCTTCTTTTCTAGGTCAGGCATTAGGCCAGCTTAAGGCTTGAATAGATGAAATATCCCTTTCAGGTTATACACCTCCAAGGGAAATATCTCTTCACAATTCCAAATTGTTCCTTGAAATCCTCCTATGTAGCTCATTTCATCTGTTAATAACAAACTTCAGTCAGTAGGGCAGTGAAACATTGAGACCCAGATGTGGGGGTTTCTGCATACTCAAGGGATTCACCAGGCATGGAGAAAAGTATTCTGGACCTATAATTCTGAGCATGTTTGCTACCCTCCAGGAGGTGCAGAATGTTGAGGTCAGTTAAGCATCTGTTGGGGTGGGAGATGGAAAACAGGATGCGGAATTTGTCAGATTGAGCCCTTAACATAGGGGTGGGCAACTTTTGGCCCTCCAGATGTTTTGGCCTATAGCTCCCATCAATCCTCACTATAGGCTCACATGCTAATCCCAGTTCTTCCCCCCCCCATGTCTCTCATACACCACAAAGAAGGGGAGGGAAACATTCTCTACCCCCCACATTGTACTGTTTGGATTCAGGCCTAGATAAGCATCTTCCAGCTTACCTGGCTCCAGACCTGACCAGTCTCTGCTATTGTGCTATAAAGGAGAGGATTTCCCCAACATTGATATACCTTGTGTTCTCCCAACTTGTTCCATTTAATAGTAAAGTAGAGCATTGTTTGGTAACAATGGGGCTACCAAGAGAGGGGTGGCTTCTGTACACTTGGACACCTCTGCTATGCAGAGAAATATTGTGATGCTTGGGTTTTTTAAAGGGAGGATTCCAAGCATTAGAAGACCAATGGCTACACATGTGCACTGCTATTATACTGCCAAGGAACTTGACAGCATCAGGGCATAGTACCAGCGGAAGCATTCAGTATGCCAGATGACCCCTCCCCAGGTTGTGGATGCTGTAAGCCACTTCAATGCTTGAAGGCTACTGCAGAGAGGGAGGTAGTTATGACTGGAGGAAAATACCTTGCCGAGTCCTAATTAATCCTAAACATTATGCTATAGTACTACACTCTTGTGCTTTAGTACTGCACTGCTTTGGATTTGGGCTACAGTCTTACTCATGGAGGATTCTATATAATGTAGAGGCATGCTATTTGATTCTGTATGTTGCCTTTTGGTGTTGCAGGTGCAACTATTCCAGTGGAAAGTGACACTGACGATGAGGGTATTCCCCGAATCAGTCTTGCTGAAATGTTGGAGGATCTCCAGATATCTCAAGATGCTACTGGCGGAGAGGGTGCTGTTATGTTGACAGAATAAGCTAGTAGATCTTGTTAATGCATTTTTTCTCTCAAGGAAAAAGTTGTTACTGCAGCAATCTATTATAGCAGGAGTGGGCAACTTGTGGGCGAAAACATCTGGAAGGCCACAACTCGCATAATCCCTCACCATTGGCTCTGTTGGCTAGGGTGTTGTAGGCCAAAAATCTGGAAGACCACAAGTTGCCCACCCTATATTATAAGCATTCATACAAGTCCTACATGCAAAATTATGGAAGTCTTGATACAGTTTGAACAAAGATTCAACAATAAATCCTGCTGAAAGTGTCATGAATGACTAATAAACTATGAGAAAATGTAGTAAACCTGGAAGGTTTTCAGCATGTGTGTGTGATTATTTTGTATATATACATATACATATGTTTGTATAACACTCACTGTATGGTTTTATGCTTCTGTAATACCTGTATCTGTGCTCAGGGCCTTAGGGCCATTTATGTGTTTTGAAGGCCCAGTAAGGTCAAAAATGTTCTGATAAACTTCAACCTGCTCTTTAGATAGAAGGACAAATTTTACATTCAGCAAATAAATATGTGAAGCTTTATTAATCCAGGAAGTGAAGAATGTGAAAAAGCTGACTTGGGCTCATCTTTCTAGAGTATTTTACAGTGTCTTAATCTTAATTCAAGTTGCCTTTCGCACAATGGGCAATTGAAGTCTCGTGGCTGAGATATGTTTCTGTGTGTGCTTTGATCAGTGGCCACACTGTTCGTTAGGGGTCAGAGTGCCTAACAGTCTCTCACTTAACCTCAAGCAGTCCTGTTGAGGGTAGTCAGTTTTTCTTGGGAAGAATCCATTTGTACATGTTAGTTCTTTTGCACAGATAGTTTCAGTGGATAGAGTTGATATATGCATGCAAACAAATGTGCCATGGACCAGTTTTCCCTGTTGAATGGCGTCAGCAAATCACTTGGATCCTGCATCGGGATAAAGTTTCTGGATCAGAATGACTGACTCTCCGAACCCAGCCCATGGTGGTTGAGAAAATGCGCTCATAGACCCAGGGTCAACACATGATCAGCCCCACTGCGTAGCCTTTGTATACAGGCTGCCTATCATATTGAGTAGAACTGCTGTCTTAGAAACTTGTTCTATACTTTACTTCCTAGCAAGGTCTATAGCAGTCACTGAACAGTGTACAATCTTTTCCTTTTGTAACAGCCTTTTACTACTTTTAACACAGAAATGGCCTTGAAACAAAAATTATGCTGCGGATGCTGGGGGTTTTTTTTGTTTGTTTGTTTGTTTGTTTGCAAGGCATCAGTGATGGCTCCAAAAGTCTGTTATCTTGGTGATAAATATGGATTTTATATTATACATTATAGCCACAATAAAGAGTGACTTAGTAGGCCTTAAAATGTTTTCAAAGCTGTGCATCTGAAAATGTTAATTTTAAATGTTTGATCCAACAACTTTTTTTTTTTTTGGTATGGATCACCTCTTACTCAGAGCTATAATACATGCTTTCCCTGGGAAAAGGAGTAACAATTTCCCTCCTACCTCTGGGCCTGCTAGGTTTTTCAGCATTTTGAGCTAGTAGTTGTTACTCTACACAAAGACAGCATGGCAGATTTGTGGGGAGGCGAGTACAGTAGGCCCTCGAATGGTGCCTGATGCGCAAAACCCCTGAAAGTAATCATGCTGGATGGGTATGACAGAAGTTGCAGTCCAGCACATCTGAGGGGGACACCAGGCTGGGGAAGGCTGCCCTGAGTGATACTTTGACCTAACTTGTAGGAATTTTAGCTTTCATCTTCATGAGCTGGCATAGCTACAGCAGGAGTAGATCTAACCTACACAGGTCATCGGAAACATTATAACATGTCTTCTGTTACATTTGTATTTCTTAACATAAGTGCTCCTACTGCTTTCTTGATTTGTTCTCTGTGTGAGCTCCAGCTGGTCTTAAAATGACAACTAGGAAATTCATTTCTGTGGAGAAAGCCTGACACACACACTCACATGCACATACAACTTCAATCTCTTCCCCGAGGGGTGAGAGAGAGGCACCGGAGATCCAAGGGGGGTAGCCAGACGGATCTGCATACCAGCAATGTGGCACCTCGGTCGGAATTCACAAAACCCAGGGAAGGGACCATCAAGATGGCAGGGCAGTCTCAAAGAGCTGTGAAGTACCCAACATGTCACCTTCTGGGCAGGAATAAGCCCCCACCTGACCTGGCAGGGGGCAGGAAAACAGGTTGAAAGCCCATCTCTCCCTCGGGTTGGTTGGGAACATGAGTCGCTGCTTCAATGTCCCCCAGTGGTGGCTGGGATAAGCTGTTCTCTTCCCCGGATCAAGTGGATCGGGAGCCAGGCATGAAACTGACCAGTGTAGAGTCTTTGGTCTAAGGTAACTGACTTTCCCCAATATGCTAGCCTGGGAACCCATTCATTGATAAAACTGAGATCACGTCAGGTCATGTTGACGTTGTAGTATACCTAGAAAGCTATTAGTTCAGCTCCATTTAACTTGTAGTAAATAAATGCCTTATATGGTCATACAAAGGCTCTGGTCCTCCACAATTTCCATCTTTTCCTGAGTTGACTTTCACATGCCTGGGCACAGCTTTTAAGAACATTCATTCGTGGTTAAATACACCAGTAAATTGAGTAGTGAGAATTCACAACTGCTTATCTGCAATGCATTAATATTGTCTGGTGTGGCACCTGTGTGAGTGAAGGCAGAATGGAAAGGCCTTGGAATTGGCCTTTCGAAGTCTACACCTTTTTGTCCCTGACAGCCAACTATGTTACAGGAGCAGCATAGTTAATGGGAACTGTGCCTTTGTTCCAAGTGGCCCCTGCACTAATCTGTTCCCCCCCCTCACTAATCCCACCCTTCCCACATGTATATGTTCCCAGAGGATCATGGGATGGAGCAAAGAGGCATCAGCAATTCTGCTCCCATTTTTGCCTTTACATGTACACGCTTCTTTCTCTGCAGTGCTGGCTCATATGCTATTCATACCACATTTCTCTTCCCCCCCCCCCCATGTTGCTTCACTATTTCAGGAATAGCCCCCTTTCTCCATATATCGGGGCAATTCCACAGTCTTCATACAAGTACCTATTGAAGGCCCAGCTATTGAGCTAGTTGATCATCCCTAACCACTCCTTTTATACCCATCTTGTATAGTCGATTATAATCCCAGATAGTTTACCATCTGTATAACGTGTGTCACATATAGCTGAAATAGCTTATTTCCCCTTTTTTCTCCAGAGCATTTTCATCTCTCGGCAGCTGTCCTTCATGGTATTTGTGTATAGAGTCTAACAATTCATTTCATTCTATCTATGGCAGAGTATTCAGAAAAACTAAAGCACACTGTGCTGATCAAAATACCTTGTGCAACTAGGAAAGGGTTGTGAAGTTATAAATAGTATTTTTAAAACCGCAAAAGCTAACATTTCCAGTTAGAAAGCCAGTATACAGCATTAGACTGAGTTGGGGCTTGGATGAGTAATTCTTACAGGTACCCATCAGATGCAGCCACACGGGAGCTGCTTTTCCATACAGTGATGCTGTACAACCCAGAGGGGATGGGGTCTGTGTGTGAGAAGGATGCAAACCGCCAGGAGAAAGGATACCAGTTTCATAAGAAAGCCCCATGTCATCACTCCTACCTTTTTTTCCCCTGTTGGGGATTGTGTACCTTTATTTTTTATTATTAATAAAGTAACTTATTTCAAGATGGTATATATAAATCAAAACAAAGAACCAGCCCATAGGCTTACAGTCTAAGAATAAAGGCAAGACAAAGGGAGAAAGAAGGGGCAAATTAAAAGAGGAGGTCAATTGGGATAAGCCAGAGTGAACAGGGATGTTTTAAAGAGCTACTGGAATGTAAATACATTTTTAGTAGCTGCTGTGTAAATTGGGGTGTGTCCAACAGCTTGGAGGCCAAATTCAACTTTGGAGAAGCTCTCAGGGGCTACATTCCAGTGGTGGATGGGGCTGAAGGCAAAAGGGCGGGACCCCAAATACCAGCATATTGTAGTTTAAAGCTCTTGCTGCCGATCACTAAGCCTTAGGAGAATCATTTCAACCTTTTAGAATGGGGGAAAACTGCACAAGAGCTGGGAAGCTGCCACAAGATCAGTGGTTGCGCAAAAGGGGCTGGGGCCTCCTGAGAAATGGGCGGGCCAAATTTGGCCTCCAGACTTGAGGTTCCCCACCCCTTGTGCAAGTAGTGTAATTTGTCAGTCATGTGTTGCAATAAGAGATGAGGCTTGATTACATCAAGTGAAAGATAATACAGATATATATATATATTTGCATCATAGCAACACAATTGCTCCAGATTCTGCCTCAGTCACTCCTATATCTAGTATCTGCTGCACATTTTTGACAGGCTGCAAGTTGGATGTTAAAAATTTATTGGACACTCAAACAATCTTACTCATAAAATTTGAGAGAAATGTTTGCTGTTTTTCCTCTCATTATTTTTGGGGGGTGGGGGTGAAATTAAAGAGCCGCTAACCCATTGTTTTCTGAAGAGAAAATCCATGGGTAAAACACAGCAGGGGCTACGAAGCGTATAGCGTGTGGCTTTGCCAAACGGTCCTCATTGTCCATAGTGCTTATTGAGGTACAACAACGGCATCTGCAGAAGCTGGCTTCTGGGAACATGCACACGTAATCAGCTGCACAGGTGTTGTGGGTGTGTGCTTGGTGTTATGAGCTCCTGGCCCTAAGGCAGCCTACCCCAACCTGGACTTCCAACTCCCATGAAATGCTAACTCGTCCATGAGCAGGGCCAGCTAGACAGGTGAAGCTGAGAGGTCTGAATGTGTGGATGAGATAGTGGTGTGGGACATTGTGTACAGGTCATAGGATCATAGAGTTGGAAGGGGCCTACAAGGCCATCGAGTCCAACCCCCTGCTCAATGCAGGAAAGTAAAGGAGGGGGTCTCCCATCCCAGTAATAAATCTATACTAATAAATGCATGTTCTGGTCATAACAAAGGTAAAATTTCTTGATACCCTAGAACAGTTTGGTCATGGAACTGATCAGATGGTTGGGGATTAAGTCCCCACCCTGGACCTAATCCGAAGTGGTGCCCAAGACCTAGTGCAAGATGTGAGTGTCTTTGGGTCAACTGGAAAGAGTGACCATAGCAATATCAAATTTATTTTATATCTAAGTGAGAAATTGTCAAGGAAATCCAATACAAGTCACATTTTACTTCAAAAGAGGAAACTTTTCTAAAATGAGGGAATGGTAAAATGGAAGTTGAAAGGGAAAATCAAGGGTGTCACATATCTCCAGAATGTTTGGCAGTTATTCAAAACCACAGTAATAGAAGCTAATCATTTAAACAAGCAATGTCCCACTTACAGCTGAAGTGATACAGTCCTAACAAGGCTGTTCCATTTACTAGATTATGCTCAGTGTGAAGAAATGCTTTTAGAATTCATAGTGTTTTCTGGAAATACTTGAAGTGCTTCACATATATTCTCCCAGTAATCTTTATATCACACCTGTAAGGAAGGGCACTACTATTATCTTTATATTATAGATATGGGGGGGGCGGGCGGGTAAGCACAGTAACTGAGTGAAAAGTCACAGCTAAACTGAGGTTTGAACTGGCAGCTCACATACCTAACTGCTGCATAATACCTGTTCTCTCAGCATTTGTCTAGCTCCAGAAAGGCTAAAGTATTCATGGGATAATGCATAACTGAGTTGTCCCTGCTCTTGCCCTCATCATAACCTCTATCTTCCTGTTACACATGCTTATGATTCAATTACTAGCACACATAGCCATTCTGCTATGCTGGAACCGTATCCTGTAGTACTTGCTTATACTGCAGGTTGTGAAATCACACTGGCCAAGTAGTTATTACATGTTGCTGAATTAAGGAGCACGTCAAATGGAGTAATTTATTTGATTATTCAAGCGTTGACTAGCACTTTGCTAATGCAAGGGCCATGTGATAAGAGATGAACTCAGTATTTTGGCCTAACTGAAGGGATGTCTAGCTCAAGCAAACAAAGACTTACCGTATTAGTGATACTATAATGTGTATAGTGTGCATAATAGCATAGAGGGATTCTATGGAGGAGGAGGAGAAGCTGTATGCCCTTTTCAGGAGGCAGTCAGGTTAGCCAAAACTAGAAAAATCAGCAGAGTCTACAGGGGACATGCCTAAAATTACCAATTGCCTTTCATCTTGGTCGTTCCAAGACTAACTATTCCAAGGCTATCCATAATATCCAGAAATCATAAAAGTCATAGTATCTAAACATTTGGGCTGTTTGTTATGACCCAGATTTACACTGGCAACCAACCTGCTTGAGGCTTATTGAAATCATCTATTCTTCTTTTTTAGCTGCCTCCCTGATTTCTTTATGCATCTTAAGATCATGAGTGCCAGCCAATGTTAAGAACTCATTGGGTCAGTCTGCACATTCAAACAAGCTTGTTTAAATCAGAATTGCATGCCGGGCACCATTAGCCTAATTACCCACCCAGGCGCAGCTTGTCATGTTGTCCGAACATGGGTAGCATGGTTTGAGGGGAAAACAACCTTCAAATAACCCAACAACAGGCCATGACCTAGTTCGCACAACACGACGACCCATGGTGGGTTGTCAACCTTGTTTGTTTCAGGATGGCTTGTTGTGACAACCATACCCCGCAGAGCGGCTTGTGCATGTTTTGTTGGAAAGGGCTATAGAGAGCTGCCTGGCAAGAGCAGCAAAAAGCCCAGCCACTCCTCCGAGTGCCTTCCGCCCCTCCAGCTCCCTCCTCTTCCAGCTCAGCATTTCATTTGACAGCAACTGGCTTTATCTCCTTGTGAGCCGAGTTAGCACAGTTATATGTGTATGCATGATTGACTTACCTCCCAATTCAGAACCATGGCAATTTGGGAGGGGGGATTTAAGGTTTCTCCCTCCTGTTTCCATGCCAAAATCCCCACCAGTGGGGGGGGGCGGGTGAAAAAAGAAAAGGGTCTCAAAAACTTATTAACCACCCTCATGGTGCGAACTGGGCCACCGTGGCTTGTTTTGATCATGCAAGTCGGGTAAGTCCAATTGATTTCTACAGGAATTTAGCACAAGTGTACCTCTCCTATTGAAATCAATATGATTTAATAGAGCTTAACTATGGTTAGATCATGTCCCATCAGAGTTTGATTAGTTAGGCAACAAAATGAACCTAGCATTATATTACTTTAGCAGAATTTCTGTCCATAATTAGTTCCATGCCTTCTTTGATTTTACTCTCCAGGCCTCACTAGATTGCTGTGAGAGTCCTGCAGCTGGACTCTCACAGCAATCGAGTTCTGCTATAATAATCACAATCTAATTTTAGGATTTCTCTCTTTTGAGAAAGAGACATGGAACCTCTAAATTTCAGCAATGGAAAGAAGTGCTTAATAGAATCACAGAGTCTCTTTCCTTTGAAGTTTTCAAGAATCTGTTGAAGTTTTCAAGGATCTGCATCATCCAGGGATGCTTCAGTAGGCCACGGAAATATCATTAACATGTGAAGTCATGACAGCAATGGTTGCCTTCTTACACACACATATCCTGTTACTTTCCCACCACAGCTGTGATAACTGTGAATTGCAAGTCCCTGATGTAAAGTATCTTTTTTTAGGGCAGAACAATGATTTAGTTCAGCAGTCTTCAATCTTCTTTTCAAACTTGGATGCACCTTTAATGCCAACCTGTAATACGGCACATTTAATTGTTTTTAATCATATATATTCATCTTTTGACTTCTCTCTCTCTGTTTTTCTCCCTCCCTCCCTCCCTCCCTCCCTCTCTCACTGTCTCATTCGCCTTCACTTAAAGTTTAAGTTTTAAACAAGTAAAAGAAAATATTGTAGAACTAGGTGGCCTGTGGCATCCCTTTGGTCTCCATGATTCACTGTTGTAAAATCGGATGTCAAAATTGGCAAACTCATACAGTAATACAGGGGAGGGAGAGAGAGACATGAGCATGCTTTTAAATGGTTCGATTTACACAAATATAGTGAAAATACATAAAGATACTCCAGCTCAATCATAACAAGTATAGGTAATTGTCCTCTCTGGCTACTTGACTAATAACTGTAGAAAGAATCGAAAAGCCAGACGTAAATGGAAAGGAATGTACACATAAGCTGTAAACACCAACATAGAACTAATAGTGGCAAATAAAACATGCATTATCATTTGTTCCCAGGGCTCTAGGTCAATGCAGCAGGTGACAATCATGTATTGGAAATAAAGCCAGTAGAAAGAATCCTTCATGCGCTTCAGAGTCATCACTGCCATTTGTCGTTGCTTCTGGAAGCTTGTCCTATTGGATCAACAAAGTGTGGATGATGATATAGTTTAAACCATGAGTGGAGGAAAGAGTATGATAGAGCAATTCTGTTGGGTTATGGGGTTGTTGTTTTTTAGCAATATGTTTACTCCATTGAATTTATAGTGATCATAATTCACCATGAATGTCTCCTGCACAAGTTTAACTGAAAATGAAACTTGTACTAAAGCACACATGTGCTCAACATATTGAGCTATATATATTGATCTCCAGTCTCAACAGAGATGCAGTAGTTTTCAGTATTTCCTGTGGAGAGGGTAGTTAGAGCCCACTGCTGGCCGAGGGATGCTGGGAGTTGTGGACTTTTTTCTGTCTGAACATCCTTAGGATTGTGCCCTTGGCCATTTCTCCACTTCCTGCACTCTAGTCTGTTTCCAGCATTTGTCATTCCCATCCCATTGGGTTCCCCAGCACCTTGCTGAGTAACATCAGATGCCAATTCCAGTGTGGTGATTTATTCTAGGGCCTAGTGAAAGATAGATTCTAGTATCTGAGAATCACCAGTGTATTTTCAAACTCCCATACTCGACCAGTTGCCCTCCCAACAATTGTCCTGTAAGAACAATGTTAATATGAAACATGGGGGGGGGGGACAGAGAAGGAAGGTTGAGAGTTTTAGGACATAGGATTTTTCCTGGATCTCTTGAGTATGATCATTCAACATATTTTAGAATGAAAAGTCACATGACTTCCATGCTCTCATGGAATTCCCCTGGGTGATCAAAGTCTCAGCTTCTGAGGAATGTGGTCTGTATAAGTATTTGTTAAGTACGATAGTTCTGTGTGTCCTTTATATGTCTTTGTGTGTGGAGCTGTAATGAAAACCACTAGGTGAAAAGTGTGATTGGCAGTAGAGCACATGCTGTGCATGCAGAAGGTGCCACAGCAGGGTCAATCGATCCCTGCCATCTCCAAACGTGTCACGTAGCAGGGCTAAGGAAGATCCATGCTTGAGGCTCTAGAGAACCTCTGTCAGTCAGAATAGACAGTACTAGGCTGGATGGGCCAGTGCCCTAACTCAGTATAAGGCACTTTGTATATATGTAGTCAGATAATTTGTTTGCTCCCTGGACCAATGAGGAGTGAGATGTTCAGGTGCATGTACACAAAAGAGTTTACAGAGAGAAGGAGGCTAGAGAAGGCAGGTAGGAGGCAGACCTGGACTGAGGTGGACAGGAAACATTAGAGGCTTGTGGAAGTATGTACGGCAGCCTTTCCCAACAGGGTGCCTTCTAGCTGTTTTGGACTACAACTCCCATCAGCCCCACCCAGCATGGTCAAACGGAGTTGTAGTCCAAAGCATCTGAAGGGCACCATGTTGGGAAAGGCTGCCTTACATCATACTGGGGAAGGTTGGTGTAAGGCAATCGGGCTTTTTTGGATGTAAAACTGGCTATTATGAATGTTGTATTAATTCGCATTTTATAGTAATATAGACTGTAGGTTACAGAGGTAAAGCACTGTGTTCTTTAAAGGGGCCTAGTCCACAAGGAGGAAAGCTGTGCAGATCTATCAGGGCTCCAGTCCCACTGCAATTTGACTGGCACTTCTGGAGTCAAACTGAACATGGCCAGTTGGGGTGTAGCTAATGCCAGGCAAAGAAGGCTTGCACCATTGCACCATAGATGCTGGAATCATAGTCCAGCCACCCAGATGGCAGCTTCCAATTTGCCCAGGGCTATGTGTCAGTAAACCTGACTCAGAATTTTAGCATCCTCACCAATACGACTTCTGTAATTTCCAGTTGTGTTCAAAGGCACCATAGCAGGAGTACAGGAAGACTGGTATGCAAACACACCCTTAGCAATCCTCCTTCTGGGAGGAATTTGAATGTATTACCCAAGATTGATGATAAAGAAAACATTTTTCCTTTACAGAAAGTATCCAGTTTATCATTCTTGTTCTGGGAAGAAATTCAAAGAAATAAGGGGACAGGAAGCATACTAAGCAGTGGTCTATCGTTCAGTGCTTAATAGCCGGTTAACACCAATTTCAGCCCGTTACTATTCTTCAGCATCTGATCAGTAACTTCTATGAGTGCTATACAAATGACACAACTACCCAAGCTGAGCATTCTCACCTAGGAGTAGTATGAACATCTCTATTGTCTTCCAAGCGGTGAGGAGGGTTTTTTTAATCACACATCAGGTACAGACAGATGTGTAGTGTGCACGCATCTATGTGCACCCCGTATTCCCTGCTGCCTTCAAATATGAAGACTTCTGATCAGGTTCCCTCCTTCTGCCTCTCACTTTTTCCAAATGGGGCAAAGGTTCATCCAAAAGGACTTGACATTGGGACACCCCCAGTCAAGAAGATGTGCATTTATTCTACCAGGTTAAAACTAGAAAGGAAGTTGTGCTCATAAATGCTCTGCATTCCTTGTACAAGACTATTCCTAATTAGTAAGTTCATTCGTACCTGTATCCAGTGACAATTTCCTGAAGGTTAATCATTCTCACCACTCCTAAGGAAACAATGGAGGACCAAAAATGTGGCAGTACAGTAATGCAATTGCCTAAATTCATCAGCAACTGTGCTAAAGAATTTAATACAAACTAGGAAGTGAGGAGTTGCCCCTATAACTATTGTTATCAACAAAGACAAGACAGAAACAGTAAAGTGTTTACACAGTTTGGAGGTGGGAGAGCTCCATTCACAATTGGCAACATGCAAGCAGCTTTCCCAGCAAGATCTCCTGCAGCTACAGTGAATGATTGCATACCAGAACCATACAGGCAGACCCAAATACATGAGTCTTTCTGATCGAGACCTGGTCTACACGTGCAACAGAGCAAAGTGATACGAGTTCAGATGTGTCAGAATTGACTGCAGGTAGGACTTATATTTTTGAATGCTTGCCAGTGTAAGTAAGTAAGTAAGTAAATAAATAAATTCCTGCAAATAGAAAACATATATAGCAGGGAATGGGCTGCACAAGAACCTCTATCCCCGATGCAAAAAGTTGCCAAAGGGATTCCCCCCCCCCCATGCAGGAACATTCCAAAAATGGCAGCCTGCAGAGAGATGTTCCACCTCTCAGATCCTTTTCAGATTTTGTCACCTCATTCTGCTGCATGTGTAGACCAGGTCCAATTCACTGCCCAGCTAGTATGCCTTTCATACACTTAAAGGTGGGGGTGAACGTAAGGCTTTTTTTAACATTAGACTGAGTAACCTTAATAACTCTGTTGCTAGTCTATAGCAACTAAGAATCGCTTCCAGGTAATCAGATGATGCCACAAATAATGACTAACGCAGGCACATGCAGCCCTGACAGGCTTGGAAGTTTTAGGAAGGCTAAATGTTGACACAATCGTGTTGGATCCTGGCACCCTCCTACTTGTGAAGTGATGGCACGTTACACAGAAGCATTCATGGAATAGAACCCACGGGGAGAAACAGGACAGAAAAGTGGTAGGATGAGCCAGTAAATTATATTGGTGGTGAACTGAGCTCTGGAAGCCCTGGGTTTGAATGTCCACTCAGAGACGAAACTCCTGGGGTAGCCTCAGGCCAACCTCCATCTATCAGCCTAATCTATCACACAGATTTGCTGTGAGGATAAAAAGGAGGAGGAATCACCCATGCTTCCCTGAGCTCCCTGGAGGAAGGGTGGAATAAAAAAGATAATGTAAAAAGTAATATAAAACCAGAGAAGGGAAGAGAGATGGAAACATTTGCCCGAAGAGAAGGAAGGAAACACATCAGGAAGAAGGAAGTTTCAGATTAGGGAGTGGGGGGTGGCGAATCTAGCCCATTTAGCATTCGCTTCCGATCAATGTAGCCCTTGATTTTCTCTTTCATAGTCCCACCTTTGTGATTATGGCTGTAGAGACTCTAGCTCAGTGTTCTCCAACCTTGGGTCCCCAGATGTTTTTGGCCTACAACTCCCAGCATGCCCCAGCCAAAACATCTGGGGACCCAAGGTTGGAGAACACTGCTCTAGCTAATCCCTGGCTAGCAGCCCCTTCATTAAACCATTCCTGGACTTATTTCTTCCCGAAATGAGTTGTCCTCAGTCCAAGAAGACTGAAGACAAAGTGTGGGGTGTGTTCCCCTCAGCTCTGAGCCTCTTCACTGACTGACCCGGTTTGCACGATTGCCGCAGCCCACCGGGGTTGTGGTGTGTGCTGGGTGGCTTTTGTTTTGAATATTCACGCTGCAACCGTGGTTTGCTGTGGCATCCAAACCCAGTGAGGGTGGGTTGTTGGCGTGGTTAGCAAACCACCCACAACCCTAAAACAGCCCACGGATTCTGGGTGGTTTGTTAATCACACCAACAACCCACCTTCACTGGGTTCAGATGTCACAAGCGCCAGTCGTGATTTTAAT
Organism: Shinisaurus crocodilurus; assembly: GCA_021292165.1. Lineage (NCBI taxonomy): Eukaryota > Metazoa > Chordata > Lepidosauria > Squamata > Shinisauridae > Shinisaurus > Shinisaurus crocodilurus. The sequence goes on from CM037878.1 coordinate 30,065,039, forward strand.
GTTCAAAACAAAATGGCCATTTACACAAACTACAGTCCACTGTGGCTTAAATAAGCCATTGCGGGCTGCTTGATGGCGCAAAGTGGTCCACTGTTTTTCAAACTCTCCATCTCAGTGCAGCAGGAAGCCCTGGTGATTGTTTTTAAACAACCAAAATATGGCTGCTTTAAACTGAAGCTTTCATCCATGCTCAGCTCACATTCTGCATCAGAGCAAGGCAAGGAGAAAACTGCAGGGCACAGTAGCCGGGCTCTGCAACATAAGGTGGGGGAGGGGGCAGGGAGCAGCATAAAAAGTAGCTACCCCCATCCCCAGACAACAGAACTCTTAGTCTTCTGTTGGGCTAAAATGTGTTCTTTAGTTTTCTCTGAGCCAGAAGTGCATTAGTGAAGAAAAAGGGAGGAGCGGGAAGAATTGTTCGCTCCTCACCCACACATCTAAGTCAGGCTGGAACACAGCAGGACACACACGGGGACACACACGCACACACACAAGAAAGAAAGAGAGGGAGAGAGAGAGAGAGAGAGGGAGAGAGAGAGAGAGAGAGAGAGAACACTATATCCGTCTGTGCATGGAACAGCCATTGCAACTCTGCTTGTAGTTTACAACAAAAGGCAATCATTTTGTAGCACTAGGACCCTTCTATCTGGAAGCACCCTGGATTATTGGGAGAATAAAATCAGGTAACTCCATCTATACTACCCTGATCTCCAAGCATGAATGACAGAATACAAGTGTGATAGATGATAGATAGATCAGATTAAACAGATCAGACAGACAGACAAACAGACAGAATAAGATGTCTCAGGCATCCTTGCTCCAGGACGATGCTCGTGTCATCACAATGTTAAGTGCACTGCCGTGGAACACTGTATACATGGAACAATTTTTGTGACTGGTGATTGGATATGAATGGTTAATGAGCAAATGTTTCCAACAAGACCATCAGGTGCCATTCCTTTTAAAATTCACAAGTGTCAAAGCTAGCCTCAGTATCAAAATGGCCAGTGACAGACAGCCATTTGATCAATGTCGTAGACAAACTTGAGTAAGTGACTTTCATCTTGGCACCGCTACTGAAATAATCCACCTACATTAGGGTGGGGAACACACGGCTTGCGGGCTGCATGCAGCCCCCTCCCCCCGCATCCTCTGCTGCGGCCCTCAGCAGCACAGCATTGGTCCTACATAAAGACTTTTATCATTACTTGTACAGAGGGTAAGCAAAGTTGGGAAATACTAATATTCCCAGAGTATGTATAGATTGTACTAGAAACCTAAACATCATTATACAGAATCAATAACATTCCTTAGTGGAATGGACAGAAGTCCCCCTTATAAACAATAGCTTGCATGGTAATACAAGCCTATAGTGAAATGAGCTCAAAACCAATAGATTTGTCTTGCTGGGATTTTGAATTCTTGAAGATACCTTTGTTGTCAAATGACTTAAGATTGTATCATATAAATTTCAACCGAGAGTCTTGTGGTACTTAAAGATTAACCAATGTATTCTGGCATATGCCTTTGTGGACACTGTCCACTTAAGTCTTTAAGGGTGCATGTATAGACAGAAAAAAGCCCTATAGTTCCTAGGACTAAACATGCATAGGATTGTGCTCTGTGTTGTTTTTGCTGCAATAGACTAACACAGCTACCACTCTGGAAATTCTTATAAATTTGGGATCCAAAGTCAGTGGATAAAGGTTAATTTGGCAACCCAATCCTAAATATGTTTATTTGGAAGCAAACTGCTTTAATGATTACATGAGCTCAGGATTGCACCCTGGGGGCTAATTTAAATGTAACAACGGCCTCCAAAAAGCATAAGTTGTATAAACCCCTTAAATCTCAGCTCTTACTTGCAGTTTCTGCATGCTGCGATAGACCTTACACTGCTGGCATGCGAATGAATATGTGCGGGCTGGCACGTGGTCCAAGAGCCTTTTAAGGCATGGAAGCCACCATACTGAGTGTCTACTGATAGAAGTGTATTTTGGCAATATGAAGTGGCCAGCGTCATGTATAAATCAGTGTGCCTGAACTTAAAATCACACAAGGATTTTTTAAAATCTATATATTTTTGTATTCTTCTTTAGTTAACTGTGAAGGGGGTGTTGTTTTTTTACCTTGTACCCCAGCATTTTACTGTATGGTTTCATTGAACAAGACATTATGCAAACTCAACAGTTCGCAGGACCCAAAAGTAATGTTCTAGCACCAGTGCAAGGGCATCGTTTTCCAGCAATGCTGCAGAAACAGAAGCATCACCATGAGAAGGCTTTATAAAAGGTCTGTCAGGTGAGCAGAAAATTAAGCCATGTTACATAGGATCCTCTGCAGGGAGCCCCACAACACTCATTTGCGGTTTTTAAATGGCATATGGGGAAGAGATGGAGGACCTTGGACAATTTATTGCCTAGCCTTCGCTCCCCATATATAAAGTAGGAATGATAGAGACCTGTCTCACAGAATGTGAAAACAGGAAAGGCTGTAAATTGTAAGCAAATTAAAAGTTTCTAGTCTTTAGGAGGGCCCCCATCACACCTGGACTATGTTTTCTCCTCACAAAAATTAGTAATGTGTTTTTCCCCGATTGGCAGCTCTAGGACTATGTTGGAAGGTGAGGTTTGTACCTACTGCTCTGTCAGTGAGAAGGGAAGAGAGGGCATATCTCAAGTAGAGATTGAACATAACCTACAGTTTTAAGAATCAGCACCAGGAATACAAAGTAACATTAAAACAGTTGCTGCAGGGAGGGGTTCTCCCATGAGTTGGGTTCCTTGCAGGAAAAAAGGCGGGGTATAAATAAAATAAATACATTAATAAAAAAATGAAGGCAAGCTCAACCTTTTTCTCACAGACATACCTGCAATTTGAATGCTGCTTCAGGCAGTGGCAATATTGCCTTCCTAGCTGAAATAAGCTGCCCAGCTTTGCTTTGCTTTTAATTTTTGAAAGTGCCACATTCATTTACCGGTAAATGTTAATTCCTCCCTTTAAAAAAAAAAAAGTGCAAGCTATTTAAAAATAATTGCAAAACTGCAGCAGGGATTAGAAGGCGGGGGAGAGATGAGCTTGCCACAGGTGCTAGTCAATCAGTGCTGCATCCTACTGGTATCTGGTGCAGAACCCACAGAAACAATGTTCCCAACCTCAATCCTGATTCATAGGGATGTGTTGATGCTGGGAAGTCTGGCTCGTTTGAGCTTGACAGACTTCCTGCCCACTTCTGATATGAGGATTGGAAGCAGATCGAGTTGGGGGGTTTTCTGCAGACTTCCATCTCTAAGAAGGGCCATGGTTTGTACATTTTTTAAAAAAAACATTAAGGAAATTTGCACAAATTGTGCTATTTATGCAATTTGCGTAACTTTACGCAGATTTCATAAATCACAGTATTTTGCACATTTGCGCAAAACAGCACCTGATAAGCGCAATCTGCACAAATCTGCCATTTTTACACAAAGCATTCTAGATCCACATGCTTTTCGGGTGCTATTTTGCACAAAATGCACAAAATACCGTGGTTTGCGCACTTTACATAATGCTATGCAAATAATGCCATTTGTGCAAATTTCCTTAGCGTTTTTAAAAATGCGCAAACTGCGGCCTCTCTTAGAGACAGAAGTCCACGAGTTGGCTCAACTCGCATCATAGTAAGTCAGCGTGAGTGCAGGGCTGGTGAACTGGAATCCAGGGTGCCGAATTGTGAAAATCTATTGGATTTTCACATTTCACCCCTTATCAGATTCCTCACACATCCCTACCTGAAGATTTTTTTTTTTATTATTTGAACAGAGTGTGATAAGCATCTTTCTGTAGCAGCTCACACCGCTCGATGTTAGTTGTTACCTAGCCTGAGGCTTCTTTTTCCCATTAAACCATGAGGTGAGAGCCATTATTGTGCCATTTTGTGGCCCCATCTAGGGACAACATAACCTATGGACCGGTTCGCATGATCACTGCAACCCACCAAGGCTTACCTAAGCCACAGTGGCTTCTGTGGGTGGCCATTTTGAATATTTAACCCCTGGCAGGGGGTTACCATGGTTTGATGTGCCGTCCGAACCCAGGTGGCAGGGGTTGTTTGAGGGTTAAACAACTCTCAAATAACCTACAACAGACCATGGGTTATTTGAGGGTTGTTTAACCCCCAAACGAACCCTGCCACCCGGGTTTGGATGACACAACAAGCCGGGAGTAGGACTTGAATAGGTCACTTGATGTCCACAGGCACCGCAGCTCATCATGGCTTAAATAAGTCACAGTGGGCTGAGGTGATTGTGTGAGCCAGGTCAGTCTCTGTATGTTTTGTTTTTGTTGGCCGACCAACCCACCAACCTTGGGATAAAAGTTCTCTACAAAATCTCCTGCAGTTTTTTGGTAGGCCACATTTAAAAGAACAGGCCTAAAATTAAATTTTGAACCATCGGTGCAATTATCTGGGCTGAAACTTATTTATTTATTTATTTATTTAATACATTTTTATACTGCCCAATAGCCAAAGCTCTCTGGGTGGTTTACAACAGTCAAAACCATAAAATACAATATAATATAACTATAAAATTTAAAACCACAGATTAAAACAAACAGCAAAGCTAGCAGCAGTTCAAATTACAGTAACAAAGTTAAAAACTACCAGATAAAAATGATTAAAATGATTAAGATGCATACTTTTTGCCCAATTTTGGGCCCCAGAGGGTTCACATTGACTGAAAGAGACCTGCGATGTATTGAAGTAATCTGTGGAAGAATGGAACAGACCAGAATAGGCAGTAGAAAATGCACTGCCTTCTGGAAGGCCCATGCAAATAAATAAATAAATAAATAAATATTTGCCTCAGAACCTGCCTTCTTGGCTCAGATAACAGGTGACCTCAGCTTGGAGGCTTGGACTGACATTACAGATCTCCTCAGATCTCCTTGTTTTTTGAAAGCCCAAAACATATATATTCTACAATCCTAAAGGTGCCTATCACAAAACCCCTGCACCCAGTTTTCTGAGATTTGGCAAGCTTCATCCCCTCAAAAGGCACGACTATGTCTACACACATTTCATGTATTCTGACACACACACACACACACACACACACACAATTTATAGGCATTTGTTGATATTCCCATTCTAGTCCATGGGGAAGCATCCAAGGCTTTTGAAAATAAGGCAAGCTCCAAGTCAAAGCATGACATCAGACTGAGCTGGGGCAAGCACGATCTGAGCCAATGAAGCAGGTTCCAAGGCGATTTGTTTTTGTTTGGGTTTTCGTTTGCACAGCCCTAGCAGAGAATACATTGAAGATAGCGCCCTGTAATTGCAAGCAGGTGATATCGCAAAGAAGAAGGCGTTCCTGATATGCCTCTGGGCTATCTTACACTGATCATTCTCACAATTCTGACACACATGTTGATGAGAAAATGTTCTGTAATCCGGCAATTCACATTGAAAAATTATCTGATGTTGTGATATTGAAATGGAGAAATTAAAACCAATTTCTGGAACTAGAGTTTGGACATTCTGGAGAATCAATCCCACATGGCTCTGAATACAACACCATCCCCTGTATGTTTTATCTAACTCTAATTCTTAACTTATTGGCATATTTTGCAGGGCCACGTTCTATATTTCTGTAGTTTTCTATTTTCTACAGTAATTTTAAAGGGGGGGGGGATAACATCCCCTGTAGTGCCGTGTATCTTATATCTCCTCTTGATCTCCATCTGTTCAGAGCAGTGCATAAAATTATCCTGGTACAAGCAGGTCACGCTGAGCCCTCCCTGTCATCAGTGGAATGTAAGAGCACTTCACTGTGCCCAAGTCAATCTTATCCTTCATTTCTGGGCTGACTGGGCTCTATTTTGTGTTCAATTATGGAGATAAAGGCAGGAGGGCCTTAATGAAATCCATAAGCCCCATCCCTAACACCTCTCCATTTTAGCCAGATAGAAGTCCTACAACTCTCAGCATTCCCCAGCCAGCATGAATGGATGCTGGGGATTGTAGGACATTTTTCTGTCTAAGTATGCAATCGGATCACACCATACGGTGCTGTCGAGTCCAGCATTCTGCTCACACAGAGGCCAAGCAGCTGCCTGTGGGAAACTTACAAGTAGGACATGAGTGCAATAGCACCCTCCTGCTAATTCAGTAACTGAAACTCAAGGAGAAAGAAGTGCACTGAAACTGGGGGGAACTTGTTCGCTTACTGGATACTGATAATAAGAGACTAACAGAGATTTCCCCAAGTAGTCAGTAATATTCCTTACTCCCTTACAAATCATCCCTTCAGAAAACTAAAAGAGAAAAGAAATTGTGATACCACATACGTTATAGTTGCTTTACTGTGGATCTATATAAGATAGACATCTTTTCATATATATATATATATATATATATATATGGGGAAATGCTCTCTCTTGCATTTCCAAACAGAAGAGGAGAAATCCCTTTCCCAAAGCCCTTTTCAAACAGGAGAAAAAGAAAAAGAAAAAATCTCACCTTTGTATGAATCTGGATAAGAGATTTTTCCTGATGTACTTTGTTGCCAGACTACCCAGTTAAAAACTGAGGGATGAGATTCATTGAGCTCCTTTCCCAAGCTTGGTGATGCAGATCTTCTACACACACCTCTGTCCGCCCACTTAAGGTCTATCTCAGTCTAAATTACAGCTTTGTATTACGGAAACTCAACGGAGCATTCTCTGATCTTACCTGCTGGTACACACTGCCATAGTTTCACAAATGGTAATCCTCTGTGCACCCACTTGGGAGCAAGCTCCATTGAGGAAAACAGAGCTTACTGGAGGAAGGTGTGGCTAAAATTATAGCCACAGCTTCAGAATAAACAAGGATGGGATTAGGCAGTGTAAAGATACAACCCTAGACACATTTTCTTGAAAATACGTTCCACTGAAATGAATGGAATTACTTAAAAGTAAATATGCTTTACATTGAGGGTGTGATTCTGTTCAGTATAAAGGACACAGGGGGATGGACTAGCAGTGAATTATGACCATTTCTAATACAGTCATGCCTTGGATTGAGAGCATAATTCGTTCCAGAAACATCCTTGTAATCGAAAACACTCTTATATCAAAACGAAATCCCCCCAAAAAATTTGTACAGAGATTTTTAATTTAAGCCGTACTTAAATACAGTACTTGTATTGCAAGATGTCGCTTGTATATCTAGTCAAAAAAATTAAATAAATATTTAAAAATTTGCTTGTCTTGCAAAACGCTCTCAAACCAAGTTACTTGCAATCCAAGGTATTACTGTAAACTGCACATTATTCCGAGTTTGACGTTTTCTTACCGCAGCTTCGAGCCTCTAGGATTGCTAACTGTTTTCTGTTGGTCCTGCTCTTTTGGCTTTAATAGCAGCCTGACACAGAAACTCAGCAGGTGAACCTCACCTTTTCCCAACATGGAGATAAAATGGCAAGAAAAAAACTTTGTTCGCTAGATTTCTGTGGGTCTGGCTGCTGTTAAAGGCTGTGGAGAGGGGAACATCAGAAAAAAGTTGTCAACCGTACTTTTATCATCCTATGTTGTTCTTGATTTAAACTGACTTAGGGCGCAGTTCCTATCTATCGTGCCCTCGGTGATTGGAAGCCCCCAAACTTGGAGGCCTCCGTTCATTCAGTGCGGGGTGGGAGAAGCAGCGGAGGCAATCTTCACCTCCCTGTCCTCATGCCCTGCAGTTTTCGCTTGACGGCCTTTTTCAGCCCGTCTAGTGAGGGCGCTTTGGAGGAGGAGGGAAGGACACTGGAGCAGGCTCAGGATAACTCATATCCTGGGCTCTCCGGTCTCCTCTCCTCCCCGCCTATCAGAATGCCCCCTTTCCTCCTCCTCCGAAGTCGCTTTTCTGACCTTGGAGGGCAGCCAGTGCAGTTCTTTCCCCGCTGGCTCTGAGAAGGCAGAGGAGGAGGTTCGGATCTCCAACTCCCCCTTCCGAGGTTGGAGCGCTGTCTCCAGTCTCGGAAGGGGGAATCCGAACAATCCTGTGATCTCTGGAACGTCCACCCAGGGACCATAGGATTGCTCTCTTACTGATTGTAGAGTCTGGACATTTGAGGGAAATGTCAAATCCACATAGTTTTACATCACAGCTCACCCTTCAGAAGTGTACAACCTACAATCTACTTCACTGGTCTTCAACTGGTGGGTCGCACCCCTAATGTGTCTTCCACCAGTGGCACCACAATAAGCTTTTAGAGCAGGGATGGGGAGCCATTTCTCTGTCAAAGCTGCATTCCCTTGGGGGCAATCTGTTGGGGCCACATGCCGGCAATAGGAGGGGCTGGAGCTAAAATGTGGGTGAGGTCACCTGCTCTCTCCTACTGATGCCCTCTTCTATCCTTTGTTCTCACCTCACAGGCTGTCGGGGAGAGACAGATCACTCTTCCCTGAAGTCTGAACTGATCGCTTTCAGAGGGCCACATGTGAAATTAAGCTGAGAGCTGGAATGAAAGTTACCCGCCCCTGTTTTAGAGACAATGGTAAAGAGAGGGAAGAAGACACAGGCTGGGTTCACACAACACTTTAATCCCACAGAGGTTCTCAAACCTCTGTGGGTTTAAAGTTGCCTGGGCCCCCCAAGTAATGATCAGGCACAGCAAGGTTCCTTGGCCATCTCCCCCACCCTCTTCCCTCATCGGTCCTCCTGCAGGTATCCCAGGGTATACCGCAGGAGCACCAAATTTTTATTACCCCCAAAGCTGTCATTTGCACTAATCCCCCCGCCTGCCATTGGGGATTCCCTCTGGTTTTGTCACTTCCCAAGTTTCTATCGACTTGGGGTAAATGGCAAAACCAAGGGACCAGTTGGGGCTTCCCAGCACACACACCCCAAAGACCCCAGGGATCCTGCATGGAAGGGGGAGAATTGAGGGGGTGTCCCCAAAACACCCTTTTTGCAGGATCTTGAGGCTTTTTAGGGGGCCCTTGTGCCTCTGAGATATCCACACTTGGGAAACTGAGGGCAGCCCAGGGGAACACGAGATTCCCCCCCCAACCTGGAGATTCTGCTGCAAAGGGTGCTCTCCACTCCCCCCACTTTTTTTAATGTAAAAGAAATAGGGAGCAGTGGGCTACAAAGTTCCAATTTGGCATGGAAACTGTGTCCATTCAGACAAGTGTCCATGCGAAATTGGAACTTTGTAGCCCACTGCTAACTATTTCTTTTACATTTTTTAAAAAAAAGTTTGGGGGAGTGGAAAGCACCCTTTGCTAGCCCCTTGGCAAGAGCAGCAGCCCTTTTTTGCTGCTCTTGCCAAGGGGCTCTGTGCCTTTGGCTGAGAAGTGGGTTAGCCTGTTGTCTGGGTTCAGACAACACGTTAAACCTACTACGGTTTTCTTAACCCTCTTGCAAACCATGGCCTAGCAGGGTGGTTTATAAGCCACACCAGGTTGGCTTCTAAGCCACCGTGCAGCGTTCAGACAACACAACAGACAGCTATGGATGCCTTTTACACTCAAAGTAGTTAACAACAACACATGACCAAAAGCTATACATCGCTATCCCTGTACGACAATTCAAGTTTCATAATACCCAAAATATATGACCAAATCATAACACTATCTGAAGTATCACCACTAATTAATAGTTCCAGTTATCAGCAAGAACAAAATGAAAACAGCCTCCACCCTTGGTGGTAGCAGCAACAACAGAGTGAGCTCTTTTAGAGAACCACAGAGGGACGTGGAACCAGTCCTTAACCCCCGATGTTAGCAAAGGCAGGCTGAGAAAGAAACAGCATGCCTAGGTGGTAAATACAGTCATGCCTTGGATTGAGAGCATAATTCGTTCCGGAAACGTGCTTGTAATCCAAAGCACTGTTATATCAAAACAAAATCCCCCCAAAAAAATTTGTACAGAGATTTTTAATTTAAGCCGTACTTAAATACAGTACTTGTATTGCAAGACGTCGCTTGTATATCAAGTCAATAAATAAATAAATAAATAATCCCCTTCCCACCAACGCGTAGCTGTTGGTGGGAGGACTATTTGCACGCGTAGAGGAATGAGAGGTGAGGCTGTTTGATTTTGAAACCACCTATGGGCTCAAGGCAGCTGCTGGAGAAATGTTCTGTGCCAGTTGGTGCCTTTACTGTGGTTTGTGTGGGACCAGTAGGGGTGGAGTCCTGGGACTCCCTGCTCTCTCTGATCCCATCTCTTCTTGTTTTCTCTCTCTTACTTTAATTTTATTTGATTCTGTTTCCCTCCCTCCCTTTGTGAGCTTTTTTGGGGCTGAGTGGGGGGGATTGCTGGCCTAGTCCAGGGCCCTGTGCCTTGCCTGCTACTGGGAGTAGGTGCTGGATCACTAGCACGGTAGGCACAGCTTGTAGGGTGGAATCTGGTGGGGGGGCCCTCCTGCCTGCAGGCCATTTCAGGGCCCCAGTGAGGGCCTCCTTTCCAGGCCTCTGCCTGCAGGCCGATTTGGGACTCCAGTGAGGGCCTCTGTCTGCAGGCCCTTTCAGGGCTCCAGTGGGGGCCTCCTTTGCAGGTCTCTATAGTGCTTTGCCCTCTTAGGCTTTGAGGCTTCTCCTTGGTTCCCTTGATAAGCATGTTGTATGTTAGGAGTGAAGGTTAGCACTCCCCTTGATACAGATGGAAGAGGTCCCAGTGGCATATGGTTAAGGCATTGCCACTTACTCCATGGCATCTAACGTTTCTTTATTCTAGTGGCTACTTGTGCTCTTTTGCCTGATGTGCTACCTCATGGGGTTGTTGTTCACAGTTGCTCACCAAATACCTTGATATTGTTGTGATTGTTTGGCCCCAATTTTTTCCATCACTGTCCTACCTTGCAGGGTGGTTGTTGTATACGTGTGTGTGTGTGTGTGTGTGTATACACACACACACACACACACACACACATAAATAATTGCTATACATAGCTGAATAATACTAATTCCAATGACAATAACAATAATAATAATGATAATAATAAAGGAGCACAAATTCTAGGCCCTTGGTTTGTGGGGGGGGGCCTTGCTCACTCACGTGGCCGCCCTGCCCCCATGCTACTACCCTGATTCTTGCCTGCCTATGTGAGGGGTCCTGTCTGGCTCAGTGTGGCAACGATTGGGCATTGGATTCCTACCCCACTGGTTTTTGCCTTGTTCCTACCTTGCAGAGTTGTTGTGATATAATTTTGTAATTAGTTACTAATAGTATTAGCTGAGCAATGAAGCTCGCTTGTTCATACTTTCTATATCCTTAATTGTCTATGGTCTGGCGGTAAAATTTGCTTTTCTTGCACGGGTTCTGGCCCTGTTTTACACATACGGGTTGGTTTACCTTCCCCCCTCTTGTTTTATGCCTTATCGCCCTACCATGCCTTACAGGGTTGTTGTGAGGATAACATGTAAGGAAAATTGTGCGCGCCGCCTTGGCTTCCTTGCAGGAAAGCAGGAGGGATACCAGTACAATACTACACAATACCTTCCTTAAAATAAGGGGTTCGTATCCCGGTCTACCTCACAAGGTCACTGTGCGGGAAAGTATGTGAAACAATTTGATTGCTCTGGTACTGAAACAAGTGAATTAAAACAATCTTTTTCAAGTTAATTGCCATTGCTCTGTAGGTGGGGCACCCGCTTTGCAAGCAAGCGTATGTCCCCTTGTTCAATCATCAGCATCTCTAGGAGGGTTGGGGAAAAATCCTGCCTAAAATCATGGAGAGACACTGCTAGTCGGTGGTACTGAGCGGAGTGGTCTGCTGTTCTGGTGGTCCTCGTTTCGTTAACCTTTCTCAATTTAGGAATGGGTCATGGCTCAGTGGTAGAGCACTTGCTTTACATGCGGTGGGTCCCAAGTTCGGTCCCTGGCCTCTCTAGGTGGAGCTGGGAGGGATCCCTGCCTGGTGCCCTGGAGGGCCCCTGCCAGTCAGAGCAGACTGTATTTTGCTAGTTTGACCACTAATGTGACTCAGTATAAAGCGGATTTCTATGTGTTGTATAGTCATCCAGCAGGAAGAAATCTGCCACTGGTGATCCCCTTATATTATTTGGCATTGAGTTGCCTCATGATTGGGGGCATGATGGCAGGGAAAAAGAAAGGGGTGTTTCCCTGAGCACTTGGCTGTGGCTCTATGGTTTAACTCTGGCTTGTGTACCGGGGATCCCGGGAACAGGTTTCCGGCATCTCATTGGGGCCTCCTGCCTGGAACCCAGAGGGCCATTGCTCCTCAGTGTCGGGGGTACAGGACTGGATGGCCCAATGGTCTGGTTCAGTTGATCCAGTCAGTGGTGTTGGCATGTTAATGATAGGGACTTCATGTTCACCCTATTAATTTTCGTATGATCTTAATTATGTTAATGCGGGACATACGCCCACACGAATCTTGCTCTTGCTTCACTTAAGGTTTTTATAACGACTGTGGCATTGCTCACTGTTCTTAATCCGTGTTGTCCTGGCATAGCCAACCAAGTCATGTTCTGGGCTTGCAAGAGCAATTTTATCATGCCAAGTCATGCTGTTAGTTCTTGTGGTGTTTTTATTTGCAGTTCAGTGGGCATTGATACATACGCCCTGCTAGTACCTGACACCCACGTGCGGCCCAGTTCTGTTACCCGTTGCCTCAACCGCTTGGGTATTATGAGGTCTTTGTTCATTTCGTGGTTTTGTCCCCTGCCATGCCATCCCTTGATATTAATACTGTATGCTTTCTTTAGCTGTTTTCCCCGGTGCTCTTAAGATGTGTGTTCTTCATGAGGCAATTCCTGGATCTGCAGTAGCGTACCTGTTAGTCCTTTGAGGAGCTGTTTTCATCATTTATTTCTTCACCCAGCGAATAATCGTGAGTCCCAATGCTTTTAAGCCATATGCCATATGCCATATTTAAGCCATAAATGCTTTCTCTGGTGGCTTGAGCTTCTTTCATCACTTCGTGACAATTTCAGACTGGTAAGTGTGGTCGATCCTGCCTCGTATCTTTGGTTCTGTCCTTGGACATCCGGAGCTTCTATACATGTTAGTTATTTTAGGGGCTCAGCTTTTAACGAGGGAGACTTATAACTGCCTTTCATTGCAATGGGGCTTATGGATGCAATTTAGGTATTGGGCTGCAGGTGCATTCTTAGTTTAATATAGCTTACAGCAGGTCGTTAATCTAGTCCAGGTTTATTTGCATGATACATTACACTTAATTCATCTGCCGCATTGCATTTCCCGCAGAGCTCTGGTTTACCCTTGGGCTTTTCTTGCCGGTGTTGCCTAATCCTCTGGCCTGTATATGGTGCTGGTATTGTCCTTTATTGCCTACTCTGTTGGCAGCTGGTGGGCTGTCCGGGGTGGTTACGGTATGGCTGGCCCAGTGTGCATGGGTGGCAACCCCATTCCTTAAGCCAACCACTGGTCCTTACTTTATTTTGCCCTCGAAGCAGGTAACTCTGAAAGGGTTACTTCCATTCCCAGAGTTATGGGATTCTTTTGGCCCATGTAGTTCCTGGACCTGATAATGACTTGCCTTCATCCTCATTGTTATTTATTTTGATTTCGGTTCCCATGTTTTGCTTGAATTAGGGGTAGTAGGCAGTGTGATTGGCTGTCGTTGGGCAGTACTCAGGTGGACTTTGCTTCAAGCATCCTCTCTTGGCTACATGCCTCCTACATGTGGGGATGGGTTCCCAATTTTGGGTTACTTAATGCTTTCCATAGAGTGACCCATGTCCTAGTATAATTGGTTTTGCCCTCTGATCTTCTGGCATGGACTGCCATGGGGTGACAGCTATAGCTGGGCGGGCTCATATTCTTATTAATGTGGGAAGGGCCCAATTTCATTTTTGCCTTCCTGGGAGACTGCTTGGGGTATCAGCAGGTGGGTATCCCTAAGATATGGGCAGCAATCCTTTGCCTCTACGGCATCAATTGGGGGCTCAGTTGCCATAAGCACATTTCCTCTTCGAGGCCTCCTTTTAGGTGGCTCTAGGCAGTTCCATATCCCTTTTATTTCCTCTAAGGAAGTAGGGGCTTTCTGTCAGAGGCTTCAACTGTTTTGGCAGTGCGAGGATGGTATGCAACAGAATAAGGCTCGTCCGACCTATGTGCTTCCATGCACTATGTTTGGCCCAGATTGTTGATTGTGTCTGTGACAGTTTTTCACGAAGTGTATAGTTATAGCCAGGTGTGCTTTATGCACGCTCGGTTGTCAAGGTGCGGCACATGCTAATTCCTGTCTGCCGGCCGTGAAATACAAGCCACCTGTTTGGTTCCCTTTATAGCCCCTGCCTAGCCTACGGGGCTTCTCTTCCTACTGGAGCAGTAGGCAGCTGCCATGAGTGTCCATAGATACGGCATTGGTCGACTTCAATCCTGGCCCAGGCAGGGAGTGCAATGTATTGCCTACCCTGTAGTTGCAATCGCACATGAAAGCAACATCCTGTTCTTCGAATGCATTGGAATGGCTGTATTGCAGAAGCATAATATTACCTAAGTGCTGCCTGCATTTGCGATTATTCTGATCAACAATATTGAGTATGTGGCCTTCGCGGACTTGATAGTCAAGGCCGAGCTTTTGCTTCTCCACGCTTTTGAGAGGTGTGGTGTTGGTTTAAGACACTCCTGTCAGTCACTGGTACAGTACATGCCAGGTGCTTAGAGCATGCTACAGTCATCAGTTTCTTTTGGACGGTCGCTGCTCTGAATTTTCCCACCGGCTGGAATGCATGCTGTGGGTCGGTGGTGCCCAGCTGACTATCATTCTTACATTCGAAAGTTACCGTGAGTGGTGCTGCCGCTGTGCCTTTCTTCTTGTTGCAGGTCACTGGAGTGGATCGAGGCCAATTTGTGTGCTCGTGTTCGGACACAGCATGGTGTACTGGGCTGCCCAGAGAGCTGCACGGTCGCATGTTGGACCCCAGCTTGGGATCGGCCGGATCGCTGACGGGCAATGGCTGGGTCGGCGTGGAATGCAGTGGAGCGGCCTCCTACTGACTTTGCTCCGGTCAGCCCATGTGGCCATCCTCCCAGACGTGCTGGTGGTGCACCCGGTGGGAATGATCTTGGATTGCTCAAGGGCAAGTCCTTGATCGAGCAAGCGTTTACGGACCTTGCTGTTGTGCGGCAGTGCTGGCCTGGGGTCCAGATTCTCTGGTCCCACATGTTGCCTCGTTTCTGTGGCGGGATAGTGTCAACCCCAACGCCTTAAACAGAGCAGGAAGAAGGCTGAATTGTCAGCTTTGTAGGGGCCTCGGAGGGGTAGGTTTTGCGATTCCTCACCCAGTGATCTCCTTGGCCCAGGGGGAGCTGTATCGGGCAGATGGCGTTCATCTCTCCGATGGGGGTAACAATATTTTCTTAGAGGATCTGCGAAGGGCCCTGCTCGAATTTATTCAGCGCAGGTGGGGGAGAGGGGACTTGGCTTAGCCAGTCCCTCTCTGTGGCGGTAAGTGCAGGTTTTAGGCAGTGGGGTGAGGTTCGGTGATCATCCCACGGCACCTTTCAGGTGACTGGCGATACCTTAGCCTCACCTGAGCCCGGTTTCATGGCACGACCAGGGAGATAGGGTCCGCCTTTGAGGCCAATTCCTCTCACCCGCATGGCGTTTCATGGCCCCGTGCGGTGACATGGAGGAGGTCTTCCGACACCGCACAGTGTAAAATTGGGGAGTGGCGAGTTACAGCGCCACACCTCCAATTGGGATGCTTCGCCCATTGAAGGGTATACTGGCCGAGAGCCGGTTTAGCTACCACCCGCACTCGTCCCTTCCCAGATCCTCGAATCAATAAATGTGGCCCTTAATTTCACCATCATTCAGTGTCTCGGCTCTTATTTCCTCTTTTGCGCGCGCAAATATTTAAACATTTGCTTGTCTTGCAAAACGCTCTCAAACCAAGTTACTTGCAATCCAAGGTATTACTGTAGCAGGTAACAAAACTCGAGCCCTTTTGAATAGAATGGCCACTTATGCATCGCCCAAAAAAGAGGACAACAAAGGACACAGATTTGCGTAATGTTTGCATATGCTAATTTATATGTATGGGTTCAAATTTAGAAATAATTACTATAATTTAAATAAGAGATGCAATACATCTCACTACAGCAGGGAAGATTATGACCACAGGTCATCTGTGCTCCTGCTCAGTCTGTTGTTCTCGCTGGACAGCTTCAAAGCCCCTCCTCCTCCAACTCTCCCTTCTTATGATTATCTTAAAACCAGACTCTATTTGAGAGACTGGACAGCCGTTCAAATAGAGGAGTGTCCTCTCTAAAGTAGAGCACATGGCCACACCACTTTTGTAGAACTGCAGACGGAGGCATGGCCAGTCCCAGATGTTAGCATGATCAGCGGGAAACATCCTATGGTCCAGGTGAGAAGCAGCAGGCAGCAGGATGTGGTCCCCCATCCAGCTTATTTCTGACTCCGGCACCTATTGAGGAATCCTTTGCCATGCCCAGATTAAATGAAAAGGAGGAATAGAGATCATCATACTGAGGCCACCTAACCCTATATATCCCCAAACGGCCTAACCCTGCTATTCTTTTCTTTGTCGATTTTAAATAACACAGGAGACAGAATAACACCTGGGGCACCACCTTGCATTATAAATGCCTTCAAGCATCATTTTTCTGGAACCTACCCACCAGGTAGGAATAGAACCACAAGAACACATTGCCAGCAATTCCCATCTGAGGCAAATGATCCAGAAGGATGCTGCGGTCAATGGTACTGTAAATAACTGAGCAATCCAAGGGAATCAGCCGAGACGTACTTCCTCTGCCTTTCTCCTGGCACAGATTCTGTCCCAAAACCAGGAGAGAAACCAGACTGAAATGGTAATCTATGTTATATAACAGTGTTCTCCAACCTTGGGTCCCTAGATGTTTTTGGCTTACAACTCCCAGCATGCCCCAGCCCCCTCCCAGCTGGCTGGGGCATGCTGGGAGTTGTAGGCCAAAAACATCTGGGGACCCAAGGTTGGAGAACACTGTTATACAGTCATGCCTTGGATTGAGAGCATGGATTCGTTCCGGAAACATGCTTGTAATCCAAAACGCTCTTATATCAAAACAAAATCCCCCCAAAAAAATTTGTACAGAGATTTTTAATTTAAGCCATACTACAGTGCTTGTATTGCAAGACGTCGCTTGTATATCAAGTTAAAAAAAATTAAATATTTAAAAATTTGCTTGTCTTGCAAAACGCTCTCAAACCAAGTTACTTGCAATCCAAGGTATTACTGTATATAGGAATGCCTTAGTGTTGGCCCACTACCATCCATTTGACCACCTTGTCCAAGAAAGGAAGATGTGCAACTGGACATTGTTTGGGAAAAATCATCTTGGTGTGAGTTTCTTCAGGGGCGGCTTCAGCCACCTCCTTCCAAGTCACCACGACATCCCCGAACCCTTTTAGTGAGGTATTCATCCTGACTAAAGGGTGAATACCCAGACTTTCACTTCCTCATGGCTACATTTTAATAACCTGGATGCACAAGTGATGAATATACACGCGGCAAACCACACCCCTTCAAGCACCGTGTCAACATCTTCAGGCTGCAGTAACTGGTATTTTGCCAACCATGTTAAAAACCTCTGGCAATTGTACTGCACTCAAAGGGGCATTCAAGTTGGAGCGGATATGAGTGAATGAATAATTAGCAAAGGAGTCAGAGCAAGCAAAATCAGGAAGGCCTCCATACAAGGAAATATTGTAATAATGGGTGACTTCAATTACCCCCACATTGTCTGGATAAGTGCATGTTCCAGTCATGACAAAGAGGTTACGTTTCTCAAGGCCCTGAATGACTGTGCACCAGAACAGTTGGTCATAGAACCCACCAGAGGGGAGGCGACCCTGGATTTAATTCTAAATGGTGTTGCCCAGGTCCCAGTATGAGTTGTAAATATTGTTGAACCGATTGGAAACAGTGACCACAGTGCTATCAGATTTAATGGGCAGGTTCGCACGACACCTTAAGCCCCCAGAGAGACTCGGTAGCCTCTGTGGGCTTAAAGTTGCCCCAAGCCCCAGCTGCGTCCGACTATTTATTTATTTATTATATTTTTGAATCGCCCATCTGGCCAGTCATCTGGCCACTCTGAGCAATGTACAGTCCAAATAAATACAAGAAAAAACAGAGCATCAGTTAGCCCGGGGGGGGGGGGTCAGTCCAACCAGAGCAGGCCCTGATGTTCCCTCTGCCTGCTCCTGCCACATTCACTCCTCCTTCTTGCCCACAGGGCCCTTGATGTCAGTTAGCCCTGGGGGGGGGGGGCGGCTAATGATTGGAGGCACCTCCTCTTCCTCCCTCAGTCCTCCCACGAGTATCCCAGGGGACACCGTGTGTTAGCACTGAGAGGAGGAAGCCCTGCTCAGTTTTCCCTCCTGCCAGGACTAGCGAGCAACCATCTTGCTAGTCCTAGAGGGAGGGGGAGCGATTCTCTCTGCCAGCACTGCGGGCATGCACAGCACTGTCAGAGAGAATCAGTGCCCCCTCCCGGAGCTAGCGACCTGACCTGTGCAAGCCTGCACCGTGTTCCCAACAACCCTTGGTTCTTTGGCACGTATCTTTTCTACCCTCCTCCGCCCCCTCCCCGCCCTTGATGACCAGGTGGGCTGGTCCCGCCCCGTGGGGTGGTGGCGCCTTTTGGGTGCTGGCATCTCCATGGGTACTTTGGGGTACTTTGCAGCTCTTTGAGACTGCACCCCCCCTCCGGAATCTCATGCTCTTCCTTGAGGGAAGTGTAAATGTGTCCCATTGAATGTATGCAGATGTAGCAGGTGTGTAACCGGTCTGCCCAGAATTGTGTCTCCTGTGCCCCGTGTGGGGATTATGCAGACAAAGGGGTGATAGCAGAAAAGGGGGAAACATGTCAGGGTTCAGTATGTCAGGGTTCAGCAGTGTACTCAGGCTTTCTCTCCACAGTTATATTGGGGGGGGGGATTAAAAAGGAAAACAAGAAGAGGGAATAAGCTTGCTACAGGAAACTCTAGGACTTGAAGTTTGAGAGACAGAGAGAAGTGTGTGACACTGTGTGACATGAACTACATATCCCAGAAGAGTCGCAGAAGGGAGATACAATCACTAAGTCAATCAGGGACATTGAGATTCTAGGGACAGTGAGAGCCAAATGCTACTAATTCAATCTACTGGCCCCAGAACATATGGGAACAGATGAGTTAGTCCTCTGGTATCCAGCGTACAAAGAAGAACTTACACTTCTTCACCCTAGTCCTGATTTGGTGCTAGGATGGTCACTTATGCATCACCAAAAAAGAGGACAAATGAGGCCATGGTTTGCATCACATTTGCAGATGCTAATTTGTATGTTTAGGTGCAAATTTAGAAATAATTACTGCAATTTAAATAGAAGTGTAATACATCTCTCACGAAAGTGACCAGGTGGCCTGTTTACCTGCGCCATCTCTTGTCCAACCGGAACAGGCCCTGCTACCTACCTACCAGTTTATCTTTAAACTGAACTTGGAATGGACAGCTGTTCAAAGAGAGGATGCTTTCAAATAGGGGCCTGTCCTCTATAAAGTAGGGCACCTGGGCACCCTCTGTGGTACTGCCATATCTAGTTATACATAGGAGCCAGAAATATAAAGAGGTTAAACAAAGGGGGGGAAAGCCAAAACAAACGGCAACAAAGGGAGATAAAAGAAAGTGAAGGACATCAGTCACTCCTCCAGTTTTTCAAAACAGACAAAGGATTGGGGATGGAAGGCTTGTTATACATATTTGTTCCAGGCTCAAATCAATTATGCTTAGACTCCAGGTTTCCAGTCAATGAAATATCCCATGAAGAATGGTGCAAGGCTTTGTTCCACCACTGGTGACAGCCAGGGGAGACTGTGACTCCTATGTCACTGGGGCTCCTTATCCATTGCAGCTTTTATTCTGAGCTTTACAGGAGCTATCCATTGCGGTGCTCCATGGTGGTGAGCCTATTTTGAGGATGGAGTACAGCACCAAGGATAGCTCCTATAAAGCTCAGAATAAAAGCTGCAGCGGATGAGGAACATAGGAGTCACCAGCATCCCTGACACCTGTAAAGGCATGAAACCCTTTGGAGTTACCTTTTTAGTAATGACCCACCACCCATAGTGGTCCCTGGGGAAATACACTACCATCACTTTGAAATGCTATCAGAATAGATCAACTCCAGTCATTCATTCCTACTGATTTAAAACTAGTTGCTCACCAGAAATTGCTACAGGGTTTTCATTCTTGTACTTCCTACATCTTTATTGGCTTATTAATTAATATGTTAATTAGCCCTTGCCAGTCATGCAGATCTGCAGGGGAACTCAAATGCAAGGTTGCAAAAAAATTTTCAACTGAGCAACATCCCAGTCCTCTAATAACCTGTGTGTGTGTCACCAACAGGAACCGACTGAAGGAAGCAGTTTGTCCATTTCTGACCACCATCCCTATTCCAGCAGAACCACTAGTCGAATAGATCAGATAACCCACTTCTGTTATTTCCCTGATTAGAAAACAAAGCACCTACAAATTGAGTAGCTTGAACTCCTTAAAACCACGTGCCCCATGTAGCCTTAGGAAACATGTGGCTAGAGGATGAATATACTTGATAGTTACATCCCCCAGGTTAAAGTACAATTTAATGCAGCAACATTCATTATACCCTGTTAGCATCCATTATATTCCTATCTGCAGTGGTCCAATTCCAGAGAAAGAGGGATCCAGACGGTAGTCTAATGCCACATCCAGATCTCACCTTTGTACTCCAGTTAAGCTTAAGTGAATCCCATCACCATTTCTGTATTTACATTGGACTCCCCATTTAATCCATGTATGCAGTGAAAGGGGGAGGGGAATCTGCACTCCCCCATCCCCTCCATCCTGCAAGAATTAATTGGTAACTTAAACTGCATTAAGTGATTAGAACAGAGACGACTTCGTGCACCATGCAAGCCGTATCCAGTCAACCAGTCAGTTCCACTCGGCACCTGCTAGCTTAGCTGTGGCAACTTGCACCAATGTCTCATCCAAGTTTTGGAGAGACCTTGGATAAAACACCTTTAATGGACACCCCCCCCCCCAGTAAATCTACCTTCTCACTGCCAATATTGCCAGCTGCTCCTCCTCATCAACACTGCTACCTCCTGCTTGCTTGACAGGCAGTGAGCCAATGAGCAAGCAGGCAGTGGCATCTATAGCTCCTTGTTCTCACCACCGCTGTTGTCTGGACCAGAGCAAGTAGGTTTCAATGGTGAAGAAGAGAAGCAGGTCCAGGGGGCCCTGGGTGTGGACCCTCAGCAGGTGTCGAATCATGCTGGCCCTTGACAACAGCCTTGCACACTGCTGTTGGAAAGGGAAGTGCTACTTCTCAAGGACATTCAGGACATGGTACTACCCAGGTGAACACCTATGTGCAAGGCATAACATCCAAGGCAGTTGACATCACCTCAGCCCTCCTTGGAGAAATCTTCCAGAGGTCTCTGCAGAAACTCTCAGGCCTCGCTTTATTTAGTGCTGGGAAGGCTGAGGCACTCTCAAGCATGCTGCATGTAGTTTGTGCTGCATTGCTTCCAAACAACAGGAACGTATTGCCCCTTAGACCAAAGAAGTTGGCATACATGCCCTAAATTACACTGAGCTTCTTGGGTTAACCTGGAGCATGAGCGTAACAATGCAATTCTTGCTGGTTGGCATGATATATTTATGGAATTTGCTAACACAAGATGTGATGATGGATTTAGATGTCTTTAAAAGGGGTTTAGACCAGCCTTCCCCAACCTGCATCCCTCCAGATATTTTGGACTACAACTCCCATCAGCTCTGATAATTAGCCATGCTGGTTGAGGTGATGGGATTTATAATTTATTTCTGGAAGGACCCATGCTGAAGAAGGCTGGTTTAGACAAATAAACAAATAAAGTCACTGTGGCGTAGTGGTGAGAGTGTTGGACTGGGACTCAGGAGATCCGGGTTCTAGTCCCCGCTCGGCCATGAAACTGACTGGGTGACTTTGCGCCAGTCACTGCTCTCAGCCTAACCTACCTCACAGGGTTGTTGTGAGGATAAAATGGAGAGGAGGAGGAGGATTATGTAAGCTGCCTTGGGTTCTTTGCAGGAAAAAAGGCGGGGTATAAATATAATAAATAAATAAATAAATAAAGCTGGTTTCGACAAATAGACAAAGCCTTCCCCAGCTTGGTGCCCTCCAGATGTTTTAGACTACATCTCCCATCATCCCCAGCCAGCATGGCCAGTGGTCAAGGGGGTGATGGGAGTTGTAGTTCAAAACATCTCAAGTGACCCAGGTTGAGGAAAGCAATAATAGAGGATAGAAGCTAAATTTGTCAATGGTAATTAGTCTCCAGATGGAATATGCCACTGAATACTGTTACTGGAGAGGGATATGCTCTTCATGCTCAGCTTGTGGGCCTGAGATAGGCTGCTGGACTAGATCTAGCAGGGATCTCCTTGTGTACTGATCTTCATGTAAGCAAGGCTTGATGTCAGCCTAGATTCACTGGAACTCAGCTCAAGGGCTGTATCTGTGACTCTCAGTCCCCTTCTCCCTCTGTCTTGCTGAGAGAAGGTCAAGACCAGCTCCTGGTCAGGATACTATAAATGGGGGACTTCAAATTCATCCTACTCAACTTTCCATGACTGCTTACGTCTTAGCACAGCAGTGGCCCAGCAGGCTCACCCAACAAGGTTTTCTAAGTACTGGATCATGGATGAGGGTGGGAAAATGAGAGGAGACCATGCTGAAGTGCTCCCCATTGCTACCAAGATCGTGGCACTCTCAGCTTGAATTTGCCAATCATTTGCTTCTGACTCCATAGGTCAGAAGATGTATATAAATAGGTGTCAAGGTTCCACCTTTACCAGGACACCTTAATCAGATCAGATCCTTAAAGATATTTTGCCTCTTTAAGAGCCCTCCTGCCATCAGGACGCCACGTCTCTGCCTTTTGCCTTTCCTTCCCAGTAACATGGGATTAGACCTTAGGCGTGTTGTTCTTCTTGCATCTTTTCCTCATGTTTGTGTTGCTCTTGTTGGGCTTTAAGTTGCTCCTGTTGTAGTCAGATCTACTCCTAGTCTAACCTGGTCTCTTCTTCCTTCTGCTTTGTCAACATCCGCAGTTCCTTTTCTGGGAGCTCCCATTCTTTCGTTTGGGGTCCTGCTGTACTGGGGTTCGAAGGTGCAGCTCCCTCTATTGCCTCATGGGAGATCAGCATTACTTTCAGTTCTTCTGCTGTTTTTTCCTCCCATGGCAAATTGTCCTTTTTGCACTGCTCAATCAGTTTTGTTCATAGAGAGGTATTGGCTCATTTTACTAACTTCACTGTTTCCCTACTTCACAGGCCCGAAATTAAAATATATAGTGCTTTTGTCAGCTCTATTGGTAAAAACCCAAATACTTTTTGGAGTGCTGTTATCAGAATCCCTGCGCTGCCACCATATGTCAAGGTTCCACCTTTACCAGGACACCTTGATCAGCTCCTTAAAGATATTTTGCCTCTTTAAGAGCCCTCCTGCCATCAGGATACCACGCATCTCTGCCTTTTGCCTTTCCTTCCCAGTAACATGGGATTAGACCTTAGGCATGTTGTGAAAGACACTCCAGACAATCTGAGGGGTTAACAATAACTGTTTACTTTACTAAATTTGGTATGGTAAATTCACATTAACAGGGTAATTACACAAATAGAGCTGTTAGATTTCAAAAAGCATGTACAGTAATACCTTGGATTGCAAGTAACTTGGTTTGAGAGCGTTTTGCAAGACAAGCAAAATTTTAAATATTTATTTTTAAAAATTTGACTTGATATACAAGCGACGTCTTGCAATACAAGTACTGTAGTACGGATTAAATTAAAAATCTCTGTACAAATTCTTTTGGGGGAATTTCATTTTGATATAAGAGTGTTTTGGATTACAAGCACGTTTCCGGAACGAATTATGCTCTCAATCCAAGGCATGACTGCATAATGGAAATAAAAGAAATAACGCAGTTTTCTCTAACCTAGCTATGCTTTCACCTGTATGCCTTAGTAGAGACTCCTTTCTAGGGATGGGCGAATTGCTCGAGGGGGGTGGAAGCGGGGCGAACTCGCCCTGCATGACCACGCCGAGCCCCATGGAACTTACCTTTCCCCGGCTCAGCTCAACTCTCCCGAGAGGAGCCAGAAAAAAGTACTTCCGGGTCCCCAGCGCTTCTTGTCCAGGTCCCCAGTGCTGTGTTTTTTCCATAAAATTCAAGGTAAACTACCTTAAAACGGCTGCGAATAGCTGTTTTAAGGTAGTTTACCTTGGTTTTTAAGGAAAAAACGCAGTGCCGGGGACCCGGAAGTGATGTGCCGGGGACCCAGAAGTCCACCGAGCGCCTCACCGAGCGCCTCTCAGCTGGAACTCGGCGAGGCGCTCGGCAGATCACGCAGTGGGGGCGCTCACCGAGTGCCCAGCGAGTCCACCCCTACTTTCCATCCTAGCTCTGGCTGTTCTGCAGTTTTCAGTGATATTCAGTCTCACTCTGTCTCTGCAGCTTCTCTGTTCTCTCTCTCCAATTTCTCTCTCCTCTCCATGCAGTTTTTCCACACTTATTTAGATATCCTCCCACAGAACTAGAAGGCTATAATCATGTGACCTAAAACTGGGGAAATGAAACTTAACTTCATTAGGGAGAAAATGAAACTCAAGAATGCCCCCCTCCCATCAGGAGATATTTGGGCCTTCAGGCCTCAACCTAACTCAAGCCTGTGTAGGCCTCAATCCTTCACAATAGGTTTATCAGCTCCAATCCCTGAGCGGGCTCCTGTACCTTTAAGAGTTGCAGAAAAGCAAACTTTCAGCAGGTCCTGTTCCTACAGCACTGAGATGTACCCCAAAATCCACACCTAGAATATTTCTATAAAGGCATGAAGACCTCTCAGCTAATCCCATTTGCCACCTTTTAATGGACAGAGATCCTGAGCCTTTAACTACGATGGGTAAAGTCCTACTTAGAGTAGACCCATTGAAATGCATTGGATTCAAGTTACTCATACAAATTTAAGTCCAATGCATTTCAATGGGTCTACTCTAAGTAGAACTTATTTTGGATTTTACTCTATGTATTTAGAACTGGGGTGGGGAACATGTAGCCCTTCAGATGCTGTTGGACCCCAACTCTGATGAGCCCCAGTCAGCATAGCCAATGGTCTGGGTTGATAGGGGTTGTAGTCAAACATCTTGAGGGCCACAAATTCCCTGTTTTAGAGAGAAAGTCAAGCAGGTGCATGAAGATCCACTGATTTCTGCCTGTCAGGCAGCTATAAAAGGCAAAGAGCTTCCAACAAAGGAGAAAAAAAAGGAAGTCAACTTGTGTAAGTGCCTGCTCAATACAACAGAATGCTGGGCAGAATTTCTGTCACACCCCTTTGAGCAATAGCTTGATTCACCTTCTACTGTTTTCTGGTTCTCACATTATCTGTCATCTTTCCTTGCCACTCCTGTTCCCCTCCTGCCTCAACAGGTCTTCTGGTAGAAATGCCTCCCCTGCCAAGCTCATTACTGGGTTATCTGTGCTACTTATCCTACAGGTGAGAGCTGTATCTATTTCTATTGGCATTCAGACTTGAACAAGTTGTCTGATACCTTCACTGAAGTTCTCTTAGTAGAGATGATTCCTCTTTGATCTAAACCAGGGGTGGGCAACTTATGGCCCTCCAGATGTTTTGACTTACAACTCCCATCATCCCTTGCCATTGGCTATGCTGGCTAGGGCTGATGAGAGTTGTAGGCCAAAACGTCTGGAGGGCCACAAGTTACCCACCCCAGATCTGAACCATGCCTGTCAACTCTGGTTAAACCTGGCCTAGACCTTACTGCAGGAGATCATGTTTCACTTGCAGGGGATTCTTACAGACCCATGTGTATCAGTAGAACTTTCAGCCAAACCATGGATTATTTCCTTTTCCTGATATGATTTTGTGCAGCAAACACATAAAATGTAAATGTCATATACACATCTTTTAACATCTGTGTACTCACACCTGGGAACCCTGAGCCACTCGCTGTTTCCAAATTTGTGTACAAAGATGTCTAAAAACACAGATATGCTATTCATGCTTAACAAGCTTGTTGAGGGAAACACCAGTGAAACAACAGTATACTCACAGCTATTGTGTTTGCTGTGTGAAGTATAGAACTGCCTTTACAAAGCACAGAATATACTGAAAAGTACTATTAACTCATAAGAAGAGGGTTGGGAGGAGAACAGAACCAGAATCGGGACATCCTGCACCAGTAAATCTATGGTAACTCCTGAAAGGAGTGCTAGGAGTTAGTGGAGCCCCAAGATGTAGCTCTCACTTATGAGCACTGTTATGCAGTGCTCTGATGTGCATTGGAGTTGAGGGTCCCACAGAGATCAGGTTCAGTTTCCACTGATCTTTGTGGGCTGGGTTGCTACATCAAAAACCCACCATAAATGCTGGAACATGTCACTACTTGATTTGCTATCATAAGATGTGAGGCTTTTTTAGATTAACTTTGATTCCATGTGGGATCCAGGAAGTCAAGGAAGCAGCAATTAGTGGCATAAGCAATATAGTTCAGCATAAGATTATGCTGAAATTTATTCATATTTCATATACATCACAAACCTGGAACGTGGAAGTAATTAAGTTTGAATAACCCTGCACAAAGCTGCTTTAAGTCCCATTGAAGTCAATGGGTTTTAAGCAACCAAATTATGCATGGGGTTGCAGTTGGAGCCCCTTCCTTTCCAAGGAGATGCTACAGCAGCCTTCCCCAACCTGGTGCCCCCTGGATGTGTTGGACTGCAACACCCGTCATTCCTAGCCAGCATGAGATGGCTGAGAAGGCTGGCTGGGAGTGATGGGACTTGCATCCCAACACATCTGCAGGGTACCATATTGGGAAAGGCTGGGCTGAAGCATTGGGTCAGGGTTTTTTTTTTTTAGTTTAGAATGGTAAGTACTAGCATGCATGGCATGGAGAAAGTGGACAGACAGAGACAAGTCAGGGCAGACAAATTTAAGTACCGTACTTCTCCATGTGATGCATAATTAACTTACTGAATTTGCTGCCACCAGAATATAAGGATAGCCACTAGTTTAAATGGCTTTAAAAGGGGGGGTGGGTAAATTCAGGGAGGGCAGATCTACTCATGGCAATGGAACCTCCATGTTCAGAGGCAGTAAAAGCACAATCCTATGCAAATTTGGACAGAAAAAAGGCCTACAAGTCCCAGCATGCCCCAGCCAGCATAGGTGGCTGAGGTATGCTGGGAGTTGCAAGCCTTTTTTCTGTCTAAACTGGCATAGGATTGGACCCTAAGCCACCAAATCCCATTTGCTGGAGAGCAGCAACAGCAGTGGGCTGTTGCCTTCATGTCTAGCATGTGTTTCCCAGAGATATCTGGTTGGCCGCTGTGGGCAAGTTGGATCCTGTACTAGGCGGGCCCTTGGCTTGATCCAGGAGGGATCTTCTTACATTCTTATAGATAACCTGGGAAATATCACGCCTGATTTATACACCCCAAACTAGGAAATGAGTTCTGTGCATGCTGCTGATGTAGGTCCGCATGGCTATGCTCCCGTGATCCCCACTGAACACGATGAATGCATTTGGTGCAGGTGGGCATGATGCAAGACCAGTTGTCATGTGCTACAAGGCGCAACTAACTGCACAGTCCTAAACAAGTATACTCAGAAATCAGTCCCACTTAGTTCAGCTAGGCTTACTCCTAAGTAAGTGTGCATAGGACTATCGCCTGAACCTGGATTTGATCCATAGTGTAGCATAGCATTCAGGAGTTAGTTCCCAAGGTACACTACAAATAAAAATTTCCTCATTGTCCTTTCTGCTTTTCCCCCACTTTTTATTCACATTTTACAGTTTCTCACAGAATATTTCTACATAATGAATTGGAATAAAATTCTAATGATAACAAGCGTGTTGTGAGATAGAATTCTGTTAAGAAATGAACATCCAGGGAAGCTATTAGAGCCCAAGAAAATGCCGGGAACAAACCCCTCTGGAAAAGTTAAGATTTTTACATGACATTTCACTCACCAAATTGCTTAAACATGCAGGGATGCTCTATAGGTAGAATAAGGCGAATAAGGATGTAACTATTGTGACTTCTCTCAGGCTTCTTTCATGGAATAAAAAGGTTTTACTTGTTTCTATAAAACCACAAATGTCTCCATAAGTTGTAAGCACAAGGCTTTAAAAAAAAACCCAAACAACATGGCAGGAGGAGAAAAAAGCAGTCACTATTATGGATGGCAAGTTCACATCATGGTTGAAACGGTACTTTCTGATTGCAAGCCAAATAGATGACGAACACGCTCCAGAACCAGATGGATATTAGATGGAACCAAGGCATAGAAGACGTAAGCCGACACCATAAAGCTAACAAGGAGTAAACTGTGGAAGAGCCACCATTCAAAGGGATCCATGAGATAAGTCAACGTGACCAGTTGGAATTGCCAGTAGAGCCAATAGAGATTGTTGATCATGCGTTTAATAACCATCATCGTCTTGACAGTATCCAGATGCTAAACCTATTGGAAAAAGGAAACAAAAACATTTAGTGGGAGCTCAGAAGTAGCTATATAAGAACAAGTAGTCATCATCAATTAGTTTTGCTAAAGGGTTTCTTTGAGGATGGGCTGGAGGGGGCCAATTGATACCGCTTGGGCACCCAGATTTGGCCCATAACTATCCATTTGCTGATCCCTGCAATACGGCAACCAGGCCAGGATGCCATTTATTTGTATTTATTTAAAAAACCTATTGGCGGTATCCAATGCGATACTACTGCAAACATAATGTGCTCATGTAGGGGTCTCCAACGCAGCCACTGTTCCGGCAAGGCCAGGCTGAGTTGCCCTCCTAGCTATTTCCCCCTCTGCAAGTGAATGGAGCAATGTCTCCATTCACTCGCACAGAGGGGGAAAAGTACCCCTGCTGAAAAAGAGCTGGCGGGGGCAAAGTCCACCCCTCACCAAGGACCCTTGGGGATACAGGGTCGGTAATGGCCCTTGCGCATGGTTAATGTGGGGGTGAGTTTACCTGCTCAACTTGCAGTTTACCCCTAGGCCTTGCTCTCCAAGTAATACACTTCTGGCTCTGAACACCATGCCTTATTGCTATCTATATGAGAGGAGACTAACTCCTGAGGAGCCACACAACAGACTACCTGGCTCCACAGTCTATACAAAAGAGAAACTGACAGCTGCAGGCGTCTTAAAGATATATGCACATATACATATCATAGAGTCTTTGGCGGGTGTGTGTGTGTGTGTGACCTTTGCCTCCCCCTACAGCTGGTTTTCGGCAGGTGGGCTTTCCCTCTCTCTATTAAAACCAATGGAGAAATTATCCACTGGCTTTAATATGAAGGGAAAGCCACCCTGCCGAAAAAAATGGCTGGGTGTGTGTGTGTGAAGTGCACCCCGCAGCAAAGACTCTTGGGGCCACAGTCCGGTTAATAGGGAGGGAAGAGAGAGAAAGAGGGAGGGAGAGTTCCCATCACATAACAACCCACCCTGCGAATAAGCTACGCAGTGTGGGTTGTTCAACCCACAGTGGCCCCGATAGACGATCGGGCTCACCATGGGTTGTGTACCCTCCCCCCTTGGTCCTTCCATGAGTATCCCAGGGGACTCTGCTGCAGAACCTATCTTGTCTCCCTCTCCTGTTGCTGACCGTGAGGCCTTTTTCGCTCACTGCAGCTTCCCCCCCTTTCCCCCTTTTATTTCCCCCCCTGCAGAGGTTGCTTTTCACACTCTCCAAGTTGACAGCCAGTGACAGCCCCTCCGAAGTGCCCAAGCAGCACATTGGAGGGGCTGTCACTAGTTTGCCACCTATCTTAAAAAAAAAATAAAAAAATCAGCTCCAATGTGTACAAATATTTTTGTAATTGTTTATTTAAAAAACTTTTCGTCGGACTTGTGCAAGTGCAGAAGACTCAAGGAGGTAGAAGTTCCAAGGTTATTTCCAAGAGAAGTGCCAAGAGAGGGACATCTCATGGGTTTTAGGTTCTTAGACCTGGTTTATATTCAAGACTTGGGTGCTCCACACATAGGCACGGAGGTCTAATGTGCATGATCCTTTCTCCTCTTAACAGTGAGGCAAAGTGTAACAAATCAGCTGTGCGTGCCAGAGCCTGTGTGTCAATTTCCTAGCTCACACAAGTCTTATGCATATGGTTGGGAGGGTCCTGTGTGCTTGTTCCCTCCACTCTGGAACAATGATCCTTGTCCAGCTGAATTTGTGAAGTGGCCCTTGCACACAGAGGTTGATAAGATGCTAAAGCAAGAATAGTGAGATACCTTATGAGTTGCATGCAAGAACATGTAAGGAACAAAGAGTTCAAGACTCTACCTGCAACAGGACAACTGAGATCTAGCAGGCAGCCTAGCACAATGTGAGTAACATACCTAGTATTTGCTCAATGGAATGATGTGACAAGGCTACTTCCAGGTGAGCAGTTTAGCAATCCAGTACGCAGCCTATGGTAAGTTTGCTTTAAACTGCTTTGCTAGATGGAGACCAAGGACCCATCGTTTCCTGCTTAAAAGTCCATTTGAACACCTGCGTGCATTCCCTAGTAAGATATAAAAAATGGCTGAGTCCCACTATCAACGGCACATTAACAACTTGCAGAATGACACATTAAAGATTCATTGGGCACTTCCTGGTAGGAGCTGCCATATGATTGTGAGTTATTTATATATTCCACATCTTTAACTGGTGATACTAAAAACAGGTTCGGGCGGGGGTGGGGCTACACTTTGGTCAGAGCTACGGTACCTTAAATTAAGTCTGCCTCTTTATGGGATGCTATTTCATAGGCACAGGTGCCCTATTAACACCTTGAAAAAGTGTGCAAGTGCAATACATGGGGGGGATAGAGTGGGGTCACACCGGATATTCCTGACCCACACAAGTTGATCCGAAGTTTAGAGCAGAGTATGTTCTGTGGATGATTTGCAATTCTGTGAGGTTCAAGAGATTGACTCTATTTTTCATAAACATCTTGCTTCTTTAGGATTCTTTCCAGGAAGCTTAAGGTTTTGTTATGAAATTGGAAGATGGACTGAATCAGACTCAGGGTCCCTTCAAATTCATTGATTCTATGAATGTAAGGTTAGGAACTGGACAAGAGTCTTCTAAGAGTTGTAGTAGCACTTTTTTTCTGTCTAAACATGCAAAGCATTGTACCCTAAAGTAGTCAAACCTGTTGGACAGGAGATGACCCGAATACCCCTAGATAGGCCTGGCAACATCTCCTTTTTGTTAGATAAACTAGAGACAATATATTGCCATAGGAACTAAACAGTCGGTTGATTTCTCTCAATAGCCAGCAAATGTCTGAAATTTCTTCCCCACTACCAGCTGAAGACGTTGCAATCCAGCCTCTATGTGTGGAGAAAAAATGGCAGTTTGAGTCTGCCAGAGTGAGAGCGCTGAGCTTGAGACTCTGAGAACCTCACAGTGTGCTGGTTGTGTCCCTCGAGATCTGATGTGGGAGCAGTGGATTTGGCTATCTGTTGGAATGTTTACCCTCCACCTGTGTATTTGTAAATAAACAGAAATACAGAAAATGCCATAAGCTTACTGTGATCTCCTGTCGAAGGAAACCAAAGGCATGTAAATGCTGGACCCCTGGAGCTTCTCACCATTTAGAAAAGTGGGGCGAGCAGGACAGTTTGCACTGTGTTCGTGTGTTCTTATTCTTTCCCTTTTTGAAATCAGTTTTGTCCCATATTGGGGGACAAGAGTAACTGCTCTACTTTTTTTTCTTTAACCCACAAAGATTCAGCAAAACCAAGTTTAAGAACGTTTGAATACAAGAATATTTACAGGTCTATCCAAGACAAGTTGATTACCAAATTCAGAATAATCAAGAAAAGAAAAGCAAAAAGCAGCAAGAAGCTGGTTGTTACTGGGAATCTAAAGGAATTTTAGGCACAATCCTATGCATGTTTAGGCAGGAAAAAAAGTCCTACATCAAAATGTCCTACAACTCCCAGCATGGCTGGCTGGGGGATGCTGAGAATTGCAGGACTTATTTGTAGGTCTAAATATGCATAGGATTGCACCCTTAAGCACACGATGGGAGTTGTAGGACTTTTTCTGTCTAGCAGTAGTAGTAACAGCCTATACCAAGAGCCTTAGAATGGATAGATTAAGCCTAATCTTCTAAGAAGAGTATCCTCAAGGAAACTAGACTCCCGTTCCTGCAGCTGGTTGGTAGTTGCTTATGCTAAAAGAGCCTAGAATTGGGCTGATGGAAGAAAATTCTAAATAATGTTTTTAAAAGCCAGTCTGGAGAAAAGAATGAAGAATACTAAATGATGAATCAAGTGGTGAACTGGGGTCAGGAAGGTAATACACTCTACACATCCTAATCTGATCTCATTTTTTGATCGGGTAATCTCCCTTGTGGACTGTGGGAATGCGGTGGACAGAATATATCTGGACTTCAGCAAAGCTTTCGACAAAGTGCCTCATGATATCCTGATTAGCAAGCTAGCTAAAAGTGGGCTAGATGGAACAACTATCAGGTGGATCCACAATTGGCTACAGAATCGGACTCAAAGAGTGCTTATCAATGGTTCCTTCTCAAACTGGGGAGAGATAACGAGCGGGGTACCACAGGGCTCGGTCCTGGGCCCAGTGCTCTTCAACATTTTTATTAATGACTTGGATCAGGAGGTACAGGGAATGCTTATCAAATTTGCAGATGACACAAAGTTGGGTGGAACAGCTAATACTCTGGAAGACAGAAACAAAATTCAAAGAGATCTTGATAGGCTGGAGCGCTGGGCCGAAAACAACAGAATGAAATTTAATAGTGCTGCACCTAGGGAGAGGAAACTAAATGCAGAGTTACAGAATGGGGGACACTTGGCTCAACAATACTACGAGTGAGAAGGATCTTGGAATTGTGGTAGATCACAAACTGAATATGAGCCAGCAATGCAATGTGGCTGCAAAGAAGGCAAATGCAATTTTGGGCTGCATTAATAGAAGTATAGCTTCCAAATCGTGGGAAGTGATAATTCCCCTTTACTCAGCACTGGTTAGGCCTCATCTTGAGTACTGCGTCCAGTTCTGGGCACCACACTTTAAGAAGGACGCAGACAAACTGGAGAGGGTTCAGAGGAGGGCAACAAGGATGATAAAGGGACTGGAAACAAGGCCCTATGAGGAGAGACTGAAAGAACTGCGCATGTTTAGCCTTCAGAAGAGGAGACTGAGGCGAGATATGATTGCACTCTTCCAGTACTTAAAGGGATGTCACACAGAGGAGGGCCAGGATCTCTTCTCGATCATCCCAGTTTGCAGGACACGGAATAATGGGCTCAAGTTACAGGAACCTAGATTCCACCTACACATCAGGAAAAATTTCCTGACTGTCACAGCAATAAGACAATGGAATCAACTACCTAGGGAGGTGGTGGGCTCTCCCACTCTGGAGGCATTCAAGGTGCAGCTGGACAGCCATCTGTCAGGGATACTTTGACCTGGATTCCTGCATTGAGCAGGGGGTTGGACTCGATGGGCTTGTAGGCCCCTTCCAACTCTACTTTTCTATGATTCTATGATTCTATCCTTCTTGGAGTCAGGAATGTAACACGTATTGCACACCCTTCTATGCCCGAATCAGGGGAAAAAACACCAAATCAGAGTTGATCATTGACAGGACAGACTACAGCTACAAGGCTAATAACATTTTCTCATGAAGTAGGTATCAATGGTAGGTTTTTGATTTTACACTCTTGGTCTAATTATTAACTATGGGGCTATTTACAGTTCGGGTTGGGTGGTGATTGGGGGGTCTCCATTTTTCCCTAGAGTGCGGTCATAATATAATAGGAGTTTGAAATAACTAATATTCTCTAGAGGGCGCCAAAGGGCTGGCTGCAGCTTAGAGAAAATTCAGGTCCTGTTCAGAGATTCCTGTCAATGAATGAGTGGGAGCAGAGAGTCGCAACCAGATCTGCTAGCCCTCTTGCCACCTAGCACACCTGACATCCACATATTGGGTGGCACATGTGCATGTTGGCCTATACATATAGACCTCAACACACAAAGTCTTGGGTCGCACTTTTGGGGCCACAGGCATAGGCCACCGCACACACTTGCTGTCCAGTATATGGATGCCACAGGTTGCAGAGCAGGCAATGGCAGCCAGCACAGCACGATTGTGTTTCCCCACCCCATGCACACAGAAGGATGGCTGTACAGGCCTTCAGAACAGGCAACATCAGTAGTGTCTCCCTAGCTGCCAACTTTAAAGCTTTTCTCCCTCCATGCTGCTATAAATAACGCTGCATTTGAAAAACAACCCCGGAGAAAAAATATATTTAAAAGTACTTTACGTGTTTGCAGAGGGAAGTGACTTGTCACTGGAGCTCCCCTCTATACTTGTGTTTCCCTTGATGTTTGAGGAACTGGACACAGAAGTCAAACTAGAAGAAAATGAGCCAAACTGCGGAGAAGGGGACAAGAGAGGGATAATTCATCAGTTCTCACTGGGCACATCTACACTAGAGACTTATACCAGTTTTTCTAGCCGTTTCAGTGTCACAGTTTCTCCCAAAGAATTTCAGGAATAGTATTTTGGTGAGGACACTGAGAGTTCTGTTAGAGATCCCTAGCCTGCAATTTCCAAAGTTCCCTGGAGAGAGGGAAATGACTGTACCTAGTTCAGTTCTATGGTGTGCATGTAATCGCTGTCTCCATTTAGGGAAATAAATGTCAAGCTATCGCCTTCCCTAGGATTTGCTAAAATCCTTCAGCAACTCTCTCCTCTTCTCAGTACTAGCCAACTGCAGATCAGCAACCACATTCCCACTTGTGGCTCTCATTTCTTTCGGGGGACCCCAGCAACAGCAGAAAGCAGAGGAAATGGCACCGTGGAATGGATGTAGAAAGCAGCCTGCAGTACATGGGGAACACTTAGAGCAGCCTTCCCCATCCTGGTACCCTCCAGGTGGTTTGGACTTCAATTCTCATCAGACCCAGCCAGCCTAGCCAATGGTCAGGAATGCTGGGAGCTGTAGTCCAAAACACTTGGAGGGCAAGTTGGGGAAGGCTGGTATAGACCAAGAATCTTAACTCCTTTGCAAGTATAGGAAACTAGATTATCTATAGGGTTACAAGATCATCAGGAGGACAAAGCTTCTGTAACATTAATACTGGAGGGGGGGGACTAGAGGTACACTTTACTGGGGCCTAGAGGTTCATGGGGGCTGAGCCTGAGCTGAGCCAAAAAATTACCCTGAGCCAAAAAATTTAGACAAAATTGCAAAATCATGGTTGATGGTGCCTCTGAAAACTTATTCCCCTGTATCTTATATGGGGTGTCCTCATGATCTTGTAAGATTTTTTTGCAGTAGCCAATCAGAAGCACTGTTGGAAGAGAGCAAGCAACATTTCTTTATTTATTACATTTCGATACTGCCCAGTAGCCAAAGCTGTTTAGGCACTTCACAGCAGTGAAAACAATAAAATACAACATGATAAAACATAATATAAAAGTTTAAAATGGTAGTATAAACCCCAAATAAAAATTAAAACCAAAATAAAACCTAGCAGCAACGCAAAGATTTAAAATACAGCAACACATTTAAAAACAACAGAACATTCTGAACAATGTTGACCCTGGCCCTCCTCTAGAACAGAGAAGGGCTGTCCATATGAATGTGTATGGGAGGGGGGATTTACCCACTGACCACATACCCAGACATCAATCACATGCTCCCACTCCAGTCAGTCAGTCAGGCCATCACTCGTGACCGAGTAAGATTGTCTTCCAGGATAAAAATTTTATTTATTTATTTATTACAAAAAGGAGATTTTAAAAGGAGGAAAATTCTAAAGAAAATTGTGTAGACTCTAGCGATGGGTCCGTAAGTGACTGTGGAGGCCAATTCTAGATCCACACAGCTTCCCACAGTGAGGACACAGGTTACATGCTCCCTGGCAGTCACAAGATCCGAGTTAGTGTGAAAGGGTACGTGCACTGCATAGCATGCAGATTTGACTGGCCCCCATTTACACTAGTAGTAAACATATGGCCACATCAGTGTCAGGCGGCATAGCCAGCGAGCAAGATCCTGCCCCATCCTCACACATTCACTGAACGGGAGGGGGGGGCCCTTCTCTGAACAGCCCTAGAAAGAGGACAGGTTAAGATGATACCTGAAGGGATGCTTCAGCCCCTTGCATCTGAGAGCGCTTGCCACACCTCCTCCGCTGTCCCCACTCATTCACTCAGAGATGGACTGCCTGTATTATGGCATACCTGCTTAAAGCCCTACAGGCCTAGGCCTCACATATCCCTCCCCAAGAGGGCAGAGAGTGCTTGGACAGAAAACTCTATGTAAGGCACTGGCAGGTGTATGTTGAACAAAAGCTCCCAGCAATCAGGCCCTCATGCCTTACCACCTGCGCCACCAGTGCTCTCTTCCTACTGCAAGCCAAACTCTGGGGCTTCAAGTGTGCCTTCTAGATGGCAGCGCCAGGCTGCCTATGCTTCCGGACAGCTGATCCCTAAGGGCCAATCCTGGCTCACTCAGCCATATATAAAGCCCTGACCTCCGGGCTAGCTCCTCAGTCAGAGCAAGCTGAATTGTAGTTGGAGGATTCTGCCTAGCTCCTGCTCCCTTTTCCTGGCTGCTGCCTTGGATCTTGACTTCTGCCTGCCTTGGACTATGTACCTGCTTCAGGCCCCTCTTGATCCTTGTTTGGCTACTCTGGGACCCGACTCCTTTTGGATCACACACCTCCTCCTGGCCTACTGGGACAGCTAGCCAGCTAGCTCCCCACGTCCCAGAACTTGGAGGCCTGTGGCTTGACCCTACTGAGGCCTGACACTCTAGGCCTTGTGGTCTGAGAGACAGAGGGGAGTGTGCCACCTTATGTGACAAGCTCTTTCAAGAACTACAAGTCCCACAGTTCCTTAGTTCTGCAAGCATTTCCTGGGCTTAGGGGGGAGGAGCCAACAGGGTGTGGCAGCAGACCAGCAGGAGGAGGGCGATATTATGATTGTCAGTATGTTGGCATAGTTATCACTAAAGGTTCTTCCAGACGGGGGTTTTGAGGTGCTATCAGTTTGCCTTGTTAGCGGGATTTTTTGGACTGCCAGCACAATGGCATTAGTTTCCTGCAGTCATCCCGTGTGTCATCCCATCATCCCCCCACCCTGGCCCCACTTCTGCATTTTCTCACATTGGGGAAAATCCACTAATTATTTTCTCGTGTGCTATGATCCAGAAAATTCTAGGGCTGTGGCTGCCAGATTTTGGGCTTTTATGCTGTTTTGTGGAGGTGTGGCTGTGTGACGTGTAAGGTGATGCTGCTGGGGGTGTTTTGATGGCTTCAGGCTGGCCAGGGAGCCTCGCCCAGGATATACCCTCCAATTGTCCCACTGTCACGGCTTCCCACTTTGTTATGCAAAGTCCTGAATGCATATTTGCTTATGGTTTGAGCCCCAGAGGATGCCTGACCCTTCTCACAAGTGGAAAGAAAACCCATTCATTAACTGAAGTGTTTGAGAAGCTAATAACAGCCAGCCAGCCAGCCAGCCAACCATAGATTTAAAGAGGGAAATTGGCAGTGTCGATGTTAGTGGGTCGGGTACACGTCTTTGGGCAGCGAGTTAGGAGATAGCACAAAAGGCACTACACTGTTGTGAGTGGGTTGTATTGCTCCCCTGCCTCCCGCAAGCTGCTTTAAACTTTTAGCGTAGCTGCAATTTTGCTGATGGCCCCTTTAAGAAACAGTAAGTAGGGAGGGAACAGACACTGGGGGGGGGGTGCCCACACCTGAAAAGAAAAGGAGGCAGAGGCGGCACCAGCTGGCCTGGATATGATTCCTATCTTTAGCAATATAAAGATTTATTTCCTAACAGAGCTGACTCTGTGCCTCTAACAGGTGAGTTTATAGTGTCAGAAGGAAATGCAAGAAACTCCTCCTTCTCTCTGAAGCTCCATGTTTGGGAGTGTGGGGTCGGCGGGTGGGTGGATAAGCTTCACCTGTTGAATTTGTGCCAATCCTGACCGTTTTAAAACAAAAAGAAAGAGATTGCCCTGCAAGCACTGGCCACCACCACCCATGAAAAACACCAGATATCAACAATTAAGGGTTTAAGGTAAAAACAATATTACAAAAGCCACTTATAAAAATGTTATAAAATAATATATAATATAATAATGTAATAATTATAATGTATACGATTCTGTGTGTTTCCTCTAATAACTTTTGTGCTTGACTATGCTCTTTGGTTGCCTGGCCATACCCTTGGCCTCGCCCTCATGTTGCCTGGCCACACCCTCATAGATTTCATAGATCATAGAGTTGGAAGGAGCCTACAAGGCTATCGAGTCCAACCCCCTGCTCAATGCAGGAAACTAGAGGAGGGGTCTCCCATCCAAGTAATAACCAGGCTTGACCCTGCTTAGCTTTCCATGCTCAGACAAGCTGAGCCAGCATAAGCCACAGGCCTGATCACACCTTCATGTTGCTTAACCATACCTCTTACAAATTCACATGTGTGTCCCTATTTTCATCTGTGCAATGTTGGAGGGTATGCCAGGAAGCCAATCACACCTTTCCCTGCTGTTGCAGCTCTTTCCTTCAGCCCCACAGCACACACGCTCATTTTAGCAACAAAAATAAAGGGTGATGTGTGTGTGAGGCAACTGGTAATATTGTATAGAGATTTTATTTGTTGGTTTCTTCTCCAGAATTGCACAGTTGCCTGTGTAAGCACACTTGGCCCCGAGTCGGATTGGGACCATGGCATTGTGGGGGGAAAGGGTAAACCTTTTCCCTCCACCACCAGTTTCTCCCCTGAGATTCCACCACCCCAGAAGGGTTAAAAAGAAAAACAGAAAATGACTAGAATGGATACTTTTTTCTTTTTTTGAACCTTGCCCCATGGGGTGAGTGCGAATGTCAGGAAAAAGCTGGTGGAAGGGGGAAAGGTTTAACCCTCCACTCCTGGAACACCATGGTCTTCATCCAAATCAGGGTGATGTGCACTTACACAGAAGTAAAGGTGCAGCAGTGAACCATTGGACATCCAGAACTGCGCAATTCTGGAGAAGAAAACAAGCAAACAAAACACCCTGCTTCTGCAGAAAAAAACACGGTGGGAGGGAGCAGCAAAAGGAGGGAAGAGCTATGGCCACATCTCAGTTTACTGGTGTGGACCGAAGGTTGTGGCATGTAATGGCAATTTCCCCCAACAGTGTAGGCAGTACACAGAAACGCTGCTTGCCCTTTACAGCGGAAGTCCAATGTTTGGTGGCACTAGGAGGCACTTCCTCCGTCTGGAAGAGCCCCAACATTGATAACCAGGGACATTGAGATCCTAGGGATGGTGCGAGAGAGCCAGTGTTGCTCATAGTATTTTACAGGCCCCAGAACTTATGGAGTAAAGGCCTCTGGATATTGGAGTAGTAGAGAAAAACTGAACAGTGTGTAAAGGGTGTTTGCTACTTGTGTGCCTTGTCTGACTAAATACAAATCAGGCTGCCAGAAACATTAGGAGCTAAAAGGAACTAAGAAAAGCTAAAGGAGAACATCCAGTCCTCCAATTTAATCAGGGATGGGGACTCAGACTCCAGGACTCGACTCGTGAGTCGGACTGAGTCCCCCCTCTGACCCGAGTCAGACTCGAGTCCCAATATTTTTAATGGGACTCGAGACTGGACTCGGGACTTGAGACCAAGGACTCTTGTTCCAAAATCGTGTTCCTCAAATGCAACATGGATAGGTTTTAGGAAGTACAGCAAGTTTATTTTTTAAAATCATTTTCCTAAAATGCAACCTTTCAGACATTTTGGGTTTGGCTGCCTCTGCCTGCCTGCTTTGGGGTTCCCTGCCTCCTCTGCCTGTCTGGTTATTTTGGGTTTGTCTGCCTGGTCTGTTCTTGCCAAAATCAGTTGCAGAGTTTTGAAATAAAAAGGCACACTTGTGCCTAGAATTTATTTAAGCCACACATCTGAAGTAGCCTTATTTTGTTGGGGGGAAACCCCATTGATTTTAATAGGGACTCGTGGAGTCAGCTTTGGGAGTGACTTGTGAGTCACCATTTTGGACCTCAGACTCGGACTCGAGACTCGACTCGTGACTCAAGACCAAGGACTCTCCAACATCCCTGAATTTAATTCAGACAATTCTTCGAAACAGGAGAGGGAACAAGGGGAGGGGGCATGTTACAACTGTGTACTGGGCCTGGAGAATGTAGGCTTGGTCATTGTGCAAGTGCCAAAATATTGTCTGTTTTGCATAACTGGCTGCATTCGCGCAACATGCTAAGCCACCCTGCAAATAAGCTACACAGCATAGTTTGTTCGCGGAACAACCAACAGTGCGCCTAACAGATGACCGGGCTCACTGTGGCTTGTTCTTCCCCTCGGTCCACCCAGCCAGTGTCCTTTGTGGCAGAACCCATCTTGTCTCCCCCTCCCTGGTCCAGTCACTACCCCTTTTCGTTCACTACCATTTGTTTTTTGTAATTATTTGTTTTATTATAGAATTTCAACAAAACAAAACCATAACAAGAAAAAAAATGTAACTACATAGATTTAAATATATCAGTTTCAATACATGCATATGAAGTAAGTGTGTGGGGGGGAGGGGTGTAATACAGCTTTCTAAGAATAATGCATAAACTCGAACAAAGGCAGACCAAATATCCATATATGTGTTCATCTGCAAGTGGTATCTATATACCACCACGTAGTGGTTACATCGTTGGACTGGGACGTGGGAGATCCGGGTTTTAGTCCCCACTCAGCCATGAAGCTCACCTGGGTGACTTTGGGCCAGTCACTGACTCTCAGCCTAACCTACCTCACAGGGTTGTTGTGAGGATAAAATGGAGAGGAGGAAGATCATGTAAGCTGACTTGGGTTCCTGGGAGGAAAAAAAAGGCAGGGAATGAATGAATGAATGAATGAATGAATAACTTGATCGGTTCTCAACCCATTGCATTATAGTAGGTAAGCATTTATTCTACCAGTGTTGTAATATCAGCCTTTTAGCTGTCAAAAAGACTTTGAAAATCCATTTGCACTGACCAAGTATTAACTTCCACAAAGCAGGTAGATAATTTAAGAAAACATTTGCATCATTGATATCAAGGGTGTGTTCCAATGCCCAATTTATTTGTATAATAACCTCCTCCCTAAAAGAGGCAACTATTGGGCGTTGCCGAAACCTAGGATTAAAAGAAGCAATCGCTCTGTTACAACTCCAGCAATTACCGTAGCCAGATTAGACAAACCCTTATTAAAGAGATGTTGTGCTGTCCAATAGACACGGAACAAGAGTTTTTGCTGAATAAGACAGAACCTGAGAGCAAGGGATGTGCGCGGAGCTCAATTGGGGGGGGGGGGTGGAAGTCCGGCGAACTCTCCAGGCTTGACCCCCTGAGCTCTGCTTGCCCTACCTTCTTCCTGCTCAACTCGCGTTCTCGCAAGCCGAGTCAGGGAAACGACTTCTGGGTTCCCAGCACTACATTGTTTATGTAGAAAATGGCCTAATTTGTGCAAATTAGGCTGTAATTTGCATAAATTAGGCTGTAATTTGCATAAATTAGGCCATTTTCTGCATAAACAACGTAGCACCGAGTACCCAGAAGTCTGGCGAGCACCTCAGCTGTCTATTGATTAGGCCAAATGGGACAGTCCAGTTCCCTATTCCATTCCTGCTTAAGGCCCTGTGTATTGTATTTATTCACCTATAGTAAGTATTTATTTAACATGGATTGTGGGTCAATATAACTGATCAGCCTCAATAAGTGTTTCCAATAGCAAAGGAGACTCTGGAGCTGTAAAAGCAGCAGGTCCAAACCTGGATTCTAAAAAATGTTGCAATTGCAAGAATTGCCATTCAGCCATCGCAGGCAAATCGTACTTGGCACGCAAAACCAAAAATGACAAAAACTCGTCATCAGCACATACTAATTGTTCCAAGGTAAAAATCAACTTATCCCTCCAAGTCCATCACAAAAACATTTTCTTACCTGTTTTTAAATCTAGATTTCCCCATAGAGTCAATTTAGCATGAGAAAGTGGATCAAGATGTAACTGACACTTCTCTAACAGCCATAACTGTGGGAGGAACCCTATCCATTTTAATGAGCCAAGAACCTAATCCCATCCATTTGGAGAGAGGATCCAGACAGGAAGATTCCAAAACTGTCCAAGGTGGATAATCTAATCTAAATGGATTTTAGGAAAGCCGATTTTAATAGACTCAGAACAATGATAAGTAAGGTCCCATGGCAAGCGACTCTAATGAGAAAAGGAGCCCAGGAGGGGTGGGAGTTTTTTAAAAAGGAAATTTTAAAGGCACAATTGCAAAAAAATCCCACAAGGAAAAAAGGCAGAGGGCAACAGAAGAAGCCAATGTGGCTTCACAAAAAACTCCAAGATGACCTGAAAACAAAAAAGGACGCATATAGGATGTGGAAGGAAGGCCAGGCTACAAGGGAAGAATACATGAAGGTAGCACATAACTTCAGGAATAGTGTCAGGAAGGCTAAAGCTGAGAATGAGCTGAGGCTAGCAAGGAATGCTAAAAACAACAAAAAAACTTTCTTCAGATACATGCATAGTAAAAGACAGAGGAAAGAAATGGTGGTTCAACTACACAGTGAGGATGGCACATTGATAACAGAAGACAAAGAAAAGGCGGAAGTGCTCAATTCCTACTTCGGCTCAGTCTTCTCCCAAAAGAGAGTTTATGTCCCCCCTGGCAAACCTGAAGTGCAGACTGAAGGGGCAGGATTTCAGCTTGAGATTGATAGGCAAACGGTCAAGGAACACCTGATTACTTCTCAGAACCACTGGCACTGTCTATTATCTTTGAGAAATCATGGAGGACAGGTGAAGTGCCAGATGACTGGAAGAGGGCAAATGTTGTTCCTATCTTCAAAAAGGGCAAGAAGGAGGAACCTGGGAACTATAGGCCAGTCAGTCTGACATCAATCCCTGGGAAAATTTTGGAGCAGATTATAAAGAAGTCCGTCTGCAAGCACCTTGAAAACAATGCAGTGATTACTAGAAGCCAGCATGGATTTGTCAAGAACAAATCCTGCCAGACTAATCTGATCTCATTTTTTGATTGGGTAACCTCCCTTGTGGACTGTGGGAATGCTGTGGACATAATATACTGGACTTCAGCAAAGCTTTCGACAAAGTGCCTCATGATATCCTGATTAGCAAGCTAGCTAAAAGTGGGCTAGATGAAACAACTATCAGGTGGATCCACAATTGGCTACAGAATCGGACTCAAAGAGTGCTTATCAATGGTTCCTTCTCAAACTGGGGAGAGGTAGCGAGCGGGGTAGACAAATTGGAGAGGGTTCAGAGGAGGGCAACAAAGATGATAAAGGGACTGGAAACAAGGCCCTATGAGGAGAGACTGATAGAACTGGGCATGTTTAGCCTTCAGAAGAGGAGACTGAGGGGAGATATGATCGCACTCTTCCAGTACTTGAAGGGTTGTCACACAGAGGAGGGCCAGGATCTCTTCTCGATCATCCCAGTTTGCAGGACACGGAATAATGGGCTCAAGTTACAGGAACCCAGATTCCACCTAAACATCAGGAAAAATTTCCTGACTGTCAGAGCAATAAGACAATGGAACCAACTACCCAGGGAGGTGGTGGGCTCTCCCATGCTGGAGGCATTCAAGGTGCAGCAGGACAGCCATCTGTCGGGGACGCTTTGACCTGGATTC
This sequence comes from Shinisaurus crocodilurus, assembly GCA_021292165.1. Taxonomy (NCBI): domain Eukaryota; kingdom Metazoa; phylum Chordata; class Lepidosauria; order Squamata; family Shinisauridae; genus Shinisaurus; species Shinisaurus crocodilurus. Next base: position 30,108,762 of record CM037878.1, read on the forward strand.
CTGCATTGAGCAGGGGGTTGGACTCGATGGCCTTGAAGGCCCCTTCCAACTCTACTTTTCTATGATTCTATGAAGTATTAAGAAATCAAATCCCTAGCCAAAAAATCCCTTTTGAGGAGGAGCCTCCTCTCCTCGCGCTCCGGGGCAAAACACTTAGATGGCCGAAATCAGCTGTTTAAGTGTTTTGCAGGGTGGGAGTAGTGCAGAGGCGACCTTCACCTCCGCGCTCCTCGCGCCCTCCATAGGATGCCCATAATCCTCCGAGGTTATGGGCAGCCTCATTGGATTGTGCTCCCCAGCAGCTACCTGACTGCACCATTGTATCCCACACTCTCCCTCCTCCTCCAATTACATTACTTGCACAAGCTGAGCAGCCTCTTAGCTAGACATCTTGCCAGCAATACCTGCCCAAGCCTGTGCCCTTCCTGCTGGTACACTGGCCTCGGACTGTTTGAATTACAGTGTGTCAGGGTAATCAAGGGACTTAAAGTATACTGTACATATTCTTCAAATCTGTTTAAAACTAGTGGGGGGCATAAGCAGTATCAGTAATCCTCTAAGGAGTCCCAAGCAAAAGGCAAAATTGGCGTGTATTGGCGTGTACTTTTAAAGCAGCAGTAAATAATTTTGAATCTGTTTCAGCATTTATACTTTGCTTCCAAAGACTCTATGCTTGCAACATAAGAACATCATAAGAAGAGCCCTGCTGGAACAGACCAAAGGTCCAACTGGTCCAACATCTTGTTACCCAAAGTGGCCAATCAAATGTCTATGGGAAGCCCACAAGCAGGGCATGAGGACAGTCACAGTAGCCGTCTCCTGCTGTGGTTCCCCAGCAACTGTTGGTCAGAAGCACACTGCCTCTGATCCTGGAGGTAGACATAGCCATCACACAGCCAGTAGCCGTTGACAGCCTTACCCTTTACGAAATTGTCTAATCCCACTTTTGAAGCCGTCTAGGTTCGTGGCCATCGCCACTTCTTGTGATAGTGAATTCCATAGCTTAATTGTGTGAAAAATGTACTTCCTTTTGCCTGTCCTGACTTTCCCATCATTCAGCTTCATTAGGTGACCTTGTGGCTCCAGTATGATGAGAAAAAGGGGGGAAACCTTTCAGAGCCAGTGTGGCGTAGTGGTTAGAGTGTTGGACTAGGACCCCGGAGATCCGGGTTCAAATCCCCACTCGGACATGAAACTCACTGGGTGACTTTGGGCCAGTCACTGACTCTCAGCCTAACCTACCTCACAGGGTTGTTGTGAGGGTAAAATGGAGAGGAGGAGGAGCATTATGTAAGCCGCCTTGGGTTCCTTGCAGGAAAAAAGGCAGGGTATAATAAATAAATAAATTATATCCACGTTCTTCACACCATGCATACAGTGAATTTCCTATTGTTATGTGTACTCCATTTCTCCGAGCAGTGACATTTCAGGCATTCTAGCCTGTAACCTGGTTTGGTTTCCTCTGAATGAGGTAACTGGAGACTTCTGGGCATTTTGTAGTATTTGCATGTATTTACAGATATATCAGCTGAACATAGATTGGAGACAGAGCCGGATTAAGATAGGGGCTATTGGAGCTGCAGCTCCAGGCCCCTACCCCAAAATAGGCCCACAACAAATAGGGACGCCGCACGCGCGGCGCCGCGCCGGGGAAATGAGGACGTCACCTTGCTCAGAGCGAGGTGACGTCCAGTCGCTCACCTGCGCGGGGCATTGCCGGAGGCGAGCACGCCGAGGAGCAGAGGTTGCCACCCATTGCCACCACGCTGGGCTGTAGAGAGCGGAGCGGCCCAGACGCCGGAGAAGGGCTGACGCCGACCTGCGCGAGGCGCAGCAGGGCGAGGACTTCCACCGCTCACCACTGCCAGCCTCGCCTCGAGTGCACCCACCAGCGAGGAGGACATCTCTGGAAATGGAAGGAACTTCAAGGAAGAGAAGTTCGAGCGGAGCAGGCAGCTGCTTCCTAGCCCGCCCCCAGCCCCGCCCACCTCGGCCTGCCGGGCCTCGCCTTCGCCGACAGCAAGCTCCCCGCCTCCGCCGTCAGCAAGCTCCTCCTTGCCTCGTCCGGCTCGGAGAGCCAGCCAGCGACTCCGGTAAGGGTTGCCCGCGCACGCGGCGTGCCTGCCTCTGACCCGGTTCTCACAGTGGTGGCAGGACTGGCGCGCCGGCGGCGGGGAAGCAGCAGCGTGCACAGCTCTCTGGCTGGGCGCCGACGGACTCCCCCGGGTCAGCCATCCCCAACTGGGTGCCCACCAGCGGTGTTGGACTACAACTCCCATCGTGCTGGCTGGGGGTGATGGGGGCTACAGTCCAGTTCACCTGGAGGGCACCAGGTTGGGGGAGGCTGGCCGGGTGGTGGGGTGGGCGGGACTGGGAGTCTCTCGCTTCGCTTGCTGGCTGCGGCGCCTCGCCCCACTCTGCCGCCCCAGCCGGATTCTTGCCTCCTTGGGCTGCGCCGCCTCTCCTTGCCGCTCTGTAATGAGGAGGCCTTGAGGTTTGTGCAAGAGACTGAGAGTCTACTTTCGTGAGGAAGTTAGTTTGCCTTTCTTCCTCCATCCTCCCAGCCCAACTTTCCTAGGCTTGAGCTGACCGGCGGAGCCGCGTCCTTCACTGGTCTGGTGAGTGGGGGACCCGATCTGAAAAGAGATCCTGGGAAGTTCAGGTCCGTCCCCCCCAACACAGCTCCTTGAACACACTCAGCCCACAAACACCCGCAGTTTACCCCACACAAAGCACTCACACAGAGCAGCCAGACGAAAGCAAAACACTCTTATAATTTGTATTTATTATTTATTTATTATATTTATACCCTTCCTTTTTTCCTTCAAGGAACTCAAGGCAGCTTACATAATCCTCCTTCTCTCCACTTTATCCTCTCAACAACCCTGTGAGGTAGGTTAGGCTGAGAGTCAGTGACTCTTTTATAATGTATTTCAGTTTACCCCACACAAAGCACTCTCACAGACACACAGAGCAGCCAGACAAAAGCAAAACACGCTTATAATTTGTATTTATTTATTTATTATATTTATACCCCTCCTTTTTTCCTTCAAGGAACCCAAGGCAGCTTACATAATCCTCCTTCTCTCCACTTTATCCTCTCAACAACCCTGTGAGGTAGGTTAGGCTGAGAGTCAGTGACTCTTTTATAATGTATTTCAGTTTACCCCACACAAAGCACTCACACACACAGAGCAGCCAGACAAAAGCAAAACACGCTTATAATTTGTAGGTAGCCTTTTATAATGTATTTCAATTTTAGGCAGCAAAAAAGGTAGTACATTCTTATTTTTTAAACCCACTTTTGCCATCGAAATAAAATTCCATCCTCCATTTAATCATTTATTATTTATTTTATTTATTTATTTATTGCATTTATACCCCGCTCTTCAGCCAGAAAAGGCTCTCAGAGCGGCTTACACAGATTAATAATAAGACATTCCCTGCCCTCAGGCTCACAATCTAAAAGACATGACACAAAAGGAAAAGGGATTGGGAGGGAGGAGGAAGAATGCCAAACTCAGGCACCAATATAATGTTTGGCATTCTTCCTCCTCCCCCCCAATCCCTTTTCCTTTTGTGTCACGTCTTTTAGATTGTGAGCCTGAGGGTAGGGAATGTCTTATTATTACCGGTAATCTGTGTAAACCGCTCTGAGAGCCTTTTCTGGCTGAAGAGCGGGGTATAAATGGAATAAATAAATAAATAAATCATTAATTTCTACCCACTTTTGCCATCAAAATAACATTCCATCCTCCATTTAATCACTTGTTAACATTATAATTAATTTATAATAACTTTCCATTTAAGAAAAAAAATTCACCCCTATCAAGTGAAAAAAAATGACCCAGGTCCTTTTTTTTTACTTGATCCATTCGTTCTTTTTTTTTTTTTTTTAACTATAGTCCGGTCCCCCAACAGTCTGAGAGACAATGAACTGGCCCCCTGTTTAAAAAGTTTGAGGACCCCTGTTGTAATCTTTACATCAACCCTGTAAGGCAGGTCAATAGCATTCTCTCCATACAGCACATGGGGGGGGGGCAGCTGAGTAAGAGCTCGGTTCGTGTACATTGTTGCCTAACAGTCTGCATAATTCCCGAAGGGGTGGGCTGTGTTAGTCTATTGCAGCAAGAACAACAAGAGAGTCTTGTGGTACCCTAAAGACCAACACATTCATTCTGACATAAGCTTTCACGAACACTGCCCACTTCCATCAGGTTTTATTGAGTTAACAAGCTTATTGTTTACAAAAAAAAGAAATATTTTCAATATGTTTCTGTTTTGGCACTTTAATGGTAATTAAAATATTTAATTTGTTTTAATATAAAATGGCGTCTTCATTTTATTTATTTCCATAAAAAGGCCCACCAAAATCCTCAGCACCAGGCCCATAATGCTCTTAATCCGGCCCTGATTGGAGTCTCACATCTTAAACCCACTCCAAAAGACATTGGATTTCCAGTCGGGGGCAGGGTCCAAATGTCTCCATTTGCAACACTCCCTGGTTTTCCCACTGCTTCTTCTGCCTTTTTTTCTTACCACAGAGAATCCATTAAGGAGGGAAAGATACGCCAGTGTGACGTAGTGGTGAGAGTGCTGGCCTGGGACTCAGGAGATCCGGGTTCTAGTCCCTGCTAGGCCATGAAACTCACTGGGTGACTTTGGGCCAGTCACTGACTCTCAGCCTAACCTACCTCACAGGGTTGTTGTGAGGATAAAATGGAGAGGAGGAGGAGGATTATGTAAGCCGCCTTGGGTTCCTTGCAGGAAAAAAGGCGGGGTATAAATATAATAAATAAATAAAGATATAATAGCTGCACAGTGTCTTTTGATTGATAGCACTAGGAGCTGTCCGTCTGGAAGCACCCTATGAAATGATTTTCCTGCATTTAATATTTCTTCTTGGACTGCATTTCTAGGGTTGCTTAGGATTTTAATTTCTAATTTTAATGAATATATATCAATTTGTTTTACATTTGCACACTGCAAATTTATTTTATGAGGTAACCAATAAATACTGAATATAAATAAATGAATACCTTAACCAACACTTCTAATGTGGCATACGGACATATTATCAGTTACATCTCAGTGACAGCATAAAGACAAGGAACATTTTTTAAAGGTTTCATTATTCCAGATGAGACAAAGAGATTTTCCAGTGTTGCGCCTAAGAAGTACATTTGAGCTTCTCTCATAAACATGCATTAATTTGCTACTTTAAAGAAAAAGTAAAAAAACAAGGAGCTGATTCCTTTTCAGATTGCCTCAGAAACATTTGCACAAGCCCCATTCATTATCAAAGAAACTCACCTCTCACATCTCAGTCTATAAAAGTGATTCTTGAAGTTTCTACCTTCATGATGATAAGCTGCTTATTCTCTTACTGCACTTAAGACATTTTTAGCACTGATCCTGGATGTTTAATACAGTTTGTTTTGCATAGGCCCCACCTCTTCCTCAATGTTTTCACAACCACAGCATAATAACAGCTGATGAAACAATTACGGTAAGCGTCAAAGGCAGTAACATTTCTCTATGGGAATTCAGGCAAGGCTAAGGTTTGCATCTAATCTGTGCCAGGGCTGTCCGGACCCAAAGTCAAGTGGTTTGGTGCGGTGGTATTCAGCTACCCAGTGCTGCCCTGCCCTCCTCACTGTTCTATAAACAGGGCTGGCCGGAGACATTTTGCTACCTGAGCAGGAGGACATGATGATGATGATGATGATGATGATGATGATGATGATTGGGATTTTCAACTAAACAAAACCATAAAAAGAAAGGGGGGAAAGTACAGTTTTCTTATTGAAACAAATCACTTAACAATAGCCTCATATGAAATGTGTATCTACGAGTATATATATGTAGATGAAAATACAGTTATCAATAGAAACAATTATGCACTAGCTTCAAGAAAGGCAGACCAAACACCCATATATTTATCCTGAAGTTGTGTGGGGCTACTTGCCAAACTCCCAGTACCCATATGTTAGACGTGGATGCCTGCAAAGGAAAGCCTGTGCACAAGAGAGAGAAAGCTTGTGTGTGTAGACCTCTACGTGCATAGGGTCTCTCTGCTTGCTGGAATCTGGCATGATTGCGATTCCAGAATGCAGGAAAGGTCTTTTGCTACGTAGAACATCTATGCCCAGGGTATGGTCTGAAGGCCTGAGGGCACAAGAGGCAGCCACCTTGCTGAAGCTAAGCAGGTCTGGGTCTGGTCAGTGCTTGGAGAGGAGACCACCTGGGAACCGCATGTAGCCGCCTTGAGTTCCACAATAGAAGAAAGGTGGGATATAAATGTAATAAATAAATAAAATGCCTCGCACATGGACATCTGGGGAGGGGGAAGCGGCACCATTCAACAGGGATGGTGCTAGTTACTAAAAAGATCTGAGGTTCAGGTCCATGGGGGGGGGGGATTGCACAAATTTGCATATGCTGATTTACATATGGAAATATGTGCATAATTAGAAATAATTATTACAATTTAAATGTTATAGGAGGAAAGCTAATTAACCTCTCGCTTGCTTTCAGGACAGAACTGTGCGATGTCCTAAATTGTGTCTGCTTAAAATGTACCCTCTATGCTCTTACACTTTTCCTTGGTCTTTCAGGCCCAAATCCAGATGGGGAGGCCCATGGAGTGCCTGGGATCAGCAAAGAGCTGTATGGCACCCTAAACATTTACCGATTACTTGCAAACTGAACATGGCACACTGGCAAGGGATAGTGTGGGAATGTATTGTAGACTATAATAACCCCTGTAATTAGGTTGCAAACTTACACAATTACAAGGGAGTAACCCCCATTTACTTCTGAGTAAATCCTTACTCGCTCTTTCCCCACTCCCCATTGCCAACAAACACAACACATGACAGAGACCCCAGGACTGGAGGACATTGCTTTTATTTTAGATACTTTATTTTGATAGTTTCTGGAATTCTAGAACATTTTTTTTACATTTCTTGAATTCTAACTTCTTGAAATCCTAAAATATACAACAAATGTTGCAATATTAAGTTTCTAGCAACCTCATCATCATACAACTCTTAAAGTACCAAAATGCATAGTGGGATTCCTTTATCAGAACCAACCAAAATTCCTAATAAAGGTATTGCTCCACATTATTTCCTGTACCATCTCAGCTACCTTTTCCCACCCCACAGCCAGCACACCTCTGGAGTACACCAGGAATGTCAGCTAAAAATTAAGTAAGGGAAGAATTGTGTTTTTTCTCACAAAATCCCACCTTGTGCCAGAAAACCAATTTCTGTCTGTGACCGAACCAAGTTAGATGAAGTCTCTGTTACATACACTTATGCCAATGTGCCCCCCCCCCACCTTTACTAAGTATTCAGGGGCACTGTAAAATAGGGTGACAAAGGTGGTCACATCAATAAAGCAGAGAGAGAGGGTGAATGCAGTCCTTGGCTCAAGGAAAAAGGGGGAAAGGAACACCCCCTTCCAAAGCTGGATTGGGGAGATTGACTTTAATTTGCCCATTATCTTATTTGATTTGATTCCTGTGATGATCAAGCCCGAAAAATATGAGGTAGTGTGCTATATTTTAGTAAGTATTAGCTCATCCTTGCAAAACCCCTGGCTTTGTTCAGCTCTGGACCGATTTGTTTCTTTATTTATTACATTTATATATCCCACCTTTTTTTCCTCTTGCAAGGAACCCATGGTGGCTTACATAGTTCTCTTCCTCTCCAGGTGAACCAGATACATTCCTGCCCTCATTCTCCATCCTGCCCAAGAGTCAATAATGGAGCTAGTGGGAATCTGTCCTAAATACGTTTCCAAAAAAACCAGAAACAGGCTTCTAAATGTTGGATATTGTAATATTGTGAGTGTATGGGTGAGATAAAGAAGAGTCAGACACAGAGTATATGGTTTCAAATCAGGGCCACATTTATTGAATTGAAGATCTGTGAAGGGCGAAGGGCGGTACTAACCTAGCCCGGCCATTTAAATATTTTGGCGAATACATCCTAACCGCACCGGAGGCGGGTTGGTCCACCCCCGGCCAGTTGCCCTCCATGTGGAGCTGGAGGGCCTTACCATCGTCGCCTTACTTTGACGCCTCCAGGCACCCAATGTAGGCGAGAAAGGCAAAACCCCAAAGACGTCCCAATCTCCCTCCTGCTAAGCCTCACGGCATTAGCAAGGTCAGCCTTGGGTAAACGTCGGTCACCTTGAAAGGTGCCACTGGATGATCACCATAACCCAGCAGCAAAAGAGACCATGGGTGGGAACCCAGGTGCCTAAATAAGCCCTTTCCTGTGTCCCCGCCTTAGTTGAGCCATTGGCTCAGTACCTGTGACCAACCTGACCTGTTACCTGACTCCTCTCGCCTCCCCCACTCGCAAATCTTCTCCCTGTCCCCAGGTAAGGGGCCAGTGGAAGTCTGTTGCTTGCCTTAAATCAACAGAGTGAGGTAACCACTGATTAGAGTGGGAGGAATGGGTTGACTAAAGAATCCTCTCACTCTACTTTCGGCCTCTCTGGCCAGAGCTCTCTGCTGCTCTATGTACTTTCGACTTCTTTGTGGAAGTTAGGTGGCTCCCTACTTTCTCCTCTCCCAATATGGAGGATGCAAATCCAAGCTGGCTTGTAGCCAGAGATCTTCTACAATGAAACTAATCTGCCTATACTGTATGTATTTATTTATTACTTATTTATTACCTTTGTTAATCGCCCATCTGGCTGGCCACCCGACCATCCTGGGCCATGTACAATTAAAACAATGCAATAAAACATGACAATTAAAACAGTATTAAAAAATCTTTTAAAATCCTGCATATATATGAGTGATCTATAAGAACTGATAAATGTCTTTAGGTTTAACCTTGTGTGGACATTCCATTCCTTAGTTTTAATAGCCTTAAGAGACAAGAGTTTAGCAACTCATGTGGTGAAACCAGTTTCAATCAAGCAGGCTGCGCTTAAGGAGGAAACTCTGCTTTGTCCTAATCAGTTTAGGACTGAGTCTGACTCATGTTAACCATATCCTCCAACACTAAAATAAAAGGTCTATCAGATTAGAAGTTTCACAGTTCATGTCTGTGATATTACAACATTTAAAGCAAGACTTATGAATAGACAATTTTACAAATATATTTTAATTCATTTGATGATTGAACATACACCCTTCCCCTCTTTATATACTGGCCCTTATCCCACAAGGGCAGAAATCACTTCTGGTATAAATTAAAGGACTCCCAGCCTATACACTGGACAAGTGGAACATTTTGTCCTGCTCATGCTAGTGGAAATCACACCACCAAATCTTGGTAGGAGGAAACAAACTAATGACAGAAATTGGCCTTTATTTTTTTCTTTAGGTTTTGATCCTACACCTCTTGCTTTATAACTTATATTTTATATGCTATGATTTTTATTTTTAATGAGAAAGAGATATTAGCACCCAAGCCTGCATGAATGTTATGGTCTTCCATTGGGAAAGCCCTTGCTCTTAAATAAAATATGAGATATGGTTGTTAATGCTGGAAGTAAATCACTCTGTTTATGCTTATAGGCACTCACTCATCATTCCCTCATCAACACCCACTAATTGATCCAAGGTTAAAAAAAAAATCAATTTATTTATTTATTTATTATATTTATACCCCACCTTTTTTTCCTGCAAGGAACCCAAGGTGGCTTACATAATCATCATCCTCCTCCTCCTCCTCCTCCTCCTCTCTGTTTTATCCTCACAACAACCCTGTGAGGTAGGTTAGGCTGAGAGTCAGTGACTGGCCCAAAGTCACCCAGTGAGTTTCATGGCCGAGCGGGGACTAGAACCTGGATCTCCCGAGTCCCAGTCCAGCACTCTCATCACTACGCCACACTGGCTCTCAATTTATCCATCCAAGTCTACCACATGAATGTTTTCTTACCAATCTTTAAATCTGGGTTTCCCTATAATTCAATGTGAGAAAATGCATCAAACTGTAATTGATGTGATATTATACGCCACACCTCTCTGACTGCCATAATTGTAAGAGGAACCCTGTCCATATTAGTGTGCTGAGAACCTAATTACTAACCATTTGGAGAGAGGATCCAGGCAAGAAGATTCCAAAACTGACCAAGGTGGATAATCTAATCTAAGTGGAAAAGACCAAAAGTTAGTACTGGTCAACAAATAAACCCTATGATATAAAGCAAGAACTGGAAGGCCAAACCCACTGTCTTTAATTGGAAGTTGTATCCTCTTCAAAGGAATTAGTGGTGGGCAGGAACCCCAAAGAAATGATGGAACAGAGCATTATGTTTTTGAAAATACTTGCCAGGTATAAATAGAGGAATCCCATGTAAAAGATAAACAATCCATGGTATGATATTCATCTTAAGGGTATTAACCTTACCGCACAAACTCAACTTTAGAGATATCTATCTATATCCCATGAGAACTCATTAATCAACTTATTCAGGTTTATCTTGCTCATTTAAGATATGTCTCTGGGAATAAGTATTCCCAAATATGTAATAAGATGTAAGCACCATCGAAACTACCAATAAGCTAATACACTATGAGATATAGTATCTCCAATTGGCATCAATTCAAACTTTGACCAGTTAACTGAATAGCTGGACAAATCATCAAAATTATTAATCACCTGCATCAAATGGAACAGATGACTGGAGTTTTGAAATAAACAGTAAAATATCATTAGCAGAAAGAATAATTTTGAATTATTCTGTCTAATGGCACACGTCAGGGGTTCCAAACATAAATCAAATATCAAAGGAGAAAGTTCACATCTTCCCAGATATTCCCACATCTCCCTCTTTTTCTAAACAAATAAATAAATAAGCATGCTATTAACCTTTAATAACAATTATCAGCATTGCACAAGGAGTGTTTCTGGTGCTTTGCATATTCTGTTTAATCTACGTGGAGCCACTTCAGTTTCCTCTCCAACAATAGTAGTATTATATTCTTTTTGTTTCTCCATCCAGCCTTATGAAACACTTTCCCAATTCAGTTCATTTGTAGCTTCCTGCTGATCCTGCATCCCATCCTTTTCTCCTGACTCAGGAACAAGTTGCAAATGAAATGTCTCCTGTTGCAGCAATAAGAGTGTCCATCTTGAGTCTGTACTTCATCAGATCCAGTGGAGGCGGCCGGTGGCTCCAATGTCAGTGGGGCGGTGTATCCACTCTGGGTTTCAGTTTGAACTTTTAAGGAGTGATGCATGGTGCTGAACCCAACCCCCAAAATAGGTTCAGCACCATGGAGAGTTCCTTTAAAGTTCAGGCTGAACCCCGGAGTGGATACACCGCCCCACTGACATTGGAGCCACCAGCCACTGCTGTTTGGATCTACCCACTAGAGAGGTGGAAAGTAGGGCTGTGCACGGCCCCTCCGATCTGATTCCAATTCCAATCTGTGTAATTGGGATCGGGCCCAATTAGGATTCCGTCTGATCTGTATCTATCCCGATCTGATTACGATTACGCGGAATCTATTGCGGTAACAGAATCGATTCCGTCTAGTTTTTTCCATAGACTTGCGTGGGGGGGGAGACATCTTTCACTTCTTCATTTTAAAAGATAGAAACATGAAACCTGGTGAGATTGCAGATGTCCTCGAGCTGCTTATGCCCCCCAAATTTCAGACACATGGGTCTGGTGGTTCCCCTGCAGCCCTCTCCCCCAAAACAGGAGATCTTTCACAGGGAACTTTTTTGGACTCTCTCTATGGGCAGGTATACTAAATCTCTGCACTAATCCTTTCTTTTGGCATGCAAATTTCCCCAGCCACCTGGAGAACACATCCCTATAAATGGGCAGTCAGGTTAGCAGCAACATGGGCACAAAGTGAAGCCAGGAACAGGAAAGCTGACAAGCACCATAAAGAAAACAAGGTGGGACACAGACTAATTTGGGGCAGGCATTCCCCTTCTTCTACCCATTCACCCAAGCCCCTAGTGGGGACTCCGAACCAGCAGACAGGCAGGCAGGTAGCCTAGACAAAGTGGGGGGAATAACCCCTTCTTCAGGGCAGTCACCCTAGCCCCCCCAGCAGGGACTACAGAACAGCAGGCAGGCAGGTAGCCTAGATTACTGGCAGGACTTTGTGTCAGATAAATGTATAATCATCATCATCATCATCATCATCATCATCATCATCATCATCATCACCACCACCACCACCACCACCACCTGTTCCTAATATTTCTCAAAGTGGCCAGACCAAGACTTAGAGAGCACTGCTTGGACCCCCAAAAGCCACTGGTGCTGTGCACTGGTGTGCAGAAAAAAAGTTTAATTGCTTTTGAACTGAAATGCAACTTCTAAACAAATGATATCTGGCTTGGTTGGGATGCCCAGCGAGCCAAATCTGGAAAGTTAGAAAATTTCAGGGCTCTGTTTTCCAACCGCCCAAGTAGAACCTCCCTGGTTCAGCACTCGATTCTGAGAGGGGATAGTCATCCCATTCTGTCCTTGCTCTATAGGGCAGAAGAGCCTAGCCCTGCAAGATTTTGATTTTTCTGTTGTGCACATTCAGGGCAAGGAAAATGTGTTGGCGGGCAAGTTGTCCCAAGCTTTTCTTCAGGGTAAAAGTAGGTGAAATGCAAGGGATTTAAAACCCCAGATTTCATCTTCCAAAAGGGGGGAAGAAAAGTGTATGTTCTCCCTAACAAAGCAAATGTAAATAAGTTCAGCCTCAGCCAGAGGCTGAGAATCTCCTGCACATGGTTTCTCCTGCTCAGACTCTGTGACACATTAGTATGCAAATGTCCACCAAGCACGCTAGGTTCCATTCCATTCAGAAAGGGGGGGGGAGCTTCCTGCTCACCCAGATCTGGACGTAACCACCTGTAATCAAACGGAACCAATGACAGGCGATTACATTCGATCTGGGTGTGGGTCGATCCGATTCAAACATAATCAAACCGTAACCCAGATCAGGCTGATCCGATTCCGATTCAGGTTCGAAACGCAATTACGTGCACAGCCCTAGTGGAAAAGCTCTTCTTCTGGGTCAGAGGGGGATGCTGAGCCACCACACAGGCCCCGAAAACGGTGGCACCTAAACTTACATGTGCTGTTTTCTATATGAAGTAACTGGCCTCACTGGTTCATTAAAGGAACAACTGTATTCATTAACTGGTAAAGAGTCCAGTTACTGCGCTGCATGGAGCTCTCTCCTTATCTGAAATTGGCCATGCCTTGTCCTCTAGCTAACCGAAACAAGTTCCTTGTTAACATCATTGAACACACAACAAGTCTTAAAGAGACAATGTACTATTTCCACACCTCCCTTTTTCCCTAAATGAATAAATAATTAAATAAATAAATAAGCATACTATTAACCCTTAATAACAATTATCAACATTGCACAAGGAGTCTTTCTGGTGTGCTCTCAGGACCGGTGCAAGGCAGTTTGGTGCCCTAGGCAAGATCAGATATTTAGCGCCCCCCCTTCCCACTTGAGAGCACTGTATGTTTTTTTCAAGGCGTTTCTGGCGCCCCCTTTAGCCCTGCACCCTAGGCAGCTGCCTAGTTGGCCTAATGGTAGTACCGGCCCTGTGTGCTCTGCATATTCTGTTTGATCTACGTGGAGCCACTTCAGTCTCCTCTCCAACAATAGTAGAATTATATTCTTTTTGTTTCTCCATCCTGCCTTCTGAAACACTTTCCCAGATTCAGTTCATTTGTCGCTTCCTGCTGATCCTGCATCCCATCCTTTTCCCCCGACTCAGGAAGAAGTTGCAAATGTCTCCTGTTGCACTGGTAACAGTGTCCATCTTGAGCCTGTACTTCATCAGATCCAGTGTCAGTGGGGCGGTGTATCCACTCTTCAGTTTTATTGGACTATAAATCAATCACAGATCCCAAGGGTAGTAGGAAATAATGAGCAAACAATGACTGCTCGCCATTTGTGCATACAATTAACACCTCCAGTATGTTGGAGGATATGGGTAAAGAGTCAGTCCTATACCGTTAGGACAAAGCAGAGTTTTCCCCCTTTACGTGCAGCCTGGGTATTGAAACTGGTCATCACCACGTGGGTTGCTAAACCTTTGTCTCTTAAGGCCATACAAGGTTTAAAACTAATAGAGACGTTTATTAGTTTTACTTACAGTCTATTTATTCATTGAGATCGCTGGCTGGAAGCCAGCTCAGACTGTGTGTCCATCTTGGTTGGAGGGAGGGAGGGAGAGTGGAGAGCACTGGCCAGAGCAGCCAGAAGCAGGGAGGAGGGGTTACAAAGACATGCACCTTGGGAATCTTCAACTAACCCTTTCCTCCCACTCTAATTAGTGGTTATATTAGTGTACTGGAAGAAGCAAAGACTACTAGCGTTGAAAAAATGATCCTTCAACGCCAACTTCAGTGGACCGGTCATGTGGTTCGAATGCCTGACTGCCGTCTCCCAAAGCAGTTACTTTATTCCCAACTCAAGGATGGAAAGCGGAATATCGGTGGTCAGTATAAAAGGTTTAAAGATGTTCTTAAGGCTAATCTAAAAAAAATGCAAAATAAACATCAGAAACTGGGAAGCTCTGGCCCATGAACGATCTAACTGGAGGTTGGCCTTTCACAAAGGTTCTATGGACTTTGAAGAAGCCCGAGTGCAAGGTGAAAGGGAGAAACGTGCTAAGCGAAAAGCACGTCAAATGAATCCTTTACAGGACCATCTTCCATCTGGTAACCTGTGTCCTCACTGTGGGAAGCTGTGTGGATCTAGAATTGGCCTCTGCAGTTACTTACGGACCCATCACTAGAGTCCACACAATTTTTTAGAATTTCCTCTTTTTATAATTTTCTTTTTGTAATTTTATCCTGGAAGACAATCTTACTCGGTCACGAGTGATCACCTACTACTAATTAGTGGTTATATTACCTTGTTGATTTTAAGCAGACAATAATACAATTTCCAACACAATAAAGGGCATGGCCCGTCTCTCCAGTCATCAGGTAGAAGTGAGATCTGGATCTTTTCCAGGCCACTGATGGAGTGGACCAATTGTCCTGGAAACTGACTGATCAGGAGTCTCTGTGGAATACCTAAGTATCACCTCATCTTCATCAACATAACTGGAGCTAGTTGTGTTAGACATTTCTCACTCAGAGGTATCTACTAGCTGTTCCACTTAAACTATTTTCAGCAAAGCTGATATAGAAAGACGCAGGCCAGTGTTATCGTGCAATACTGAGGTAATCCAAACCATGCAGTGGTGTAGGCAAACCAATCCAGCTGTGTCAAGAAAGCAATACAGTAAATCCACCAGAGCAATGTATGAATCCTTATAGATGGTATTACACTCCAATAAGAGTGCTCAAATAGCCACAAACTCACATCAGTTTCAGCCCCAAATTATGGCTTAATAAACCAGGATGTGAACAAGGAGAATGCTGGGTTATACTCTCCATTCACTCCTCTCTTTGGGTGAACAGGTGGACTAACTAGAAAGGTGGTTTAACATGGGGTGGGGGTTGACTCTGATTGTGGGCCGACAGGGGCAAAGGGTTAAGGCCCCCTCCCCCCACACCACAGCTCGATCTGACGTAGTCCCCCTTGTGCCAGCTACTTGTTAATAAAAATTCAGCCACATAAGGCCAAATCACTTGACAAATTGTCACATCCCGATCCCGTTTGGCCCTCACATAGATGCATAATCAGTGTTCTCTGTGCTGTTGTTAACAGACCTAAACACTTTGCCCAACATTCTTCAATTGAATGACTTTGGTATGGTTTAGGTAAATTAACATGGGTTGGATCCAGGATCTGCCTTCTGTGAGAGGAAAGGCTCCGCTTATGGGAGGTCCCTCCACTTGATTTTGGGGGATTCCCCCCTCCCCCACACACCATAGCTCACCCCATTCAGCAGGGACTCCTGACTCTCTGTGTAGCATTTTCAGGAGTCTGGAGAGGCTGCCATGGGAAGGAGGGAGCAGCGAAGTCTACTTAAGTCATCACAGTTGATCCAGAGTAAATCTGGGTCATTTATTTACATTTATTTTGTATGCTTGTTTATGCACAATGAGTTTTTCTTTGGACATTCATTCTACACAATGAATGTTTATCCTCTGCATTTGCTTTCACTTTTGGCACAGAATTGAGATCTGAGCACTACATGAAGAGCATTTCCTTTCCTGCTTTTCTGCTTCATAACCTCTAAGTGGCACTGTGTTATAGAAGAATAGTGCAGATACACAAGTGAAAACAGCACTTTCTTTCACCATCAGAAATAATACCCCATTTTCCCTGCTCTAAAAAATCTTGCTGGAAGTGCTGTTTACAAAAAGAAGTGAAACTGAAGGGTCACGACATCTTCTAAAGAACCCTTAAACAACTGTGAGTGCATTATAAACCCCTCGTGTAGAAAAACATTTTGCTTTGGAGAAATTTCAAATTTCTGTTGTCCTGAGCTGGAAATAATGAGTTAGAACTTGTACAGTATCAGTGATTCAGTACAGATTCAGATATTCAGAGGCTTTTGTTCTGTTCTGATTTTGGAGAATGGTATGGTCCTCTGGATATAACATCTGAAAAAGCGCCTGCATGCTTGCAGTCTGTCATATCAAGAGGACTGCTATCTTAATGTACTGCCTTTAAGCTCTCAGGGACTTCTGGTCGGTCACTGTTGCACTAGACTAGATAGACCTTGGTTTAAGCCATCAAAGCAATGTTTATGTTTTTACCGATGCTTCAGAGTCCATCTCAAATCAAACTATCAGTTCACATGGATTACTGAATGGATTAGTGAAATTCTTAGCACATTTCAGTTATGCTTTCACAATCCATGACACTGAAGTGCAGGGAAAGCATGGAATGTATTCACTCAATCAATATATGCTCACAGGTTCAGTTGGGAATTTAATCCATCTTGGAGACAGTGAATATGGAACTCCCTATGTGGCCAATATTCTGCATTAACTGATCTTGGATGTGGAGTGTCTCCTGTCTTTTCCCTACTATCCCAGTTGACTCAGGGCAGCTACTGTGGGAGGCTGCTGACTGTTGCAAATTAGGTGTGCTGTACCAAAGTTGTTCTTATACAAGGATTTAGAAAATGAATGTTCTTATCCAGGCGGCAATATTCTACTTAATTTGTTTCTACCTAATAGGCACCTTAGATTGGCTTATATTTTTTCATTAAGCCACATCCAGTAAACGTTAATTAAAAACAAAATGAGCAGAATGACAGCAACAGACCTTATGAATGGAATAATAATAATAATAATAATAATCATCATCATCATCTTGACAACACACAGTGCTGGGCAGAGCAATCCTATGGCTCAGATCCCCCTCCACAGCCAGCATAGAAAGAACCACTCTGGCTGCTTCTCCAACGTCATAACAGCAACCTTGGAGAAGGGGTAAATGGGGTGGGGAGGGGGGTGGGGAGGGGAGGAGACTAGGGCAGCCAGGATAGGACGTATCCTGGCGGTGCCCCAGCCTCCTTCCCTCCCCCTCCAAAGCACCGCAGCTAGATGACCAAAATTGGCCATCCATCTGAATTGCAGGGCAGGAAGAGCAGGGAAATGAAGATCCCCTCCGCGTCCCTCCTGCCCTGCGTAGTATGCCCGTAATCCCCCAGATTCAGAGGCTTTCAGGCATCCCCATTGGACTGCACCCTCAGACAGCTAAATGCAGACCCAACTTAACTTTAAACTGACTTTATGAAAGCACCTTACATACATATTAGCCACTTACCTACATATTTATATTTTAAATACAGATGTTTTCCATGACTTCACACTGCTATCCTATATTGCCTACTCAGAACTAAGTCCTGTTGAATGAATCTCTTTATTACAGTCACAGACCAGCGCACAATAAAACATTCTCTGCATGCCAGAAGCCCACAGGGTAAACAATATGCAAAGTACAGCAATACAAATAGTTCGTGCTCATCCACATAGAGTAGAAGCACAAAGCACATATAGCAATTAATGTAAAACTGTTATACAGCAAAGAAATGCAATAGAATACACTAAGTTTCTAAATAAAATGATTAAAATTTCTAAATAAAAGCAGTTCAAAAACCTACTAAGTCCTATTGAGTTTAATGGATCTTGCTCCCAGGTACGTATGGGATCACAGCCAAAGTTGGCTAACTTCACCCTTTTTTGTATTCCTTTCTAACGTTTTAAATGTATTTTTAAAAAGTATTAATAAAGAAAGTTTTTTTTTGGGGGGGAACAAATCGCTTGCTCTAAGTATGGAATTCCATACTTCTGGTGGTTATTTCTCCCTATGCCCATCTCATGTCGCCGGGCCAGAAGAGAGAGGCATGGGAAAAACAATAACATCACCCTCCCATCCCACATGAATCCTGATGCCTGCACCCTGGAGGAACTCAAGAAGCCGCCATAGGCCAGATGTGGAACCAACATGGGCCGAATTAGGTCTATGGGCCAGAGGTTCCGCATCCCTGCATTAAGATCATCCACAAAGACCCACATTTGAATGGAATAAGTGAGAGGGCTTTTGCCATTGCTGCACCCATACTTTGGAACTCCCTGTCTAGGGAGATTGATTCTGCCCCCTCCTTGTTGGCCTTCCACTGAAGCTAAGACCTTCCTTTTAGGAAGACTTTTTTCCTTTAGTGGTTGGACTGGAATGCTCGGCCTTGCCATAACTCAAGCCTTTCTCAACCTGGTGCCGCCCAGATTTGTTGGATTACAATGTCCATAATCCTTAGCCAGTATGGCTACTTGCAACTAATCCCATCTGATGCTTTATCGTATGAATTAGTGCCAGGTTGGGGAAGGCTGCCGTAATTGGTATGTAATCCTCTTGTCTCTATTTTTTTTACTGCTACTGTTTTAACTGTTTTCATCTGATGCCTTGCAAATCTTGTTGGTTTCTTATTGGCTTTTATTGTATTTTACCATTTCTGTTGTTAGCCGCTTTGAACCGCACAATGGAAGCTAGGACAGAAGTATATATATATAAATAAATAAATACTCTGGCCCAGCAGCTTGGAAGGGGAGTAACAAGGTGGATAAACTGCATGGGTTGGACCCCGATTTAGTCATACTTAGAGTAAACACGTTTAAGAACATATGAAGAGCCATGCAGGATTAGACCAAGGGTCCATCTAGTCTAGCACTCTGTTCCCACAGTGGCCAACCAGCTGCCTGTGGGAAATCCACAGGCAAGACATGAGTGCAGTAGCACCCTCCTGCCCATGTTCCCCAGCAACTGGTGTACATAGGCATATCCACAGGACTTAGTTTAGTCATGATGAACTTAAGTCCCACTGATTTCAATGGGTCTACTCTAACTATGGCTAAATCTGGATCCAACCTCATGAACAAAGCATCCACACAACCTTCCCTTTGTATGGAGGCCGCAGTTCACACTGAAAGTTATCTGTGAGGTGGAGGGGAGGGGCCAAGGCGTGCGCATTTCTCTGCTATCATGCCCCGGTATGAAGCCCAGTGGCATAGATTGCCTTGCAAAAGGTGTTCTTCTTGAGAAACCTACATTTTCTTTGATATGCAGAGGCTGATGCTTTTCAAAGGAGCCCCATTAATAAAAGGTTGGGACAGATACAGAACTACCCATGCTAACCTGCAGTAACTTGTAAAGACAGAATATGGTATGGTTCCTATATAGAAGGTACACTGCAAATTTTGCAGCAGCAAAAAAAGTGTACATTTTCTACCAACAGATGCCTAGCGACTTCTTTTCTTTTCCATTTTTTTCCCCTGCACTAAGCCAACCCGCAAAATCAACTGTATGTGTGGCCTAGTTTCTCCGAGTTTTTAGAATAGAAATAGTAGAATTGCATTTTTTCATTTTATGTCTAAAACAGAATGAGCCAAACTTTAAACCTGACAAGTAAAAGCCTCTGGCAAATGAATATTAATTAAAGTTTGAAGTTAAGATGCACCAGTTATATAACTTCAAACTCAAACCGCTTGCATGTGTTTAGCCATTGTCACCGACTTCTCTCTGCAGAATAATTTTGCTTCCTAATTTCAAAGTCCTTTACAGAGGAAAAACAAAAGGTACGATTGGGGTGGGGATTTAACTTGTGAGAGAAGGGCTGTAATGACAAGTGCACTTTAATTTTATGTTTACAGAATTCTGATACGCCCGAACTATAGACGCTGTTTGCACAATCACAGAGGGGAAATAAGCCATGTGTGGCTTATTTCCCCTCCCTGTACATGCTGGTCATGTGCCGGGAGGTTTAGCGTAATTACCCCTGGCAGCACAGTTTGTCATGTCATGCGAACCCAGGTACGGTGGCTTGTTGCTATGGGTAAAAAGCCACCCAGAATCCTACTTATTTCTCCTCCATGATCATGCATACCTGACTATTATGTGCAGTCCTTAAACTTTTGTTCCTTTCCCCAGTTATTTTAAAATGCAAAGCAGCCAAGGGTGGCCTCATGGCTGAAAGTAGAACCAGCAAGGCGAAAGGGGGCTTATTAATCCTTTCCCTGTCAGCCATAGGCTGGGTTCAGACAACACAATAACCCACGCTCAAGGCTTGAGTGTGGGCTGTTGTTGAACTGTGGGTTGTTGTTGAAACATGGATTATCATGTGGTCTGAACCCAGCTGCTCTAACAAGCCGTGTTAACCACAAACAACCCATGAAGAGAACCCACATGGTTTGTTGTTGGGTCGTGAACTGTGGCTTGTTCGAGCAGTTGGGTTCAGACAACACGTTTCAACAACAAGCCAGCCATGGACCAACGACAACCCACACTCAACCTTTGAGTGTGGGTTATCGTGTTGTCTGAACCGAGTCATAGTTTCACTCAAAATCACTCCCTCTGGTTGCTTTCCCACTCTCAGGGGAAAGGATACCAGGTTCCTGCATCTTTTTCCTCCCATGGGAAGAAAGGTAGCCTGAGGAGGATGCAATTTTGAGCAGCCAATGGCAGGCAAGGAAATAGTTAAACAGAACCCCATCCCCCATCCCTACCCTGCCAGTCCTCTGTTCATCTTTGAAGCCACCAGCAGCTGCTTTGCATTTAAAAAAAAAAAAGGTTGGGGAAAAAGAACTATGGAATTAGACATAAGATGTAGTTTGGACCTGCAGATTGGATGTGAAAGCTTGGTCTAATGGCAAGATGCATCTGTCCAAGAGGTCACAGGGATATAATATGCAGTGCATGGGCGCATCGAATAGCCTCTGGGTTTTTTTCTTCTCAGCCAGGGGGCAAAGCAGAGATGAGTAAGGAGTAGTTTAATCCCCAGTGGAGTCATTGTGCCAAACTTGGCAAAGTGAAGCAGTTTATTGCAGATGTTAATGTGGGAGGAAATGACTGTCCTTTAAAGAGAGAGGTGTGAACTCAACCTCATTCACCTTCAGAAAGCAATGCAGGAAGGAAGCCTTCCCAGAGCAACATTTTACTTGATTAACAATGCGTGGTTCTGTGAGGAGATTTCATTCATCTTTAAAAAGAAGGTCTAGTGTGTCAATCACATTGGAAGGCACGTCAGGGACAAACGTTTGATCTGAAAATTTATGAAACATGAAACGAGCTGTAATACTGAGTCTGCCGTACACCTGAATCAATGGGTCTCTTTGGAGTGTCAGTGTCCGGAACACTTTTATGATCATCTGGTAGGCTGACAAATGATGGGAGCGCTGAACGGAGGAAAAGGATTTCAAAGTTAATTGAATAGTGGCTCATAAATTCATGAGGATTCACAGGTTGTGGTACATACATTCAACAGTTCTTACCGAGAAATGTTTCTGCTTCGTTAAATTGTAAATGTTAATTGTAAATAAAATTGGAGCCAATCTAGCTATGAAACAGTATTAAACAATCCACATTGTAGAGTTATTTTAGAGGGGTAGCATTGCCTTGCCTCCTGTCTCCAAATTTTTATCTTTCATCAGTGAAAATGTCTAAGGCTAGTATTAAATGAAACTTTGTCTAAAGCCTGGCTCAGGCACTCTGCAGGTCCCAATCTGTTGGCAAGCTGCTCGGTGTAGAGCGTGTATGAAATATCCCATCCCAGTATTTGACAGAATATGGTGCAGTCACTTTAAGAAATTCAGCCTAGCACGGAGTAAGTCAAAGTGTGGAGAACATACGGGACCAGCTGAATGGCAAGGTACTTAGCAAGCAATATTGCCATGAGGGCATCAACACTTGGTCATGCACCCAGACAGATTTAGCATTAATTATTCCACAGTTTGCCATTGTTATGTGCGAACCGGGTCATTGTGTATATGCAGTTACACATGACCTGAGGAGACCAGCATTCAGCTATGAAGACTTGTTATGTCATGTGACCTTGGTCAAATGATAGCTCTGTTTAGAGTGTATGCTTTGCCTGCAGGATGCCTCAGTTGGGAAAGCCTTGGGAAAGATCATGGAGAGTCTGTGGCTGGTTTCAGAAAACACAGTAACCCACACTCAAGGGTTGAGTATGGGTTGAGTGTGGGTTGTCATTGAACTGTGGGTTGTTGAAACATGGGTTATGGTGTTGTCTGACCCCAGCTTCAGTAATAAGCCATGGCTTGTTAACCATGAACAACCAATGAAGAGAACCCATGGTTTGTTGTTGGGTTGTGAACTGTGGGTTGTTCACCATGGTTTGTTATCTCAGCTAGTTTTAGACAACATGGTAACCCACATTTCAACAACAACCCATGGTTCAACAGCAACCCACACTCAACCCTTAAGTGTAGCTTATCATGTTGTCTGAACCCAGTCATTGCCAGCCTGGGTAGATCATATAGAACAAGATGGTCTAACTTGGTGTAAGGTAGCTGTATATGTACATGATCACAATTTTCACCAGACCAAAATTATTAAAATGTGCAATTGTTTCACAGTTTATATATTTTTGCAAAGGTCTTGCAAGCTTTTACAAATTCCTCCCCAGCTACTGCCAGTTTGTGCCTTGCCTTGATTCTGAGTTGGAATTAATGAAAACTAATTTTATTGCTTTCATTATCTCAGAGTATTAGTGAAACTAGGACAGATGTGGTATGAGAAGCAGATGAATAAAACATACAGAGGGGAAAGTGTAATTACAGTTATCTGCATGGTGCAGAAAGTATTTTCCCATTTCTATTCTAAATGCTTCTTATTTTCTTTTTTAATCATTATAAGAATAACATGGAAAAACTAAGGTATTTGTAATTAGAACGGGTGGATAGCCTCCAAAATTATTTAATAAATTTCCTTTTTTTAAAAAAAGCAAATAAGTCTCTCTGTCGTATGGACACTAAAGAAGCTGTTACATTTTTGAAAACCTGAAAATATTAGTCAACCTTTTTAAAAAAAAAAAAAGTTTTCAGGGTCGTCCATCCAGTTTTTAGAAATGTCACAGTTTCTAAAAATTTAGAGGTGCCTCTAAAATAAGGGGCATGCTTAGTACTGTAAGAGCCCATCCCAGTTGGCAGAAGCAGTCAGGCTCTTTCACATAATAAATCTTGGCTGTCAAATCCAGCTGGAATAGAGTAATGAAACAAAGATGCAATCTTGTTTCAATGATATGCAAAGCAGATTAGAGACGGGAGCTGCAGTGGAGAAGGTGGAACTGAAGCTATCATCTTCACATCTCTTAATGACCACTCATAGGATGGCCATGTGCCCTACTTTACAGAGGGCAGCCCTCTATTTGAAGGGTTGTCAGAAGAAGAGATGTCTTGAAGTCTTAGCGTACCGAGCCGGCACACAGGTCATCTGGTCACAGTCTTCCCTGCTATGGTGAGATGTATTTCTATTCATTCTATTATAGTAATTCTTTCTAAATTTGCATCTATTCATATAAATTAGCATATGCAAATGTTATGCAAATTGCCCACCCCCCTTTTTGGTCCTCCTGTTTGGTGACGCATTTCCGCTCTTGTGGCAATGGGCACCCGAGCACCAAGTCAGGACTGTGCATGGATAAGCAAAATTATCGCTCCTTTCCAGCAAAGAGATTAATTTCTATTTGCTGTATGAGTGCTCTTCAGAGTTTTTATAATGCAACAAATAAATATGACACATTAAGATGATTTGTGTTACTGCGTCGAGCACTTTTGCTCAGTGCTGGAAAAGAGAGAAAAGTTACAAGGCAAATGGAGGTTTCTAAACTATCCACTTTTGCAAAGGGTAGTGGGGATTGCTGGATGGTGATCATATTAGATCTGACAGCAGCATGTGAAATAGTGCCTCTGTCTTTGGTACACAGGTGACCTCTGTGTATTGGTGTTTTTCTTATTGTCACGTTTCATCAGCCCTCACAGCTGGAACAGCCATGCACCGACGCAACAGTACACACACATGGTTGAAAGGACAGAACACAAGTCACTCCAGATGAGTAAGAAATCTTTCTTTTAGGGCTTTCCAGATGACTGTGGAGGGTTTTTGAGCAAGACATGCAGTTAGTGGTCATTTGTTGGGACATTACAACACATGCATTCCAATGGATTCCTTAAAAATAGTGCTCCTGTTGCTGCATTTTCAGGGCACTCAAATCGCAAAATTTGAAGGGTAGGAAAACGCATTGCTTCCAGTCTTGGCTAGAGAATTGCAATTTTCCAAACAAACCGCACTATCAATACGCATGTGATTGTTGTGTGCTGCTGGACAGTGCCTGTGGCATGAGTGACGGTGATCAAGGATGTGGCCACGCATCACTTGCCTGAGCCATTTTGTGAACTTAGTTCATACGTTAATACAATTGTATGGGAGATGCTTCCTGTGGCACCAGAAGAGAGACAAGCACCAACAAGCTCAGCCCCCTCCTCTAATATTTTCTTTATTTTACCCCCCCCCCCGGAATCTAACATGTGGAATAATGTTTTTCTGTGCCTCTACCAATATCTAACTGCCTCTGCCTCTGGTGCACTCCTATATTGCTCCACTAAAATATGTATGTGGATAGAAAGCCAGACCAGACACACATACACACACACCACCACCACCACCACCTACGTGACCTCTGCCTAGGGCAGAGGCAGCTCAGTTCCGAGCAGTCATTTGCATCAGCCTACATTTGCATTCACCTCAATGGGGGTATGGGACACATCTACATACCCCCCAGTAGCTTCCCCTGGCAGCCTCAAAGAGCTACAAATCACCCTCAAGCATCGGGGGGTGCCAGGATGCCCCGGCAGGAGGAGCCGGTTCTACCTGTCAACAGGAAGGGAGGGGGGAGCAAGGGGAGGAGATAAAAGAGGGGCACCAGGCCCCGGTAAGGTTGTTGGAAGTTAAGTGCAGGACTGCACGGACCGTCCGTGACTTTGTTCAGGACAAGGAAACTCAACCCCGGGGAAAAGTGCTCGGTAACCACTGCAAGCCTGAACGACTTGTAGCGGACTCTTTCTAGGAACTTGGGTCTTTTAAGGTCAGTATTGTCTATGCCTATCTGCAAAGCTTCTCTCTAGCTCAATGTGTATTGAATTGCACACTCAATTAAGTTTTATAGACTCCCCTTGCTTACGGTGGAGTTCTTATCTGTTTGTTTTGCTATGCTCCATTAAACTTGTTATAAACAAATTCCTATGACTAGTCAATTTCAACTCTCGTTCAGTGCCTGTTGAAAGCGGATGCCTTTCATTCAGCCAGAGACTGCTTTAACTCCCAAACTCACGCAAAGGACTGGCTGCGGTCCTTCACATGGTTGTAGCAGTGGGATAGACACTGAATAAAAGTTGAAAAGTTGGCATAAGGAAGGTGGGTTCACACCCTGGAATTTGGATCCAAGGGAGTTAGCAGAGGCATAGACAGTAAAGAGACCTCGAGTGAGCGACAGGCAGCCATGAACACCTCAGGTTCGGGGGCTTATGTGCTGATGCCACAGATCCCACCCGTGGGGAGCCATCAAGCGCTGCAGGCATGGAGGGCTAGGAGGGCTGAGGAGGAGGCTGCTCGTGCTTCCTCAGGGGCCAGCCCGCTCGGAGTCTTGGAGGAAGGAATCAGCCACCGGAACCCGGGTGGACTGGAGGACGACCTGGACGCCTTCTCGGACAAGGGGGCAGGCATTGGAGATGCTGGTGGGCATGGTGTTGGCTTGGATGCAGATGCGACGGATGAACCCGATGAGGCAGCCGCAGTCCCAGGGGGATGTTGACCCAACCGCCGCTCAAGACAGGGAACTTGAAGGCAGGGAACCACGATGGGCCCGGTGGCAACAGACCAGGGAGGTCATGCAGCATCAACAGGAGATGCTTCGGATGAGGCTGGAGCTGGCCTGGTTGGAGGCGCCTAGGGGAGTGGGAGCCAACCCTGCACAACCACCCCCTCCCTCCCCGACCACCTACCTGGGATCGGAAGCTGTTTCCAGTCTACAAATAAGGTCAGGACGCGGTGCTGTTTCTTACCTTGTTTGAGGCCACCTGCCAAGAACAAATGGTCCTGGACAATCATAAAATGTCAACCCTGCGCACCCAAGTGAGTGGGGACCTGGCTGATCTTCTGGGTCTGTTAACCCAGAGTGCACCCCTGGACTATGCCACCTATAAGGGGGCGGTGAGGCAGTGCTTTGCCTTCACCCCTGAACATTGCCGGCTGAAGTTCAGGCAGGGACACCCGCTGCATGGTGGCACATCTGGGGCAAGCCTGGGATTCCTGGTTTGAGGCAACCGGGAGAAGCAGCCTGGCAGAACTAAGGGAGCTCAGCTGATGATTTTGGAGCAGTTTTTTGCTACCATCCCGGAGGACTTGGCTACTGCGATACGCGATCACGAGCCCAGCTCAGCCCTGGAAGCCTCCTGACTGGCGGATCAGATGGGGCTGTATCAGCAGCCAAAAACCCCAGCTGCAGCGGTGGAAAGGGGAGTGGGGAGAAGGCCGCTCCCAAGGGTAAAGAAGAGGCAACCCCTAAATTCAAGGGGGTCCCTAACCCTACCTCCAGTGGATGCTTCTATTGCAAAGAACCTGGGCACATCAAGAGGAACTGCCCCAAGCTGCTGGCCAAAACACAGGAACCGCACTCACAACCCGGCAGGTGGGCAGGGTCGTAGCCCTGGCACAAACTCACCCAGAAAACAGTGGGGAGGAGAGGCAGTCCGCCTCTTCCCAGGAGGACGACTCCGATGATCCGGAGCAGAACCATCTTCACTCCAGGGGAAGCTCAGCGGGGGCCGTTCCCCAAGCTTCCCTGCTACGGATCGTCTCCCCGGAGCAGATGCGTTGGAGTCAAAACAAATTCTGTGAGTCCATCTGCATTAATAATGTTCCCTATGTGGAGTATCAGGACACGGGGGCAGATGTGACTGCTCTTCCCCGGGGGAGTGTGGGGGACTCTCAGTTTCTGCGGGGGGAGACCTGTGCCATTAAGCCTTACAACTCCCCGGACATAGTTGTGCCCCTTCACTTGCCCGGGTCTGGGTGAAGTACCGAGGGTGGGAGGGAGAGATGGATGTAATAGTGCATGGTCAAAAGGAGTGGGGGGATCATCATCGGCAATGACCTGGCATACCGAGTGGCCAAGATGGGCATAGTGACCTGCAGCCGGGCCAAGCAGCAAACCCACATGGGGGCAGATGACCCCACAGACCCCACTCCAGAACCCATCCACAGTACTGACATGGCTGGGAGACCCGACAACCCTCCTCCCTCTCCTCCTCCCGAGTCAGGCGAGTCTCCCCAGGGTCAGGGTGAGGGGCACACACCAGTCACTTTGGACTTTGGGGCTGGACCCACTTTTCAGGCGGCGCAACAGGACAACCCCTCCTTGCAGGGCTGTCGTGCGGAGGCAGCCTGGACCATACCCTTGGGGCAGACCGATAAGTCAGCGCAGTTTCTTTGGGACAGTGGGACCCTGTATCGAGAATTTGTGCCCAGGCAAGGACCCCGGCAGGGCCAGAAGAAAAGGCAGTTGGTGGTCCCCCAAGCTTACCGGCCAGTGGCACTCCAACTAGCCCATGATGTGGCATGGGGGGGGGCACTTGGGGCAGAAACGGACTCTAGGTAGCGTATTGGAGGGTTTTTACTGGCCGATGGTAGCTAATGAGGTGTGGAACTACTGCCGGTCCTGCGATGTCTGCCAACGTGTGGGACATAATCGGGACCACCCCAAAGACCTGTTGCAGCCCCTCCCAGTGGTCGGCATCCCGTTTGAGTGAGTCGGGTTGGATATCCTGGGTCCCCTGAACCCCCCCCCCCCACACACACACACACAAGGACTGGGAAGAAGTTCATTTTGACTGTTATTGACTTTGCAACCCACTATGCGGAGGCTTTTGCATTGTCCTCCATCTCAGCAAATAGCCTGGCTAAGACTCTGGTCTCTCTCTCTCTTTGCCCGCCTAGGAATGCCCCAAACTGTTGTTTCGGACTGCGGCACGGGGTTTGTGTCCAAGCTGTTCCAAAAAATGTGGGAGCTGGGCGGCGTTGCACACCTGACTTCCGTGCCCTACCATCACGAGACTAATGGACTGACTGAACGATTTGTATAAAGGGATTATCTAGGTGGGGCAAATAATGCACTTTCTTCCCATGTCACTCAGTCTCTAGGGAGGATAATTCATTCTGCCATGGAAAGGAACCACACAATTCCAAATGTTACTAGAGCAGTGTGGGAACGGGACTCGGAGAACTGTCTTCTATACTACTGAAATAATCATATCACATGAATTGGCTTTGTCCCATGATTGACCTGGGATGAACGGTTATGTGCAGCTGCCCACACCGCCAGGGAAGATTCTTCTGTCTCTCTTCTGAACCAGCAGAACAACTCTTCCACTCAGCTCCTTCCGCGGGCTGTGCGCTTCCGTTCTACCGGGCCCAAAGACATTGATTCCATTGGTGGTTTGCTTTCATTTAAAGGATTTAGTTAAAAGTTTTAAAGGCTTTAGCTCCCACCCACCCCAATCTCAATACAGCCGGGATTTCTGTTTTCCCACCGCTGATGCGTTAGGGAAACAATTATCCCAATCAGGGTTGCTGTGGGGTGGGAGAGGCTTTAACCTTCCCACCTCCCAGAAATCCCATCTCAGCGGGCAGGGAGAAGAAGTTAACCACCATCCCGTCCCTGCACACTGAGATGTGAGTGGGGGGGGGGGAGGAAGCATGTGTGTGCATGTGTGTACATGCATGTGCACCCTGATCCCACCACCCAGCACTACATGCAGCCCTTGGGGCCAAAGAGCTTGCCTACCCCTGAGTTAAAGCATCAAGAGCCATTAATAAAAGCAGCAGCAATTAATAATAACGGCAAGTCTTCCAGTTATGGAAAGCTGAGAGAATCATTGGTAAGAGTCCAAATTATACTTTATATCAGAGAGATCATGCCACCTTATGCATTGAGCACATGCACAAGGGGCTTGCAGGGCCATGATTGATAAGAGTCCAAATTATACTTTATATCAGAGAGATCATGCCACCTTATGCAGAGAGATCATGCCACCTTATGCCACCTTAGCCTGGTCACTCACTGCCAACAGGGGCAGTGCTAGGTACCCCAAAGATCTGGGGCTCAGGCCCACGGGACCAAAAAAAGGCACAAATTTGCATATGCTAATTTACAGATGCTGTAAAGTCTGTGCGTGTGTGTGTGTGTGTGTGTGTGTGTGTGTGTGTGTGTGTGTGTGTTTAAAGGAGCCTGTCTCCTAAGGACACCCCTATTTGTCAAAAGGGATGTATGGACAGGGGAGAGGAGGGCATTTGATTTCAGAAAAAAGCCCTCAGGCAGAAAGATTCAGGGGATGGGGCGGCAGCAGGAGGTGAAGAACATATGGGCAAAAGTCAGCTAATCCAGGGGATCAGCTGCAACAGAGATCATCAGGGCCCCTGTCCCTTTATTTCAGCAAGTGCCCATGGACAGCAGGGTGGTGGGGCAGATGAAAGATTTGGGGCTCCAGCCCTAGTGGGCCACCCCCTAACACCGCCTTTGACTGCCGATGTCCGCACTGGCCATACACACCTGCCAACCAGGCATTCAGTAGCCATGTGAAGCCACCCTACAGGCATTTCAGTGCATGTTTGTAGGGCTCCTTCATGTGATGGGCAATCTCGAGATATTAGTCCAGGATCCCTTTCACATTGAGGAGCACGTACATTGATACATGTGTAGGGCCGCTTCACACAGCGGCCGATCACGTGGGTAGTGGGATGTGCGAGTGGCCTAGCCAGTGCTGAAAACAATGCTGTTCTTCAACTCCAGTACTTTATGCCTTGTTTCCTGGGCTTTGCCTTGCTGTTTGTGCTCTGTGCTAATGACTCCGGGACTCCTACTTGGCTCCTGGACTGTGCAGTGTATCTGGCTTCTTAACTGTGCTTTGACCTTTGCTTGTACTTTAACCATGCCTGCCTGCCCGCCCACCTGCTCCCTTCCTGGACTGAAACCTTGGTGCTTGGCTGTTTGCCTGTTCTGTGGCTTTGCTTTTTGGATTGCCCATAACACAGAGTCTGCCCCAGTCAAAGCAGGACTGGTGACCTGCTCAGTCTGCTGTTGCCAAGGGGTGGGGAGGAGGCACATAGTTTAAATGGAGAGGCTGGCATGGGGGAATGACTGTCCCCACATGTGTTCTTCCCCATCCTAGTCATGCTCCCCAGAAAGCCGCCTGGAAGCTGGTGATACAGCTGGAGAGGAAAGTGTGTATGGGGAATCACCTTGTATTCCTTCCTCACCTACTAATCGCACTCTGGCCAGCTTGCCAAACAGCCGTTTGGTGGGCTGGCCAGAGTGCTACTGGGGTTGGAGGAAAGCGCACTGAGAAGACTCTTTCCCACATTCCTCCTTCCCATCACAATCCTGCTCTCCGGCCAGAACCACCAAACAGCTGAGCAGCATGTTTTCAAAGGGGATATTCAGGGACTTGGACACCTGTAGCAGGCCGTAGTTGAGATGTCGAAGGGCTGCACACAGCCCACAGGCTGTGGGTGGCCTACCTGTGCTTTAGATATAGAGCCTTTATACATGAGGCCTTTATTGTGCACTCATGGTTCTTCACTCACGGCAGTTTGCGGGTGCTTTATCATCACCCTCCAGGGCCTCTCCCCATTCTTTGCACCTGTTCTGCAGCTTTTTTTTTTTAGATCGAGGAAAGTCTGGTGTTATCTGTGAATGGCAGCATGGAACCCTCGTGTATTTGCGCAATTTCCGCTATACGTCTGTGCTGCCTCATGGTAGTGTAATGGAACATATAGAAAGGCAGAGAGAGAGAAAAGCCCCAGGGGGCTGTGCTAAATGTGTAAAGGAGCCAATCTTAATCCCTCAACCACTATGACTCTCTTCCTCTCCCTGCATAGCATGACCCCGATCCTGATCCCATGATTGCTATTTAAATAACTAAAGTTGGATACACTAAATGCATTTAATGAATTGTGTAGTATGGTAATGGGAAAACAAAGGTATCACAGCGTGATTAGACTAGACTGAAGCTCAGGGACATAAAGACAATCTTATTGACTGGATTTGCATGACATGACAACCCATAAGCCACAGTGGGTTGTTGTGTTGCGCACATGTGTTCGCAATGTGCAATTCCTGCGGGATGTGCAATACTTTGTTTATCTGTGGAAAGCTCGCAAGTCCCATTTATTCAGTATCTTGACACTGCAAAACAGATCTGGGATACCCTAAGAAACACGTACCAGTTACAGACGGCAGGAAGTAGAATTTTGCTTGCACGTAAGCTGTACAAGTTGAGCTTACAACCAGGTGGATCTATGCCAGAGCATCTGAGTACAATTCGGGACATGTTTAACAGGCTTAGAGCACAGGGGATGCAAATAGATCTCCTACATCAAGTTTCTATTCTGTTATCCAGTCTGGACTCTTCATATGATACAATTGTAACATTGATGGAAGGGCAACCAGATCAGAACCTGACAATGGAATATGTGTCAGGCAAGCTTCTCTCTGAGTGGGAGAAACGGCAAGGGAAGAAAAACAATGCTGGATGTAAATCAGCAGACAGCTCGGCTGACGCGGAGCACAGCCAAGCTGGGAATTACAATAAGCTGGAAGTTACCCAGGCTACAGCTCTGAAAGTGAAAAAATGCTTTTCTTGTGGATCTACATCGCATCTTAAAAAAGACTGTACAAAGGGCAAACAGAGAAAGAAAAAAAAAACCAAACAGGAAGCTACCAGTGCACCTGAGGAGGCATTTAAAACGGGCAAAAGTTTGATTGCTAGGGTGGGAGTTTCTGATAGCAACATTTGGATTTTGGACTCTGGGGCCAGTCATCACATGGCTAATTCTAGAGACATATTTCAATCTCTGGAAGAATGTGGAATTAATCAACATGTTCAGTTAGCTGATGGAAAGAGGATCCAAGTGTCAGCTGGAGGAACAATCGACTTTGCTACTTTGGGTCAGCAGAGGGCATTGTTTGTTCAGGAACTGGATACAAATTTAATAAGTATCTCACAATTAGCTAATACTGGTTTTGAAATATGCTTTTCTGACAGCAACTGTGTAATTTCACGAGAAAGGGTGGTCTGTGCAAAAGGTGATTTGCAGACTTCTCTGTATGTTATAAATCCATTTGTAACACATGATGAGAGGGCAAAGTATGCAAATTGTAAACCACATGACAATTGTGTGCATATTTTCCATAAGAGGTTCGCGCATGCCAATTACAGGAGCATCGAAAAGATGCAGGGTCTGTGTGAGGGTATGAAAATGAAACCTTGTTCTAATTATGTGGAATGTGAAGTATGCAGTACAGCAAAGTCACACAGATCTAACATTCAGAAACACAGTGATAGAGTTAGCACAAGAATATTTGAGCTAGTACACTCTGACGTTGCTGGACCATTTGAAAACAGCTATGTGGGAAATAGGTACTACATGACACTCGTTGACGACTTTTCAAGATTTGGATTTATTTATCTTCTGCAGCATAAGTCTCAGGTTCAAGAGAGATTTGAATCATTTGTTAAATGGGCTGGGAACAGATATAAACAATATCCAATAGGTGAATTGCTCACAGATGGTGGGGGAGAGTACATGAGTACAAAATTCAAGAAATTCTTGGAAAGTGAGAGTATTGGGCATAAAGTCACGGACCCATACTCCCCATTTCAAAATGGTGTTGCTGAAAGACTGCAACAGAACACTCCAGGAAATGATGAGGGCTCAATTAGCTGACTCACAGGTGGGAAACCGTTTCTGGGGGGATGCACTGTCAAATGCCAATTACCTGCTGCTGAACAGGTTACCCAACACCACAACTGTGAAAACTCCATATGAAATGTTTCATGGGAGGAAACCAAAGATAGCACACGTGCGCATTTTTGGGTGTAAATGTTTTGTTCATATACAGGCTCAAAACAGAACAAAGCTATCTCCAAGAAGCTTTGAATGTTTTCTGCTGGGGTATGATGCACAAACAAAAGGGTACAGGTTGTGGTCACCACACCACAACAAGGTAATTCTGAGCAGGGATGTGATTTTTCACGAGCAAACAAATGAACAGAAACAGCTGGTGGAATTGCCAATGCATGCAATGTCTGAAACACAGCAGGAAGCTTCTGGGACAGAACAAGCCACTGGGCATATATCTGGGGAGCAGGAGGGAGGTGAACAATCTCTAAGGCGTTCAACCCGAGAACGAAAAACACCTGTTAGATATCAGGATGAATTCCAAAGTGGGAAAACTGTTGTACATAAAGCTCTCAAAATAGCTTTAGAACCACAAAGTTTTGAAGAAATCCAGAGCATGGAACCAAAGGTGAAAAATGATTGGTTTGAGGCCATGCAGGATGAAATCAATGCAATGCATGATAACAAAGCTTGGAGTCTAGTTGCACAAGAATTGCAAGCACACTTTGAACTGAAAGATCTAGGTTTGGTACAACATTATCTTGGAATGCAATTATCTCAAGATGAGGAAGGTTCTTTCTTGATTGAACAAAGTGGAAAAATTCAGAAATTGCTGGAAATTCATGGATTGGAGGATTGTAACCCAGTTACCACTCCAATGACTCTTGAATATCAAAAGCACACAGATAACACTGAATTTGAGGATATTGGAAAATATCAAAGTGTTATTGGAAGCCTGCTATATTTGGCAAATGTGAGTAGGCCAGACATCAGCAATGCTGTAAACATACTTAGCAGGAAAACGCAAAATCCTTCTATGTATGATTGGCTAGCTGTGAAACGTGTGTTAAGGTATTTAAAAGGTTCCATGAATTGCAAACTGAAATTGTCATCACACGGAGGTTTTTGTGTGTACACTGATGCTGATTGGGGGTCTGCAACAGATAGGAAGTCTACAAGTGGGACTGTAATAATGTATGATAACAGTTTGATTGACTGGTATACTCGCAAACAATCTTGTGTGGCTGTATCTAGTGCAGAATCTGAATTCATCAGTTTATCTCAAGCATGTAATGAGATTGAATGGTTCAAACAACTGTTGCTGATATGCACATACCAGTAGACAAGGCTGTTACAATTTTTGAGGACAACCAGGCTTGCATAAGCATGGCTCTCAATGAAAAATGTAGGCCAAGAACCAAACACATTGATGTTCGTTACTCTCATGTAAAGGACTGTGTGCAAAAAGGGTGGGTCACACTCAAGTACTGTGCAACAGGGGAAATGGTGGCAGATCTTTTCACAAAACCATTACCTGTAGTAAGACACAGGAAACTAATGACGGCACTAGGCCTCATTGAGTAAATGTAAACAAGATGTACTACAGCATGTGGGGGGATGTTGTGATATGTATCACATTCACAAGCTGGAGCACATTGTTGACAACATGGAAGGAACAGAATGGCGGTAAACAAGTTTGTTGTGTCTTTCTAGAATCTCGTGCTCTCGCAGGGGTTACTAGAGTGTATGGGAAACAGTATGAGCCTGTCACATGGTTTATGCTTTCTGGTGACGTACTGACTTGTTTTTCTGTCTGGAGCCATTTTAGAGAGGAGCAGGACTGTTCTCTCTCTTCACTCTTTTCTTCTGACTTTTGCTTGCTGGACTTATGCAACCATGTAACGTCTTTGCTGGGTAGAGTAAAGCCAACCTTGCTCCACTGGAATAAATGCTTGCTATGCATTGTACTCTGCACATGGACTGTAACTAGGAATGTATACTCTGTAGAATATTACTTGCTAAAGTAAATAAACAGGTAGAATAGACCTGTGGAGTTACAGAGTTATTTCCTTGCTACATGGAATCTACAAACCGGGGGAGCTGGCAGCTGGAATCAGATTACAGGAGCTGGCTGGCTGTTTGCAACCGAAACGCTGCACGCTGCGCAGAGAGGGAGAGAAAGATCTGAACTTCTGTGTGTGGATTTATGGGCGTCTACACACGGGAACAGGATTTTTTAATCTCCCATCTCGCACACACGGGGATCTGCTGTCACTCACGAGCCATCAGATGGCTCCAATGTCAGTGGGGAAGTGTATCCACTCTGGGCTGTGGCCTGAACTTTTAAGGTGTTGTCCATGGTGCTGACTGTAGTTTGGGGTTAGGGTTCAGCACCATGGATAGCTCATTCAAAGTTCTGACTAAAGCCCAGGGTGCCACTGGAGCCACCAGCCTCTGCTGTTTCTTTCATGTGTGGATCCACTCTTCTAATATCCACTGCTGATCCAGGTTCATTCCAGGTTATCTAACAGAGAAGATAATCAGGTGGATCACAGTTACGTATCTTGTATGATGCTAATTAAAAAGCCTCACAACCCAACACATACACACAAAAATCTGTTGCATCAAGTAAAACTTAATGAACAAGAAAATTAAGATTCCTTGTTGTTGATGACTATCCATTTGTGCATAAGCTGCAAAAGATGTAATGAGAAAGTTGCCTGTTCGGGGCTGATTTCAAAGTGCTTGTAAATCATTGTTTCCCTTTTTATTTTCATAATATGCTTTGCTGATTTCCTCCTGTTATTGGGCCATTTTTCATCGACTAATCCACCCATGCTGTTCTCATGCCTTTCCAAAGATGTGTCTTCAGTGTCTCAGTACAAAAATATTTAATGAGATAGTACACTGGAAAAATAAGTTGTCAGATCAGACTATACCAGACTAAACTATGACTGGGTTCAGACAACACAATAACCCACACTCAAGGGTTGAGTATGGCTTGAGTGTGGGTTGCTGTTGAACTGTGGGTTATCGTGCTGTTTGAACCCAACTGCACTAAGAAGCCATACAAGTCGATCCTGC
Organism: Shinisaurus crocodilurus; assembly: GCA_021292165.1. Classification (NCBI taxonomy): domain Eukaryota; kingdom Metazoa; phylum Chordata; class Lepidosauria; order Squamata; family Shinisauridae; genus Shinisaurus; species Shinisaurus crocodilurus. Next base: position 30,144,796 of record CM037878.1, read on the forward strand.
TGTGGAATCCCCTGGGATACCCATGGGAGGACCAAGGGGAAAAGAGCAGGTGGGAGGGAGCAAACAACCCACAGTGAGCCCAATTGTCTGTTGGGTGCACTGTGGGTTGCTCACACAACAACCTACTCACCATGGCTTATTGTGTAGTCCAGGTCTGAATTAGTAGAAGCATGTGTAGTAAGATGGTTGTGTGTGGGGGGGGGAGGGGGATGCTATTCCACCACAGAATTTTAAAAATCCTCCCATTTACTGCTCCAGCAACTACAGTGCAGCATTATTTCCTGTACTAATTTCCAGTTGTGGTCACTTGGGCCTACATAGTTTGCATCCTCAGCTGAAACATGGAGACAAATGGACTTGGATAAACCTCCAGTGCTTGGAACAATAGTCAGTTGTTCTGACAATTGTTGCGTTCTTGATTCAAAGAAAGATGAACACATTAAAGAAATGTTTTTACCTGCTGTTGTTAGATCATAAATTCTGCTGCTATCCCCTCTTCCCATGATTTTAGCATTTATTCCCAGCAGTATATTATCTACGGGGGGTGGGGGGTGGCTTGGCAGAGGGGAAATGAGTCTTATAATCTAATTTCTTTTAGAAAATAGATGCCTATAATTATCAATTAGTAATAGTAAATTCAATCTCACTTTGAAGCACAACTCATTTTCTTTGTGCTTTTGACATGCCTGCAGGCCTTAAAAGAATTGTAAACACGACAAATGAAATGATCAATAATGTGTGGATTTTATTTTGCACCATGATCACGGGATGATCCTCCTCTAGAGGTCTTTGTTTCTCATTACAGATGGAATTTGGTCGTGATATTAAAAATGACAAAACGTATAACATATAAAATTATTTTTTTTAAAGAATGCATATATAAACTGCTTTATGGTCCTTGTATTTTATCCACATAGCAGGGGGGGGAACCCCAAAAGGGCAGGTTATTCTATCTTTTTTACATGTTTTGAAGCTAATCCTCTATACAAGAAAATAAATGTTATAGTATATAATAAAAGCGGAATGTGCAACAAATGTGCAACACCTACTTTTCAGGAGTTCAGATGACACAAAGTTGGGTGGAACAGCTAATACTCTGGAAGACAGAAACAAAATTCAAAGTGACCTCGATAGGCTGGAGCGCTGGGCCGAAAACAACAGAATGAAATTTAATAGGGATAAATGCCAAGTGCTGCACCTAGGGAGAGGAAACCAAATGCAGAGTTACAGAATGGGGGACACTTGGCTCAACAATACTACAAGTGAGAAGGATCTTGGAATTGTGGTAGATCACAAACTGAATATGAGCCAGCAATGCGATGTGGCTGCAAAGAAGGCAAATGCAATTTTGGGCTGTATTAATAGAAGTATAGCTTCCAAATCGCGGGAAGTGATAATTCCCCTTTACTCGGCACTGGTTAGGCCTCATCTTGAGTACTGCGTCCAGTTCTGGGCACCTCACTTTAAGAAGGACATAGACAAACTGGAGAGGGTTCAGAGGAGGGCAACAAGGATGATAAAGGGACTGGAAACAAGGCCCTATGAGGAGAGACTGAAAGAACTGGGCATGTTTAGCCTTCAGAAGAGGAGACTGAGGGGAGATATGATCGCACTCTTCCAGTATTTGAAGGGATGTCACACAGAGGAGGGCAAAGATCTCTTCTCGTTCATCCCAGTTTGCAGGACACGGAATAATGGGCTCAAGTTACAGGAACCTAGATTCCACCTAAACATCAGGAAAAATTTCCTGACTGTCAGAGCAATAAGACAATGGAATCAACTATCTAGGGAGGTCGTGGGCTCTCCCACTCTGGAGGCATTCAAGGTGCAGCTGGACAGACATCTGTCAGAGATGCTTTGACCTAGATTCCTGCATTGAGCAGGGGGTTGGACTCGATGGCCTTGTAGGCCCCTTCCAACTCTACTTTTCTATGATTCTATGATTCTATGATTCCATTTCATTCCACACACCCCACAAAACAGAATCAGTGTCATAGCCTCCAAATGCCCCCAAAAATCCCGGAACTGCCACGAAAACCCTTAAGCTGTGCTGGCTTCTTACTTTGTCATGCAGAGTCCCGAATTTAAACTTTCCTTAAATGGGCCATGCCATGGGCAAAATTGCAGCTAAGCTAAAACTGCAAGCTTAGCTGCAATTTTGCCCACGGCATGGCCCCTTTAAGTGTCATTCTTTTTAGGCTCGAACAGCTCCACGGAGAGACAGACACTGGGAGGATGTGTCATGTGTGCGTGTGTGCACACACGCTCTACCTGCTGAAAAGGAGGCTGCACCCGGTGACCTGGACAGAGGAAGGGAAAGGTGAATGAGGAAATTTATCACATGATTTATATCTTTATATTGCCTAAGATTTTATTTCCTAACGGAGTTGACTCTGTGCCTCTAACAGGTGAGGTTACAGTGTCAGAAGGAAATGCAAGAAACTCCCCCTTCTCTCTGAAGCTTTATGTTTGGGTGTGTGTGGGGTGTGTGGGTAAGCTTCACCTGTTGAATTTGTGCCAATCCTGATCATTTTAAAACAAAAAGAAAGAGATTGCCCTGCAAGCACTGACCACCACCCCCATGAAAAACACCAGATAGCAACAATTAAGGGTTTAAGTAAGGTAAAAAAAAGTATTACAAAAGCCACTTATAAAATATTATAAAATAATATATAATATAATAATGTGATTATTATAATATATAAGATTTTGTGTGTTTCCTCGAATAACTTTTGTATTTGACCATGCCCTTTGGTTGCCTGGCCACACCCTTGGCCACGCCCTCATGTTGCCTGGCCACGCCCTCTTGATCACACCTTCATGTTGCTTAGCCACACCTCTTACAAATTCACATGTGTGTCCCTATTTTCATCTGTGCAATGTTGGAGGGTATGCAGTGTTCCAAGGCCACTGAGCTGCATTCAGTTTCGGAGAAGCTCTTGGGGGCTGCATTCCAGCAGTGGGTGAGGCTGAAAGCAAAAGGGAGTGTGTCAAATATACAAAAAAATTATAATGCCAGTATATTGTAACGTAAAACTCTTACTGTCAGGAACTAACAGCGATCCTATGGCCCCTAGACAGCATCTGGGGGGGGGGGGGCATAGGATTCCTCTGATTCCCAGCTCTACGGTCAGAAAGAGAGCTCCAGCCTTGGAGCAGGGGATCCGCACTCGGAGCTCCCTCCCCCCACTCGTATCCAGCATGGAAAGAACTGCTCCAGCTGCTTCTCTGTGGTCAGAAAAGTGACCTTGGAGAAGGGGTAAAGGGGGCATGGAGGGGGGTGGGGAGGGGAGGAGACCGGGGCTGCCAGGATGCAAGGTATCCTGACAGTGCTCCAGCCTCCTTCCCTCGCCGTCCAAACAGGGCCAGTGCTTCCATTAGGCGGACTAGGTGGCTGCCTAGGGCGCGTAGGCAAAAGGGGGCGCGGCAGCCGGGCGGGATCCGCCGCCGCTTCCCGCGGTGGCTCCTCTCCAGCTCCCTGGGCGCGCGCCGCCAAACACCAGCACCGGCGGCGGATGGATCCGGACTTCCTAGTCCTCCCCAGGGGCGGGGACGCTCCTCTTCCTCCTCTGCACCCTTCGCGGGGAGGGGGGAGAGCTGAGCCGCCGCCCCGGAACTACCGCGGGTTGAGCAGGAGGAGGAGGAGGCCGGGCTGGCAACAGCGAGGCTCGGAAGAAGACGGCGGTGGGTGCGGCGAGCTCCTGGATCTTGCCCTCCAAGAAGGGCAGCCGCTTGCGGAGGCGCGCGCGTCTCGATCCGCGGCAGGAGCCGGGCTTGGACTCCTCCTGCCGGTGCGCTGAGCGCTTCCTCCCCGCGTGGGCTGCGGGCTTTCTTGGGCATAGGGCTGGAGGGAGGGAGGGCTCAAGTGGGAGGGGGGCCGCTAACTTGCCTAGGGCGCCAAACTGTCTTGCACTGGTCCTGGGTCCAAAGTGTCACACCCCTCCCTGCCTCCCACCCTGCCCTGCTGCCACACATGCACCCACTCCCCCCTTTGCTACTGTTCAGGGGCTCTCATGAGAGCTCAGCACATGGGCGAGATCTCATGAAATATCGTGGGGCACGACCGAGATCTTGCAATAGATCCAAAGCCCTGCAGCAACAGAGGGCGGGCGGCTGCTCCAAACAGCTCCAAAATGCCACTGGCGGGAAAGCAGCTAGCAGGGCTCTCTAGAGCACTCACTGGAGGCGGTGGCGGGCTCTCCTGGTGGGGGCAGGGGTGGAGGAGCGGCCCAGTTCACTGCTTTTCTGGCTCCGCCTCCTCATGCAGGTACCTCACCCTGCTTCATGTGTGGGCTGGCCCTGCTGAAGACCTAGGTTTACGTGTCCTCTGTTTTCCTTCTGTCTCTATGAAGGTGTTTTTGTGTATATGTGTGTGTGTGTGTGTGTTTAAACAATAAATGTATTTTTCTTCCAATTTGGCTGGGAAGTGTAGATTTATTTATTTATTTATTTATTTATTTATTTATTACATTACTATACTGCCCAATAGCTGAAGCTCTCTGGGCAGTTCACAACAAACAAAACTATCAAATACAACATAAAATACAGTATAAAAAAAATTAAATTTGAAACTACAATATAAAATAGAAGTTAAAGCCAAAATAAAACATAGCAGCAGTACAGAGATCTAAAATACAGTAAAGGATATAAAACTTTGGAGATGAAAAGATTAAAATTCCTGGGAAAATAGGAAGGTCTTTACCTGGCGCTGGAAAGAGCACAACATAGGTACCAGGCGAGCCTCTCTGGGAAGTCGATTCCACAACCGGGGTGCCACAGCAGAAAAGGCCCTGTTCTTAGTATTTATTTATTTATTATATTTATACCCCGCCTTTTTTCCTCCAAGGAACCCAAGGCGGCTTACATAATCCTCCTCCTCCACTTTATCCTCACAACAACCCTGTGAGGTAGGTTAGGCTGAGAGTCAGTGACTTGCCCAAAGTCACCCAGTGAGCTTCATAGCCGAGCGGGGACTAGAACCCGGATCTCCCGAGTCCCAGTCCAACACTCTAACCACTATGCCACACTGGCTTAGTAGCCACTAGGGGTAGGTGATCTACCCACCACCCGACTCACTGGGTGATTGGCGAGCACTGCCTCCACGCCTGCCGGGCCAAAAACGAGTGCCATCTGAGGCACTCCCCGGACTTCCGGGTTCCTGGCAGTATGCTATTTACGTAGAAAATGGCGTAAGATATGTTAAAAGCGGCCGCGATTTGCGTAACTTGTGCAAATCGCAGCCGGTTTTTACGGATCTTATGCCATTTTCTACATAAAAAGCGTACTGCCGGGAGGCGGGAACCCAGAAGTTGCTTCCTCAGCTTGGCTTACAAGAACGCAAGTCGAGCCAGGGAAGCAGGTAGGCCAAACGGAGCTTGGGGGGGGGGGGGTCAAGCCCAGTGAGTTTGCTGGACTTCACCCCCCAACTGAGCTCCACACACATCCCTAGTGGCCACCCACCTCACATCCTTTGGCTGGGGCTCCCGGAGAAGGACCACTGAGGACGATCTTCGGGTCTGGGCAGGAATATATGGGACCTGGCCCCAAGCTGTTTAGGGTTAATACCAGCACTTTGAATCCGACCTGGACATGGACTGGCAGCCAGTGCAGATGGTAAAGCACCAGCCTAATATGATCACGTTGGCCAGTCCCTGTTAGCAACCTTGCTGCCCTATTTTGGACCAGCTGAAGTTTCTGGACCGTTTTCAAAGGCAGCCCCACATATAACACATTGCGAGGCTATCAGAGCATGGATTACTTTAGCTAGGCTGTTCCTGTTCAGATAAGGACATAGTTGGTATAATCCGCCTAAGCTGATAAAAGGTGCTTCGTGCCACCGAGCCCACCTGTGCCTCTAGTGATAGTGCTGGATCCAAGAGCACCCCCAAACTATGAACCTGATCTTTTAGGGGGAGTGCAACCCACTCCAGAACAGGTTGAATATCACTCATCTGGGCAGGCAAACCACCCACTAAAAGTACCTCCATCTTGTCTGGGTTGAGTCTCAGTTTATTGGCCCTCATCCAGTCCATTACCGTGCCCAGGCACTGATTCAGAACAGCCACTGCCTCACCTGGATTAGATGAAAAGGATGACACCTCAGCTCGCACCTCCGGATAACCTCCCCCAGCATGTGGGATAGAACAGAGCCCTGTGGAACCCCATAGCATAGCTGCCAGGGCACAGAGCAGTAATCCCCTGCCCCACCTTCTGGAATCGGCCATCCAAGTAGGAGCGGAACCACTGCAGTACACTGCCTCCAACTCAGGGCCGGTGCTACCATTAGGCCAACTAGGCGGCTGCCTAGGGCGCCGGGCTAAGGGGGGCGCCAGGAGCATAGGGCTGGAGGGAGGGAGGGCTCAAGTGGAAAGGGGGGGGCGCTAAATATCTGATCTTGCCTAGGGCACCAAACTGCCTTGCACCGGCCCTGCTCCAACTCCCAACCCAGACAGCCTATCCAGAAAGATACCATGGTCAATGGTATCGAAAGCCACCTGAGGGACTCACCCAAGGGAATCAATGGGGTTGCACTCCTACTGTTCCTCTCCCAGCAGAAGTCATCCAAAAGGGTGCCCGAGGCAGTTCCATTCCAAAACCAGGCCTGAAGCCTGACTGACGGGGGGGGGGGTAGTGACTCCTATGTCAGCGGGGTTCCTTATCCATTGCAGCTTGTATTCTGAGCTTTAGAGGAGCCATCCATGGTGCTTCATTGTGGTGAACCTGTTTTGGGGATGGAGTACAGCACCATGGATAGCTCCTATGAAGCTCAGAATACAAGCTGTAATGGATAAGGAGCCCCACTGACACAGGAGTCACCAGCCTCCCCGCCGATTATTGAAATGGATCTAGATAATCCATTTCATTCAAGAGTGCCTGGAGTTTACCAGCAGCCACCCACTCAAGCACCTAGCCCAGGAAGGGAATGTTGGGAACTGGCCTATAGTTGTTGTCGTCATCCAGGTCCAGGTTAGGCTCTTTCAGAAGTGGCCTAATTACTGCCTCCTTTAAAGAGGTCAGTACCACTCCCTCTCTCAAGGAAAAATTTAGGGTTTCTGACCAAGATGCCAGAGACAGGTTTTATTCATTTTTTATTCATTTTTTTATATTTATACCCCACCTTTTTTCCTGCAAGAAACCCAAAGCGGCTCACATAATCCTCCTCCTCCTCTCCATTTTATCCTCACAACAACCCTGTGAGGTAGGTTAGGCTGAGAGTCAGTGACTGGCCCAAAGTCACCCAGTGAGTTTCACAGCCAAGCAGGGACTAGAACCCGGATCTCCCGAGTCCCAGTCCGACACTCTCACCACTGCGCCTAAACACTCAGTAATACTATTGGGCCCCCGAAGTGGGGAGTTGCTGCGTAGGGGGCTTTAGCAGGTTCTAGCTTCATCAGTCTCAGTTTTTAACTTGTCAATGGAAAGATCCATTTGGTTAAATTATAATTCCCATTTTGACCCAGGCCTTCCAAGACTAAGGCCTGTACTCTATCTAATGAATGGCACTGGTACTGTTCCATATCAGAAAAAGTTTTCCTTGGGTTCCTGCCAGTTGATTTTCATCAGTCTCAAATGCTGTGCTATAATTTACAAAGATTATAGATTTCGCAAGCTTCCCCCAGAGTGAAATAATGATGTCTCCAATTGAGCACCCAGAGTAAATGAAACGAAATTACATTTTTATTATGATTATCATTAAAATTAGCTTCACACATGTTTTAATTCATATTCAGGAAACCAAAACCCATGTCTCAGCAGAGCATGTGGCAAAGGAGAACATGATGGGGTTTTATGTTAAATACTAGACAGCAAATTGTTTTCACTCTTTTCTTCTTCTTCTTTTGTTAAGCTGTCACTGGATTCTGATCATCATCAAAATCAACAATTAATTACAATAATTACCTGGAATCAAAACATGTTAAAACTGAAAACTTGAAAGTGTTCAAAGATATTGGGCCCCCTATATTTAATCTCAATATTTTCTGTCATGAAATAAATATTGTTCTTGTGATTTCATAGTACTGGAGTATCTAATGTATAATTATGTCTTAAGTTTTGATCTTAAAAACTAATACCCAGGGATGTTGAAGAGTCCTTGGTCCCGAGTCGAGTCCCGAGTCTTTGGACCCGAGTCTAGAGTCGAGTCTAGAGTCCGAGGTCCAAAATGGTGACTCGAGTCGAGTCCCGAGTCCCTCCCAAAGCGGCGGCCCATGGAGGGAGCAGGAGGGTCTCCGCGAGAGGAAGAAGAGCTGCCCTTCCTCCCGCGGAGACCCTCCTGCTCCCTCCATGGGCCGCTGCCGCTGCCACCCTCACCTCCACCTCCGCCTCCGCCGCCCTCACCTCACCTCGCCACCGCCGCCGCCCTCACCTCGCCGCCGCCGCTGCCCTCGCCTCTGCCACCGCCGCCGCTGCTGCTGCTGCCCTCACCGCTGCCGCCGCCGCCCTCACCTCCACCTCCACCGCCATCACCTCACCGCTGCCGCCGCCCTCACCTCGCCGCCGCCGCCCTTGCCTCTGCCGCCGCCCTCGGCTCTGCTGCCGCCGCCGCCGCCGCCCTCACCTCCTCCTCCTCCTCCTCCTCCTCCGCTGCCGCCGTCGACCTCATCACCATCGCCGTCGCACACAGCACGCCGCGTCACACCGCATCACGCCACCAGCGCCGTCGCTCTGTTTTTGGCGGGGTTGCTGTGGAACCACAGCAACCCCGCCAAAAACAGAGTGACGGCGCTGGCGGCGTGATGCGGCGTGCGACGGCGATGGCGATGGCGACGAGGTCAGCGGAGGAGGAGGAGGAGGAGGAGGAGGTGAGGGCGGCGGCAGCGGCGGTGGCGGCAGAGGCGAGGGCGGCGGCGGCGGCGGCAGAGGTGAGGGCGGCGGCGGAGGAGGAGGAGTCCTTGGGCTCGAGTCCCGAGTCGAGTCTCGAGTCCCACATAAATTATTGGGACTCGGGTGGGACTCGAGTCAGAGGGGGGACTCAGTCAGACTCACGAGTCGAGTCCCCGAGTCCGAGTCCCCATCCCTGCAGTGTAATATAATTAGTATGAGCAAGAAACGTCTATTTAATGTTTCATAACATCATTGTACAATAAGTACCACTGATAGGTGGAGCAGCTTAATTTATGAAGCTACTTATTACATAATTTTAGGCTATACAATCTCATCCACTAATCTTTTAACACCTCCTTCTCTTCAAGTAGGGTAGGTAGGACCAATTCCAGTCTTTAACGCCCTCAATGGGCATAGTTAGGAAATAATGCAATTGGACATAAAGCTCTCCATGCATTTTTCATTCTTTTCTTTAAAAAAAAAATGAGATTAGGAAATTGGATGGGGAGTTCTTCCTAGCCTATTTTATTATCTATTTTGTTTGTTTGTTTGTTTGTTTGTTTTATGTCCTGCCTTTCCACCAAAAGAATGGCATTCAAGGCAGCTAACAATAAAATCCAGATTGAAAACAAAATCCGAATTGAAACATAACATACAAACAATTAAATTGGAAACATAATTAAAAATACAACAATAAAAGAAATAAACCACACCAACCCATTAAAAAAAACCACCCTTCATCAACAGACCAGCTTTGATGCCAAAGGCCTGCCCTGAATAAAAATGTCTTTGCCTACCAGAGGAAGGACATCCAAGAGGGGGCCAAGCTAGCCTGCCTTGGCAGTTGGCAGGGACTTCCAGAGTCTGGGAGCAGCCACAGAGAAGTTCCTCTCTTGCGTCCCCACCAAATGTGCCTTTGATGGTGGTGGTGCCAAGAGAACCATCTCCCCTAAAAGAGCTTAAAACCCAGGTAGACTCTCGTATGGGAGAATGCCGTCTTCAGGTAGCCAGGTCCCAAGTTGTACAGGGCTTTATAGGCCATAATCAGCACTTTGAATTCCGCCCAGAAACACGCCGATAGCCAGTGCAGCTGTTGTAACAGGGGAATCACATGCTCTCTGTAACTGGCCCCAGTCAACAGTCTGGCCACAGTATTCTGGACCAGCTGAAGTTTCTGAACAATTTGTTTGTTTGCTTGTGAACAATATTTATTTACTGCTTCCCATTTGAATAAATCCCAACGCGGTTTACAAAATGAATACAAAAAATATGCAATGGTATCATGTTAGAGGTTGCTTAGTCCAAATGGCATGTAACAAAGGTATGCATAACTATGGCCAGATGAGACATCTCTAGGAATGGGACGCAGTTGGCACACTAGACTCAGCTGCGCAAATGCACTCCTGACCACCGCTGAAACCTGGACATCCAGGTTCAGGGCTAAATCAAGGAGTACACCAAAAGTGGGAGCCTGACTCATCAGGAAGAGTGCAACCCCATCCAGCACAGGTTGAATCCTATTCCTTGATCTGCCTTTTGAATGACATGGGGGCACCATTGTCTTGTCTGGATTAAGCTTCAATATATTCACTTTCATCCAGTCCATTACCGACATCAGACAACAATTTTGAACGAGAACAGCTTCCTTGGATTTAGATGGAAAGGAGCCAGGTGTCATCAGCATACAGAACAATAATCGGGGTGCGGCTAGCTTTGAGGGAGCTCTGCGCATGTTGCTTTCCCTGGGGCCTGCCCCCCCCCCATTAGCCTGCCACCCTGCCTACCACTGAAATGTGTCTCTTCAGAGCTTCTCCAAAGTGGAATTCGACCTGAGGGCCAAAAGAGGTTCAATACCCCTCCTCTAATGTTTTCCCACCACTTCCATCTTTTTTCCTTACCACAGAAAATCCATTAAGGAGGAAAAGATGGAATCGCTGCAAAATGTCTTTTGACTGGCAGTGCTAGGCACCTTCCATCTGGAAGCACGCTAGGTGCTGCTGGACTTGGTTGCATCTGGGTCGAGTCAAGAGTTTCCTGTTACCGTTCTGTTCTTGTTTGAGAGAGACAACAGACCTCTTGTCTAGTTCTCTGACTGGTGTGTCCTCTTAAGACTTCCATGACAAACTGACAGCTGACATCATCCTATGGGCAGAATAGGATTTTTGAATTCTGCTGCTTAGGGAAAGGAGGGCTGAGGGGGGAAACAATGTGGCTGGCCAGCCCCAAGAGTCACAGATAACGCTCACACCCCTAACTGTGGAATCCAATGGAAGTAGATTTTCATATATAGATCGAATTGATCAGCCTTAGGGAGGGATCTGTATGTAAAGAGGGCAAAGCAACGGACAGATGTGAAAACCCTACTCACATTGCTGGCACCTGTAATTGCTGTGGGATAAGGTAGTTGACCAATCCAAAGGCTTGGATTGGAGAGGAGATGGCAGTCTTCCTTTTTGCTGGGGAGGAACATTCAGTGATGTGTGGCAAAACAAGGCAGTTTTGCTGGGCCTGCCTTGGCTATGCATATCTCATATCTTTTCTCTACCTGAGAGCAGAGCAGTCCTTATGTGGTCAGGCAATTTAATCTTAAGCCAGTTAAGAGGAAGGGCTGTAACTTAGTAGGAGAGCACAACACAAGCTTTACATGCAGAAGGTCCCAGGCTCAAGCCTATCTCAGCCCTTCCTAAGATCCTCTGCCTGAAACTCTGGAGAGCCACCGCCAGTCAACAGTTCCCAGCCCTGGGGGCCAGATTGCCTCCTCAGGGGTCAGAGAATGTTGGGGTCAGGGCCCTCCTTCTTTAAGCCCTGCCCTTCCCCCCCCCCAAGCATTACCTTCTGATGTCATCAGAGTCCTTTCTCCAGGTAGAGAGAGGCATGGAGCAATTTTGGTACAGGCCTCTCTCTGCACAGAGAATGGGACTGTCTCTCCCTGCTCAATGCTAGAGAAAGGCTGCCTTTCTCTCGCGTTGAGCACTGCGTGGAGCCTGGGAGAGAAGCTGGTGGGCTGGATAAGAACTTCCCATGGGCCAGAAAGTTTGCACCCCCAGTATTGTCCATTTAAGCAGTTGAGGCTGGTTGCTCCAATCTCAGTGGGGTGGTATATCCACTCCGGGTCTCAGCCTGAACTTTAAAGGAGCTATCTGTGGTTCTGAACTGGGTTTGGCCCTATGGTTCAGCACCATGGACAGCTCCTTAAAAGTTCAGGCTGAAACTCAGAGTGGATACACTGCCCCACTGAGATTGGAGCCTCCAGCCTCCACTGCCATTTCATAGACAATACTAAATGGACCAAAGCTCTAAGCTTGATAAAACGCAGCTTCCTACATTCCTAATGAGTCAAAACTGTTATTAAAGTTATTAAAGAAGAGATACTTGTATGAAAACAGGGCCTTTCTTCGTATTGTCAGACCCTGAAATATCACACCTCCTCAACAGATCAAAAATGTATTGTCTTTTATATTAGTCACCCTAACCACTAGGTCCAGAAATGTGTAAAATTCAGCTAAGGGCGCAATCCAACGGGGAGGCCTGTAATCCTCTGAACTTGGAGGATTATGAGCATTCTATGGAGGATGGGAGGAGCGCGGAGGCAAAGGTCACTGCTCTACTCCCACCCTGCAGCTCAGCTAGATGGCCAATTTTGGACGCCTAGCTGAGGAGCTCCTGAGTGGGAGGGAAGGAGGCTGAGGAGCCACCAGGATAATTTGTATCTTGGCGCCACCTGTCTCCTCTCCTCCCCGTCCCCTGGAACGCCCACTAAACCCAGTCTCCAAGGTCTTCCTGTGCCAGCTGCAAGTGGGGGGGGGGAGGGTGCTCCAAGCATGGAGACCCAGCTACGAGGTTGGAGCGATTTTCCGACCTCATAGCTGTGTCTCTGAAAAACCCTATGGCCATCTACCCAGATACTGTCTAGCGGCCATAGGATTGCTCTGTAAGAAAACATATTGTTGGGACTTGAAAAAGATGCTAGGAGAGGATATATTGTTGAGTATTATCCTTCCTATCTCATGTTAGTGAGATCAGCAGAGTAGAGTCCCTTTCCAGCTTAAAAGAAGCTTAGATTTGGCTAGTGTTAGCCAGTTAGCATTTGGTAATCCAGGATGCTTTAAGGCAGACTGGATTTCCCTGGTTTTGCCCCCTTTTCTCTCCCTCAGAACAATAATCAGAGACACAGTCTTGTAAAAGTGAAAAGTAACATTTACTCACTCAGATTATGCAGTTTCATTCAGGCAGGCTTAAAAGCGTTTCTTACAGTTGGTTACAGTACATTTGGAAATACTTGGGGTCTGAACTTGTGGAGTTCAGACCAGCAACTCTGGTTACATGCTGCTGTTAGAACAACGTGGAGGCAACAACCTTTACTACCACATTCAGAGTCTCAGTAGGAAGGAAAAGAGCTGAGAGCTACACCCACTTCCTGCTGAGGCTCAGCTAAACACACACTGAGTATCTTCTAGGGAATCCACCTTAGAAGATACCAGTGGCCTTAACCATTTCATCCAACTAACTGGTGAAACATGAGCCATTGGTTTTGACTGCACTTTAAATATCCCACACATATGATGCACAGTTTGTTTGTTTTTCGTTTTTGTTTTTTTTACACGCATATGTACTGCGTGAATTAGAACTGAGAAGAATATGAGCAAAACTTTCATATACAACCAAGAGACATCCTCGGGCTACCAAACCCATTTATATTTCATTGCAATGCAGCTTATGCGAGCCGTGAATTGCTTGGCAGTCATGAACATTCTTCTCCACATTTTTAGCATGTATTGTATTAAAGCTTTCGTTAAACACAGAATTTAATTCAATTATATATCGCCAAGAGAAACTGCAAATGCAGTAGTTATTAAAAAAAAAACACAACACAATCATTTTGGAACAAATCTTGCTGGAGCAGATGCAGGCACCTTGCATGAAACTAAACAGGGCACTAATACAATAAATGATTCAAATAAGATTTACTCTGCAGAATAATACAGCACAAAACCAAGGAGAGGCAATGATCGGTTTCATCTCCAGCAAAGAGACTCTACCCAAGATTATGCTTTTTAACACAATCAAAGACCAGTTGTTATTCGAATGTTTCCTATTTAGATGATTGGTGTTTATCACTGATATTTATTTATTACGTTTTTATCCCATCCTTCCTCCAAGGAGCTCAGGTTCCCCAACCCACCCATCCCATAATTCTCTTTCTTTGACATAGCAAAGTAGCAGGCCTCTGTTTATTAGCACATTCTCTTTCAGAGGCTGACCTGCTCGTAAACAAGAAGCCAGCACAGTTACTAGTTTGCAGAGTCATTTTCTCCAAATGATTGTAGTGCCGGCTGACCTGCTCAAATAAAAGAGCTACATATGATGGGAGAAGTACTGAGTGGAAGATAATTATATGAACCAGTGAACTTACAAGTGTCCTTAAAATAGTGCTTGTTATTTTTATACGCCTGCTGTTTGCTTGAATCTGTCATCATCCCTAAAAATGACATTTTCCGTGACATTTTCCTCTAAAGAGCTGGCTGCGTTTTTAAAAAAAAAAACAACAACCACAACGATGTTCAGAAAACTGGCAGAGGTTACTGCATTATCCTCTTTGCAATGAATCAACTTGAAGTTGTTTAATACGACTGTTGATTCCTTGCTTTAAACATAGGGCACAGTCCAGTCAAAAAAAATTAAACATTCAAGTCCATCTGATATGTTACGTAAATGGAAGAGCCTGTATTAAACATATGCTTAGACTCTTTTCTATAGAAATTAATGGGGCTGAAGAGCACAATCCTGTGCTTGAGTTCTGCCGGGTGAGAGGTTCTAGGATCTGGTGGAAGGCCCACTATGGCAGCAGAACTGGAGATATGATAAATATGCCAGTGGACCTCCCCTAATGTGCCAGTGGAACAATCCATGGTGGAGCTGTTTTTCACCTGCAAAAATATACTGTCACGAGTGTATGAAACGGGGTAGAGACATGGTCAAGGTGATGATGGCACAAGAGAGGAGTACTCATGTGCCAAATCCTATACCCTTTCAACTCGTGGCCACACCCCATCAACATCTGAACTTTGCACCTGCCCCAGACCTGGTGTAAGGAATTTCCCTCCCTTTGACTTCATTTGGAAGGGGGGGTTGTAAAGACACCCCCGCCTCCCCACATCTCCAAGAGAGGGCATAGGGTATAGCAGGTGTCCCCAAACTTTTTGGGTTGGTGGGTACATTTGGAATTTTGAGAGACTGTTGTGCGCAGCCTCCACAAATGGCTGCCATGGGGCAGAGGGCTTGCCCATTCATAAAATCGGTACTATAGTTAGCATGGCGAGTCACAAAACACTCATTTTCCAACAGGGAAAGTGGTGAGACGAAGGGCTTTCCTACATGAGGCATTTATTGTGCGCTTGTGATGCCTCCCTCACGGAGTTTGCGGGTCGTCATCCTCCAGGGCCGCTCCCGTGCTGTGCAACCATTCCTACAGCTTTTTTTTTTTTTTTTTAAATTAAGGAAAGTGTGGTATTATTTAGAAATGGCGCTATGAAAAGCTCCCGTATTAAGCTTGTGGTTGTATAATGGAAAGGCAGAGAAAGAAAAACCCTGGGGAAAAAACATGGGTCAAGGAGCCGATCTTAATCCCTGCAAAGAATCCGGAAGCAGAAGCCTCTGCAAAGTGGTGGGCTAAAAGCCTCATGTAGAGAAGCCCCCAAGGAAAAGTAACTTGCCCAAGAACCTTAGTACAGGCAGTCCCTGAGTTAAGAACGTCTGACTTACAGACAACCCATACTTAATAATGCACTTCTGGGTTCCCCAGCGCTACGCTGTTTACGCAATTTGCATAATTTGCACAATTTGCGTAAATGCCGATTTTAACGTATAGAACGCTGTGCTGTTCCGACTTGCATACAAATTCGACTTAAAGACATTCTTAAGAACGGAACTCGTTCGCAACCTGGGGATTGCCTGTACAAGGCAGAGGTTTGGGCTCCAAGACATGAAACTGCTCTTTTGAATCCAAACAAAGATGGCACTAGAGGGCAGCACTTCACTTTACAGCAACATGGGCACCATGTTGGAAATGCCAGGAGGCATAACTCAGCACCCAATCATAGCATATTGCTGGTATATAAATTATGAACCCCACACAGGGAGACCAAAAGTCAGATAATAGGGTGCATCATGGCATGGCATGGCATGGCATCTCTCTGATTTCATGTCATATGCACAACTATTGCTCACGAGGGGGAACATTGGTGATGGAAACTATGGGAAAGGGGGACTTTTTGGTTGCAAAACAGGTATTAATTTTTATTGTACAAGTGTTTATTGTTATAGCACTATGAAAACTTCTGGAGTTCCCCAGAAATCTGGGTCAAGTTGTTTGGAAGGGCATAGCTGGGGAAACATGAAACACATTAAATATATTTAATTGTATTTAAAATACTTCTATATTCCACATCTCCTAGTATTTAACATGGCTTACAAAACAATGAAAAGATAAATGACTCAAACAACTCCATCATTATACACAACACCAACATGTGCATTAAGAAGGATAATTTGAAAAGTTATGCTCAGAGGCGGCGGGAGCCCCAGATCTCTTGGAGACCATCTGCCCCAGCACCCTGCTGTCCATGGGCACTTGCTGAAATAAAGGTACAGGGGCCAATAATCTCTGTTTCATAGATTTCATAGATCATAGAGTTGGAATGGGCCTACAAGGCCATCGAGTCCAACCCCCTGCTCAATGCAGGAAACTAGAGGAGGGGTCTCCCATCCAAGTAATAACCAGGCCTGACCCTGCTTAGCTTTCCACACTCAGACAAGCTGAGCCAGCGTGAGCCACAGGCCTGTATGTTGCATCTGATCCCCCTGGATTAAGGTGACCATATGTACTGGTTTTACCAGTACAGTACTGGTTTTCTGGACATTGTCCTGGTTAGTCATGAGATGTAACCAGAACAGTTTAGGACTACAAAATCAAAAATTATTAATTTATCAAAAGATTGAGTACATCAAATCAATCCTTGATAAACCAGCCTAAATCAATTTTATTAATTTATCCTAGTTTTAGTTTTATTTTACACGACGGTTCTTGTCATTGGATCTCGGCAATACTCGGCATTCAGCACACGCACTCTCACTATATTGTGGCCGCGGCGACTCTTCGATAATACTCCCGCGCAGTACATACAGCCCGACCGTGGGAACTTGATGATGACCTCATCACACAGAGCCCGCCAAAATCGACCAATTCAGTGTTAGCTTCGGACTATAAAAGGCCCTCTGCAGCACAAGACAGGCACCAGTGATCTGGCATCTTCGGACCGTGACACTGGCCCTCAGAGCTCCACGCTCTCTCGGTTACTCGAGATTTTCGCTCCGCCGTTTTCACGGCACACCTCGCTGCTTCGCCAGGACTAGGCTGACCATACGTACCGTTTTTAAAGGGACAGTCCCGTTTTTTTCATATTTTCTGACCGTCCCTTCTTTTTAATATAAATGTCAGTTTTGTCCCGTTTTTAGTAAACTATATATAGTTTTTAATTTTTTGTAAAAAAAACTGAACGCGGCTTGTTTATTTCTCATAAGCCTCTCGCATTAAGAAACCTCGGGGGGGGTGAGCCAAGCCCCATGAGGAGCTGCTCCCGCGCTCTCCTTAGCCCTTAGACAGGGCGACTACTGACATAGTCTAGAACGCCGTGTGAGCCACGCCGAAGAAAGGGAACTTCACGGCGATGGGCCAGAGCCCGGAGCCGTTGTCGTCTTGCTGCGGGGTAGCCACATCCCCCTGTGCAAGCCTGAAGGGGTAGAAATCAGGCATGGGCACAGCGCCCTTCGCCCGCAGCCGGAGCCAGCTGCTGAGCGCCAGCAGCACCATCCAGCCAGACAGGCCCTGCATTTCTCTGGCGGGCGTCGAACCCCAGGCAAGCAGACAAGACGGCGGAGCTGACACATGGGTAGGTGGCAAGAGACAGCGCGGAGACGGGACGGGCAGCAGTGCGCCGGGCAGGAGCATGAAGACCCAGGCAGGCACCGAAGGGACACAGCCCCCCCGCACGCTCTGCGGCAGGACCACGCCGGGACACGAGATGGGGGTCTGCCAGTGGTGGCGAAAGCAGAGGCAGCTGAGAGGAGACCCACATGCACACTGAGCCTCTCTGCATGGCGGAAGGGGACAGTGGCTCATTCACACAGGTCAGGGCATGCATATTCATGCCCTGGTCAGCCAATTAGGACGGGACCTGAAGGAGGCGGGCTGTGGAGGTTAGAGGTGGGCTTAGGAGGATCAGCCTTTTCTTAAAGCGCTAAGAAGACTGGACGGGGAAAGCGAAGCTGTGCAGCTCGCACTAAGGAGGAGGCGCAGTGTGTGGCAGGCGTCCGGACGAACAGGCGAGCTCAGGGCACATCGGACTGCAGGCAAAGCTAAGACACGCTTGTCGCTAGCGCAGCCGTTCTCAACCTCTGGATGTGTCAGACTACAACTCCCAGCATCCCCAACCAGCCAGCTGGCTGGGGTGCTGGGAGTTGTAGTCCCACATATCTGGAGGGCACTAGGTTGGAGAAGGCTGTAGTAAGGAGTTAGTTAGCCCTATTGAAGCCAGTGGGAGTCACTTTCCAGTACAAACCCCTATCAGATCCCTCTGCAAGCCACTGAGTGCTCTTTCCTTCTGGATTAATACACTGACTAGGTTCAGAGAACATGATAACCCACACTCAGGGTTGAGTATGGGTTGTCGTTGAACCATGGGTTGTCGTTGAACCATGGGTTATCATCTGAACCCAGCTGAGATAAGAAACCATGGTGAACAACCCACAGTTCACAGCCCAATAACAACCATGGGTTCTCTTCGTGGGTTGGTTGTGGTTAAGAAGCCATGGCTTGTTAGTGCAGGTGGGTTCAGACAACACGATAACCCACGTTTCAGCAACAACCCACACTCAACCCATACTCAACCCCTGAGTGTGGGTTATCATGTTGCCTGAACCCAGTCATTGCGGATAACCATCAGTCCCCACCATGGTCTTTAGGCCATTGTCCCCATGATCCACTCTGGCTGTGTGCAGGCCTAGCTGTGGGGTTACAGAGTGGCAAGGGAAAGGCGCTGTGTGTGTAGCCAGTGAAAACTTCTTCCTTATTAGTACAGTACTACTTAATGGTAGTTCAGTACTAAATTTTGAAGTGCAGGCGCTCATCATTACAGCCCCAATGACCATACCCCAAGGACAACCCAAAATGCAGGCAGCTGTGTTGATCCATTATAGATAGATACCCCCAAAGAAAATCAGTCCATAGCATACTAGCTAATTTATTAGGATCAGCTGAAAAAAGTGCCAGAGCTCTGGGACCCAGTGTTCCCACTCCACGACATCATGGCTTCTTTATCAGAGGGAAAGGGCCCATTGCTCAATGGCAGAGCACCCATCTTGCGTGCAAAAGGTCCTGGGTTTCATCCCTGGTATCTCCAGGTGAGACTGGGAAAGACTCCTGTGTAAACCCCTGGAGAGCCACTGCCAGTCAGTGTGTAGGCAACAATGAGCCTAGATCAAGCGTGGGGAACCTATGACCCTCCAGATCTTGTTGGACTACTCTGTGAAGGATTGAGGCCTACCCAGGCATGAGTTAGGTTGAAGCCTGAAGGCCCAAATATCTCCTGATGGGAGGGGGCATTTGTGACTTCGGGGGTGCCACAAGGGCAAGGGCCACCCCCCTAACACTGCTATTTGTTGCTCGGTGCCCTGGGTGGAGGGGATTGTTTTTTCCTGTCTAGGGCCTAAAAATGTGCCTTGGAGGGGAGTCATGGGGCCAAGTGGGGGGTTCAGTGGGCCCCCCAATTAGTGTAGTGACGGGTAGAGGGAGATATTTATTATTTATTTATTTATTTATTACATTTATCAATCGCCCATCTGGCCGGTCACCCGGCCACCCTGGGCGATGTACAATTAAAATACAATAAAACACAATAAAATATAATAATTAAAACAATATAAAAAATTCTCATTAAAAACCTAACCCACCCCATATTCCCGCCTGAACAACCATGTTTTTAATGCACGGCGGAAGCTCATCACGGAGGGGGCATGGCGAAGGTCACTAGGGAGGGAGTTCCATAATGTGGGGGCCGCCACAGAGAAGGCCCTCTTCCTAGTCCCCACCAGCCTGGCTGCTCCGGCTGATGGGATAAGGAGAAGGCCGTCCGTGGCAGACCTTGTTGAGCGGCCTACTTGATGTTGCTGGAGGCGCTCCTTGAGATAAGCTGGGCCGGAGCCGTGTAGGGTTTTAAAGGTCAAAACCAACACCTTGAATTCGGCTCGGCAAGCAACTGGTAGCCAGTGCAACTCTTTAAGCACTGGCGTGATGTGATCACGCCGGCGGCTGCCCTTAATCAGGCGAGCCGCCGCGTTCTGTACCAGCTGAAGCTTCCGGACCATCTTCAAGGGTAACCCCACGTAGAGCGCATTACAGTAGTCTAGGCGAGAGGAGACCAAGGCATGAACCACTGATGGGAGCAGGTGATTAGGAAGGCATTGGGAAGAGGACTAGCCAGGTAAGGGGAACACGGCCCAGACACTTAATGGCTGTGCCTTGTTCCGGTCCTCCTCGCACCCGCAGTGTCATGACCCCCCTCCAGGAATCCTCCTCTGAGGACGAGTGTGACTCACCCAGGGCCCTGGACACTCCTCAGGAGCAGAGTTCAGACACTGCTGCTCCAGACGGGGCCGACCGGGCAGCTGAAGAGCTGGCAGGCCCCTCTGGCATGACCCGTGGGAGTTCCCCAGCCCGGGAGGAGTCAGAATCAGAGCTGGAGATGGTGCAGGTCCCGAGTCCCAGACAGAGGAGGAGGATGAGAAGGCAGGAACAGATGCAGGCCCCCCGACGCAGCATCCGACTGCAAACCAGGATGTTGGCCTTGTGATGTTTTTGTTATCAGCCTGCTGCTAAGGAGCTCCAGCTGTGGGATGGGCGTGCCCAGGCAGCAGGCAGTATAACAACACTCACTCACTGAAGCCTGGGTATTGGGAAACAATGTCCTCCTTGCAGGACCGGTGCAAGGCAGTTTGGTGCCCTAGGCAAGATCAGATATTTAGCGCCCCCCTTCCCACTTGAGAGCGCTGTCTTTTTCCCCCCAAGGTGTTTCTGGCACCCCCTTTAGCCCTGCGCCCTAGGCGGCTGCCTAGTTGGCCTAATGGTAGCACCGGCCCTGCCTCCTTGATTCGTGTTCCTGATCCCTGACCTTGCTCCTGAACCCTGCCTTGCTTCCTGGACCCAACTTCGGACTGACCCTGACACCGCCTCTGCTCGACCCCTGGACTTTTGAACTACACTCTCGGCTTGACTCCTAGGATTGTAAGACCACGCTTCTGTTACTCATCCCGCTGCAATTCCCTTATCTTATCTCAGCTGGACATTTGGCAGTGCTCCCAGAAGTAAAGCCAGCTGCTGGCTGCCAGCCAGCCTTAAGCCGGACACACAAGTTTGGTGGTTGCCCTATCAGCCTGCCCTCAGATCTCTGGATGCTGCTTCTAAATGCCAGATTGGTGCAAAATAAAACCTCCCTCAGCCATGATTTAATAGTGGATGAGCTGGCCGATCTGGCATGCATTACCACCAAGACCTGGGTGGGAGAACAGGGAGGAGTTAGTCTCTCCCAGCTTTGCCCACCGGGGTACTTGGTGCAGCATCAGAGTAGAGCTGGGTTGCCATGGTCTATAGGAATTCTATCTCTCTCTCCAGGCTCCCTGTCCATCTGAGCACTGGTCTGGAGTGTTTGCACCTTTTGTTAGGCCAGCGGGACAGATTAGGGATTCTGTTGGTGTACCGCCCACCCCACTGCTCAACAGACTCCCTGGCTGAGCTGATGGAGGTGGTCTCGCTGGCGATGCTGAGGTCCCCCAGGTTGTTGGTCCTGGGGGATGTTAACATCCATGCTGAGGGCACCTTGTCTGGTGTGGCTCAGGAATTCATGGACTCCATGACAACCATGGGACTGTCCCAACATGTCATCGGCCCAACACATGTAGCAGGGCACACTCGACCTGTTTTTTTCAGCCGAGCATGGAGATGGTGATCTGAAGGTGGGGGACTTTGAATCAGTCCCCTTGTCATGGTCAGATCACTACCTGCTGAGATTTAGGCTAACGGCAGCTTTCCCCCTCTGCAAGGGTGGGGGACCTATTAAGATGGTTCACCCCTGGAGGCTGATGGGTCCGGATGGTTTCCAGAGGGCCCTTGGGGGGTTTCTGGCTGATATAGCTGGTGGTCCTGTCGAATCCCTGGTTGATCTCTGGAATAGAGAGATGACCCGGGTGGTTGACACGATCGCTCCTGAGTGCCCTCTCTGTAGTAGAGCTCGTACGGCTCCATGGTATACCCCAGAGCTGAGAGTGATGAAGCAAAACAGGAGATGGCTTGAGTGCAGGTGGAGGAAAACTCCTAGTGAATGCAATCGAGCCCTGGTACGTGCTTATAGCCAGGTATACCTAGAGGTACATGTTTTTGTTTTTGTTTTGTTTTGTACCTCTAGGTATACCTGTAAAACTTGTAACCTAGACGTAGTGAGGGTGGCAAAGAGACAACATCTCACTGCCTCTATCCAATCATCCCTTTGCCGCCCAGCGGAGCTCTTTAGGGTCATCCGGGGCCTGTTATACACTGGCCCCAGGGACATCATCGACCCATCTGATGCCCGCTGCAATATATTCGCTAGGCACTTCCAGGAAAAAATATCTTGCATCCGCAGGGACTTAGACTCCAATGTTATAACAGTAGAATCAGGAGAGGTACCCAGAGCACAGCCTGGTCTAGTTATTTTGGATGAGTTTCAGTTGGTACACCTCGAGGATGTTGACAAGGTGCTTGTACGGGTTCGTGCAACCACGTCTGTTCTGGATCCTTGCCCCTCTTGGCTTATAAAAACTAGCAGGGAGGGAACGGCCGGCTGGGCCAGAGAGGTGATCAATGCCTCCTTGTGAGAGGGAGTGGTCCCATGCCGCTTGAAGGAAGCGGTGGTGAGGCCACTCCTAAAGAAACCCTCTCTGGACCCGGAAGATCTTAACAACTTTAGGCCGGTGGCGAATGTTCCTTTCCTGGGCAAGGTCCTTGAGCGGGTGATGGCCAACCAGCTCCAGGCACTCTCGGATGAGACTGATTATCTGGATCCATTTCTGTCGGGGTTCAGGCCTGGTTTTGGCACAGAAACAGCTTTGGTCGCCCTGTATGATGACCTATGTCGGGAGAGAGACAGGGGGAGTGTGACCCTGTTGATACTCCTGGATCTCTCAGCGGCTTTCGATACCATCGACCATGGTATCCTTCTGGAGCGGCTGTCTGAGTTGGGGGTGGGGGGCACTGCATTGCAGTGGTTCTGCTCCTACTTGGATGGCCAGCTCCAGAGGGTGGTGCTTGGGGAATGTTGCTCGGCCCCATGGACTCTCCAGTATGGGGTTCCTCAGGGGCTGGTCTTATTCCCCATGCCATTTAACATCTACATGAAACCACTGAGTGGGGTCATCCAGAGTTTTGGAGTGCATTGCCATCAGTACGCTGATGACACACAGCTCTATTTCCTTTTCATGTTCAGCAGGTGAGGCTGTGGATGTGCTGAACCGGTACCTGGCTGCGACAATGGACTGGATGAGGGCTAACAAACTGAGGCTCAATCCTGACAAGACTGAGATGCTGTTAGTGGGTGGTTCCTTTGACCGGATGGAGGGTGTTCAACCTGTTCTGGATGGGGTTGCACTCCCCTTGAAGGAGAAGGTTTGTAGCTTCGTGGTGCTCCTTGAGCCATCTTTGTCACTTGAGGCTCAAGTGGCTTCAGTGGGAAGGAGTGCCTTCTACCAGCTTTGGCTGGTGGCCCAGCTATGCCCCTATCTGGACAGGGATAGCCTGGTCTCAGTAATCTATGCTCTGGTGATCTCTAAACTAGACTACTGCAATGCACTCTACGTGGGGCTGCCTTTGAAGACTGTTCGGAAGCTGCATCTTCTGCAAAATGCGGCAGCCAGGCTTATTGCGGGGACCGGAAGGTCCGAGCACATTGCACCGGTTCTGGCCCATTTGCGCTGGCTGCCAATTAGTGGTGGGGCCAAGCCTGGAGTCGGCTGGAGGCTCGCTCCGGGCTCGGCCCTCCGCGAGCGGTGACGGCCCGCTCCCGCTCTTCAGAGCGGCGCAGAGCGTTGTCTGCGCTGCTCACGCCGATTGAGCTACCACCGGAGAAACCCCCTGCCACCACCGCTGGACCCCCCCTGCCCCCCTGCACTGCCGTCAGGACCCCCCGCCACCTACCTGGTCCTGCACGCCGTCGCCGCTGCCTCCTCCTCCGCTGGAGCCACTGCTCCAGCGCGTTGGACCCCCGCCTGCGCTCTGTTTTGGCGGGAGGAACCAGGGCAACAGGGCTTAAACAGCCCTATAAATGCCCTGGTTTCCCCAGCCAAAAACAGAGCGCGGGGGTCCAGCGCGACGGAGCAGGGTCCCGTTGCGTCACTTCCTCCGCGCCGGAAGTGACGCGACGGGACCCATAGGAAAAGGGAGGAAGGCTCTCCGCTCCGCGGAGAACCCAGCTAAAGCTGAGCAGCCCGTGGAGAACCCACGTGGCCGAGCAGCCCGTCGGACGCGAGCAGGCCCAGTTCGGGCCTTGCTCCTGTCTGACGGGCTGCTCGGCTATATCCCTACTGCCAATATGCTTCCAAGCCGAATTCAAGGTGCTGGTTCTAACATATAAAGCCCTACACGGCTTAGGACCACAATACCTGACAGAACGTCTCGTCTCTCCCAACCGCAATCTACCCGGACACTACGCTCAACATCTGGGGCCCTCTTCCAACTGACACCTCCACGAGAGGGTTGATTGGTAGCAACAAGGAGGAGGGCCTTCTCAGTGGTAGCCCCCCAATTATGGAATAAGCTCCCCCCTGAGACCTGCCTGGTGCCATCCTTACTATCTTTTCGGCGCCAGGTTAAGACTTCCCTCTATGCCAAGGCATTCAATAGTTAAGAACTCAAAATAGCACGGGGGGGGGGGGTTTGTCACCTGTAGACTTAGTTTTATTAACTTTTGGATTGTATTTTAAAGTGTGCTTTTTAATTTGGTTTTTAATCTTTTTTGTGTTTTTATTGTTGTTTTTATATACAAACTGTTGTGAACCGCCCAGTATATAGAAAATAAATAAATAAATGTCCTGGTTTTAAATTTGAAAAAAATGGTCACCTTACCCTGGATGAGCTAGCTTTTTGCCCACATGTGCTTCACCTCCTGCTCCCCACCTTTCTGCCTGAGGTTTTTTTCCTGAAATCAAATGCCCTCCTCTCCCCTGTCCATACATCCCTTTTTTACAAATAGGGGTGTCACTAGGAGACGGGGTCCTTTAAAGACACACACAGAGACTTAAGAACATATGTAAATTAGCATGTGCAAATTTGTGCATATATATATACTTTTTTTGTTTTGTCCTGTGCGCCTGAGCTCCGGATCTTTGCAGTAGCTGCAAAGCACCGCCCCTGCATGTGCTTAACGCGGCGCATAACCCCTTCGCAACCCAGCCAACTTCCACTAAAACCACCCTCGGTTTTTCAAGCCTGGACGGCTGCATTTTATTGGCAGAGGGCGCACGAAAGCAACGCCTGGTTTGTTTGTTTTTTAAGACTACAAGCCCCAGAAACCCTTGGCTCAGGCTCCTTGCCAATCATCGGAGAGCGCCTGGGCGCTAGGGCTCCCGGGATTTGTAGGCAAGGGCAGCCCGGAGAGGCGGCACGGGCGGCAGTCGAGCCCAACCCAGTGGGAGGGACAGGCGCAAGAGGAGAGGGGAGACAGGTACAGTGCGGGCGGCTCTGCAGGTAACAGCAACCGGGGGAGGAGGGGCGACGGCGGACGTGTGTGCGGGCGGCGGGCGGACTCGGGCCTTCTGCAACGAGATGGAGGCCCAAGGGAGGGCGGCGTGTGTGTATAACGCGAGCCGCAAGGAGTAGAGGGGAGCCGGCCGGCCGGCCGGCCCTGAGTCACGGCTGGAGTCGAGGGTGCCGCGCGCCTTTTGCAGCAATGGGGAAGAGGTACGAGGCGCGCTTGCCTGCTTGCTTTCCCGGGGAGCCTCGGTAGCATGTAAATCTCTGCACCAGTTCCGCAGCACAGGAGCAGGTGTGTGCGGAGGGGGGGGGGCTGTTAAAGGAAGCGCATCCCACGCACCCCCATTATCCCACCCACCTCCAGGCGTGCCCAAGGTACGCGTTGGTACCCCCTCCCGTGGCCTGCAAACTCAAGCCCGTGCCAGACGCGGAGAGCTCTTTCCCTTAAATGGGATGATGCCCGTAAAAAGTTTCAAAGGTCTGTAAAAAAAAGGGGGTGGAGGCAGGGGAAAACAGACGGGTTGCAGGGGGCCGAGGCAGGGATATGCCTGGTCCTAGTGAATGCCGATAGGATTTTGGGAGGAAAAGGCCGAATGGTTGGCGGGTGGGACAGCGTTGGTGCAAGCCCAGGATTGCCAGGGGAGCTACGGGATCATTTCCTACCAGGCTGGCCCCGTTTTGAACTCGTGTTGCTTATTTTAAAGTCTCACTCCTCGTTGCAGAATGCTACTGTGATTTATTTCTTTTAAACCCCCCCCCCCCATCCCACTTCCTCGCTATAGTGCCCAGCTGTCATCCCACCTCTTCCCATTGAAAGTGATTGGCACGCCTTCCCTCTTTGATTTCTGCTGCTGCTCTCCCTGGGGCAGCTGTCAGTCTCTTGGGGTCCTGCTTCAAGCCACGTGCTATGATGTTCCGTGCCGATTGCAGCTCGTGTGTGCCTTCCGCCTAAAGCCCACGCCGGTATTTCATTCTTCCTTGTTTCTCAGAGGACATTTGTTCGCCTTGTGGCGTTTTTTTTTGGGGGGGGGGCTTCGGTACTTTCTGATCTTTCTGCCCCCCTCCCCCCCCCGGCCCCTGTGCTAGCAACTGTTCTGGGCTGTAGCCGGAGAAAGTGTTGTGGTCGGAGTTGCGTTCGCGGGGTATGAATTGATTGACTGTCCTACTTCAGAGGCAGCTGGGAGCGAGCGCCTGGGAAACAGCAGCGAAGGGAAGGAGAAGACGGAAGAATCCTTTTGTGTGTGTTAGCTTGCACAGACGCTGTTTCCTTCTCGCCCCCCCCCCCCCCCCCGTCCTGGCTGTATAAGGCTTGTAAGAGGAGTGCGTTGCAGTAGCACTCGGAGGCTGGCGGGTCTCTGGCTTTGTAGCGCTAGTCCCCTCATGTGCCGATGCTTGCTGTTTTGCAGCTGATCATCTCCAGCCCTTCGTCTGGGAGCCGCATGCTTGTCGGAAGCGGCAGGAGCCGGAGAGGAGGCGGATAAGCCTGCCCTTGGTTGCACGGGAGCGTGTGCCGATCTCTGCGACTTGACATCAGAGCCTGCCCCAGCCATCTGTGACTTGAGCTCTCCGAAGCAGTGGTACACGGAGAGGAGGAGGAGGCAGCCGCTTTAGCGGCAGCAGATAACCCTGCCCTCCCTGGGTTTGTATTACCAGAGCATGCACTGATTTGCTGCCTTGTCTTTAGACCCATCCCAGCCATCAGGGTGTGTGGTGCATGGTGTGTGTGGGGGCTCCACTGTCTCTGTAATAAATGATAGAAGATACAATGACTTTGCTCTCTCTGCTGGGTCGGATCATGCGTTACTTCTTGCTGAGACCAGAGACACTCTTCCTGCTATGCATCAGCCTGGCCCTCTGGAGCTACTTCTTCCATACGGATGAAGTGAAAACCATTGTCAAGTCCAGCAGGGATGCTGTGAAGATGGTGAAGGGCAAGGTGGCGGAAATCATGCAGAATGACCGCCTCGGTGGTCTGGATGTGCTAGATGCCGAGTTCTCCAAGACCTGGGAGTTTAAGAACCACAACGTGGCTGTGTACTCCATCCAAGGCCGGAGAGACCACATGGAGGACAGGTTCGAAGTGATCACTGACCTGGTGAACAAGACCCACCCTTCCATATTTGGGATATTCGATGGGCACGGAGGAGAGGCAAGTTCCATTTTGGGTGATGGGGCTTTGCTATAACCTTATTTATTTATTGCAATGTTCAGCTGTTTGAGGGGCTATGAGTGCATTGGTTTTAAATTGGTAACAAAGTTGATTTTTGTTATTAACATTGCTGGGTTGGGTAGAAGCTATTTAAATAAGTGCAACTGGAGAAAGTGAACAGTACCTACTTCTCTGCCTATTAAAAACTGCAGACAGCATCCTGATAATAATGACACGCACACAGATTTGTTTGCAGTATCTGGCTAAGGAACATAATTGACAAACTTTCTTCCAGTCATACCAAGGAATTATCACTCCACGTTCTTGTGTTGTCCCATCGTTATTATATTTATTTTTCCAGCTGTAGAAGTTTCTTTGTTATTTACTCTGCTTTCTGCAGCTTTGCTACTTGCTGAGAAAGGGTGTTTGTCTTGGACAGCAGCCATATCCCATGTGCATCTCCCTCTCTCTTTGTAACACATAGAAAGGTTGTCTTAGCATTTTACAGTCGGAGCAGAGAGAGGCAGAAAGAAGGCTGGTTAGTGACCTTCTAGCTGCAGACCTGTTATCGGTCTCAAGTTAGCCAGTAATTATTGCCTAACCAATGGGGGAGATTTTTTTCTTTCTTTTGCTCTGATATGAAGAGTTGCTTGGAAGTGGTGGCGGCAAAGAGGCATCACACTGAAGTTAAATGAAATATTTTGCACCAGCTGAATCACTTGGCATGTGTTTATTTTCATTTGCTCCCGTGTTATGATCTGAGGGTCCTTGGGTTTCCTACAGCTGTTCTGACAACTCAGACTTGCTAGGAAAGCTCTGACTGTGGTTAGGCACAAATTGAGCTCCCCAAGAAGAGCACCTGTTCCTATAACTCCTGATATGTTGTGCCTCTTGGTATCTTTCTGTGTGCTAGTCACATACAGAGAAATGGCCTCTAACAGGCCAGCCCTATGTGTGCATGCTTATTCAGAAGCCAGTCCCATTTGAGTTCACTTGGGCTCACTCCCCAGTAAGTGTGTATGGGATTGCACCTCAAATCTCTAGGAATGATAGGACTGGGGGGGGGGGGGATAACATTACTGTAACATTACTGGGTGTAAAAACTCTACTAAATTTCAAATCAGCTTATTGTTTTAGATCACCTTTTGTTAGATGATCTAATATTTGGTTTAGATAGATGTACTTTTTTTTGCTTGTTTGTTCAAAGGAGGAAAGTGGGGACATAGAATCATATGCTGCTCAGAACCCTGAATTCTCCTCTAGACCTCACATTTAAAAAAACAAACAGGAACTATGTAAGAGCACAGTACCATTCTTGTGCAGCTCCCATTCGTTTTGGTGGATCTATGCTCCAGAGAAATTCCAGGTGGACAGTGCCCCTACTTGATTACTGGGTTCAGACAACGCAAGAACCCACACTCAAGGGTTGAGTGTGGGTTGTCATTGAACTGTGGATTGTTGTCGAAACGCAGGTTATCGTGTTGTCTGAACCCAGCTGCAGTAACAAGCCATGGCTTGTTAACAGTTAACCATGAACCCATAGTTTGTTGTTGGATTGTGAACTGTGCATTGTTAACCATGGTTTGTTATCTCGGCTGGGTTCAGACAACACCATGTTTTAACAACAATCCACGGTTCAATGACAACTCACACTCAAGCCTTGAATGTGAGTTATTGTGCTATCTGAACCCAGTCGCTATGTATAAACCTCTGGTGCCCTTTGATAACCAGTTCTTCCCATCTTCTCCTCCCTTCCTCCCGCCCCCATGTTTGAACTGTGATGTGATCTTTTTGTGTATGTTGCGTTTTGAGCTTTAACTAAACCCCAGATTTCTGCTAGAAATATAACTTGGCAAAATGTTTGGTTGTGTTCAGTGTGTCCACAGTCTTCCTCCCTATCCCCGGTCTCTAGCCAAGCGACGTCTGGAGAAGTTCTCTTTTTAAAAGCATGATAGAGATAGAAGCATAACACTAGCACTTAACCTTCATCTCATCATATAGCAATTCTTGTTCTGTTGTATCAGATGATACTTTGCTTTGGGGGCTAAACCGAAACCATTAATGCCGAATATATTTGATCTAGGAAACCGTTATTTGAAAAGAATTTATGTAAGGTAGTACCTAAAGAGTAGTAAAGGTCTATGCATTACATATATGTTATTAGAGACAGCTGCTGATGCTGAACAAAATCCTTCAGACCACATAATTTGGATTAATTGCCCCTTAACCAGCTTCTTGTATTAGAATCAGCTTGGTTAAAGAGTGTGGAAGATATGAGGGTTCCACCCTTTGAACACAAGTGTATCTTTGTGGTTTTCAAATGCAGAGTGCAGCTGAGCTAGGTATTGGTAGTTAGTCATAAGGTGCTTCAAGACTGAGGGCTCCTAGTGGCTCCTGTTCCATCTTTTTTCTGCATTAAGGAACAAGGCAGAAGAGGTAAGAAAACAGGGGAGGCTGGTGACTCCATGGTGGTGAACCTATTTTGGGGAGAGAGTTCGGCACCATGGATAGCTCCTATAAAGCTCAGAATAAAAGCTGCAATGGATTAGGAACCCCACCGAAATAGGAGTCACTGGCCTCCCCTCAAGACAACACAGGGGGGCCGCAAACGGAAGATAACATTGTTTGGTCCTTGAATGAGGCAATGCAGTTGCACAATAAACCCCTGATCTGGAGGCACCAAAAGTGTTAGGAATGAATGTTTTTACTCTGTAGCAGCTGATTTCCCCCTCGGAATGCACAACCATGGATTTTGGCTTCCAACGTCCTATTAGGTTCTTCCTTTCTTTCTCTCTCTCTCTCTCCCTCCCTCTCTCTCCACCCCCACTATTGCCTGCTTCTAGTTAGCAAACAGACCTAGTTGAAAATTGCAATGTTATATGTTTTTTTTAATGGGATGACGGACAAAGAGCTGACAGGATGACTGAGATAGGGAGGCAACAATGGATGGTGACTGTATGTCATGTTTGGTGTGTGGTAACCTTTGTGTGAGTGCTCTTGATGCATCACAGACAAATGGTAAGGTGGTGCCTTTCTGCTTCTTGACCCACCACACCCACCCACCACTACATAGAGGTGATGTTCGAACATGAATAAATAAAACAAATTCCATGTTGCAGGGCAGGGGGGGAAGAAATGAATTTTGGCAGTCTCCCTGTGGGAGACATTGGAATCATTGATCAAAAGTATTCTGAAAGATGTGCTGCTCTTTCCACTTGTCTGCGATGTGATAACAGCATTTGCGCAAATAGTCGCTGCACCTCTATTAACCATTACTTTATGTCAATGAGCATCCTGGGTGGGGGAAGCTTACAGTGTTGCCTTCAGTGGTGTGGGAGCAGAAAATGCAGTCCGGTTGTGTCCTGCACCAGTCAGGAACATTGGAATTCCGCGGCCATGGGAGTAGCTCACACTTCCTCTCCTTGCTGTGTCAGGGATTGCCCCTCCGGAGAGCTACAGTCATGCCTTGGATTGCAAGTGACTTGGTTTGAGAGCGTTTTGCAAGACAAGCAAATTTTTAAATATTTTTTAAAAAGTTGACTTGATATACAAGTGACGTCTTGCAATACAAGTACTGTAGTATGGCTTAAATTAAAAATCTCTGTACAATTTTTTTGGGGGGGGGAATTTCGTTTTGATATAAGAGTGTTTTGGATTACAAGCACGTTTCCGGAACGAATTATGCTCTCAATCCAAGGCATGACTATACAGAAAAACTGGTATGGGAAAGAGCCATGGACATTTACTCTTATGTGACTTCTGACTTTATCAAACAGAGCAGATAGGAGCCATGCTGCAGTGACCGGCCAGATGGGCGATTAATAAATATAAAAAATAAAATAAAAAAATAATATCATAATGAGAAGGGGCCCTCAGCTCTTTGCCTCGGCCATCGTGTTCATTTCCATCATGAAAAGTTGTGGGACATAGGAAGCTGCCTTATACTGAGTCAGACCATTGGTCCACCTAGCCCAGTGCTATTGACATGGGTTGCCAGTGGCTCTCCAAGGTTTCTTTCCTTGCCCTACCTGGAGGTAACAGGTGTTGAACCTTCTGCATGCAAAGCAGGTGCTCTAGCACTGAGCTATGCCCCTTCCCCAAATCCTCTAGTGAATTTATGCAATGGCACAAGCTACAGCCAGGGAAACACGGCCTTACCAATATGATCTGCATGCATTTCTGTAGAAGAATACATTGATCCTTGCTGTTCTTCGCACCAGTTAAATGTCTGCTAGAGTAACACCATGACCATCCCTGAATCCAGATGTCAGTCCAGCCAATGTGTATTGCAGGTGCTTCAGTTTAGGGCCAGAATGCAGGGAATAATCAATGGTACAACTTCTGTTGTTTTACTCCATGTACACAGTATCCAAAATCAGATAGGCAAGGCATTGGGCAATAGACCATTAACATCTATAGATTTGTATCTACTTTTTGCTTTATTATCATCCTTCTGCTGAAACTCCACTTTGTTTCAGGAATAGTGTAGGATTTTCCTTAAAAAACAAAACAAAACAGTTTCTATCTTTGGATTCATTAATGAAGCCTCTCCAGGTCTTTCATAAACTAAGGGCAGGATCCTATGCATGTTTAGACAGAAAAAAGTCCTGCAAATCCCAGCATTCCCCTGCCAGCATGGCTGGCAGGGGCATGCTGGGAGTTGTAGGACTTTTTTCCTGTCTAAACATGCATAGGACTGTGCCCTAAGCTTGTTAAATGTGTAACCTTTTCTAAAAAAAATAGTTTAGTACCTCTTCTTAGAAGGCCAATGCGTCTGCTCTTCTTAAATGCTGTAGACGTACGTGGTTTTCCTGTCTTCGGTTCCCACCCATAAAAGAAACAGATGTTTGCATAAAAGCCAGTAAGTGGGTGTTATCAGAGTATGAAGTACGTGGTACACGTGGCTGACATTTTAATTCCTTCAATTTGTATAAGAGTTACTTTTATCAACATAAACTTCCTTTGTTTGTATGGTCCTGGGAAGAAAAACGGCACAATGAATTATTTTATAAATAAGAAAATATATTTAGGGCGCAATCCTCTGCATGTTTAGACTGAAAAAAGTCAATGCAACTCCCAACATTCCCCAGCCAAAGTCCTACAATTCCCAGCATTTTCCAGCCAACCATGCTGGCTGGGGAGTGCTGGGAGTTGTAGGACTTTTTTTCTGTCAATACATGCATAGGATTGCAACCTTAGTCTTCCTGGTTGTTGTTCAGAATTTTTTTTGCCTATTTTCTGAATGCCTGAATTGGGGGGGGGGGGGGATGTATAAAATGAGGCTTAAGAACTAGTTGGAGTAGTGTACCCCAGTATGTTGCAAAGCTCCTTAGACTAATTTCTGCTTTACTGGCTACTCTGCTGGTTTTTCTGGACTTCAAAGGACAAGTAAATGACAATAGCAGTTTCTGACGGACTCATCTGAAGATTTGTATGGAAAGCATTTGCTCTTTGGAGGAAAATAAGGACTTTTAAGCTTGATTCTTTCCCCCTTGCTTATTTAGCCTAGCTCTTTCAATTTTAGGCCTAGAGATCAGAAGTTTATCAGCCGATTGAGAGTACTTGTAATATTAAGTGCTGGTATTAACTTACAAAGCCCTAAACTGCTTGGGGCCAGGTTACCTGAAGGACTATCTCCTCCCATATATACCTGCCCAGACCCTAAGATCATCCTCAGTGGTCCTTCTCCGGGAGCCGTGGCTACTAAGAAGAGGGCCTTTTCTGCTGTGGCACCCCAGTTGTGGAATGAAATTCCCAGAGAGGCTTGCCTGGTACCTACGTTGTGCTCTTTCCGGTGCCAGGTGAAGACCTTCCTATTTTCCCAGGAATTTTAGTCTTTTAGTCTCTGTTGTTTTAAATCCTTTACTGTATTTTAAACCTATGTACTGCTGCTAGGTTTTATTTTGGCGTTGACTTCTATTTTATACTGTATTTTTAAACTTTCAAATTTTTATACTGTACTAGCTTTTGCCCGCGGCTTCGCTCGTGTGATGAAGAGTGACCATGCTAAGTTTGCACGGGTCGTCATTTTCCTATAGGCACTATTTGTTCGAAATTCCTTAAGGTCACTGACCGCTGTTTTGAATCGCTCCATAGGAAAGGTCCCCCGGGACTACATAATGGAATCCCTGCCCCCCCCCCCCGCGGGACTACACGATGAAATCCCAGCTCCCCCAGGACTACACAGTGAAATCCCTGTTCCTCCCCCGGGACTGCACAATGAAATCTCTGCTTCCCCCCACTGGACTACACAATGAAATCCCTGTTCCCTTCCCCCCCGGGACTGCACAATGAAATCCCTGCTCCCCCCCCAGGACTACACAACAATGAAATCCCTGCCCCCCCCCCCGGGACCACACAAAGAAATCCCTGCTCCCCCCCCCAGGACTACACAGTGAAATCCCTGCCCCCCCTCCGGGACTGCACAATGAAATCCCTGCTCCCCCCCAGGACTATGCAATGAAATCCCAGCTTTCCCCCCCCAGGACTACACAACAATGAAAACCCAGCTTCCCCCCCACCCTGGGACTACACAATCAAATCTCTGTCTCCCCCCCCCCCCCCGGGACTACACAGTGAAATCCCTGCTCTACACACACACCCGGGACTACAGAGCAATGAAATCCCTGCTCTCCCCCCCCCCGGAACTACCCAACAATGTAATCCCAGCTTGCTCCCTCCGGGACTACACAACAATGAAATCCCTGCTTGCCCCCTCCCCCTCGGGGCTACACAACAATGAAATCCCAGCTCCGCCCAGGCTGTGGTTCATATGAACATTCTGTTTTGACGCAGGAGAGATTTGCATATCCGCTCCTGATTGGCCCCTGTGGCAGTTCATACGAACATTCTATATGTCGTTGGAGTGGTTTGCATAACTGCTCCTGAATGGCCCCTGCGAACATTCCAAGTGACGCCATTGGCTCTCATCTATTTTGGGCCATACAGGCGCAGCGAGGGTTTTTCGGAGATTTGAACCCACCAGTCTTTGTCCTTGGGTGATGGAGAGTATGCGTGCCAAGTTTGGGGCGGATCCATCAAAACGTGATGGAGCCTATGTGATGACGCCCCGCACACAGCAGTCATTCAGTCAGGCAGTTATTTAAAAGGTTTCCCTCCCTTTTCACCCCCTCAGAGAACATTCTAAATGGCCGAGGGGAGATTTGCATACCCACCCTATTGGCCCCTGTAGGAATTCATACAAACATTCTAAGTGTCGTACGGGCTATTTGCATAACTGCTGCTATTGGCTCCTGCAGCAATTCTGCGGTGAGGCCGATTTGCATAACTGCTGCCCTGTTGTTTTGCCCATAGGAGATATGAGTGTGGGGCGATTTTGCCCCATTTTTTCACCCCTTTAGGGACGGAATTTCCAAAAACCCTTCCTTAGTGGGGCTCTACATCATAAAAGCAATGGTCCTTCAAATTTTCACATTCCTAGATTAAACGTTTATGAGTCAGTCAATCAGTCAGTCAGGACACTTTCTTTTATATATATAGATTTTATGTTGTATTTTATGGTTTTAATTGTTGTGAACTGCCCAGAGAGCTTCGGCTATTGGGCGGTATAGAAATGTAATAAATAAATTAACTAATTAACTTCTAAATATATAATTGGTGAGAGGGTGATCCTCCTCTTTTGTGGAGGATATCCTGTACTGCAGTAAAAAAGAAAGAAAGAAAGATGTAGCTGCCAAAGCTCCTCTTCTGCTCTCTAATGTTTAGATGCAAACGTGTCCTAGCTGCTGTTAACAACCATCAACTCCCTAATCCACCCACCTACCTATCTGCTTACTTACCTGATCTCTTCTACGCAGCTGTTAAAGGTACCGGAGAAATATACTCTGCCTCAGCCTTCCCCAGTCCAGTGCCTTCCAGATGTGTTGGACTGCAATTCCCATCATTCCCAGTCAGCATGGCCATAGATAGGAGTTGCAGTCTAGCACAGCTGGAGGCCACCAGATTTGGGAAGGCTACTTTATTTGGTTGCCCTAAGTACCGATAGTGACTTTCCTTCTCTGGACATTTGTCAGTAGGCATTTAAAAATTGTTATGCACGAATGATGAGTATTTGTGGTGTGCGGCTGTATTTTGATTCACTGTTTCCCTACTTCGCAGGCCCGAAATTAAAATATATACTGCTTTTGTCAGCTCTGTTGGTAAAAACCCAAATACCTTTTTGGAGTGTTCAATTTCCCTGTTATCAGGATTGCGCCGCTGCCACCATATGTCAAGGTTCCACCTGTACTAGAATACCTTGATCAGCTCGTTAAAGATATTTTGCCTCTTTAAGAGCCCCTCCTGTATCAGGATGCCAATTCTCTGCCTTTTACCTTCTCTTCCCAGTATCGTGGGATTAGGTTTTAGGCGTGGTGCAAAAGACCCTCCAAACAACTTGATGTTAACAATAACTGTTTACTTTAGTAAATTTTGGTATAGTAGATTCACAATAAGTTAAGGTAATTACACAAATAGAGCTGTATACTTTCAAAAACAGGTATAATAGAAATAAAAGAAATAATAACGCAGTTCTCTCTAACCTAGCTACTCTTTCACCTGTAACCTTAATAGAGATTCCTTCCCAGCCTAGCCCTGGTTGTTCTGCCTTTTTCAGTGATATTCAGTCTCTGCTTCTCTGTCTGTCTCTGCTTCTTGGTGCTTGCAGTTTCTCTTCTCTCTGCATCGGTGCCTGCAGCTCCTCTCCTCCACACAGCTTCTCTCTCCCTCATCTGCTGCTTCTGCCTCCCCTTTATATACACTCTCACAACTTTAGGAGGCTACAATCAGGTGACCTTAAACTGGGGAAACGAAACTGAACTCTATTAGGGGGGGAAAGGAGACTTCTCTAAATGAGGGGGAAAAGGAAACTTTAACTCCATGAAGGGAAAATGAAACTCATGAATGCCCCCTCCCATCAGGAGATGTTTGGGCCTACAGGCTTCAACCTAACTCAAGCCTGTGTAGGCCTCAATCCTTCACAGGGCTGTCCTCTGTAAAAGATGGACAGCCCCAGTAGAAAATCTACCATTGGTAACCCCTTTTTCCAACACTTGCAGAGAAAGAAAGCCCATCTCGGCTCATAGGGTGTGCATGAATGCTTGCCTCTGTTGCTAGGAAAAAATCTCAGGTTGAAGATGACAACACATAGGTGGTGCCCATTAGCAGGGATGGGAGATGTTTATCTTGCTTGAGGTCAGTTCAAAGGAGAAGAGGCAGCTAGGAAAAGCACAAGAGGCATATTTTAAAACGGAAGCTAGAGAAGAAGCAATCTTCATGCAAAGAGGAGTTAGCATTCAGCGGCTAAGTCAAGCTTAACCCAGCCTACATTGGCCAGCATTTACCCCCAAAGGAGAGCGGGCAGAATAGGTTGTGATGGAGGGTGGGGGAGGCAATGGGGAGAGAGGCTGAAATGACAGAGATATTGGGGGGGACCTGGATGCTGTTTTATTGGGCAGGAGACTTTGGCAGGCAAGCAGTGGCATTTAGGAGTGGGTCTGAAATGGCAGGGATGGGCATCTGGAATTGTATTCATGCTACAAATGGTTGAGAGGATAATTTCTCGGAGCTTCAGGGAGAACATTTTTTCTTCTCCCCTTTCCCTTCACATTTTAGTGTCCTACCTTTATTTAAAATGTCAGTCCAACCAGCCTGCCTCCACCCCTTCCATTCACCTCAAAATGACTTGGAAAATTGAGGTGAAATTGGTGGTTTTGTTCCACATTCTGGTAGAATTGCCAGTTTTTGGGTGGGTGTCAGTGTTTGATCTCTGGGCATCGGCCGGGCAGGGAGTTTGACACTCCTGGAAGGATATGAAACCCAGAAGGCTTTGGGGTTTAACTTGTAATATTCAGGGAATAGGGTTTCTATCACACAGTTATTGATCTTTCTCCACTAGGAGGTATTTACTAGATATAGTCCCAATTCAGACGTCACATTCCCTATTTGTTGGAGTGCAGACAAGCTGAAGTACTCCCTTCTCCATGTGTTGTGTGCCAGGCTTCAGAAGAGACTTCCTGGTTTGCTAAACTGTGGCTTGCAATCCTTGTTAGTAGGAACCATTTTAACCACAGTTTCCTGGATTGGACACCATGGGAAATTGTGGTTTCACAAGCTAGAACATTTTCCCTGAAGCTGTGTAAGGTGAGGGAGGAGGAGGACATGTAAATGTTTGAGCTTGTTGTTCATTCCTGCTCCAACAAACCATGGTTTCTTTGCAACATAATTATTAAAAAGGACACACTTCCTTTCTCAACTCCTCTCTGTTTGTTGCTGTAGCTAATCCATTCAATTAGCTACAATTTATGTAATTTCGTATCTTTTGTTTTTTAAAATGTATTCTACTTATCAGGTTTAGCGAGGAGTTAGTTATTTGGAGCCTATGTGCTTCCCGCACTGAAAAATTGAAGCATAGGATTTTATTTTTGCTTGATAAGCTCATAACCCCTCTTAAATATACAGCCAAATCTCAAATACAAACAAGATTTCATGGATGTTAGTGATCTTTTCCCATTTATAGAACTTTTCTCCAGCCTTGGATGGGAAACGCATACATTGCATGAGGAGTGAGGACCAGTATAAATATTTGTCATTAAGATCACGCTTATAATACAATTCTCCTATCTTGGTCACTAATATCTAGACAAGTGGCTAAGAAGCAAACATGCATCATTTTAATTGATGAACCAAGTATTTTAAGGTTGAATTACAAACCAGAATCAAAGTGCTCTCTCTTTCTCTCTCTCTCTCTCTCTCTCTTTAGTAGTGCAAATCGGTCCATATTTCATTTAAAGCTGCCTTCATTTAAAGCGTAGCTGGCTGGGTCATGCTGGGAGTTGTAGGCCAAAAACATCTGGGGACCCAAGGTTGGAGAACACTGGTCTAGACGGCTGATTGTGGCAGTCTAGATGTTTTTCCTCTCTTCGCGAGGAGGAGAAGCTGAGGCACTGCTTGGATTTGTCCTACAACAGTGGCGCCTTGCTCCTCCCCCCCAGCAACGCCCCCCCCCCCGGGGAACTGAACCCAGTCTCCTGTGTTCAGTTCCCAGCCGGCGCGGAAAGAACTGCACCAGCTACAAGGTGTGGGGGGCGGTCCATGGTGCTGCGACCTTGGAAGAGATTTCTGAGGTCGCAGGGGCTTCTATGCCCAATCCTATGGTCCCCCAGACAAGGTTGGAGGTATATAGGATTGCGCCCTTAAAGACGTAAGACTGGTGCCTGCACCTTAACTTGACATACATTTGTAGGATTAAAAAAATCTTAAGATTGTTGCAGTTCTCAATTTTTTTTATTTTTTTTAGTGTGAATTTCACCCAAACAAAACAAAACATAATTAAAAGAAAAGAAAGAAAAGAAAAAGAAGAAAAAATCCATTTACCGGTAACTGCATAAATTTAAATGTATCAATCATACCTGTTTCAACAAAGGCAGACCGAATATCCTTATATATGTCCATGTAAGAGTGGCATCTGAATGTCAATTATTGCAGTTTACAGATCCCGAATGGCAGAGATTCAGGGCTGGCAAAAGGGAGTACTTCTTCACACAGTACACAATTTAAAGTATGGAATTTTCTGTCACAACATGGAGTGATGGCTGCTTGTTAAGAGGGTATTAAACAGATGAATGGAGGAGAAGACTATCTGTGGTTACTAGTCATGGTGGTTAGATGCATCTGCCAGGTTCAGCAGCACTTTGCCTCTGGGACCTATTGTTGTGAAACAACAATGAGAGATTACTGTTGCCTTCGGGTTGGATCCAGATTTAGGTGCATGCAACTCGGCTGGCAGAAGTAGACTTCCCTACCCCCTCCTCCCCGCAGAAACCTTTCCAGCCCTCTGAAAATGCTATATAGAGGGTTGGGGGACCCTGCTGAATGGGATGAGCTGTGGGGCAGGGAAGGAGGCGATCTCTGAAAATTGTACAGAGGCACCTTCCATGAGGAGAGCCCTTCTGTCTACTGGAGGACATCCTATATCCGGTGGAGGCTCATCATGGCTCCAATGTCAGTTGGGGCGGTGTATCCACTCTGGGTTGTAGTCGGAACTTTAAAGGAGCTATCCACGGTGCTGAACCATAGGCACAAAAAATTAGGCTCAGCACCATGGACAGCTCCTTAAAAGTTCCGACTACAACCCAGAGTGGATAAACTTCCCCACTGACATT
This sequence comes from Shinisaurus crocodilurus, assembly GCA_021292165.1. NCBI lineage: Eukaryota > Metazoa > Chordata > Lepidosauria > Squamata > Shinisauridae > Shinisaurus > Shinisaurus crocodilurus. Next base: position 30,184,760 of record CM037878.1, read on the forward strand.
GGAGCCAGCAGCCTCCACTGCCTAGATCCAACCTTTCATATTCTGCTTGTGGGCTTCCCAAAGGCATCTGCTTGGCACTTGTGGGAAACAGCATACTGGGCTAGGTGGGTCTTTGGTCTGATCGAACAGGGACCTTCTAAATCAGTCTTCCCCAACCTGGTGCCCTTCTGAGGACTACAACCCCCAGGAATCCTGACCATTGGTCATGCTAACTAGGACTGATGGGAGTTGTAGACCAAAACATCTGGAAGGCACCAGGTTGCGGAAAGCTGTTCTAAGTCAGGGGCAGGGAACGCTTGGCCCTCCAGATGTTGTACTGCGACTCCCATAGCCATAATAACCAATGGTGAGGAATGATGGGGGTTGCAGTCTAGCAACATCTGAAGGGCCACACGTTCTTCATCCCTGCTCTTGCTAGACTGATGTAGACTTGGTATAAAGCAGCTTCGTATGTTTGCATGAGGAATGGCATTGTTCCTGCATTTTTATTTTTGTTTTTTTTTAAAGGTGTGTTCTCATGATTCAAATGAGCATTTTGGTCACCTAGCAAAAAGTACTTAGTCATCAGGTGACTTGCTTTTTTTGCATGCCTGCGGAAGTACAGCAGATTTTAATGATAATTTATTTTTATTGATCTATTTAAATTTATTTTTAGGCTGCCTTTTAAAGGTGAAAACCTCCCAAGGTGCCATTCATAATAAAAGAATCACAATACAAGACATTTCAAGAAAAAGATACATAATATTCTGATTGCAAATATAAGGTTTCATAGAAAATTCATTCCAAGAAGGCCGCTCAAGGAGAGAGAGAGAGAGAGAGAGAGAGAGCAGCCAGGCTGGACAAAGCTGCTGACTTTTGAGTAGTGAGGTTCAAGGCTGATTGGATGATGGAATAAAATAGGGCAGGGAAGAGGCGGCATAAGAATTCTTCTTAGTGGGAACTTTTTAATGAACTTCAGAAAGAAAGCTGGGTGGCAGCGTGGAGCACCCATCTCATAGCTGATGATACAAATTGATTACGATGCTGAAACATGGCTGGTTCTCATCATCTCTGACCTTGTCTGATTCACAGCTGTGTGAGCAGCTGACAGTCTCCAGCCAGACAACCAAAGTACGTGTTTTAACTACTAAGCCACAGCACAATTATCCTTTGCACATCATATAGGAAAACCTCAAGGCTTCCTGGGAGAAATGCACATTATTTTCATTTATTCCGATGTTAAAAATTTCTCTTCCCCTTTGCACATTTTCAGATGGTCATAAATATTAGTAAATACTTTCTTTCCCTTTTTTTGCCTTTGGGATAAACATTAATTATATATAGCAGAGACTGTCCTGCAAGACTGGATTCTTTCAACCAATAACATTTGGTTTAGTAAATCTCTGCTTTTCCATTCCCTAGCAGTTATAAAACTGCTGCAGGGCACTCAACATTTCTTCTGATAAGGAGAAGCTCATGACCCACAATGTACTGCCGCAGCCCTCACATTAAGGGAGAGAAAATAAAAAATTACATTTAAACAAGTATTTGGCTATATGCAGGTAGTCTAGAATAGATTCAGTAAACTTAAGTTGCCTAAGCAAAGTCCTATATATGTTTACTCAGAAGTAAGTCCCATTGCATTAAATAGGACTTACTCCCAAGTAAGTGGATATAAGATTGCCGCTTAAGTTTGCTTCCTGCCTCCAAATACATTGCAGGTTTAGTGGGTTCATATAAAAAATGAATGCAGGGTTCTGTGTCTTGTTCCAGGTGCCTTAGAACTGAACATAGGTTGGGCCAGGGGTGCCAAATCCTGCTCTTTGGGGCGCCCGATTCTTCCCCCTGGGCTACCCAGAGAACACTAATGGTTTGGTGGTTTAGTAGCTTTTGTGCATTTTTTCCCCATTCTAAAAGGTTGAAATGCCTCTCCAAAGGCTTAGTTACTGGCAGTAAAGGCTTTAAGCTAAAATATGCTTTTGGTTTTGGTATTTGGGGAGGGGGTTGGTCCTGCCTCTTTTGCCTTCAGCCCTGTCCATCACTGGAATGTGGCCCCCGAGAGCTTCTCTGAAATTGAATTTCGCCCTAGGACTGAAAGGTTCTGCACCCCTGGGTTAAACAAACGATCCTTTTTCACATACTTTAAAATATATATATAAAACTGTACACCTAAACATTTAAAGGTTGTATGCAACAAACACATATTTGCAAATGTGTTCTATAAAGGTGCAGAGTTGGTTCGAGGAAGTGCAGAGATGGGTGAAAATCCCTGTCGAATGTACATTCTGTGGTGAACTCTGGTTTGTAATGTGTGAAAGGGTATTCCCTGCCAGGGCCAATTCCCGAGTTTGAGCCCACCCTATTATAATTTATTTTAGGAATTTCTATTCTATACTTCAACCATGTTTGCTGGGTGCCTTGTGTATGGAAAGCTGCTGAAAGCAGCTCTGTGTGGAATCAGTTCTCCATGGGCCAAAAAGCTTAAAAGTGGCTCAGTTCATGCATCACCACCTTTGTGTACTGTTGATGTCCACACCAGCTGGCAGTGGCGTGGACATTCTCCATGTGGTCAGGGTAATCTACCTACATGGTCCCCCTCTTACCCTAACATTCAAACTGAGCTATATCCCTGTATTATTGGTAGGTGGGAACTCCTGACCTCGCAGTTCCACATTTCATCCTTGGATTGAAAAGGGGATAGATACGTTCATGAAAATAACATTTGACCAGAACCTAAGAATTTTACTGTTTTTATTCCTCCCTTTAAAAAACAAACAAAAACAAACACACATGTCGATGTTTCTGCTCGATGGGGGCATTTTATAAAATTGTCAGAAATATGGCTTAGTTTCCCTTTTATCTTGCGACTATAAAACATATGCTGTGGAACTTACTAGCACCGTGTTCTTCCCTGTTAAAAGGCTAACTAATCTTCCGCTGGAGGTAGAGAGTGGTGGATTTGCATAGCAGTCGGTGTAACGGGCTGCCTTTTCATTCACAGCCATGCTGTGCCTTGTATTTCCACTGCCAAGTGCCGATATCTTTGCACACCTTCTCTAGCTTTTTCAGAGCTGCCTAATTTGAAGGATTTCACAGTTTGTCCCTCCTGCTGATGCCGGAGTTGCTGGCACGGGCCTGTGTGTATCTTGACTTGGGGCTTAGCTTTATTGTCTTGCCGTCCATCTGCCTGTTATGCAGGGCCAGCATGCCGAGAAGTCTTACTTTGACTTTGTAAGTGAACATGGGGAATTTTTTATGTTTATAAGCATTTATACAGTATTGGACCATTGGCTTGTCGGGTTCAGCATTTCCTCTCTGAGTGGCAGTATACCAAGGCAGAGGCATGGGCAGCTGTCAGAGGTGAGCCAGGGAATTGGAGCCAGGGGACGGAGGTGAGGAATGTACACAAACGCACTGGAGACAGGAAGCCCTTATTGCTTGGGCAAAGCCACAACCCAAGCAGGAAGCCACTTATAGCCCTTCCTGTCCAGGAGGAGACCCAGTGGATAGCCTGGGTGGACGGAAGATGTTCCAAGCTGCAATTCTGATAGCTCCACCACACAGGGCAGGGTGTGCAAGGGCAGCATCCATGACCCAGTGGCCTGATCCATCCCTTCAACCCAGTTCCCTGTACATCCAAATCAGATCTGTATGTGAATATTTTGAAAGAACTTGTAAAATTCTTCAAGGCTAATTGCTGGCAGCTCTTTCTAGGGTCATCTCATAGCTTCTTTCTTTTTTTACTAGAAGGTGTGTAGAGTTCTTCTGCAACAGTATTGGTCCTCTGTGTATTCTTAGTGTGAATAAAAACAAATTGCTTTACTCTAGGGTGTGGAAAAAAATCCTATAACTCCCAGCAGTTATAGGACCAGCCAGCAACATTGGCTGGGGAATGCTGGGGGTTGTAGGACTTCTTTCTGTCTAAACATGCATGGGATTGTGCCTTAAATGAATAATAAGTTTTTAAAAATGATGAAGCTGTAGGGCAGCCTTCCCCAACGTGGTGCCCTCTAGATGTGTTGAACTACAACTCCCATCATTCCCAGCCAGCATGGCCAGTGGTCATAGCCTGCACGGACTGGCAATGGCTCTCCAGGCTTTTAGACACGAGTCTTTCCCCTACCTGCTGATGCCACGACTTGAAGCTGGGACTTTCTGCATGCAGTGTGAGTGCGCTGCCACTAAGTTGTCATCCTTCCCCTGTGCAGTGCTTCCAAATTGGTCTTAAATTATGAGCAATCCCCCCCAACCTTACTTATTCTCAAGAGAGGCTTTGCTACTTCTTTTTAAAGCAGGGGTGGGCAACTTTGGGGGTCCGTGGGTCAGTCTTACCCCCTGGACTCCCCCACCCCCCACTGGCTTTGCTGCTGTGCCACCAAATTTGGTGGCAGACTGCTACAGAGTGGTGAAAAGGCCCATTTTAGCTTGTTCTCATTCTAAGTCTGGCCATTTTACCGATCTGTAGCAGTTGCCATTTACATTTGGTGGCAAATCTGTGTGTGGGGGGGTTGCTGTTGCCATTGTGAATTTTGGTGAGGGGGGCTGCACCAGGGGTCGGCGGCGGCTGTATGCAGCTCATGAGCCATGTGTTGCCCACTCCTCTTTTAAAGGTTCTGCAGCAACTGTGGCTTATGTGGGACCATTGCTGACTGTGGAGTGCATATGTGGGTATTTGTCCTTCTGTATTTGAGTAAAAGCCCAGCACGACAGTGCAGTGGCTGATCCTGTCTTTGGGCTTCTACTCCAGAGCATTTTTTTCTAGGAAGAACTGTCTGACCTCCCACCTCAAATAGCATGAGAGCTGCTGTGGTGTAGTGGTGAAGAGGCCCAGGTTCAAATCCCCACTCGGCCATGAGCTTGGGCCAATCACCAACCCTCAGCCTAACCTACCTCGCAGCGTGGTTGTGAGAATAAAATGTGGGCAAGGACCATGTAGCCACCTCAGTCTCCTTGGAGGAAGGTGAGATATAAATGGCATGATACAAATAAATATGTATTTGTATGGTACAAATATGTATGTATGTATTTTATGGTACCATAAGAGAACTACCAGCAGTGATGTATCACTTGGCAAAGAAGTGTTGAGAACACGTTTAGCTCTTATGTGAGTGACTAAAGCCTTGGGTCTCCAACTTGGAGCCCATATGCACCAATGTGCCCACTGACACCTCTCTTGATGCCCGCAAAGCTCTCTGCCCCACCTGATTTTTATTTTATTTAAGTTATTTTTAATAATTATTTTTATTTTATTTTTTTTCACTGGGAGGCTGGCATGCTGCAAAGTAAAGTACTGCCCTGCAGCACCATCTTTATTTGGATTCAAAAGAGTGGTTTTGTATTTTGTTGCTCAGACTCCAGCTCTGCCTTGTAGTTCAGTTCGTGGGCAAGTAACTTTTCCTGTAGTCTCACCAGTTTACCTTCTGGGAAATAAGTGTTGCGACCGACCATGCTCACCATGGCAGCCATTTTGTGAGAGTGCCCATGACACTATCTCAGAATTCCAAATGCACCCACCGACCCCAAAAAGTTGGAGATGCCTGTGCTTGGAGACTGATTCTGATTTTCTTTATAAACTGAATTAGTTAGTAGAACTATGCTTTCTCTTACTGATGAGCCTAAATCTGAAATGTCACAGAGAGCTGTAATCTGAGCAGAATGCTCTTCCCACACTAAGTAAAAGGCCAAGAGGAGCTAATGATCCTTAGACAATCTAATCAGTATAATTGTCCTCTGCATCCAGTGGCTCAGGTTACAGGTTTATGTGACATCTCTACTCAGGGCCTTGGAAGAGATTGCTACGATCATCCCTGCAGAGGATAGGGAAGTTTCCAAAAGAAGGCCAAAGGAGGACTAACTTACTAATCAATCAATCAATAAATAAATAAATAATAACCTCAAGCTGAGGTCTCCTGTATGGGAACTGAAGTGGAGGCTCAGACACAATGCTTTAAATTCAGTACAGAACAGTACTGGCAGATTGATGGGTGTTGACAGTCTATTTTGGGGGATTGGGTCGCCTTCAAGAAACGGTTACGCTAATGTCCAGCATGAAGTGCTGCAACACCAGCCATTCGTGGCAACTACCAGAAACCCAATAAATCCACATGTTGTTTTTTGTTAGTCCCAAGCAACAACAACTGTGTGTGTGTGTGTGTGTGTGTGTGTGAGAGAGAGAGAGAGAGAGAGAGAGAGAGAGAAGCACTTGGCATGCCATAATATATGACTGAATGACTGCGTTTATCTTGGTGGGTCACATGCATTTTTGTTTGTTTGTTTGCAAGTGCAAAGAGTGAAGTTTAGAGGAGGGGCCGTAGGGCACATGTTTTGCATACAGAAGCTCATTGGTTCAGTCCCTGGCATCTCCAGTAGGATTGGGGAAGACTTCCTGCCTGAAACTCTGGAGAGACGCTGCCAAATACAGGGATGGGGAACTGGAAAGCTGTTGGCCAGATGCAGCCCACAGAACCTTCTTGACTGGCCCATGATCCCCTGCTTCCCTCATAGCCAGTGGAAGCTGGTGGCTCCAATGTCAATGGGGCAGTGTATCCACTCCAAGTTGTAGTCTGAACTTTTAAGGCGCTATCCATGCTGTTGAACCTATTTTGGGGTTAGGGTTCAGCAGCATGGATAGCGTCTTTAAAGTTCAGACTAACACCCCGAGTGCATAAACCGCCCCACTTTCACCACCAGCACCAGCCACTGGTCATAGCAGTTAGGTTTTGAAAAAGCTTTCCATAGGAGGCCTTGTTCAAGCATAATTAAAGTGTGGGGGTGGTGGGGGTGATGGGGGGGGTTACCACCAGGGAAAGAAGGCTTAACCTTTTCCTCCATGTGTGTTGCAACACACACACACCCCAGATACACACACACACCCCAGATACACACACACAACTCCCCCTATGTAGCTATTAGGCTTGAAAAGAGCCTCCTGTTGGAGTGAATTGAAGGATTTTTTCAAGCCACATTACTGCATGGGAGTAAGATTTTGGTGGGCCTGCCCTGTTGCCTTCTGCAGGCCTGCACAATGCATGTGACCCACCAAGATAAACGCAGTCATTCAGTCATATATTATGGCATGCCAAGTGCTTCTCTCTCTCTCTCTCTCACACACACACACACACACACACACACTGTTGTTGTTGCTTGGGACTAACAAAAAACAACATGTGGATTTATTGGGTTTCTGGTAGTTGCCACGAAAGGCTGGTGTTTGGCTTGATGGGCCACAACTGGTAGAGAGCAGCTCTTCTGTGAGCTGGGAAATGTTTTGTTCGTGTTCCAGACACAGTTTATTCTCTGACATGGAATAGATTTCATAGATCATAGAGTTGGAAGGATCCTACAAGACTATCGAGTTTAATGCAGGAAACTAGAGGAGGGGTCTCCCATCCAAGTAATAACCAGGCCTGACCCTGCTTAGCTTTCCACACTCAGACAAGCTGAGCCAGCGTAAGGCACAGGTCTGATGAATAGGACAACCTTTATTCTTGTGAAGCTCCATGTCTGCACTGGAATCCTGCACAACTTGGATGGTGTCCATGGAGAATATAGATACGAGGCAGTTTACCCATAGATGTAGCCGTCACTAAAGATGTCTGGAATGTGGTGCCTTGGATGCACAGATCCACCCTTTCTCAAGGTTTTCACATTTTAACAGTTGCCTATGAACTACTACTGAATGTCAAATTAGTTGTTTGCTTGCTAGTAAATTTTACAGCCAGCTGGTAAAAACAGAATATCGTTGTAGGCAAGCAGATTTGCCACTGACATGTGCTTTGGGCTATTGCGAACGTCGCATAATTTTTAATGGTATTTTCTAGCTATGTGAGTAGACAAGACTTCCAGATCTAGGTGGATAACAAATGCAAACTTAGGGCTGGAAAGTCTTAATGATTGTTGTCATGCAATGTATCACAAATTCAGTAATGTAAAAGTTTTTATTGGCATGGAATCGGTTGTATGCTAAATGCAGTTCACCTTGAAATTGATAATGCATTTAATGTTGGTAGAGAGCCCAGCCTTCTGCTACATGAATATGCAATCATGAGAAGAAAGTATTCTGTAGAGAACCTTGAAGCTTAAGTGGCTATTGGCTACCATTCATTTAAGTAGCTCTTACAGGAACACATTTTTGAACAATAGCATTAGGTTTTGGATGCTTAGAAACTTAACATTACTTTTTCCATCACCTCCTTGTATTTGTAACTGCAGATGAATTCAGTTTAAAGATCTGTGTAGCACATGTTGCATAGGACTTGTGCACATGTTACATATTGTCCTTTTAGCAGTACAGACTACCTCTGAGTTAGGGGTGGAGAACCTGTGGCCCTCCAGATGTTGTTGGATTCCAGTTCCCATCAGCAGCATGGCCAATGGCAAGGGATGATGGGAGTGGTAGCCCAGCAACATCTGGACGGCCACAGATTTCCCATGCCTCCCTTATGTACTGCTGATTAGAGGTAATTCATTTTGAAGTAAAAATGAATGTGCCAAGGAGTAGCTTTGGCCTACACCTATTATGTAGGACAGAGAAAGAGAGTGATTATCCCACAGTGAGCACCATCAAAACATGGTGCATCCATGATATAATTTGAAGAGCTAATTTTTTTCCACTTTTGTACTCCAACAGTAAAACCAAGGTTCAGTAAACAGTTGCAATGTCAATGTATGCACATTAATTCAGGAAAATATGGAACTTGGAAATCCTATATTGTGAGATCTTGAGCCTGGTAACTTTGCCAACTATAACTCAGCAATTGGACCATTTCTGCTGGTGACAGACTTGCAGTTGCTAACAGGAGCATGCAACCTTTTCATTCAAAGAAAACTCTCTGTTCTAATAAGACCAGCAGTAGAAGCTAACGAAAATAAAAGATTAATTGGGTTCAAGCAGCTACCATGGAAGGTCCTCCGTTGTTAAGAGAAGCAAAGTCTGTGATTGGACTGTCTGTAGGAGATGGCAGCCAGTTTCCGGATGGATTTGTAAGGCAAAATATGTCAGAAAACATTGGCACAAATCAAAGGCCGTATACTATTTGAGAAATAAGTTGTATGGATTTTGGTTTAATGCTACCCATTGTGACAAGCTAACTATTTTGTTCACTGTTCTGATCACATTTTCAAACGCTGTACATGGGTAACACACCCTATGTGGGGCTGCCTTTGAAGTGTTCAGAAACATCAGCTGGTCCGGAGCGCTGCAGCTAGACTATTGATCCAGGCCAGTTATAGGAGGCATGTGACTCCTTTGTTACAATGGCTTCTCTGGGTAACAGTCCATTTCAGGAAAAATTCACAGTCCTGGTTATGACCTATAAATCTCTACGCATCTTGTGACCAGGCTATTTGAAAGACTGCATTCTTCCATTTAAGCCTGCTGAGGTTTTAAAATTCTTGGGAGAGGCTCTTCTTTCTGTGTTGCTACCATTGGAGGCACATTTGGCAGGAATGGGAGAGAAGGTCTTGCCGCTGGCTTCTCCCAAGCTCTGGAATTTGCTGCCAAGGGAGGTCTGGCGGCGACCTCCATCTTTGTTGTCCTTCCCCTGGCAGGCAAAAACGTTTTTCTTCAGACTGGCGATTGGTTTTTAAGCTGACTTGTTTACTGAAGCCAGTTTTCACTGGTGGATGCTGTTTTTGTTTCTATCTTTTTGTTATTGATGTGTTAATTGATCTGCTTTTATGTTTTAATTATAATTTTGTATTTCATCTTGTATTGGTGTTGGCTGCCTTGAGCATCCTGTAGTGGAAAGGTGGGGTATAAATTGAATAAATAAAAAGAAAATAAATATTGATGCTCTCCTGACTTCCTGTAATGCATGCAAGGGAGTTCTTTCATCAATATACACTCCCCAAAACCTATGTCACTAGACCCCTGAGCAACTTCTGTCCTCCTTCATATTCATAAAATGTTTTTTTTTCCCCTGGCTTTTACTTTTCTGATCCTTTTATTATAATTTATACCTGCCACAAGTGTGTCTCTTCAGAGGGAATGGTAATCAAGTAATGTACCTATTACTTTTATTTATAAAAAGCTTGCAACCTTTTGCCTGAGCCTCTGCACACATTTACATAATGAAATGGTTATCATGGGGCGACAAGAATGTTCCCTGAATGTATAAGTACATTCCATTTAATAAAATGGCAAAGATATTATCTTCGAAGAGTTACATGGGGTGTTCCAGAACACTGCTTCTATCCTGAGCTTGAAACAAGAGCCAGAATGTGTCCATGAACTTTACAGCATGGATTCGAAAGCTAACAAAAGCCCACTTCATGCACTGGGCAAAGGAGCATAGCATCAATGTGTGGTGGAGATCAAACCTGTCTTGATGCTGCCTTGTCTTGTCTTGTTCATGCACATAGGTCAATGATGCACAGTCCTTGTTTAGAAAAATCAGGGTTTTTAAAAATATATATATATTTTATTGAGTTTTAAAGCTCATTCAATGTAGTCAATGAGTATATAGAAAATATTACAACTTTTCCAAGTAGCAAAAGAAATACGTTACATAAAAAATAAAATTACAGTTAACAGGCATCACAGGAAGTTCAATATATTAAGAAACTTATAATTATCCACAGAGGTTTATCAGGGGTTTATGATTTAGTTGTAATTATCTAAATGTATCATTCCATATCTGTCCATGACATGCTGGTGGTTTTCTCTGGGAACCTGGCTTGTTATTGGACCTGTTGTGTTACACTCTTCACCATTCTTCCCCAACTAGGTGCTCTCCAGATGTGCTAGACTACAACTACCATCATCCACAGCCACCATGCTGTGGGGATTGTAGTCCAACACATCTGGAGGGCACCCAGTTGGGGAAGGCTGCTTAACGTGCATTTATTGTCAGGGCTGGCAGCCCTGGAGGCGGGTAACCTGGTGACTCAGTAGAGCAGTTCAGCCCTGATAAGTATCAAGTTGCTCAGCTGGAAGAGCCAAGCCGGATTGGCTCCCTGTATCACCTGATCCTGCTTGGATGAAAACTGCAGTGTACCTTATGGCCATCTGCAATCAGGATATATAGAGCTTGTTCTCCTGTGTGTGCACACGTGTGTGTGTATATATGTATGGCAGGGGTGCAGTATGTCTTTCAGTCTGAGGGCTGAATTCAATTTCAGAGAAGCTGGGGGGGTGCATTCCAGTCATGGGCGGGGCCAAAGGCAAAAGGAGGAAGGGCTAAAGTACCAGCATACTTTACCTTAAAGCTCTCACTGCCATTAACTAAGCCATAGGAGAGGCATCTCAACCTTTTAGAATATGGAAGAAAAAAAAACTGCACAAAAGCTGGGAAGCCACTAACTCAGGGCTCTCCAGCCTTGGGTCCCCAGATGTTGCTGGCCTACAGCTTCCAGCATACCCAGCCAGCATGGCTAATGGCAAGGGATTCTGGGAGCTGTAGTCCAGCAACATCTGTGGACCCAAGGTTGGAGAGCCCTGCACTAACTGATCACTTGTCAAAGGAAAGGGGTGGGGCCTCCTGGGAAACCTCAGAGGGCCGGATTTGGCCTATGCGCCTAGGAGTCAACACCCCTGTATATAGGCTTGGGTCATTTCATGCACTCCTGAGGCAGAGACCCAGAAGAATTACTTCCGCCTCAAGAGCCTGTGTGGTATAGTGGTTAGAGTGTTGGACTGGGACTCGGGAGATCCGGGTTCTAGTCCCCGCTCGGCCATGAAGCTCAGTGGGTGACTTTGGGCCAGTCACTGCCTCTTAGCCTAACCTACCTCACAGAGTTTTTGTGAGGATAAAACAGAGAGGAGGAGGAGGAGGAGGAGGAGGAGGAGGAGGAGGAGGAGGATTATGTAAGCCGCCTTGGGTTCCTTGCAGGGTGGGTGGGTGAGGCAGGATATAAATATAATAAATAAATAAGCAGAGCCTCCCTATTGTGGGTATGCATGAGTCACTGTTCTGGGCATGCCCCTTTTCAGTCAAGAGCCACACATCCAGTTCGGTGACTGAAGGAACGCAGGGTGGACTCATCCTCAGGCCAGGTAATTCTTACCCCTGCTGTCCTGCACCCTTTAAAAGTTAAACCTGATGACTGTTTGAGGGGAGAAGGGCCCTGGTTCTGTAGTGTCTGGGGAAGGGCCATAGCTCATTGGTAGAGCACATGCTTCACCTGCAAAAGATCCCAGGTCTGATCCCTGGCATTCCTAGCTAAAAGGAGCAGGTAGCTGGTGATACAGAAAAGATCCCTGCCTGAGACCCTGGCAAGCCACTGCCATTCAGAGTATCCAGTACTGGGCTAGGTAGATCAGTGGTCTGACACAATAAGGGGCAACTTCGTAGGCTGGAAAGAAAGGGGTAAACGAGCAGGGAAAGAGTGTGGCTCAGTGGGTAGAGCACGTGCTTTGCATGCAAAAGGTCCCAAGTTCAGTCCCAGGTAGGGCTTGGAAGGGTTTCTGCCCGAAACCCCAGAGACCAGTGCTGCAAGTCAATACAAGCAATACTGAGCTTAGATCAGCCTTCCCCAACCTGGCACCCTCTATGCCGGCTGGGGGCTGATGGGAGTTGTGGTCCAACACATCTGGAAGGCACCAGGTTGGAGAAGGCTGGCTTAGATGGACCAGTGGTGTGACTCGGTACGAGGCAAATGTCTGGTCATCAAGCCCCAGCGCTCTGAACCTTGGGATGAGAGGAAAATGTGTGCTATCAGAATCTAAGGGAAATGTTGCTCTAGAGCAGTGTTCTCCAACCTTGGGTCCCCAGATGTTTTTTGCCTACAACTCCCAGCATGCCCCAGCCAGCTATGCTGGCTGGGGCATGCTGGGAGTTGTAGGCAAAAAATATCTGGGGACCCAAGGTTGGAGAACACTGCTCTAGACATCTGGTCACCATGGTTGTGCCTTGGTGTGCTATGTTATATGGTCAGCTCTGACCCTGTTAACTGCTCACATCTGACCTGCTGGCTAAGTACAACCTGAACTTTAATAAGTCATTTCATTTCCCGATCAGATCCTGGCTGGTTGCCTGTGCGACAAGCTGCATCCATGCTGTTGTGCCGAGAGACTGCTTGCAGTTCTTGTTAATCTTGCCTAAATTTTGTTCTTGCTCCTGGCACTTGATATTGCTTGGGCTGCTGGACACTGGCTTGGGTATTACACCTACTTGCTCCCAAACCTGTTTGTCCTCAGATGAGATCCTGCACAGATTCCTCATGCCCCAGGGCCAAAACAGACATTACATTAAAGATGTAGTTGCTAGCTATTTTTACTCTAGAGTAGGCACTGGGGACCCAATCAAGGAGCAGGGGGCTACAAATTTCCCCCACCACTGTGGGCCAAACTGAGATCGGGGAGGGGCACACCTGCCATTTCTGTTGCAAAATAGTGACCCAAGAAGCGAATGGATCACTATTTTGCAATGGAAATTGCAGGAATGGGTTAAAGCACCCTACCCCCTATGCTAGGGTCTTGATCGGGACCACGTAGCTACTAGCTAAGTTTAATGTCTGTTTTGACCCCAGATCTTTACAAATGAGCTGACAGGGCACACATGTGTGATTAAGCATTTTAGGTACAGTGGTTAAGAATACAAGGTGCCGTCTAGACCTGTCATTATGAGTTGTACTCGGACATTATTTCTGTTATTTTTCAAAGCTAATATTTTGAAAAATATCGAGCTGATATATGATTTTATACCTTTTCTATGGGATCCAGCAGAAGAGGGTGATGGCCTCTGAAGAGATGCCTTGACAATAAACTAAACTAAATGCTGAATCTAGACAAGTCTTTCCCCAAACTGGCATTCTCCAGGTGTGTTGAACTGCAAGTCCCAATATCCCCAGCCAGCTGGGCGATTGGCTGGTTGGGCATGATGGGACTTGCAGTCCAACACATCTTGAGGGCTCCAGGTAGGAGAAGACTGGTCTCGAATGTTGTGACAAATGTGAGCTTTTCGAATACAATTAAGAACTTTTAGGATATTGCATTCTGCTTAGGTGGGTGGCCGGGTGACCAGCCAGATGGGCGATTAACAAATGTAATAAATAAATAAATAGATAGATGTGGAAACTTGCATTGCTTGAAAAGTTGAGTGGCGTTTTCCAGGGCTTGTTGTTGAAAGGGCAATGACTCAGCCCTGAAGGCTTTTAAAACCAATCCACCCCAGCAGGCCCACCGGCCCCGTGGAAAAAACAGCAGAGTGAGATGGAAGATTTAAGATCCTGTTCTGTGTGTGTAACTAGCCCATGAAGTACACACAGACCTGTCTCTCCCCCCTCGCAGCATTCCAAGTGTCTCGGATTTCAGCCAGCTTTCAGCTTCCTCTTGCAGCATCCAGTAATAAGGAAATAACTCTGCTTGATTCCAACAGGTTTCTTTCTACCTGTTTATTTCTACATCAGAGTAAATACAATCTCCTACATTACAGTCCATATTGCAGATTATAATGCATAGCACGCATTAGTCCAGTGGAGCAAGTCCACTTTAGCATTTGACTTTACATGATTGCAAGTCCAGCAAACAACAGTCAGAGCATCAGAGAGAAGAACCAAAAAAAGCAATCCATCTCTCTACTAAAATGGCTACAGAAACGAAACCTAACAAATCATACAACGTCATCAGAAAGTACAAACCATGTGATCAGCTCGTATTTCTTTCACACCTACTTTTCCCATGAGAACAGGACAGTAGTGGCAGACTCAACATGACTTGTTTTTCCAGCCATTCTGTACCTTTCCAAATGAAAACAATTGTGGCACAGCTGTTGTTTTGTTACATGTCACAACAGTTGTTACCTTTACTCATCGATTTGTCCTTCTCTCTGTACTGTTCTGAAATTCATTTCCCTCTCCCGCTCCCTTTTTGCTTCTTGGACAATTTGTTGTTCCAGTTTGCCCGGGATCTTGATTTAATGTATTTCTCCACCTCCCGCCCACTTGTTTTACCACCAGAGACCTTCAAATTCAGTGTTTGTTTTGGCCTTCTTTCTTAGTCCAACAAAAGCTCATGCTGCAATAAATCAGTCTCTGAGATGTCACAATACCTTTTGTTTGTATGTTTTGCTGCTACTGATTAATACAGGTGCTACTCTGGAATTTTTCCTATAGGTCATCTCAAAGACAGTTAGAGCCTTAGTTCTAGGATGCTTCCAGACAAGGCTTTTATTGTGCAACCACCCTGCCACATTCACGGAAGGGGGTCCACATGAAGTCATCTTCCATTTGTAATCTTTCTGTGTTTTCCCACTCCTCCTTCTGCCTTTTTTTTTTTTCTTGCCACGCAAAACATCTGTTGAGGAGGGAAAGAGAGAACATCTGCACAATGGCATTTGATTGATAATGCTAGGAGCTGTCCATCTGGAAGCACGCCCTAAATGCATGTACCTAGAACAAATTCCAGTAATTTCAACAGAGGGTGCTTATTAAACTAAAGGTGCTTAGGGCTTCAGCCTTATGGCCTGGTTTTAACCATTGGTGGTCTGTTTCTGAAGCATCTAGAATTGGTGCACAAGGAACTAGAAATTGTGGCCTTTTGTTGACCACCCCAGCTGTTGACACAGCCACTCCTCTTGGTACTGTTCTGCTGGTGGTTTCTGCCCACCCCTACTGAGGAATAAGGTGTTGTGTGGAGGGAGAGCCATTGTTTTCCTCTTACATCAGCGGTTACCACACTTTTGTGCTGCAGTTTGCTAGTGTTCTGCAAGAAGGCTGGCCCGTAGCCAGAAATTTAATAGAAAGGGCATCTAAGAGTACCTGGAGGGGTGGGGCGGGGGGATGATAAACCAGTGTGAAATAGCAAAAATTAAATATGTCTGATACATTTAAAATTGCTTAATTTTATTTGTTTAAATTGAATTAGGCTTTAAGTGCCAGATGCCCAACTGATCATCCAGGCCCTAGATTCCAGAGTGACCACTAATTGATATTCTATTCTAAACAAAGAGGTTATGTTTGTCCATTGTAGCATTTTCCAGACTAAACATTGTTTGTACTTTGAAACATAAAATGACAAACTCCTGAGTGGTGGTGGTCATGTTTCCTCCAGCTACATGTTAGGGAACAGAGAGGCTGCAAACTCACTTGGAGGAATTACAGTAATGTAGAAGTAGAGATGTGTCATTCTGAATTCCTTTTGGGAAGGAATATCATAGAAGAGCTCTGGTTTAGAAATGAATGTGGTACTAACTAGAGATAATATCATCTCAGTATGCCTTATTCAGTCCATAAGACGCTATCTGCTTTTCTTGGGAACCAGACCTCACTTTTTGCTAGTTATTTTCTTAATTTTTAAATTCTAAAAAAGTTAGCATTTGGGGTGCATTACTATGAGACTACAAAGAAAACAAATGCAAAGCATCTACAGTGCAAAAGATTTGCTCTTGGGGCATGTGAGAGAGATAATTATTGGGGGGGGGAATTATATTATAACCGTTCTGTGAACACTTTGTAAATTTGATGTGTGTTACTTACGTATATTCTTCTCTTAAGAATTCCTGCCTGGAAGTCATATCCACTCTTCTAGGAATTTATCCTCTAATACCAAGTTGGTTAGCTAGGTATAATTACTGTGTAGTTGTGAGAAAGCACTCTGCATATGCCTAGGAATGCTCTCTAACTGTTTTCATTCTTGGCCCTGTTGAGATCAGGGCTTATTTTTGGCTCAAAACCAAGGATCACCAAGACCACAATGTCTTTTTCCTGGTCAGCCACTGCCAGCTCAGAATTTTTTGGTGTATATGCAAAGTTAGGATTTTCCCCTCTCAATGTGCATCAGTTTTGTACTTGCTTATATTGAACTACCACAGTGCTCAGAGAAATAGTCGTTCCACTCTATTCTGTGCTGGTCAGGCAGGCTCCATCTGTGTCCAGTTCTGAGCACCCTTCCTAGAGTTGGAAGACCTAAAGATGGTAGTCCACGTGCTGGTAACTTCGAGGCTTGACTTCTGCAGTGTGCTGTACATAGGGCTACCTTTGTACCTAGTTCAGAAACTTCAATTGGTGCAAAATATGGCAGCCAGATTGGTCAGCGGTACATCTAGAGGTGCCCATATTACACCAGCTTTAAAAGCATTACACTGGCTGCCGATCAGTTTCCGGGCGAAGTATAATGTGTTGGTTATCACCTTTAAAGCCCTACATGGTTTGGGTGCGGGTTACCTGCAGGATCGCCTTCTCCCATACAATCCACCCCGCGCACTTAGGTCCTCTGGGAGGAATTTACTCCAGTGGGCCAAGACTAGGCTGGCGAGTACTACCCAGAGGACCTTCTCTTCTGCTGCTCCCAGACTGTGGAATGGCCTATCGGAGGAGACTCGTCAACTAGACAGTCTTTTGGCCTTTAAAAAGGCCATAAAGACTGACCTCTTCCAACAGGCCTACCCAGTGGAATTTTAAGAGTTTTAAAGAATTTTTAGGATACTTTTAAAGATTTTAAAGAATATTTTAATAATATTTGCTGTGTTTTTAACTACTTATGTATTTTATGTTTGGTTGTTCCCCGCCTCGATCTGAGTGGAGAGGCGGGTAAGAAATAAATAATAATAATAATAATAATAATAATAATAATAATAATAATAATAATAATTATTATTATTATTATTATTATTATTATTATTATTATTATTATTACTACCACATTTTAAGAAGGACATTGACAAGCTGGAGTGTGGCCAGACAGAGGAGGGTGACTAGAATGCTGAGAGGTCTTGGAAACCAAGTACTGTGAGGAGCGGTTGAAAGAGCTGGGTATGTTTAGCCTGGAAAGAGAAGATAAAGGGAGATAGGATAGTGGTCTTCAAATATTGGGCTTTTGTGCAGGGGGTAGGACTCGCACCAATGGATGGAAAATTGCAGGGGAGCAGATTTTGGCTAAACAGTAGGAGAAACATCATAATGGTAAGAGCTGTTTGACATTTGATCAGACTGCCTCGGGATATGGTGGTTTCTTCTTTGTTGAAGGTATTTAAGCAGAAGCTGGACAGCTATTTGTCAGAGATGCTGTAACTGCTTTCTTCAGTGTGGATCTTGCATTGATCAGGAAGTTGGACTAAATGACTTCAAAAGTCCCTTCAAGCTCTGTAGTTCTAATTGCATTTTCCATTTTATTGTCCATTCCCCCAGTTTGGGAAGAGCCTTTTGGAGCTCTTCACAATTCCTTCCTATATCTGCAAGTAAAGGGGCTACTTACTTAAAATACAGAAGCTGGAGATTTAGAGAGCAGGCCTGGTGGATCAGACCAAAGGCCTATCTAGTCCAGCATTCTGTTTCCACAGTGGCCAACCAGAGGAAGTCCACAAGCAGGACATGCCCAGAAGCAGGATATGATGACAGCGGCACCTACCCACTTGTATTCTCCAGCAGCTGGTGTTCAGGGGTATGCAGTTTATGATATTGGAGGTAATATATGGCTGTCCCTAAAGGGACCAGTCTCCCTGCAAGAAGGTGTGAAATGTGCCTTGAAAATGATACACCATTATGCATTCCTATCTGTGTGTAGAGGCCTCATGAAGCACTGATTCTTCGCCACCAATATCTGGGTCATTGCATTGTTAGAGGGAGTGCAGTTAAAGATGTGCTGAAATCTCTACCAACTGTTAAAGACGTGGACATTCCAGAAACAGCACCATTGCCCAATAATCACCACCCCATTCCTGAGGTAATCAGTTGCCCAGGTTGACTGTCCAAACTGGAGGAAATGATAAGGGAGTCGATAACTTCAGTGGTTATCTTGCAGTTGAAAGAAGGATGTGTATTGTTCTGAGAGCTCACGGGGGGGGGGGGGTCATCTCTTTTTAGAGTGCAAGGAAAAATTCAAGGGAAACCCCCCCACTGTGTGCCAGTTTTCAAAGCTTGGGAAATGCTGCCTTCCATACTAAATCTCCGCTATAAACATGGACTTGCTGTTCATTCTTGCTTCAACACAAGCACCTAAATTAATTAAAGTGGGGGCAAAATGACATGAAACCAAACGTAGATGTAATGGAGGGTTTTGCGCTGAGAACCTGCCATACCCTATAAGCATGTTTTATATTCAGAAATATATTTGCTAAATATTCCATTGAAGGTTAACGTAAATGCCTTGTATGTGGAACCGGAGCTGCTCTTGCTTCAAGGTGGATCTTGAATCCAGTGGAACTACTGCATCATTCATTTCTATATTGTTGATATACTGATGGCTTATACTTTTAGAAGCAATCTAAAATTCATTTTCTCTCATCTGTATAGATTTTACTGGGCAAAAAGAGAAAAATGGACAGGGAGTTGGAGTAGGCTTTTGATCCCATGCTAGGAAGGGTGCTTAGAGCTGCCCTTTATAGTGAAATGTATACATATTTTAAACAGCCTTCACTCTGAAAGCACAGAGAGAGAAAGAGAGAGAGAGAGGGTGGAAGGGACTAGGGAGAGAGAAATGTATGCTGGTTGAATAATTCATTCCCCCGGTTTAAAGCCTGCCATGTCTTTACAATTTTGAGCTTAGACTTTTCTGAGGGACACTTCTCTCAAGATAATTTTGAGGAAAGTGATATACCTATGTATGCCATTATGTGTGACCATTCTGGGCACACAGTTTCTATCTTGCCATGCATATATGCAGCAGAAGCGATGAGTGGTGATGTGTTCCTTCCCAGGAGGATACATGCTTCAAAATAAAAATGCATGCTTTTGGTCTGGCACAGATTAAGCCTGGTTTCCTGAAAGACTAATTTTATGCACATTTGTCTATTTATGAAGTGTATAGTTATTTGTTTGTGATGTTTATATCCTGCCTTTCCTTCAAGGAGCTCAAGACAGCATACATGATCCTTCTCCTTTTATGCACATTTGTCTATTTATGAAGTGTATAGTTATTTGTTTGTGATGTTTATATCCTGCCTTTCCTTCAAGGAGCTCAAGACAGCATACATGATCCTTCTCCTTTCCATTTTATCCTCACAACAACCCTGTGAGGTAGATTAGGCTCAGAGTCAGTGACTGGCCCAAGGTCACCCAGTGAGCTTCATGACCAAATGGGGACTAGAACCCAGGTCTCCCAAGTCCCAGTCCAACACTCTAACCACTACACCACACTGGCTTTCGGGGCAAAGGCTTCTCAAGGCTGCTTACAAACACAATTAAAACAGCACATAACCATTCTTAAAATACATACAAAGCAATCCAATTACAAAACTAGAAAGAACAGCAGTTTTAAATCCCAGCACATTTAAAATAAAACAAAGAATGAAATGGAAGTTTTCCTGAGGACTGTTTTAAAGCGAACAAAGATGGGCCCATTGTGCTTCCTTTGGAAGAGATTCCAGCAATATGGAGCCAGGCTTGGGAGTCTGCACAACCTCAAGTCCCTTCTAAAATGTGGTTTTCTTTAGCCATATCTTAGCATTGCATTTGCACCAATGCTAACTCTGATTAGCACTATAGCAACCTGGATTTGCAAAACCTCATCATGTCCTAATCTTAGTGGGCTGGTTCAGAAGATACTTGAAAGGTCTGATTTGCCCCTGTGCATTGACCTAGTGTGTCCAAATGTGGTGTATGTGTGTAGACCAACAGCAAGTAATTGATTCCTGGCTAAATATTTTAGCTTCCTCACATAGGGTTGGATCCAGACTAAGGTAGTTGCACTTAAGTCCCATTGAAATGAATATGAAAAAGTTAGTCATGGCTAACTTACCGTAAGTCCCATTGGTCTTAATGCACACTTGTGCAAATGCGCCTTGGTTAGTGCAGATTCACGCAAATCCCTCCAAAAGTGGAAAAACACTTCTGCAAGTACACAGAATCTGCATTGACTCATAAAAAGCCGATCCGCTGTGGAATGCGCAAGGCGGATTCATAGAAATCCAAACTCATTTGAATCTGTTGCAGATTTCTCCGACATCCCTAGTTAGCATTAACAATGGTTTGCATTGGTGCAGATGTAACGCTAAACTATGGTTAAGGCAAACAAAGAAAAGGGGAAGGAAATTCACACTGCAGAAGGGTATGAGCTGGTTCCCGATTTTCAAACCATGACTTGCAAGGGAGCCAGGGTTACATCTGCAAAGTCTCTCATGGCGATGCACAAGTGACTTTTTCCTAGGTGGAAGTGATACCTTATTTAGGAATAGTGCCCTCTTTCTCTGAATTGGCCCCAACAACGAAGGCGTGTGGTAAAGCCGAGTTGTAAAACCAAGCCTGAATATGATCCAAAACAGGCATGTAAAGGAGACGACAAAAACAGAACGCAGATTGCAGCTGACAAAAAAACCCTTTATGACCAGAGGCTTGTGTTCTGTGTCTTTGCTTGAGCATTCCACATAAACTTTCCGACGTCGATACTGCAGGTGCTTCTAGTGTACAGAGAGGTTTCTGGGCTTGCTGAGGACATCTTGCAAAACAGTGGTAGGCCCTTTTTATTTTAAGACTTGATATACCAACTGGTTCTGAAGGAAGGCTCCTGTTCTTCTTTAGCCAAAATTCCCTGCTGTTCTAATCTTTCATATACTGCAAACCTGTCAAACCTACGACTCGTGGCCACATCTGGCTTGCCAGCCATGTGTTGTGACCTGCCAGTGCTTCATTACCCTCCCCATTTTGTGGCTTGGGGCAAGCCTGGGCAAACCTGGGAGTTTATCAAGTTCATGGCAGGCTGCACTTACGTAGCTTGCATGTCAATAGAGACCGCTTAGGCCTCTAGTCTCTTGTGGATGCATGCATGCACCTTCTGTGGTTGGCAGCATAGGAAATGTATGGCTTACATAATCTTCCTCCTCCTCCTCTCCATTTTGTCCTCTAGTAGACCAGGTCCAGGGAAATATGCTGCGGGAAATGTTCTTCCATAAGGCTAACTGAGTAATCTAAGAACATTTATCCAGAAACTTGAGGAGGGGTTTTCTACATTTTATTTATTTATTTATTTATTATATTTATCAATCGCCCATCTGGCCGGTCACCCGGCCACCCTGGGCGATGTACAATTAAAATACAATAAAACACAATAAAACATAATAATTAAAACAATATAAAAAATTCTCATTAAAAACCTAACCCACCCCATATTCCCGCCTGAACAGCCATGTTTTTAATGCACGGCGGAAGCTCATCACGGAGGGGGCATGGCGAAGGTCACTAGGGAGGGAGTTCCATAATGTGGGGGCCGCCACAGAGAAGGCCCTCTTCCTAGTCCCCACCAGCCTGGCTGCTCTGGCTGATGGGATAAGGAGAAGGCCGTCCGTGGCAGACCTTGTTGAGCGGCCTGCTTGATGTTGCTGGAGGCGCTCCTTGAGATAAGCTGGGCCGGAGCCGTGTAGGGTTTTAAAGGTCAAAACCAACACCTTGAATTCGGCTCGGCAAACAACTGGTAGCCAGTGCAACTCATTTAGCACTGGCGTGATGTGATCACGCCGGCGGCTACCCTTAATCAGGCGAGCCGCCGCGTTCTGTACCAGCTGAAGCTTCCGGACCGTCTTCAAGGGTAACCCCACGTAGAGCGCATTACAGTAGTCTAGGCGAGAGGAGACCAAGGCATGAACCACTGATGGGAGCAGGTGATTAGGAAGGTAGAAGTTACATGAAGAACTTAAGCTTATTGGTATACTGACTGAGCTGGGCAGACAACCCCTCTCCTGAGATCTGTTTTATAAATTGAAGAGAAATTGCTCTAGCTTTGAGTATATAATTCTTAAGGCTGGGTAGGCAACCTGGTGTACTCCAGATGTTTTGGACTACAACTCAGCCCCAGCCAGCATGGCCAATGGTCAGGGATTATGGGAGTTATAGTTCAAAACATCTGGAGGGTCCCAGGTTGCCTACCCCTAAGCACTTTACATACATTATCTTGGTGATCCCACAGTAACCCTGCAATGTAGGTCAGTTGGGTTAGATGGAGGGCTCGGCCTGGGAAACAGAAGCTTACGCAAGTCTGCCCCGTGAATTCAGAGACATGGTGGCGTGCAGCTCATTTTAGCCACAGTGTTAATCACATTTAGTATAAGGCAGGTGAGAATAGGCTATCATTTTATGGCAAAGTGAATAACAAGCAAACCTAGTGAATGTACATATTGTTGGTGAATTAATATCTTAGGGAGAAGACAGCTACAAATTATTATTTTTCTCCTTTTTCCTAGCTTGTTCAAGCTTGCCATGATATTAGCCTTATTTTTCATAGATAGATTTCATAGATCATAGAGTTGGAAGGAGCCTACAAGGCTATCGAGTCCAACCCCCTGCTCAATGCAGGAAACTAGAGGAGGGGTCTCGCATCCAAGTAATAACCAGGCCTGATCCTGCTTAGCTTTCCACGCTCAGACAAGCTGAGCCAGCGTGAGCCACAGGCCTAAATCATTAATCTTTCCTCAGATTGTTCATATATTTAGTAAGCAAGTAGATTCAAGTATGGTCTCTATTCACACAGCCATTTGGAGGGTGGGGATGATGTTGCCAATACAAGTTTATCTAGTCTGTGTATTTAACCAATCGTAGGGTGCAATCCTATGCATGTTTAGACAGAAAAAAGTCCTACAACTCCCAGCATGCCCCAGCCAGCATGGCTGGCTGGGGCATGCCCGGAATTGTAAGACTTTTTTCTGTCTAAACATGCATAGGATTGCGCCTTTACTCATGTTTTATTTATTTCTAAAATTTGCATCCCATCCTTCAATGGCCAATCAGCATCTCCAGTGGGGACTTCTGAATGTTTCAAGGCGTGTTCAAATTGCAACTCCTTCCTGGTGGTTGTTGTTTTAGGAGAGGAGACGTGCAATCTCTGGCACATGTGGAAACATTCACGGGATCATTGCAACACACTCAATTTGATACATAAAAGGGGTTGTGAGAAAGAACTTCCAATGGCCCCTCAAATGGGGTCAGGGAGAAGGCTTGCGCGTGGGGGAGGAGAGAGGAGGCAGGCAGCTGGGCAGGTGGGTCACTAGAAACGAGCCAATGGCTCAAAAGGGCGGGGACACAGGTAAGAGCTTACTTAAGCTCCTGGGTTCCCGCCTTCGGTCTCTTTGCTCCTGTGGGTTTAGGCAGGAGCGATTAGGGTTATGGTGATCATCCAGTGGCACCTTTCAAGGTGACTGACGTTTACCCAAGGCTGCCCTCCCTAATGCCATGAGGCTTGGCAGGAGGGAGATTGGGACGGCTTTGGGGTTTTACCTTTCTCACCTACTTTGGGAGCCTGGAGGCGCCAAAGTAAGGCGACGATGGTAGGGCCCTCCAGCTCCACATGGAGCGCAACTGGCCGATGGCGGGCCATCCCGCCTCCGGTTCAGTTAGGATGTATTCGCCAAATATTGATTTTTTTACCCGGCCAATGGCCGGGCTAGGTTAGAACCGCACTTCACCCTTCACAGATCTTCAATTCAATAAATGTGGCCCTGATTTGAAACCATATACCCTGTGTCTGCCTCTTCTTTATCTCGCCTTTACACGCGCAAACAGCCCTTCTTTTCGGTCTTGCACCAGTTTAATTCTTACCAAAATTAAAGATACGTTGTGAAATCTCTAGTTGGAGCTTTTATTCAGCATCCTGAAAATTAGAGCTTTTGTTCAGTTAGTGCCGTTTGCAGAAAGAAAGAAAAAAACAATTGCAGCAGGCCATCTCCTCCATTAGCTTTTGTGGGAGATGCTTAACAGAGTACATTACGGGAATAACCATTATGGACCTCAGGCAAACATACAGACACTTTTTAAGCTAAGCAGTTCATCATGGTAGAGAGATCGAAATATTTCCTTGCAGGAATGGGAGGGACCAGCAGGCCTGTGGGCCAGATTCTTTTCACCTGGACTCTTGTTAACTCCGCTTGCAGCCTGTCTTACTCAGAATCAAAGAACTGGTATGCAGAAGCAGAGGGACTTGGCTGGCTGCTTTTCTGCCTTAACATCTCCCTTTTATTCCACTTTCACTCCAGATTTTTTTAGACGATGATGTTGCTGACCCAAGGGGGAAGGAGAGGAACTGGGGTTCTTTCCAACCCTACCAAGAGAAAAATTGGACTAAAGATGGTGCTAGGTTGTGAAGTGTTTGGCCTCTGCTCTAGGGAAGGAGTTGGGCGAAAGGCTATGGGTGGGGAAGGGTAGCGTTCTACGGTTAGTGGAGAAGAATGGAGAGAACTGAGGTCAGCACATTTAAACTTTAATCTTGCCAGATGCAATGGGTTGTATCCACTGGTGGCTTTGCACTAATGCAAAACACTTGTGCAAGGTGGGGCACTTTGTATGCTGACTCTCTGCTACCTGCTACAATCCCACCGCCTGAAGGCACGCTTGAGGATTGTGGGACCCTCTGGAACAATATGGCATATGGCAAGGAGGGTTGCCGTAGGCAAGGACAAAAATTGGGTGCCTCACCTTGTGTGAGCAGAAGCACTTCCTACCAACACAAAGCCATCATTTGATGCATCTCAATATTTTAAATTTTAATTTCCTTTATATCCTGTTTTTTCTGCCTGGGAGTTCAGTGTGTGCCTCTCTTGATTCCCTTTAAATTAGGTTCTTAGCCCTTCACGTGCAAGGCTCTGTTTGCCTGATGCTCATGTTTATAACCCATCTGGAATCCTTGACTAGAGATAAAAAACATATTTTAACTGATGATGTTAATTGAGAGCTGGCCCTAGGGTTAGGCAGGGAGGGGCAGCCTGCAAACTTTGAGGTATCATTAAAGGGTAGCAAATTGTTTAGTTTAGTATTATAAATGTATCACCATGGAGGCATCATTTAGGGGTTGTTGTTTTTTGGCCCGGAAGGCAATAAAACATCTGTCAGATATTAAGGGTGGATTCTGGTTATCTTTTTTCTCTGCTTTGTCATCACCACACTGGAGTTGCCCATGTAGGAAGTAAGATACCATATCCTTTTTTGTTTGTTTTGTTAGGGGTTGTTGTTTTTTGGCCCGGAAGGCAATAAAACATCTGTCAGATGTTTGTTTGTCTTGGTTAAAGCATCAGCGAAACACACTTGCAATGCCACCAACAGTGAACACGGACTAAAAATGCAAGGTCATCCATGGGATCTTGCATTTGTTTAGAACAGCAGTGGAGAACCCCTGGTCCGCACCCCTGGATCCATTCTACCAGGCCTCCCCATTCAGCCTGTCACCACTCCCCACCTGGCCACACCCCTCTCATGCATGCCCCCTCATCTGTCCTTTTTACGGAGTGATCTGGCGATGCAGGAAGAGATTGGTCTTTTCCGCTGTTGTTAGATCACTTTAGGATCCTAAAACTTTAGAATCCTGAGATATTTTCAGAAGGGCTTCTCCGTTCATAGATGCATGAAGTGAGACCATTCCTCCTGACCCCAATATCACACAACTCCCCCCCCGTCCGATGTCTACCTGTTTGCTTTGATATCTGAAAAAGGGTTATTAGCATGTAAGCTCCCCTTTTCAGACATTTCACCAAATGTACAGGAGTTCAGAGGGGAGTGCTTGTGGGGTGCATGGCATTGGAGAAAGGGCCAATAGGCATGTTCTTGTTCCCCTTCCATGCTTTGAGTGTACTAAAATGGGAGGTGACTTCCTGAAAACGGCTTTGGCCAAAACTTTGGCCTCCATGCTCAAATCATGGAGGATAAGGCTATCAATGGCTACTAGTCATGATGACTAGTCATGATGGCTCTCAATACCAGTTACTGGGGAACATGAGCGGAAGGGTGCTCTTGCCCTCATGTCCTGCTTGTGGACTTCCTCTGGTTGGCCACTGTGGGAACAGAATACTGGACTAGATAGGCCTTTGGTATGATCCAGCCTGGCTCTTCTTATGTTCTCATCGGTACTATATATTTATTATTTAATTAAGACACTTTCAGGTGACATTGCCCTCACGAGGTGGTGTAGAAAATAATTACAGAACAAACATTCCTGCTTCCATCCTCCTTCCTCCCTCGCACCCTCCCCCACAAAATGCTCCTCAGGGTTGAGGAACCCTTTGGAATGATTTAGGCCTGTGGCTCACGCGGGCTCAGCTTGTCTGAGCGTGGAAAGCTAAGCAGGGTCAGGCCTGGTTATTACTTGGATGGGAGACCCCCCCTCTAGTTTCCTGCATTGAACAGGGGGTTGGACTCGATGGCCTTGTAGGCTCCTTCCAACTCTATGATCTATGAAATCTATCTATGAAAAATAAGGCTAATATCATGGCAAGCTTGAACAAGCTAGGAAAAAGGAGAAAAATAATAATGGTGTTGGTTCTAGTATGGCAGGGCAGGCGGGAATATAGCTGGAGGAGGCAGTCAAGTGGAAATCAGGGCCACCACCCTTTGCACATGACTAGAAGTGCTTTCCACTGGCTCAAGAGGTTCTCCAGATCTCGCCCTGTACTTTTTCCCTCCCAAGGAAGATTTTACCAGGCACTGCTCCAAAAAATGACCTTGTAAATTATATTTATCTCCAGTGATGACTCTTGATTTTACACAGATCCTTCCCCCCCCCCCCCGCTTGCCCGCTCCTTTTTCATTCAGGCACACTGTCCCCTCTCAGGAGTATTATCCAGATGTAATTTATTATGAGACGTTATTGAGAAAGGCCCTCTCCAAAGATACTTGTGATTTTATTGTTTATGCCACTGAGGCTTTAAAGGATATATCCTACAATCACTCTTTAATCAGGAAAGAGGAAGCTGTCTCTTCTGTAACTGTGTGTTAGTGGTAGCCTTATGAAAAGTATTTTTGTTGTGTTTGGTGTGCACCCCTAATATGGAGTGAGTGGTGGAGAGAAAGATCTAATTTTAATACTTTCCATCTGCCAAGGTAAGGGCTTGGGATTTCCCCCCCTCTCACCTTGAAATGGTCCAATTCTTTCACCACTAATAGGCACAAATATTTCCACTGTAATTCCTTTTCCTGTAAATTAAATGTTCCAGAGGCAATTCTATTTTTATTCCTAAAATTGGGCTTGTAACTTACAAGTATAGGAAGAGAAGAGAGATTCTAACCAGATACATTGATTAAATGTCTAAGAGAAATCCATTTGTCAGGTTGTTTACCAGTAATTTTTACGAATTATTAATCTTCAACCACATCAGTAATCTGGTGCAGTCAAAACCCGAATTCTCTCTTTTTTCAGTACAAAAACACTAAATTTAACAGAGGTTTTCATGTATTTTATCATTTTAAATATAGAATCTAGCGCTCCAGTGCAAAAAAAAATAAATGTTTGTACTGAAAACATGCCTTGACTTCGGATAGGGCTTTATCAACACCAATACTTTTAAAAAAAACAACCTGGAATAATGCATTTATTCACTATAAAAATATAAGATTTGCAGTTCTCTGAGGTGGGGGGGGGCTGAAGGACAGGAGTGGAAATCAGTATGACCTTGATGAATTGGAAAAGTGGTCTTAGAGTATTATTTGTTTATTACATTGATATCCCGCTTTTTTTCCTGGAAGGAACCCAAGGCGGGCTTACATAATCCTCCTGCTCCTCTCCATTTTATCCTCACAACAACCCTGTGAGGTAGGTTGGGCTGAGAGGCAGTGACTGGCCCAAAGTCACCCAGTGAACTTCACGGCTGAGTGGGGACTAGTAGAACCCAGATCTCTCAAGTCCCAGTCCAACACTCTGACCACTACGCTACACTGACTTTAGTAAGAAGAAATTGAAGAAAGAGAGAAATAAAGGTTGCTAGAAATACTGTTCATGGCAGAAAGGGAAATCCAATGCACAGAGATGAAAGGCGGCAGGGGGACGACTGGTTGAGCCTCACCAAGACAGGGAAACAACCATTCAACCCTTTCTTAGGTTTAATATATAATACTAAAAGAGCATGTGCGTCTGTCTGTCAGCACCATAGCTCCAAGACCATGAAACCTAGTCACCTGAAACTTGGCATACATACTAAGAGGACCCTAGGGGTGTGCACTGTGGGCTTATTTTGTTTTTTTTAAAACACAATAATTTAATTTCATTTAAATGTGTCTCTGTGTTTGAAGTTTGCAGTACCATTGTTGTTCACTAGATGGCAGACTTCCCTAACCAGTGCATAGCTTTGCAGTCAACTCAGTATAGTTTGAAGCTAAGAGGGAGTAAGCAGAG
The DNA here is from genome assembly GCA_021292165.1 of Shinisaurus crocodilurus. NCBI lineage: Eukaryota > Metazoa > Chordata > Lepidosauria > Squamata > Shinisauridae > Shinisaurus > Shinisaurus crocodilurus. The sequence continues at coordinate 30,213,693 of CM037878.1, forward strand.
GAATAGAGTTATACGTCTGCTTACAACTTACCCTCCACGCACCCACACTTTTCCTTGGTCTTTCAGGCCAAATCCAGATGGAGTGCCTGGGACCAGGACAATTTCCCACATTGTCCTGGTCCTGTACTACTTTATGAAACATCTTAACCTTACTGAATTGTTAGAGGAATCCTCCTGTGAGTTGGCCCATGCCTGTTTGTTGCTTGTAAGCAAGCACAATTTGTGACATTGCACAACATCATTACTGATCACGGGGCACGTCTGTTAAGGCAGTGTTCTCCAACCTTGGGTCCCCAGATGTTTTTGGCCTACAACTCCCAGCATGCCCCAGCCAGCTATGCTAGCCGGGGCATGCTGGGAGTTGTAGGCCAAAAACATCTGGGGACCCAAGGTTGGAGAACACTGTGTTAAGGCATCAGCCCTAGCTTCCAATTTCCTGGCTTTGTGAAACTTGAGCCAATATGAGATAGCCTTAACTCTGGTCTTAAACTGGCAGGTTTGTTTTAATCATTGAATTTCCCTGGTTTTAAAAAAGGAAATGCATTATTACGGTGTTCTGAAAACACACATACACATACAAACTCAAACTAAAAAAGAAAACACAATCGAGTCATTAACTGAATAGATGTGTACAAATGAATAGATATGTCCCTTTATGTTCAGAATACCTTACTTCTGAATAAGCCTGCGCAGGATTCCAGCTAGCTTTTTCCTTTGCCTCCCTTCATCAGTGATCTGTCAATCAATGAGAGCGATTCCTTCAGCCTTCAAAATATATCCCACTCTTATCTCAACTGACAGTTTCCTGCTACCCGTTCCCCGCTGTCAGAATGCTGACAGGAACATTGGAGTCCTGGCAGCATTCTAGCTTTAGGGTGAAAATGAGCACATCCAACATAGCTTTGCCAGCAGTTGCTGCCATAGGATTTCATGGGGACAAAAAACTTGATAACCTTTAAACCGCTGCTCAGAATTTCACCAAACCAATGAAAGGCACATCTCCTTGACAAACCTGAATAAAGTACATCAGTCGTTTTCACCAAAATTTGAAAGAAATCTATGATATGCCAAGCCACAGGTTGGAGTAAAAAGGACAGAAGTGTCCATTTCCAGCACTTTTTAACTTGCTATATCTGTGGCAATTTGTATTGGATCAGTTTAATATTTTGCAAATTGTAGACCTCATTGGGTAGATTATGAATGCCAAGTTTCAAGTTACTGGCTTTACAATTAAAATTTCTATAAGCAGTAGAATTTTGCTTATAATGACATAACTTTTTATTTTACTACTCACTAACTAAAGGGGCACTCCTGTGCCCCTTTAATATATTATGATTGTGATTGTGATTATTACATTTATATCCCGTCTTATTTCCTCTTTCAAGGAACTTAAGGCGGATTACATTCCTCTCCATTTTATCCTTGCAACGATCCTGTGAAGTAGGTTAGGCTGAGAGTCAGTGACTGGCCCAAAGTCATCCAGTGAGCTTCATGACCAAGTGGGGACTAGAACTTGGATCTCCCGAGTCCCAGTCCAACACTCTAAGCACTACACGCTTTTTTTTTTAAGCTCCCGCGCCTTTCCTTCAAATGTCACTTCTGTTCCCGTCCAGAAAAGGCTGAGAAAGGAACCAAATTTGAATCTGGTAACCTAGTGAGGCCGGATCTGGAAATCAACAGAGGGTGGTTCCGTGCTTGAACCCTGGCATCTTTTCCTTGATGTTGCAGTTATAGAGGATGCCTATCCGTGCCCATTGTACCATCTGTTCTGACTTTTTTGACAATGAGAGGGATGTTGCAGCTATTCACTGTGGACACACTTTCCACTACTTGTGCCTCATTCAGTGGTTTGACACAGCACCAAGTCGGACTTGTCCACAATGCAGAATCCAGGTTAGCAAAAGACACATCGTCAGCAAACTATTCTTTGATGTTGCCCTGGAGGAGCAGCTGGCACTGGATGCAGAAAGTCTACAGAATGAACTGGAGAGGGTGAAAGCCCAGTTATCCATGAAAGAGAAGGAGAAAAGGGATTGCCAATCTATTGTGAATTCACTGAGGGAAACTTTGGATGCATATAATGCCACCATTGAGTCACTCCAGAAAGCTGCATCTGAGATGGAGATGTTGTGTTCTACTCTCAAGAAACAAATGAAGTGTCTGGAACAGGAGCAAGAGGATGCTAAGAGTGCAAAAGAGGAGACCCGAAGACAGAAATAAACTGAAAACTATGGAGAGGATTGAGACATTACTACAGGGTCAACGTCCGGAGGTGGAAGAGGTGATTCGTGAAATGGGAGCAGGGCAAGCAGCAGTGAAACAACTTGCAGTCTATTGTATCTCACTGAAAAAAGAATATGAGAATCTGAAGGGATCTCGGAAAAGTATCAAATGATACAAAGGAGAAGCTGAGAAAGGAGTTGTTTTCTGCTAATCACAAGCTACAGAAAACTGTTCCAGAGTTGGAGAAAACAGTGGAGGAATTGAGAAGCACCCAGACAGATCTGAGAAATGCAGATAAAGAGATCATGAGTTTGAAAAAGAAGATAGGAGTCCTGCAAGATATCTTAAATGTGCCATCATTAATAAGTGAAGCACTCAGCCGGCTTGTCTCTGAAAGCCCTGCTCCTCTGGAATAGCTAAACCCGAAGCTCCATCGGCCATCTCACAGTGATGAAATCGACTTGAACACTACCTTTGATGTGGAGACACCAAAGCATCAGCCTCACAAGACAGCCCTTGCTCCTGCTAAGAAAGTCAAACTAGATAAAAAGTTGGCACCTGTGACAAATTATTTTATCAAGAGTTCTGAAAGAAGCTGTGGTGACACAGATGATGATCTAGAAGGCCTTTTACCTGCTTTCATCAGAAAATCAATTCTGTCCAAGAGGCCAACTGTAAATAGTATGCTCATGCCACAACAACACAGGAATGGTGAGAACTGGATATGATGGCTTAGGAGGTAGAACCAAGTTCATTCAGCCTAGTATCGACCCCTGGCTGTGAAGAGCAAGAAAAGAAATGCTTCTAAGCAAACAATGACAACGTCTTATGCTTCTGGCATCAGTCAGACTAAACTAGACAACTTCCTTAAGTAGCCATGGATCTCTCTAGATTAGACATAGATAATCAGAGGCCTGAGATCATCTTGTACAGCAGGCAGATGACATGGCTACCCCCAAGGAGCCAGGACGAGTGCACAGTGGATAGCAGAGCTGATGAGTTCCCCACGGCTTTGTGTTCGTCTGACTCTATTCTTTTCTGCAGATTCTACATGGAGGTCTGGCTTTGCTGCACTGCCAGCCTTTAAGGGGGAAAGACTGGAAAGTGTTGGTTCCAGAATACCTTCAGACATTGCTGTGTTGTGGGCTACTGCTCTGTATTCTAGTCATGGTAAATTATGGAGGTCTCAGCTCTGATACTTTGGCAATGGCATTGGATGAAAAAGTAACATCATCTGAGAACCATGGATGGTTTGAAAATATCCCTTCACTAAAGTGTACCTGCAGCTATGTTAGCATCTGTGCCACTGACACCTTTATGCTTTAAATAAGGAGAGATTTCTGTCTGCAACTGTCAAGCTGTTTTGGCCTGTATTTTCCATTTGATTCTTGTTCTAGATGTTTTGCCTCCTACCTAAAACTGTAGCCATAAAGTAGATGTTACTTGTCCCAGAATATTTTCTTTCTTGCCTCCAAGGAGGGCATATGGACAGACATATTCCAAAGTGAGATCCCGAATTTCCTTAGAAAATAGGAACATTTCAGATACAGTTCAGGACTGGAAGTATTAGGCTCTTAGTAGCCATTGCCATATCTGTGCTTAAACTTTGAGGCAAACCCACTTTTATGCTAACCACTACACCACGCTGGCTCTTAATATATACAAAGCAACCATTAAAATCCTAGTGTATAGAAAAATACATTCAAACTCCATCTTCTGCCTTAATTCTGTCTAGTAAAATCCAGTCCAAATAAGGTCTTGCAATGCTTCAGAAAGAGCTTTGCTACAGACCTTTGCTGTTGCATTTTTAGAGGGGAACTGTGCTTCACAGTAGTAGGAAAGTCAATGAAAACACATCCTTATAGCTTGCTTCATCTGTGACATCTGAATCATGTTTATGTTATTGCCATACCATGGCCTTGCATACGTTGTCCTCCCTTTGTGTTCTCCAATGCACTCCCTTGTTTCTTGGTTTGCGGTAACTGGAGTCTACAGTTCCATCCAAATTGGGCAAACTATGGTTGCTGCAAACCACAGTTGTCTCCCAACCAGAATTCAAAACCATGGTTTGAACTGTTTTAACTCTTTGAACCATGGAGCTGAATTCGGCTTGTGTCATTGCATGAACTTGATGTAGGGGTCAGGTGTTCCAGAGATTGATCTTGGAGAATATAATGGGACAAATGGGAGGAAGAGAGTCTTTTTTAGTATCTTGATCCCAGTATTCTTATTTATTTATTTATTTATTTCTTCTGGTTGAAACAACAACATAACAACTAAATAGAATTGGTATGAATTAGGGTTTGTTCTGACTTTAAAAGGGTATAGGAGGGAATGTTATTAGAAGCTCCAACGCTGCTTCATACATCTTGACAGCAAGCCGCTGTCCGTGCTATGTTCAGTAGAAACCAGCTTTTTGTAATACAAATTGGATATTGTGTAAAAACTTGTCATTTTTTCACCTCACTGCATTTCAACTTGTAGGCAACACATGTATTTTTCTACTGGGTTGGAGAGTAATCCTTCTTGCATGCTTTGTGGAAGTGTGCTTTAAAATAAAAAAAAAACTTAAAATGCACAGTTCCTTTTTATCACCATGTTGTACACATTCTTGTACATGAAATGTATTCAGATATGTCACCTGGGGGAGGCTGGCAGGGAGGAATGGGGTTCTCTGATCGTTTTCTGACGTCCCCATGCTGATGCTGAATTAGGAGGCAGGAGAAAGCAGCCTCAGGTCTTACCCGAAGCTGTTTGTTTTAGTGACTGTATGCATAGATATAAGAAGACCACAGCTGGATCAGACAAAAAAGAAAAGGCCTTTCTAGTCCAGCATCCTGTTTCCCACAGTGGCCAACCCACAAGCAGGACAGGAGAGCAATAGCTTTCCCCTATTGCTTTTCCCCAACGAAGAGGGATATACACCATTCATATCTTGGAATCCTCAAGAATTAATTAATTTTCAGTGGTGACTAACAAGTAAAAAAAAACCACACAACCCAGTAAATGTGGAACTAAATGTAAGAGTTGCATATTGCTTTTAGAGAGTGCCAAATATATTTGCTTGGCTTGTGTGACGGTAATGTACATGAAACATCCATTGTTTAAATGTGGGCTTGTGAGGGCCATAGCCTTGCCAGTGATGGTCTATATCTCCCCTTCTGAATTTATAGCTTCTGTTAAAAAGAAAGGAAGGAAGGAATCTAATCCTTTTACTTACGGGGGTTAAGGAGATATATGCAGGCAGTATTCCAACCAATGGCCCAGTAATTAGGAAATCAGCTCCATGGCCCCAGTGTTCTGACCAATAAGTGCAAAGGAACTTGGATGATTGATTGATAAGTGGCACTCTGTAATTTTATTGAATTGTTGATTGCTGGAAATATATTGGGCTATTGATGTTTTGCACTGACTTCCAGTGGACTTTCCCTTGCTTCTCTTGGCTCCCACCACCATACTTCTGGTTATGGGCCCGGGACTTGTCAGCTATTAATGATGTGTGCCTGCATATTCCTAATAATGAAAGGCATTTAACCAGCCTACTAGTTAGGTTCTGGAGAGGGGAAAAACAAACCTTTGTCTATAGAAACCTGCCTGTTTCATTCTGAGGAAGGAGTTGGTTTAATTTTCATATTTACCAGAACCCTGGTAAATGGATTAATTAGGACATTAAAATGTCCTGATTTGCTCTTCTAGGTGTGGCTGTAGCATTTAATCAGATAAATAAATAGTCTGCGAAGGACCCTGATAAATAGAAACTATAATGAGCTGCTCTATACAGAGTTAAACCGTTGGTCCATCTAGCCCAGTCCTGTTTACTGCAGTGATGGTCAGTCATTATTTTTGGCAGGTGTTTTGGCCACAAGTCAAGCCCGTGAGAGAGTGCCGCTCTTGTCTGAGCCACAATGCATACACAAGCCCCCATGCTCAAAGAAGGGTGGAGTTTGTTCGTTCTTTGCCTACTGAGCTGTGGAGAAGGGAGTGCTACGCACTGGAAAGGCAGAGAGGCATATAGACCCTTCTACTCCAGCTGTGCCACCCATAACCTGCTCTGATTGCAGTGGCTGGCCAGGATCTAAGCATGCTCTGTGTGCACAGAATGCTGAGTAACCGATCGTGGGGTGGGGTGGGGAATGGAAAATCAGGGGAAAGCGGGAATACAATGGAGTATTCTGGAAGAAGGCATGGCTGGCTGGCTGAAACCATGAACAGGAGTGGTACTCCATTTTGTTACAGATTCCACTTGTGTAGATATTATTTCTGTATAGTGAAGTCTTATCACCTTGATTTAAAAAAGAAGCTTTTTTTCTTTCTGGTCCCCTTTGGTTATGTAGTAAAAAGAATGAGTGGGCATGGGAAGTGGCAGTTGGTACAATTCCTTTTCTTAAATGGGATAATAGCCCTTTGGTGAAGGCCTGACATATTTCCAGTTGATTAGACAACTTTCATTGGACTAGTCTCTTGCTGTAATTTGTCTTCGGCACTTAATATTTCCTGACACTTTACAGCCATCACATAGTGCCGCTAACAGGTTGATTATCTAATTACCTGTTGGCCTGGAGGAAAACCCCATCTTCTTCCCAAGGTATTTGTTATACTTTAATAAGAGACTTCATCACATCTCCTTTAAAAGGAAATGACTGAGGTCCAGCAGCAATGATGCTTGCAGGGCACCCTTGCCCTCTAGAGCAGTGTTCTCCAACCTTGGGTCCCCAGATGTTTTTGGCCTACAACTCCATAGCAAGCTATGCTGGCTAGGGCATGCTGGGAGTTGTAGGCCAAAAACATCTGGGGACCCAAGGTTGGAGAACACTGCTCTAGACGTAGCAATTGACTTCAGTAGAGGGGACAGCTCCATTGAAGTCAGTCGGACAGCCCGCTCATCTACATGCAATTCACATGGTTCGGGCTGCCATCTTGACATGGACTAAGACATGAACCCTCCGGAGGAGGCTGAAAGGATGAAACGTATTGTGTTTATAGAGAAGAAGATGGTCGGTGGAACTAATTTGATTTTTTTTTAAAACCAGATTTATTTGTCTGTTTAGAAGATCCATCCTTTCAATTGAATGATCCTCAAGGTGGCTTACAATCGATTATAACAGGGCTCGGTGGCCTCCAGATGCTTTGGACTATAACTCCCGTAAACCCTGACTGTTTGCCATGCTGGCTGGGCCTGATGGGAGTTGTAATCCAAAACATCTGCGGGGCATCAGATTGACCTACTGCGGGGCATCAGACTGACCTATTGCATGCATATACACAAACCTGAAACCAACACACCCCAGCAGTGTTCAGTTCCTTGTCAACAGCCTTCCAGCTGCTCCAGCCCACTGGAGTAATTCAGTCTTCCTCTCCTCATTGTTGTCTGACTGATTCTCCCTTTATGCCTCTCCTCCACCTTGTTAGACTGCATTTCCACTCTTGTCTCCCTTCAGCCTTCTGAATTGCTGCTAGGCAAAATCTCTGCAAAAGAGAGTGGAAAGTGAACTTGTCAAGATTTCCTGTTCTTCTTCAGAGCCTCAGGCTGGACAAGATCCTTTTTTTTCTTCTTCTGTTTTGCTCTTGCCTATCCTGAGTCTCTGAAAAAGATTGGGGAAATTTCTGTCTTGGAGCTCCTCTGAGCAGCTGGGAGGAGGTGTGGTGGGACAGAGGAAGACAGCCAGAGGGACTGCCATGACTGCTTTTACAGGCCAATCTTTATGCATATTCTAGGACAGTGTTCTCCAACCTTGGGTCCCCAGATGTTTTTGGCCTACAACTCCCAGCATGCCCCAGCCAGCGTAGCTGGCTGAGGCATGCTGGGAGTTGTAGGCCAAAAACATCTGGGGACCCAAGGTTGGAGAACACTGTTCTAGGAAATAAGTCCCACTGCATTCAATGAGATTTACTCTCAGGTAACTTAGTGGGACGTAGTTCTGAGTAAATGTTCATGGTTGTTTGCTAAGACATGGAGCTGAGGAAAGCAAACCCAACTCCCCATCTAATGTTATGTAAACTACAGGTGTGTTTTGTTTATAATTAAAATGGGTTCTGGAGCCAAGAAGAGAAAGCTTGTTTGAGAAGGTGGGGGGGGGGGAGATTACCAGTCCTGCCATTTCATCCTTTTAAAGATGTTTTATTTCTGTTCTCCTACATCAGAGTGTTTTAAAACAAGAGTGGGCAGAAAGTAGTTCTTGTTGTACTCAAAACCAATTCTCGGGCTTTCACCCCTTTCATTCTAAGTGTATTTCTTTTGCACCAAGCTCCAGTTGGTGAGACTTGGGGTTATAGTAGAAACAAACAAACCCCGAAGTAAATCTCGCGAGCATGAACAGTGCCCACCACTGTTTTTCAAAACACTCACAGGTGTTCCAAGGGTCCCTGTGACATCTCCCCCCCCACTCTGTAATTCGAACCCGAAGCTTTACTACGGTCAAATCCCGACGCTGCCACCACCTGTGAAGCCCCTCACCGCTCACCCCCACCTGTCAGACCCCAAAAATCCACACTCTCCTAATCTCCTCTGCTGCCGCCAACCCCTTCAGGGTAACCAACTCAGACCGCTCCTTTTAATTTTTAAAAAGGAAAGTTTATTTATTTACAATCAAGGGTAGGGAAATAGATCATGTTAATAGGTTCTAAACGTTGACAATCTCTCTCTCTCTCTCTCTCTCTCTCTCTCTCTCTCCCTCTCTCTTCAGACCCCCCTCAGACTTCTCTCAGACTCCTCTCAGCTCTCAGACTCCCCCCTCTCCAGACTCCTCTCCACCTCCTTCAGATCACTTCCACAGCTCTCTCCCAAACAGCACCACCCACTGTTTATATAACACAGGCGTCACACACCTCCACGCACACTTCTCACTCTCTCAGCCAATCAGCAGACATCTCAACATTCCACACGCCTCTCGCCCCTCCCCTCACATACTTATTGCTATAACGCTTTGCCCATGGGCAGGGGCGTGACAGACCCCATTCGTGCTTTCCCTCAGCAGCACTTCCAGGTCAGCAGAATCTCACTAAGAAGTAATAGAGCAAGGGTACTGCAGGCAGAAATGGCGTGACATTTTTTAATTCCTTGTCTGATATAGATCTTACTGTAACTCACAAAGTTTCTCCTTTTGCTTTGGCAGCATTGAGAATCCGTGCTAAATTTATCACTGATAATGCAGTCGATCGTTTTGGAGACGTTTTAAATTAATGGTCTTTGTAGCGGTTTTAATTCTCAGATTATAATTACCTATTTCTAACACTGAGTTTAGATTAATTTAAATAACGTACTGTGAAGTTATTGTAGTTTTAAGTCTTTTAGATTTCATTTTATGCTGTATTTGCTCTATTCTGTCTTAGTTATTTTGTATGTGAATGGCCTATGGCCCAAGCAAGAATAAACTTACCACTTACCACTAACCACATCATCAATTGACCACTCCTCTTACCACATGCTTCAGTTGCACTTTTTCTTGTCCATATTCTGTGGAACTTGCAATACTGTTCCATCCCTTATATATAAAAAAAGTCTCAATAGAGATAGAAGAAACACATGGAAAACACAGTTGGAAGATTCTGTCATGTGGTAAAAAGAGAGGGAACAAATCCTCGCTATTCTGGAGTAAATGCCTCATCTGGAAGCACCTTTATAGCCATCGATAGTTTTATCCTCCATGAATTTGTCTAATCCCCTTTTAGAGCTGCCCGAGTTGGTGGCCATCCCCACATCTTGTGGTAATGAATTCCATAGTTTAACGATGTGCGCCATCCCCCAAGCACTTTTTGTCCAAACAGCTTTGTGTGTTCACTGGCAATAAAGTATATAGTAACTTTAGACAACAACAAGGCACCATAGAGGTGAAATGGATAAGAGTGCTTACCCTGTACAACGAGGCGTTACACTGTTGAAGCAGAGGAGTGGGTGGACATGTAATGCAGAAAGATAGGATTACACACCATATTATGGGGTTGCATTCAAGTCACGTTGCAGGGGACAATGGGCCAGTATCCTGGATGGATGAGCGGGAGGAGTCAATTCTCGTGCACTGGCTGGAGGGCTGAGGACATTTAAACAGGGGAAAGCAGGACTTTTAAATGGTGCTAATGTGCATTTGTTGCAGCAGTTTTCCCTAAGTCAGTGTTCTCCAACCTTGGGTCCCCAGATGCTTTTGGCCTACAACTCCCAGCATGCCCCGGCCAGCATAGCTGGCTGGGGCATGCTGGGAGTTGTAGGCCAAAAGCATCTGGGGACCCAAGGTTGGAGAACACTACCCTAAGTGGTAATTAAAGTCCTGTTTGTGGCTTCCCAGAGGCATCTGGCTGGCCACTGGGGGAAGCAGAATCTTGGACTAAGTGGACCATTTTGGTATGGTCCAGCAAGTCTTATCTTACGTTAAATGCACGGAAGATTTCAGCATGTGTCTACAGTCACAGGAATCTAGACAGGGAGATAGGCAAAGTTATAGCCTTGCAACAAGCTTGCACAACTGTAGACTTGCAATAGGCATTCATGCTCTGGTAACCTCCCATTTGTATTACCGCAGCACATTAAACATGGGGCTGCCTTTGAAACTGACCTAGAACTTCAGTTAGTCCAAAATAGGGCAGCTAGGCTGCTAACTGGAACTGGCCAACATGATCGTATTATGCCCAGCATTTTGTCATCTGCACTGGCTGCCAGTCCATTTCCAGGCCCTATTCAAAAGTGTTGATTTTGACCTTTAAAGTCGTAAACATCTCGGGGCCAGGTTACTTGAAGGATCATCTCCTCCCATATTTACCTACCTGAACACTAAGGTCATCTTCTGAGGCCTTTCTCCAGGTGCCCCCACCAAATGAGGTGAGACACATGGCTACAAGAGAGAGGGCCTTTTCAGTGGTGGTACCCTGTCTGAGCAATGCCTTCAGCACAGAGGATTGCCTGACACCTACACAATGGTCTTTTTGGCACCAGGTAAAGTCCTTTTTATTCTCCCAGGCATTTTAAGAATGGGTTTTAGTGCTTTTAGATCACTGCATTTTTATTGCTGCTGATTTTATGTTCTGGAGTGTTGTTACTCTTTGCTGCTGGTTTTATCTTGGTTTTATTATGTGCTGATTTTATTCAAAGTTTTTTCCTGTATTTTATGTTTTTAATGTATTGAACTTGGGTTATTCGGCGATTTTATATTCGTCTAATCTGCATTCGTCCAATCGGCGATTTGCATTCGTCTAATCTTAACCTGGCAATTTATTTATTTTTTAAATTATGAATTGTAAGGCATTGCATTTCAATTTTGAAATGTTATTGAATGCCGTTTAAACAGTTCTAAGACATAATCTTGAAAAGTTAAGACTTCACAAAGGCTGCAATCCAACACTTACTGGGAGTAAGTCCCATTGAACTCAGTGCAATTTACTTTTGGGTAGGCATGTATAGGACTGTGCTGTTAATATATGAACAGATGGCATAATTAATATGTTGGTTTCAACTCCCTCCTTGGATCATACAGTCTGTGGGAACCTTATAAACATTTCTGCCTAGGGGTGTCTTTAAAAACCCTTTAAAATTAAAATAAATGTTATTATACAGTATTATATTAAACGTGCAACTACTGCCAGCAAAGAAATTATCTATTTAAGCAAGAGAAAATAAATATTTTTGGTTTTGGTTATAAACAGCTTCCAATATGGCTTAGGTCAATTGATTGAGATAGTTGGGGTAGACATGGGGGGTACCTCTTTCCAGAGAGCTGAAGAGGCATGAATTCATTGAATCATAGAGTTGGAAGGGAACTTGGAGGTCATCTAGTCCAACCCTGTTCTCAATACTGGATCTGCAATGCAGGATGCAGTGACCTGAGAGATGGTCATTCAGCCTGTGTTTAAATATGTCCCATGAGGTAGAGCCCACCCCACCACCTCCTGAGGCTTTCTGTTCCACTGTCAAACAGCTCTTACCTTTAGGGGAATTCAGCCCAGTTACTTGCAGTGTGTACGCTCATCCCATCCCACTGTCATGTCGGGTGAATTCTGACTTAACATGATGTCCAAAGGACGCCGGTATCTTTCATGGACATTAAACTATTTCAAACTGCTAAATACTGTTGTATTGTAAGGCTTTTGCAGATAAAGATTTCCTTCGTTACAGTTTTAACTAGGTCAGCTACTTTCTCAATATACATATAAGAATTATATAGACTGCATAACTGGTGAGATAATGACACACTAATTTCACAAATGCTTCCCCCCCCCCCGATACTCCTGTTTTTCCTTGAAAAATCAATTACGTGATAAAATATTCATCCTTCAAGTCACAAAACAGTTCAGTGTTAATACCAGGTTTTCCTTTTTCATAACAGATTACTGATTTCTGTGTTAGCTATGATTGCTTGAAAACTAATCCGGCCCTTTTGCATTATCTACTTCTTAATGGGAGCTTAAATAGAATGTATATTATGGCAAGCCTTGTCTGTTTCTAAAAAGAATTTTTAAACTACTGGAACAGTTTTAACTGCAAACGCTATTAGTAAAAATACAATACAATGCACAACTGTTCTTCCAGAAATCATTACTTTGGACTGCATTCTAATTCCAGAAGTCTGTGCAGAAAAAGCATACCGTAATCTGCATGTAAATGAATTGTACTAAATTTGCCACAAGAAGAAATATTTTTCGAATACTTATTTAATATATTGACGATGATTCAGCTCTACTTCAGCCAGAATGTGCATCTGTATGCTCACGGTGTTGCAAGCAATGCAGTGTGGATGGACAGCATCTGCGTTTTGGATGCATATCTGCTTTACGCCCACAGTTCCCAATCCAGAGAAGGCAATATCTACAGAGAAGGGGCTTCTGTGTGTGCATGTCCTTCTCTGGATTGTGGTGATCTTCTGTCGGCATCTGAACTAATCATTCCTAGTTTAATCTCATCAGATGTTAAGGGCTCAATCCTATAGCACAGTGTTCTCCAACCTTGGGTCCCCAGATGTTTTTGGCCTACAACTCCCAGCATGCCCCAGCCAGCTACGCTGGCTGGGGCATGCTGGGAGTTGTAGGCCAAAAACATCTGGGGACCCAAGGTTGGAGAACACTGCTATAGCATGTTTAGACAGGAAAAAAAGGTCCTGCAAGCATGGCTGGCTGGGGCATGCTGGGAGTGGTAAGACTTTTTTCTGTCTAAACACACATTGGATGGTGCCTTTTAGTGTCCTTTTGTATGCTTCAGATTCAAAAAGGTGATAGGGGAGTCATTCCAGAGGAAACTCCTTGTGGATTGCAGACCGTGGGTTAGAGGCAGAGCACATACTTTGTATGGCAAAGATCCCAGCTTCATTCCCTAGCACAGAGGTGGGAAGCCTCCGGCCCAGGGTCTCTGCCTTCCGGAATTCCCCAAATGGCGACACCCCATCCCCTAGCCCCAGCCCCTTCCCCTCAACTACCAATCGTTCGGTGCTTTCCCAGCAGTCCCCCCCCCCATTCTAAAAAGGTTAAGATGCCTCCTGTATTTATTTATTTATTAGATTTATACCCCGCCTTTTTTTCCTGCAAGGAACCCAAGGCGGCTTACCTAACCCTCCTGCTCCTCTCCATTTTATCCTCACAACCACAACAACCCTGTGAGGTAGGTGAGGCTGAGAGGCAGTGACTGGCCCAAAGTCACCCAGTGAGTTTCGTGGCCGAGCGGGGACTAGAACCCGGATCTCCCGAGTCTCCAGTCCGACACTCCAACCGCTACGCCACACTGGCTCCGTAAGACTTAGTTACTGGCAGGAAGACCTTTAAGCTACAATGCGCAGGTATGTTTTTGTACTGTTGGCTCCGTCCCTTTTGCCTTTGGCCCCATACAGCACTGGAACGCGGCCCCAGAGAGCTTCTCCAAAATTGAACTTGCCAAAAGTGCTGGTTAGACCCAGTGAAACCGGAGGGTCACAATGTCGTCTAAAGAACCGGTAAACAACCGTGAAGGAAGGAATGACAAGCGCACGATAAATGCCTCATGTAGAAAAGCCCCTAATCAAAGCAGGCAGCTTCCTATGTCGCGGATAAATATAGGCATGCTTCAATTAAATTTAGTTCAGTGAAATTCAGATATTAATTTTAAATCATTATTTATTCCTCTAAGCCTATCACTGCCACCAGATGTTGGTGGGAGTGCATAATTGGTAGGGCTGAGACCCATTTTTAGGGGTCAGCTGACCAAGAGTCAACACTGCCATCTTGTCACTTGTTATGTAGGCTGGCCACGTCAGGGGCAGTGCATGTTGGCCCAACAGTCACTGAACAGACGCTGTGGCAATGGAGTGTGCACCCGAGAATCCCTGTGTGTCAGTGCAGGGCATTCTGGGACATTTGCTCAGTTTGTATTGCTCCATCCCTTCTCTGACCATTTCACCCCCTTCTTCCACAGCATTTAATGCATCCTCTCCTCCTTGGCTTAATTGCCTGAATCAGTGCTGGGCAAATCATTCCCATCTTTCACTGACTCCAATCTAGGCATATGTCAGAACGGAATGTGTGTTTTACAGAGGAAACTGCCATCCTTCTTATGGTGGACATTCTGGGAAATGAGGGGAAGGACCCCTACTAAGCCTCCCTACCGAAAGAGGCTAGGCTGGCTCCCTCTCTCCTTCTGCCAGCAGGCAAAGACATTTTTATTCAAGCTAGCCTTTGGCAAAAGTAAGCTGGTCTGTTGGCCTGGGCGATGTTTTATTCTGTTATTGTGATTTTTTACTTGTGTTTTTAGTGTATTTGTCTTATTATTTTAACCAAATTTCTATTGGGTTTTTTGGGGTGTGTGTTATTTTTATTTATTTATTTATTTTTACTTCTTATGGTTGTTAGCTGCCTTGAGCTCCATTTACTTGGCAGAAAGACGGGGGACAAACCAAATAAATATGTGCTATAAATAATGGTTTCCTAGGCAAATGCTTCAGAAGTAGGAGTATGTACTTCTGCATATTTGCTCAGTAACTCCTGTTTTGCACTGGAAACAGGAGAGGTGTTACAGGACCTCCTGTAAAGGATACAGTTAAAAAACTTTATAAACATACTGTTTTTTAATCTGAAGCAGTAGTTCATGGGAACAGTTAATGTGGCTGTCTTGCAAACTGCCTTTGTAAGGAAATATGCATTGTTTAAACCTACAGAATTGTGGGGGAGGTCTTGATGTCACGAGGCCCAGCATGGTTACAAAACCATGATGGAGGAGGCTGATTCCTTGCAGTCATGCAAAAACAAAAAGCCCATTCAAAAATATATCTCCTAGTGTTCTAATTTCCCTGTCTACTTTTCCATATTATCTGCGTACAACTATAGCAACGCCCTTTGCATGACTCTGCTTATCAAGTCCTGATTTATTTCCTTGCTGCTAGAGTAATTTCTTGGTGCCTAATTAGATTTACAGTATTGCTTTATCACTTAAGCAATGCAAATGTGCAACACAATCTCGAGAGGGGGAATTTGTCGCTTGCAATGCTGAATGGGCTGCATTACTTTTTTAAATTCCCTGTTTTACAGCCTGAACACTTCTGCTTGATACTTGCGCTCCTTGTACCAGCTGCTCGGCTGTTTAATGTGCAGAAAATCCTCGGAGGGGAGGAAGAAGAAAGTAAAGACCCTGACAGTGCTTTATCACTCCATGGGTTTCTCATTAGATCACCCCTACAGTATAATCAGCTATAAATAGAGATCTGCTAATTTGATGAAGAGGCTGTAGGTCTGCAGATAATTGAACAAATATATCACTGTTCCCAAAAGTATGCATTGCCTCCTTCTTCTCCTTTTTAAATTCTAGAGACAAGAGTTGTGGGTAGAAGCAGAGAAGAGAACCCTGTGCAACAATGATGGATTTTGTGTACAGCCCAGCAACAGAAAAAAATGTAAACCAACCCATTTAGCAAGGCCTCCATTGCAGAAGGCAATTGTTTCATTCAAGGATTTCTTCTGTTATTCATGTTCTTTTGTAGAATGGCAATGCCTGCTTTGTAGGTTTCCAAACAAAGGGCAAACCATAATTCTTGTTTTGTGCAGATGCAATTTGTTAAAAAGTAAAACTCTCTCAACCTAGATTTTAACGGTAAAGGGTACACGACTTATTCCATCTTTCTTATTCATGCACACACATACACGGGAAAACTTTACTGTAATGCTGCAGGAGGACCTTTTCCTCTGGACATTGCTGTGTATGTTTGCAGCAGCATCTAAGGATGCTGGTAGCCATGGAAAATATCTAATTTAGAGCCTGATCCATCCCAAGGGTTTTAGGCTGGTAAAACCATAAGCACTCAATTACACATTCAGCCATGTTCATCTCTCCCTAACTGTGGCTACTAAAAGCCAACAAATAAAGATACTATGGCATGTCCAGAAGTGTTGGGCTGTGGTGAGACTTGGGTGTGAGTGTGTGAGCGCCATCAAGAATCCCTCTCTACAGTCTTGATGATGCATATATAGTAAATTTCAGTGGACATTCCCTAGCTTAGAAGTTACCATAAATGAAGGTGGTCTCTTAGGTATGTTGGGGACAGGCTTTATAAGTGGCTATATTAAACCAGTGCAGTTTGGGAGAACCCCACAGGCTTGTACACTACTCCCCTCCTTTGTTGTGTGAATTCCTTCCACTTTGTTCATTTTTTGAGTTAACCATGGTTAGTGTCACATCTGCACTGCTAACCATGCTTAGCGCCAAACCACCATTTGTAACCATGGTTGGAAGCATGTTTTCAAAGAGTTTTTTAGTGAAAATGCTAGGGCAGTCATAATGACCTGGTTCACGGAACAGAACAACCCACCATGGGTAACCAGCCATGGTGTGTTGTCTTGTTGTCTGAACCCATTGCAGTTTCTGCAAGGTGGCTTATTTTTCATGAACAAGCCACCCTGAGAACCCATAGAGCTGTTTTAGAGCTGTTCTTGCCCATGATGGGTTGTTGTGTCTGAACCTGGCAGGGTCACCTCATCATGGGTTGTTAGGAATGACTACAGAGCCACTCAGCAAGAGCAAAAAGAAAACCCTGCCGCTCGTTTTCGAGATCTTGCCAGTCAGTCAGTCAGTCAGGCGATCACTCGTGACCGAGTAAGATTGTCTTCCAGGATAAAAAAAAAAAAAAGAAAAATTACAAAAAGGAGATTTTAAAAGGAGGAAAATTCTAAAGAAAATTGTGTAGACTCTAGCGATGGGTCCGTAAGTGACTGTGGAGGCCAATTCTAGATCCACACAGCTTCCCACAGTGAGGACACAGGTTCCCAGATGGAAGATGGTCCTGTAAAGGATTCATTTCACGTGCTTTTCGCTTAGCACGTTTCTCCCTTTCACCTTGCACTCGAGCTTCTTCAAAGTCCATAGAACCTTTGTGAAAGGCCAACCTCCAGTTAGATCGTTCATGGGCCAGAGCTTCCCAGTTTTTGATGTTTATATTGCATTTTTTTAGATTAGCCTTAAGAACATCTTTAAACCTCTTATATTGACCACCGATATTCCGCTTTCCATCCTTGAGTTGGGAATAAAGTAACTGCTTTGGGAGATGGCAGTCAGGCATTCGGACAACATGACCGGTCCACTGAAGTTGGCGTTGAAGGATCATTTTTTCAACGCTAGTAGTCTTTGCTTCTTCCAGTACACTGACATTTGTTTGCCTATCTTCCCAAGTAATTCGCAGGATTTTCCAGAGGCAACGTTGATGAAATCTTTCAAGGAGTTGGAGGTGACGTTTATAGATAGTCCATGTTTCGCAGGCATACAATAAAGTTGGTAATACAATGGCTTCATAAACCAGTGTTGTCCGAATGCCTGACTGCCATCTCCCAAAGCAGTTACTTTATTCCCAACTCAAGGATGGAAAGCGGAATATCGGTGGTCAATATAAGAGGTTTAAAGATTCTTCTTACAAATATCCCGATCCTCGAACACTCTATGTTTCATTTGAGAAAACGCGGCACTTGCAGAGCTCAGACGATGCTGGATTTCACTGTCGATGTTAGCTGTAACAGAAAGATAGCTGCCAAGATAGAGAAAATGATCGACATTTTCCAGTATTGTCCCGCCAAGCTGGATAGATGGCATCACCAAAGGGTTAGCTTGCACTTGCTGATGAAGCACTTTGGTTTTTTTGATGTTAAGTGAGAGACCAAGTTTTCCGTATGCTTCTGCAAAAGCATTTAGGATAGTTTGGAGATCATCCTCTGAATGTGCGGAGACCACATTATCATCAGCATACTGAAGTTCCACAATGGAGGTTGTAATTACCTTACTTTTTGCTTTCAGCCTGCTGAGATTAAAAAGCTTTCCATCTGTTCGATATATAATTCCCACACCAGTGGAAAGTTTCCCCTCGACAAGATGTAAAATCATGGCGATGAAAATAGCAAATAATGTTGGGGCAATAACACATCCCTGTTTAACACCTGATCCCACTTTAAATGGAGCACCATGAGAGCCGTTGTTGTCCAAGACTGTAGCCGCCATGTTGTCATGGAGAAGTCGCAAGATATTCACAAATTTATTGGGGCATCCAATTTTCATAAGGATTTTTACTGCACGTCAGCTCCAAGAAAAATGCCGGGAGCAAAATCAACCCCTTTATATGGCATTTATTGATCTTGCTAAGGCCTTTGATACTGTAGACCGAACAGCTCTCTGGACTATCTTGCCAGTGACTGCTCTTCCATCGATACCGAAATGGCACTTTGGAAGACCGTCCAATGGGGTCATAATTTTTATGATATAAAATATAATTTGACAGGGCAAGACTGCATATAAAAATGCACAAATGTTCCTGAAAGTTTTTTTTTTTAAACCCAAACCCTTAGAGGTAGCAGAATGGGATGGAACAAATGGGGCACCAGGACCACGTACACCCTCCCCCCAATGGGGCACCATTCACTCGGTTCCTCCTCAGGGTTTGTCAGGGAGCTGCAGTAACTGCAGCAGTAAGGGCTCCGAAAAGGAGTGGAGAATTAATATCTCCCCTTTCTGCACTAGGTGGAGACTTGGGAAAGTGATGAAAAGATGGAGGGTACTGAGAACTGTCAGTTCAACACTTAAAACTAAGAGGATTATATCGCTAACGGGGAGATATCCCCCCCTTTTGGTGCACTTGCTTTAGCTGCTTTCCCTTCCTTTACTGGTGCTTTTCAATTGACAGCTATGCATTTGGACCCTGGCAGCTGTGTACAAATTAGCCTATATGCGGTCTCACTTTGTCAAACCTAGTGCACTTTGCTGCTCCTTTTGACAGCTGAAACAGACAAAGAAATTGACCAGGCAAGACTCCACATATCGGACAGCTGTAAGTGCGCACTTAGGAAAGACACCCCCCCAAAAAAAGTTATGAGCACAGTTGCACAATTTTCAGGGGCCAGGGGAAAAAATGACCCCCACTTGTGCCTTTTTGAGACCCCGGGGGGGGGGGAACAACAGCAGCAAACAAAAAAGGGGAACGATTGGATTGGGGAAGGGGAGACAAGAAGTGTTCTGCTGCAAAGGACACTGGGATACTGGCTAGAGCAGTGTTCTCCAACCTTGGGTCCCCAGATGTTTTTGGCCTACAACTCCCAGCATGCCCCAGAACACTGGGCTGGAGGACTGAGAGGGAAGGAGGAGAATAACAAGCCACAGTGACCCGATCATCTGTTTGGTGTACCGTGGGTTGGCCAGTGAACAACCAACACACTGTGGCTTATTTGCAAGGTGGCTTAGTGTGACGTCCAAATGCGCCCATTTTGAACCATGGCTAGCTTAAAAAATGAAGGTGGGGAAGAGAATTGTGCAAGAGAGGAGCAAGAAGGAAAATATGAGCCCATGGGACACTTCTGTTCTATCAATGCACCCTTGATATTTCTGTCTCTGAGTTTTTGATTCTAAATTGGTGCTGCCTTCCTTACTGTTTATTTTCTTTTGGTTTGGGTTTTGATACTTCTCATATAACCATGGTTAGGAGATCCGGCATAATCTCATCTGCAGCAGAACTATGCTGTCAAATCGTAGGGACGAATGATTAGCAACATTAAACAAATAAGTAAGGTTAGAGCTGGCAAATATGTGTCTACCAGTTGTAAGTGTATCTGGAGGGCATGAAGGACAATTGTTTTTCTGTTTCCAATGTACAAAACATTCTGTAGTACAAGAGAGCACACTGCCTAATGCTGAGGGCACACATCTTAACCAGCAGTTAAAGCCCCTTAACCTGGGCTATTATGCACATAGTATCCCATGTTTAGAAGCTGGCATGTAGTCGTAGGACGTTTGAATAGTTTCCAGTGTGCCTGTAGAAGAAACAATTGTAGGATGATCCCAGTGTCCTAGCCTTCATGCTGTCTAAAAATGTATGCACAATGATATCTGTTTCCACTTCCCTTTTTTATTACTGAGCTCCCTGTGAGCATGCAACACTTTCGGTTTAATTTCCAGTCAGCTACAATTTAGAACAGTGTAGCCACAATCGAACATCTCTTGAAAGGCATGACCACAGAAAGCCAGGGGAGAGGAGGTGGCGGAGGAGGATTGAAGATAACGAAGTGGATTAAATTGAACAGGGGAAAGGGCTACAGGATAACCCTTATGCATTGTCCTTAATTTATATGTCATGTTACAGAGTGATCCATGCCTTTAACGTTTACATTTAATGCCTGCTAGCCTGACTTATAGATTCTACTTGAAGGTTTTGTTGTGATATGGTCTCAGAGTATATTTGGAGAGTGCTATTAATCCTTATACCCTGACATATAATTTTGAATTTGGTTTAGATCACAGAGTGGGTAATGTCTATGTTTTTTAGCTGTGCTCAAAATTCGGTCTGTGCTCAAAATTCGGTCTACCTTTTAAAGCAAACTGACTTGCACTTCCTGGACTAGAATGCAGAGTGGATTGCAGCTATTCTTTGGCTTTTGCACTTCTCCGGATTTTGTGATACTGTTCTTGGCTCAAAAAACATGCCAGAATGTGTACAAAAATGAGTATTTTTGGTTAAAATGTGTGCAAAAAAATGCATATTTTGGATTAAATTTACATTGAAATGTGTAAAAAAAATTGTGTCTTTTGTGAAAAATGCAGTAAAAAAAGCCTGTGTCCTCTTGCAAGTGCAAAGAGTGAAGTTTAGAAGAGGGGCCATAGGGCACATGCTTTGCGTATAGAAGGTCGTAGGTTCTCTCCCTGGCATCTTCAGGTAGGGTTGGGGAAGACTTCCTGCCTGAAACTCTGGAGAGACGCAGCCAGTCAGTGAAGACCAGGGTGGGGAACTGGCAGCTGAAGTACCAAGTGCTGGGAAAGACCTCTGGGTGAGACCCTGGAGAGGAACTGCCAGTCACTGCTGAGTTTTATCTAGAATACAATCCCAGTATTTAACCAATGTAATGGGTTTTTTTTTAGATCAGGCCATTATATTTCAAGATTGGATGTAAGTGGCTAGGAATGTTTCTTGCCTCAAACCTTATTTCCAAAATATTGGAAAACATGGCCAATTTTTCCATATCTAAATTTGTCCATGGCATTTTCAGCAGCTCAGCATAATTTAATTTCTCAATTTCCGCTGTGTACGAGATCCACACAGCCTAACTCCTGACATTATATTTTAGTCCTGCACATATCCCAGTCTCACAGTGGGTTAAGAGGAAAAATAAGAGTTGGAAGAGAGAAAATTGAGATAGTGGGAATAAGCAGCATGCTTAAGGAGGCATAGGGTTCATGAACACACATGGACTTATAAACTGTGCGTTATTGATCTTGTTCATTTTCACATAGCGAAACATAGAAAGTACTCTTTCCTTCTGGGGTTCTTGTCTTTCCTATCTTAAACAAACAACAACAGATGAGCAGGGTATGAACATGTGTAAAATGAATCCATGTGATGTTACATAGCTGATAGGAAACTTTTTTAAAAATGATTTAAGCGCCTCTGACTTGATGATTCTGCATCTAGCCAACACTTTACCCAACTCTTTGCTGTGATGAGTGACAGGGCTTGGGCAGCAGCACAACTATGCAAGTACATAGGATGCTTTGAACAGATTGTAGAGTCAGTAATGGGATCGAAGGGGGTTATAAACTGAAGCTAAATCCAGATAAGATGGCGGTACTGTTAGATGGTAGTACTGTTGGTTACCTGTCCATGGCGGCAGTATTCTTCCAGTGCTGCATTGGGTTGCACTACTGCTTAAAAACAGGATTTCAGCTTGAAGGTGCTCCTAGATCCAGCATTGCTTATGGATACAATGCTTGAAGTACTTTTTCCACATTTCACTTGACTTGTTGGTTGTATCATCTCCTAGAAAGAATTGACTTCACCACAGTGGAGTAATCCATGGTTTAGTAACATCCAGACTTGATTACTGGTTCAGTAGCTAAGCTTGTTGACTGATGCCTGCTGGGATGAGCATATTACACCTATACAAAGAGATTTTCATCGGCTCCCAGTTTATTTCTAGGCTCAATTCAAAGTGCAGCTTTTGAGCTTTTAAAGCCCTAAATAGGTTGGAGCTGAGGCACCTGAAGGAATACCTTCTTCCATACAAACTTGCCTGGCATTTGAGATCATATTTGAGGGCCTTCTCCAGGTGCTACTATATTCAGAAATTAGGCAGGTGGCTACTGGAGAGAGGGTCTTTTCTGTGGTTCCACTCGCTGAAGAAGGAGATCTTTCTGCCATCTACAGAGAATTTGCCTGGAGAAACAGAGATCGGGGGTGGGGGGAGGTGTTGAGAAGAGAATTGGAAAACAGTAGCTTAGCAGCTACTTGGCTTAGTAGCTAAGACATCCCAACAAGAGAGTCCAGAGCCAAGATCCTCTCAGTATCCTCTAGAACAGAAAGTGGTGGCAAAATGGAAAGAATTGTTCTGGCCAGTCTGGCAGCTCTAGCAACTTAGCAGACCCCCCCCCTCTCTCTGTCACACACACACACCTTCTACCCCCATTACATTTTGCTCCCTCAGGTCCAGTGAAGGAGCAGAAAAGCCTTCCCCCACAACTCTTCTTCCCACCCACCCAGGCTTCCCCTTCCCTCAGCACATCCTGCCTGAAGAAGGATGAGAGAGAAGCAGTCTTATTGAGTGATGGTAGTGGCTGAGGTGAAGAGAAGCAAGGTGGGAGGCTCCCAAAGGCCCTGCCTGAGAAAGGAGGTGGGGCGGCAGTGGCTACAGGCAAGGTGGGCAAGGCACAAAATGATTTTGGCCCTGACCTACCCTCTCCCCTGAGATTCCCCCCCCCCATCATTCTTGTCTTCACTGTGTATGCACATGGACATGGCACCCAGGCCTGCCTGACTTCTCCCAGGTTTTCTGCCCCACCCGGGAAGGCAACAGCTGTGTGGAATATTTTCTTATGCTCCCCGCAAGCCTGGTCTGCATAGTGATGGAGGGGTGGGGAGCCTCATGTGGGCATCGCAGAGTATCTTGGCGAGTGCCAAAGTGCCCATTGGTGACAGGTCGGAGATCCTTTGTTTATTGTGTCATTTGTAGAGCTGCTATTTTGCTCCACTGGAACTCCTCTGAGTTTTTTGAGCTCATGCTTTTGATAAGTTGACGTTGTTTCATCTGCTGCTGGCAGGTTTTCGGGTTTTTTTATTGATTGATATTGATTTTTTTTTTAATGTGGCATTTTCTTCTTTTTTTTGCAAGCCACTTTGCATACCAGAATTCAGGGTAGAAAGACAGGTGTTGGACTGGGACTCGGGAGATCCGGGTTCTAGTCCCTGCTCAGCCATGAAACTCACTGGGTGACTTTGGGCCAGTCACAGACTCTCAGCCTAACCTACTTCACAGGGTTGTTGTGAGGATAAAATGGAGAGGAGGATGAGGATAATGTAAGCCGCCTTGGGTTCCTTGCAGGAAAAAAGGCGGGGTATAAATATAATAAATATAATAAATAAATAAATAAATAAATAAATATAGCAATGTTTCAAATGGTTATTCTAATTACTAACTGTGGAGAAAAGAGCCTCTGAGGGTTCCTACACACACACACACACCTCCTCATGTGTAAACCAGGTGGTCCCGGCTAGAGGCTGGGAGGAGGCGAAATGTGCATAAAGTATCTGATAAAGCATGGCGCCTGAAAGTCCTGAAAAGCGGGTCTAGTCTACAGTGACCCGGCTTTCATATGCAAATGTGGTTCAGGCCCGGTAAGTCATGAGTCATCCCTCCCCTGCCTGGCCAGGTGAAGTTCATCCTGATTGGCTAGAGGCAGCAGAGCTACAGAAAGGAGGAGGGGAGGGGGAAAAGAGATATTGCCAAGGTGTGGCTTTTGTCTGGTCGTCGTGTCGTTGCTGTGTGGATCATGGCAGCAAGCTACGCAGAGGTCCAAGCCTTCGGGCTGGCCTCAGGATCCAGCCCCAGGTAGCTCCTGGTGAAATTAGCTGAATGAGGGTCAGGCAAAGGCAAGCCTTGAGGAGGGCTACCCATCTCGGACCTTAGGGTAGGTGTGGTAGTCTCCTCGGGTGGCAAGGCTGTGCTGAAACCAACCCTGAAGAGAACCGGACCCCAGGTGTGTGTGCCTGGGAGATGTAAGGAATCAGTTTTGTTATTTTGTAGCTCTACTGTGTGTGTGCCAAAGCGTCTCTCTATTTTGGCTACTTCCCTCATTTCCAACTTTTGTTGTAATATGCTACCTGAATAAACCTTCTTGGTTTTTACCCCACATGGTGTTTGTGGTTGCTCTGTGGCTTCAGCTCTAAATCCAGGGTACAGTCAAAGGCAAGTCCCTGAATAGAGATTCAAGTAGGATTGCAGCGCGGAAGCTGGCAGTCTGGCACCTTGAGATCTCTGGGGGTCTTTGGAGTAGGAAAGGGCGGGTTGTGGCGGGTCAGCCAGCCCCCCTTCCTCCACACTAACCGTTTGGACTACATTCTAATGCAAAATTCTAATAAGAATACTGAAATTAGAATAGTGTGTCAGCAGGCACTATCACTTAAAACAGGCATGGGGAACCTCTGGCCTGTGGAGGTGCCCCTCCCCTCCTCGAGCCCCTGCACCCGGGGGGCCAGCAGGAAGATAATCTCCACCGATGATAAGAGATTACAGCGGGGATTTTCCTGTGCCCCCCTCCCCCTCCCAACTGTATGGAGCTTGAATTGGTGCAGACATCCCCTTTCTCTGTCAATGCATCAGAGTTAGCACCAACTGTTAAGAGAACAGGTTGCCATGAGCTAGCTTAAGTGTAGTAAACAACTCTTAAAAGAATAAAAGAATTCACCCTGAGCTATCACAAGTAATTACTGTGTGAGAGAAGTCTGGCCCGCACACATTTACAGAGAGAAGAAAATGAGGTTTCTTTTTGCCTCCGTTGGTTTAGAAGCCCTTTGGATATACTACAATCATGTTACATTTGCTGTGGAAAGAGCAGAAATTTGCTTTAAGTGCTTTAGCCTATTGCTTTTCCTTCAGCGAGCATGAAAATATCTTGGGAAACCTGAATGCTTGCTGGCTTGATAACAGCTTGGTGCTTTTTTGCCCCCCACCCACCCACCCACCCACTTTGTTGTGCATAGGAAGTGAATGCTGTATTCAGAATACAATGAAAGATAATGGCAATACAAATCTGAAGGCATAAGTGCTTTGTTGCTGAAAAGACTGATTTGCACCTTTGCAAATGTGGCTTCAATCGTGGCATGTAAGGTTCAAGTGAAATTAATTTGTTCTGATGTTCTAGTGGTTTGGAGGATGTTCCTTGTATTGGCTGGAAAGCAAGAACAGCCGTTATAGAGGTTAAATTTAATAAGCTTTTATCTAAGGCTATCTGCTATATGTTTAGCACCAACCTTCGTAACAATTTACCTTCACAAGCTATCCGCATTTTTACTTCATTAAATTGTGATCATATTGTTAGGCGTGTGCAGCCCACTTTCAAGCGGTGAGAAGTTTCAGGGGTTCCAGAATTTACTCAGAGGCAAGTCAGTTTCCTTAGAAGGAGGTCACCATCAGTTTCATTGGCTCTCCAGCTGTCCTGCCTCACAAGACTGTTGTGTGAGTATACAATCAGATAAACCTAGGTAGGAAATCCTTGTCTCTTTAGAGGAAGAATGGGGATACAAATAGCTGCAGTAATTTCGCTGTGTGAATTCGCATTTATGAGTTCATTTGTAAATCACAGTGGTCTGGGGCTCCAAAATCACAGCTGAGTGTATTCTTGCCTCAGTTTGCTTTCGGACTCTCCCAGATAAATTGTTGGCCTAAATTTTGGGATTAGACACAAGTTGGTAAGTGTTTCTATGAAGAAAGCTGTGTCTAGATTTGTCTTGAAATACAAAACTAACTAGTCCATCTGCTCACATATTTTATACCTGTGCTAGTCATTTATGGTTGAAAAGAAAATGGAACAGAACTTTAGTAAAGTTTCCCTGCCCACTTACCTGGGGCCACTTTTCATTCACCATAGGTGTGAAGGGGGTAATGGCTACACCCTGAAGGCTTACAATCCACCCTGTAGGCCCGCTGGCCTCGTGGAAAAAAGCAGAGCGTGAGATGGAAGATTTAGATCCTGTTCTGTGTGTGTAACTGGCCCATGAAGTACACACAGAGCTCCAGATCTGTCCTCCCCCCTCGCAGTATTCCAAGCGTCTCGGATTTCAGCCAGCTTGCAGCTCTTCCAGCAGCTTTCAGTAATAAGGAAATAACTCCGTAGATTACAACAGGTTCCTTTCTACCTGTTTATTTGTACATCAGTAAACACTACAGAGTATACAATCTCCTACATTACAATGTTGCAGATAAGCATTTGTCCAGTGGAGCAAGTCCACCCCAGCATTTGACTTTACATGATTGCAATAAGTCCAGCATTCAATAGTCAGAGCGTCAGAGAGAAGAACCAAAGAAGCAATCCATCTCTCTACTAAAATGGCTACAGAAAACGAAACCTAACAAATCATACAACGTCATCAGAAAGTACAAACCATGTGATCAGCTCGTATTTCGTTCACACCTACTTTTCCCATGAGAACAGTACAGTAAGTGGCAGACGCAACACGACTTGTTTTCCTAGCCTTTCTGTACCTTTCCAAATGAAAACAATTGTGCCACAGCTGTTGTTTTGTTAAATGTCACAACAAGGTGACCAGGTCAAGTGGCTATTTACAAGCCCAATATATAGAAGTTTCACATGGGAATATTCCAGCCAAAAGCACCTTGTGCTTTGATTTGGTTGCCATAAAAATGTATTATGGAAAAATATTCATAACCTATATTTTAAAATCAGATTAATTCAAGGCTTCCAGGAATCCAGAACTGTAAAGTAACTAGTATCTTTCTGGCATATTTTTGAATTCATTTTGCAAAGTGGATAAAAAGCACCATAATATATTGCTGATTCCATATGGAGTTTATCCCCCACCATATTTTCTTTCCCTGAGGAACAAATGGACCATGTAGCAAGATTTTTTTAAAAAAAAGTACTTGGAGCAGCTGTTGTGAATTTCAGCTTATAAGAAGAGTACTGACTGGACGTGAGGTAGTTATTTCTGTTTATCTTGGCTCCATCCCCTGTTGTCATCTCTCCATCCACCCCCAAAGGTGTTTCATTGAGATTATTATTTAAGGTTGATCCTTTTTGTGGTTGATGGTTTTTGTATTAGGGGGTGGGAAATGTCCTGAGGTTATGCAATTGAAAGAAACTAGAAACAATTGTCTTAATTAGAGTTCTTGTTCATAGATGCCAAAAAATCCTCCAGGTTTTGTACATCAAAAGGAAAACCCATATCCGAGTATAGGTGATCCCTCCCTTTGGAAGTCCACACTTCCTTCGTGAGCATATTCTTCATGTTTCCATTATTGCTAGAAATAATATTGCTGAGCTTTTCCCCTGTAATATATTTCAGCCTCCGAGAACAAGGGATTACAAGAAGAAAAAAATATTTCAGAGTAATAATATATGTTCTCTGTTCGTTATGACTATTGTAAGTGTTGCTATTCATTCCTCCTCAAGCAATTTCAAAAGTTAATACTACTCAAAATACTGCAGCATTTCCTCTTTCCTTGCATCCCTGTGAATTCATTTCCAAAGGTTTTGCTCTTATCATCTCTGCTACAGTTGATTCATATTTAATACAGATTGGTCCCTGCTTTTGAAATGTTTCAGTTCCTTTATGTTGCTTTATGAATACATAAACTGAAAGAATGGAGAAATGCACTGTATATGCTTCCATAATGCATATGAGAAGTTTCACTAGGGCAAAGGGAAGTTGAGCCTTTCTTCCCACATCCACCCCAACCAGCTCCTGTGGCGTATTTATTTATTCTGTATTTTAAATGTCTATACCTGTCTTTTCTAGTTCAAATGAGCTGCCCAAAGCAGTTTACAACTAAAGTATTAAAAACAAAAATACCCAATATATTAAAAATAATAATTAAAAAAAGTTGAACAGCATATTAAAAGCCATTTTGTAGAAGAGATGCAGAAACGGGGGAGTAAAACCAAGTTGGTATCAACTGGAATATAGTCCTGGATATAGAGATGTAGATGCCCGGGGGGGGGGGGGAATCCAGAAAAATGAGGAAAAACAGTTTTTTCCCGGAGGGGTTTGTTGTTTTTTACAAGAGCCATTTTTGTTTTTTCCCCAAAATTTTGAAAAATTGAACAGCTTTGGATTATGAAATACTTTCATTTAGAATTTAAGACACATTTATCTATTGTTACCCTACCTTTACTCCCCCCAAAATGATTTCTAACAACTACATAATATGAACACTTTTAGACTAGAGATGTAAAATGACTGGAAATAATGAAGCCATGGGGATTCCCAGCATAGTTATTTCTTCCATTCCTTATTAAAATTATTGTTCTACTGTATCTTTTACTGATAGACATTTAGGGATGCTCAAGCCATGTTCAGTTTCCCTATATGCAGGATCACCATAACATAATATGGAAGAAAATTGCATTTTTTACAGTCTGGGTTTTGTTCTATGGAGTCCTGTGTTTCCGTGCTTGTTTTGGTTAGATGCTGTAGCAGTCAGTTAATCTAGTTCTAATCTAAACGCACACATGAAAAAACCCCCACTGTGGGTTATCTTGCCACTGTCACCAGATGCAACAGAATGGCATGTGGGTTATCCCACCTATGTTTCTTTTCTTTTTTAATTAACTTTTAGGCTTGGGTTATAGAACTCACTGCCACAGCTTTTAATAGAGCTCTCAATTAGACCTCACCACTAGGGAATGCTGCCTCAGCTATAAAACCTTTTGACTGCTGCCACTAGAATAAACCTTCTCTATTAAAAAACAAACAAACCCTCAGTAGCCTGGTTCCTACGGCGTAGGCATGGATTAACACTTACCACTAGAGACCACCATGAACAAAAATAAGATGTTCATTAATGGAAATTATTTACAAAAGTGAATAAAATGTCACTCTTCAAATAAGTTGAGATTGCTTATTTTATTTATTTATTTATTTATTATATTTATACCCCGCCTTTTTTCCTGCAAGGATCCCAGGGCGGCTTACATAATCCTCCTCTCCATTTTTTTTTTTTAATATTTTATTTATTTTTCAAAACAAATTATAACACAGAAAATATATTTAGCAAAATACAAAATTATCACACAAATATAACATAATCAACATACAATAAATCATAAAGTGCTCCCCCCCACCCTCCAAGGGACCAATTAATATACTTCTATCCTCTTGATCAAATAAAGTCTAAATTCCAAAAATATAACATATCCTGACAAGGCATGTTACCCTTCCCCTTTATTAATACATAGTCTAGTAATTGATTCCATATCTCCATAAAATTCTTCTTCTTTAGCAATCCTTTTTTGCATTTGATACTACTAGTTAGTTTATCATTTAGGGCTATGTCCCAAACTTCCTTATACCAGTCTGTTATTAGGAAAACATGTTGTACTTTCCAATTTCTCGCTATCATTAGCCTGGCCGCAGTTAACAAGTTTACAATTAACTCCTTCGTATTTTGATCACAAATAAGCTTCTCAGTTATTGATAACAATGCTAATTTTGGACAGACCTCTAAATTAGTACCAATAATTTCCGATATTTCTGTAAAAACCTCTCGCCAAAACGCCAATACATTTTTACAACTCCACCACATATGAGCATATGTCCCTTTTTCCTGACATCCTCTCCAACATAATGCAGAACAATTATTATCTATTCTATTTAATCTTACTGGAGTTAAATACCATCTCCAAATTAGTTTATAAAAATTTTCCTTTATCCTAATTGACATCATTTTCACAATCCGTCTATCCCATATATTGTTCCACCCCACATTCGAGGTCACCTCTTCAAATTCATTATCCCATACTGTCTTAAGCTGATCCTCTTGTTCTTTTGCTTTTTGGATCAATCTATATAAATCCCTTGTTATACCTCTTGTTGATGCATTAGCTGGTAGGCCGTCTCTAGACATGACCATCTTTTCAAAATTAGTTAAATCTCTCTCGTACTCAGTTTTCCTTTTCCATTTCTTTGACCACTGTTCTAACTGTAGTAAATTTAACCACGACACTCTTCTTCTCCCAACAGTTTCCATTATTTGATCTCTAGTCCCCATCTTTTCCACCCAATCGGTCAATCTAATAACCCTTTCTTCTCTTAGTTTACTCTCCAGCTCTAATCTTAAGTTTTCAGGAAAATCCTTAAGTGCTACCACCGGAGTTAATGGAGATATCCCTGGTATAAATATGCTCTTCATAGTACCCCAAATCATTAACAAATTTCTTAGAAAAGGGTTGTCTATATTTTTTATCAATTTATTATTATTTTTTTGAAAAAAAATATTCCCCAAAGTACTACGTAGTTCACATGTTTCTAACTCCAACCACATTATTTCTTTAGGGTGTGCTATAATATCCACTATATGTCTTAATTGATTCGCTATATAATACCATTTTAAATTCGGCAAACCCAAACCCCCTACTTTTTGTGCTTTATACCATCTTGTTTTAGTAATCCTAGATTTTTTCCCCTCCATTACAATATGTATTAATAATTGATTGCCAATCTTTAAGTTCCTTATCTGATATCACACTTGGTATCATCCAAAATAAAAAATTTATCTTTGGCAAAATCTTCATTTTAATCAAAGCAATTCTACCAAACCAGCAAAGTCCAATTTTTTATACTCCTCTATTTTATTCTTTACCTCATTCTTTAATTTCCTATAATTCTGGTCTCCCAATTTATCTATATCTTTTGGAATTACAATTCCTAAATATTTAATTACATTATTAATCTTATAATTACTTTTTTTACACATTTCAATCTCTTCTCTTTTACTATAGTTAAACAACAAAAATTTAGATTTATCCCAATTAATCTGTAGCCCCGTTACTTCCCCGAACTCCTTTAAATGATTCTCCACTCTATCCATATTTTCCATAGGGTTTTCGATTGTCAAAAGAGTATCATCTGCAAAAAGATTTATTTCTATCTTCTCCCTAATCCCTATCCCACCTATATTTCTATCTTCTCTAAATACATTTGCTAAAATCTCCATTACCAATGCAAACAAAATAGGCGAAAGGGGACATCCTTGTCTAGTTCCTCGACCTAGGTAAATTTGCTCTGTTAAACCATCATTTACTACAACTGATGAAACATTTTTTGAATACAATTGATTAACTACTCCTCTAAATCTTTCTCCAAACCCCATAATTTTAATTAAACTTTTTAATGCTGGCCATTCCACGCAATCAAAGGCTTTGAAAATATCTAACGCTATTACCCCTGCTCTCAATTTATTTTTCTTTATTAAATATATTATATTTAAAACTCTTCTTGTTAAGTCTGCCATTTGTCTTCCTTGCATAAAACCACATTGGTCTATCCCGACATATTTAGTAATAAACTTGTTCATCCTTCTCGCTAATATTGCTGTCATCAATTTTGCATCTTGATTTATTAAGGAAATGGGTCTATAGGAACCTGGCTCCGTTAAGTCCTTCTCTGGCTTCGGGATTAAAATAATCTTAGATTGCTTCCATGAAGAGGGGATCTCTCCCCCCTCCAAAAAAATATCATTAAATAACCTCTTTAGTCTTGGAACCAACATTTTCTTAAAGACCTTGTAGTATTCAGCCCCTAAACCATCCAGTCCAGGGGTCTTACCCTCTTTCAGTTTATTTATTGCATATTCTATTTCCAATTCTGAAAAAGGTTGTTCCATAATTTCTCTATCTTCATCCACTAGTCTAATTTTAAAATGCTTTCCTATATATTCGTTAATCCTCTCTTCCGTACAATCTCCAGCCTTATACAATTCTGAATAAAATTCATGAAATATTTTTAATTTGTCCTGCATTAAATTATGACCTTTCCCTTTTTTATCTTTAATTACCCCAACTATACTTTTTTCTTTCTTTTTTTGTGTAGATCTTGCTAACATTTTCGAATTCTTATTGCTATTTTCAAAAAACTCTCTTTTCAAATAAATCAAGTTTCTCTGAACTTTTTCCAAATCTTTCTTTTCCAACTCTTTCCTTTTAGCTTGTAATTCAGAAAAAACTTTGTTCTCCCTTTCCTTCAAAAACTTCATTTCCAAATCCCTAATCTCCCCTTCTAACTTTTTAGTAAACTGTTCTTGTTTTTTCCTTAGTATCACACCCTCCCTAATACTTATCCCTCTCATCACTGCCTTCATTGTGTCCCACACAACAGCTTCAGAGCAGACTCCCGAATCATTAAACAACCAAATCTCTCGCATTTCCTTTTCTATCTTTGCTATAATATATTTATGCTGTAAAATCTTACAATTCAATCTCCAACTCCTTGCTTCTCTATAATCCTTCTTTATTTTAATATCCATATTAACTATAGCATGATCCGAAACTTTTATAACACCTATTTCTGAACTCATCACTCTTGACATCAGGGATTTGGAAACAAAAATATAATCTATCCTAGAAAAGTTCTTCGTGGCTGGTGAATAGTACGTATACCCTCTTTCCAATCCCTTTACCCCTCTCCAAACATCAACCAGTCCTTCCTTATTAATTATTTTATTTAATACCGTTATATTATTTCTCTTCTCTTGTCCTGTCGGATTTGATTTATCAATATTTTTGTCCATCACCATATTAAAATCCCCAGCCATAATTACCAAACCCTTTTGTGGCTCCCCCATTTCCTTAATCACTTTTTGATAAAATTCTTCTTGATTTTCATTTGGTGCATACATATTAACCAATATATATTCTTCACCTCCCAATAATCCAAATATTATAATAAATCTTCCCTTAACATCCTTCTTTACCTTGATCACCTTAAAACCACATTTCTTTGAAATAATAATTGCCACCCCTCTTGACTTGGATGAACCATAAGCTCTCTCATATGTCATAGACCATCGCAGTTTTAATTCATTTACCCCCTCCTTTGATTGGTGAGTTTCTTGTAAGCATATAATATCCGCCTTATCCTTGTTGAGGAGTGCTTCAATCCATCTTCGTTTCAACATGGAACCCAGGCCTTTAACGTTTAAAGTAGCAATTCTCAAGTTTGAAGCCATCTCAAATCTTTGTCCATCTTAAATTGCTGGTCCCTATTAGTGAAATAAAACACTACAACACACACCCTACCCCTACCCCACACCCTATTACCCCATTCCCTACATATATAAGCATTCCCCCCTTTACCATCCTTGAAGAAAATCTTCATGACCCCGGCCTGCCACGCCAACAAAAAAGGGGGGGGAGACAAACCCACCCACCAAGCAACTGACCCGTAGATCCCTCCCAATTAATCTTTTATCCTTATTCATCCAGGTTAATACTCTTAAAAAAAAAAAAATAGATAAAAAGGTATCATTATTAATCATTATATATACTTATTAAAATAAAAACAAAAAGCAAGATATAAAGGAAAAAAACAAGAAAGAAAAAAGAAAAGAAAAATAAAAATAAAAACTAATATTAAAAAAAAATATTAAAAGCACACAAAAAACTTTTTTTCTTTTTCCTTTTCTTCTTTTTTTTTTCTTTTTTAAAAAACAAAAAAACAAAACAAAACAAAAAAACAAGCAATCAAAAAAATACATCGCAACTCCATTAAGAGAAACTCCTCTTTCAGTTCCTTCCAGTTATTTGCACAATCACCTTCTCTTCTATTCTTCTCCTCACCACCACATAAACTTTTTCCTTCCATATTTCTCTTACTTAGCTGCTCCTTCCAACAGCTGCCCCTCCGCATCACTCGAGGTTCCTGCCGTCAAACCCAGTTCTTCCAAAAGATCCATTCCTTGTATACAGGATGTTATCTTGTATCTCTTATTGTTGATCATAAAAAAACACATCACAGGATAACCCCAGTTGTATCTGATTCCATTTTTTGACAAGACCGCAGTACATGGCTTCACACTGCGTCTCCAGTCAATTGTTTGCTGACACAAATCATTAAAAATTTGGACTGGAGTACTTTGATATTGCAGTTGTTCTGGACGTTTCTTCAAAATTTTGGTAAACAATTCTTTTTTATAAAAACTGGCAAAACACACAACAATGTCACTGGGGGTGAGCCCCCCCCCCCCCTTCTTCTTGAAACTCTATGAACCCTTTCCAAGTCTTGTTCAATCCATTCCATTTCTGGGGCAATTTCGGAAAACCATTTCAAAATTATTCCTCTCAAATTTTTCCCATCATCCCCACTAACATGTGGGAAAAGGCGTATACGAATATTAGACCGCCTCTCTCTGTCTTGGATATTAATCATTTGTAACTCCAGTGCATCAAATCTTAAATCTTGTTGCTGACTTTTACTTTGAAATTCCTGCTATACATCCTCCACTTTGTCATCCAAGATCTTGACTTCCTGTTTCAATTGCTTAAAATCCTCTTCAACTTTCTGGAATCCTGCCTTCACACCCTGCTGAAGCTGTAGAATTTCTCCTTTAAGTTGAGATATTTCCCCACTAATTTTGTCTGCAAAGCGAGAGAGAATTGCCTCCATTTCTGTGGTCTGTACTTCTGAGAGATTTTTTTTCGGAGATGACGGAGTTGCTTTCTCTTTGGCATCCGCCATCTTAACACCCGATCTGGCGTCTTTTCTCTCAGCCATAATTACTTTATCTCTACTATTGCAGAGACGAGACCCTGTTTTTTTTAATTCCGTTCCTTTTCTAATCCTGCTTCCCTCCTCCAGTTCACCTCTCTCGACTCTTTGAAGCCTGGAGAGGCTATGGTCAGAAGGATGAGTTCTTTCAGAACGATTCCAAAGAGGAACGCTTGGTTGTTGTTTTTTGCCTTTTTCCCGTCCCCTCCGCATTAAAAAACCTTAATCAGAAGAAATATGTTCTCTCTCCTTATTAAAATTGTCTTTTTACAAGCCTCCAGCTTTCTGCTTGTTCTAATCTGGAAAGCAACAAGTTTAGTGCTGCGAGGCTTATCACCTCCCACGCTCTGCGAATCGCTTTCAGCGCCGTAAATCCATCTACAGCTCTACAACTCTCTCCGGAGGTCAGCAGTATACATTCCAAATGATAAGTAAAAAAAACTCTTACCAAAGTTAAATCATTTGCTGGATGAAATCATTACTTATAGTTCAAACATCTTGGGAGGATTCTAACGAACGTCTAGTCCGCCATGGTGGCTGGCTCCGCCCCCCTCCTCTCCATTTTATCCTCACAAAAACCCTATGAAATAGGTTAGGCTGAGAGTCAGTGACTGGCCCAAAGTCACCCAGTGAGTTTCATGGCTGAGCGGGGACTAGAACCCAGATCTCCCAAGTCCCAGTCCAACACTCTCACCACTACGCCACACTGGCTCTCAAAGGTTTAAAGGTTCTTAAAGGTTTAAAGGTTCTTAAATTAAAGATAGTTGCGTACTATGCCTAAGTGGAGACTTTCTCAGCTAAATAAAATTCCGATAGCTTTTCCTTCAGATCAGATTTCCCTCAGCTCCACCCCACAAACAGGAACAGGTTTAGGAATTTCCCTAAGCTTTCTTACAAATAGGAACAGGTGATGTACACAAGTCTACCTCTGCCTCCAGTTTTTCTGGCTTCTAAGATGATCCAGATGTTTCAGGGACTACTTGTTGATGTTCTTTCTGGTCAGACATTGAATAGGACCCTAAAATATGTTGTGTATAGAATCATAGAATACCGTAGAGTTGGAAGGGGCCCTTAAGGCCATCGAGTCCAACAACGCAGGAATCCAAGTCAAAGCATCCCTGAGAGATGGCTGTCCTTGGTTTGCTCATAAAAATCATCATGTTTGGTATAGTTAAGTACAGTATAGTTTATTCAGACAATAATTACAAATTTACTGAGTTTACTTTTTAAAGTTTTTAACTATAATGATAATTTTATGAGTAAAGCAAGTTATACATAATATAACTTTAGAAACATAAAGGTTGCTATATGTTCCGAAAGCAGCCCTCCCCAACCTGATGCCCTCCAGATGTTTTGGATTACAATGCCTAGTATTTCTGATAATTGGCCATGCTGCCCAAGGCTGATTGGAGCTGAAGCCTGAAATATCTGGACGGGCAGTTGCTTGGGGAAGGATGTCCTAAATGAACAAAGTGACTTTTGAACTGGAAAAAAAATGGGGGGGGGGGTCCCCATGGCTTCAAAATTTTGGGAAATTTTACATCTCTACCTGGGTATCGTCCTGATTTTTAAATATATAATTTATGCAGCCTCTGAACAATGGAGCAGGCTGGGAGCCAAACATTCTGCATATCTTTTTGACTTGTCCAATGATTTTAAGATTTTGGTCCTCTGTGTTGAATGGGATCAGTTTAAATTTGGGATGTGTACTCTCTACGGGCCCATTAGTAGTTCTTTTTTTGATATCTTGAGGGCATAGTTGCTTGTGAGGATATAGAAATGGTGGTTCACCTCTTAGCAGCAGCCAGAATGGCAATCAGTTTAAGTTGGAAGAAGATTAACCCACCTTTTAGGGATGGGCGACACTGAAGAACTCGACCCACTTGTGCTTGGCGGACTTCAGCACACCGCCCTGACTCGAGATTCGAAAAAGGGCCGAGTTGGGGGGTTATGGTATCACAATGTATTATGTAAATAACAATTAAAATAGATTTAATTAAAGGAAAAGAAAAGAAAGAATGGAGAAATGCATTGTATATGCTTCCATAATGTAGATGAGAAGTTTCGCTAGGGCAAAGGGAAGTTGAGCCTTTCTTCCCTTCATCCACTCTTTGACAGCAGGATTGGGACTGTGGCGTAGGGGGAGGGTTAAACCTTTGTCCCAGCTACCGCCCCAGTTGGAATCCCCACTCATGCCTGTTGTTCACACTGGGAGGAAAGCTCCCACTGGCACCAACAGGAGCTTTCTTCCCATTGCAAATAGCTTTCATTTCATTTATTACATTTCTATACCGCTCAATATCCGAAGCCCTCTGGGAGGTTAACAAAGATTAAAACCTTAAAAATACATTATAAAAATCATATACATACAAACATATAAACATACAACACACAGAGAAACACACATATATCTAAAACAATCAACAAGAAAAATTGAAGACCTGATTAAAACCTCATCATATGTTGCCAAATGCCTAAGAGAAGAAGAACGTCTTAACCTGGCAGTGAAAAGATAACTTGCCACCAACGAGAAAAGAAGGGAAAGCAAAAACCTTCGAGGAATGGCCCCTGTGGCCCCTGCCATAGAGGCCTCATTCCTAGAGCGTCCTAGGAAGCCATGCTCAAAGGTTCCTTCTTGCTTCCTAGGATGTAATGGAGACACTCTAGGATCAAGACTTCTATGGCAGGAATCATGAAGCCCATTCCTAGAGTGTGTCCCCCCCCTTTTGGCAGCAGTGGATAGAAGAGAAGGTTAAAGTTGTGAGTGAATGGGGGGAAGTGATTGTGTCTGAATGAGTGGGTGGGAGAAGCCAGTGGATGTCAATGTGCTGTATTTGAAACACAGTGGCTTACTTCCAAGTACAGTCATGCCTTGGATTGAGAGTATAATTCGTTCCGGAAGCGTGCTTGTAATCCTAAACACTCTTATATCAAAACAAAATCCCCCCAAAAAAATTTGTACAGAGATTTTTAATTTAAGCCGTAGTACAGTACTTGTATTGCAAGACGTCGCTTGTATATCAAGTTAAAAAAAAAAAAAATTTTAAAAATTTGCTTGTCTTGCAAAACACTCTCAAACCAAGTTACTTGTAATCCAAGGTATTACTGTAATGGGTTTGATCCAGACCTAGTCATACTTAAAGTAGATCCATTGTAATCAATGGGACTTCATTAGTCATGACTAGATCAAGTCCCATTGGATGAAACCCAATGTTTATAGTAATGGGATGAAAGTTGAAGAACAGGCAATGGCTATAAATGCTCATAACTTCCTTTAGTTTAGGAGGTTGGAAGTATTTTGTAACTAATGTACATTTAAACCTGATATAAAACTACAGTCAGCTTTCCTCAGGGAATATAGCTTTTGCACGCACACCCCTGTTTTAAAAGGGAATAAAAATTTTACTGAAGAAATTTGTGCTATCTGGAAAATGTGATTCCTCTGAGGTTGTCATTTAGTTCATCCAAATACCCACTAATGTCTGGGAAGAGACAGGAATTCACTTTATTGTCTTGACATATTGCCTCAGAGCACTGGGAGGGATTGGTCATTATGCTTGCAAAACAACTTGAACTTGAAGTGCTGGATATCTAACAGGGTTTCTTGTCAGGATCTAAACACAGCGTATAAATAAAAATGTAATCCGAAAGAAAAATACAGCTTCACAATCTCTAGCATTACTTAAAATGAACAGTCCAATCCACAGTCTAGTTGAGATGAAGTATTTGGATTAAACTTGTTTAGACTGATTGATTGCAGTAGGACTAAAATCAGTTTAAACCCACTGTTTTCTATTTTTTCTTCTTCTGGAAAGTATCTCAGGCTGCAAAAGAATGGCTCAGTCAATAGTCTCAAGGCACCAGTAATACCTTGGATTGCAAGTAACTTGGTTTGAGAGTGTTTTGCAAGACAAGCAAATTTTTAAATATTTACTTTTTAAAAATTGACTTGATATACAAGCGATGTCTTGCAATACAAGTACTGTAGTACGGCTTAAATTAAAAATCTCTGTACAAATTTTTTTGGGGGAATTTCATTTTGATATAAGAGTGTTTTGGATTACAAGCACGTTTCCGGAACGAATTATGCTCTCAATCCAAGGCATGACTGTATGTGGTTCAGTTCTACTGATGAACCTAAGCAGGTCTAGCTGTTAATAAAAATTGGATGGGAGGCCAGCCAGGATTCAGATGTAGGTGGCTTTGAGTTCCTTGCTGGAAGGGCCCAATAAAAGTGTAATGAAAGAAATATGATGCCATAGGAATGGAAATCCTGTGTCAAATAGAAACATTTCAGAAACTATTGTTCAGTTTGGCTCAAAATTGGACCATGAAATTAGTTTATAGTAACACATTTGTTAAGACAAATTTCTGCATTAATAGCTTTCCAATATTTGATATATATTTCTCATGTGAAAATTACACAATGTTGTTCATGCTGTGTCAATATTGCAGATGACCTTATTTGGATTTTGCTATCCTGGTTAGGAATAATGACATTCATTTCAATCTTAACTTGGCTTTTCCTCCAGAAACTCTTGCTTTTTTTATCACTGAGTTGGAGCAGAATTATGTCAGTGGTGTTGCTTTTTTAAAAAATAAAGGTTTCCCAAAAAACTAATTAAATTTTACTGAATTTTGCAATTTAGTTTTTGGTTTCCACAAGTTAAATTATAAGTTAAGTGCATTTACTATTACTACTACTATAGCCATCTTTTCAAGATCCATCCATATATTCCTCTGTACTCTCAGCTGCCATTTCTTTCCTTAGTGATATGGCTACCTCTCCTAGCCCTTTCAATTACATTCCCTGGCGAAGGAGGGGTGTCAGGGTATTATTGCAGCTGTCCCTCCCAGCTCTAGGGGTTTGGGAAGACAGCTGCAAAAGCACAATCACCACTTTTTCTGCAGTAATACTGTAGACTAGAGTTTGTTCTTGGAGGCAGAAGCAATAATAGGGCTATTGCCTATTAGGGAGATGTGAAACAGTGATGCCCAGGCTTGGACCAGGTGGCTGCTTCTCTCCTAGAATTGTTTCCATCAACATCTTCCACGTGGATGCATCTTAAGGGATGGACGAGACCACAAACTCATGGTCTCATGAATCATGGTAACTGGAACAAACTGCTACTGTGGCTCCCTCTTTCCCAGACTAGTCTTCCCAGTGGTCATTCCAGCTGAGCATTATAAGATCAATGACTTCAGAACTGGGACCTGAATTTGCTTGCTTCCCTCTTCCCCATATATTGACCTGGTTTGTACATATCGACAGCCTAGGGTTTGGGTTGAGTATGGTTTGTCATTGAATCATGGGTTCTTGAATCGTGGGTTGTCGTTACATGCGAACCTTACACTATGGTTTAACAACAACAATAATGTAGCTAGTTCTGCCAGCCATAAAAGTCCAATAGTGATGTTTGCAATAATTGCCTCTAGAGCAGCCTCTGGGCCCAGGAATGAGTGCCGATGAGACACAGTGACTGTATTTGCTTCCTTTCCACAGCATTAACAGGCAAAGAGAAGCAGCAGGTGGTACTGATGTGATAACACTGCATTGGTGTTTTCCTGGGCTAGAACTATTTCCATCCTAGGGTGAAAATCATTGCAGTACCTAGTATATCGAAAGTAGCACAGCATTCTTGTATATTAAATAAATGGATAAGATCTATGGGATTACTCTTAAACGTTCTGTATTTCCAAGGCAAAAAATAGCCATCTGTTCAATCCTGGATGCAGGAAAACCATAAATATCTGTTTCTTGGTTTTCTGCTACTCAAGTGACCACATATTTGCTCTTGCAGAAAAGTATTCCAGATAGGAAGCAGGATTGCAGATATTGGCAGCTGAAAAAATTCATGACTTAAGCTGCAATCCTGGAACTCAATGGGACTTACTTTTGAGTAAACATGTGTAGGACTGCATTGTTAATTGCTCAAGCATTGCTATGAACAATGATCACTCAGAGCCACATTGCAAAAATCACATACCTGTGTACTTCCTAACTTTCTGGTAAGCAAGAAGGTGAAAATATCCATGAAAAGGAAGCAGCATTTTTCACACATGGGTTGATGATTGAGAACTCTAAATGTTTGGTTTACCAAAG
The DNA here is from genome assembly GCA_021292165.1 of Shinisaurus crocodilurus. Lineage (NCBI taxonomy): Eukaryota > Metazoa > Chordata > Lepidosauria > Squamata > Shinisauridae > Shinisaurus > Shinisaurus crocodilurus. The sequence continues at coordinate 30,254,967 of CM037878.1, forward strand.
ATGAAATCATATCATACCGGAGAAACTGTGAAATAACTTTAAGGTATGGGGGAAGAAAAAAAACAAAATTCATTTGTGAATAGGGTGGCCACTTACGAATTGCTAAAAAAGGGGGAAATGCATCACCAAAACTGAGGACAAAAGGGGGCACAGATTTGCATATGATAATTTATATGTATGGGTTCAATTTTAGGAATAATAACTGTTTCTTAAATAGAAATACAAGACATCTCACCATGGTGGGGAAGACTGACAAGGTGACCTGTATGCCTTCTCAGTCTGCAAACCAGGTGCTAACTGTTGATGGGCAACTTCAACCCCCTGCTCTTCCTTCTTATGGTTCTTTATCTTTAAACTAGACTTTAACTGGACAGACCTTCAAATAGAGGCCTTCTGACAGCCCTTCGAATAGACGCTCTATACAGTAGGACGCACAGCCACTCTGTTTGTGAGCTTGATTAGAGTCGCACACAAGACAATTGATTGGTCATACTTTTTTTTTTCTTTTTTGCAAAAACACAACCGTAAACATAGTCTTGTTTTAATTTGCCTGGCTTGATGAGCATCATTTTCAGTTTTCTCTAACAAATAGGCTGTGTAGATTGTTGCATGATTGTGGCTTTCAGGAACTGGGAACTAACAAAGGGAAAGTAGCGTTTCAAGTCTGTCATTATCCCAAGATGATGAGAATCTAAATTATGGTTATGGTCCTCTCTTTTTTAAAAACTGCATCTGTTCCATAAACGTCTGACATTCTTCTTTAATCTTTCATATGATGACCCTTAAATTTCTTGCTAATGGCTGAAATATTGAGCATTGAAGAGGCTAGAAAAGCTGCCATCTCTACTGGCCTGGTTAACCTTTTCTATAGTGATGCAGCAGAAATAATTAATGTGAATGTATTCATGCTTGCATCTCACATCCAAAATTAGGCACATAGACAATTAGAATGCCTATGATGCATAACTAAACAGTTTCTCTGCTGTGCTGTGTTTCACTGTCCATTGTGATATGAAGAACCTGCTTTTTCTCTTTAAACCCTTCACCTGTACAGCTGGACCCAATTCCAAGATAAACTATGCTGACTTTCCATCTCCTCCACATGAATAGCAGTCTGAATACTAACAATTCTTCAGGTGGCGTACATGTTGTACTGTTGCAGTATTTTCACCAGAGATGAGCATTTGTGAGTCTGAAATGCTAAAAGTTGGTCAGGTTGCTCCACAAAAGGGAAGGGATATTGGCATTTTAATAATTCTGCAGAGCACATGCCCAGGGTCGGTTCCATGTCTGAGGAGCCTCTCAACAAAGTACACTCTGATTGGGCTCCTCCTGTGTCAGTGGGGCCACTTACTTGGTGGTGGCAGGCAAAAGCAGTGGTAATTTGGCCAGCGCTAGGCAACTGCGTGTGGGAGCCGCCATTTAAATTTCCCACAATGCCTGAGAACAGTGCTACATTGAGGGCATTGTGGAGAATTTAAACAGTGGCTCTCAGACGCTCTGATCAGAGTGCCAGGGCAAAAGGCCCCATGGGGCCTGATGCCAGCCCCTAGGCTACCTACGGGATCACCTTCTCCCCTACAATCCGCCCCGCACACTCAGGTCCTCTGGGAAGAATTTACTTCAGTCTGCCAAAACTAGGCTGACAAGTATTACCCAGAGGACCTTTTCTTTCGCTGCTCCCAAATTATGGAATGGCCTGCCGGAGGAGATTCGCCAACTTACCAGTCTCTTAGAATTTAAACAAGCCATAAAGACTGACCTCTTCTGACAGGCCTATCCGGCGGAATTTTAGGATGCCTTTAAGATGTTTAGGATTGCAGCTTGAGATTGATAGGCAAATGGTCAAGGAGCACCTGATTACTCTGAATGAGTTTAAATCTCCAGGGCCTGATGAACTGCATCATAGAGTAATAAAGGAACTGGCAGAAGAACTCTCAGAACCACTGTCTATTATCTTTGAGAAATCATGGAGGACAGGTGACGTGCCAGATGACTGGAGGAGGGCAAATGTTGTTCCCATCTTCAAAAAGGGCAAGAAGGAAGTACCTGGGAACTATAGGCCAGTCAGTCTGACATCAATCCCTGGGAAAATTTTGGAGCAGATTATAAAGAAGTCAGTCTGCAAGCACCTTGAAAATGATGCAGTGATTGCTAGAAGCCAGCATGGATTTGTCAAGAACAAATCCTGCCAGACTAATCTGATCTCATTTTTTGATCGGGTAACCTCCCTTGTGGACTGTGGGAATGCGGTGGACATCATATATCTGGACTTCAGCAAAGCTTTCGACAAAGTGCCTCATGATATCCTGATTAGCAAGCTAGCTAAAAGTGGGCTAGATGGAACAACTATCAGGTGGATCCACAGTTGGCTACAGAATCGGACTCAAAGAGTGCTTATCAATGGTTCCTTCTCAAACTGGGGAGAGGTAACGAGCGGGGTACCACAGGGCTCGGTCCTGGGCCCAGTGCTCTTCAACATTTTTATTAATGACTTGGATGAAGAGGTACAGGGAATGCTTATCAAATTTGCAGATGACACAAAGTTGGGTGGAACAGCTAATTCTCTGGAAGACAGAAACAAAACTCAAAGTGACCTCGATAGGCTGGAGCGCTGGGCCGAAAACAACAGAATGAAATTTAATAGGGATAAATGCCAAGTGCTGCACCTAGGGAGGGGAAACCAAATGCAGAGTTACAGAATGGGGGACACTTGGCTCAACAATACTACAAGTGAGAAGGATCTTGGAATTGTGGTAGATCACAAACTGAATATGAGCCAGCAATGCGATGTGGCTGCAAAAAAGACAAATGCTATTTTGGGCTGTATTAATAGAAGTATAGCTTCCAAATCGCGGGAAGTGATAATTCCCCTTTACTCGGCACTGGTTAGGCCTCATCTTGAGTACTGCGTCCAGTTCTGGGCACCTCACTTTAAGAAGGACATAGACAAACTGGAGAGGGTTCAGAGGAGGGCAACAAGGATGATAAAGGGACTGTAAACAAGGCCCTATGAGGAAAGACTGAAAGAACTGGGCATGTTTAGCCTTCAGAAGAGGAGACTGAGGGGAGATATGATAGCACTCTTCCAGTACTTAAAGGGATGTCACACAGAGGAGGGCCAGGATCTCTTCTCGATCATCCCAGTTTGCAGGACATGGAATAATGGGCTCAAGTTACAGGAACCCAGATTCCACCTAAACATCAGAAAAAAATTCCTGACTGTCAGAGCAATAAGTCAATGGAATAAACTACCCAGGGAGGTGGTGGGCTCTCCCGGTCTGGAGGCATTCAAGGTGCAGCTGGACAGCCATCTGTCAGAGATGCTTTGACCTGGATTCCTGCATTGAGCAGGGGGTTGGACTCGATGGCCTTGTAGGCCCCTTCCAACCCTACTTTTCTATTATTCTATGATTCAATGTTTTTAAGATGTTTTTAAGATGTTTTAATAGTATGTGTTGTGTTTCATTAGTTTGTGTGTTTTCTGCTGTTCCCTGCCTCGATCTAGATGGAGAGGCGGGTAAGAAATAAAAATTTATTATTCTTATTCTTATCAGCAGCAGCAGCAGCAGCGGGCCCTGCTGGGGCCCTGGCAGCTTCTTAAGCATGTTGTCTGTTGATGCCAGTCCTTCACATGTCTATTTTCACTTAAATGTTATGAGAGAGAACACTTGTATCTGCTTAGTACTGGGGTTTCAAACATGGTCCCTGTGGATACCTGTCTTGGTGCTGGCAGGGCTCCACATGCCTCCTGATTTTTATTTATTTTATTCTATTTTGATATTTAACTTTGCAAAGTTTTTTTTTTAAACTGGGAGGCTGGCATAATGCAACATGAAGTGTCAGTCTCCAGCGCCATCTTTATTTCCAAGAATGTCCTGGGGGACTAGAAGGGCTGGGAAGGAACGAAGGCTTCCATGCCTGTGCCATGTGTATGTGTGATGTCTGTTTTGCCTGGGTTCTGTGTGTGTGTGTGTGTGTGTGTGTGTGTGTGTGTGCGTGTATGGTTGTGTGCATGTTTTGCATACTTTTAGTAGGTGGGGGTATATTTTGCTTGTGGGTGTTTCCTTAAGCATCACCAGTTTGCCTTCTGTGAAATGAGTATTTTGCTTGCTTTGTCGGGTCAAACATGTGATTTGGCATTTGGGGCTCAGGCCCCACCTCTTCCCTGCCCTTAGGAACAAGGTTACTTTCGGCCAAGTTACTTTTCTTTTAGTTGGCCTCCTGGGAAATGGGTGTGTTGTGACCAGCCATGCCCACAATGGCAGCCATTTTGTGAATGGACAAACCCCCCCCCCCGGCAACCATTTCATGGGAGCAGCCATAACACTCTCTCAAAATTCCAAATGTGTCCATCAACCCAAAAAGGACCCCTGGATTAGTATAATAAAAGTAGGGGTGGAGGGCTGACTGATATGGCTCCACCTCTACTTTTTTTGTAAACAGGAGATCCCGGCTTCAACTCTCAGTGGTGCTGTTGTGTAAAAAGTCTCTTTAGAGGTGCAGACATGCTTGGGCTGCCTTTATTATTTTAGGGGAGGAGCCATAGCTCAGTAGTAGAACACATGCTTTCCGTGCAGAAAATCCCAGGTTCAATCCCTGGCATCTCCTCGTTTAAAGAATCAAGTAGCAGGTGATGTGAAATTCCTCGACCTGAGACCCTGGAGACCCACTGCCAGTCAGAGTGGGCGATGCTTGGCTTAATGGACCAATAGTCTGACCTGAGGTGAGGCAGCTTCCTATATTTAAAAAAATCATACAAACATCAGAAGTTGCCTTATACTGACTGGGTTCCAACAACACAGTAACCCACACTCAAGGGTTGAGTATGGGTTGAGTGTGGGCTGTTGTTGAACGGTGGGTTGTTGTTGAAACGTGGGTTATTGTGTTGTCTGATCCCAGCTGTGCTAACAAGCCATGGCTTGTTAAGCACAAACAACCCATGAAGAGATCCCATGGTTTGTGTGTTGTGAACTGTGGTTCACCATGGGTTCACCATGGTTTGTTATCTTGTCTGGGTTCAGACTACATGATAACCCATGTTTCAACAACAACCCATGGTTCAGCAACCCACACTCAAATCTTGAGAGTGGGTTGTCATGGTATCTGAACCCAGTCAGGCTATTGGTCCATCTAGCCCAGTGATGGCAAACCTTTTTGAGCCCGAGTGCCCAAACTGCAACACAAAACCAACTTATTTATTTCAAAGTGCCAACACTGCAATTAAACCTGAATACTGGGGTTTTAGTTTAGTAAAAACAACTCATACAGTTGTCTGAACTAATTAACATCTTTTGTCTTAAAAGAAAAACACAATAACAGGGCTTTCAATGATACAAACAGTTTTTGATTGAAAAAAACATCAACTCAAATGTTTTAAATTGTACACATAGCCTGAAGGTAATTTAGATACGTTTGGGGGAAAGAGGGGGGGGATTGTGAAGAAGCCAGGGAGAATGTGAGGAAAGGAGGAGACCTCAAGTGTTTGGGGGAAAGAGGGGGGGATTGTGAAGAAGCCAGGGAGAAGGTGGGGAAAGGAGGAGACCTCAAGCGTTTGGGGGAAAGAGGGGGGGATTGTGAAGAAGCCAGGGAGAATGTGGGGAAAGGAGGAGACCTCAAGCGTTTGGGGGAAAGGGGGGGATTGCGAAGAAGCCAGGGAGAATGTGGGGAAAGGAGGAGGAGGTGCTGGCTAGGAGGGAATGAGGCGGCTGGGGGGCAAGAATGAGGCGGCTGCATGGGAACGCGCGGCAGGGATGTAATACGAGCCTTACCTGGGCTCCTCCGATTGTTCCTGCGGCAGCCCGATCTCACTCTTCTGAGCGGCGCGGAGCGTTCTCCGCGCCGCTCAAGCTGCTGCTCAAGCTGCTGCTCAAGCTGCTGCTCAAGCTGCTGCTCAAGCTGCTGCTCAAGCTGCTGCTCAAGCTGCTGCTGCCGCCCGTCGCTCTTCTGAGCGGCGCGGAGCGTTCTCCACGCCGCTGAAGCCGCCGCCGCCTCTGGACCCGCTGTCGCAGCCCGTCGCGTCATGTCCTGCGCGCCGGATCCCCGCGCTCTGTTTTTGGCGGGGGGGAACCAGGGCAACAGGGCTTAAACAGCCCTGTTGCCCTGGTTCCCCCCCCCGCCGCCAAAAACAGAGCACGGGGATCCGGCGCTCAGGACATGACGCGACGGCCAGCGGATCTGGCGCGCAGGACATGACGCGACGGGCGGCGGCGGGTCCAGCACGGCCGGCACGGCCCGTCTGCCCCGCCCGCCGCATCACGGCCTGAGCCCTGGCGCGCAGCATGACGCTGCCTCACGCCGCCGCTGGTGACCTATGGCTGGTGGTGACCTATGGCTCGCATGTCAGCAGAGTGGTCCACACGTGCCACCTGTGGCACGTGTGCCATAGGTTCGCCATCACTGATCTAGCCTATTACTGCTGACACTGACTGGCAGCAGCTCTCCAGGGTTTCAGGCAGCAAATTTTCCTAGCCCTACCTGGAGAAGCCAGGGATTGAACCAGGGAGCTTCTGCATGCAAAGCATGCAGAGTGCTCTACCACCAAGACATGGCCCCACCCCCAGTTTTGCTGCAAATGTAGCAGCATGGGAAAGCTGCCACTAGGTCTGGTTAGATCCATGTTTCATGTCTTGTATAACTACATTTCATATTTCTTACAACTTGTTATTTACAGGTACAGAACATTAACACAATGAAGCCATCTCCACCTTTATTTTCTCTTGACTCCTTCCGCAATGAACCATTTCTATAAGGGGCATTAACTGGCAGTCAATAAGGAGCCTTAGCAAACTGTGTGATATATGGCCCCTGAGATGGACTACGGCTGCGAAGCAAATTGCAGTGACTCCACTCAGCCTTCCGTTTTAGTGACCTGGCTATAGTTACCCTTGAATGAACAGAACTTTCAAAGATTGCATATAGGCTAAAACATCTTCAGAGCCATTAGAGTGCTACATCCTTTGGAAAGAGCAGAGGTTTATCTGGGAGAATCAAAGCCATGGTTTGGCCTAATGTCTGTTAGACTGAAAAATGGGATGGGATGGGATGGGCAGAGGCTCAAGCGAGCTATGAATGCAGCAACAGGTCTGCCCAAAATGTAGTGGGTGTGGGATGTGATTTAAAAGAGGCACATGGATGTGGTGTGCTGAACCCTCTGACCACACACTGGTCTTCCTCCCACATTCCATTCCCAAACTCCTTTTCCCCCCAGCTGAGCTCTGATACTGGAAGTGAACCTGCCTGCAGAGAGAGGCTCTGGTGATAAGCAAAAAGCAAGTGGATAGAGGATTTTTCACCCCTGCTGTGCATCTCTTTAAATCACACATTGGGAGGTTCACACGACACAACAACCCACACTGTGGCACAAGCCATGCAATGTGGGTTGTCTGCCCAAGGGCCCACGATGTGCCCACTCTTGCCAAGCAGCTCGGTTGTAGTTGGGCTTGACCCACGATGGGTCGCGTCATCCGGGTACAGACTGCACAACAACCCATCATGGGTCAGACAATCCCAACTACAAGCCATGGGTTGTCAGGGTGGCTTATAAACCAAAAATAAGCCACCCTGACAAACCCAATGACTGACTCCCTGTTTTAGATGCGATTTAGATACAGACATACATCTGCAGGAAGAGGTCAGCTGCCATCACGTATACATCGGTCCAATCACACTCTCTGTCGGTGTAACCTACCTCACAGGGTTGTTGTGTAGACAGTTAATGGGGGGAACATGCATGTTGCCCTGACCTCCTTGGAGAAAGGGCAAGATAAAAAATATAATAAATTATAATTGCCATTTCCTCTCCCTTTGCTCTACAAATTTCTTAACTGTGCTTTTCCATTTCATCTAACTTCTCTTGTTTCTTCTCCCCTCTTCAAAACTTAGATTGCAAGCACCTCAAGGGAGTGATATAAGTCTTTTTGCTTATATTATTATGTAAAGTGCTATGTAAGCTGATGGCACTTATACCTCTATCTAAGACTATTGGACTGATATGCGGGATTGGCCTGGATTTTGCCCTGTGTTGTTATTTCCTAGGTGGTATGATCATATCTTTGAGGGGAGAGGAACTCAGCCAGCTCAGATACTTTCATATGATGTCTTAGTTGTTACTTATGTTTTGTATTATTTGTTTGTTGTTGTGTGGAAGAACTGCAATGTGAAGCACAAGTACAGAGAGATACAGTTTGCAGCACTTTATGCAATCGGGATGGTGCAGGACAGAACATAAAGCACTGTGCATTTGTGAAAATCTCACACCCTTTCGGATTGTTTGTGTGAAGTTAAAAGGTAGCTGTATGAACTGGTGTAGAGCAGAAATTGCCCACAGCAAACCAGGCACATTTCTGCATCTCATTTTTGGGCCCCAGAGAAGAGGGAATAGTCCCCAAGGACTACAGTATTCTTATTAATATCCTCACCCTGAGCAGGAACCTGGGCTTTGACAGATGAGGGCTGGCCAGAACTGTTGGACCACTGGCACAAGAGGTGAAATTGCTGGAAACTGACCCAGGCCAGGCCCTAGCATCATGACTGGATCGGAGCCAGAGACCAAGACTGCCAGACCAGGGAGCCTTGAGCTAGGGACATCTGAATTTGGATATCCAGAGTCCTGATACCCTTGAGCCTGCACACACACACACCCGCCGAGGATTTGACCATCTCTATGCCAGAGATCCCCTGTTGGCTTGACAAAGCAGGCAACAAGCCAAGTAGGAATTTAAGAGGAGGAGGAGCGCTTGGTTCCAAGTCAGAGGCCTGCCCCTTTAAGGCCTTCTACTCCTCAAGGAAGGGTGGAGCCTTGGGAGTGATCTCAAACTGGAGACATTAAAGCCTTCAGTCCAAATCTAGACTTCATTGGAGCAAGTTGCTCACTTGGAGCTTTTCATGGTGCTACAATGACCAGCCTTTCTTTCTCCATTGTGCAAGACAAAGTCAAGACAGTGTAGGGCATCTCCATTGTTATGGAAGCATACATGTGCCCTAGAATAATTATGTAGAGAAAAATTGGCAGTACAGATTATATCTATGAATTGGACCTAAGGTGGTCTCTGATGGCTTTAAAATGGCCTAAAATGGCTCCCTCTCCCAAATTGACCCCATCAGTACAAATTGCCCACCTAAAATTGAAAACCATTGGCTCTATAAAATGCTTCATCCTTTTTGCTTGGAATTTCTGCTTTAGGGCAACCTTGAATACGATGTTTTGAAGTTCCAGAAGAAAAACTAAAGTGATTGGTATATCTAAAATAATTGTAACATTCATTCTTGAGGTTAGAAGCTAGGTCACACAAAATGATAGGCAGAACCATCTCTTGGGTTTTTGGGTATTTGTTTTTCAAACTTAAACAACAGAAAAATTGTTACACCTCAAATAAATATGACCCTGTACAGACATTTCTCTGTGTGCACAATTAACACTGAATGAATGATAATATTTATATGTACACAATGGAAAATGTATTAAGCTGCAGGTGTTTCCTTGCTCAAAGTGTTATGTTGTTATGGATGAGCAAAAGTCTTTGCTCCTTCTGAAAACTGCACATTAGCTGAAGAACAAGATATGGCTGCAATGAACATAAGAAGAGCCATGCTGGATCAGACCAAAAGTCCATCTAGTCCAGCATTCTATTCATACAGTGGCCAACCAGCTGCCTGTGGGAAGCCCACAACTAGGACATGAGTGCAATGGCACCCTCCCGCCCATATTTCTCAGCAGTTGGTGTATGTAGGCATACTACAACCTCTGATACTGGAGGTAGCATATAGCCATCAGGACTAGTAGCCATTGATAGCCTTATACTTCATGAATTTGTCTATTCCCCTTTTAAAGCCATCCAAACGGGTAGCCATCACTACAACTTGTACACAAACCTTGTTCTACATTAGCCCTATTCAGATGAGATTAAAAGTGGGTAGACTCTTCACGCAAGTGGGAACAGGGCTGCAAAGACTAACCCTGACGTAGGGTCACAACGAAGCTCCTCCTATAGACGTCCACACATGCAGCGCATGATGGTGATTCCAAATCGCATGGAAGCCTAATGCATGTACAGCTGTACAAGCAAAGGCCTCCCTGGTGCAGGCGTTCATGCTGTACCGATTGACGCCTATGGGAGGAGCTTCGTTGTGATGTTGGGCGCAGGGCGACTTGGCACAGCCCTGTTCCTGCTTGTGTGGTGATTCTACTTGCTTTTGACCACACCAGAATAGGGCTGCTGTTAGGAGTTAAGTGACAGATTTCAATAATGTTATATGGTAGTAGCCAAGTACATGATGACTTTCAGGTTCTCTTTGAAACTAGAATTTATATAAAATGCAGTGATAATTCCATTATACTATTCTACTCAAATTTACCATTGAAGCTCGCTAGTTAGATCTTTGATCAAATCCCATGGTGTTGGTTTCAAAATTCATCTTTTCATTTAACTTGGATTTCGGTCATTTGCTAAGCTGGTCGCATAGGATATGGGAATATAACTGAGACCCTTACTTTATAGCCTTGTAGGCTCCTTCCAACTCTATGATCTATGACATCTACTACAGCCTGACCCAGCCTGGTGCCCACCAGATGTGTTGGATAACAGCAGCATGGGCAGCCTTACTAGCTACAGCAGGGGGTAGAAGAATTAGGCGTCCCATTTCCTTTAGATGCTGGTTTCCCACTGTTTCCTGTTGAAACAGCTGCTGATGTTGAACAAACTATTAGCAAGCTCTTTATATATAAAAAGAAGGCTGGAATGTTAGTCATACCCATGTCATGTAATCAGTTAAAACGTTTGTGACACTGGACTGAACTGAAGGCTGTTTTAGAGTTGATTTTCAAAATGATCAAGAGGTTACCTGAGTGAGAGCCGATTTTGGACTGGGCTGGGCTGGTCTTCCTCAAAATTTGCATGTTCGATGTTTACATCTCTGCTGTCTCTTAATAGCTGTTCAATCTGTATAATTGTACGTCCTTTTTCCTTAAGTTTGTGCTGTGATGACGTTTGATCCATTTTGTAAATGCCAAAGGAATCGTGCAGCAAACATTTAGAATAAATATATCCTGGTCTTATTTACACCAGCACATTATGGTGTTGCACGTGGCATCAGTACTTAAGAGAATTAATGTTTTCATTGAGCGAAGCTTACTAAGTAGTGTTTCTGTGTTTTTAAATGCAAACATTATGTCCCCTAGGCAACCACTAACTATCACTTCCTATTTTAAATTCCGCTCAGTCACACTATTTTTCCTCTATACTCATAAATTCAAAAGCTCAAATGTCTCCAGAAATTAAATCTTAGGGTTTTTAAAAGCACAATCCTATATGTGCCTGCTAAGAACTAAGTCCTATTGAGTTCAGTGGGACTTAGTCCCAGGAAAGTGAGTACAGAATTGCTTAGTCAAAGATTAACCATAACATGCATCCTGCATAACTTGCAGTGCAACCTTATAGCTTGTTAACATGGAAGTAAGTCCCACTGAGTTCAGTGAGGTTTACAGCTCAAATAACTTTGGCCACAATCGGCAAAGAAGTTCTCTTTAGCAGTGAAATGAATAGGAATAGCTGCACAAAATGAATGGGAGTGCTAGTGCACAGGAGAATGTCCCAGGGTGTTTTTGATTTCCCAATTTTATTTATTCTATATACTGGAAACTCCAGGGAACAAAATAATTAAATAATGTTTCTCTGAAACTCTTAGCTTTTCCTGCAATTCAACTCCCTCTCTTGCCTGGGGTCCTAAATGAGAGCTACACTGTTTCATTATATGCAACATCTGGGTTAAGTAAATGAATGATGCTGTTCTCAAGGTAATTAAGGTGCAATTCTCCAACTACCGGTACTTACTGTGCAATAGTCTTGCTGAAGCTAATGGTACTGCTCCAGCAGTGATTAGAATTCACAGCACCAGGTTGAGAAACCAAGCACTCAGAAGTCAGGAAAGTCATAACCACCAAATGTATATTGTGGTCATATTCTAATTTTATATATATATATATATATATATATATATATATATTAATCGCAGATGATTCCCCAAAGATCAGCAGGGAATACCAGGCAGAAAAGTGCCACATAAATGCACTTTGGCAAAATTAATGTTGTAGGAGATGTAGTGTGTAGAGCCATTTTGTGTGTTGCGTGCACACTTAAAATGTCAAATATAAATGCAGCAATCACATGCTTAAATATGCATGTATACCAATCATAAGGTGCACTTATTAGGGAGCCAGGATTGGCTGCAACTGGAAATACTGGTTGTCAAGTGTCCATTCAATGGTTAACAGATTTTCTGAGTCCTCGTATGTGAATCAACAGGAGCTGCAGTACTCAAAAACCCTGTGGCAGCTGTACTTCCTTAGCATTTTTTTAATTGCCCAAACCTGAAATTGATCAGGCTGAGAAGCCTGACACTGATTCAACGCTATCCATGCATTCCGTTCTGGGGGAGCATTGGCAGGATGGGGAAAGCATCGTGCAGAGTTCAGCGCTGTAATCCTTTGGGCACGTTCTCACGTCACGCCAACCCAACCTGGCAATAAGCCACAGTGGGTTGGTTGTTGGCCAAGCAACCCATGGTGCTCCCGACAGATGACCGGGCTCATCGTGAGTTGTTCGCCCCCTCCCTCCCCCTCGGTCCTCCTGCAGGTATCCCAGGGGACATTGTGGCACAGGACCGGTGCAAGGCAGTTTGGTGCCCTAGGCAAGATCAGATATTTAGCGCCCCCCTTCCCACTTGAGAGCGCTGTATTTCCCCCCCCCCAAGGCATTTCTGGTGCCCCCTTTAGCCCTGCGCCCTAGGCAGCTGCCTAGTTGGCCTAATGTGGCAGGACCGACTTGTCTCTCTCCTTCCCACTGCGATTGTGAGCCCATTTTGACAACACCTTCAAAGTGCCTGAGCGGCACCTTGGAGGGGTTGTCAGTAGCTGACAGATCATTTTAAAAATAAAATCTTCTGCAAAATGTGTGCAAATGGGTTCATTCTTTAAATTAAAGAAAGCCACATTTGCGCAACCGCAGGAATTTGAAGCCTCAGCCGGGGCAATGTCTTGGGGGGGGGTACCCACTGCCAAGGTGCAGCAGGTACCAACCCTGGACATTGCCTGAAAGAGGCTCCAAATAGGGGGTTCCCCCCCTTTGCTTTCTCTTGACAGCTGTCAGAAGGCAAACTGTGAAGAGAAAGCAAAGGTGTGAGTGATCTTTGCTCGTGGAAAGGGGGTGGTGTGATTTATATCCCCTTCATGGCAAGATCCTCAACTTTTTTTTTATTTTGCCATGACAGTCCACAGGCTGGTGCACATTTTTTCCTGAGACTTTAGGTGCTTGGGAAAGTGCAAAAGTGCACCACCATCCTGTAAAAGGAGTGGGAGGTTTTTGTCAGGAACATATGGCTGTATAAGTCTGAGTCCAAAAAATCCCATTGCCCTGTCAAAACTCCTTTTAAAGGGGACCCAGAGTTTTTTTGACAGCTAGTGCAAAAGTGCAAAAAAGCTGCGGCGAGCCAAAAATGGTTCGCGATCACAGCAGGGATGGCAACAAGCAAATGCCAGCCACCCCCAAGTGCCACTTGGGCACTTGTGGGGCCGCTAGCACTGGCAGGTGCCCGGGCAAGCTTGGCAAGGGTTTTTTGCCACTCTTGCCAAGCGAGTTGCTAGCCAATCCCTGGTACCCATGATGGAGTTGGTCATCTGGGTACAACAACCCCTAGAACAGGGCTCTCCAACCTTGGGTCCCCAGATGTTGCTGACCTACAGCTCCCAGCATACCAGGCAGCATGGCTAATGGCAAGGGATTCTGGGAGCTATCGTCCAGCAACACCTGGGGACCCAAGGTTGGGGAGCCCTGCCCTAGAACAAGCTATGGGTTGTCAGGCTGGCTTACTGCCCTCAAACAAGCCACCCTGTGGGAATGGGTCTGGGTTTGCACGATGTGACACACCATTGTGGGTAGCAACCCACGATGGGTTGTCGTGTTGTACGAACCCAGCCATTGTGAGGAGCCTTCATAGGTCACCACACAAGCCCCCAGGTTTTACCGGTTGTCCAGTAACTAGAGCCTGCAACAGCTAGGGTTAGTTGAGCAGAATAAAAGGGCATAAGGACAAGGGCTCTAGGTTTCTGAGAGAGAAGGAAGTGGCAGGCCAAAAGAACATAAAATACTGGAAGATCAGCAGAGGGAGAAGGAAGGAGTAAAGAGGCTCAAGATGAGTGGCTAGAGGAAGCAACAAAAAAAGGAACCAAGCCAAGAAGGCACAAAAAAAGAGGTAGTAGGCTGAGTAAGGCACCTGCTGGCTCACTAGAAGGCCAAGGAAGTGAAGCAGATGACTGGCAGCTAGGAACAGTAGGGGAGACCTTCCAGTACAGGCAGCAGCAGACAGACAGATACAAGGAAGCGTAGGCAAGAAAAGACTTACCTACTTATGCAATGAACTCAGTAACATTATCTGGACCCTACAACTACTTACCAATAGCTGACATCACTACAGAGGCACTCTTTCTGATCCTGCTGATACTTTCTTGCATTGCTCCATTGGCATTCACCCTGGTCCTGCAGCTACTTACCTTGCTCCGTGATAATTCATCCTGCTCCTGCAGTAACTTACCAGTAGTGCTTCAGGGACACTCCACCTTATCCTGCAGCTACTTATGTAGCTCCCTAAAAGGTGATCCTGATCTTGGAACAACAAACTCTAATGATCCTGTGCTGTAACAGGGATCAATAAAGTATATAATTGCTGTATTTATGTTGTCACGTCCTTCTTTTTGGATGAAAGCAGGGGGAAGTGATATGTCCCTCCTGATGTAGGGGACACCTCTGGTGACACCAATGCAAGAAGGAACATTGAGCATGCAGGCCTCCATCATTTATATCCAGAATTCCCAGCAATCCATCCTGGATGGTTTGGGTAGTGTTTATGTAGAACGACCCTGTAGCAGGCCTACAACGCAGGCTCAGCCTCTTGCTTGCCATCCTAACCCTGAACTTCCCCCCCTCCCTTCTTGATCTGTAAAAGAGATGTGCATTTCACCTTCAACTGACACACATCAGGTAACACAAAGCAAGAGCACAAAAATAGCATTTAGCAGTTCAGCAGAAATGCAAGAGTTGCAGGCTGTCCTTTTTAGGCCTGGTGGTCTTTTGATTGCTAAAATTGCCTTCATATCTAATCCATGAAATGCATGACTGCAGAAGAACTTTGCCAGCCTGATTTACTTGAAACATTTCCCCCATCTTCTTGCTGATAAGGACAGTGAAGATTGCACCTTAGTAAAGGGTTCTACTTACCCCACCTTCTCAACCAACCTGATTGGTCATGAGGATTAGCCCCAAGGCTCATACTTTCCAGCAACTTTTCTCCACATCCTTCAGACAGGGCTGGATCTAGGTTTGAGAGGGCCCTGGGCAACGTGTCCTGTGGTGGGTCACCTCCTTTGTCAGTGGGCCCTGGCAAGCTTACTTTGCAGTGTGGCACTACTCCAAGCAGTGGCTGGGCCTAGCCATGCTCTTATTTTCCCACAATGCCCCAGAGCAGCATTAGGTTGGGAAATTAATAGGTTGGCTAGATCCACCTGCCTGGTGCTGCTCAGAGCCAGGGGGGAAATGAAGGGTGGCTCAGGGCCATCAGCATTGGGCCCTGTCACGCTCAGCAGCCTTCCCCAACCTGGTGCCCTATGCCAGGATTACAACTCCCAGAATGCCCAAACATCAGCCATGGTGACTGGGAGCTGAAATCCATAACATCTGAAGGGCACCAGGTTGGAGAAGACTGAGCTAGAGATTTAGTTCCAGCATACACATCATCATTATTATATGAAAGAAGTTAGAAATGGCTGCCATGTGATGTTTTTCCCATTGCCTCCTAAACATTTGGCTCCCATGACCATGTGACATTTCCCATCTGATGTGGAAAATTTCGAGGCCAGTGCTCGTCACTGACACTAGGAATGGGAAGTGCTAGAAACTCTCTCCATGTGATGTGGAAGAATCATATGCTGCCCAGAAATGCATATGATGCCAGCCTCCTTTGTGTAATGTTGTATGAATTTTATTGAAACATGTTTTAGGAATTAAAAACAAAAATAAATTGTACCCACTTGGTGTGCTTTTTATCTTGTACACGGCTTTGAGAGGGTTCTACCCTTAAAGGCAGCCTAGAAGTTATTTTAGATTCAGATTTTAGGCTGTCTTCTTTAAAAAAACACACACACACAGAGGAAGTTTGCATTGCTATGGGAGGGCAGCTAAAATGATGGATAGCTTGTGCATTTGTTCTAGTATGTCTTCTTAGATTTCATTTCGCCAAGCATTGCTCACCTTTGCAACCATAAGGACTAGGAACTTCTTCTTTTTTTATTTTATTTATTTATTTATTATATTGATACCCCACCTTTTTTCCTGCAAGGAACCCAAGGTGGCTTACATTATATTCTCCTCCTCCTCCTCTCCATTTTATCCTCACAACAACCCTGTGAGGTAGGTTAGGCTGAGAGTCAGTGACTGGCGCAAAGTCACCCAGTCAGTTTCATGGCCGAGTGGGGCTAGAGGTGTGAGAGATCCTTGCAGCGGCTGCCCAAGTATCATTCGATCTAGTTCGATTTTCCTTCTCCCCCTTCACAGGCCTGACACGCGATATAGAACCCGGATCTCCCGAGTCCCAGTCCAACACCCTAACCACTACGCCACACTGCCGAGATACTCAATAAACTGAACTGAGTGGCCGATATTACATTTTGCAACTTTTTAGCATATCCACTATAATGGCAGATATACAGTCCTATCATAGTACTAAATGTAATGGTTATTCTTCTGGCATGCTTAAGCTGTAACTGTGTGTTAGGTGTGCCATGAGAATGTTGCTGAAAACAGCACACACAACATCAACACCACCCATATTAACTTTTCCACATAATGTGTCAGAATGCTCACCCCATGATGTGACATAATTATGTTGTACCTTTCCCAGTTCCCCCTCCACATCAGTGACTACTGTTGGCAAGTGCAGTGAAACTCATTACATTATGGCATGCCATGGGATGAGCCTATCTCTAAGTTATGGGAGAGTGGAGGAAACGCAACACAGGTAAGTGCTGGTAGGAGGCCATAGGGTTTGTAACATTTCACTCACTAGCATTTATTTCTGTAATCCATTAGAACAGGGATGGGTAACCTATTAGCCCTCAGGGCCTCATGTAGTGATGGCTGGTAGGTTGGGGACTACACACATCCATGCGCACATACACACAGATGATAAATTCCCCCCGACCAGCACCACCCTGCCTGTGCTGCATCTCAGCACACAGGGCTGGGGAGATTTAAACCAAAAAGAAGTTGTGATCAGGGACTGATAAGCCTTTGAAAGCTGAGATTGTGCCGGTGATGGCCAGTATGGCTTTCAAAGGCTCGATCTGCTAGATTGGAGAAGGGCAGACTCAGACTGCTCTTCACTCAAGCAGGGAGAGATTGCGTACCTACCAGCATGCCAAACAGCTGCTAAACCATCTTCCCCTCACCCCAGCAATCCTGATCAAAATGGCTGTTTCTCTCTTTGATCCTTTGCAGGCACTCAGGGAGGGCTACATATTTTAAATCCCTGGCATGGCAGTGGGGAAACAGCAATTTTGTCTACATCAGGGTCCCGGGGGTGGGGGGCTGAGGTTAAAGCCTCCCCCCCCAACGTAGATCAGAATTACTGTTTCCCCACTGCTGTTCACAGCGGGGAAATTGATCTGTTCCCTGCAATCCAGTGAAAGGGGATCAGCTAGGTGGAAAGTAGGTGTGGCTCCGCAGGCTGCATGCAACCAGCAGGCCACAGGTTGCTCACATGGGTATTAGGACTGACTTCCTACTCCTGCCAATCTGAGTCTGGTAAACATCTGTGACTAATCATTCTGATGCTCCAATCATTCATGTGTGTGTGTGTGTGTGTGTGTGTATACACATACAGTACATACACACACACACACCGCGCGCGCACACACACACCACCCCCTACACCCCTTATTTTTATTTTCAGATCCACCATATGTTTGTGGCCGTTTACACTCGCTCTACTGAAATCTTTCAAAAGGAACTTCAAAGAGACAACCTGCAATTTTACCCTTTACTCTGATGCTGAAATCAATTTAACTGGAACTAACAAAGGGTGACCTTGTGATTGTGAAGTAATTGGAATTCTTTGGCATGAAGAATTTCGAAAGCAGAAACAAATCATTCTGAATTTCTATTTTAAACAACTTACATACATGTTCGCAGGCTAAATATTTTGATTGCTGCTCACCTTGGGTATATGTTGCTGTTCAGGCTAAGCTGCCTCTTTTTAGGCAACGACTTGCCAAGTAATATGCAGGGTATTTTTGGGAAGTTTCCAGATTCAGTGCAAACCCTTAAAGCAAAGCAGCGAGGTAGCTGGCTGCAGTATTTATGTCACCTCATGTTACCTTTTTGAGCTTCCATTTTCAGTCTTTGCTTTTTGTGTACTCAAGGTCATCTGACTTTGTGCCTTTTGAAATATACAGAGCAGGATGGTGGCTTAAGACCTCGGCAGGATGCATGCCAGGGATTTTAAATATGTGGCCCTCGCTGAGTGCCTGCATGGGATCAAAAAGGGAAAGTGTATAGCACATGCCAGGTTTATTTACTCTTAATGCTGTGTAAATGTCAGTGAAGTGTATTTTGCCATAAGGAGAGTGGGACAGAAAATTAATGGATTTTGGATCCAGGGTAATTGCTTGGGAGTCTATGTTTTATTTACTTATCACTGCTGTGTTGGATCAGTCAACGGTGAAGCATTTGTTAAGTGTTTCTTTTAATCATGTCCAGTTATTAGAATTTATATTTGAGGGTATTTGCTGCTCTTTGTTTCTCCTGGAGAAGAGAAATGCAGCACATTAGAGTAGATGAAACTGCCTCTTTCCAGTCTGTGGCACTTTTGCATATTTCATGCACAAGTCCATTCTGTTCCATTTTTCGAGTTAATCTCTGCTTTAAAAAAAATGAAAATGAAACAAAAATTCACATTGAAATACATATTTCCAAACTATTTTATCTCAAAATACATGTTTCTAAATGCTTCTTTTTTTCCAAGATATGCATTTAAAATGTATTTTGATACCTTTTGACCTGAGAATTGCACTGGACATTTGGAAACTCCAAAAGCTGCTGGATGACTAGGTTCCATTCTACACATTAGGCCAGATGAGTGTAGATCAAGTCAGTTCATATCGGAATTTGCAAGGATCAAATTCCCCAAGCATCTGTACATTACAGTTGTTACCTGGTAGTGTCAATCCATTTCTTAAATCTGGCCTGGCCTGGCCCACACTGATTTTTAATGGGCTTCCATGTGGAGGGGCTTTGACAGATCTTTGCGAACTCATTTAGCATACTCAGGGGCCACTGGTTACTTGGTTTTTGCAGAGCCCACTTGATTCCCTGTGCAGGTAGTATTGGGCCCCACCTGATAGACAGCCATATTAGCATGGAAAATCCTGTGCTGCATCATATTTCATATCCTGTGCTGCATCGTATGCTGCATCATATTTCTTTGTAATATTTCCCAACCTTCCAGTTGTGCCCTAAAGTGCACTGGACAGAAAGAGCATTTCCATTTACATAATAATACCTAGCACTTTTTAGCGTGCAAAGACTTATCATACTTTAACTATTGTTATTAATATTAATATTATAATCAACAATATTGCAAATAGTATGGGGGCAGCTGAGGCTGAGATACAGTAGGTTGCCTATTGAATTCATAGCAGAAGTGAGATCTGAACCAGGAATATCCTGCTTCACAATTCAGTGTGATGTACAAATGGCTTAAGAGGCTGAGATATGCATAAGCCTTGTGCCTGTGTGCTCTACCAATGTGCCACTCCTTTCCTCCTTGGCATACTATGATTAACCCAGGAAGTCTTCAGCTAACCATAGTTTCCTTTTACGCCTGAAATGAGTAACTATGGTTATCAGGTTCAGAACAAGAAAGGATCTTAAACCAACTTTAAATTGTGGGTTAAGATCCTGGCTTGTTCTGAATATGATAAACATTGTTTTCTGTTTCAAAGCTGTTGTCACTTGAAGGCTTCCTGAGTTAATCGCAGTGCGCTGAGGAGGGAGGAGGAACATGGCAGTGCATGTGACACAGCATGTGACACAAGGCGCATGCATATCTTAAAGTATGTCTAAACCAGGCCACACTGTATGTGTGTATGCTACAGTAGCTCCCTGTTAAATGGAAACTGCAAAGCAGTGGGGCTTGACAGATGGCACCCTAAAAATAAAGCCTGTGTCATGGGAAATAATGACAGGCAGGACAAGATTACCTCTGAAATGTGCAGTATTTATTATAGCAACTTTTTGCTTATGTGCAGAGCTTAATCACTATTTGGAGTTGTTATGATTCTGGGACGGTATCATATTTTATAGTGAAAGTCTGTTATATATTATGTGTATCTTGACTTATGGTTGTTGCTTTATTTGGTGTGGTGGGGGGACCTTCAGGGTTTAATTAGAGCCAGGATGCAGCAGAACAGAAGCCTGGGAAAATAATTACAAGAGAGGGTGTGTACCCCATCTCTCTACCTCCGGAATGGAGGCATTTATTATTTATTTATTTATTATATTTATACCCCGCCTTTTTTTCCAAGGCGGCTTACATAATCCTCCTCCTCCTCTCCATTTTATCCTCACAACAACCCTGTGAGGTAGGTTAGGCTGAGAGTCAGTGACTGGCCCAAAGTCACCCAGTGAGTTTGATGGCCGAGCGGGGACTAGAACCCGGATCTCCCAAGTCCCAGTCCAGCACTCTCACCACTACGCCACACTGGCATTCATGGAAGTTAAACAAAACCAATTAAAACAACAATAAATCCATATAAAAATATACAAACAACCCCATACAACAAAAAAAGCAGCAGTTAAAACTGGAAAGGGCAGCAGATTAATAAAAGGCTTACTGGAAAAGAGATGTCTTCAGGTGGTAGTGGAACACTGCCAGAATGCATCTGCTGGGGCAGGAAGTTCCACAGTTTGGCTGCCACAACAGAAAAGGCCCTCTCCCATTTCTTTACCAGCCATACCTCAGATGGCAAAGAGAGATGTGCAAGGGCCTCACAACATGACCTTCATATGGGTGAAGGCAGTCTGTTAGTTATCGTGATCTAAGCCATTTTTGTCTTTAGATGTGATAACCAGCATCTTGAATAGTGCCTGGCATGAATCAGAAATGTTTTCCTCATCACAGTTTCACTATGATACCTCATTGATCTGTCGTAAAGGAAATACAGCTTCTAGGTCAGAGGTGTGCTTGCCTAGCAGGCTTGAACCCTGCCTCTCATTTTAGAAATTAGTCTCAGAGCTCATATTGAGAAATGTTCAATGCCTGAAATGTGAAAGATACTTCTGAACACTCCTGTTTATATGTTGGGCAGGAGGTGCTGAGGAAAAGGACATCCTAGAGACCACTTGGGCTTGACCCCATTCAAATTATAGGATTTACTTGAAAGAAAGGAACCATTGAAGGTTTAGGCCACCTTACTCTTCCTGAAGCTTTCAATAACAGAAAAGGAGTGTCCATCACCAATATGCCAAACTTGTGGGCCTCCCAGAATCATCTGGATGGTTTCTTTGGAAGCAGGACACTCAAGATGTTGGCCTTTGCTCTGATGCAGCACAACAATTGTGATGTCCTTAGCCCTGCACTGCTTTTATTTAATTAAAAGAAAACTGAGCTCTGGTTTGAATATTAAGGTTAATTCAGACACAAAGTTCCAGGGTGGGGGGGCGGATTGGAAATATTTGCTGGGATTTATACTTGTTTCTTTCTCTCAGGGTCACCATTTAGGGAGTTCAAGGTGGGGTGATGACATCTGCCTTGTATATTCACATCTGCCCTGTGATTATACAATAACTTATAACTCTGGTGATTGTGTTTTCCATATTTCATCTCCATCAAATTCTCTTAAAATACAAAGCTTTTTGCCACTTAGGCTGAAATCCTATGCAAATTTATGTATCACAGAGACATCATCATCATCATCATCATCATCATCATCATCATCATCATCATCTCCTCATTTCATTTCATTTCTATACTATCCAATAGCCAAAGCTCTCTGTGCGGTGTACAACAATTATTTTTGAATAAACACGCAGAAGATTGCACTGTTAAATCTTAAATGTTGGGTATACAGCACCTCCAGGCAGTAGATACATCTATACTATTTCCTTACTGTTTAGTTAGTCTTCTGTATATGAGAATACGAGAACAGACTGTATACGTATGTTGTGTTCCGAGAAGGGTCTGGAAGTTCAGATGTGTGCTTCTTAGGTAATAAAGCTTATTTTTTAAAGTTCGTTTTATGGTTTATGGCATAACCTCCAAGATGGCAAAGCTGTCCTGAGGCCTCTACAGCCTCCTTCCCTCCTACTCCGAAACGCCCTTGCTAGACAGGCAAAAAAAGCCCATCTGGCGAAAAAAGCAGCATGGGATGACAGCCTCCCCCCTCCCTCCCACCCTGCATAGGATGATCGTAAGCCTGAGTTCAGGTGCTTATGATCATTGAGGGAGCAACCCATAGGATTGCACCTTTAGAATTAAACAATTTTGAGCCTAGAATTTGTTTTGAGTAGCAGAACTGAAGGTACCGTAGTTCCCAGTCCTTTCATGTAGAAATCCACTCCTGGTTACTTCAAACTTTCTTCACTTAAGCAGTATATTTAGGATGGGGTGGTTGCTGTTATTGATAAATAATAATAGGGAGTCAGGAATCCTTGCTGATCTACTGCAGATCATTGAGGGATCTACCAGTAGATCCAGATCTACCTTCTGTTCACCTCTGTGTAAGTTCCTAAGTCAGTTCCATTTCTGCATCAATCTGTGAATAATAAAAGACACATGAAAATCCATGTTTAAATACAAATGTATTTTCCAGCAAATATACATCTTTTATGCATCTTATTCTAAAATATGCACTCATTTTATCCCAAAATGTGCATTTTCTATACTTATTTTCATTTAAAAATACACATTTTGGACCATGTTTTGACTCGAGAAGTGTATCACAAAATTCAAGGAAGTGTGAATTAGGTCAATTCACTTTAAAAAATGTGGAACAAACAAATTCCTTGAGCATCCCTATTGGCAGTACTTACTTTCTGGGTAGACAGTCATGGTTGGGATGGGAGGGATACCATACCCGGGCATTTTGTGTCTGTGTGCGTGGATTGATGCATGTCTACTCCCCTCATCTCCCCTGGGAAGAAATTACATTTCAGGGACCTGGAGAAGGCATCTAGAAGGGGGGCTGTGCTGAGTACAGGCCTGTGGCTCACGCTGGCTCAGCTTGTCTGAGCGTGGAAAGCTAAGCAGGGTCAAGCCTGGTTATTACTTGGATGGGAGACCCCCTCCTCTAGTTTCCTGCATTGAGCAGGGGGTTGGACTCGATAGCCTTGTAGGCTCCTTCCAACTCTATGATTTATGAAATCTATATGAAATCTATGAAATACATAGGAAGCTCTAGTCCATTTGAGAGTGACTCGATAGATACTTGCCTGGTAATCTATTAGGATTAAATTCTTTTTGGAATTCACTTTGATATTATGCACTGGCCGGGTTCTGAAACCCCTGTGGGTTTAAAGTTGCCCCAGGCTGTGGCTGTGCCCAACTAATGGTCGGGCACAGCAGTGGTCCGAGGGTGCCACCTCTCTCCCCTTCCTCCCTCTGGTCGGTATCCCAGGGGGCACCGTGGGAGCACTGAGGGGAGACGAGTGGGTATGACAGCTGGGGGAAAGTGCCCAAGTGCCACTTTTCCCCAGCTGTCAGAGGCTCCCCTCCGGCTGGGGCCCCCACTCGCTCCCCCTCCCCCCAGGGTCCCACTCACCACCACTGCTGCCATCCACCTCTGCCTCCGACCTCTGCTCCTGCCATCTGCTGTGGCTGGAATAAGCCCCCCCAACACAGGTGCATTGGTTGGCTGCTCCTGCGTTGAGTGGGGGCTTACTCTCTCTGCCACCAGGATGCACGTGTGTCCCGGCGGCACAGAGAATTACCCCCCCCAATGCAGGAGCAGATGACTGCTCCTCCCACGTTGGGTGGGGCTTATTCTCCCTGCAGCCGGGAGCTGTCAGCTGCTCCTGCACTGTGGGGGGCTTATTCCGGTAGCAGCATTGAGGCGCCGTGCCCACATGCTGTGACAGCACACGGGCACGCCCCCTCAGCGCCACCGCTGCCCCCACACTCCCTAGCAATGGCATGTTCAGCACGCCGCTGCTAGGGAGCGTGATAATGTCGGCAGCAAGGGAGGGGCCTTATTCTCTCTTCCCCCTTCCCACCCCTCCTGCTCCTGCCCCTCCAGTGGGAATGGGGGGCAGGAAGGGGGACGCTTCCTTTTCCTGCTGTGCCGATCGGGGCAGCAGGTGGGAGGGAAAGGAGGTGCAGGAAGGACCCGCTGTGCTTGCGTTCCTCTCGAGGAATGCCAGCACAGCAGGTTCTTAGACAGGTGGCTACGCGGGGCAGGGGTACCGGAGTTAAGAAGCTCCTTCTTCTCCAGCACCGGGTGAAAAGGCAGGCAGCTACGCAGGGCAGGAGCACCTGTGTACCCCTGCCCCACGTAGCCGCCTGTCCTGGTTGCGTCGGGAGCTGCATCACGGCCCCAACGCAGCAACCAGCGCTGAAGTCACCGCCGCAGCTTCCCCTCCCCAATGTGCCCCGCCTTTTCTTGCAAGAGAAGGAGGGGGAGCCGGGGAGGGGGAACTGCCGTGTCAGCCACCCCTCACAAGGCCGGGTTAAACCACTGTGTCGGCTCCTCCTCGCCCAACCCATGCAGGGAAGCCAATGACAGCCAGTAAAGTGCTACTTGGCTGGCTGTCATCGGCCAGAGCCCCATGCCCAGAGCAGCAACCCTTCTTGGCTGTTCTGGCCAATGAACTTTGTGCCTTTTTGTGTTGCAGGGAAATTAACGTGTCTTCCTGGTTCGGACAACATGCTAAACGTACAAAGGTTTCCTTAACCCTACCGCAAACCTTGGCATAGCAGGGTGGTTTAGAAGCCACCACCAGGTCGCTTCTAAAACACCCTGCAGGGTTCACACAACACTTTAAACCTCTGTAGGTTTAAACCTAAGTAGGTTTAACGTGTCGTGTGAACCCAGTCACTGTGTATTATAGGAGGTTTGATTTCCCTGGTGTTTATCTAAGTGAGGCATATAGGGTAAATTCCTTATGGGGTTGTATCCCTTTTTGCCAGTATCTTCAATATATGGACGGAATGGACCTATGCCTCTGTATGTGTGCATGTGGTTTCCTCCCTAACAACTAGCAACTTGACTTAGGTACTACATTTGTCACAATAATTTAAATCCTCATGTTTATGGTTTCATAATAGATTGTTGGGAAGGTCTTGTCTTTTTAAATTGATGCACATTTCCCCACTGAAGGAGTTGTGAGGCTATAGCATATTCAGGGGGCTAACTGCATTGAGCTGTAATAAATCTTATTCGTTGGCATTTTTGAGAGCAAGCTTCTGTTTTTGCATTCTTCCTGATTTCTGTAGCACATTTAGTGTTCAGTGTTGAAAGACAGCCTTATCTCATTGTTTTACAAATGTGGTCATTATTCTAAAGCTTCTCATTTTAAAGATCTGGTAAAGGGCCATAGGTCAGTGGTAGAGCACCTCCAGGTAGGACTGGGTAAGACTGCTGGTTAAAATCATGGAGAACCATTGCTGCCAGTCAGTGAGCTGGTTTGCATGAATGTATTTATTTTTATTTATCATATTTCTGAATTGCCCATCTGGCCAGTGACCCAGCCACTCTGGGCGATGTACAATATATAAAAAATATAACAAAACAAAATATAAAATACCATTAAAACTTTAAAATCCTAGCCCACCCCATATTCCTGCCTGAAAAACCATGTTTTTAATGCACGTCAGAAGCTCATCAAGGAGGGGGCATGGCGGAGGTCACTGGGGAGAAAGTTCCATGACTTGGGGGCCGCCACAGAAAAGGCCCTCTTCCTCATCCAAACCAGCCTGGCTGCTCGGGCTGATGGAACAAGGAGAAGGCTGTCCGTGGCAGATCTTGTTGATTGGCCTATATGATGTTGCTGGAGACGCTGCTTGAGATAAACTGGTACATGAGCTGGAATGAGCCAAAGTAAAGTCTTGAGCCTGTGTTATCCCCTTCCCCTCTCCTTTTCCAGCATGGCTGGGAGAAGGACTTTGCCAGTGTTCAGTTTCACTTGGCTTGTTGTTGCGTACGAACCAGAGATTCTGGTTCATAACAGACTCTGTTTCTAAACAAGTCAACTTTAAGCCTTGGTTTCTGAAGCTGGCTTCTTTGAACTAATCAGAGTTTGGTATAAACCATGATCACTGGTTCTCTGTTTTGTACATAATAATGAACCAAGATTCTTTGCAAGTAAAACTAAATGTAAGTGATGTCCTTCTCCGAGTTCTGCTGGGGGATGGGCGGGGGGAGCATACAATCCTGAGGCTTTTCTTGGATTCATTCCAGCTCATGTATTCATAACACTAAACCATTGTTTGAATGTTGTTTGAATGTTATGTGTGAACCAGGCCAATGTAGACCATCACTGAGTCTGAGGGACCAGTGATCTGATTTGTATCTGGCAATTTTCCCAGCTGAGGCTAACATAAGATGATTTCCCCAGGCCTATGCAGTGTGTTTATGGTGGAAGTGGATTTTTTTCCCCTCCAGAATTGTATAAAATGAAACTTACCTGAAAGATCCTGCTAAATCCTAAAGGAAAGTAGCATACAAAATAGTTTTACAGAATCAGAAGCGTTCTGACCACTTTTTCTTCAACTTAAGCAGCATTGGGGTGGTGCAGATGAAAACACTGGTATGTGGAGCTTCTTTAAATCCACAAAACTGCAAACCTTAGGAACAGTAGTGTAAAGAACCACCACCACCACCACCACCACCACCACATAACAGGTTGCTGCAAAGAAGCAGGTTGCAACATGGAGACAGTCACCATGGACAGCAAAGCAATGCAAAATGGCTTCTACTTGTCAGCCATTTTGTGTGCATCCGTCCTTAAGAAGAGGGCTGGAGTGTGCTGATTCTGAGGTGGAAGCTTGCATATTTGCTACTAGACATAGGGAGGCTTTAAGTCAAAGTTCATCAGATGAGGCTGACAGAGTGAGATATTAGTGTTTGTGCTTAAATGCATGTTGTTGCTCTGAGGTTCTACTTATAAGCTCCATGTGGCTGGAGCAAGCTGCACGCCAGCTTTAGGATGTAAATCTTCTGTGTGATTCTAAGTTGATTCTTTACAATTAAAAAGCTATTTCATTTAAGCATCCTGAACCACTAATATGTTCAAAATCCTCTTCATGCAGTCAGATCATTAAAACTGGTACCAAAGCAATCTCTAGAAAAGCCCTCGGCATGTTTCTCCCTTCATTAATATAAATTACATTTCTCTGTAGAAATGATGTGGGCTTGTAGTTTATTTAAGGGAAATGTTGTGTGGTTTCTAAAGCTAACAAATTCTTGTGTGTTTATTGGATTAGCTTCTAACCTTTATGGTTGTTTTTTAAAATGTTAGACATAAATAAGCTATTCTTTTTAAAAACTTATGGGGTGTGCATTGAGTGTAATGCCTTCCATCTTTCATTTCCTGTAATTATTTTTCTAATGTCCCTGCCGTGAAAGCAATAATATATGACTTTTAATACTCATGTGAAATGAAATGTATACATGCAAGCTATTGTGATAGAGAGATTACATTGCTGAATCTGTGTCTCTAGTACCTATGACTATGTCTTTATAATTTATTTTTATTGGGATTTTTTTTTGTATTTTCCACTACAAATTTCCCCTTACTGTTACTTTTGCTGAAATAGTACCCAAATAGGCAAGAGAATTTTAATTAGAACTCGTATGCCAAATTCCCTGAGGAATCTCATATTATGGAGGGAATCCATGACCACAAAACTGTTACTTCTGAATAAGTAACATGAAATATATATGACCTCTCCCCCCCCCCCCCCCAGGATTGCCTCACTGGAAGTTTATGGATTGGAAGCTTATGGGATTTCTCTGAAATAAAATGTATTGAAGATTACACCGGAGTATTTAAAAACTCTTGGCTCGGAATGAGAAATCAGGCAAAGATGAGTCCAGCTTTCATATTTTTAGGTATTAGAGCTGAGTTGCTTGCGAGCAATCCTGTTCTTCTTCCGTCATTGGCAGGAGGCGGTGCGGTGCAGCGGATGACAGCCAGTGAATGTTCCGATTGGGCACTTTCATCCCAATGTCATCCCCGCTCGGCTCCCCTCAGTGCTCCCACGGTGTCCCCTGGGGCAGTGTTCTCCAACCTTGGGTCCCCAGATGTTTTTGGCCTACAACTCCCAGCATGCCCCAGCCAGCTATGCTGGCTGGGGCATGCTGGGAGTTGTAGGCCAAAAACATGTGGGGTACCAGCGGGAGGACTGAGGGGGGAGGAGGTGCCTCAGGACCCCCGCTGTGCCTGATCATTAGTCGGGCACAGCAGGGGGGCCAGGCAACTTTAAGCCCCAGGCAACTTTAAGCTACGGAGCCCAACTGAAGCCATATGTAAGCAGCTGCAGTCTGTAGTGTGATCAGCTCCACCCCTCTGCAGAAGGTGGCTGTACTGTTAAAGGGCCCTCACCTGATTTTGTAGTCTCAGACATCTGTGAAGCTGGGAAGATGGATGTTCTGCCAGGGGTTCATCAGAGGATGATGGCAAAGCTGTGTCTTCTGGAGAGAGACGCTAAATATGGGATTGACTGTCCGTTCCCTGGAAGAACAGTCTGATCTTTGCCTTAGTCAGAGTCTTCTCCTGTACCCCGTAAAGGCCAAGGGTTGGGGGACATGTCTTTTTTTTTTTTTTAATGTACACGGCCTTGAGTACTTAGGTGGAGTGGTAGAAATGTTTTAAGTACAAACAGGTATTTAAAACATGCAATGAGATTCATTGTGGAGTGCTTCTGTTCAGAGTTCCAGCCAGCCCTCTACCAGATTACTCCATTCTAATCTTTCTCCATTCCCGTTTTCCATCTCCTCACCCCCGTCCCAACAGTATGTCAGCATTCTGTGGCTAGTGAACATGCTCAGTCCTCGTTGGGCTGTTTTTAAGGGTTTTTTCTTCCACTTATGGTCCTTTTAAAATATATTTTTGTACTTCTACACACTTGTAGAATGGTGTAGATATGGCAGTATAAGGATCCACACGTGGAGCATGAGTTTGCTATTAGTAGATATCATAAATGAAATAATGAAAGTTCTCTATTACATACGCCTAGCCTAGAAGAGAACCAAGCAGTTCGTACATAAAGCCACAAGGAGCTTTGGACTGTGGCCGATGACGATACAAAATAGCTCCAGCATCTGCGAAAATTAAAATTTGAACCAGTCCATAATCACTTCCAAGGTGAGGAACTACCTGTTGATTGTACACCTAAATCATGTGTGGTGGTATTTTTAACTAGCAGTTTTCCCCCTTGAGAATCTAGAATAGTTATTTCGCAGTGTGCAAAAGCCTCCAGTGGTACAAAGCAGGGGCAGTATCTATTATCAATTTCTTTTCGTGCCGGTCCCATTTATTGCTTGTAAAACAGACTCTCTCTTGACATGCAATCTAAAAGAATTGATGGCTTTTGAAACGGCAGACACCAGGACAATGAGGGGCCTAAGCTAACATAGATAGTAACCTGATGAGTGTAGTGTTCCTACAGACACAAATCAAGCAGTTTCAGCACATTCCTTGAACATTTCTCACATATCTCCTTGTTGCTCCCATTAGATGAAGCTCCAATAGACAAAAGAGCAGATGTGCCCATCACATGGCTTGAGCCTAACTACATTTCTTAGCTGGCGACCCATCTCAGACCTGATGTATTTTGCTTTAAGATACGTTTGCACCATTTCAGTTTAAGTAAACATTCCTGTTTCATGGCAAATGTTGTATCCCAGCACACCGTGGCCTACGGCTCACATTTAGCTGTTGAAACAATAAATGACCTGAATAGTGTGAGCAGATTGTGAAGGCAAACTCTTACCCAGAGTTAAGACAAATGTATCCGAAAATCTGAAATATTATTTCAGTAAATTCACATGAAGATATTGGTCTGATTTGCACATAACACTAAACCAAGGATGGAGAACCTCTGGTCCATGGCCCTAATCTGGCCTGCAGAGGTTCTGAGATCAGAGAAAACAGGAGGGATGCAAGTGGGTGGTGGGGGACTCAGCCAGTGCTGAGATGAGCAGCCACCATAACACTCCTGCCATAACTCACCACATGGACCAGGACCATCCTTTCATGTGATTTCCCATAATGGCTAGCGGCAGTCAATGATGCTGAACAGAGATATGAGGAAACTCACAATATGATAATCCATGTGTGGAGTGTTCCTCGATGTCGTGGAGATGAGGGATGTGACTTGCTGCGTGTGGTCCTTTTCAACAGCATTCATATGGCAAGTAATACCTTGGATTGCAAGTAACTTGGTTTGAGAACGTTTTGCAAGACAAGCAAATTTTTAAATATTTATTTATTTATTTTTTACTTGATATACAAGCAACGTCTTGCAATACAGCTGTGCTGGGGAAGAGGTTTGTGCTCCTGCTGGGGTTTGGCCCTCTGCTCCCTCCTTCCACCAAGCAAGCCTGACTGAACTGCTCCTCACCACCCTCAGCTGTATAAAAGGCTTATCCAAGGCTGTGCCTTGGTATCGTACTAATTTATTTAATTTTTTTTTACTTGATATACAAGCGGCGTCTTGCAATACAAGTATTGTAGTACAGCTTAAATTAAAAATCTCTGTACATTTGGGGGGGGGGGATTTCGTTTTGATATAAGAGTGTTTTGGATTACAAGCACGTTTCCGGAACGAATTATGCTCTCAATCCAAGGCATGACTGTATAACATGTAGTTCCAAACTACGAAGAAGATATCCAAGACTGAGAGCTGCTTCTTATGTTACAATATGAAAATGCGGTCCCATGCTCATGATTCAGAATCAAAATCTGTGACATACACAAAGATGATGTGAAAATGCCAATTTACAGGGATAGTTTGGAGAAAATGCTCACAAACTTGTTATGTGTGTGTGACTTAAAAGCTTCAGCCTGGAGGAGTTCCTCCCAGGGAGTTCCTGTCTTTCCTCAACTACTGGTGTTCAAACACTGTGTGCACTTAGATGTGCACATGGAGCTCTTGTGTGCAACAGGGTCCGTGTGAATTTCAGTGGAGGGAGCAAATCCATACATGCAAATGAATGTGTGTGCAGCCACATAATTGACATGAACAACATGAACAAAAGCCATTGCAGGCAGAGAGAGCTCCATGCATGGTTTGAGCTCCCATGCCTGGAGCAGATCATTGGATGGGTGCAAGTCTTAAAATGTTGAGTTGAGAAATGGCCTTTAATCATTCCATAAATGTGCCTATGGCTGCTTCTTCTTCACTTCCTATGTAACATCCTCTATTGACTACTGTATCATTTTTTAAAAAAGGATTTTGGACTAGGTGGACTGCTTTTCTTTCCCAGTAGAAGTACTTCTTACCTACTACTTCTGACTGTCATTCATCCATCCATCCATCTATCCAACTTTAATGGCCTGCTTTGTAATTGTGTGGAGTGACCTCTCTATCCCCTAGTTATAAAAGCTCTGCCTATAAACCTTGTAGGCTTGCAGAATCAAACGTGAAAGCTTTTCCTGAACGGAGCCACCTCAGTTTGTCAGTGATGGTGGGATGTTGACCCTCAATAAAGTCTTCACACAGAGAAAATGAGCATGTTAGAGGAGGGTGTTCAAGTACAGCCGTCTCTCTGACATACTCTTTGCCTATTTGCGAGGAAACTTTTGCTTCTGCATGGCAGGGAGATGTGGGGCTCTGCCAGGTTTGAGAGGGCCCTGGACAATATGTCCTAGGGGGGGGTGCCCGGTGCTTGGTAGCAGCTGACCCACTTTCTCCATTGCTCTCCTACTGTTCTGCCGCCACCGCCCTGATTTCTCCCCCGTGCTCTACCGCCGTTTCCCCCTGTCCTAGCAACCTTGTGGCTCTGCTTTCCTTCCCACCCGCCCCCAGCTTACCTGGTGGTTCTTTTACTCCCCCCACAGCTCCAGCTGTGCCCGCCATCTTCATTTCCCCAGAGCCCTCTGGGGAGATGAAGGTGGCAGGTGCAGCTGGAGCCTCGGCAGCGGGCACATCACTGCACAGTACACCTGCCTGAGTAAATGTTACAGGGGGGGAAGTAAGTTGTGTGGTGACAGGGGTCAGTCCCAGTATGCGGCTGCCCATGCCAGGTGCTGATGATGCACCTGTTTCCTGCCGCCACCCCCTGTCATCTGGTGCCCCGACTCCTCTGGTGGTTGTTTCCGGGTGTGGGTGGCTGGACTTGTGTCCTAAAGTCCAACCAGAGCAGAGCCACTAGAGGAATGTAGAAGCTTCCCGTCTTCTCCTTGAAGTGGTAGAGTCCAGGAAAAGTTTTGATTCTGCTGGCCTAGAACAGATGTTTACATGGGCAAAGCAGTTGCTCAGAAGCGGGAAGCAATACTCCTCCAGCCCAAAGCTAGTTTTCCAGCCCTATGGAAAAAGGGACCAGCAATTCTTTTATACTCATCTGTGCT
This sequence comes from Shinisaurus crocodilurus, assembly GCA_021292165.1. Taxonomy (NCBI): domain Eukaryota; kingdom Metazoa; phylum Chordata; class Lepidosauria; order Squamata; family Shinisauridae; genus Shinisaurus; species Shinisaurus crocodilurus. Next base: position 30,287,579 of record CM037878.1, read on the forward strand.
GCTGTTCTGCGTGCTATATAAAGAACCCTTCCAAGGAGTGTATGGAGATTGCAGAAATAGATCAGAGCATCTGGAATCAGCAGCTTGGATAGGAGCCCATAAGACTGACTCAGGATCCCTTGTGGCTCAGCGCCTGCCCTGAGAATAACTTTTAGGGTCCCAGAGAGGAATGATCTGTCCTATGACATTCAGGACCAGCCCCACTCAGTATTTATTACAGCTAACGACGATGATGAAATTACAGAATTATATAAGGAGAGGGATCTGGTTGGTTTGGGATAAAGAAGCATTTATGTAAAGCTAGGGTAGTGTGGTGTTCTGCTGTAGCAAGAAGACGGGTAGATTCAGAGCCTTGCTTCTAAAGGAAGCTGAGCGAAATAAAATTCAGCACAATCTGAGTTACTGCAAGCTCATGGAAATTAATGCAGAAAAATCTGGGAAAGCTGAATGTACATTTTTGGGTGAAGGTGAGCTACCGCTTAAGCAATCTGGCCTGCAGTTGTCTCTGCTGTTTTTTGAAGCATTCCTTTTTCAAAACACAATTGGTTTATCGGGGGGGGGGGGGAGAAGTTACAGAACTTTATTAAAGCTTGGTATCTCAAGGGCTTAGCCCCCGCGAGCCTGTTTTCAAAGCCCAAAGCACAGTCATGGAATATGCAAAACAATAAAGAAGAATCCATGCCAAGAGTCTTTCTCAAATCACAAGCAGCCCCCTACCCCATTTCTCTGTTATTGGGACCATGTTTCAGGGGGGGCCTGGGCAAAGTGACCCTGGTGTCAGTGGTCCCCCTGCTCCATGAGTGGAATCTAGTGGGCTTACGGGGTGGCAGCAGCCAGGAGAAAAAGCAGCATTTCGAGCAGCATTCCAAGCCATGATGGTCATAGGAGGGGGGCAAAGCTCAGTGGCAGAGCACATGCTTTGAATGCAGAAGGTCCCCGGTTCAATCCCTGGCATCTCCAAGTAGAGCTGGAAACATTTCTGCCTGAAACCTTGGAGAACTGCTGTCAGTCAGGGTCGACAATATTGGGCTAGATGGACCAATGGTCTGACTCAGTATAAGACAGGTTCCTATGTTCCTATGAGTCTAGCCACCAATTGAATTTCCCACAGTTCTCCTCACAAGGGAGCATAGTCAGGAATTAAAATGCCATCTAGACGCAGCCACTCTGTGCTGCTCAAACAGCTGGAGTAGGTGGAGGGGCGGGGGCGGGGGGAGGGAAACATTTTTAAAATGATTCCCGAGGCAGGCATCATCTGTGGGCCCTTCCCAGGGTACTGGGGTCCTAGCAACTGCCCAAGGATGTCAGCTGACACCAGTCCTGATTAAGGCAAAAGGGGATTCTCAGTCTGAGAATATGATTCACTGCCAGAACTGTGCCCTCATACTTCCTGTTTTTCTTTTGATGTATTTGTTTGATTTATATCCAACTCCATTTCAAAGGCTCCGAGCAGTTTACTCAAATATTGAAAGTTTCCATTTAAAAGGGGATGGCATTTGATAAACACGAGCTTAGCCAAAAATTAAAGTGGGTAGAAGGTTTGCAAGTTATGATTACTGAGGACCACTAGAAGGTTGTATATAATGAACTTCTTAGGCAGTCATTAGACATCACACTAAGGGGAAATTGTGATAAGGTAATGCCCTGATGGTGCTATAACAGATTTATGGGACACTACCGAGTTTTGCTGGCAGTAAAACAATGTGGATGGATCTTATTTACATAGGTAATATGATTGTCCATGTGTTGAGGTCTTTTTGAAAGAGCTGTTATATGCTCTGCTGAAATTGTTGGGATATCCAATGCTGTTTACACCTCTGGTCCTCTTTTTAGGTTGTGTAGAAGATTGTGGGTTGAATCCAGACTTAGTCATGCTTAGAACAGACCCATTTAAATCAATGGGGCTTGTTAGTCATGACTTGAATTAGTATTATGAAGAAACATAGGCAGTTAGTTGGAAATTTGTTGTTTACTCTGCTTGAATTCTAATAGTACAATATTGGAAATAAAACTGTTCTCCAACATTAGATTCACAAGGCCTGGCACACACTTCTTATGAATAAGTTGATGGCCTATAAAAACTTATGGTGAGGAAACTCTGACTCTGTCTCCCAGTTTTAAGAACAATTGTGCCTGTTTATTTCATTTTGAAACAGAAAGAAAATCAAGAAAATGTGAAGACAGAAGTATTAGCCATGTGGTATAATGATAATTTGTTGGAGGTAACACAATATATTATGACAGTGACTGTATTTTGGATTTGTTTGTGTGTATGTGTGTGTGTTATACAAATACACACACACAATTTCTTTTTCTTTTTTTTTATAAAAGCACTTTATGTGAAGCTATATCCTAAAGGAGGGAGGGGGGAAATGGATTTTTCCTAAATATTTCATGAACCCTTGGAAAAGAGCTATTGCCCTGTGGCAGTAATTCTGAGAACAGCTTGCTTGCAGTCGTTGTGTGTATTCTTGCTTGGAGGAGCGCAGTGCAACCTCCCATCACATCTTCATCACCTCTGCAGTCACAAGGCGATTGACCATTGCAGAACAGTCCTTTCTGGAAGGAGGAGAGAACCGTCCCGTTCTGCCGCCACCCTCACAGAGAAGGCAATCGGTCTTAGAGACAGTCCTTTATTGGTGCAGTCCACTTGACCAGTGAATTGCTCTCTTGCAGGCAATCAATACCCAGTAATACAAAATCACCATCCGGTTGTGCTGTACAAGGTCCACTCACCAAAGCCCATCAAACATGACAGAAATCCAAAGACGTGGGGAAGTAGTTCAGAACAACGGAGCATTGCCACCTACGATGGGCCTGTGGAACTACTCGAGTTTATATGCAGTGAGACGAGGCACTATTAGGAGTCACTGTCTGAGAGTGGATCCTGACAGGGAAACCAGCCCCTCAACCTTTGACTCCTCCGGACAGGGCATTTCTGTCCTGCCCTCTTTTGCTGACCCCTTACCAATGGGCCCATCTCAGAGACCACCTCCCCCGGAGAGTCTGCCTCCTGTTGCTCAGTTGCCATGGACGAAGTCCCTGACTGATAAGCTCTGTCCAAGGCCAAGCCTCCCAGCTGAGGAGAGTTAAGTAACTCGGCCTCGATCGTCTCTCCCTCCCCCTGTTCACTGGGCACTGGGAGGCCTGGCATGGCTGCACTGCCTCATCTCAAAGGCCCCACAACTGGAGCTGACTCTCCCAGTTCTTCCCCAGAGGCAGAATCTGTGTCTGACCTTGAATCTCCCTCTGTGCTAGGGCAAGGCGGCCAAGGCCCGATAGGAACCATCTCCAAACAGCTGTGGGCCTTCTGAATACCAAGGGCTGGTGGTATTCTTGTTGCACTGAGGATGGTGGTATTTCAACTAGGGATGTGCTGATGTTGGGAAGTCCAGCTTGTTTGAATTCGACGAACTTCCTGCCCGCTTATGATCTGATGATTGGAAGTGGGCCGAATCGGGGGAGGGGGGTCCGTGGACTTCCGTCTCTAAGATGGGTCATGATTTGCATATATATTTTTAAATGTGAAGGAAATTTGTGCAAATTGCGCTATTTCTGTAAATTTACACAAATTGTGCAAATTTATTTATTTATTACATTTGTTAATCGCCCATCTGGCTGGTCACCCGCAAATGCCGGCATTTTGCACGTTTTGCACAAATCGGCACCCAAAAAGCATGTGGATCTAGTGCACTTTGCATAAAATTGGCCAATTTGCACAAATCGCACAAGTACACTAGATCCACATGCTTTTCAGATGCCAATTTGCGCAAAATGTGCAAAAACATAGTTTTTGTTTCGTTTTGTTAAATGCGCGAATCATGGCCTGTCTTAGAGATGGAAGTTCACGGACTGGCTCAACTTGCACCATAGTGAGTTGGCGCCTGTGCAGGGCTGGCGAACCAGAATCGGGGGGGGGGGGCGAATTGTGAAAATCCATAGGATTTTCACCCCCCTATCAGATTCCTCACACATCCCTAATTTCAACAGCTTTTAATCCCCTGTTGGGTGACTGGGGCAAGATTGTCCTTCGCCTCCCTTCTTGAACCCATAGGTTGAGTTGACCACTGCAGTAGAATTTGCTCTGGGAAATGGGGTGGAAGCCATCTCCTAGCAGCTGCTTTGAAATTAAGGGCTTGAAACCAACATTTTGGGATTTATTTTCTTTTTGCCTTTGTTCTTCCTGTGAAAACACTTTGCAACCAACTTTATAACTATACTTGCCCTTGGTGGTGTGTGTCCCCTCCCCGAAATAATGCAGAAAAGTCTTCTATGCTCAATTTTGGAGTTACAATAGAGAGATGGTGATTATAGTCACATAAACAAGATTGGTATTGTCATCACCCAAACAACAGTGTTCCCATATATTTTCTTTTATGGAGGCTCGTCAGCATGAAAATAACCTCTTCTGCCAAGTTCAAGATACAATCAAGCCATTTGTTAGCAAGCCCTTAAATTTAGATACCCGAATAGACTGTACTTCTGTAGTGACCTAGTTTATGATAAGATGGAGATTTAGAAAGGGGACATTCTTCTCATGCCTAAGTAGTATGCTTCAAACCAGAGCAGGAATAGCCTGGGCATCCTTAAGGCTGCATCCAAACAGGCCTTTCCAATGTGTACTTTGTTATACACAATGAACCAAATTGGTGGCAGAGGAATAACTAGCCAATTGAAGAGAGATCTTTGATTAACTCACCTATTTGGCAATCTCCATTGGAGTGTGTGTATATTTGATATACTGAAATGAAATTTGAAATACATGTGTGGGGCACAACACGACACTTCTGGGTCAAATACTAGTGTCCCCCTCCCTTTTTCATAGGCCCAGGGGAATGCAAAATATATTGTAGTGCAATGTCTGCCCATATCGGAAGTTGATGTGTACCCTGAGGGCACAGTTCTGCATTTCAAGTTTGAACTCCAACTCAGCTGTTTTCTGTGGTGCTAGGAAAGGCATTTAATATGCAATATCTCCCTTGAAGACTGAGATATCAGAGTGAAGGTTGGTGTCCATGCTGAGGACACAGTTGAGGGCACAATCCTATGCAAGTTTAGACAGAAAAAACGGCCTACAACTCGCAGCATGCCCCAGCCAGCATAGCTGGCTGGGGCATACTGGGGGTTCTAGGCCTTTTTTCTGACTAAACTTGCGTAGGATTGCACCCTAAATGCTTCACATCTGAACACCTCCACAGCCTCTTAAACCTTTTATTTAAGAATGCATCTGTGTGAGGAAAGATGCATGATATATTATAGTATGAAATCTAAACTTAATTTCCTAATCCTCCAGGGATTTGAGGGCACTGTACATAGTTCTCTCCCCATACCACAATTTTCTCCTGTGTGTGTGTGTGTGTTAGGTTTGGCTGAGAAAGAGTGACTGAACAAGGTCACCCAGTGTGCTTCATGGCTTATGGGGGATTTGAACCCAAGTCTTCCTGGTCCTAGTCCACTACGGAGTAATGGCTTTTGTTTGGGGGCGGCAGTCTTTTTAGTAGTATTCTTCATTTCTTTTTTTCATTGTTCATATATACATTACCAGAAGAGAAAATTAAAAGAGATTTCAACTCTGCCTGACAGACAGAAAGATGGCTACCAGTGCTATACCTCTGGTGATAATCAGAAGTTCAGATGGAAGTGGTAGTGTGGATCAGTTTGCATATGGGAGATGAGCTACCTTTGCTTTGTGAGTTATTGGAGAGTTGGCCGGCCTATGGTTTGGCTGTGATTCTCAGTTCCACTTTGATAGCCAATCCCAATGGGGCGGGACTCTAGCTCAGTGGTAGAGCACATACTTTACATGCAGAAGGTCCCAGGTTCAGTACCTGGCATCTCTGTTTTGGATCACATACAAGTTGATGGGAAAGACCTCTATTTAAGAACCTAGGGAGCCACAGCTAGTCAGAGTAATTGGACTTGAGCAGCCTTTCCCAACCCTGGGTCCCCAGATGATGCTGGCTTGCAATTCCCATCATCCCTGACCATTGGCCATCAACATCTGGTGACCAAAGATTGGGAGATGCTGTGCTAGAGGATAAATAGTCTGATCTAGTATAAGGCACCTTCCTATGATCCCAGTCCTAGCATATCCATATCCAGTAATGTTACTTTTAATAGAAATGTAATTGTACAACTAAACACCAGCCTGTTTGCCAATGGCCATATTTTGCACCTATATGTTACTGACTGTGTCATCTTCAGGTCTTTACTGGTAATGGAAAAATAATGAGGTATGGTAGTTCATTATTGTACATCCCCAGCATTTAGTTTGGAGCTTTCCAGCCCCCAGTGGCTAGTTACATTTCTGGCCGGTTTTTGTTTTTTTTAATGTAATCTTGGCACTTTGGGCAGTTCTACCAGCCACTCGGGATTTCTGTCAAAATGAGCTTTTCAGCATATGGAAGCTCATCTCAAATTGTTGGTTAATATTCTGAGCAGATTCTGATACAGTAAAGCCACTTCATTTTTAATTGGATCATCTGGAATTAACAGTTGTGGCTATACCTCTGTTACATTTTTATGTTCTTTGACATACAGCTATATTAGCTTAAATGCTGCATAACATATTTTCACAGTTTTGGCATATAACCCACATTTTTCCTCAGTCTGATGCTTTCTGCAACTTCTGGTGTCACTTTCCCTATGTCCAGTTAGAAATTTTCAGTGTTTTGAATGCTCTCTGTTTTTAAACTGTAATTTTTTTCAGTGTAGCTGGACCTATGTTGTTACAATAGATAATTTTTTATAATCAAAAATTTGAGCCAGTGTGGCGTAGTGGTTAGAGTGTTGGACTGGGACTCAGGAGATCCGGGTTCTAGTCCCTGCTCGGCCATGAAACTCGCTGGGTGACTTTGGGCCAGTCCCTGACTCTCAGCCTAACCTACCTCACAGGGTTGTTGTGAAGGTAAAATGGAGAGGAGGAGGATTATGTAAGCCTCCTTGGGTTCCTTTCAGGAAAAAAGGTGGGGTATAAATATATTAAATAAATAAATAAATAATAAATAAATAAATAAATGAGCACCACCAGAGTATGGAGTGGATAAATAAAATAAAGTGTTGTTTGGCGTGTGTGTTTTTAGTATCCCTTGCATCAGCCACAGAACAGAGGCACTGTTTTGTAACATCATAAGCACAAATGCATTTCTAGCCCGTGAAATTCATGTTCTTGAGCTTCTATTTGAGAATAAAGGCAGAGCTGGAAGTTGCCAGGGAAAAACACCTTCTTTTCCTTTCCTTTTTTTTTTTAACACAGCCTGATAAACCTTGGGGGTCCCTCCTTGTCATATAAGGGCATTTGGTTGCCTAGGGCTTGGTTCTGGGAGCCTGAATCCTCCTCACTTGGAGTCTGAGGAATTGTTACAGCAAGACTGGAAATATATATATATATATATATATATATATATAATTACAAGTCTGTAAGATCTTGTTAGGCATTATTAGCCTAAAAGGGGAAAAAAGAAAGAAAGAAAGACCAGCTTTTGTAAAGCTTCTCTCCTTGGTCAACTTGCGGCACTTCTTACCACAATCAACCAGGCTGTCTACAAGCCTGCACTATAAGAATGTGAGCCTGGCTTCACTTAGCTCTTGAGACTAGTTCTGCAGTCTGAGCCTTGGTTTCTTGGGTGTTGGTTTCTGAGGCACAGCTGTCCGTTCCCATGTGCTCTGGGTTCCCATATCCTTCAGACTAGCTTTTATTATTGCTTTGGAATTCCATGCATGGGATCTGAAACCCATCGATATCACGTATTGGTTACTGCAGTGTTCTCCAACCTTGGGTCCCCAGATGGGGCATGCTGGGAGTTGTAGGCCAAAAAGAACTGGGGACCCAAGGTTGGAGAACACTGGGTTACTGTGATGCTGCTCTGAAGTTCCATGTGTATTCCTGTTTCCCAATCACAATATGTCACACTACTGCCAAGGTTCGGGGGGGGGGGCATTTGTAGGGGAGAACTGACGGTACTTAACCCTTTCCTACTTGCTGATTCTTCACTGCAGAAGTTGCCCCCAATAAGTTTTGAAAGTTGGGGAAACCACAAAGTGAGCAGAGTTGGGTGAAATATGTCCTTAGGGTATATTTGCTGGACACAACTGGGAGACATGTGAGGGGTTAAGCATCCTTCCCTTCCGCTTGCTGATTTCTCTTTCCCCTCCTGCTTTAAGTGCCCTAGCACTACATTCCCATTGCGATGGCAAATTGGTATTGCTGGAACCATGGATTTCCAGAGATAACATCTCGTTCCATCCCAGCTGTGCCATCAAGCTTGTGTTCACCTTGTAGATCACTTTGGATGAGGGTAGGCTTTAAATTCACCTACTGGAGATATTAACCCCAAATTATACCTGCTAATGCAGCTAAATTAAATGATAGTTTATGAATTACAATGTGCCTTATTTTACAGGTACAGGGTGGGTAAAAAAAAAAAAAAAAACTGGGATGACCAGCCCACTCGTGTAAACCTAAAATTAAAAGAGCTTGAGCTGCAATCCTAAACACACTTACTAGGGAAGTATCCTCATTGGATACAATGGGACTTACTTCAGATTAACAAGCATAGGATTGCATGCTAGTGTCTTCTTTTGGCTCTGGGTCTTGGGTATGGCCAACTAAGGCTGGACTAGGCATACATTCACATGATGGGTGGCAGCAGATGGAGGTACCTGATGGTTGGCAGAAGGAGCAAGTAGCAGGCAGCAGGGATGGTGCAGCCTGCACGTATAGAGGAGTGGGGGAGGGCGAACTAGACGAGACGTTGGATATCTGTGATTGGCTCACCTGTCTCTTTACATGTTTTACAAAAGCAGCTGCACATGGCGGAGAGGGTCAAAGTGAGATTGGGACTGCAGTGCTGGAAAGACATGAGTAACCTTTCTTCCTCCCCCCCCCCACTCCATTTTCTTAATTTAAATCCCTCCCCTTCCAAATTTGCTGTTTGTGCTGTTGGAGAAAACGTAGCAGAGACATTATGGGTACTGGTGCTTCAAACAGATGTGAAGAAGAAGAATTGTTAGTAAGTGCAGGTTGCCTCACCCTGCATGATAAGTGGCCTCTGCCGAAAAAATCCCATCTTCTCTGCCGCTAAAGGAGCACAGTTCTTCTGTTGTCCGATCACCCTCAGTGCCTCGTCAAGCCTCATTTCAGATCTGTGGGGAATCTCAATTCTTTTGTTTTCTTTCTTTCTTTCTTTTTTCTTTCTTTTTTTTTTGTGGTAAAGTCAAATACATGTGGCATGAAACAGTAGAAGAAAAGGAAAGGGAATATGTACTTTGTTTACTGGTAACTAAGCAAGATAGGAAGTCTCCATATGCTAACATCTCTGAAGCAATTATCACTGAGTATCCAAGTACAAAGGCCAAGATAAACATGTAAATCTTTCAGAAGTATTTTTGCATACCGTAATTTCCAGGCAAGCAGTATCAGCATCGATATTGACATTTTTGACACAGGTAAAAATAAAGATACCATTATCCAGTGCTGCTGCTGTGCTCCCACTGGTTCCATTGCCCTCGCAGGATCCACTGCTTGTGCAACAGGGACTAGCACCTCCAACAGTGATCCCGGAAACTAGTGGAAACGCTAATTTCTGGAACGGGACAGGTCAGGGAGGAGCTCCCTTCTGCAAGCTCTGCTGCCTGCCCCATTCCAGAAACAAATGGTTCACTTGTTTTCAATTGCTGCAGGATCTGCTAGCTTCCCGTTGCATTAGTGGTGGGTCCTGCTAGCACATGGGCAATGTTGGATACTGTCCCATGTTATAATTTTTTTTTTTAAGTGTCCAGTTTTGCTACTGTTTTCACGTGAATCAATTCCTGGTATTTTGGATTCTGGACAGTGGCAGGAGGCATACCTCTGAAAATTAGACCTGGAAGCAATACCTTGCAATGGTGATTAAAAAACAAACAAACCTAATTTTCTTTCTGTCTAATTTTTAATGAGGAAGCATGTCAGAGTAATACATGCTTCTCAGGACTGGCTGTGATGGTGATATTATTAAAAGGCTTAGGCAACAATGCTATACTCATTGCCATTGTGGCGTAGTGGTGAGAGTGTTGGACTGGGACTCGGGAGATCCGGGTTCTAGTCCCCGCTCCGCCATGAAACTCACTGGGTGACTTTGGGCCAGTCACTGACTCAGCCTAACCTACCTCACACGGTTGTTGTGAGGATAAAATGGAGAGGAGGAGGAGGATTATGTAAGCCGCCTTGAGTTCCTTGCAGGAAAAAAGGCGGGGTATAAATGTAATAAATAAATAAATAAATACTCATCTACTGGGAAATAAACCCCACGGAACTCAATGGGTTGAGTTACACATATATTCTGTGTAAATATATATAGGATTGCACTGTTAAACTGCAATAAAACAATTGATTGTCAGGTATAGAAATACCAAGCATTTGGCTAGAAGTTGGCCTGAGGTTTACTTGTATATATTAACTTTATTAGAAGAAACTCTTGAATATTGCATTTAAAAAAAATAAAAATCTGGTGACCAGGGAAAATGAAGCTCCTTAAGAGAAGCAGAAGTTGCATTGATCAGAAAATGTTGTGTAGAGTGTGAATTAAGTCAAGTTCATACCACTGAAATGAACATAGAAATGCACTAAGAGCAAAACTACATGGGGCAAACTACTTGCTCCCTTTTCCTCAAGTAGTGGGAACTCTAACCTGGGCAGTTTGTTTTGTAAAAGAGAGCACTGGTGGAGACCTGTGTCCCCCAACCCCAAATATGCAGATTGAGTTTGCATTGCAGGGTTGCAGGAACAACAGCTGAGGAAAGCCATACTAGGAAAGCTTCCAGACGGAGAGCTACTAGCACTATGAATCAGGAATTGTGCAGCAATTCCATCTTTTTCTCCTTAATGGATTTCCTGCATGAAGAAGAAAAACAGAAGAAGCACAGCACAGGACAGCACAGGAGGGCTCCTGAGTGGAAGATTGTCTGGGACCCTATGTAAAATTCTGTGAACAAGGCAGGGTGTTAAAATGGAGAGGAGGATGAGGATTATGTAAGCCGCCTTGGGTTCCTTACAGGAAAAAAGGCGGGTATAAATATAATAAACTAGCTTTTTTTTACCAAGCGTTGCACGGGTCGTCCTTTTCCTATAGGCACTATTTGTTCGAAATTCCTTAAGGTAGCTGTCCACTGTGAAATCCCTGTGTCCCCCCCCCCCGGACTGCACAATGAAATCCCTGCTTCCCCCCATGACTACACAATGAAATTCCAGCTTCCCCTCTCTCCGGGACTATGCAACAATGAACTCCCTGTTTCCCTCCCCACCAGTACTACACAATGAAATCCCTGCTTCCCTCCCCCCCCCGGGACTATGCAACAATGAAATCCCTGTGTGTGTGTCCCCCGGTACTACACAATGAAATCCCTGCTTCCCCCCCTCCCCCGGGACTGCACAACAATGAATTCCCTGTGCCCCCTCCCGGGACTACGCAATGAAATCCCTGCTTCCCTCCCCCCCCCCGGGACTATGCAACAATGAAATCCCTGTGTGTGTCCCCCGGGACTATGCAACAATGAAATCCCTGTGTGTGTGTCCCCCGGTACTACACAATGAAATCCCTGCTTCCCCCCTCTCCCGGGACTGCACAACAATGAATTCCCTGTGCCCCCTCCCGGTACTACACAATGAAATCCCTGCTTCCCTCCCCCCCGGGACTATGCAGCAATGAAATCCCTGTGTCATCGTCGTCCCCCAGGACCACACAATGAAGTCCCTGTGTGTACCCCCCCCCGGGACTATGCAATCAAATCCCTGCTTCCCCTCCCCCCTGGGTCTATGCAACAATGAAATCCCTGCCTCCCCCCCCCCCCGGGGATTACGCAATCAAATCCCTGCTGTCCCGGCTGTGGTTCATGTGAACATTCTGTTTGGACGTAGGAGAGATTTGCATATCCGCCTCTGATTGGGCCCCTGTGAAGGCAGTGCATACCAACATTCTATGTGCCGGTTGGAGCTATTTGCATAACCGCTCCTGAGTGGCCCCTGCGAGGATTCCAAGCGACGCCATTGACTCTCATCTATTTTGGGCCGTACAGGCGCGGCGAGGGTTTTCCGGAGATTTTAACCCACCAGTCTTTGTCCTTGGGTGATGGGGAGTATGCGTGCCAAGTTTGGGGCGGATCCGTCCAACCGGGTAGGAGCCAAGGCGACGCAAACCCGTGCATGGACCCACGTACGTACAAACAAACGTACAAATGTACGGACAAACATTCACATTTATATAGTAGATAAATAAATAAGTAAATAAATAAATAAATGCCTCATCTAGAAGCATCCCTAGATCCTAGTCCTAAAGCAATATCAACACCCAAAATCTGCTTATGGTAACTTGAAAATGTTGAACTGTATTGGCGGACTAAAGCAAACCAAGCCAACCTGCTTTCCGCTCTCCTTGCGCCCACTTCCTTCAGCAAAGCAGGCGTGGGTTTGCAGATCCTTTGAGATCTTTGGAATTAAGCAAAAGGCCCATTTTGTCACGTCAAGTAGGGAGAGAACCGTTCTGTGTAATAGAACAGGGTGGATGTAATGCTATTGCTGATGCACTAGAAAGGATTACATGGAAGATTGCTCTTAAAGATTGGAGACTATGACCTGGTTCACGCATTGCCAACAATCCATGGTTTGTTAACTGTGGGTTGTTGAAAATGAAGAAAGCATGAGTGAGAGTACTGGTTCCCGGCTGCCCGGCTGGTCTCACTGCTGCCAGGTGAAGCTAAAGTGTTAACCATGGGATGAAAGTCTAGCTTGTTTGGCCCCCAACAACCCAGAGTTCTGTGTTCAGATGTCAGAATAAACAGCACAGGGACGGAGCTTCCCTGGTTTGTTTATCACAGTGGGAGCAGGCAGGCGCATGGGAACCAGCTCACTCATTCACTCCCCTTGCATTTTCAACAACCCACCGTTAACAAACTGTGGGTTGTTGATAATGTGGGTATTGGGTTTATATGAACATTGTCTTGGAAAGGACTCAGGATTTGCTTTCTGAGCTAACCAGGCATGTTCACTTAAAAGAAGAAGAAACTACCCATAGATTTTTATTATCTCCTATCCCAAGGGAACACAGGAAGTGCCTCTTTTTCTAGTTTCCATGAGTGGTGTTGCAAAGCTGGTTGGCCATGAATTATAAATGCTCTGTTGTTGTTTTTCTTCCCTTAATCTCTTTTCATCACAGGATGTCCACTGTTTGGAACATTCTCTTATCTGCAGTGGTTCTGTCTTGATCTTGTAAACAAGCCCGAATCTCTCTCTCTCTCTCTCTCTCTCTCCCTCCCTCTCTCTCTCTCTCTCTCTCTCTCACACACACACACACACACACACACATTTAAGTTTAAGAATCTTCATTACACAATTCTTTGTGTGTCTACTCAAAATTAAGCCTCATTGAATTCAATGGGATTTACGCCATGTTAAGTGCGTATGACATCCTGGTGCTCTCCAGATGTTTTGGACTATAACTCCCATCACCCCTGACTATTGGGCATGCTGACTGAGGATGATGGGATTTGTAGTCCAGAACCATCTGGAAGGCACCAGGTTGGGGAAGGCTGGTGCATGAGATTGTAGCCTCAGCTACAAGACCCCCCCCCTTCTATTGGCCCTGTTCTATCCAGACAAAGCCATGTGACCATGATATATCAGTAGCATTGTGCGTCCTGAATGAAGAAACAGATTGTGACCCTAAATGCTCTGCTGTTGTCAATTGACTGTTTATTAATATATTTGAGCCAGCTTGAAGATATGTGCTTTGAAAGCCTCTCGCTTGCTTTGTTGTTTAGCCAGACCATCATTGACTGCCCAAATACCACAGGCTGAAGCTGCTCTGTAAATTGACCAGCCTCTTGATTGCCAGTTCAGAAGAAGGATTCAGGTTGCCAAAGAATGTTTACTGACTTGGGGTGTCATTCAAGAGATGCTGAAAATGCCAAATCGGAAAATGATACTTTGAAAGGTCCCAAATGAACAAATGTCCCAGCAGAAATACAAGTAATTATACAAGCTTGTCCATGAAAATGTTTACACTGATTGTAGCATAGGAAAAAATATATGGGTATTCCTAGAGTTTTCTGCTGGTATGATCCTGTGCTTTCACTGTAACTACCGGTACTTGGATTCTAAGTTTATTTTTATAGATAAGCTCCATAGTGCAGTGTTGGCAAAGAGAATATAACAGGTGCACATAGAGTTTGTCTGTTTCTGAGTAGGCAACTTCTACAGATGTTTGACCTGATTTCTTAAAATAAAATATAACATACAATTTCTAGAGCACATGACATTAATAAGCCTGACAATTTGAATTTAATCAGAATCTTTCACAGTAAATGTATTATACACAGTAAGAAATGGCATCTGACTTTCAATACCATTTCCCCCCCTTATTTAGAGCACATTAAAGTTGCAATCCCTATGCACATTTACTTGGGAATACAGTAATACCTTGGATTACAAGTAACTTGGTTTGAGAGCGTTTTGCAAGACAAGCAAAAATTTTAATATTTATTTAATTTTTTTTACTTGATATACAAGCGTCGTCTTGCAATACAAGTACTGCAGTACGGCTTAAATTAAAAATCTCTGTACAATTTTGGGGGGGGGATTTCAGTTTTGATATAAGAGTGTTTTGGATTACAAGCACCTTTCCGGAACCAATTATGCTCTCAATCCAAGGCATGACTGTAAGTCTAATTGAACTCAGTGGGACTTCCTTCTGAGTAAACATGCAAATGATTCTTTTTCTGGGTTATGATTTGCAATTAGTGTGGCATATATTTGGCTACCTTGTCTCTTTAAGGGATGCCACAAAAATGGAATTGATTTCAAAGTTCTGAGTTCCCTCTGAACTATTATTTATTTCTTATCCTTTGACCATGTGCAGTAATGAAATGACCTTTGCTGAACACTATTCATGTGCATTTATCCAGGGTCTTCCTTTGTTAGAGCTAATTTTTCCTCACCATCACCAGCAAGCCTGTGACTAAACAATAGATTAGGTTGATTTCATAACCTAATGTGAGAGATTACTAAATTACACTCACATAATTCACTCTCACTCACATATATGCACACATTTTTCTGTTAGAAATCTTGCTTTCCTCCTATGGCCAGATGTTGCTTGCTCTAGATATTTCTGCTGTTCTTTGGAAGGATGTATTGAATTCTTGAAGGTGACGTACCCCATTTTTTATTTTTTTATTTTTTTAATTTGAAAACCAAAAATCTCTTTTGCAGACTTGTATTTAGTGATATTGAGACACATGAGGTAAATTTTGGTAAAAATCCATTAAAAAGCAACAGTTTGTCCAAATCGGGAAAAGGAGTAGAAAGGCATAACTCCAGTTAGATCATTCTCCAGGAATATGGGTAGCAAGGGAGTTCTGAAGCTTCATGGGGAAAGGAGCTGAAGGCTGTGGCTTTGGAACTTGACCTTGGGAGTGACAGGTTGTTGGCTTAATTTGGGCTCTTTGATATTGTCCCCCCACCTCAAATTAAAGAAGCCAAATGCCTCTTTCTTCTGCCCCCCTCCCCATCCAGTTGCCTCTGGTACAGGGGGCAGGCAAACTTCATGCTTGCAGGATGTATTTTGTTTTCTACTAAAACCCTAAGATCCACCAACCAGAGCCCAGGTGTAAATAGCGATGCAGACAGATGGTCATAATTTAAGAATTGAGAATGTTCAGCCCAGGAATTTGCGATCATTACCACAATAAAGCACCCACAAAAATCCGCTCCTAGTTTTTCCCTATGCATTCTCAGCAACCTAATTTAAGGGGTGGGCGAATCTTTCTAGTAGTTGCTATTGTTAGCAGTTGGGAGTCAGAAACATCTACTGCAAATTACCCAGAGATCTAGCAGTAGACACTGACTGATGTGCCTTCTGCCCACCTCTGCTCTAGTAATTACATTAATGCTCTGAGTTTCCACACTCTGTTGTGTACCTGGATTAGGGAATGTTTTGTTTGGCACAGACAATGTGTATTTATTGAATATGAGTTCCAGTTTGGGTTCAAATGTATGACTTCTTTGCACATCTGTGAATTCTGAACTTTCAGACAAGGAATCAAGTGTGTCAGATCCTGGGGAGTGTTTTGATAAGGCATTCACACCAAGTAGAATGGAGGAATTCTTATTAGTATACAAGTAGGATAAGACATAGCCCATCAGATTGTGATGCAACATAATAGCGATGCTTCAGCATTGCCTTTCTCAGGACACAAATGTATATTCCTAATGTGACTGAGTTCTGCTGCAGAAGGAATTGAAAGATTACCTTAAAATTCCTTTTCCTCCATGCCAGCCCGACATACGATATTTCCACAGAGTCTCTGGACAAATCTTTAGTTTTCAAATCTGGCTAGGAAATGTAGAACTCCATGTCAAGTAAGACAAACAACAAATTTCCTCTGTATGTTCCAGATCTCCAGGCTGAAGAATTTTCCAGTCTTTCTTTTTTGCAGAGAAGGAGCCATGAGGAGCTTGGGGATAGCTGCTCCTCCAAAAGGGAGGTGCTGTGTGGCGTGCCGCAATGTGCTATTCTTTCCCCAATGCTATTTAATATTTACATGAAACCGCTGGGAGAGATCATCCGGAGGCATGGGGCGGGGTGTTATTAGTATGCTGATGACACCCAAATATATTTCCCTATGCCTCCAGTAACAGCAGCTAAGGATGGTGTGTCTCTGAATGATTGCTTGGAAGTGGTAATGGGCTGGATGAGGAAAAACAAACTGAAGCTGAATCCAGACAAGATGGAGGTGCTTGCTGTAAAAGGCCACAACCTGGGTCTGGAGGTGTGTCAACCAGTTCTGGATGTGGTTATACACGCCCCCCCTGAAAGACTGTGTTCGCAGCCCGGGGGTGCTTCTGGATCCGTCGCTCCAAATGACCGCTCAGATAGATGCTGACAGCTAGGAGTGCCTACTATCAGCTTCGGCTGATTCGCCAGCTGCACCCTTTCCTAGAGTTGGAAGACCTAAAGACGGTAGTTCATGTGCTGGCAACTTCAAGGCTTGACTTCTGCAATGCGCTGTACATAGGGCTACCTTTGTATTTAGTTCAGAAAATCCAATTGGTGCAGAATATGGCAGCCAGATTGGTCACTGGTACATCTAGAGGTGCCCATATTACACTGGCTTTAAAAGCATTACACTGGCTACCAATTAGTTTCCAGCGCGAAGTATAAAGTGTTGGTTATTACCTTTAAAGCCCTATATGGTTTGGGTCCGGGTTACCTGCAGGATCGCCTTCTCCCATACAATCCACCCCGCGCACTTAGGTCCTCTGGAAGGAATTTACTCCAGTCAGCCAAGACCAGGCTGGCGAGTACTACCCAGAGGACCTTCTCTTCTGCTGCTCCCAGACTGTGGAATAGCCTGCTGGAGGAGACTCGTCAGCTGAATAGTCTTTTGGCATTTAAAAAGGCCATAAAGACTGATCTCTTCCGGCAGGCCTACCCAGTGGAATCTTAGGAATGTTAAGATATTTTTTAAAAGTTTTAAATAATGTTTTAATAATATTTACTATGTTTTAACCAGTTTATGTATTTTACATTTGTTGTTGTTCCCCGCCTCGATCCAAGTGGAGAGGTGGGTAAGAAATCATAGAATCATAGTAGAGTTGGAAGGGGCCTACAAGGCCATCGAGTCCATCCCCCTGCTCAATGCAGGAATTCAGGTCAAAGCATCCCTGACAGATGGCTGTCCAGCTGCACCTTGAATGCCTCCAGAGTGGGAGAGCCCACCACCTCCCTAGGTAGTTGGTTCCATTGTCTTATTGCTCTGACAGTCAGGAAATTTTTCCTGATGTTTAGGTGGAATCTGGCTTCCTGTAACTTGAGCCCATTATTCCGTGTCCTGCAAACTAGGATGATCGAGAAGAGATCCTGGCCCTCCTCTGTGTGACAACCCTTTAAGTAGAATCATAGAATCATAGAATCATAGAAAAGTAGAGTTGGAAGGGGCTACAAGGCCATCGAGTCCAACCCCCTGCTCAATGCACTGGAAGAGTGCTATCATATCTCCACTCAGTCTCCTCTTCTGAAGGCTAAACATGCCCAGTTCTTTCAGTCTCTCCTCATAGGGCCTTGTTTCCAGTCCCTTTATCATCCTTGTTGCCCTTCTCTGAACCCTCTCCAGTTTGTCTACGTCCTTCTTAAAGTGTGGTGCCCAGAACTGGACGCAGTACTCAAGATGAGGCCTAACCAGTGCTGAGTAGAGGGGAATTATCACTTCACGTGATTTGGAAGCTATACTTATGATGATGATGATGATGATGATGATGATGATGATGATGATGATGTGGAACTCCATAAGGAAAAACCCAACCAATAGCTAGAAACAACTTTGAACAGTTAGTCCTTTTCCTGTCCTTTCCGACAACAAAACAGGACAAAAAATCAAACAAACAAACAAACACCAAGCAGCTTGGAAATGCTTTTTAATTAAAGGGCAAGTCAATACTGCAGACTAATCACCTACTTGGTATACATCTTGGCTTCTGTAAATCAAATTATATAATTTTTTCTTTGTTCTAATAGTGGTAGATTTATTCAGTTCTTGCTGCCTGAAGTCAGTAAGAAAGCATCTCATTACAGTTCTTAAGGGTTGATTCATTCTGTTCTACCATTTCTATTCATTATAACAGAGAATCTTTGGCTTAGCTCTACAGCCTCAGGATCCTTTGCCCATCCTGGAAGAGTTTTTGCATATGTTAATTAACAATTTTCTGTTTGAACAAAGTTGATTGAGAGGCTGCCATCGATAGCTGTCTTTGAAACACAGGACTATTAAACAAAATAGTTACTGAAACAGGGTTTGTTTTTTTCTCCTTGACAATACAATTTAGTGTGTGTTATAAATGTAAATCCCCCTCTTTCCCCCCCTTCTTCCCCCTAAATTGTGGGGAGGAAACTGAGTACTGAACCATTACGGAAAACAACTTATCCTCGAGTCCCTGCTATATTTATTTATTTATTTATTATATTTATATCCCGCCTTTTTTCCTGCAAGGAACCCAAGGCGGCTTACATAATCTTCCTCCTCCACTCCTCCATCTTATCCTCACAACAACCCTGTGAGGTAGGTTAGGCTGAGAGTCAGTGACTGGCCCAAAGTCACCCAGTGAGTTTCATGGCCGAGCGGGGACTAGAACCCAGATCTCCCGAGTCCCTGTCCAACACTCTCACCACTGTGCCACACTGGCTCTCCACCTACAAGAAATATTACTGAATGCAGGATAGTGTTTTCATCCGTAAAACATGATTTCCTTCCAGACAAGATGGCTGCACCAGTGCAACTGAGAGCAGGGATCGAGGAGCCTTGGGTTGAAATCCCCACGCAGCCATGAGGTTTATTGTGTGGTATTGGACTGACACTCTCAGTCTAACCTACCTCACACAGGTTTATTATTTCATTTTGTTACATTTACATTTGTCATGAGGACAAAATGGGATAATCCCATATATACTTCCCTGAGGTGGTTGGAGGAAAGGCAGAATAAAAATATTACTTACGTATTTATTAAATTTTTATCCCAACCTTCCTGCAAGGAGCTCAGGAGTCCTGACGGTGTGCATGTTTTATTTTAGCAACAGCCCTGTGAGATAGATTGGGCTAAAGCTATGCTGGCTGGGGCATGCTGGGAGTTGTAGGCCAAAAACATCTGGGGACCCAAGGTTGGAGAACACTGGGCTAAGGGATGGTGACTGGACCAAGGTCAGCCAGTGAGCTTCCATGGCTGAGTGGGGATTTGTACCTGGGTTTCCTCAGTCATGACAATCTAACCACTATACCACACTGGTTCTGTAAATGTCTTTAAAGCTGTAATCCTATACATATTTTCCTGGAATTGAACTCATCACGTGTGATGGGGCCTGGTGCCCACACCTGATTGTTCCCTGACCCATCCCTCATGCTGGGAACCAAAGCAGCCCCTCAAGGGGCCGGCATGCAGGGGAGAGAGAGATGCTAAGATACTTTCTAGGCCTCTCTCAGGCCTATGGAGAATGGAAGGCACATCTAGATTCTCACCGACCCTACAGGTTCCTGCGAGCCCTCCTTACAAGGCAGCTTCTTATGCTACTGCACAGTGACGCAGTGGTCAAATGGCATTAAAAAGAGACAGTTTAACATTTAAATTCCTGACGAGGAATTTAGCATGAAACAAAGTAAATTCCGGGGACCCTGCAAAGAATAGGATGAAGGTTTAATAATGACAATAAAAGTAGGAAGAGTGTAATATAGCAAGAAAATTGATCCTGTCTTGGTTTATCAGCTCCAAGTAGGAGTGAAGCTTTAAGCAATGGAAATAATGACCCTGCTATAGAAACAAATCTAGCCATGATGGGAGGTAAAAAAATAGACTGACAGTTTATGATCTCTTGTCTGGTTGAATAAAATCAGAGATCTTGTTGTGTTTTCACTTTCTCTTTGATCATTGTTCTTTTATTTCCTGAAATCTTTGTCATTTTCAGTTATTGTCTATGATTTATAGCATATGTCCAGGCAATTTCAACCTAATACAAATTCTTATAAAAGCAATGAGAGTTTCTGCCATTAAAACCTGTGTTTTATGGCTTCCACTGTCAGTAAGCATGAAACATGGAGTTAGTTGTTTTGTTAAATTACCGTTTCCTGCAGCACCTCTTTGGTAAATTTTGATTTTTCAGCTTCAGAAAATTCTCTGTTCTCCATCGTCACATCACCATAATCTAAAAGTGGGTGCTGGCGACTACAACATACAGTGAAATCAGAAGTTCAGAAGCAGGAAGTTGATTAAAATTTCCCAAGCATTTCTTCTTATTTGTTCGGTACAACATTTTGTAGAGCATGTTAAATAGGAAAATTAAATTAAATGTTGCTTTAAACAGCTACTTTTGAAAGGGGAGGGAACAATTCTTGAATTAAATTCATTATGTCACACTAATTTGTTCTCAAGTTAATATGATTTTCTTCCATCTTCTCTCTGGATTCTTGCTTTGTTTTTGTTTTAATGCATTTTTAACTCATCAGATGAAAATCATGCAAGCTCAGTCTTTATCTGGTAGGATGTCGTGTGTTAGTTTTGTAATATGATAGATTAAAAGTGGCCAAGGCTCAGATAAAAGGGCCAACCTAGCAAACTAATCTTGATTTGCTGTGCTTGAGCTGTCATGAACATTGGGAGATGCACTGACAAACCAGAGGTGTGTGTGTGTGTGTGTGTGTGTGTGTGTGTGTGTAAGTAAGCAACTCTAAGTGCTTGTAGATTTAGCTTCCACTTTTAAACAGTATCAGGTTGTCGTTTCCAAACGTCTAGTTAAGTATTGCTTGCTGTTGCTCATAACCACCAACGAATCAATTGTCCAAAAAATTGGTTCTCCTGAAATGGGTTAATCTCTGCTATAAAGGAATCAATAAGCTCTTAGGTTTCTGTCATGCCCTAATGTGTATCAGGACACTGAATAATACCAGAAATCCATGGATTTGCCTGCAGAAAATCACTTGGAAAGTTAATGATGCTCTTAGCAGTATTAACTACTGATCCAGACTCATTGCGGATGGGCAGGATGGATTAGTCATTCCCCAGAGTGATGAAAAGTTCACATGTTGTGCTAGAGAGTTTAGTTTCCATTGAATGGAGACTTCACAGTGGTTTTTGTCCAGTTTTTTCACTCTTCAAAAATGAAATATGCAGACAGAGCATCAGGAAAGCCAAAAACCTTGTACATCCGCTAGCAAAACTGCAGGATTCCCAGAGAGCGACTGTTTGGATCCCTGTAGCCCTTCAAGTGGTCTCCAGTTCAATTAAACTCGCAGCCCTAACCTCTCCATGTGTCCAGATTCAAACTGCACATTGCTTTCTTTTCAATCCTCACTCTCACCCTGTGGAATGATAGTCTCATTAGCTCCCGTTGCTGAGATATCTACCAGTAATCTGGTTGATGGAGCCCTCTGAAAAGTGCTGTCGAGTGGGGACCCTTTTCTACAATGGTGGGCTGGACCACCCTAGAGTTCTTGAGGGCTTTGGGGGCTTACCTTAATTGTGCTGGCAGCTCCCTGCTGTCACCATGGTGTTTTTTTGTTTTTCACACAATGCCCTGGGAGTTCTTTTAAGCACCCCACTGTTCCCCTCTGTTGAAAGACACCGTGTGTGCCACACGACCTATTTTGCAACCCCTATGGGCAGTCCAGCCAGCTTCTATACATGGAATGGGGGAGAGGCGCCATCTTGTCTGCCTCAGGCAGCAAACTGCCTTGAGCCGGCCCTGCACCTTTTTCTCATATAAATTCACACTGTCTTGGGGCCAAACTGCATATTACATGGGAAAGACATGGTTGGATCTCTCAATATTTTTTTTTATTTTTACTTAAAACCAGCCATGAAAGGGAGTGTCTGAATTAGATTGGGGAGCAGAGATTAACCCTTTTCCCCTAGCATCATTTTTCTGTTCTAAATCAACCCCACCCCACCCCCATCCGCATGGAGATTAAATGTATGAACATATGGAAAAAAACAACTGAGGGAAACAACTAAGTGCTTACCAGTCTGGAAAAAATTGCTTCTAAACCCTACTTGGTTTGTCAATGCCTCCTGTGTTTGAGGATGTTTAAAGTAGCCTTTAAAAAAATAAATTAAAAAAATGTGTTGTTCTGGCAGGATCGTAGAAACAGTACTCACAGGGGATTGTTATTTAAGTCAGCTTTTAGAAGACAGAACTTGCTAAATTACTTTCATTAACCTGACTCATAGGGAAGAACCGTGCTGCACTTTACTAAAGCATTTCATAGGAATCTGAGCACTGCCGTGTTCCTCTTCCTACAGTTTAAGCACCTGTGCTAAAACGAGCGTGGGATTATGCATTCTCCTCAAAATAGAAAATGCACAACTAGCAATATCTGGACAGTTACTGCTTTTGTGTCAGGTACTTGGCAAGAAGGATTTTGAGAGAGTTTATTTTATTCTAGCATCTAATAGACTATAACATCAGAGGGGGGTTGTTTGTTTTACTCAAAGTAGAGCAATGGCTTTAGAAATACTTATTTTTAAGTAAAGAAAGTCAGGCCCAGAGCAGATGTATAACTGCCAGTCTGAAGAGTGAGATTGCAGGCTCCCTCCCCTTCTTCCTTTCTTCCCCACCATGAATATTTTTCCTTTGTTGGCTTTAACCATGCCGACATTATGCTGAACCGTGGTTAAGTCTGGGAACCGGGAAGAATTTGCATGGGATGGGGAGGGAAGCACAAGAGCCCTCATGACTGCCCAACCCCCTGTCTCTTAACCATGGTTGAGAGATCAACAGTGCTATGCCTGCCGCACGACTCGTAGCACACCAAGCAACGAAACAAAGAGGGTGTGGGTGGGGCTTCCAGGCCTAATATTAGCTCCTGTAGCCCCACCCCCTTTGGACGTGATACCTGTGTCTACAGGTATGTCCCGACTCCTTCCCCCACGTCCACAAAATCCTCCCCACCCACAGCTGCGCGTGTTCCGGAGGAAGGTCCTAACCTGCAAAGAAAACTGGGTTGCAACTTCAGCTCTTCCCTTGTGTATTCAGAGCACACAACTTTGCCTGATTCTTTCTATTTGCAGTACAATAATGCTAAAAGCGTCTATCTGTTCAGATGGTGATTGCACTCACTCATCTGCCAGCCTTGTCTACGCTTCCCATTCCTCTGTTGTTATCTACTCCAATTCTGCTTGATATACCCAGAGCAGCTTCCCTGTCTTAGGGCACAATTCTATGCATACTTAGGCAGAAAAAAAGGCCTAGAACTCCCAGCATATCACAGCCAGCCATGGCTGGCTGGGGCATGCTCGGAGTTCTAGGCCTTTTTTCTGTCTATACATGCATAGGATTGCACCTTTAGCCTCTGTCAAGTTCTTCCCCTTTCCTCCTTCATGTCCTTCTTCAAGACCCATTTGTTAAGTATAGCCCAGCCTGACCCTCTGCTTAGTGGCTCTTCCATTGTCACTTGATTCCCCTCCACCACATGCATCCTTACAAGAGAACTTAAGAACGCCTGGTGGAAAAAGAAAGCTGAAGAAATTCAACAACTTGCAGAATCTCATGATGCACGGGGCTTTTTTAAGGCCACAAGGGCCATTTATGGACCAAAAACCTATGGTACAAACCCTTTACAATCAAAAGATGGCACCAAACTCTTAAAAGACAAAGAGTCTATTGCACTGCGTTGGAAAGAGCATTATTATGACCTTTTAAATCGTAAATCTAAGGTGGATAATGAGATTTTTTCGCAAATCCCACAAAAACAAATTAAAGAGGAACTTGCAATACTCCCCACTTTGGATGAAGTAAAAAAAGCCATTAATCAAATGAAGAACAACAAAGCTAGTGGACCAGATGGGATTCCTGCTGAAATCTTTAAAGAAGGGGGCCCCGAACTTGTACAACATCTTCATAAACTCATTGAAAAAATCTGGATAAGAGAAGAGATCCCAGAAGACTTCAGGGATGCCATAATTATCACCCTCTTTAAGAAGGGTGATAGAACAGACTGTGGAAACTACCGAGGCATTTCTCTCTTAGCAACCGCAGGTAAAATATTTGCTAGGATTCTCGCAAACCGTCTTCTGTCTATTTCAGAAGAGATCCTCCCTGAAACTCAATATGGTTTCCGCCCCTCTAGAGGGACAGTAGACATGATTTTTACTGCACGTCAGCTCCAAGAAAAATGCCGGGAGCAAAATCAACCCCTTTATATGGCATTTATCGATTTGGCTAAGGCCTTTGATACTGTAGACCGTACAGCTCTCTGGACTATCCTTATGAAAATTGGATGCCCCAATAAATTTGTGAATATCTTGCGACTTCTCCATGACAACATGACGGCAACGGTTTTGGACAACAACGGCTCTCATGGTGCTCCATTTAAAGTGGGATCAGGTGTTAAACAGGGATGTGTTATCGCCCCAACATTATTTGCCATTTTCATCGCCATGGTTTTACATCTTGTCAAGGGGAAACTTCCCACTGGTGTGGGAATTATATATCGAACAGATGGAAAGCTTTTTAATCTCAGCAGACTGAAAGCAAAAAGTAAGGTAATTACAACCTCCGTTGTGGAACTTCAGTATGCTGATGATAATGTGGTCTCCGCACATTCAGAGGATGATCTCCAAACTATCCTAAATGCTTTTGCAGAAGCATACGAAAAACTTGGTCTCTCACTTAACATCAAAAAAACCAAAGTGCTTCATCAGCAAGTGCAAGCTAACCCTTTGGTGATGCCATCTGTCCAGCTTGGCGGGACAATACTGGAAAATGTCGATCATTTTCTCTATCTTGGCAGCTATCTTTCTGTTAC
This sequence comes from Shinisaurus crocodilurus, assembly GCA_021292165.1. Lineage (NCBI taxonomy): Eukaryota > Metazoa > Chordata > Lepidosauria > Squamata > Shinisauridae > Shinisaurus > Shinisaurus crocodilurus. The sequence continues at coordinate 30,312,893 of CM037878.1, forward strand.
AGCTAACATCGACAGTGAAATCCAGCATCGTCTGAGCTCCGCAAGTGCCGCATTTTCTCGAATGAAACATAGAGTGTTTGAGGATCGGGATATTTGTAAGAAGACCAAAACACTGGTTTATGAAGCCATTGTATTACCAACTTTATTGTATGCCTGCGAAACATGGACTATCTATAAACCTCACTTCCACCTCCTTGAAAGGTTTCATCAACGTTGCCTCCGGAAAATCCTGCTAATTACTTGGGAAGATAGACGAACAAATGTCAGTGTACTGGAAGAAGCAAAGACTACTAGCATTGAAAAAATGATACTTCGACGCCAACTTCAGTGGACCGGTCATGTTGTTCGAATGCCTGACTGCCGTCTTCCAAAGCAGTTACTTTACTCCCAACTCAAGGATGGAAAGCGGAATATCGGTGGTCAATATAAGAGGTTTAAAGATGTTCATAAGGCTAATCTAAAAAAATGCAATATAAACATCGAAAACTGGGAAGCTCTGGCCCATGAACGATCTAAATGGAGGTTGGCCTTTCACAAAGGTTCCATGGACTTTGAAGAAGCCCGAGTGCAAGGTGAAAGGGAGAAACGTGCTAAGCAAAAAGCACGTCAAATGAATCCTTTACAGGACCATCTTCTATCTGGTAACCTGTGTCCTCACTGTGGGAAGCTTTGTGGATCTAGAATTGGCCTCCACAGTCACTTACGGACCCATCGCTAGAGACTACACAATCTTCTTTAGAATTTCCTCCTTTTATCCCGGAAGACAATCTTACTCGGTCACGAGTGATCGCCTGATGATGATTTCAGTCCCTCACTTCTCATTCTTATATTAGACAGTCTTATCTGTTTCATATAGTTTGTAAGGCATCTGCACAAGATGTGTATTGCTTCTTGGAATAATAATAATAATAATAATAATAATAATAATAATAATAATAATAATAATAATAATAGTAGTAGTAGTAGTAGTAGTAGTAGTAGTAAGGTGAACCTTTATCACGCCCTTAGAAGTCCCCAGTCTGGCCTGCAGCCTGATCATAATTCATCTTGAGATCTAGGAAGGCAATGCCATAGATAGAGGGAAAAGGTTGAATTCATACTATAAACGTTTAAGAACAGATATGTTGACAGAGTCTCAGAAATAGCAGCGGGGCCATAGCTCAAATGACATAGTGCATGCTCGGCATACAGACAGTCCCAGATTCAATCCCTGGTAATCTCCAGCAAAACAAGTGCTCATGTAGCAGGGCTGCGTGAGACCTTGGATAAGTGTCAGTCAGAGTAGATAGTGCTAAGCTAGATAGATGACTGGTCTGACTCCATGATAAGGCGACTTCATAGTTTCAACAATTGCACACACCCACCCAAGTTTAATGCGTAAATGATGTGGAATTGATTATTACTGAGGTAGAATGGCTGGTTTGATGGAATTGAAATCAACATTTTTTTTAGTGAAAAGATAAATGGACAGGGGCCATTAGGACATATGTTAGGTTGACAATATGGTACTCCATGCCACTTGACGTTGATGCTGATTGTACTTATAATTAATAGGCAGTAAGAGCTTGCTTTTCTCCACAGATGTAAAACTCATCTTTTTGCTCTGCGAGCCTGGACTCTGCAGGCTTGAAAATGTTCCAAAGAAACGGCTGTATTAGGTTCCTGTATTGGAAAGTGCACCACTTAAGCATTCAACCAGACAGGCTTTATGTTTCATTGCAGCTCTGACATCCACAGATCATTTAGAAATGTTGGCTCAACCCTATTTAAATTCCTCTTCTAGAAAGGGAAAAGTTAAATATCACTGGGAACATCCCAAAATGTTAAGCTCCATTGCCAACAGTTGCCTTGTTACATGTTTCCGATAAAGGTACACACGTTCCGTAATCTCAGGACTTGCTGTGAAATATGGAAACTCTGGGCTGTGTCAGTTTTAAAATATACAAACACAGTGAGTGATACAAAAGACTTGAAATCAAAGTGGTGCTGCTGTTATCTCGTCAGACCAGGAGCTGATTCAAGGCGGTTCTCGCGGAAAAGGCAGAATAACTTCCCGTTGCGTCTTTGATGGTCTCTATTGCGATATCATGGACATTAAATGCACATTATGGCTGCTCTCAGAAATAGCTAGAAATTGTTGAATTGAAGCAAAAACTCAAGAGTATTCAGTGGAACATTTCAGCAGTCTCAGACTTTGTGTGGGCCGCTTTGGTACTGATATGAAATAAACATGGTCATGCCCATAGCTGCCAGTCTTATGAGGATGAAATTGGGGAGCGGGGAGATAGTACACTGTATATTGTGCTGTTAAAATTTACAAAGATATATGAAATATGGAATGTGGTGGTTACAACTCACACTGTAAAGGTTCGCAGCATGAGGCTATTATGGAACTCAACATTTTAGCAAGACTGTGATAGACCTTGGAAAACATAATAGTCTATACCAGCCTTCCCTAACCTGAAGCTCTCCACATGTGTTGGACTTCATCTCCCATAATCCCACAGCACAAGCTGGTTGTTGTGGCATTATAGGGGTTGTAGTCAAACACATCTGGATTGCACCGGGTTGGGGAAGGCTAGTCTATATGTGCTACGGGTTTTCTCTGCAGAAGAAGTGATGATTCCACTGGAACATACTGTATGAAGTGATTCCATTCCTAAAATGGCTTTTTCCAATGTTAACAAGCCATCTGTTCAGAATTTCCAATTTCTCTAGGGAAAGAGAAAGGATAAGCTGGAGAATCACAGCTGGAACTTGTCCTCCATGTGAAGGCTGTGTTTGTAAACTTGATTATTACTTATTATGTCACTTCATTTATCAGTGTAGGAAGAAAATAACATTCAAATTTAGCACCAGTGAAACTCAAATGCTGTACCTCTGGTAAATTAGACACATTGGGTATTTTGCATAACTGTCGTTTGCCTTGTTCTTATGGCAACATTGTTTCTTAACAATAATTTATTTTCTAAAAAGAATAAAATATAAATCACAACAGAAAATTAAGTACAAGTCTCTTGTTCATTTTTTTATACCATAAAACCATAAATAAATTTTACCGTCACTTATCAAAGAAAGAAAAAACATAATTAATCATCTGTATGTTTCATACATAAAACATTCTTTCCATCTGAACATCTATTTCAGACCAGTTATACTGAACACAAAAATTGGCAAGAGAGACTATAACTTCCTGTTAAAAAATCCATATGATTGGATCTTCCTTCCCTGAACTGAACAATATAAGTTGAATTAAGTCTTACAGTGCAGTCCTAAAGTTGCCTACTCAGAAGTAACTCCATGGAGTGGACAGTGCTAAGTAGGCATAGGACTGTAGCCTTATAGTGCAATCCTATACATGTCTACCCAGAAGTATGTCCCTTTGCATTAATTTGGACTCACTCATGGATAAGTGGATATACAGCCTTAGTGTAGTCTAGATTTTATTTGTAGGTGGTAATTGAGTTTTTAACAGCATTTGAGGGGGAAAGGGTTGGCAAAGAAAACCAGGAATGAACACTATTACACTTTTGTGGAACTTTTATCATTTTAATGGAATTTTTATTCTGCTTTTATGCTTAATTGTATTAGTCAGTTTTAATTGTATATTATTGTATATTTGTTTTGCTAATCGATTATGATCTTGTATGCCGTCTAGGGTATTCGTGTATAGGTGGGATATAAATTGAAATAATAATAATAATAATAACAACAACAACAACAACAACAACAATGTGGAATCATGGCCCTAAAAAGCAAGTAGCCAAGTAGATGAGAATTAAGATCCACACAACATTTGAAAGAATAGAAAAAGCCTATTATCTGTACAGTGTTAGAAGCCCTTTCTAGGGGCACTATAAGGCTAAGCAGGGCCTTCTCAGATGACTTACAGCATGTGTGGAGAAGGCACTCCTTAGGTTCCAAGCCATATAGGACAGTAAAGGTCAACATCATCACTTTGAATTGTTTCTGTAAACTAACTGAAAACTCTGTTCAGAGGAATCCACACAAAGTTAGTTTCTTTGAAAAGATCTATCCTATGATAAACTTCAGTGGGTCTCTTCAGTTAACTCCATATTAATGCTGGTTACTGAGACTTGATACATTGGACACATACAGTAGCTCATAATCCCAAGAAGTCCTATTGTGCATGGGTATTGGACAAAGAAGTTGGGAGGAATAAAGGAGAGAAGCCATGGACGGAGACACCTAGCTTCTACCACACCCCAGGAGAGCATTGAATTCCCACTCCACCTGCCACAGGGGTCGGACACACGCCATCTTGAAAGGAACTGAGCTTGGAGTGGGTGGTTCATGTTTCCCAGCTGGAGCAGTGCTGCAGCTCCAGAGGGTCACACTCATTCAGCACGAGAATTGGCCAAGGCCATGGAACTATGTTTGTTTGTTTGTTTGTTTCTCCTGTGTTAAAGTTTGTTTTGGACATTGAGAACAGATTATAATATTTTTTATAAAGATTTGCAAGTAATTGTTGTAGACCTTGAGAATTCTGGCTGAAAATTATAGTAGTAAGATGTGTTTAACATAGAGGAATAAAGTTTTTCATGAAGATATAATTAGGATACTCTGTAGGTTCATTAATAGAAGAAAGGAAAATATATAATATTTTTTTCTGAGGGGTTCTTTTAAAAAAAAATCAAGTTAGAATAAAAGGATAATGATGTAGAATAGACAATGACGAGGAGAAGTAGGAAAAAGTAAATAAAGAGAAGACACGCTGGCTCAGCTTGTCTGAGCGTGGAAAGCTAAGTAGGGTCAGGCCTGGTTATTACTTGGATTGGAGACCCCTCCTCTAGTTTCCTGCATTGAGCAGGGGGTTGGACTCGATAGCCTTGTAGGCTCCTTCCAACTCTATGATCTATGAAATCTACGAATCTATGACTTGTAAACAACAGAAGAAATGTTAAAAGCCTTTCCAGACCTATTTGAACAGTTTGAAGCAAGATTAATACAAAAATTAGAAGTTTCCTCTAAGGAGGAATTAGACTAAAATAACTACTATAGAGAAAAGATTACAACATTTTGAAGAGAAGTATGAAATTGGGTATACAAGTTGTAAATGCATTGAAAGAATGGAAAAATAATCAAGAAAAACTAGATGAATTTTTGGTTAATGTAGAGTCAAAAACGAGAATCTCTGAAGCCCTTATAGCAGGAAATTAATATAAGAGAGAAAGGCAGGAAAAAGAAATTGAAGTATTAGATAACTAATAGAGAAAAATATAGAGATAAATATAGGCTTACAGTAAAAGGGAAAGGCACTAATCTGTTAGAATAACTGGAAGAACGTTTTGCAGCTATTCTAGGGGCAGATTGCACTGAACCAATATACATTGAGAGGGCTTATAGAATTAATTCAGAAGTAGCAAAAAAAACAACCCATCATAATTAATATAAAAGTAGTCTTTGGAAATATTAGATCTAAAGAACTGTTATTAATGCATGCAGTCAGATGAACAGGAACTGCATTTTTTTCAAGGTATCTTACCAATTACCCTTCAAAGTTAAGGTTTGTAATGGAGAAATTGAGAGAGAATTGTATCCCATATACAAATGGAGCTTCCCATTTAAATTAACCTTCAGGTATAAGAAGATTATATATATAATCAAGAACACTGAAAGAGGACAAGAATTTGTAAAAATATTAGAGGAGAAGAGAGGTTTAGATAATAGGACAGAAGGAAGTCGATGCAGTAAACAGACCAGAATGAAAAACAGAAGAGAGTGGGGATGGAAGAAATTAATGAAGGGTGCAATCCAGGCCGCACTGGAAAGCTGGCTGTGGGGCCATAGGAAGGTGCATAAGTGCTGCTCCATTGGTGGAAACAGAGGTAAGCTTATAGGACAACACTTATGCCACTCGTCGTCTTCCTGAATGCCATAGATGTTCCAGCAATGTTCCGTCAGTGAAATGGGTGGAAACAGGGTGTGTTGGGACAGGCGTGGATATACCATGTCCAAAGCCCCTTCATTTCCCAGATAGGCCCACAAGAGCAGTGTAGTTAATTCACTCCCATTTTGGTCGATGTACTAGTAAATTAAAATAAAATAAAAGTAGAAGACATTAAAATATTATCCATTTATAAAATTAATAATGTGGTGATGAGGATGAGGGTTTTTTCCAGGAGTTATAAAGAGAAATTAGATATCATTATGTTGCAAGTAACACATGTTTGTTTGTTTGTTTGTTTGTTTAACAAAACAGTTCTTAGGAACAGCGTAGCTGCAGGGTTATCTCAATCAAGAGGAGTGGTTATTTATGTAAAGTCTTCAAGTATAGTTTTCAGCTACAGTAATGAGAAATGCAGATTTGTGTTAAAGGTAGCAGAAAGAAAAATAACAATTGGACATATTTGTGCTCCAAATACTAATTGGAAATTTTTCTATAAAGAATTTACTAGAATTTTAAATGAATTTGTGGAAGAAGAGTTGATTTCGGGATGAGACAAGAATTTAGTTGCAGTCAATTGATAGGACCGATCTTCTTTTAGAGCAAATATAATAACAGGCCTTGTGTAGTTTGATTTTAGAAATTCTTTAAAAATAATATCCGGGATCATTTAATCAACAAGAAAGAAATTACACATTTTATTCCCATCCAAATACAGTATACAGCAGATTTATTTTTAGTCATTCCTGAGGTATTAATGGCACAATCCTATTCAGGAGATCCACCTGCTGAGGGGCTCTAAGAATTGATGGAAGCACCGCTACACTGGTGGAATGCAAGGTACACCACTGGCATGACAGTTGAGCCAGCAGAACTCCCCTGATACAACAGCGGAAATTGTGGAAACAATTAGAAATGGTTAAGTTGATAGGACTTTTGAAAAATCCACATAATCAGATGTTTAAGAGCTGGGCTCCATGGATTAAATACATGGGGGATCAGTTAGAGTTTGGAGTGAATAATTGGCATTGTAAATTATAAACAGTGAGTTGTAAATGGTATGTTGAGAGGTAAGCTTTTCGTAGTAAAAACTTGTAATTTTTTGAAATGTATAGAAAAGTGTGATGGATGCATTGGGAGGCTTCACAGCATGTCCGTAAACGCTGCCTAATCATTCCTGCTGGAACCCACAAACCAGACTTCTGGATTCGCATGTCACATTAAACGAACCATAGACTGAGGGAGCAATCAGGCAGCATGCATGAGCGCACTACTACTCCACAATATCGTGATGTACAAACCGGGTCATTATGTACCTTATCTATTATATACCTTTCTGTAATTTGAAAATACATGAATAGTGCATGGATATTACATGGTTTCTATAAAGAAGGATATATTTTGCATGTGACCCATCTTATGGAATTTTATGAGTACCCAGTACATATGATATTGTGCATAACTGACGTGATCCTCTCCATCCCTACCCCATTTATTTATAGATTTCAATTTGCTTGTTTTTCTTTTTTCAGGGTTTGCTTAATGGAAATCCTGTGCATTTATATTTCAGTTAATACTTTAATTACTGTACATCACTGACCCAGCTCATACTGGAAGACTTCCTATCAGTTACTGGAGAATCATATGCGAGTGTTATATTACTGATGGTAAATGCAAGTTTTCAGTAGCTAGGGGCACAAAAAGCAAGCTTTATCAGTCCTGCATGTTTGTTGTACTTCGGCATTGGCTGCACGGAAAGGAACATGAATATGACAATTAATTCCTGTTTAAACAGACCGTGCCATCATTTCTCCCACCCACACTGGCAATGTGTCCTGCCTTGTCTGTAGCTGCAACGTATAGCCCAAACCCAGGAGTGGCAGTTCTTTGGCCTTGGAAGTGTCTGACAGGCAGTTGAAGGCTATGAATGGCTTTGCTTTTACTTAGTTCGTGAGCAGTGTGCAAGTGCCCTTGGATAAAGAGACTGAAACAGCACATTTTCTGAATGAGCCTCTCCATTCCTGATAGCACAGGTCAATGTACTGGCCTTCTAAAAGAAAAAAAGAAAAAAAGAAATCTGAAATGAAGAATGAGCATCAGAGAAGAAGCCCATAATCATGTTTAAGCAGAGCGCATTGAATCAGAAAAGTCATTACCAGCACAATATTTAATTTACATGTACGCCACGAAAGGGAAATGTCATCTGGCCCTTGTGCTAAATTCCTTTCAAAGTGTGGTTGTTTGAACATTTCCCCCCTTAACTCTTCTTGGCAAGCATTTGTCACAGCTACCAGTGTGCATGAGTCTTCCGTTGCATGTAGGGATGCCAACCCTCCAGAATTCTACTGGTTGTCCATCTGGTTTTCCTTCTTCTACCCCCCCTTCCCCTGATTTCCCCCCCCCAATTTTTTTTTGAAATGTTTTATCTTATTTCTTTTTCATTGAAGACTTGCAATAGTTGATGTGACACAACTATGCCACTATGATGTGGCATAGATTCTAATGAGGTCCCCCAATAGTTTGTTTTCAGTCCTGTGGTCATGATGATGGTTGTGTTGTCTGGACTATCCCTAGGCAGGACATCTTGCCTAGCGATCCCATTGCAGAAAAACTTGAGAAGAGTGCAGAAGCAGAGACCAAACTTCTTAGTTTTGATTACTTTGCTTTTATTGCAAAGATGAGCTGTGCAGTTCTGGAGACCCATTTTCTTAAATTAGAAAATGTCTGGTAATACAATATAGAAAAGCAAAAGTTGTTAACAGTCTGCTTACTAGGCCAAGGTACGGATTAGACTTTTGCCCCATCATGCTGCACACAGCCATTTGCGATGTCCCTGAATACAACACAGATGTCTCCAATTTTATTTATTTATTTGTTGTATTTCTGGATCGCCCATCTGGCCGGCAAACCGGCCACTCTGGGCGATGTACAACATGATAAAATACATTTAAAATACATGATATAAAACATATTTAAAACAGTATAAAACAGAATAACTTTTAAAATCTTAACCCACCCATATTCCCGCCTGAATAACCATGTTTTTAGTGAGCAGGCGGAAGCTCAACAGAGAGGGGGCATGGCGGATGTCACTAGGGAGGGAGTTCCACAGTATGGGAACTGTAGTTTCCCATTTCATCTGAACCTGAAAGTGATGTTTACCAGGTTTGGAACAAGTCAGGATCTTAAACCACAGTTTGATGTTGGTTTAAGATCTTGGCTTGTTCCAAACCTGGTAAACATTGTTTCCTGGTTCAGATGAAATGAGAAACTATAGTTAATTGGAGGCTTACATATTTCATTCAGGAGCACTGAGAAAGGGGAAGCAAAGTAGCTGCTTGTGTAGGCACAAGCTTATCAAGCAGAGATATGATAAAATGTGGCCAGTTTATCCTATTTCTCCATTAAAAATGGGCATGTTGGTATGTTGTTGTTTTTTATAGTAGGCCCAATACAAATGTACTGGATGATAGGGATAAGGCGCAGACCAAAGGGGTATGCATGTCCCCCATATGACTCCCCATTCTCCATCTCTTTCTACTTTGGTTTGCCATTACATGAAACCATAGCCAGCTCAGGTCAAAGTGAATCTGGGTGTGTCCCTAAACTCTCTTTAAGAATCACTTCATTGGCCAAGAGACATTACTTTAAATCTGTATCTAACAGCTATGTCTTTTTTCCAATTTTACTCTAGAGTAGATCACAGCGCTCCCCCCATCCAGACCTTAAAAGCCCCACTACCCCTATGCCAGGGTCCTGATCTGGATATGGGTGTGTCCTGTGCTTACTCTAGAGTAAAAATGAAAAAAGGCATAGCTACAAGATACGGATTTAAAATAATGTCTGTGTTGGCCCTAAAAGTCAATATTTTTATGATACAATCTGAGACGTAGGGGTGGGGAGGGAATACTTGAGCCTGCAGCCCACCTCCAGTCTCGAAACCTCAGTTAATTACCGGTATACATTTGCACTGGGACTATACTATGAAAAATGTCCCCAGACAAAGAACAAACTTCAAAAATAGCACTTTTTTAAATGGACTGCTAGCTTGACTTATTACAGCCTTTGCTTTCCTATATGGTGAAAACGCAAAAATAACAATCCAAAATCTCTGGCTCTTGCCTTCGTGTTCTTCCCACATTCCCTAGCAAAGTGAAGGCAAGAAATCCTGTCTATATCTAATCTAGACCATTTTCTCAGAAGCAAGCAAAACCTCCAAATATAAGTGCTCTCATAATTGTTTTTCTGCACTGGATCAAGTAATGACAGAAATCATTAAATCATCTTTCTGAGACATGGCTTTCACAGGATGGCTGGAGTTTTATTGCTGGTTTTGAATTTCAGCTGCATGCTTTCCTTTGCACCTTTTGTACACTTTGTACCTCTCAAATCCCTCAGTGAGATGTGCATTTTGCAACTATCTTTTTAATGCATCTGTATCCTATTGCATTGGCTTTGCAGCATCTCAACTTGCTTGTTCCTTTCAATCTTGTCCGTCAGTGAGCAGCTGGAAAGCAGGGGCAGCACAGCCAATTCCAAGAGGCTCCTCCATGGCTGCGTTCACAGACAATGGTAAAACAGGACGAATCCTGGCTTACCTTGAACAAGCTGTCTGCTGGTGCACATTGGGCTCTTCCTGCTGGTGTGAGCGGTTAAGCAAAAAAAGAAAGAAAGAAAGAAGAAGAATGGTTTGTTAAGTGTGTTATCCAAACCCTGGATCCTGGCTTGTTGCTCCCTTTACCAACCAGGATTATAAAGCAGGGTTTGTTCTTGACTCACAAATCCATGGTTATTTGGGAGGAATTAGCCAGGATCCCGGGTTCAGACAACAAGCTAAGCAAACCATTTCTGGTTTGTTTAGCTGGTGATGCTAGTCACTAGCAGCTGGTGGGAGGAGCCAAGTGGGAGTGAACAGGCTGCATATACTACCACACAACTTGCTCATGGTAAGCCAAGATACTCCAAAAACTGTTATGTGTGAGCACAGCCAATGTGTCCTCCTGTTACGGGAAGTCGGTCAATGATTATCTGCAGCAACACTACTGTTGTGGCAGGTGGGGGAAATATATTCAAGGGATTCCCTTTGGTCCTCTAAACCAGCCTGTGAACCATGGGTAAAAAATAGGGTGTTCAGTGCTGAACATATGCTAAAATAATGCTTCTTTCCCTTAATCGGGCCTCTTGCCTGTGCCTTTTTGTTTTTCCTTAGAGTTATTACGCACCGTATTCTTGAAACCTCAGGGCCAAAACAGATGTGATGTGGGAGACCTGTGGTCTGATCTTTCAATATTTCTTAAAACTTAAAAGCAGCTGTGGTAGGCACTGATACTGATCAGAGTAGCAGGGCTGGGGGAGAGGGTATTTCACCCTTTTGGCCTGCACCCATTTCCACATTTGAACCGTCACACCCAAATTGCGAAAAGGGTAGGTACTGGTGTCTTGCTTCTTGTCATTTTTTCTCCCACAGCAGGGCTGACAGCAGCTTTGGGAATTGATGTTGACTGGGGAAATGGCCCAGGACTAATGTGTAAAACTTCACCTCTGCTAGTGCCGCTACTCCAAAATTGGAGGCCCCACAGCTTCTTTTAACTTTTAAAATGAGGCTATCTCATTTTATGAGGAAGGTACCAGAGGGTAGTTCTCGGGGAGGAGGCTTCGGACCCTCGGCTGCTTACTTGTGGAGTGCCGCAGGGTTCCATCCTCTCCCCGATGATGTTCAACATCTACCTAAAGCCCCTGGGAGCTATCATCAGGAGGTTTGGGGTGCAGTGTCATCAGTATGCAGATGACACGCAGCTCTACCTCTCTTTTAAATCCTCACCGAGGTTGGCCGTTGAGACCCTGTCCAAGTGCCTGGAGTCAGTGGGTGGCTGGATGGGAAGGAATATGCTGAAGCTGAACCCCGACAAGACCGAGGTACTTCTGGTGGGGGACAAGGGGAGGTTAGGGGATGTTGACCTGGTGCTGAATGGGGTACATCTACCCCTGAAGGACCAGGTCCGCAGCTTGGGAGTCATTCTAGACTCCCAGCTGCCCATGGAGGCTCAGGTGGCAGCTGTGAGCCGGGCAGCGCTGTATCAACTCCATCTGATACGGCAGCTGCGCCCCTACCTTCCTAATCATCTGCTCCCTTCAGTGGTTCATGCCTTGGTCTCCTCTCGCCTAGACTACTGTAATGCGCTCTACGTGGGGTTACCCTTGAAGACGGTTCGGAAGCTACAGCTGGTACAGAACGCTGCGGCTCGCCTGGTTAAAGGCAGCCGCCGGCGGGATCACATCACGCCAGTGCTCAAGGAGCTACGCTGGCTACCAGTTGCTTGCCGAGCTGAATTCAAGGTGTTGGCCTTGACCTTTAAAACCCTATACGGCTCCGGTCCAGTCTATCTCAAGGAGCATCTCCAGCAACACCAAGTGGGCCGCTCAACAAGATCTGCCACAGACGGCCTTCTCCTTGTCCCTTCAGCCAGAGCAGCTAGACTGGTCGGGACGAGGAAGAGGGCCTTCTCTGTGGCAGCCCCCGTACTATGGAACTCTCTCCCAAGTGACCTCCGCCATGCCCCCTCTCTGCTGAGCTTCCGCTGCTCATTAAAAACTTGGTTATTCAGGCGGGAATATGGGGTGGGCTAAGATTTTAAAATTTTATACTGTTTTAATGTATTTTAATGGAGAAAAATGTTTTAATGTATTTTGTTCTGTTTTATTTTCTGTACATCGCCCAGGGTGGCCGGTTTGCCGGCCAGATGGGCGATAGATAAATGCAAATAATAAATAAATAAATAAATCTGGTCATGGAACTCCCACATCTGTTTTGACCCTAGAGGAGGTAATAACATTAACAAGCAGACAGACTGGACAACCATCTGTCAGGGATGCCTTAACTTGGATTCCTGCATTGAGCAGGGGGTTAGACTCGATGGCCTTAGAGGCCCCTTCCAACTCTACTATTCTATGATTCTATGACTATATTACAGTATAAATATGTAGTTCAAACAACCCTCTAATTATCTTAAAGGACTAAAACTGGGATACTTCTGGGTAATAATAAACCACTCAGAGCAAAGAGGATTTGCACAGTGTTTGGCGTAGTTAAACTTCCTTTCTCCTCTCTTATGCTAAATACTCTTTCTCCTAAACTGGAGCTCCAGACTCAAAAGCCACCTTTATCACCATTTCCTCTTTCTAAGCAATCTCTGTTCATCATTTTAATGCAACAGCTTCCATGTCCAAAATTTGCCAACCTCCGTATATTGGACAAATCCAAATGAGCCTTAATTGCTAACAACAGCTGCTCTTCAAGGAGCGCTGCTGAATATACGCTGTGTTAGTAAAATATCAGATACGCTAGATAACCTTTTTGAAGAGGTTGCAAAATATGGTAATCCTGTCACGGGCATGGATTCTTTGGCCTTCCACTGATGTGTTCTCTCTCTCGCTTGCTCTGTCTGCTTTATGTCTGTAACAAAAATTAAAATAATGATGACATTTGGCTGTATTTGTGGGGCAGGGGGAATGGATTAAACCTCAAGTGCCAAAGTAGATATGCCCAGCTATTAGAACATTTGCTGTGGACCTGAGAATATAATAATTGCCTGCAGGCTGAAACTCAAGATCCAGCGATAGTCCAGCGATCTCTGTTGAGCAGGGGCCAGCCAAATGACCCTACAAAGCTCACAAGCTGGGAGAGAGACAATAGCCATTGTCTAATGTTTATCCTCCTCAGCATCTGATCATGGGAGGCATACCACTCTGAATGTGGACATTTCATTTGTAGCTATGATTGGTAATAGCTGCTAATAGTCCTGCCCTCCACGAATTGATCTAATGCATTTTAAAGCTTGTTATGTTAGCGGCCATCAAAACGTCCGGTAAAAGTGAGTTCTAAAAGGAGATGCATAATTAACTTATATGGGGGTGGGAGCTGAGCTAGACTGGTTTCTTAAGAAGGCTTTCCTCACATTGCTGTTTTGTCACTATTCAGTGGTAGAGCACGTGCTTTGCATGCAGAAGGTCCCAGGTTCAGTCCCCAGCATCTCCAGTAGGGCTGGAAGCATTCCTACCCGAAACCCTGGAGAGCTGTTGCCAGTCAATGTCAACAATACTGGGCTAGATGGACCAGTGGTCAGTCTGACTCAGTATAAGGCAGCTTCCTATGCACATTTGGTGCGTGGAATAATCTTGGGTCATGCTTGCTAGGGGTGTTCAGTGTTCACAGCCTGACAAGCACTTTGGTTTCACCTTCATTCAGCAACATCTGTGTTATGTTATGTTTCAATTGTGCTTGCAGTTGGAAAATATGGAGCCCAGTTCCATCTTGAGGATTAGTAAACAGTTATTACCCAAATTATAACATGTTTCATGGTGATTTTTAAGGGTGGGGAAATCATACATGATTTGTTTTCTCCTCCAGATTTGCCTAATTTTCATCATGAACTGATCTGTTTATGGACATGCTACATTCCACTAAATATTTTGGTACATCCAGTCTCAGCGGTGCTATTAGATTTTCTAATCCAAAAACCATATATGTGCCTGTGAAGTGTAAATGGAAATTAATTGAAGCACTTAGCTCTCTCTAGATTTGTGAACTGAGAAGCTCACATTAATATTTTAACCTTTCCATGAAAGCATTATTAAATTTCAGTGTTTTTACCAACATCTTCTCAATGTCCATGTTGGTGTCTATCTGAAAATAGCATTAAAACATTATACAAACTCTTATGACATCACCATATACAAGTGTTGCAACTGTCACATATATGAACACATACACCCCTTTAAAAAAAAAATCTGAGCATTCCTTGGTCAACTATCATGTAAATTCTTAGCTATTATTACTTAAAGCGATAATGTACAATTGTTTCTATAACAGTCTAATGTAATAGTCCTTGGACTGCTATATCCTTTTACTCTTTCTGCGTAGCTGCCATTGAACGTGTTAGGAATGTGTATTTAAATACAGTTTACACCTAGACCTCTCCAGATGAAAACTGGGCTTCCCGAAGGGGATGCAGACAATTGCTGAGAGAGGCTTGATACTCCTCCCTTAACTCTCCAATGCCTGTCAATGGTTGAGTGCTAATCTACCCTCCCCCAATGGTTATCAATGCAATACAAAGGTCAGCTGGTTGAGAGGAAATACCAAAACATGGTTTGGTGCTATGAGAAAGAGCCTTCAAGGAGCCTTGGGCTTGTGCACTCCTTCATCTCTCTCATGTGGGGATTCTCATTCTCCTTACCTGTTTTGAGACTAGGGATGTCTACGTACCTGGGGGGGGCCACCCTGCCCCGCCTCGCCTCTCCGTAGCAGGGGCTCCCCCGCCGCTCGAGCCGGCCGCACCGGTCCCGTCGCATCACTTCCGGCTGGCCGGAAGTGACGTGTCAGGACCTTGCGCCAGCGCACTGGGACCCCAATTCTACGTATTTTCTGTAGAAACCAGGGCAACAGGGCTTAACAGCCAGAAGTGATGCGACGGGACCGGCACGGGCGGCATGGGCGGCTCGCCACAGAGAGGCAAGCGGGCACCGGGAGCCGGTAAGGCCCGCTCACCTCTTGCAGGCGTGAGCGGGGCCGATTTTGGCTCTGCTACGCCCGCTCGAGGCGAGCGGTTACATCCCTATTTGAGACGAACCATAGCTTGCTATTTCATCCAAACCAGCAAACTATGGTTTGCCCTTGAGCTGGAAACCAGGATGTAACTGCTGTCTTGTGGAGACATTTTTTAATCTTGTCAGGAGTTTGACCTGTCAAGCTGTTGAACTGCTGTGTATACTCCCAGAAATGTGATCCCCCCCCCCCGGCTGCAATCTCCTGCTCCATCTATCATAGGGCACAATCTTATGCATGTTTAGACAGAAAAAAGTCCTACAGCTGCCAGGAGTTGTAGGAATTTTCCATCTAAACGTGGATAGGATTGCACCCTAAGGGTGCAATTTATTTATTTTATTTTTATTTATTATATTTATACCCCGTCTTTTTTCCTGCAAGGAACCCAAGGCGGCTTACATAATCATCCTCCTCCTCCTCTCCATTTTATCCTCACAACAACCCTGTGAGGTAGGTTAGGCTGAGAGTCAGTGACTGGCCCAAAGTCACCCAGTGAGTTTCATGGCTGAGCGGGGACTAGAACCCCCGAGTCCCAGTCCAACACTCTCACCACTACGCCACACTGGCGGGATGCCCGTAAGCCCCGGAACTCAGAGGCTTGTGGGCATCCAATGCAGAGCAGGATGAGCGGCAGAGGCAATCTTCGTCTCCCTGTCCTCTCGTCCTGCATTTTTGCTAGCCAGGCTTTTTCGCCCATCTAGCTGGAGCGTCTTGGACAGGGAGACTGGAGCAGCTTCAGGATACCTCGTATCCTGGCCTTCCCAGTCCCCTCCCTGCCCCCAAAATGCCCCCTTGTCCCCCTCTCCGAGGTCGCTTTCCTAACCTCGGAGAGCAGCCGAGGTTCTTTTCTCACCAGCTGCAAGCGGGCAGGGGGGCTGCTGGAGCTCCAATTTCCAGCTACAAGGTTGGAGCAGTGGAGCACTGTTTCCGGCCTGGGATCTAGGAATCCAAAAAATCCTATAGCCCCTCAGATGCTGTCTAGAGGCCATAGTATCGCTCACTCCATTGCTTAATTTTTGCTATGTTTTTTTGTTAGCTGATTGTTTTAAAAGTTCATGTTATAAGCTACTGTGAGCCTTTGTGAAACAGAACGGCAGAGTATAAATGCTTTTAATTAATTAATTAATTAATTAATAAAATATGGAATAGCTGGAACTTCCAAGGATGAGTTCTGAGTCCTAGTTATGCTGCTGATTTGCAATGACCTTGGCATGATACTGCTTTACTTCTCTTTCCTTGATTTCTGCCAAATGTTACGTCATTTTAATGTCAACTTCTTGACATGGAGTTTATATCTTATAGTACTGTACTTTGAGGTCTTCAGATGAAAGGTGCTGTCGAAGTTCAAAGCATTCTTTCTCTGTTATATTGTGCATGACAATTCTACTTAATCTTCCTGGAGCAAATACACATATTATCCTGCTTACAAATAAGCAAATACATTTTTTGCTATTAGCTTTATTATCTAAACAGGTTTCCATAACTAATGCAGCATAAAAAGCAGAGTAGCTAATGTTTATAGATCTAAATACACTGATCCTTTCTGTTTAAATGAACAAGCTCTTAAAAAAAATAATTGACGAGCATTTTGGACATATGATGAGCATATCCCTCACACGCTTTTTTCTTCTTTCAATTTTGCAGCGCTGTTATCTGGAAATACTAATAGCTATAAATCCATAAATGGACTGTGTCAAGGAGGATCAAGCCCCCTTGTGTTCAAAGCATTAAGCCAGAGCAATGTCCTACACCAGATGGCATTTTCTTTCCATTTCATGGACACCAGTTCTCACTGGGCAATTCATTATTTTCTACCACTGAAGCAGCTGTGGATTACTGTAATTATGGATTTAATATATCCTTGACACTTCAGTGTGAATACTAATTCAAACTTCACATCTCCTTGGAACCAGATTAATTTTCTCGTGATTATATATGTTTTCTGTTTTGAATAAAGGCTTTGGGGGTGCAGTGTTTTTTGGCTCCCACAGAATCAGCGTTTTGAAGAAAGGATCACAGTGACTTTTTTCCGTGTTCGCTGTTAGGAAATTCTTGAGAGAATTTCTGAGCCCTGGCTCCTGCTTTTTCACTCCAAAGATTGGTAGGGGGAAAACTTTAAATGGCACTCGTGACCAGCAAATACTTGATGACATTCTCATAGTAAAACAGAAGAGTGTTACTGAGCATATCGTTGAGGAAAGTACGTCTTCCTTTCTGAATAGTTAGCAGCGTACCAAATATGCTAAGAATGTGCTGCATCAAGGGAGCGCTCTTACTAAAAGAGTTTTTCCCACATCACTATTTTTATACCCATTCCTTTCCTTTGAAGAGTAAATGTTCCTTGCGCATCTCCTAATGCCTTCCCTAGTGTGTTTATTATCTTCCAAAGTCGGTGCTGTTTTTTAATATTCTAGGTCTTGCCTTCAGAATCATTACCAAGAGCCTGCTATTCTTTTGAATTCACATGAGGTTTGTTCCAGTGTTATTCTATTAACATCACTTGACTTATTCCTGTTGAGGGAGCTACATTATCCCCAAAGGTTTCATGGCAGATTCAGTCTGTGAATCCATATGTTCAGCCCCTTCTTAAAGCAATTCAGATTGCATACATATTTCTGAAATCTGTCTAACGTTGGCTTTTAAGGGTTCAAAGAGAGGAAGACTTAAAAAAAAGGAAAAAAAGAACAGATGGGTGCTTTGTATCATCTGCCTTTGGAGAGCAAGAGAGAGGAAGAGGGTAGTACTCAGTTATTGCTTCCGTCTCTTCCTACTGGGTAAAACCACACAAGAAGAGGTGATAAAAGTTGTAAAACTTGTATCACCCCTTGTGGCAGAATCTCTGAATTGCAGACATTCCATGCACCTGTGTAGGGACCTGCCCAGGCCCTGAAATCAGCCTCAGAGGCCCTGCTTTCTGGCCCACCAGCCACCAAGGTCAATCAGATTGGCAAGTACCATAGATAGACCCCAGGAACTCTCTGTCTAGAGAAGTGTTCTTCTCTGCATCTGCCTTTGAACCATAGGTGGGCAACTTGTGGCCCTCCATATGTTTTGTCCTACAGCTCCCACACAGCCTCTTACACTGGAGGTAGCATATAGCCATCGGGACTAGTAGCCATTGATAGCCTTCTCCTCCATGAATTTGTCCAATCCCCTTTTAAAGCTGTCCAAATTGGTGGCCATCACTACATCAAGACAAAAGACATCGCTGCTAGACACAGATTTAAAGTACTGTCTGTTTTGGCCCTAGGACTGCAAAAACAGGGAGGTGTGTTGTTGAGCAGCTGGGGCTGCATTCATCTTGGAAAAAGGCAAGTTGTACAGCCCTAGTATAGATAGAAATATGTCTAGATTGAGCATTTTAAAAGTATAGGCATATCTATATGAATACAGTGAGCATTTCAAGGTCACCACTAATGAAAGTAACGGGGGGGAAACAGAAGAACATGCCTTATAAAATTATATCAGACTGTTTGTCCACCTACCCAGGATTGCCTTCCCTCGCTGGAAGCAGGTCTCTAGGGTCTCTGGGAGAGGTCCTTCCCATCACCTGCTACCAAATCCCTTTTTAACTGCAGATGCCAGGGAATGAACCTGGGACCTTCTGCATGCAAAGCAGGTGCTCTACCCCGAGCTATATTCCCTGCTCCCATCTTCCCAAAAGAGGAGGAATAGAATGCCGGGAATTATGTGGATGGGAAGAAGGAAAAGTGGTTTCAACGGAGGGAAGCTTGATTTATTTTTTGTGACAGGATTAACAATGTATAATTAATTCACTTGGTATCAGGACACAGTTGCTGGGCAGGCAGGGTGAGCTGTAAAACCCCTTAACAATACTGGTCATAAATTTGTAGCAAAGGCTGTGGGAAGAGCACCTTCGTCTTGCCAGTTTCTGACACAGGAAAATCTGATTTATAAATGATGACCTATCTTCCAGCTAATTAATTTCTTCAGTTGTATTATGTAAGACCAGGCTTATCATACCATAAAAGGTTTTCTGTTGCTGTTTAAAATAAATGATGTGCATATTTTTCAAGGTCTTGGTAGACCTGCTCATTTCTATTTAACCTCAATACATTTTGGGTTTGTTTGTGTGGTTGGGGAAAGTGAGGCCATTTAGAAATATGATCATGAAATGCTTCTTGTCATTGTGTGTGGTTTTCTGTTGTTTAAAGCTGCACCCTGGGAGGCCAGATTGCTTTCGTTTCCTTTCAGACTGGTACTTCTGCCTCTGTCACCCATGCATAAAACATTTTTGTGAGCCAGTGTGGCATAGTGGTTAGAGTGTTGGACTGGGACTCGGGAGATCTGGGTTCTAGTCCCTACTCAGCCGTGAAGCTCACTGGGTGACTTTGGCCCAGTCACTGACTGTCAGCCTAACCTACCTCACAAGGTTTTTGTGAGGATAAAATGGAAGGAAGGAGGAGGATTATGTAAGCCACCTTGGGTTCCTTGTAGAAAAAAAGGCAGGATGATATTATTATTATTATTATTATTATTATTATTATTATTATTATTATTATTATTATTATTATGTAGATGACATTAAGAATATGCTCCTTCCTTTCTAATTACTTTGTGGAGTTGGTATTCACACTTCACAGTTACTCATTATCTATCAGCATAGCCTAATAGGGTTGTGGTGAGGACAAAATGAAATGCTGCTGGGTTGGGGAGAGCCTTGTATGCCACCTTGAGCTCCTCTGAGGAAAAGGTGAGATAGAGATGTAATAAACAATGTAATTAGTAGTAGTAGTAGTAGTAGTAGTAGTATATTTATTGATTAGTCAGTTTGACCATATCAAAGCTACAATATGTAAAATAAAGGTCATTAAAATCAGATTTAGGTGAATGGGTCTGAATCAATATCTTAGGATATTAGGATAGCCTTCGTCAGAGCAAGATTTGAGCAGCTCGATTCTATGGTCAAGTACAGCCGCTTCCACCAAGTACCGTATCCTGAGAGAACATGCATTTGTGGGGTACTAGAAATAGAAGATATTGCGCATGTCCTATTTAATTGTCAACTCTACGCCTCAGCAAGGACACAGTACTTACATACACTTCTCGATTAAACTAAATACTGGGACTGTAATATACGACTAGCTTATTTCCTTCTGGGTACAAATTCATATGTAGTGTCAAGTACTGCTAAATTTATAGCTAGGGCTGTCCAACTGAGATTACAATTCATTGAACAAGTCGGGGTTTCATGTAAAGGCGATGAATCTATTTAAATTTATATTGTTGTTGTAACCCAGTAATTACAAGCTTTGTTTTAGCTTATATTTTTATTAATCTACGCATTCTATCTATTCCATGTATCTCACCAATGTAAGTAAATAAAGCTGTGCCATGGATCAGAAATAATCAAAGCCAATCTCCCCCAGCTCCCATATCACCACTAAGTTCGCAAATTTCAGCAGGTTGGCAATTCCGGGATTGTAAAGCATTTTTGTAACATGCTGGTCATTGTAGAAGCAAATAGCCGTATAAGTCTGTCTCTCCCATCACAGCGATTCATCTCGCCTTCTGGATATCTTCTCTGAAGTCCCACTGGGTTTGTCCAATGGAAAGACGAATAGTCGAGACAATTAAAACAAGCAAATCAAACAGATAGTAATAGCAAGGGAACTAGCCCTGTTCAGCATTCAGACGGCACATGCAACAAATGACCATAAAGGGAGGCCTATGACCTTTCCTACTCCATGTGCATTTACTGAATGCCGGAACAGAGCCCCCACATGTACAGCGGAACACCTGGAGTGCTCTGTCCATGGAACCCTTTGACCAACTGGATTTCTGTTCATAGTGACGGAGCCTCCTGTCCATACATTAGTACTAATGGGAGCTTTCTTCCCAATACAAATATCAGTTTCGGAGGACCAATTTTCATTAGGGACACAGGAGGGGAGGAGGGAGTTAAACTACCCCCTCCCTGCCTGCTGTGATCTTGATTATTATCAACACACATGCCCCAACTGAATAATTAAAGAATACAAGGCAAAAAATACAAGGCATGAACATTTCAACCTTTGAAACCGCTTAAAAGGCCCTTTAACTCATAGCCGCTTGCCACACCTCACCTGGTGGGGGCACTCAGAGAAGGGCCTCTGAAGAAGATCTCAGGGTCCATGTAAGTACATGTGGGAAGAGTTGATCCTTCAAGTACCC
Source organism: Shinisaurus crocodilurus (assembly GCA_021292165.1). Lineage (NCBI taxonomy): Eukaryota > Metazoa > Chordata > Lepidosauria > Squamata > Shinisauridae > Shinisaurus > Shinisaurus crocodilurus. The sequence goes on from CM037878.1 coordinate 30,334,579, forward strand.
TGGTCTCAAGCCGTGGAAGGCCTTAAAAATAAAAACCAGCACTTGGAAGTAGGCCTAAAAATGGACTGGACACATTGGCATAATGTGTTCATACTGGCAGCCATATCCTGAATGAACTGAAGTTTCCAAACCATTTTTGAAAGGTAGCACCATATACAACACATTGCAGTATTCCAAGTGGGAAGTGGGGTCATAGCTGGTGTACCAGCCTGAGCTGGTAAAAGGCACTCCCATCCATTGAGGCCACTTATGCCTCTATTGACAAAGATGGATCAATATGGATCAGTATGAAGTGGATCCTTTAGTGAGAATACTATTTACCAGAGTCAATAAAAGAAGGGTACCTACATAGCAAATACTGCTTTAGAACAGGTGCCAGTACACACAGCCAAATTACTAGAGCTCTTCAGTTGTCAAAAGACAACTAATGAGACATTCGCAAGCATGTCTGATGCCGAAGAAGCAATTTTTCAGTTTGTGTGGAAAGCGAACTAAGGTACATTGAAATAGCCAAAAAAGGCTATGATGTTCAAAATATGAAGCGTGTTTTGCTCAACTGCTGCAAAGCTTTTGAGCTACAGGCATATTTCCTTGAACTGCATTAAACTGAGTATGAGTTTCATCAAGGCCAGCCACGTCACCTAAGAAGATTGTCTTGCAATTTTTCAGAGGCATGTTTTTCTCTGCTGCGCTAAGCAAGCACAATTGCTTCGTTTAGTAACCGATCTAAGTCATGATGCTTCCAGATTTCCTCAGACTATATTACACCTCAACCTGGACCGCTGTAGAGTTATAAATGGAATGAAAAAAGAGGAGAAGCCCACATTCTTCACACATCATTGAGCACATTTTTAAAAGACTCAATGGCTTCCAGCTTCAGCTGAAAAATCTGTTGTGTTTTACAGGCAGTAGTGATACAGAGAACGCCCGAAGTTATATGTCACACATGCCTCGGACATTTCCAAAAGCATAACCTTTGACAGAGAATATTTTCTCAGCTCTGCTCTAACAGAGTGAAATATTGTGCTGGATCGTATCTCATAAAACTGAAGAGGAACATATCTGAAAAATATATGCATCCTATAAATATCTATTTATACAGCAATATTAGTTCTGCTTTGGTCAAATGCTGCCTTTTCATACTGATGTTAAATAGGCATTTGTCAGAAAAATCTAGGGCAGTCTTCCCCAACCTGGTGCCCTCCAGACTTCAACCCCCATCAGCTCCAACCAGCTTAGCAAATGGTCAGGAATGCCAGAAGTTGTTTGAAACATCTAGGAAGCACCAGGTTGGTGAAGGCTAGTTGCCCTGATGGCTCTAACCAAACGTCCGTCTAATCCAGCTTCTTTTGTACAGCAGTGGCCAGCCATCTGCCTCTCTAGCCATGTTGATAATAGTCATCCCAGCATTTGTTTTTCAGAGGTGTACTGTTGTCTCTGTATATTTCTTTATAGCGGGGGTGCACAACCTTTTTGGCCACAAGACCGCATCGAGTGTCTGCTGTGATGGTAGGGGCCACACATGCGTGGTCACACACACCATTCGCAGTGGTGAGTTTTATTGGCAGTTTTATTTTCGATTCTTTTCCTAATTATTCCTAACGTGGAATTTGCCTTTTTCACAGCAGCCGCACACTGCTTCCTAGGATGCTCCAGGGACACTCTAGGATACATGGCGTCTATGGCAGGAGCCATAAATCCTGTTCCTAGAGTGTTTCCCCCTTCCTCCCCCTCTTTTTCCAGTGGTGGCAGATACTGGGGGTCTGGGGACCACTAAATAAGGCTTGGTGGGCTGCCTGCCGCTCGCACTTTTTGCACCCCTGCTCTGTAGCCATTGATGGATGCATCCTCTGTGTATTTGCATAATCCTGTTCAAGAGCCACATAACTTAGTGACCATCATTGCCACGTGTTGTAGTAGGGAATTCTGTAAATTAATAATCCCTTGCTTGACCTAGGTTGTTACATAAAGTTGTTTCTAGTTGCCTTTTGCTAGATTTCCAAGCACTTGGCAATCAATGACCAATTCACTTGTTATGTTTTACTGTGACAATGTGAATTGAAACTGGATGGGGAGATATGTGTTTCCTTTTAGTGAAAATATTTGCTTGGCCAAAGACAAGACGGATATTTAAAATGTTTGTCTTTTGGAATCTATCTCTGTTGTCAGATGTCCAGTGTTACTCACATTGTTACTGCTGCGTTATTATTTTTTAAGAACTTGAATTAGCATTTGACAGTACATTTGAATTAGTTTTCATAATACTGTATTCTAGTCCCAGCACGCCACATGTTTGGGTTGCAGGATGCATACATCTATCTCAGTTAAAGTTTAATTGTAGTAGAAGGTGATCAAAATCTTACTGTGCAAATTACAGGCACATAATCAGCCGTATAATCAGATTGCAGGAGAACTCTTGCGCTGTGATCCTATAATATACCCTGGGAGAGTATGGCCATATAAAATGTCAGATCTCTCCCTCAGAGGGTGGAGTGGGAGGTCCACCCTTGGAGAGAGAGATCCGACCTTGGAAACCCAATCCTGACTGCCTCAGAAACCTCTGAGGCTGGTTCTTTGATGCCAAAACACCGATGTCGGAAAGGGGGAAAGGAGATGTGCTGAAAGGGGGTGCCAGTGGGTCCACAGCCCCAGTGACACTCCAAAACTAGCTGCAGATCTATGTCAGTCCTGGAGCTGGCATAGATTAATTGCTGGGTCAGAAAAAACTGACAAACATCCAAAATAACCCAATGGATACAAAGTCTCAGGGTATTGAAAAAAATAGTTTTATTCCTCAAAGTAGCCCAATACATTTTGGCCTTGTAGCATATATATGGGCCTTCTTCAGGGATCCGTATTTCTAAAAAATGCCTGCAGAGATCTCTGAAAAGAGATGAATCCAGTCGCAATATATTTTTTCAGCATCCTGGGACTTTGTCTCTTCATTCCAATAAATAAAATTAATTTATCCTGTTGATTCCAATAGGAGAGGGTTTGTAAAAACAAAAAAAACAACGTCCAGGGAGGGGAGGGAAAAACAGAAACTCAGCTCCTCCCATGAGCCTGGCAGGGCTTTGGATTCTTCAGAGGCTGTGGTGTCAGAGCTTCCCGTACCCAGCAGCAAGACTGCTCTGTTAGTGTTTTTTTTTTAAGTTAAAAGTTCATTCCAAGATAAAACAATTATTTGAGGAAGCCCTAGCTAGTTTTATTCCTTCGCTATGGTTGGCAACGAATGCCTCAGGTATTAAATATACACAGTAAAGCCTCGTTATTTTAATGGCTGGAGGGAATCCAAAATGTTTGGATAATTAGAAGCTTGGTTAAAAGGGATATGTGTTTGCATTCATATACGGGAGTGGCACACATAAGACCAGGCAACTGATGGTGAAGACAGGCATAAAGAGGTCACAGTAAGTTATTCACCTGTGATATGGGCCTAGCCCTGGCTCCCTCCTGGCATAGCAATTTAGATTTCATAGATTTCATAGATCATAGAGTTGGAAGGAGCCTACAAGGCTATCGAGTCCAGCCCCCTGCTCAATGCAGGAAACTAGAGGAGGGGTCTCCCATCCAAGTAATAACCAGGCCTGACCCTGCTTAGCTTTCCACACTCAGACAAGCATGACAGATGAGTCTGATCGTCACATCAGCCGTCAATCTTGTCCTCCCGCCCAATGCTTCAAGTCAGCTGCTCACCTTCTAAAGTTTTACACTGCCAATTATTCATTCATACATTATTTATTAATTATGTATATTAAAATTTACAGGCCTCTTTTCAGCCTGAAGGCCCTCCCTCAAAGTGGCATATACAACCATTAAATACAAAAATAAAAACAATAAACGTAAGGAAAAAAATATGATAATGCAAAAGAAAAGTAGAAAAGCTCAATCAAATACAGAGGCGGATGCAAATCTAATCAAGTGAGCAGGTCAGCTTTGACGTCCCAGTGGAACAAGATGCTCTTTACCAACTTCCTGAAGGTAAGCAGGGAACTAAACAAGCCTTCCAGGGAACTTCCAGGGAGTTCCAGGGACTAGGTATCACAAGCAAGAAGGCCCTGTACCATGGCCCCACCAGCCCAGATTGCAGTGGGACACATAGCAGAGACTCTAGGATGGCCATTTTTGTCCTACTTAACAGAAGGGCACTACTAAATACTAGAGCAGGGGTTCTCAACCAGGGGGGGAATTCCCCCCAGGGGGGAATTTTTAGGGTTTCAGGGGGGGAATTGGGACCACAGACTCAAACTGTTGGAAGGAATACTGATCTCTCTACAAATTACAATTCTACAGATTGGACATAATCTACAGGACATCACACCTTATTGTATGGCACAGATTGAGTCAGACCATCTTGGAAAGGGTGGAATGACATTCTGACATATGGTGAAAAGGGTGCATGGGGCAAAAAAGGTTGAGAACCATTGTTCTAGAAGGTCCTAACTTGAACTTGTAAAATACATGCAAGAACTCCATGTGACTTTCTTCAGGGTCTATTCTAAATTATAGATCTGCTTCAGCCTATACGCAGTTATCTTTTCAATTAAATTAACAAATATTAATCAGTATGGTGTATTTATTCCCACAGATCCATTGCCACACATGAGAAGGAATTAGAAAGTCCAGATCTCTCTCTCTCTCTCTCTCTCTCCTTTTAGAAAAGCTGATGTTTTTATTTCGGTAGATGAGATTAGAATCTCACAAATACTTCTGACTAACCCCTTACTGCCATTTTGCATTAAGAGTATTTTCAAACGCATACTGTTCTCCTATAGATCATATATTTTCTTATTAGATATAAAATTGTCTTATCTGAAAGAACAATTTCAGAACAATAGGGCGTTTGTGTGATTCTCTACTCACTGGAATGATTAAACGTTAACATTTACAGTCCAATTTTGGAATGCTACTAGATAATATCTCCTCAAGATAGCATTTATATTAATTTGATATTATTGCTGACTGTTTAAAAAATTAAGTCATTACTGTGGTTTTCACTGATTAAGACTAAGCATAGTTACAGAACCACATTATGGCATTTCACCTACTTCCAGCTGGTATTCTCACTCCCTCTGTTTTTCATCGGTTTCATAAACGTTTCTCTTTTAAAAGTCTGAAGAGGCACAAAAAGAAGAAGAGCCCATCCTTCTTTTAATAAGGTTCAGTTGCCAGTTGCAAACGTTGAAACACCATGTGTCAACTACTAGTTTCCGCCAAAACAAAAAAAACCTGGCACAAATCATTAAACTTGTAAAAATTATGGGTTCCTTTTAGTTTTGGAGCATTTTTTCTTTTTTGGTAACCATGGAACCTGAAACTACATAGACTATAAAAATGCTGTGATTAGACTATAAAAACACCCCACAAAATCATAAAACAAACACCCTAATCAGTTCTTGCAGCAATTTAGATTAATCATGCTGATCAATCTGTAGTAGACAAAAAGCCTATCAGAAGTATTAATGTTCTGTAGTCGAACATGGTATGATTCCTCTTTACCCAGACTGTATATTCGTTTTGATGTTACTTTTCCACAAAGCATAAAACCAAAGACCAGATGTCAGAAGTTAATAATGTGTGAACTGTAACCAAGGTCTGTTGTGAGGTCTGCTGACTGGATCAATAAATTGATTGATTGATGTAAGCAACGTGAATTGAAAGGTAGACTTAAGTAAATTAAAATGTGTGCTGCAAAAATGCTGCTTATATCACTGCAGCGAAGTACTTGAGCGCCTAGTATCCTTCAAGGACAACAGAACCTTGGCTGTCCTCAGAGTATGATGAAATATGAAACCTGTGTAATATCATGTCGGGCAAGGTATAACAGAGGGTGGGAGGAGAAGACAGTTTGAGGAGAAGAGTATGAACCTCCTTGGAGGGAATACAAGATACATTTTAGAAGAACTTAAGAGATATTTCTTATTTCTTGATTCTTTTTGAAAAAAGACTTATCTGTTGCAGTTGCTTCATTTTTTATGTCACCAGACCACACATTTGTTTTACTAAAGATGCCCATTTATCCTGAACTGTGCTGAAGTGACTCAAAGAATAGAATCATAGAAAAGTAGAGTTGGAAGGGGTCTACAAGGCCATCGAGTCCAACCCCCTGCTCAGTACAGGAATCCAGGTCAAAGCATCTCTGACAGATGGCTGTCCAGCCGCACCTTGAATGCCTCCAGACTGGGAGAGCCCACCACCTCCCTAGGTAGTTGATTCCATTGTCTTATTGCTCTGACAGTCAGGAAATTTTTCCTGATGTTTAGGTGGAATCTGGGTTCCTGTAACTTGAGCCCATTATTCCGTGTCCTGCAAACTGGGATGATCGAGAAGAGATTCTGGCCCTCCTCTGTGTGACAACCCTTTAAGTACTGGGGAAGACTGGAGATGAGTAAGTATGCAGACAGCCCATGCATCATACCGAAGCCCAACTAGCAATATAAATTAATGTGGGCTGCATATTAAGATCAAATCATCAGTTCAAAGAAAACAAATATCACACAGCCGTTGGGTGAGATCCAGAGGAGCTTCCTCCATCAGAGAAACCTCTTCTGAATCCAACCCATTATATATTATATTTCTGTTGCACGCATTACAGTAATCTCAAGAACTTCATAAACATTAGTTCTATTGTGTCACCCTGCGTTAAGTCTATAGGCTAAAGTCGTCTGAAGCCACTGTTATGCATCCTGATTTAAAGGTAACACAGCTCAGCAATCTTTTGACTATCCAGGACAAATGTCATATTGTGGCCTGCCAAGCACTTGACAACCAGTTGCATTGAGCTGGTTGCCACAATCACAGGGAGGATCACACAAGAGGGTTCACATAACCACAGGGAAGATCCCTGCACCCTTCTGCTCCAAACTAGAGAAGAAGGTTGGGACTTATATCTTGGTGGCATGAGCATGTTGAGTGTGTTTACTTGTGTCCTGTGGAGCTTCTTCCATTGTAAGTCTGTTTAAGTTTGCAGTGTAAAAGTGCTTAACTTTGTGCCACTGGAGCACTAAGGCGGGTAGCCCTACATCAAATGGATTTACTCCCTCCATCCTCAAAGAAGTACAGAGACACCCAGTGCTTTACTACAGGGGTGGGCAATCTTTTTAGCCCCAAGGGCTGCATATGGTGCCAGGTCAGGGCCACATATGATGCACATATATGCACATGCACACGCATTCATAGATTTCATAGATCATAGAGTTGGAAGGAGCCACAGACATATAGTAAAGTTTACTGTGACCTTTCTTTATTTTCATGAATAGACTAGCAGTGTAGACATTGGGAATGCTTACAACTGCATTCTTCTCCCTCTAGGCCAGGGCTCTCCAACCTTGGGTCCCCAGATGTTGCTGGCCTACAGCTCCCAGCATACCCAGCCAGCATGGCTAATGGCAAGGGATTCTGGGAGCTGTAGTCCAGCAACATTTGGGGACCCAAGGTTGGAGAGCCCTGCTCTAGGCTGAAGGGCAGATGTACCTTTTGGATCCCCCACTATGCTGGTCTACCTCCGTGACTAATCCCAAAGCCTGATGACCAGGAATTCTTAAGTAGTAGTAGTACCTCCCTGTTCCTAGTCTATTTCTGCCTGCAGAGCATGGTGTTGTGACATGTAACAAAACAACAGCTGTGGCACAATTGTTTTCATTTGGAAAGGTACAGAATGGCTAGAAAAACAAGTCATGTTTAGTCTGCCACTTCCTCCTGTTCTCATGGGAAAAGTAGGTGTGAAAGAAATACGAGCTGATCACATGGTTTGTACTTTCTGATGACGTAGAATTGATTTGTTAAGTTTCGTTCTGTAGCCATTTTAGTAGAGAGATGGATTGCTTCTTTGGTTCTTCTCTCTGATGCTCTGATTAATTGCTTGCTGGACTTGCAATCATGTAAAGTCAAATGCTAAAGTGGACTTGCTCCACAGGACAAATGCTTATCTGCAACATTGTAATGTAGGAGATTGTATACTCTGTAGTAAATACTTGATGTAGTAATAAACAGGTAGAAAGAAACCTGTTGGAGTCTTACAGAGTTATTTCCTTATTACGGAAGAGGCTGCGAGCTGGCTGTAATCCGAGACGCTTGGAATGCTGCTGATGGCAGATACAGGTCTGGACTTCTGTCTGTAGATTTATGGGCAGCTGCACACAGAGGCAGGATCTAAAATCTTCCATCTCACGCTCTGTTTTTCCACGTAGGCCAGCGGGCCTACAGGGTGGATTGGTTGAAAGCCTTCAGGGCTGTGTCATTGCCCTTTCACATGGGTCTATGAGCATGGGTTCTCATAAGGTCTATCTGCAGCCCTTGGCCTCCCAAGCATCTTATAGGCTCACCTTAACACTGTCCTGCTGCCCCAGCCCTATCCCCTCTGTGGGCCAGGTGTGGCTTCTTTGGGTTCCTCTCTGCCTCCGGTTGAGCCATACCTGGATGGCTTCTGTCAGGGCCTTGCGCTATTAAATTAACCAGCGCCAGGGTGGGAGCTGACAGCTATGGAGGAGCAGCCTCACACATTGGCTGAGGTATGTCCATAGTTTTTATAATTAAAAATATCATTTTTAAAGTGTTCGAAGAGAATTAATGACAGCTTGACTCGGCTTGACAGCATTTGTTTTATTTCTTCCCCGTCTGCGACTTGTTTGTAGCCAAGTTGATCCTGTTAAGATTTTTCTCCTTCCAGTGTGGCACTAAAATCTGTTTGTTTCCGAGGGCTTGGTTGCACAAAATGTTTAGCACAGGTCAGCTCTTATTTATTTATTTATTTATTTATTTAAAATATTTATTTTCTGCCTGACAACAAGCCTTCAACGTGGCTTAACAATAAAATAAAATTAACACACAACACAACAGACATAACTAAAAAGGGGTGGGGGGGAAGGTAGTAGTGACTGGAAATGGTACTTTGCTCCAACTGGTATTCTTTAAAAGTTCCACAGTCACCATATGGGGAAATATCACCCACCCACCACCGCACAATAATATTCCTGGGGTTCATGGGCATGGCACCCACTCTTGGGCAGCTGGATAGCCTGAATCTCCTGGCGCTTCCCAGAAGCAGTAGTGACTGAAGCAGCGGTAGGGATGATGTTAACCATCCACTCCCCACTCCTTAGATCAGGGGTCGGCAACATGCAGCCCATGGGCCGCGTGTGGCCCCCTGGCCTTTTTTTTGCGTCCCCCGACCATTACCCGCGCTGCAGGATTTGCCAGTGCAGTGCAGCAGCAAAGTAGCCCCGATTTCTCTTTAAAAGAAGACGCACGCTCCCCGCGGCAGCAAATTCAGCAGTGCAGTGGCAGCAATTTTGGTGGGGGGGGGAGGGAGGAATTGGCCCCTGGAGACCTGGAAGTTGCCCACCCCTGCTTTAGATGTTGCTGCTCCAACTGCTTTTCTTTTACTTATTTATTACATTTCTATACTGTCCAATAGCCTAAGCTCTCTTTTGGGGCCAGCCCATGTTTGAGGGGGTGCTGGACAAATTACTCTCTGATTCACCTTCTCCTCTGAGTCAGTGCACCCTGGCAGGCTTATACAGCAACAGAGACAAGCAGCAGCAGAGCAATGAGGCGGCGGGGGGGGGGGCGCCATTCTGATTTCCTAAAATACTGCAGTGTGATGTGACGTGGGGACACTGTGGGGGACATTAAAATGGTGATTAGACCCAAGCATCCAGCACTGCATAGCCTTTCAGGCCAGGGGGGGGGGGGGAATGCAGCGCAGGGGACCCAAGGCATCAGCAGTGGGTACTGGTAGAGGCCTGGGTTCTTGGCAGCTGCCCAAGGATGCTGGTGCTTGTGTTCCTTCAAGGTTCTACAGTGGTGAAATAGTCTATGCAGTGTCCGCATTATGAGAGCTAGAGAAGATACAGTGTATTATGCTCATCCATATGATTGCAAAGGTGATTGGATGGGAATCCTATTCGGTCCGAACAATGCAAGATGCCTCTGCACATCACAGGGACTTTTGCAAAGAAACACTGAATTTGACAGCAGTATGCCGGTGGACTAAAACAATTACTATGTAGTGTATCTTCTCCCTTCCAGTGCTCGGAGCAAATGACTATTTAAAACCCAGCGTTAAATATCATGTGCTTATGTTGCGAGTTCATTTGCGTTTGACAGAATAATTTCATTCGTTCTGCACTGCCTGGCTTCTAGACAAATTGAATGCTATTTCAGTGTTATGGTTGGGGTTCCTAACACAATTAGCTGTAGAGGTAGGGAGACTAAATATAAACCTGCAAAACGAATGAGAGTTGGATTACAGGAGACAATTATAATCAAGCCTCACAAATAGAATATAAGAGTTATGTGTTTTAGCCCATTTCCTTGGAAACTAGAAGGGAAGCACAAAATTATACTGGGTCTTTTCCCACCACTTGTCTTCTTAACTGTGCTGCAGCCAAGAGTTGCAGCACAATTGTGGCAGCTGCAAAAAGAATTCAAGTCTGCCCCTACCCAAGTGTGTTCATGCAGAGCCATGCTAATATCCTGAATATCCTTGATCACAAGAGAGCAAGAAACATGTTCCTGGTTTGATCTGGGAATTTGTTTGCATTGTTAGTATTCATTAAAAATCTGTGGAGGTACGTTAAGATGTAAAAATGGTTATGCAAAAAAAAAGAAAGAAAAGAAAAAAACCCATGTTACAACATTAACATGGGTTAACAAATTATGTCCAGTTTTAGTAGCTTCCCCGCCCCCCCAAAAATTATATTCACCTACTACCCAGCAAAAATATAGTAAGAGTGTCTCTGAACACATGCGGACTGCCTTTCCCTTTCCACTCAGTATGGCAGCCTGCCCATCCCATAGAATTAAGAAGTAGAGTTAAGAGCATAGAAGCCAGTGTTCCCCATAAGTGTGAGTCCCCTGCAGGTATCTTTCTGAAAATTAAATATTGTCTCCACTTCCTTAGCAAGCTCTAGCACAGCAAGCATCTATTTTCAAAACCATGGTTTAAAAGGCTTGGTGACACAGCCTCTCTCTCTTTACCTAATAAATCCACTCCAAATGTTTCTTCCTTCCCTGCAGCAGCTTCCCTTCATAATCCTGTCATTTGTTGTTGTTTTGTTTCTTTTCTTAATCATGGTTCTGCCTGTCAGGAAGGAGTGTTGCATTGCCAGAGGACAAAACAAAGAGAGTTAGTCTTTTTCTCTTTTTTTTTTCTGGTGTGGAAAGAGGGAGTGAGAGAGAAATGGTGGTTGCAAGTGGGTCTGGAGAATGGAGAAAGGCTGAGAGAAGTAAATGGGAGATTTGAAATTGCTGTCATTCCTTCTCCTGTCAATCAATTTACAAAGCAAAACATCCTTGTTCTTCATAACCTACCTGCTTGAAATAAAGTGGCAAAGGAGTTTGTTGACTGGAAGGTATTTGGAAGGAATATATTCCCAGGGTGAGGAGTGGAGACTGGAGCTGCAAAGGCCCTTTTGCTCTGATGAGTTCCAGGATAAGGATAGTAGTGGGGGAGGGGAGCAACATAGACTATATGGGGGAAGCAGCTTTGCATATAGAGGGGGAAATAAATGAACTGTGAAACATCAAAGAGAAACTCAAAATGGTACGCCTACACCCCTCTCAGCCCACCAGTCAGATGTACAGTATTCCCGGAAAGGGAAGGGAAGAAAACCTTGCAGATCCTATTCAGGACTAGGGACGATAGACTCTCTCCCAAAAATCTACTCCAGGTTTTTCTGGCAGCTTAATATAGCTGCTGTAATGCAGCCACCTTCCTTGAGCATTCTTACTTGCCAAAATCAAAGAGTTTCTCAGCCCTGGCCTGTTGGTGAGTGGGTTTGTTGAAGACTGAACAATGTGTTGGAAGTGGTCCTTTGCTTTGGTAGCAAGACTAACTTCAGTCATCTGGATGTCTCTAAAATGGCAGGGTGTTGCAGTGCTCATAATTTTTGCCCAGGCATCTAATATTACAGAACCATGCCACTTTGTGTTGGTGTCTACTTTGGTCTTGATGCACCTAGGCATTTGTTTTCATTTCCGTCATACAGAACATGCATCTGCTATCAAACGGCCACCTCAGTTTCCAAAGACACCCACTTCTGTTGTGATTCCTTTGTGACATTCTTGCAAACCTTTATGTTTGGAAATCATTAGCATGGTGTCAGACAGTTCTTCCTGTACGCATACAGATGCATATCCAATATCTGAAACTTATCCAAAACACCTATAAATCAGAGCATTTTTCTTACATTTTTAACAGCTGTTGCTATGGTCTATAAAGTATGAGGAAGAAATCTTCAGGAAATCACAGCCCATTTGCCATTCTAAGGTAGCACTGAGGCTGCGTGAGGCAATTTTTTAAAACCATAATGCAAGGGAGGGAATAATTTATTTATTAATTTCTACATTTGTCTTCCACTTTTCCTCCAGTGAGTGCAAGGCAGCATATGCGTGAGATCTAGATTTTCTTGGTTCTGGCACCAAATTATGAGCAAACCCTGTTTCCTTGGAAAGTCCAACCTTCCTTGCATAAACCTAGTGCCCCATTCCAGGTGCATGAAATACCATGATGGAGTATCCCTGAGGTAGCTGCTTATTTTGTGTGACAATTCCAATAGCCCAGGGTTCTCCACACAGGAACTGTAAAGCATTTTCTGCATTCTCATGCAGCCACAGCCCCTCCATTTCCTTTCATTTGCTGGACAAGAAAGTCTGCTTCCAGGAATGTCAACAGGGGGTTTGTTGGCTGGCCTTCAAGGTAAAGATGCCCAAACCAAGACGTTCAGGGTTCATGGAAACAGAAATACAGACACAGACGAAGAGACTGAAAGTTTAAGACTGCAAGACACTGCAAGTTTAAGAGACTGAATGTTTATTAAGTGACTTCCTTATGGAAAAATGAATGAGAAATAAGCCAAGGCTCTAAATCAGGGCTCTCCAACCTTGGGTCCACAGATGTTGCTGGCCTACAGCTCCCAGCATACCCAGCCAGCATGGCTAATGGCAAGGGATTCTGGGAGCTGTAGTCCAGCAACATCTGGGGACCCAAGGTTGGGGTGCCCTGCTCTAAATTGACCATATCAGGGCTCACTTTTAAAAAATTATTATTTATTTATTTATTTATTTATTTGACTTGTACCTCACCTTTCTACCACAAAAGGCGGCTTGAGGAAGATGCTGACGCCCCAGCAAAAGGACCCTTTCTTGCCTACAGCCTCCTGCGGCTTTCCCTTGTCACTCTCTTGCTCCCCCCCCCCGTTCAGAAAGATGGGTTAGTGGCAGTGGTGGTCAGAAGCAGCAGTCTCTGCCTTTGCTTCCTTGCCTGCCCTCTCCTAAAGCAGGTGGCCGTGACTGCTTCTCCTTCTCCTTGCCACCATCTTCTCTCTTCCTCACCCACCCATCAGGAGGAGGAGATGCCACACCTAGTGAAGGGGGTCACTAGAGGGCTCACCAAGAGTATTTTGCCCATCCCCTCTCCCCAAAGCCTGGATCAAGCAGTCAACCACACTTTGTTAGTTAGCGTAAACTCAAGTCAAGCTCTAAATTTCCCCGTGTAGCACATGCTATACGGAGGTGTGGCTCCCCTGATCTTTGTATCTATTCTGCTCAGCAAACAGAGGCGATACTCCTTTGTAGAATATTTGCTACGGAGGTCTCTGTTCAAAAGTGCCATGCTGTACAGAATTGCATGTGCAACTCATTAGCCCAGTGTTCTCCAACCTTGGGTCCCCAGATGTTTTTGGCCTGCAACTCCCAGCATGCCCCAGCCAGCAATGCTGGGAGTTGTAGGCCAAAAACATCTGGGGACCCAAGGTTGGAGAACACTGTATTAGCCCCTTTCACACCATTCCTCCATGTAATTTGCATGGAGGGAGTGGGGAGTGGGATGATTCCTTCTGCCCCTTCCCCCAACGTCCACATGTGTACAGCAGAAAGCATGAAAGGGGCTAGTAAGTGAAGTTTCTACGTGTGTAGATAGTGTAGATATCAGCATGATAGTGTTAATTGAAAAGATGCATCTCTGAAAAGCAACTCAAGACCTTCTTTCTGCAACATCCAGTCTTGCTGAATCATTGAAGACCATTTTGCTGACACCTTCTAATTGTGTCAAGCTATTTTTTTTTTCTTCAGTTATGTCCTCTGTATATTTAATTATTATGGCAAGATTATATTAATCCAGTTCCATATACCGCAAAGTAAACCTTTTGTTTTACGTTAGTTACAATGAAACTACATTCAAGAGTTGTTTTCTTGCCTCAGGATGTTCATTATGACAGAATTTTAAAAATCATTGCTCTACTGTTTTATTAGATAAATGTTGATTTTTTTTTTGCCTTTTGTTAACTATTTTTACTTTTTACCAGTTTACTAACTGCCACCAGGTTTTGCATTCCCATCTATTTGGCTTAATATGGCCAAGGTGTTGTGTATACTTGTAAAATGCAAATTTAACATCATGTACATTGCCTACCTGTTTATCAACATTTGATTATCTGCATATTTTGGATGCCTCCCTGGCCGTTGGCACAAATAATGCTGCATGATATTATTTACTGGTGATCCATGCAATTTAACAACAGTTCACTGGTGGTTGAGTGCCAAATTTAGTTTAGCTATTCTGAATAATTTAATCAAACAATAACTAATTGGGTGAACTGTATTTAAATTACCAAAAGGAAGCATTACTCTTCAGCCATCCTGCTGAGGAGATTAAATGAATCTTGAAAAAGAAAGAAAAAGCTTGAGTATTCCCAGTACATTGTTGATTTGATAGGCATCTGAAGCAAAGTTAGCCACATGGTGGTTTTTCAGCAGCCAGAATCTGATGCTATAAAGAGAGTGTATTATTGCTTCCATCATACAGCTAACCAGGGCTTTTTTTCTGGTGGAACTCACCGGAACTGAGTTCCAGCACCTTTTCTTCTATTAATTGCATTACAATTTAATCGCCATCTACTCCCGAGGAAATGTAACCCAAGAGTTCTGGTACCCTTTTCTCCAGAAAAAAAGCACTGCAGCTAACTATGTAGCTTATGCTTAACTATCTGTGGAAGCTAAGTATAAGGATTGATCAGTTAGTCTATTTCCAGTCCATCTTTGTGCTTGTTCATAAGTCTGCTCCTATCCCATCCTGTTTCCACATAAATCTATGATTTAAAAAGTGCAAAAATTCATATTATATTTAATAACACACAAAATGCACATTTCGTAAACATTTTACCCTACATTACACATTTCTGTACTAATTTTCATGCTTTTTTGGACTCAGAACTGTATTGCAAAATTTGGAGAAGTGCGAAAAATGAAATATGACTAATCTGTGTATTAGTCCGAGGAGTGTGAATCTGGTTGGTTCACTTAAAAATGCAGACTGAATGAAATCCCTGACCATCCCTGGTTAAGCTCTCCATTGCAGTGGCACCCTCAATTTATTCATAGTAGTACAAGGTTTCTTTGAGGGCCATAGTCACTTTATGTGACTTTTGTGTTCTTATAATCTTGAGGTGGTAATACTGGGATTTGTCTTTAAAAAAAACTTTTTAAAGCCCTGCCACCTTCAGAGGCATGTTTCGTGGTGACCCGAGACAGGACTTTTTTAGTGGCTGCTCCCAGGCTGTGCAACCCTCTCCCAAGGGAGACTAGGTTTGCTCCCTCTCTGCTGTCCTTCCACCAGTAGGCAAAGACCACTTTATTTAAGAAGGCCTTTAGCCTGGGTCTGTTGGGTTGCGGGCTGTTTTTAATTTTAAAAATTCCCCTGTAGTTGTTATGTTTTTATTGCATTTTAATGTATTGTTTTATGGTTTAAATCCATTTTAATTGATTCTATCAGCCGCCTCGAGTGCCATTTTTTGGTAGAAAGGCAGGGTAGAAATAAAATAAATAAATATATTAATTCCTGTGTAATATCAGAGAATGGATTCTGCCTTCCTGAGTACCAGTTGTAATGATAGTAGGAACCAAAGTGATCTGTGAGCAGGTGCATAGAGGGAAGCAGTTCTGCAGAATATTGGAAGATAACAGAATCCTAGGGCAGTAGCCATTTTGAGAACAGTTGTAAGAATTGTGCAGTGTTAAGTAATGTTAATCTGTTCTATACTTCCGTTTCATGTGGTATCATTTTATAAAGTTTGCAGCACCTAATATTACATCAGTGATATGCTGGGGAATGTGTGTCTAGTTCTTTGTAAAGGTTTGGAAAACCAGAAGTAGCCTTTTTTTTAACCAACAGAGGTAGAAACCAGAAATAAAAGTGGTTAAGAGCTCATGTAACCACATCCAAAGAAATCCAGAGATAGATAGTCTGATACTTTTCCAAATCCAAATGGTGCCTCCCAGATAAAACTATAATAGTGCATTAAATAATTGACCATTGGCTGCCCTTTGACGGTGCCTCAAAAACTACCACTTAAGATGGGCTACTTCGTCCTAACTTCTAGGCCTGGAGAAATAATTATCTTTAAAAATGAAGACTAATGCTGGCAACACCTGATTAGTTACACATATTTTTCAACTAGGCTAGTGTAGCTGAAACAACTTTCCAACTTGTTTTTTGGCCAACCTGTTAAGGAAGGGTAAGTATCAGATAATCCCCCCCTCCCCAAATGTTGATATTTCAGGATTTTGTGAAACTGTTAATGGTACTTTTCAATCACATTTTCTTTTGCGTGTGTATGTACAAGTAGAAATGTGACAAGATACATGGTCAAGTAACTAAGGGTGCAATCCTATGTATGTTTAGACAGAAAAAAGGCCTATAATTCCTAGTATGCCCCAGCCAGCCATGCTGGCTGGGGCATGGTGGGAGTTGTAGGCCTTTTTTCTGTCTAAACATGCATAGGATTGCACCCTAAACTTTATAACAGGGTACAAAGAACTAACTAGGTTATTTTTCTTTCCCCCTCTTCAGTCAGCAGCAGAATATGTGAAGTCCCGTTTACCTGAAGTCCTAAAACAGCATCTTCAAGACTATGAGAAAGATAAAGAGAATAGTGTATTGTCTTACCAGACCATCCTGGAACAACAGATTCTGTCAATTGACCGAGAAATGCTGGAAAAGTTGACTGTATCCTACGATGAAGCAGGTATGTTGATAATATAGGGGGAAAGTCCACCTAAAGTCTTCAAGCTCCCCTAAAGTTCCTTGTGGAGGGTATTTTTCAGGGTACCTTTGAAATTATAAGTATCCAAGTGTACATGATTCATTACACTGCACTCCTTTCCGCAGAACTATCACTACTTACAAGCATTCTACAGATAAAAATATATTTTTTCTTTTGGCAAGCTGCAGACAATGATCTGGAGAGAGAAATGCTTGGTCTGTTTGGTCCATTAGATAGAATGCTAAAAGGTGTGTGTGTGCGTGTGTCTAAAAATAATCTTATACAGTAAATGTAAGGATTAAAGTTGGTTTTTCCTTACTGCATAAATCTCCAGGCTTTATACCAGAATCCCTCTCCTGTTTCGTTTGACTTACATGGTCGAACCCTGTTCTCTTCCTATCATCAATGCTGTAACATCTGTTCCTTCAATCACCATTAAAAGAAAAACCCATCTGGACCTACAGATGTAACATAATCAAAGACTATAATTCAGTTTTATATAATCTGAAGAGCAAAGCACAAACCAGTGACTTGACAAACACTTTAGAAGCATTTACAGTTTATACCTTTTTTGCGATGTAAAGAAGTGAGAAAGATTTATTTATTTTTTAATGGTAGGTACGTCCACCTGTCTCTCTTTAACATTACACACAGGAAGAAAATGTATTTAGAGGGAAATTATAAATTTATATAAAAGGGTTTCGTTCAGGCCACTCCACAGAAACAGCCTTAACTTATGTGATGAATGATATCTTAGTGGCGAAAGCTCAGCGTCAAACATCTGTGTTGATTCTGCTGGATCTTACGGCAGCTTTTGACACACTCAACCACCATATTCTGCTTTCAAGGTTGGCATCACTGGGAATCAAGGGCAATGCTTTATCTTGGTTTGGTTCCTTCCTTTCTAATTGCTCTTGTTCTGTTTTGTTTCAGGGTTCAGTTTCAGATGTTTTCCCGTTATTAGTGGGAGTTCCACAGGGTTCAGTCTTGGGTCCTCTTCTTTTTTCATTGTATACTTGTCCTCTTGGACATTTGGTTTCTGATTGGGGTTTTCAGTATCACACCTATGCAGATGATACACAGATATATCGAAGCTTTGCATCCATTGATACTGCAGTGTGGCAGTCCGTGACGGAATGCCTGTCAGGCGTTTCCTCATGGATGACCGCACATCATCTGAAATTGAACATGGATAAGACTGAAATTCTGGTATTTCAACCTGATCGTGTGTCAGCTCCCTTATTATGTCCTTCTTTGCATATCCAGAGCTCAGTGGTGGCCCCGGTTTCAGCTGCCAAGAGCCTTGGTGTTTTGCTGGATGATCGTTTGTCCTTGCGTCCTTTTATTAATAGGACTGCTAAGGCATGTAATTTTCACCTTTTGAACATTCGCAGGATTCGCAAGTTTTTGTCTCCTGAAACAGCCCATCTGCTTGTTCAGGCTTTGGTGGTATCCCGCTTGGACTATTGTAATAGCTTAATAGCTGGCTTGCCCTCTTCTGTGCTTCTTCCACTGGTTCTGGTTCAGAACAGCGCTGTTCGTGTTGTTCTGAACTTGCCCCGATACTCCCATATTACTATGGCCCGTAGGAATCTTCATTGGCAACCCATTCGGACTAGGGCCCAATTTAAATTATTGGTTCTTGCCTTCAAGGCTTTGCGCTCTAATGTCCCTCATTACTTATCATCTAGGCTTTCCTGGTATGTTCCTGGTAGGAATTTAAGATCAGTGGGCCAGGGATTATTAGCAGTCCCACCGACACGCTCTGCCTTGTCAAGGCTGCGAACCTTTCAGGACCTGGTTCCACTTTTGTGGAACAGGCTTCCCATGGACCTCCGATTGGAGGAGGATCTTTCCTGCTTTCGAACGGGATTAAAGACTTATCTTTTTAGTCAGCCAGAATGAGTGGTTGGGCTAATGTGGTGTTTGCTGGGATTTGATACTGCATAGTAAGTGGTTGGTGTTGGTTATTTTATTGTATTGTTATGTTTACTGTATATGTTATTTGTCCCGCCCTTTGGTATAAGGGGTGTTATAAATAAACGTTTATTATTATTATTTATTATTATTATAAATTATAAATTTATATAAAAGGGGAGGAGAAACATATTTTTTTGCCTTTATTGGAGAATACATGTTTGGACAATGAAAAGTGTGAAGTATCTCCAACAAAAATATTTGTGAATTTTAATGCTGAAGTGAGGCAATCATCTCGGAGTGAAGAGCTGCATAAACAAGTCTAGAATAAAAGTTTTTTTGTGTGTAGTGCAGTTTTGTTTTGTTTTTAAATGTCCCTAGCCTGGCAGACTCTGTGAAGAGAAGTCCTGTATTTATACCCATAATGAGGAAGAGAGACTGCCTTAGCATTCTAATCAAGTCTCTTGTTTGGTACAAGAGAAGTAATGGTGCTACCTGTTCTGAAGCAAGTCCTGATTACAACTGCTGAGTAAAATGTGTGTAGTTTTCTTTAAAAAAATAATAATAATTGCAGCAGATGTTCACAATTCCAAATCCTCCAGCCATTCAGCTACATGACAATTCTAAGGGTAGCATTTCCTCCTGTCATGATAGACTTCAGTGCTTTGTCAAACTCCTTTCAATTTAATGAGAAGGTCAAACTGTTCGCAATTCCACATGGCATGTGAATAGGTAGGCTGCTGAGGGTCAGAAGACTGGGATTGGGAGAGGGAAGAGAGACACAGGAGTTTTAAAATGGAGCAAATTATAACAGTTTCAGGTAGAAATATAACTGTCTCCATATACATCAGCAGGATGGCAACAACATAGTATATCCTCTGGCTGTCTCTCAATTACTTAATGTGAAGGAAGGCTGATCTTACGCCAACCCTGCAGGGCAGGCCACAGTCCCAAAGTTCCCGGGACTGGCACACACCTCCCAAGGTCCCATACACCAAACTGGTGTAGCAGCCCCAACCTTTCAAAAAGGAACACACACCAAAATTAAGTTGGAGACTTTATTAAAAGTAAGAATAACAAATTAGTCAGTGTAGGGTCTCCAAGTGTCCAATATAAGTAAAATAATCCCTTATAAAAAGGGGCTAAAAGAAGGTAAAGGGGAAAAGGGGGTGAGGAAGTTGTTGTGAGGAAAAGGGGATGGGAATAAAAAGGGACTCTAAAAGAGCATAAAAACAAACCCCAAGAGTCTGCAGAAACAAAGTAAGTCAAACCAGGCCTAGCTTTTCCTAGCTACCCTGTCAGAATGGCATACCTGCCCAGATGGAACTTCCCAGCATCCACGCCCCAATGGAAGAACACTGAAGCTTTTCCCCCTAGCTCCTTTATTGTCACTAGGGTCCAGTTTCCCGCCCAGCGTTCACCAATCCTATCTCCCTAACTGTCGAAGGAGGGGCCCCCGCCCTTTCTCAGCTGTAAACACTTTCTCATGACTTCATCCCAATTAACGCCTGACCTTGCTTCTCAGCTCTGCAACTCACCCTTATCTCCCAGGTGCTCCCAATACATTCCAAAGACTACAGTAAAAATCCGTTAGCTAAACAGCAATGGGGGGGGGGAAGGGAAGGGACATCTAACAGGGTTTCTTCTAAAGTCCCAGCCACTACAAGTCCCATCTTCACATCCCCCCTTTTAAGGAGATGAGACTGGGAGGGAATTCCTGCCAGACTTCATCTTCTAATTATTCTTCAGTGTGAATCCGAGACAAGCTTCTCGGGGGATTGCTGCAAACCTTGGCGTTGCTGTAGGGGCAAAGTTAAAGGCCAGGGTATTTCCTCTATCCCCCTTTTCTGTTGACATTCTCTTAACAGATCCAAAGGCCTAGCCAACTCTTCGGGCCTCGGCTGAAGGGGAAACACAAAATCTTTCCGGTCCACATACCGCTTGAGCATATTGACATGAAAAACCTTCGGCAAACGCGAGGTCTCTGCATACTGCAACAAATAGTTGACTTCCCCCAGCCGCTCTTTCACAGTCAAAGGCCCTTCCCATTTAAGGGTTAACTTATCGGGTTTAACCGGTTTGAGAACAAGAACCTGATCTCCGGGCTGAAACACTCGGACTCGGGCAGTTTGATCATACCACGCCTTCTGCGTGCCTTGAGCGTGGGCTAAATGCTCCTGCGCCACTTGTTGTACCTCTCTCAGAGTATTCTGTAGCATTTGCATAAAACTTATAACATTCTGAGAGAAACTAGCCACCTTTTGCTCCCACTCTTCTCTAAGCATAGTCAGAGGGCCTCTGAGCTCCCGGCCAAACATTAGCTCATTCGGGGAAAACCCCAAACTTTCTTGAGGGGCATCCCGATACGCAAATAGGAGCATAGGAAGCCCTTGATCCCAATCTTTAGGGTGGTTTGTCACATAGGCTCGAATCATCTTTCCCAGGGTCTGGTTAAACCTCTCCACTAGCCCATTTGTCTGATGATGATAGGGTACAGAGAAACATTGCTCCACCCCTCCCAGTTCCCACATCTTTTGCATTAGTTGCGACACAAATCCCGGTCCCCGGTCTGAAAGTACTACTTTGGGCATACCCAGCCGGGCACAAATAGCTAATAAAGTCTTAGCCAAAGTAGAGGCAGTGATTGATGTTAACGGTACAGCTTCGGCATAGCGAGTTGCGAAATCCACAACCGTGAGAATGAATTTTTTGCCTGTCTTGGTGGGCGTCTGGAAAGGCCCCAATATATCCACAGCAATCTTTTCAAAGGGAGTCTCTATTCGGGGGAGGGGCTGCAAAGGGGCTTTAGGGTGATCCTTATTGAACCCCACTCTTTGGCAGGTGTCACAAGAGCGGCAATAGTTTTTCACGGCTTCCGCCACCGAAGGCCAATAAAATTCATTGGACACCTTGTGCAAAGTCCGTTTCCTCCCCAAATGCCCCCCCCACGCCGTAGCATGAGCCAGCTGTAAAACCGGTTCTCGGAACCCTTGTGGGACCACTAACTGGCGATAAACCTTCCACCTTTGTCCAACTCCTTTCGGTGCAAACTCTCGATATAGGACTCCTGCTTCCCAAAAAAACCGAACAGGATGTTGAGGCGTCACAGCAGCCACCTGGTTCCCAGCCGCCTCCCTGCACTCCTGCAAGGACGGATCTTGGGTTTGAGCCTCCACAAAGGCAGTGGAGCGAAGATTCTCTGAAAGGATTTCTTCTCTCTCCGCCACATCTTCTTCGCCTGCCGGCAATAAATCTTTTCCCTGCTGTTTAGCTGACTCTGGCTCTGCTGGGTCTCCATACCCCTCCCCTGCCCGTCTGTCCGTAGCTGTCGCCTCTCCCCCAGCCGGGGGGCAAGATTCTACTATCGGGGCAGGGAATGCGGGGTCTGGGGAGGCCTGTTTCTTCTTAATTGTCTGACTCCGAGTCACCGCTAAAACAGGGGCTTGACTGGCCAAGAAAGCCAGATCATTTCCAATAAGAAACGTAGTAAATTCAGTTTCATGCACTAACAAGTCCAATTCTCCTTTCCAATTTTTGTATTCTAACGGTATTCTAGCCAAAGGCATGGCAATGGGGGAAGAGTTATAAGGAGTGATGGTTAAAAATTGTCCCTCTAGCATCTGTCCTGGCTTCACCAGACTCCGGTCAATAGCGGAAAGGGCAGCCCCACTGTCTCTCCAACCCTGTCCCCATTGCCCATTAATTTTAAGAGACTCACAGAATTGTAGCTGGCTCCACTTGACTTGTCCCGGTTGAACCAAAGCCATCGCCGGCCCCTTTCCCTTCCATGACGGTGAATGCCGGGCCGCTACTCCATTTCCCGGGATCCGTGGGGCTGGATCTTCTCCCTCTCCCTCGCTGGCCTCACTCCAATCTGAGGCTTCTCCGGGGGAGACATCGAGAGGCACCGGTCTCACAGCACCCACTTTAGTAGCTGTTTCTTTTTGCAACTTGGCCTTTAATCTAGGGCAGTCCCGACGCAGATGCCCTTCCAATCTACAATAGAAGCACCCGGTCGTCGTCGGGGTGGAAGTAGCTTTGGGCCCGATTCCTCCTCCAGTTGGATTGGATGTTTCACTCTTCCCGCCGCCTCCCGCCAGCTTGGCTGGGGTGGTTCGATGGCTGCTTCCCCCCTTCCTATAAACTCCCATCTGATCCGCAAGCAGCGCCGCTTGCCGGAGATTGGTGGGCCGCTGGTCACTCACCAGCGCTGCCCTTCCTTCGGGGAGAACGGCATAAAACTGTTCTAAGGCCACCAGCTCTCGCAAATCTCGAAAGGAGACAGCTTGAGCCGTCTCCAGCCATAAATCCAGGGTCCTCCGCAGCCTCGTTGCCGTGGAGACAAAACCCTCACCGGGCTCAACTTTAATCTCTCTGAAACGTTGCCGACACCTCTCGGCCGAAAGGCAAAAAGTTTGTCTGACCAGTTCTTTAAACTGTCCATAATTATGCGTATCCTCTCGCGGGACGCTGTACAACAGTTGAGCCAGACAGCCTGAGGCTCGTGATTGAAGGGCCGACATCCAGTTGCCACGGGGAATACGCTCATCTTCGCAGGCAATTTCAAACAAGCCCAAATATTCCAGCGGATCCTGCCCCTCATGGAAACGAGGCAGGTCCTTGAAGTTTGGCTTCTCAGGACGAACAGCTCCAGCGTGTTTTGCCAACTGGTTCTGCAGAAGGTCAACTTGCTTTTGTAATTCTCTTTCTCTGGATGTAGGCCTGAGGCGAGACAGGTCGTTTCGTCTCTCTCTCTCCTTGGAAGTAGATCTGGGACGAGACAGATTCGGGATCCTCCGGGTCCGCCGGAGGAGAACCGCTGTCGCTCCCTCCTCCTCTCCCTGGTCACTGCCACTGCCCGTGCTCCACCTCCGAGACCTGGAGATCTCCCCTCGGCCCCTAGGTTCCACCGTCCAGGCTGCCAAGCGAGATGGGATCGACACCCTTCTCTCTTCGCCCTCCGCGCCTTCCCAATCGACAGTCACTTCAATAGGAGGGGCAACTCGAGGAGCCTCAACTGGTAAAATGTCCTCCCGGTCCAACACCGGCAGATCGTCTGCCGCCTCTGCTCCCAGCAGGGGTCGGTCCTGATCCAACAGAGCAGACTCCATTTCTGCCCTAGCAACTTTTCCCTGTCTGGAAAATAACAAACCTTTGCCTGGTTTGACAAACAAATGTTCCTCAGGTGGGCTGCAAAATCCCACCGCTGCCACCATGTGAAGGAAGGCTGATCTTACGCCAACCCTGCAGGGCAGGCCACAGTCCCAAAGTTCCCGGGACTGGCACACACCTCCCAAGGTCCCATACACCAAACTGGTGTAGCAGCCCCAACCTTTCAAAAAGGAACACACACCAAAATTAAGTTGGAGACTTTATTAAAAGTAAGAATAACAAATTAGTCAGTGTAGGGTCTCCAAGTGTCCAATATAAGTAAAATAATCCCTTATAAAAAGGGGCTAAAAGAAGGTAAAGGGGAAAAGGGGGTGAGGAAGTTGTTGTGAGGAAAAGGGGATGGGAATAAAAAGGGACTCTAAAAGAGCATAAAAACAAACCCCAAGAGTCTGCAGAAACAAAGTAAGTCAAACCAGGCCTAGCTTTTCCTAGCTACCCTGTCAGAATGGCATACCTGCCCAGATGGAACTTCCCAGCATCCACGCCCCAATGGAAGAACACTGAAGCTTTTCCCCCTAGCTCCTTTATTGTCACTAGGGTCCAGTTTCCCGCCCAGCGTTCACCAATCCTATCTCCCTAACTGTCGAAGGAGGGGCCCCCGCCCTTTCTCAGCTGTAAACACTTTCTCATGACTTCATCCCAATTAACGCCTGACCTTGCTTCTCAGCTCTGCAACTCACCCTTATCTCCCAGGTGCTCCCAATACATTCCAAAGACTACAGTAAAAATCCGTTAGCTAAACAGCAATGGGGGGGGGGGGAAGGGAAGGGACATCTAACAGGGTTTCTTCTAAAGTCCCAGCCACTACAAGTCCCATCTTCACACTTAACATCTGTAATCACAAGCAGGTGAAGTTCTCTTTAAGTGCTAGTCAGAAATCTAACATGGAATTATATCTCTTGAGACATCTGACATGCTGAAACTTCTACCTTAGACATAGCCAATAGCAGTGCCCAGTTCTTGGTAGCACTGAAATCATACAAATGCAAAAGGTTAGGCCAGGGGCCTAACTTGTGGACACCATCACAAAACAACTGCTGTGGGGACCTGGCAAGTCACAAAATGCCTGTCCTGGGGTGTGGCTAGTCTGAAAGAGTGAGTGAGTAACCCAAGTACAAAGCAGAGGTTGGGTTTGAGCCGCAATACAAAAACTACACATTTGATCCCATATTGCACTACAAAATACAGTTTTACAGAATGTAAACTGGTGATGCTCAAGAGACAATTAACTTGCCCAAGAAACTGAGCAAAGGTTGGGTCTGAGCCCCAAAACACAAGACCACTCTTCTGAACCCACAGTTTTCTGCTCCAGCAGAACACCCACTTCACAGAAGGAAAACCAGTTAATTTCCCCAAATGACCACTAAATATATTCCTCTAAAATTAATTTATTTCCCTAAATTAATAGGAAGATCACCCCCAAATCAATTTCACCCAGAAATCAATTTCTGTTCAATTAACACTCAAGTTCCCTCTGGCAATCAGCCCACCTCCTCTTCTTTCCTTCTCTGCCAGCCAACTCACCCCACCCCCACCAGCACCAGCACCCCGCCCGTGCGCATACACACACACACACACACACACACTTTATCTCAAGATCACCCACCTCAAAACCCTTTCTCTCTCAGGATCATCTTCCCCCTAGGGGGGGACCCCTTTTCTCTCTCTTTCACACTTGTGCATCCCCAACACACCCATCCATTCACACACACACACAACTGGGCACCCCATTCATCCATCATACGTGCATACTTCTCTCTCTTCTCCTCCCCTTAACCCAGTGCCAGTTGCCCTGCCGCCTTCCCTATTCCCCAGGGTGACTCTACCACTGCCTGCCCCCCCCCCAGCTTACCAGGCAGCAGTGGCAGGGTCCCTTTTCCTTTTCTTTTTTTTAACCACATGGCCGGGCACACGACAAAGCAAAGCACCAGCCTCGAGCCACCACCTGCTGCCTTCATTTCCTGAAGATGCAAAATATGCTACAAATATAATACAATAAAAACATGAAACAGTATTACAATAAAAACAGATCAGAGGCGTAAAAAGCAGAGCAGACTTCACACTTTCAAATGCCAGGGCAAATAAGTCAGTTTCTACCTGGTGCCGAAATCGCAGCAACATCGGCTCGAGTTTTATTTATTTATTTATTATTTATTTATTATATTTATACCCCGCCTTTTTTCCTGCAAGGAACCCAAGGCGGCTTACATAATCCTCCTCCTCTCCATTTTATCCTCACAACAACCCTGTGAGGTAGGTTAGGCTGAGAGTCCGTGACTGGCCCAAAGTCACCCAGTGAGTTTCATGACTGAGCGGGGACTAGAACCCGGATCTCCCGAGTCCCAGTCCAACACTCTCGCCACTACACCACACTGCAGTGGGGAGGCCATTCCAGAGTTGGGGAGCTACGGAGAAGGCCCTCTGCCTACTTCATACACAAGCTTCCCCTGGCAAAGGAACCAGGAGAAGAGCCTCCTGACATGGACAGGTTGGTACAAGCAGAGACTAGGGATTTGTGAGAATTCTGTTTGGGGGGTGAAAATCCAACAGATTTTTCTGGTCCCCCCCCCACATTTTGTTCTCCCCCCCTCCCCCCGCTGGCATCGACTTGATTTGTACCAAGTTGAGCCAGCACATGGATTTCTTTCTTTTTAAAAACTGGCAGCAATTTGTGCATTTTTAAAAATTTGGTCTTGAAATTTGCACAAATTGCTTTAAAATATATATATAAATAAATCGGTCCTTTGCAAGTGCGCACCTTCGCTCTTATAGGGGTCTGAAATGAAAAGCCTTGCCTCGTCAATGTCCTGGGAAGTGTCTTCTGTCAAAGTGCAGGAGGCACCATCCAGAAAACAAAGCCACAAAGAGGTTAACTTGTTGCTTTGCTTTCCCTGACAGCTGTCAAAAGGCAAGCTGTGAATAGATTTTTGCTTGCAAAATGTGGTGGCCAGTAGATCACCCCCTTTGTGACAAGATCCTCTAGTTTTTATATATGGACCTGACAGTTCCCAATGTCCTGCACCTTTTCTACCCTTTCCTGTGCCTCTAGGTGCCTGGTAAAGTGGAAAAGTGTGACCCCCCAGTTACAGGAGCTGCCAGTTTTGACAGGTGTCAAAACTCAGGCTTCCTTTTAAAATGGGGTTTTTGACAGGCTAAGCAGGGTTTCTTCACAGGGACATACACATATGGGCCAAAACAGACATTACTTTAAACCTGTGTCTAGCAGCTACATTTTTTTTTCATCTTTACTCAGAGTAGGTGCAGGGGGCCTAATAGGGTTCACCCACCCATGAGGAGGGTGATTTTAAGGTCCAGATCAGGGCCCCTGCACCTACTGTAGAGGAAAAACGAAAAATAGATGTGGCTGCTAGACACAGATTTAAAGTAACCTGGTCTCCCCACTCCTAATCCAACGCTCTCAAGCACTACACCACATGTACTCCCCAACAGCTTCATGTTTATACTTGATACATCTATTGATCGTGGTCATTTATTCTATTAAAGCTGTCTGTTAGCTGAACATATTTAGGCATTAGCCATTAGATTAGGAATTGCTAGCTGCAAAGCTTGCAACATGAGATTTGGAGAAAGGATGTTTTCTGTGGAGAAAAAGCGTCAGAGTATCCTGCATCACACACACACCTCCACACGTGTAAATGAGTATAATCCCAGCTGGGGGCTGGGAAATGCAAAATGTACATAGTTTCTCTGATGGCTCCTGACGCTGCAGAGTCTCCCATGTCTTTGATGGCCAGTGCCACAGCTATTTGCATGCAAATGCAGCAAAGAGCCACCCCTCCCCTGCCTGGCCCAGATGAAGTTCATCCTGATTGGCTAAAGACACCTGGGCTACTGAAAGGAGGGGTGGGGGGAAGAATATATACTGCTGCTGTGGCTTCTGGTTTGTGTTGTTGTCTGCATGCTTTGCACAGAGGAGGGTTTTTGCTAAACCCTGAGAAGACTAACCCCTAGGCAGAGAAGAATAAGTGCAGCCTAGGTATTTATATGGTAAAGGAACTAGGTTTTGTTATTTTGTAGCTCTACTGTATGTACCAAAGTGTCTCCTGTGGCGTAACCCCACAATTCAGTTCCCTGATGTATGTCTGCTTTAGTATATTTCAGGGATGTTGGAGAGTCCTTGGTCTCGAGTCACGAGTCGAGTCACGAGTCTTTGGACCTGAGTCTCGAGTCCGAGTCCAAGTCCTTGGTCCAAAATGGTGACTCACGAGTCCCAAGTCCCGAGTCACTCCCAAAGCTGACTCCACGAGTCCCTATTAAATCAATGGGGGTTTTTCCCAACAAAATAAGTCTACTTCAGATGTGTGGCTTAAATAAATTCTAGGCAAAATTGTGCCTTTTTATCTCAAAACTCTGCCACTGATTTTGACAAGAACAGACCAGGCAGCCAAACCCGAAATAACCAGGCAGGCAGAGGAGGCAGGGAACCCCCAAGGCAGGCAGGCAGAGGCAGCCAAACCCAAAATGTCTGAAAGGTTGCATTAGGAAAATGATTTTAAAAAATAAACTTGGATTGTTGCTGCAACTAGGTCCAGACAGCACCTACAGGTGGCATCAAGCAGGGATGTTGACGAGTCCTTGGTCTCGAGTCCCGAGTCGAGTCTCGAGTCCCATTAAAAATATTGGGACTCGAGTGCGACTCGAGTCAGAGGGGGGACTCAGTCCGACTCACGAGTCGAGTCCTCGAGTCCGAGTCCCCACCCCTGGTATATTTAGTGAGTATAGAATGTTGAACTGAGTGGGTGTGGTTTGTGATGTCTTAGAAAGGGTGGGGGGAGGAGTATATAAGGAGTGTTTGAGTGATGTCAGAGTCAGTTAGGTTTAGTCGGGTTAAGAAGTAGAGTCGGGTTAGTGTGTTATGGGAGAGTGTTTGGAGTGTGGGGAGAGTTGGGAGTTGGGAGTTGGGAGTTAGGTTAGTTGGGTTATTTGTGTCTTGTCAGGAGTTTTAAGAGGAATCAGTGATTGTATGAGGAGTGAGAGTATTTGGAGTTATAGGGACTTAGGAAAATTATGAAGTGTTTGGTGTAGGCAGTTTATTTTCTGGAACTAAGATTTTGATAATTAAAATAAACTTATTTTTATTTTGTTTGCTACCCAAATCCTATGTGTCAGCTTGGCATTATTACCTGCTTTACTTTTAAATCTACACACACACCTTTGTACCCGCAGCATCATAAATTTAAGCTAGATCCCTAATATCCAGTATTAATCTTTTCCCTCATTAGCAGGGGAAAGGTTTCATTTGACCCTCCCCTCAGGTTTTTAAGTGTTGATGGCGCTTGGCCTGAGAAGGGTTTATGCGCCTGGTCCTAAAGTGTAAAGGACCGTGTCGTCGCATCTCCCCACCTTTCTCCCTCTTCCCTACCTTTTATTGTAATCTGTTTACCTTAAATAAACTTTCCTGGTTTTACCCCACACGGTTTGTGTGGTTCCTCTGTGGTTCAGTGCTAAATCCTGTGTATAGACCAAGGGCAAGGCCCTGAGAGAATCAAGTCAAGACGGCCGAGCTAAGGCTGGCAGTTTTGCACCTTTGATCTCTGATCTTGAGAAAAGGACCAGTTGGCAGTCCTTCACATTTTCCCACTGTGAATAGATCTGGGAAGGAGTGGGGGGTGAACATATATGAGGGACGTGTATTTGAGTGCCTGTATTTTCAGCACATACAATGACAGTCTGTCAGTTCAGTTTTAAATAATTGATCAGAGTAAAATACAATCTATTTCTCATCTTATTTTGCTGGGGGTGGGAGGCAGAGACAGGCAGGAAGGATATTGAATTTAAGAACACAAGAAGAGTCCTGCTGTGTCAAACCAAAGATCCATAGTCATTGTCATAATCAATTTATTTGTATACCACATTTTCCATAAGACATTGTGCTCAAAAAAGCGGTTCACACAAAACAAATACAATTGCCATAATTATAATACATTACAATACAAAGTCAGCTCAATTACAGTTCCTTTAAAACATGTCAAAATTTAGGTAAGTGCAAGACATATTAATAGGTCAGTTAACAATATCCAGTACAAATAACAACATACTGACCTGGTTTGCAGATCATGGTGGCAATTCCTGGGTTGTTTCATGATGTGCAAACCTGGAAGCTCTGGGTTCTTTGTGCATTAAACAACCCAGAGTTAACCCATGGTTTGTTGCTGGGTTAACTCTGGGTTGTCTAACCCATAAACAACCCAGATTTTCTGTGTTTGCACATCATGAAATGACCCACAGAAATTAAGAGTGGAAATGGCTCACACACTCCACTCATCCTCGGCAATTCCCGAGTTAAACAACCTGGGAATTGGCACCATGATGTGCAAACTGGGTCATACTCCCATTAGCACTAAACAGTTCATGAGAGGAGACCTAACAATAAGATACCTCATCCACATCAAACTCCGCAAAAAAGGGGAAAGAAGGCACTTTGAGTAGCCCACCCTCAAGCAGCAGAAAGAGACCCTCCTCTCACCAAGGTCCTGTGTCCTGAGCAAAGAAACGGCATCCTCGTGGCAACTCTTGACAGCAGAGCATCAGGAGAAGCAAGATAGAAAAAGCCTGTCCCTGGGCAGATGCCCCAAGCTGTCCTGGAGACAGCACAAACACCATCAAGCACACCAAAAGTAGCAGCAACTTCCTGGGGGGGGGGGGGTCCATCAAGTCCAGCATCCTGTTTCTCACACTGGCTGCCCAGGTGCTTCCAGACAGTCCACAAGCAGGACATGAAGACAGTAGCCCTGTTCCCAAAGGGAGGAACAAAAGGGTTGCATGTTTGCCTACTAGCCTTATTCATATCTCAACCTGAGATATTGATCATCCACCAGCCCACTATCTTATTTTCAATTCCTTTCCAAATAATCCTGAGGATGGAATGTCCTGGAAGGAGATGGCAATAGGGTGGTTCTTTACCAGATGTTGTGGAGAACGGTGAGAGGCTGCATCCAGATATATCCACATATTGCTCATACTGTGTAGACCAGCCCAAACCTTTGATATCAGGTTCCACACATTAATGGAATCTTTAGACAGAATTTAAAAATTTTATTTATTTATTTATTTATTTATTATATTTGTTAATCGCCCATCTGGCCAGTCACCCAGCCATTATTGTAGAATAATGGGTTGTATCCAGTGGGTTATATCCAATGTTAGTCTAACTTAAGTCCCATTCATTCCAATGGATTCACGCTCAGTATGATTAATATTGAGATAACCCAACAATTCTAATGTCAGTTAGACTACTCCTCCATCTTTGAAAATGTGAGGGCTTAGACTATAATACAATTTTGTATGTTAATTTGGGTTTCCAACCATACCATGTCTTGACTCAACATTCTTAACAATTCTCCTTGTAAATCTTTCCCATTAGTGAGTCAGTACATCAAAGCTACCAAGCAAAAATAGCTTAGCTAAAAATAGCCATGTGTGCTGACAAGATTCCCAGTGAAGTTTTAACTAAGTAAGCTTTCCAAAAGGAAGCCAGGGCAAATACAACAGATGGGTGCAAATTGTCAGATAACATTTAAGTCCTGTCGTTTACAAAGTGGCATTCTTGATGAGCCATGTTTAAAATAATTTGGATTAGTGGAACCAGGAGGGAGGGTAACAATTGAATGGGAAAGTCTGTTACTTGATCCCACCTGTACACTGTACACACTGTGTACAGTGTGTGTTCCAGTGTACACTGTACACACACACTCATACACACACACAAACAACACAGCAGGGTGGGATTCTATCACAGGATACAGGTATGTGTGAAGAGGGCCTTACATGATGTGTTTCTGTTAGCTCAGAAGCAGATGCTTTCAATTTCCTCATGACTGCACCAGATGCAGAGTGTGAAAGGCAGTTCCCTGATGGATGGAATGTCCTGGAAGGAGATGGCAATAGGGTGGTTCTTTACCAGATGTTGTGGAGAACGGTGAGAGGCTGCATCCAGATATATCCACATATTGCTCATACTGTGTAGACCAGCCCAAACCTTTGATATCAGGTTCCACACATTAATGGAATCTTTAGACAGAATTTAAAACTTTTATTTATTTATTTATTTATTATATTTATTTATTATATTTGTTTATTATATTTGTGAAGTTTTAACTAAGTAAGCTTTCCAAAAGGAAGCCAGGGCAAATACAACATGCACATAAAGCTAAACCCGGGGTGGGAAACCAGTGGCTACGAACTACAACTCCCATAATCTCTGATCATTGGCCATGCTGACAGGAGCTCATGGGAGATGGAGTCCAACAACTTCTGGAGGGCCACATGTTCCCCACCCCAGTACTAAACCATCCTTTAATGTTATGTCTGAACTAGGCCATATATCCTACAAAACATCCTGGGCATTCATCAAGATTAAGCCAAGGATTATGTTACAGAGGAGCTCAGCTTTAAGTATACTCCTAACTTGCTGACTCTAGAACCTTCCACAAATGCCCCCTCACACCATCAAACACCTTAAGTGCCATTAAATGCCTGGGAGAAGAGGACAGTCTTAACCTGGCACCGAAAAGAGGACAGAACTGGCACCAGGCGGGCTTCAGCGGCGAGATCATTCCATAAACATGAACACTTGTTCGTGTTTGCTAAGTTTAGGAAGGTGTGTGTGTGCAGATGTTACACCGGCCATTTGCACACTTCCCCTTTGCACTCTGTACTTTGGCTCAAACCCCCTGTGGTGGGAAACTTAAATCGCACCATCCCCACTTACTACCCTCCTGCTTTCTTTGTTATTAGGTTGGAGGCATCAGACTATGGCCTGGTTTGCATTATCAAAATAAGCCACCAAAGTAAGCCGCCCTACAACAGCCCATGGGTAATTGGAGGGTTGTTTCTCCCTCCAACAAGCCATGCTGCCCAGGTTTGGATGACATGACAAGCCACGCTCAGGCGGTGATTATGGAAATTGTGCCCAGAATGCGCCACAATTTAAATAAACCACGGTAGCTTATTTTGATTGTGTGAACTTGCCCAATGAGGCTATTCTAGATCATCGGTGGTCCAGATGGGGTGTAGTTTTGATGTCCTGGTTAAAATGTATACTCCAAAGACTGTCCTTTCCTCCCATATTTCCAGCTCTTAAACCAGATTCAAGCCCAAATTTAGAATGACTAAATTTTATTAGATGCAGCGTTAGAGATTGATGGCAGTGTGTCCAGATCCATTCCCTTGGGTATTTCTGAAACCACTGCATGATTGTGGCTAAAATATCAGGAGACAAAAGCAAGCAATCTTAAATGACAGCCTTGAAGGTCAGTAAATTCATCTCTCCCTCTCTTGAATGGACACAGGAAATGCTCAGAGAAAATAAGCTTTAAAAAAATCAACAATATGGGATGGGACCGTGCATTGGACTTTCTTTTGTTGACACAGCTATGTTGAGATGAGCTCATTGAGATGTCACTTGAACAAACTGGCCACAATAAATATCCCAAACATGAAGGAATCTGAAGCAGGAGTGTGGCATAAAAACACTAAATAAATCAAGTTTAAATTTTCATGCAGATTAGGAATAGATGAATCTATCAGTTTTGGTTTTTTCCTGCAGTTGAATTTTTTAAATCTCAAATTTTCATCTGGAATATGAAGAAATGTACAAATAATAGTAATTCCTCTCAAAAGTGAAACAAAATTTTCACCCCCATCGCTGTTCGCCAAATTCAATAGGTACAGCTATTGCCAGCATGGAGAGGACCACGTTATACCTGCCTGCTATATAGCTGTTAAAGATGAAGAGCCTGTCAGAAAAAAGAGAAGGCAATTCTAGTTCAGCACTAACATAGTTAAATACACGGGGATTCAAATCCAGCTGAGCACTCAAAACCCCAGGTCTGGATGGACTAATCTGTCAGTGTTGGTTTCTCCCACATTTGAATTTTTTAAATCTCAAGTTCTTTGCCTCCTGGATATGAAGAAATTTGCAAATTTTGGTAAATGCTGATGAAAAACAAGCAAGTGCACAAGTACTTGTGCTGGTCAGTCATTGGAGCTCTCAGACCATTTGTGCATTGGCGCATAATGGATTCCCACCCAGCCTGTGCCGTGGTTTCGACAGGCCTGTTTTGCATTGATGTGTACATGGATGGTGGGCTACTGGAGCTGCCTTCTGATTTATTTGTACCGCACACAGCAGTGACGCTCTTATTTTAATTGTAATGAAATGCATACATTGATATTCTGATTTCAATCATTCTTTAATAAGCATACTTGAAATTAATTGTTGTGGTTTATAAATGCATCTAGTGCATGTAATTTTTATATTACCCATATCGCAAGAAACCATTAGATAATACTGAGTTGAAGATTATGTGCGTGATTTTGTGAGCTCAGGTCTCCCCTGTTCTAAGTACTGGTCTTTAACCCCTGAACCACAGCAGTTCTCAGAATATACCCCCCCTATTATATACCCCCCCTATTAGCAGACTGTTTGCAGTTGCACCCTTCTCAAAATTTCTGGATCAAAGATAAATCTTTGTATTATTACTGGAATAAAAATGAGGCAAAGCAAAAAGCTTACAAATTTTTAAAATGATAAATGCTGTTAAGACGTTCCTGAACTTTCATGCACATAATGTAATGGCATTGTTCTGCGATATATATTTGTGATATCAAAAAAAGATGATGAATTAACAGTTGCAAATGAGCCACAAAATGAAAGTATCATGTAAAAATTAAAAGCAACTATATTATCAAGTATGACTGCTTTGATCCAGAAGTAAGTGATGACAGCATTCATTTGTGATTGGCTGGCTAATAAATGAACGCGCCTGACACTTCTCACATCATAAAATGCTGCTTCTTTGTGTTAGATTAAAGCACATCACAAGGCAACCAGCTGTGTTGCATTATGCTCCTTTTGTTCCAGGCACGTTCATTTTGACCTCTGAACAACAGACAGTATAAGCGGTAGTCTTTGTTGCCCAACTGTGTGAGCTGCTTCCCTAGCAAAGAAGTGTTTTGGATGGAGTATACGGATGGAGTGTAATGTCATGAACTGTGGAATTGCATCGGTGCTGCGAGCTACCCAGGTTGGCATTCAGTGAAGCTTGGTAATAGCTCAGGAGAGGGTATGAGTCACCAACATGACATTTGTTTGCCAGAGCACCAGCTATGCCAGGACAACTTGACATACCTAATATTAGATAGTGACGTCCTCTGGTGAGATTGCAACAGATAAGGGAGCATAGGACAGTCTTGCTTCATTGTCAAATACAAGAGGTCACTGCAACTTTGCTCATGCAAGCTATACTACACTGTTTGGAAATGCATATCAATGAAATTAGACATTGCTATTATGTAGAGAAACATTATTAGATGTTTTGCCCAGTTTAACCAGCTGATCATAGTTCATACATACAGGATGATTGACATCCATTATATACATGTATTTTTATTTATTTATTTGATGTATCACCCTTCCATCTAAGGGAATTCAGGGTACACAACACAATTAAAAGATACATCAGTATACAAATAATTCAAACCTCCTACCATATCACTCAAAGAGCAGTATAACATAATGCACCCAGTCTCAAACCATAAAGTATCAGGGCCAGATTACATCCTATAAGACATGTTTACAATTATTTAACTAAAATGTAACAATGGGGTTGGCAACCACACTTCCCGAGGGAGGGAATTCCACAATCAGGGTGCAGCCACCAAGAAGGCCCTGCTTCAAGACACCATACCTAAGACCATGCCACTGGTGAGATCATAAACAGGGTTTTGCCAGCCGATCTCAAAGCATGGGCTGGTCAGTACTGAGAGAGGCACTCTTTTTAAGTATTTGGTTCCCAAGTTGTGTAGGGGTTTGTACACAAGTGCCAACACCTTGAATTGAGCCCGATAGGCAGCCAGTGCAGTGCTTTAAGGATCAGTGTCATGTGATCCCACTTATACAATCTCAGAATTATATTTTCATGCATTCAGTCTTCAGATATATTACTGTAATGTAGATACTGTTTTTAACTTTTTTTTCTTGTCTTGGAGAAGAGTGTCAAACAGATACACACTAAACGGGGCAGTATCCAACACCGACATTCCACTTATGCAGTTGACATAGTGCTTACATAAGCAACCCCTAGTGCTATGCCAATAAAGTATGCTGGCACATCAGATTTTCTGCAGAAGCCCGTAGCACCAGCTTACACTATTGGTGTAACACGGGAGGTCACTTAGCTAGCACTACATTGATTGTGTAAGTAGAGGAGCAGCAGCATTGGATATTGCCCAGGATTGTCTATTTGATGTTCAACCTTTTTTTTTTTAATTGCTTTGAAATGTTGCCTCAAAATGGGTGAATTACCATTTCCATTCTTTATTTCAAAACAGCAAGAGAATAAAATGGATTGCTTTGCTTTGAATAATAATTATTATTAACTTTGCTTTGAATAATAATTTTGATAATTATAGGACCATTGTAGTGGCCTTATTAAAGCTGAGTTGGCTGAATCGTATTCCACCATTGTAATCAGAAATCGGGAGCAGTAGGTTGTATGGCCTATACTAAGAAAATGGCTCAGTGGACTGATCTGCAACTTAGTGTAGGAGAGTCTGAGGATTGTCTGTGCCGATTTTGAGGTAGAAAGGGCAAGAAATTGCTAATTTATAGGAATTTAAAGTTTCACAAGTGTCCATCCACAATTTGATAGGTACTGTCTGGAGTTTTTTTTCCTATAGACTGACATGGGTTTTATTTTGCAATAAAATTTCTCCATTTGTACAGCATCTTTTAGAATACAGTTTGTCATCTTAGGTAAGGGAGAAGGTGTAGTGTGTGCTGTGTCCTAGAAGAAGATATGTGTGGGGAGTGTGATTTTTCCAACCCATTTTAACCTACGGAATATCATAAGCTCATGTTTGCAGGATGGGAGGGGGAATAGGATGGAGTGTGAAAGCAGCCCTCTGGTGCAATGGTAGCATCTCAGCCCTTTTTGACCCTGATGAGCCACTGTAGGGAGAGAGAGTGTAAAAGCAGGGAGATATTGTGAGGGACGATTCTGAAGATTCTTAGAATACACGACTCTGCCACTGACAGTCATCCAGCTCCAAGGTAGTGGTGAAGCTGGAACTAACTACAGCATAAGATACCATACCGTATGCATATTGCCTAAATAATGCGTCTGCTAAGAGTGTGGCCCTTAACAGCCATAATTTCCTGCATATCGGAGCTTGAGTGAACACAGAAAGCCCATAATACTACATGTTAAACCAAAAGGTCTTTTGCTTACTGAATACTAGTGTTAGTATTTGTTAGTGTCAGTGCTTTTTTTCTGGAGAAAAGGGTACCGGAACTCTTGGATTACATTTCCTCGGGAGTAGATGGCGATTAAATTGTAATGCAATTAATAGAAGAAAAGGTGCTGGAACTCAGTTCCGGTGAGTTCCACCAGAAAAAAAGCCCTGGTTAGTGTTACTGATATTTATTATTGATTTCACTCTTAAGTCATTTAAAAAAATATATATATATTTTCTTTTGCTACTCTCCTGGAAAATTAGTCATGGGACAGCAGGAAAATCAGCCAAGTATGTTCCCTGTTTCCACTTGGTATTTATTTATTGTTTAGGTTTGTACCAGACTCATCGGCACGCCCTTCCTCCCAAGAGAGCAGATAATTTATACTGTGGCAAAACATTAAAGTACATTCCCATTAAAATATAAAATACCGAACTTTAATTATAACTTACCAGTTCACTTGCTGCAGTGGCTGCCTAGGGCAAAAGTGGTGGGATATAAATTTCAACAATGAAAAATATTAATAATAAACTACACCCATATAAAACCAAGCCAGACAAAGAATGTCACCTCTAGCGAATGTTCATAGCCTTGTAAAGGGAATTCCAAATTGTGGTGCAGCCTTCACTAATACCTCATTGTATGTCCTTTGGGAATGGGAACAGTGGGACACAGGAGATCCAGCCATCTTGAAGGGAGGTAGGGCCAACACCAGCCAAATTGTTAAAAGCCAAATGTAGCATTTGAGCATAGGGCCAGTTGAAACCAAGCAGGCAAAAGCACCAGTGTAGATACAACCCACAGAGCAACCTAAAAAGCAATGACATTGCTTTTAGTGTTTATCCTTGTTGCATTCTACTGTTTCTCCAGATTAGATTCTGCAATCCAGATTGTTTTCCATTGCTCTTTAAAGAGAGCACTTTGGGAGCTCAATAAATAACTTAAAAAAAAAAAAAAAAAGACCTACCTTATGTATACTCCTACATGCACACTAATGGGCTGAGGACTTAATGTAAGCAATCTTTATATTGAAGTGCCCTGGAGCCAGCAGGAGAGTGGACAGTTATTTATGGCTGCCCTGATGAAATTAGCTGCTTATCTGATATATGGCTTTGCTACTGATGTGTGTTAGTCCTTCATAAAACCTGATTGCCGGAGCCTAGGGATATTATGGCTGTAGTTGAGACAATTTGTCAAATACAATATCCAATCCTGAAGGGGATTTTCTAGCAGATGGGTCCTGTTAATGCTGGTGCTCATGAACAGATCAAGAGATGTCTGCAGCATCTACAAACTTAGTCATTATTTATACTGCTTGTGATGGATCTGCTAATTAAATCCCTCGAGTTGATTCAAGAACTTACCAGCTGGGACCTTGCTGAAGACTGATGGCTACTGGAAGCCAGGAGAGCGGATGGGTCTGCACATGTGCACCACAGAATTCTCCTGGCCCATTTACTGTGTGAGTTTCCCTTCAAATAGATCCATCCTAGTTAGGGCTGAATTTCAGGAGGCCTGTAGCCAGAAATGCTCTGGTGAGAAGGCCTAAGGGAGTAGGGAATCCTTACAGAACAGCCAGAACACAAAGACAGGAAGCCTAATATGTTTATTAAGGTTGTTTAATTGTTTTACTACTTTGGCTGCAGTCCAATGCACACTTAACTGAAAGTAAGCCCTACTAAGCATACATTCATAGACTGTGCTGTCAGTGAGCAATTTAGAATTTGGGGTGGTGTGAGAGTTTGTCTGAGCCTAGTTCTTATTCAAACCCAGGGAGTTTCAAAGACCCAAATCCAAACTAGACTCCAGCCTTCCAACCCTCAAATTTGCTCTTTTGAATGCTCAAAATCTGAGGGCTCAGGAAAGGAAGTCCTGTGCCCCGCCCCACCACCCACCTCTACTGCCCTCCTGCCACCCTAAAGCCATCCCCGCCCAACCCCAGCAGCCAAACTAATTCCCTGCCTTCCCTCTTTTCTTAGAAGGACTGGAGCACCAGTGGCAGCTGCAGGAACTCTTGAGCAAGCTACAGCTCCCACAGTGCATTGCACTAGGCGGTGATAGAGAAGGGAGGGAGGAGAGAGGCAGAGCAAGGGTGGGGGATCCCTTCTGCCTCTGTCATCTCATGGCTACAGCCAGTGCTCCTAGTGTGTTGATAAGGAAAGGGGGAAGGGAGTGTGTCTGGGTGCTTAGGGGAGGCAGGAGGACATGGTGGGGGGACAGGTCAACAATTTGTGCGCGCTTCATTTCACTTGGGAACTTTTCCAGAGTTTCCTGATTTGAGGGGGCAGGAAACTCAGGAAAAAAGAATGAGCCAAACCAAGGAGAACCTCAGAGGATTCATCCATCCATCTGTAAAATGTTGCCTACATTCTTTTACTTCTATCCCCCAATAGTAGAAGAGCTGGTAAAAACAGCATTCTTTCTTTTTTTTAAAACAAAAGCTGGAATTTCAGTGGGGGGTCCTGGAATATCCTGGATTCAAGCCAAAGTTCAACAGGACTCAGACTGAGTCTTCTTTTCAATGTCAAGATTCAATCCAGGAATATGCCAAGTAAATAAAGAAGAGGGTTGCCTCTGAACCTGCGCAGCATGCCATTCCCTCACCCTTGAATAGCCACAGTTTGTCTCCACACATCTAGGGTTAGGGGGCAG
Source organism: Shinisaurus crocodilurus (assembly GCA_021292165.1). Classification (NCBI taxonomy): domain Eukaryota; kingdom Metazoa; phylum Chordata; class Lepidosauria; order Squamata; family Shinisauridae; genus Shinisaurus; species Shinisaurus crocodilurus. The sequence continues at coordinate 30,374,620 of CM037878.1, forward strand.
TGCATAGAAAATGTGGCTCCTTCCATGTAAAATTGAAGTAGACTGATTTTATTTTTATTTAAAAAAATAAAAATACATACAGTACATAGAATCTGACATACTGTAGCATCTTGAATACATTTAAACACATGGCTTGTTATTCCAAAATTCAATAAAGGGGATCCAGTTTTCCACAGATACATTTGTTCTCTGTCTTTCTTCCTTTACACGTACATAATTAATCAAGTTAGCCATTGTAATGTATTCATGCATTTTTGTGTATCTGCCCATCTTAAATACTTTGGTTAAAGAACCCTCATTGCTGAGACCTCATGTGAAATCTTTTCCCTTTGTTTTAGCTTATTTTGTTTTCATAGCCATTGGTAAGAACAACCATTTTAAATTCAAATAAGCAGTATAATTAACTTTGAGAGAATACAAGTCCGAAACATTGTTGCAACTGGGCATGTTGGCCACCACAGGTAATAAAAAGTTCTTACACTGTGTCCTCATTTCTACAGAGGGTTATAATCGCCCCCTTCTGCAATTTATATCAAGTTATATCAAGTACCTAGTCATCAGTATGGAAGCCCATTTTAAGGCCAAACTATATGCGATGTGGGAATTCTGCTCTGGACATATTTTTCTTGCCCAAAAAGCAGCCACCAGGAGAGGGGGGCTGATTTGGATCAAAGCCACAGGGGAAGGGGTTTAAGCCTTTGCCCCCACACCAAGTCCCTGATGCAAATCTCCCTTCTCCAAAGCAGCTGTTAGCCACAGAGGGGAAATCATACAGGCCCATGGGGTGCCTCTATCTTTTCCCCTCCATGGCTAATCATATCCTTGGGGAAGACTTGTGTCAGGGAATCCGCACAATGCAGTGGGATAAACCCCCGCTCCCCATGGCTGCTTTTTAGACAAGAAAAAGATGTTGGGAGCTACAGCCATGGAACTCCTATGTTACATCTAGCGTGGTCCTAAGTTTCAGGACAGGTGTTCCTTAACATCTGTGAGATTATCTAGAATGTACACAGGTATGACTGCCACCTGCTGGAGAAACTGTAGGATGCTAATGGATTTTTTCCCCCATATGTCTTGGGATGTGCCCAGTTCTTTTTATTTTCTAGTTATATGTATATCCTATTGTGGAACAAATCTTCAAGCAATTCTGTTAGACTACCTAGATGAGAGCTTTTCAGACAACATGGGGGTGGGGGTGGGTGAAAGAACTCATTGTTGCTATAAACACAGTCATAGCCTGCTGCTGGTGAGGGGACAACTCTCTTAATTAATGACAAGGAAAGATAGCAAAAATGAAGTTACCCTACTAGATTAAATCATGCCAAGGAGGGATCAATTTCAGTGTTAACAGATTAGTTTGCAACATATTGCAAACTCAAGAACAGAGAGATTACAAGGCACATTTTTTTGTAATACCACGTTTTCTTGAATATTGTGTTATGTGAATTTCCTTTTTCCTTCTTTGTATATGTCTGATGTACTTAGGTTAACATCAGATATAATCTGATGTATTTCTTAATTAATAAAGACCAGGATTCAAATAACTACTTTAGGAGAACCCTGGGGCCAGGTTTCCTGAAGAAATATCTCCTCCCATATTTACCTACCCAGACATTAAGATCTTCATCTGAGGTCCTCCTCCAAGTGCCCCTGCCAAATGAGGTGAGGCAGGTGGCTGCAAGAGAGAGGGTCTGTTCAGTGGTGGCACCCAGTTTCTCGAATGTTGTCCCCAGAGAGGCTCACTTGGCGCCTATGTTACGGTCTTTCTGCCACCAGGTGAAGACCTTTTTATTCTCCCAGGCATTTCAAGAACTGTTTTAGTGCCTTTAGTACTCCGTTCTGCTGCTGGTTTTAAGACGTTGTAATGGGTTTATTCTTTGCTGCTGGTTTTATCTTGGTTTTATTCTGTAGTGTTTTTTAAAAAAAATTATTTTACTGTTTGTACTGTATGTTTTTAATGTATTGTGCACCATCCAGAGAACTTGGGTTACCGGGTGATTTAAAAGTACAGTAAATAAATAAATAAAATAAAATAGAGCTTAGGCAACCCTGGGGAATTTTTTATTCCCACCGCCCTTTGAACAACAGACACTTTCCTCTGCCACATCTCAGATGGATTTTGCAATTCACCCTGTTTAAGAAATGGTTTGCCACGTAGCAAAAGAAAGGGAGGATGCAGCTGTTCAAGAGACACAAAGACCTTTGGGATGCACTGATATACTTCTGTAGTTTTGGTGCGGGGTAGAAAGAAAAAGGGCTAAGCTACATGTTACACACAAATGAGTGTAACTGTAACAGATTGGCCCCTTTTTTGCATGAAAAGTCACTTTGGGAGGGGGTAAACAAACAAAAAAAGGCATGTCAGACTATAGTTACATGGATGTGCTTGTAATATGTAGCTTGGCCCTAAATGTAGTCTCCAAAAGTAAGAAAAGCTGGTACTTCTAGAAATTAACCACTCGCCAAATCCCCTATTTTAACATATATTGGAAACAACTCCATAGAAACGTGTAGTGATAGTAGGTCTACTGTAAACAAGAAGCCTGTCTGATTGGGGATATTATATTTTTCTTATCCTTTGCTTTGCTTCATTTCCTGGATGGATTTGGTTACCAGTCTTCTAATTCCAGTGGCAGACATGTGCTTTTTGTATTATTATGAGCAAACACCATGAAGTCATAAAACTGATGTATTGTTAAAGATTACAGGCATGATGAGTTGGTAGATTCCGGTAGTCTTATAGCCAAAGGTGTTAGTAGAAAGGACATCAAGCTGCTCAAGTGTTGAAAGAAGGTTCATACTGAAATACTGCAACTCGGGACTTGGGGTTGTATCCAATGTCAGTCTACCTTAAGCTTCATTCATTTCAGTGGGTCTACTCTAAGTAGGACTAACATTGGATACAACCCTTGGAACCGAGTCTTTTTTTTTCCTGCCTGAAAATCGTAGGCCTTCATATCTGAGCTCAAAATGACTAAGGTGCCGCCCTATATCTCTGTAGGTGTTTTATCAGTTCTTCTGAAAACACAGATATGTTCTTGAGGCAGGTCATTATTTTGCTGGCTTCTTCAAAGCTTAGGAGTACCGCAGATACAAATCCTGAAATGTTCTTGGCACTGAGAGTTCGGGTCTCTGCTATTTGTCTGAAAACACTAAGATAATGGAAATTCCAATGGTTAACAATAACTTTAGCTAGTCCTCCCTTCAAAGTTTGGAATACTTCCATGGTTGACTGCCTGTTGAAATTCCTTAGAAGATTTTTTGGCTTACGTTTTCTTAGGTTTTCTACCCAGATTGTCTCCAGTCTAATGATTTGTTGTATTTATTTTTTACAGTAATGATTACCATCACACATGGCTGTTTGTTTCACAAGTTATTAGAGTTTCTCCTATGGCTCTAAATATTTTTCATCGAGAATCTAAGGGTGCAATCCTATGCATTTTTAGAGTGTAAGGATGCAATCCTATGCATGTTTAGAAAGAAAAAGTCCTACAACTCCCAGCATGCTCCAGCCAGCTATGCTGGCTGGAGCATGCTGGGAGTCGTAGCATTTTTTTCTGTCTAAACATGCATAGGATTTATTTATTTATTTATTTATTTATTTAATTTATTTATACCCCGCCTTTTTTCCTGAAAGGAACCTAAGGCGGCTTACATAATCCTCCTCCTCTCCATTTTATCCTCACAACAACCCTGTGAGGTAGGTTAGGCTGAGAGTCAGTGACTGGCCCAAAGTCACCCAGTGAGTTTCATGGCTGAGCGGGGACTAGAACCCGGATCTCCCGAGTCCCAGTCCAACACTCTCACCACTACGCCACACTGGCTCTTAGATTGCACACTAAGGGCTTCTCTACATTAGGCTTTTAACCCATTTTAACCCACTACTTTACCGGGGCTTCTGCTTCTGAGATTCTTTGCAGGATTAAGATCAGCTCCTTTACATGATTTCCCCCCCAGGGTTTTTCTTTCTCTGCATTTCTATATGTTCTATTACACAGTCACAAGGTGGTGCTGCAGTATAGTGGACTTTCAAAAATACATGACTGTTTGGTAGCGTTTTATAGCGCATTAGCCCTTTAATAGCTCATTATCCTCATTCTAAAAAAAAAAGCAAAGATGCTCAGAAAGCACAGGAGAGGCCCTGGAGGATGACAATGTTGTTTAAAGCACCCGCAAACCAGGGATGGGGACTCGGACTCGGGGACTCGACTCGTGTGTCCGACTGAGTCCCCCCTCTGACTCGAGTCCCACTCGAGTCCCAATAATTTATGTGGGACTCGAGACTCGACTCGGGACTCGAGCCCAAGGACTCCTCCTCCACCGCCGCCGCTCTCGCCTCTGCCGACGCTGACGCCCTCACCTCCTCCTCCTCCTCCTCCGCCGCCGCCGACCTCGTCGCCATCGCCGTAGCACACAGCACGCCGCGTCACGCCGCCAGTGCCGTCGCTCTGTTTTTGGCGGGTTTGCTGTGGTTCAAAAACAGAGCGCCGTCGCTAGCGGCGTGACGCGGCATGCCACATCACGCCGCCAGCGCCGTCGCTCTGTTTTTGAACCACAGCAACCCCGCCAAAAACAGAGCGATGGCGCTGGCGGCGTGACGCGGCGTGCTGTGTGCTACGGCGATGGCGACGAGGTCGGCGGCGGAGGAGGAGGAGGAGGAGGAGGTGAGGGCGGCGGCGGCGGCAGAGGCGAGGGCGGCGGTGAGGGCAGCGGCGGCGGTGAGGTGAGGGCGGCGGAGGTGGAGGTGAGGGCGGCGGCGGCGGCGGCAGCGGCGGTGGCAGAGGCTAGGTGAGGGCGGCGGCGGTGGCGAGGTGAGGGCGGCGGCAGCGGTGAGGTGAGGGCGGCGGAGGTGGAGGTGAGGGCGGCAGCGGCAGTGGCCCATGGAGGGAGCAGGAGGGTCTCCGCGGGAGGAAGGGCAGCTCTTCTTCCTCTCGCGGAGACCCTCCTGCTCCCTCCATGGGCCGCCGCTTTGGGAGGGACTCGGGACTCGACTCGAATCACCATTTTGGACCTCAGACTCTAGACTCGACTCTAGACTCGGGTCCAAAGACTCGGGACTCGACTCGGGACTCGGGACCAAGGACTCTTCAACATCCCTGCTGCAAACTATCGTGGGTGAGGAATCACAAGAGCAGAATAAATGTGTCATGTAAAGAAGCCCTAAATGTGAGAGCTTCTAGGTTATTCCATAGACTAGTGGTAGCATTTAGCCTAATTCTTGAAGAATATGGGAAACGTACCAAGTCCTCCAGTAACAATGACTTTAGCTTCTTGTTTCTAGTATCTAACAGGCTGTATTGGTGGACTAGCTTTAACTACTGCCATACCAGCAGTTGCACCATTGCAGTTAAAGCCTATCCAAAACTGGGGGGAGGGAGGAGATCCAGGAGGTGGTAGAAACCTGGAGCCAAGTTTTCTGATTTACACTTGGTGCATCACTGCCTGCCTTGCTGTGTTGCCTCCCTCCCTGTTGAGTAGAAGAAAGACAGACTGAGTTCAGTGGGATTTACTCCCAGGTAAATGTGCATAGGATTTGGTGATGCCATCTATCCAGCTTGGCGGGACAATACTGGAAAATGTCGATCATTTTCTCTATCTTGGCAGCTATCTTTCTGTTACAGCTAACATCGACAGTGAAATCCAGCATCGTCTGAGCTCCGCAAGTGCCGCGTTTTCTCGAATGAAACATAGAGTGTTCGAGGATCGGGATATTTGTAAGAAGACCAAAACACTGGTTTATGAAGCCATTGTATTACCAACTTTATTGTATGCCTGCGAAACATGGACTATCTATAAACGTCACCTCCAACTCCTTGAAAGATTTCATCAACGTTTACTCCGGAAAATCCTACGAATTACTTGGGAAGATAGGCGAACAAATGTCAGTGTACTGGAAGAAGCAAAGACTACTAGCATTGAAAAAATGATCCTTCAACGCCAACTTCAGTGGACCGGTCATGTTGTTCGAATGCCTGACTGCCGTCTCCCAAAGCAGTTACTTTATTCCCAACTCAAGGATGGAAAGCGGAATACCGGTGGTCAATATAAGAGGTTTAAAGATGTTCTTAAGGCTAATCTAAAAAAATGCAATATAAACATCAAAAACTGGGAAGCTCTGGCCCATGAACGATCTAACTGGAGGTTGGCCTTTCACAAAGGTTCTATGGACTTTGAAGAAGCTCGAATGCAATGTGAAAGGGAGAAATGTGCTAAGCGAAAAGCACGTCAAATGAATCCTTTACAAGACCATCTTCCATCTGGTAACCTGTGTCCTCACTGTGGGAAGCTGTGTGGATCTAGAATTGGCCTCCACAGTCACTTACGGACCCATCGCTAGAGTCTACACAATTTTCTTTAGAATTCTCCTCCTTTTAAAATCTCCTTTTTGTAAATTTTCTTTTTTATCCTGGAAGACAATCTTACTCGGTCACGAGTGATCGCCTGACTGACTGGCATAGGATTGCCAGCCTTAGTGGCTGTGCAACATCAAGTTGAAAATGTTGCTACTAAAGGCAGTTGTTACTATGCTATGCATCATCTTGATTCTGTGCTTTAAAAAAAAAAAAACAACTAGGAGCATCTTATTTCTGTAGAGAAATTTACAAGAGATGCACCCCCCCTTTAGTTGGCAACCACCTACAAGGGTATAGAATCTAGATGAGCAAAATTAGGGGTTGAATTCAATGGCTCTATACCAGAAGTGCAGAACCCCTTTCAGCTGGAGGGCTGAATTCCATTTCAGAGAAGCTCTCGGGGCTGCATTCCAGTGGTGGGTGGGGCTGAAGGCAAAAGGGGGTGGGGCTAAACATTAAAAAAATATCAGCAAACTTGAAATGCCTCTCTTAGGGGAGGCATTTCAACCTTTTAGAATGGGGAAAAACTTGTACAGAAGCCAGGGACCCACCAAACGACCAGTGGTCAGGGGAAAGGGGTGGCAAGGGAAGGGGGCATGGTCATCTAGGGAACCCAGAAGGGCTAGATTGAGATCGCAGGAAGGCCCAATTTGGCCCCCGGGGTGAGGTTCTGCACCCCTGCTCTATACTGTAGAGCAGGGCTCTCCAAGCTTTGGTCCCCAGATGTTGCTGGCCTACAGCTCCCAGCATACCCAGCCAGCATGGCTAATGGCAAGGGATTCTGGGAGCTGTAGTCCAGCAACATCTGGGGACCCAAGGCTGGAGAGCCCTGCTGTAGAGCCATTGACTTCAACCCCTAATTTTGCTCATCTTTAGCAAGGTGGTATAAGACATCTAGTGACATGAACCCAACCCAGCTATTCATTTGGAATACAGAAACTCCTAAGTAAGGATGCCTGAAGAGTTCGATCTTTGCCCATTCCGAAATGCACTGACCTGGACTACCACCTCCTGGACTAATGCTTGGATTGGAACTTAGTTATCCACCAGCTTCCACACTTCCCAAGTGTTTTAGAATTGTCAGCTCAAAAAAAAGAGAGGAAAAAGTATCAAATACATTTTAAAATGTGTATTTTGATAGAAACCAGGTTCAACGTGTATATTTAAATACAATTTTTTGTGCAGAATAAAAAATAATAATTTTCAGATTAATGTGCAGACTGAACAGACTTACACATGAAATGGGCACAGGCTGGAAATAGACTGGTTTGGCCATCTGTGCTCCTAAGCATGTGTGGAGCTCACCTGCTGGCAAAGACCTCCCTCATGTCTTCTGTGGAAGGAAGTGACATAATAGAGATGTTTGCATGGAATTGTCCTCTTTGTTGATGTGAATGGGGAAGCCCACTTTTGCAGGAGCTCTATGTACTTATCTAAGCATACACTGGTGCTGCAGTTCAGGAATGTGGGCTGTTTTTTAGTAGCTGTAAAGGCATATGCCAAACCCTGCGCATACAAGTACTTTCCAGGGAGGGTTTTTGGCACAATATATCTGGACACATCTGGACATTTCCCCCTCTTAAAAAGGAATGGGAAGCCCCTGCTTGTGTGTAGTATTGGGCTGCAACAGGATAAATCCAGTTATATCCACACGTATGAACTGTAGATTTCTGTGGAGTTAAAATGTTAATATGGTTGGGCAGAAGGATCTTCACAATCATCATCAGTGGAATTTGAATAATGGACATTTTTCCTGGGCAGAATAATATTATAACTATTATCATTCTAATTCCACATCTGTTTTTGATGGTCTAGAAATGCAACATCAAAATGCACTATTTAAAATTGGTGGCCATGTTGAATACTCTAAAAAGAAACAGATATATGTAATATTGACAGTTGTCGTGCTGATATATTTCTAAGAATGTTTTAAATCAGAGTGGGCAACTTTCTGCCCTTCAGATGTTTTGGCTTAGAACTCCCACAATCCTTCACCATTGGCTATGCTGGCTAGGACTTATAGGAGTTGTTGTAAGCCAAAATATCTGGAGGGCCACAAGTTGCCCACCCCTGTTTTAAATGATGCTCACAGTACACTCTTATAACCTGTCTATTTAGAAGTTAGGCCCATTGAGGTTTACTACTGGGTAAGTGGGAATAGGATTGCAGCCGAAATTGCTCCTAGACGTTGGGTGTGTGTTTTTCTGTAGCAGAATTTGCATAAGCATGGTTCACACATCATGGCTACTCAGGGTTTAAGCAAACCCTGAGTAGCTGTGAATGAGTGGGAGCAAGCAAACGTGTTGCTCGCTCCCACTGAATTTAACAACCCAGGGATGCTCCATCTCTGGCTTGTTTCTTGTGACATCCATGGTTTGTTCTTGGGTTACAAGTCTGGGTTGTTCTTCCTCCAACAACCTCCAATTCCGTCCCTGGGTTGTTCAATTCAGTGGACGTGGGCAGTTGGGCAGTCCCACTTCACTGTCTACAACCCATGATTAATCAACTGTGGGTTGTTTTCGGTGTGCAAACTGTATCAATATCAGGACAGGGCAGGTTTTTCATTAAATTAATTAATCGATTTAGTGGTGGGGAATCAATGTAATATGTGTTTGGAAGTCATAAGCAAGCAGAATATTGATCTCTGCTTTCTGGGTCTTTGGGGAAATACAAGTTTTGGCTTTGAATCAACTAAAATCTATATTATTTTAGAATAAATGTTTTTTATTAATTTCTCCATGATCCTATGGTTTGGTTTCTGAAAAACAGAATAAAATAATTAGTTGTACATTGCAGCCTGGTATTTAAATAGGTTTTGGGTTTAAGTACAATTATCAAGATTTTACCATATTGTTTTAAAGCAAGTTTTTAAAAGATCATATGAGCATGCATTGCTATAAATCAGATTAGACGGTGAAGATACTTTGCCTTTGAAAGCTGAAGTGTTCAAACCTGTCAAGGAACAACCATTTTAAAAAAAATTATGATAAATATTCATCAATTTGTCATTCATACTATTTGTAGCATTTGCCATTTCTGTGGCACTTATGCATGATGTTAATGACTAAAACATCTCAGTTGAGGAGGGGTTTATACAAATTAGATGAAAGATTACTATTACAATTTATTAGCTGCTTTCTTTAAAATAAGAAATATGAAACTGGTTCCAGCACATGCTTTATTTTATATGACAGACTAAGGAGATGTACTGTCATGAACTAAGAATATTTTATATTAGTCTTTTGTTTCAAAACCTCCTTGGTATTAACATGACTGTAGTATACAAAGTTAACATTTATGGTTTCATAATATTCCTGTCTGGCGAAAGTGTTTTACATTAGAAATGTAAAAGCCTAGGGACAAATTTACATTTTCACCCAATCTGTAACAATTGTCTATTATACTACTTTAGCCACTCAGCAGAACAAACTAGAAATAAATTGTCATTCTTTGTTTGTTTGTTTTTAAAAGCCAACATAATTTGGGGAAACACCTACATGAGATATTTATCTGTCCTCCTAAGAACAGGGTCACATGGTCAGAAATATAGAAATACTGATGTTCAATGTGGCATAGACATATATTTCTGACTGTATTCATCAGCCTTGAGTGTCTGAGTACTCTTTAAATGATATAACTTGTAGGACTTTTTTCTTTCTAAGCATGCATAGGATTGTGTCTTTAATGTTTGAATGTTTTAATATTTTGTTATTTTCATTGTATTTTTTATTTTATTTTATTTTATTTTTGGTGTGCGTGTGTGTGTGTGTGTGTACGTGTGTGTGTGTGTGTGTGTGTGTTTTAATTATTGTAAACTGCCCTGAGGGCATCTACCATTTGGGTGGTATATAAATTTAATAAATAAAATGAAATAATAGTGTAGTTATGCCCTTTTTGCTAGTTTTGCTGCTCTGTTGTTCTTACGTTCTTATGTTGGCAGAAGCAAAGACTACGTGTTGAACCACAAGTGGAGTCCTCTTTTCCAACTTCCCAGTTCTCTGACTTGAGAATATTTTTAGTTCATTAAAAATTGCATGATATCCTACAGCTATTATTATGAAGTGTTTGGTTTGCTAGTTTAGGTTCATATCCTGTCCTTAATCCATTAACTCTGTAAGCATTTCATATTGCTAATACACACGCAGGAAACTCTAGAGCAGGGCAGGGGTGGGCAGAAAGTAGATCTCTGCACCATAAATAAGGATATTGTAGAGTTGGGAAAAGAGCAGAAAAGGGCAACTAAAATGATCAAGGGGCTGGAGAAACTCCCTATGAGGAAAGGTTACAGCAGTTGGGATTGCTTAGCTTAGAAAAGAGGCAAGTAAAGGGGGACATGATAGAGGTGTACAAAATTATGCATCATGTGGAGAAAGTGGATGGGGAGACATTTTTCTCCTCTCATAATACTATAACCCGGGGTCATCCCATGAAGCTGATTGGTGGGAGATTCAGAACATATAAAAGGAAGTACTTCTTCACACAGCGCATAATTAAACACTTCCACAAGATGTAGTGATGGCCACCAATCTGAATGGTTTTAAAGGGGGGTTGGACAAATTCATGAAGGATAAAACTATCAATGGCTACTAGTCCTGTTGGCTATATGCTACCTCCAGTGTCAGAGGCAGTATGCCTATGTACACCAGTTGCTGAGGAACGTAAGTGGGAGGGTGTTATGGGTTTCCTGTGGGCAACCGGTTGGCCACTGTGTGAACAGAATGCTGGACTAGATGGAGCCTTGGTCTGATCCAGCATCGCTCTTCTTATGTTCTTATGTCTTGGACTTCAACTCCTAGAATTCCTTACCATTGGCCATGCTGGCAGGGGCTTCTGGGAGTTGGAGTCCAAAACATCTGGAGATCTACCTTCTGCCCATTCCTGCTGTAGAGTAACAGAACTCCTAGACTATATTCCCAAGTCTGTTCCCTCCAAATCATTAAAACTACCGTCAATAACCTAAGACAAACTTTCCAATTATGTGTTCCTAATTTTGTGATTCTCCAGCATTTGACTCCTGTTCAGCATTTAAATAACTGAAGAATCCCAACTTTGTTTGTGGTTAAGAAAACCTGGAACCTATTTTCCCAAACACACAATTCATCCATTTGTAAAATACCTTAAAAGGCAACAGTTATGTGTTTTCAGGTGTACAACATGGCAAAACATGCAGCTGTGTGTTCCAGTGTGTTGGCAGCCATTTCCAAGTGAAATAATTTAATCCAGGATTACAGTGGAAGGTTCCTACTTAAACATAAACAAACCACTTATTTCAGCACCTTAAAGATGATGTTATAACTTGTACATTATGTAATTGAAGACACCAGACCTGACCAATGCCAAACTCCATGTCACCCTCAGTAGGGTTGGATGAAAGAAGATGCTTAATATTTACCCTCCTTGGGGCTCTGAGCCTTTTGGGTGCTCCCCTCACCTTTTCCCTAAAGGCTCTATGGCAGAGGTAGGCAGAAAGTAGATTTCCAGATGGTTTTGACTTCCAACTCCCAGCATTCCTGACAATAGGCCATGCTGGCATGGGCTTCTGGGAGTTGAAGTCCAAAATATCTGAAGATTTTTTTCCTGCCCACTCCTGCTCTCTGGCATGAGGACCACAAGAAAGCATGCTAGCCTCTGGGTTCAGATGCTGAGGCAGGGACCAAATACCAGGGATGCGGACTCGGACTCGAGGACTCGACTCGTGAGTCGGACTGAGTCCCCCCTCTGACTCGACTCGGACTCGAGTCCCAATATTTTTAATGGGACTCGAGACTCGACTCGGGACTCGAGACCAAGGACTCGTCAACATCCCTGGGCTGTTGACGAGTCTTCTGGCTGTGCCAGAAGGAGCGCGATCACCGGTGAAGAGCGCATGGAAGCGAGGCGCGCCGCTGCTCGGCCACTATGGACAGCTACCAGGAGCGCAGCCCCAACGATGTGTTGAGATTTATTTTGATTGATGTGTTGTTGTGGGGGGTTTGGGTTAGGGTCAGACATTTTGGGTTTGGCTGCCTCTGCCTGCCTGTTTGGGGTTCCCAGCCTCCTCTGCCTGCCTGGTCTCTTCTTGACCAGTTCAACAGTTGAATTGTCCAAGACAAAGGGCACTGCCTGTCTGCCTGTTTGGAGTTCCCTACCTCCTCTGCCTGCCTGGTCTCTTCTTAACCAGTTCCACAGTTTGAATTGTCCAAGACAAAGGCCTCTGCCTGCCTGCTTTGGGGTTCCCTGCCTCCTCTGCCTGCCTGGTTATTTTGGGTTTGTCTGCCTGGTCTGTTCTTGCCAAAATCAGTTGCAGAGTTTTGAAATAAAAAGGCACACTTGTGCCTAGAATTTATTTAAGCCACACATCTGAAGTAGCCTTATTTTGTTGGGGGGAAACCCCATTGATTTTAATAGGGACTCGTGGAGTCAGTTTTGGGAGTGACTCAGGACTCGTGACTCGTGAGTCACCATTTTGGAGCAAGGACTCGGACTCGAGACTCGGGTCCAAAGACTCGTGACTCAACTCGTGACTCGAGACCAAGGACTCTTCAACATCCCTGCCAAATACCCAACTTGGTATGGTGAGTTCTGTCAATAGGTGGATTGAGAAGGCTTTGTCTGAATGCAAGAAATCATAGGCAGCCCAGCCTATGTTTGTTGCATTTTAGGGTGTCACTCAGAAGAGCTCCATGCAGCCCTCAGCAATGATCATGTTGAAACTTTTTGAGCTTTTCTGCATGAGGCTGTTAATTGCTGTACCTACTTCCGGTTTTGTTGCAGAATTGAGATCCAAACTCTACACAGAAAGCTTTTCATTTCCTGCTTTTCCACTACATAACCTCTAGGTGGAGCTGTGCTATCACGGAATAGTGCAAATACACCAGTAGAAAATGCACTTTCAGAAATAATACTCCATTTTCCCCATTCTAAAAAAAACCCGTGAAAGTGCTCTGAAAAAACAGAAGTGAAACTGGGGGATCACAACGTCATCTGAAGAACCCGTAAGCAACCGTAAGCAATCACGAGTACACAATAAATGCCTTGTGTAGAGAAGCTCCTTATTCCTCCAGTAAGGATAGGTATTCCCAGCAACCTGCACGGTCCCAAAGAGGCCTGCTTCAGCATCTCCTCCTTCCAGTCTCGCTTACTGTACACATCCAGTGCCCCCTCATATTCTATATACCTATCCCTAGTACTAGGGATAGGGCTGGTACAAATGTTGTTGTTGTTGTTGTTGACATTCTTTTGTTTGGGAGAGGTTGAGCAAGTTTAGAGAAAGTGGCCATCAGGTCTCCTTCATTCCCTTGGCTTTCTGAAATTTGAGGTCTGAGCTTCATTAAAATATTTAGTTGCAGTGACTCCTTTTGTCAACACTGTTATCACCTTTGCGAATTGCTTCAGGACAACATCTACTCCAGGGTTGGGCAACTTGTGGCACTCCAGATGTTTTCGGCTCGCCTGCAACTCCAGTCAGCCCTAGCCAGCATAGTCAACGGTGAGGGATCATGGGAATTGTAGGCCAAAACATCTGGAGGGCCACAAGTTGCCCAACCCTGATCTGCTTCCTCTGTTTCCATGTGGGGCTGGGAAGCTGAAGAACAGTTTGTGATAGAGGCAATTCTTTCCTCCATGAATGGATTCTGGCTGAGTACCAGCGTAAAAAGTTAATAGTTATTATTATTAGCAGCATGCATTAGGGATCGGTGCTTTCTGGAGACTTTTTAATAAGGAACAGATGGCAGAGGTGCAAGCCCACATAGATCACACTCTGACCCACCCTAATAGGGTTGCCATGTTTCTTTCACCCCCTCAAAGGGGCTTTGTGACTGTATCATCAGCCGCATAACTGGCAGAAATTCAGCAGGCAGAGCTTTCCCATCAGTGCACCTCCATATTGGGGAAATACTGAAACCTGTTATTAAAAACATAGGGAGCTTAATTTCAAGCATGAAGGCTGTGGATCAAGCCTGCCTATAATTTACTCCAGATATAGAAGACTAATCCTATTCATTCAGAAGGGAATTTGGGATCAGGGGAAGGGATGTGGAGAATTTGCCTTTGTTTTAATGATGCAGTGGGTCTGTTCACCCATAACGGCGGAAAATTGTGGGTTAATTAACTTATGGTTTGCTGCGGTGCGTGCTGGGCCTTTTTGAATATTCAACCTCCAATCGTGGGTTATGTGACATCAAAACCCGGACACTAAAGGTTAATCATGGGTTAAATAACCCGCAGTTAACCTACAGGTTGTAGTTAGGTTAACTATGGGTTGTTTAACCCACAATTAACCTATAATGACTGGGAGCGGACGTCACGTAGCAACTCCCGCTCGGCCCTATCAGAGGTTGAATATTCAAAATGTGTGCCTGGCACGTGCTATGGCAAATTGTGAGTTAATTAATTAATCCACAATTTGCCACTGTTACGTGTGAACCGGGTCAGTGACAGTGAAGATTGCAGTGATTCTATGGTGGTGAGACATAGGCACAATGCACATGGTCAAAGGCACCCTTTCTTCTTTAACATAACTTCACATTATGTTTCATAAACTGTACCCTGGTATTAGGAGCTGATTTGGGGGACTAAGGGGCGGGCTCTCTCTATGCCTAGAATACCCTTGATCACAGTGGGACCCCACCACAATTTGTAATTCTTTCTGCATGCAGAAGGAGAGACTGGACACCTGGGTTCTACAACCCTTTGAAAGCTAGCACTGTGTTGGGATGCTTGGATTCCAGCTGAGCTCTTTCATTAGCAGAAGATAGCAAGGAGTGTAGGACTAAAGAGGAATGTGCTTCTGAGCAGCCAAAATCTCTAAACTGTTTAATAAAAATAAGAAAGGGGGGGGAAGTTTTATGGAAAGAAATAGAAGAAGCCTCTGACTGCTATTCTTGGCTTTAAATAAATAAATAAATTTTAAAGTCCCCAGCCCCTGAATTTCTCCAGGCCACCCGAGAATGGGGCTGAGAAAGTGAGGAGGCACATTCTGATCTGCCCAGGAAGAGTTCCCGTTTTTGACCTGGAAAACGTAGGAAGGTGAAAACCAAATCAGATTAGTGGTCCATTTAGCTTGGTGTTGTCAACACCGACTGGCAACAGCTCTCCAAGGTTTGAGGAAGGAGTCTTTCCCAGCTCTACCTGGAGATGCCAGGGACTGAACCTGGGACCTTCTGCATGCAAAGCAGGTACCCTATCCCTGTTGTGGCCCTTCCCCAAAAGGCTATTGCAGGGATTACCTTGGACAACTAAGACCATTTTAGGTCGATATGTCAGCTGCGGCCACATCTGGAGAAGGTTGCTCTGGCCACTGTTATGCGTGCCTTGGTAACTGGTAGGCTGGATTACTGCAATGCATTTTACATGGAGCTGCCTCCTGGAGGTCATTTGGAAATTTCAGTTGATTCAAAAAGGGGCTGCTCACTTATTGGCCTATGGCAGGGGTTCTTAACCTGTGGGGTACGCCTCCCCAGGGGAGGTTTGGACTGACTCCAGGGGAGGTGTGAGTAGCCCCTCAACTATAAATTGTTTATTTTACAAGCACATAGCAGCGCAGCTTGGTGGTTGGCCAAACCTTATTTCTTTCTACTAATCTTGGGAGCTACGCCAAGATTAGTTCATTTAATTGAATATGCTTTTTTTTTTTAGTCCAGAGACAGAGCATAAACTAAAAAAATGCAAACTCGTCCTGCCTAAGCCTAAATTTTGGGCCGTTAACACATGGGAGGCATGGGTCATAAGATTTTTCACAAGGGAGGTGTGACACCAAAAAGGTTAAGAACCACTGGCCTATGGGGTTCAGTGGGAACTTATTATACCTGTGTTGAGAGGACTGCAACGCCGGGTCTCCGTTTGTTTCTGAATGCAGTTCAGAGTGCTCTTGTTAACTTTTAAATCATTCAACCTGGAGGGAGTAGGGAAGTGGTGGCTCTGCTCCTGGATCCAGGCCCAGTCATCCAGCACCTGGCAGCCTACACAAACAAGAGACAACCCGGACCCAACTACAGCATTCTCCTTTGGATAGCCACTTATCTCTCTATATGGAATTAAACGGAGATTTTCTGTGTAGTGGAAACAGTGCAAAAAGCAACATCTCTGAACTTATAGTTTCTCTCTCTCTTTCTCTCGTATTATCTTTTTTTTTTTTAAGAAAAGAAATGAGAGTGTAATTAATCACCCTCCTTTTGTCTGGTGTGAAGATGTTGGTGCTGTATTGCCATCCATTTTTGTGCAGAGAGTGGCATTACATTCATGAAACAGTGTGCCGAACAGTCCAGAAGATGGAAAGGCTGCTCAAAAGTGGCTCTATTTTTCAGTGATTAACTTTCCATGCTTTGATACATAAACCTTAATGTCACCTAAAAGATTTGCTAGTTGCTAGCTATCCTTTTGTACCTATCTTTGGTGAAGCCGGGGAGAGTCCATCCGTATTTGCTTAAGCGATCGTACAAATTCTAAGCTGTTGAAGTACCTCTTGTCAGCAGCACATCAATCCTGTAATCAGAAAACATGCCTAGAATTACCACAGCGAAAGGTAAGAGGGAAATATATCTAATGTGCGAAGGGAAAGAAAATATTCCCATAATCTGCACAATGCTATGCATGTTTAGATAAAGCAGGCAAGCACCCAGCTTTCTGACTGCTGGATAACCCATTTCATAACAGCTAAGCCCTAAAAGAACATGTTTGTTAATCTAATGCAAATCTCAGAAGCCGCTGTGCTGATGCAGCATTTTAAAGGACTGAGTGTCAGGATCCCAGCACCAGAAAAGCACAGCTTGTCCTTTTACACTGGGGCTGGGAGTGGGAGCCTGCCCCAAGAACTGGTGTAGCATTCCCACAACGTCATTTATTTATTTATTATATTATATTTATACCCCGCCTTTTTTCCTGCAAGGAACCCAAGGCAGCTTACATAATCCTCCTCCTCCCCATTTTATCCTCACAACAACCCTGTGAGGTAGGTTAGGCTGAGAGTCAGTGACTGGCCCAAAGTCATCCAGTGAGTTTCATGGCCGAGTGGGGACTAGAACCTGGAATTATGTTTGGAGTAAAATGTTACCAAAATCCTCAGACTGGGGAAGGGGGAGTCAACCTGGGTAGGGTGCAGCACATGAAGTGTACCGTTCGAGGGAGGAAGGTGCAGAAATGGGTATACCAAGGGGCTGGAGAAACTCCCCTATGAGGAAAGGTTACAACAGCTGGAATTGTTTAGCTTAGAAAAAAGGTGAGTAAGGGGAGACATGATAGAGGTGTATAAAACTATGCATGGTGTGGAGAAAGTGGATAGGGAGAAGTTTTTCCCCGATTCTCAATACTCAAACCTGGGGTCATCCTATGGAGCTGAATGGTGGAGATTTCAGGACAGATCAAAGGAAGTACCTCGTCACACAGTTGAGCAATGGGATTTGCAACCTTGAGATGTAGTGATGGCTTTAAAAGAGGATTAGACAAATTCATGGAGGATCAATGCCTACTAGTTGGAATATCAGAGGCGGTATGCCTCTCAATAGCAGTTGCTAAAGAACATGACTGAGAGAGTGCCATCACGCTCATGCCCTGCTTGTGGTCTTCCCATGGGCATCTGGTTGGCCACTGTGAGAAGAGAATGCTGGGCTAGATAGGCCTTTGGTCAGATCACCTCTTCTTATGTTCTTATGAGGGATAGGGTCCTGGGTAGGTGGGTGGGGCATTGTTTCCCCCATAAGCCAAGATCTGGGTGAGTTGGATGTCCCCAGGCAGAGGACCTCCCCTGATTCCAAATGGTTTTGTGGAGGGTGACTGCACCCACCACACTCACCATTGCCCGCTGGCTGCTTCCCAAATCACTTCTAGATAAGGGGGCTCAGGAAGAGCTGCTGCTTTCTTCTTCCATTTCCCTGTATGTGACTTTCGGAGGTAGTCAGAAATATCCTCTTTGAGTGCTTTGAGTGGGATTAGTAACCTGGCCCACCACTCCTTGCACGCATCAGGCTGTATACACATTACTGTACCCAAGGATCCTTTGCATGCTCAGGTGTGGTGACACATGGTTGGTACTGGTTGGGGGGAGTGGAGCAGAAGGTAGCATAAGTTTATGAGGAGGGGAGTTCAAAGAATTTAAGAAACACTGCTTTGTGGAGAAAGAGCTGGAGATGCGAGGAATTTAGCCTGATACCTTCTGCACCCCACACGCACGTGTTCTACCATGGGGCTAAGGATGCTGTTCCAAAGTACCTAATCTGTAAACCTGGCCTTATATTAGAGAAAGAAACAAACGACACACTAAAATGCTAAAAAAAATATCTCTAAGCCTGCTGCTTCTGGGAAGCAGGTATCGCATTTTGATAAATATGTAAGTTTACACTTTTCTCCCTATTTGTGCTTTTTGGCCCTTAAAAAATGCAAATCCATTATTTCCACAGAAAATAAACACAACATGCAGTGGGCAACATGAGATATGGTGGTTATTTATTGAAGCAGAGTTAGTATAAACTACCCCATCCCCCCCCCCCGACACATACACATATACCCAAACACACTGGTGTTCAAGCTTGAATTCACACCATAATTAAGCAAGACCTAATATTTGCAAGCTTCAGTAATCTAAAGATCATGCAATTATTCACAACGACCCAAGAGAACAGAGGGGGGCTGGGAGACAGATTTATTAGTATTTATTAGTTTTAGTACTGGTAATATTCCTTCCCATAAGTATGAGCTACACATTTTTATTTAGGTTGAAGGACATTTAGCTAGTTATTGTAACATTATACATATATTATAAACTCAAAACGTATTCCTAGTCGTATTGTAAATAGGATACCCTTATCTTTCTCTCTCTGATAGTTATCACATTTGTATACCACCCTTTTTCCTCACAACAACCCTGTGATGTGGATTTGGTTGAGAGAGACTTGCCCAATGCCACCGAGTAAGGTTCATGGCAGGGACTTGAACCTGGACTCCCTTTTTTAAAAAAAAAATTTTTTTTTAAATTTTATTGAATTTTTCCAATCATACAACTACTAAAGAATAAAACAAAAAATACAACATAAACATTGTGCACCCCCCACCTCTTGGGACCAAGTTATATTTCTCCCCCAATATATATATATATATATATATATATGATATTATTCTATATTCCAAAAATGTAACAAATCTTGACAAGGTTCATTCCCCTTCCCCTTCCCCTTCACCAACACATAATCCAAAAATTTACCCCAAATGTTCACAAAAGTGTCTTTCTCCAATTGTCCTTTTTGACACTTAATATTACAAGTTAATTTATCATTTAGCACAATATCCCATACCTCTTTATACCACTCAGTAATTGAAAAGACATGTTGAACTTTCCATTTCCTAGCTATCATTAATTTAGCTGCTGTTAACAAATTCACAATCAGTTCTTTTGTATTTTTTAAACAAACTAACTTTTCTGTTATTGTTAACAATGCTAATTTTGGGCAGACTTCTAATTCCATTCCAATTATTTCTGATATTTCTGCAAACACTTTCTGCCAAAATTCCTTCCAGAACATTTTTGCAGCTCCACCACATGTGGGCATATGTACCTTTTTCATTACACCCTCTCCAGCACAATGCGGAGCAATTGTTATCTATCCGATTTAATCTTACTGGAGTTAGATACCATCTCCATACCACTTTATAAAAATTCTCTTTTATCCTAGTTGACATACGTAACTCTTACAATACGTCTATCCCAAATATTTTTCTAACTTTGTTTCGATATTTCCTCATCAAATTCATTATCCCATAACAATTTAAGAGAATCTTTATGCTCTTCTGAACCTGGACTCCTTGTTCCAACTCTTATACTCCAGCACAGTTCAGTTAACAGCCATATGAATCATGGTTTGGCCATTATGGTCAGGCCTCAGGCTGACATGCACCTTCTTCCTCTTGTCTACTCTGATCCCCTCCCTCACTTCCTAGTTCAGACAAGCTATAGTTTCCTGTTACGTCCAAATTGAGCAAACTATGATTTGCTCAAACCAATAGTCTGCCTCCACACCAGAATTGGAAACCCACTTCTAGCTGCAGTTTTCAGTTCTGATTTCCTGGCAAACAATCGTTTTCTTAAACCAGGGTTCACTCAGTTCAAATGTGATGTCAAACTATGGTTTGCCTGAAGAACCAGGAAATAAAAGAGCAGATTGTAGTAACAAGAGGAGGAGAGAGTGTATGAGCCCACAGCTCACTCGCAATAGCCAAACCATGGTTTGGCTGTTATGTCTAACTTGGGCCTATCTGGTATACCACATTTTCTCTCTTCAATGTGGCAAGCGGAATATAATTGTATATTTCAGCTTCTAAGTCCAGCCTTAAGTTTCAGATTTAGCAAAGGCTGAGTCTGACCCTTCACAAACCTTGATTGATTGATTATATTTTTTAATCGCCCATCTGGCCGGTCACCCAGCCACCCTTTGGGTTGGTTACACTTCTGATAACTAAACTACGCCGCAGGTAGGTGCAGGCAAGGTGCAAAGGTGTTGCTTGAATCTGCACATTGTCAGGAGCAGGCCGAGCAGCATCTCCTGGCTCAAGCCATGTTGTTCCTTTTTAAACATTCCCCCATTGGGTGCAAAAGCTGTAAGGACTTCTCTACATTAGGGTTTTAACTTGCCACTTTACCGAGGCTGTAAGGACTTCTCTACATTAGGGTTTTAACTTGCCACTTTACCGAGGCTGCTTCTTCTGGATTCCTTGTGGGATTAAGATTGGCTCCTTTACACCTCCCCCCCCCGGGGTCTTTCTTCCCTGCCTTTGTGTATGTTCCATTTACATAGCCACAAGGTGGCACTACGGTATAGCAGAATTCTGAAAATACACGGCCAGCTTGTAGCATTTTATAGTGTACTATCCCTATACTAGCGTACTATCGCTCATTATCCTCATTCTAAAAAAAAAGGCGCAGAAGTGGAGGATGACGACGTCGTGTAAAGCACCTGCAAACTACCGTAGGTGAGGAATCACAAAAGCACATTTAATGCCTTGTGTACGGAACCCCTAAGACTGAATCCTAGATCTTGAGGAATGCTGGATAGAAGTTAAAACCTATAGCTGCCCATTCACTGTTTTTTATGCTGTGACTGCACCTCTGGTCATGATGGTTTGGGAGGATGTACTGTCCCATGCCAGAGAAGCAGTCTTGTCTGTCTGTTGTCACGGGGTGGAGGGAAAACAGAAAACCAGGTAGGAGCAGGAATTGAATGGAATATCCTGGAGGAAGGCACGTCTGATGGGCTGGAACACTGGACAGGAGCACTCCACGTGGCAACATTTTGTTGGAGGTGCAGCTTGTGTAGACATGAATACTAAAGTTGCACCTGTTTGCAGTGCAGATTGTATTGTTCAGGTGCACATCTGGTGTGCAGTCAACCCACAGATACGTAATGGTAGAAATGACTGCAGGTTTGCAATCTGGCTGTTTTTTTTACCCCTGCAGCTCTGCTATTTCCTGGCTATATTTTAATCAGTAAACAGTCATTAGATGTGCACATACTTAAGTATATGCAGCTCTGTGTGTGTGTTTGTGTTTTCTTTCTTTCTAAGGGAGGTGGCAAGCCTAGTCTTTGCCAAATCGGACTGTGTTTTCCCCAAAGCAATGTATCATTTGAGCTTGCATAGGCATGCACTTTGTTTCTGTATCCCTCTTCCTAATCTATCTTTAGCAAATTTGTTACCTAGCTTGCTTTCTATTTGTCGTTTCCTAATTGCACTTCTTCACTGTGCCTGCCAGCAAGCTTCTTCCACACACACCTCACCAACCAATCTCTAATGATCTATGATTTAGGGGGATTCTGCATGACTTGTAATAATCACTTTGCCTCAGTGCACTCCTGATTGTTCAGGTAAGCATCAGTTTTTCTCTTGGGTGCGTTGCCCACTCAGCTAGTTCCTGCATGCTGCTTAATTTGGTAGTGAACCATTTCCTCTGGCTCCATTCTAATCTCCAACAGCAGAAGCCAAAGTCGCTTGAGCAAAAGTCAGTTTCTGCTTGTGTGATAGGACCCTCTCCCTCTCTCTTCCCAGCGATGCTAGCTCAATAGAGCCTCCAGGTCCAGGCACAGTATTTCTCTGAGTACCAGATGCTGGGGATAAACAACAGGGAAACGGCTGTTGTCTTTAGGCCCTGTTTGTCAGCTTCCCAGAACCAGCTGGGTGGCCATAGTGGTCTTTTTAACACATTTGCCCATGCCTAAAACACCCATGGACTTGTTACCTCCTAGAGCAACCTTCCCCAAACCAGCGCCGTCCAGATGTGCTGAACAGGGATGCTGGGAGTTGCAGGCCAACACATCTGGAGGGCACCAGGTTGGAGAAGACTAGCCTGGAGCCTGCGGTGGGCACACCTTCCTTAACCTTCACTGTTGTGAACCGCCCAGAGAGCTTTGGCTATTGGGCGGTATAGAAATGCAGTAAATAAATGAATAACCATCCCAGAAATTTAATAATTAACAAATAATCGGAAGGCTAACCCTTCTGTTGTGTTGCCTTCTGCTCTGGCAGTCCATACTGTGCACCCACGCAACCCTGTTCCTTCCCTGTCCTTTTGATCTTTAATGGCCTTTCTCTAATCTTTAATTTAACATTGCAAGCCGACTCCTCTCTGCCTGTCTTCCGTGAGATAGGCTTCGATCCATATTTCCTTGCCTTGTGGAGGTCCAGCGTGACCCTGTGGGACGGACGGACCCTGCGCGCTCAGCCAGGGCCTCCATTCTGGCCCTTTTGATCACGCCTGAGCCAAAAATGTCAAGCCCGATTAGTGTCTTTGCATGATTTCCACTGCAAATATTAAATGTCTATGATGATATCTTCAAAGAAGCAGAATTACAAAGTCAAGCAGTTCTCCCTTCCTGCAGCGCTGTACAGATTTACTTCTTCTTTTTTATCAGCTTCTAATTTGCAATGTTGTTGGGTAGTCAAATGAGAGAGGGTAAATGAATTATGCAATATCACCATGGGTGTTTGCACACACCGCAGTGATAGTGAAAGAATATGAAGCGGCAGCATAGCTGGAAGTATTCCTATCCTTGTTAACAGTTGTAATTAATATTCAGATTTGGCAACCAATGGAATAAAAGTAATTATCATGCTATCTCTCCCAGCCTGCAGGCATTCTAGGAATGAAAGAGGCAATAAACGGTGGCTCAGAAAGCTGGTGGGGTGGTGGTTGTTTTTTAAGCAGGTCTCCAGATGGATGAGTCCAGGTTTCTCAAATGCCACAGGAGACTTGAGGGTTTGCTCTTCTAAATGCATTTGAATTTTAACACCTGTGGTGCTTCTACCTCTCTCAAGGCATGGTTTTCAAAGGCCCAGTAATCAGAACAGGCTGTTTGTATCTTTAGAAACACACACACACACACACACACACACTGCTTGCAGAGGGAACACAGACAGGCATTCCCTCGAAGCAGCCTTCCTCAACATGGTGCTCTCCAGAAGTTTTGGACTACAACTCCCAGCCATCGTGGCCTGTAGTGAGGGATGATGAGAGTTGTTGTCCCAAGCATCTGAAGGGCAGCAGGTTGGGGAAGGCAGGAACTTACTGTTGTAGGACTCATTTCCCCCACCCCAAGCTCCTGGGGCCCCATTCTCCACTTTCAGAGTGGTGAAAAATTCCAGGATACCACTGCTCAGGTTTGGTTTGCTTTAGAGGAGAGAGCCCTGGAGACAAATGGGGTTTGTTATACTAGATGTCTTATTTTACAAATGCACAGGTAAACTTTAGAAACCGCTATGGAGCACTAAAGGGTCAAATTTAGCTTGAGAACAAACTACATTTGACCCATTTGGCATTCCGTAGAGCTAAAATAAGCAATCCCACCCGCCGCCGCCGAATCAGGAGGCACAGGGGCAGCGGAAGCTGCATGCAACCCACAGGACACGTGTTGTCCACCCTTGATGTAAAGCATAAGTGGCAGGAAACAGCAGGCACTCTTATAAGGCAGCAAATCCACTACCCCACATGGGGCCCACAGAGAAAGACCCTGTATGCCCTGCCCACCCCCCACGTTTGCAGTTTCAGCCAATTCACTGCTGATTCTCTCTCTCTCCTTCAGTCTGTTCCAGGCTGATGGTTCTCTCCTTCAAAACACCCAGGGAAGATTTTAAAGATGATGTCCTCATAATAATCTCCTAACAATTAACTCCCATGAAGAGACATCAACCAACTATTCTGTGCTTTTTGAACTAGTAGTTTCCCTAACAAAAGGAATGGTCAGCTAGCTGCCTGTAACCATTAAAAAAAAAAAAAAAAATAGATCTGGTTTTCAGATTTTTTTAAAAAAATATTTATTACATTTCTATGCCACCTGATATCTGAAGCTTTCTGTGCAGTTCACAAAATTTTGTAAAATATTACATATAAATATAAAATATTACATGCAGTCATAAACTACGTGCAAATCTAACCAACTTTTAAACACATGTTAGTTTGCAAGAGGCCTGATCTTTTAAGCAGAACGGGGGGAAAAGACTACAGAATCCAGTGCAGTGCTTACTTCTTCTCCGTGTGCCCATTGTCGTGCCCTTGACCTGCTACGGTTAGTCTGAGCATTTGTGTTAGCACATGAGGCAGGGCCCAGACTTTAGATAACATCATCATGCCTTTTTACTATCAACCTTAAAGTTGACTGGGATTCTGGTTAAAGTTTGGTTAGTGAACAAGTCAGGATAATAAACCATGGTTTGATCATTGCTTGTTTGGACAAAACATAGGTTAAAATTAACCAGAATTCCCCCAAGTTTGGACATAATGAACTCCAGTTAACTGCGAAAATGGAAGCTTCCAATCTTCTCCTCACAGCTGAGGAGAGGGAAGGGGGAAGCGTAGGGATGTCTGGATTTTGTTAAATCCATTCTGTAGGCATTTTGTGGATTGTCAGACACCTGTTTTGCCATTGTCCGCTCATTGACAGAATCAGATTTTTTTTTCTATTTCCTGAACTAGCATTCGTGCACACTTCTGCAAATTTACACTTGCAAAAATTCGCAAATCCCTCCAAAATGTACATTTTCGCATTTTAGCCTATGGGGGGGCGGGGGGAATGCACTTTAAAAAAAAAAAATCGTATATTTTTTTTCCCTATAACTATTTTTGCATAAATTCCGGAAAGTACAAAACCAGTCTGCAAGTCCACAGAATTCATGCGAGTCAGGAAAAGCAGGTTGTCTGTGGCATCTGTGGGTTGGATTCCTAGAAATCCAAACCCATTTGAATCTGTTGTGGATTTCTCCAACATCCCTAGAAGCACACATGCCTGAGGCTCATGCATGTTATGCTAAGCCACAGTTTAAGGTGCAGTCCCATGTATGTTTAGACGGAGAAAAGGCCTACAACTCCCAGCATTCCTCAGCCAGCATAGCTGGGAGCTGTAGGCCGTTTCTCTGTCTAAACATGCATAGGATTGTGCCCTTAGTGTTATTTCCAAAAAGGCCCACAGAGTACATGGCTGAGGTGAGATTTCAAGCTGAGACTGACAGGTTCACAGCCCACACTGTGAGTCTCTGGTTCACCTGCACCTTTGACTCTGCATACATTCTGTATAGCCCAGATTCAGGGCCAACTCACTCTTTATTTGTGGAACAATGCTGTATTTAAATTGAAACATGCATGCCCCTATTTAACGCAGCTCAGGTTATCTCTTTATCTAGTACGACTGGGGCTTCATCCCTATTTCTGCTTTCTGCTTCCACTGACTGAGTAATACTACCACAACATGTCCTCCTCTTTCTGTTCCTTCTCTTTCTCCACTTCATATGCTCTTGCTAATTAAAAAGACAGTTCAGAGCAACAACATGGAAAACAGAGTCTAAACTGGAAGAACCCTCCTCATAATTTGAGGCCAGTGGCATTTTCTTGATCATAGTAATTTCTGGAGCATTAGTTGCCATAACAACAAAACACAGCTTTCAGGATGTCCGCATTTTCCTTTATCAAGTGAATTTAGTGTTTGATGAGGGCAGGGGTGGGGGAAGCTCACAAGTGTGATCTCTGCAAACTGCAGGACTCAGTTTAATCACAGGAATTGCATGGCACCTCCTCGCAGTCTCATGCTATTCGCTCTGTTGACAGAAATGAACTTCACATTTTTTTAATGGCCATACTTATTCCAGCTGCTGATCCTGAAGCCAGTTGTGACTGCAGTTTTATCTAACAGTGGTCAAAAAGTGAGAGGATGAGAACTATAACTTGTTATACAAAAGGTGATGAGCATAATGCTGGCATAGGAAGCTCTGGCTATGTGGGGAGTGCTTTGTAAATCTGTGCAGATTCAAAAGACTCTTAACCTGACCTGGAAAACATGTCTTGCTTCATTTTAATTTTCTATTTTCAGCTTCGTGGTTACTCGGGGAAAGCCAACCCTTCTGTTCAAGCTAGCACACTGTAGGTTTGAAATTTCCTGGTGGCGTCTTTTCTTTTCAAATGGCACAACAGGTTGCTATTCAGCGGGCTGTCTAGGGACTAATACACAACATGTGTTCTCAATTTTGGACTCTTTATGTTAGGAATTTTCCACTGCGCAGTTATATTAAATTTGGAGGCAACTGAGAAGAGTGCTGGGGTTCCCCCCCCCTTCCACTATACAAGGTTAAGCGAATGGAATAACAATAGATGGAAAGGAAAACAAAGTGAAACAGGTTTGTATCCCCCTGTGATGGCAGACTGCCATGTGGGGTACTAACCCTGCAGTTGTCAGTCAACTCCACAGCAAAAGATGGAGAGCCAGGTTTCACAAATCAAATTGAAAATTACCATCCTGCTGATGTGTTTTCCCAGGTTTTTTGTACTCACAAGTGTTAGAATAGAAACAATAAGAAATTCATTCTGTGCCAAAGGTAAATGCAAAGCAAAAGCAAAACTGTGTTAAACGTTCTGTATGATACATTTCTAGGGTTGCTTCCAGATGGAGCACTGCTGATCAAAAGGGATTGTGCAGCTGTTTCATCTTTCCCGCCTAAATTGATTTTTTTGTGATAAGAAAAAAGATGGAAGTGGTAGGAAAACGCAGAAGAGTTACAGGTGGAAGATGATAACATCTGAATCCCTCGTAAAATTGCATGTTTGTGATACACACAATGATTGGGTTCAGACAACACGATAACCCACACTCAGGGGTTGTCGTTGAATCCATGGGTTGTTATTGAAACATGGGTTATCGTGTTGTCTGAACCCAGCTGTGCTAACAAACTATGGCCTGTTAACCACAAACAACCCGTGAAGAGAATCCATGTTTGTTGTTGGATTGTGAACTGTTGGTTGTTCACCATGGCTTGTTATCTTGGCTGGGTTCAGACAACACAATAACACACATTTCAACAACAACCCATAGTTCAACAACAACCCACAGTCAACCCATACTCAAACCTTGAGTGTGGGTTATCCTGTTGTCTGAACCCAATCAATGTAACATGTGACCTGGGTGCTTCACACGTGATCTGCAAGTCTTCCCCCTCCTCCCCTGGCCCCCAAAGGAGTAAAAACTCATGCAGATTAGGTGTTTACACAAATGAGACTCTGTGGCTGCACACACCATGCACATTATGTTATGTGCATGGAAGGGGTTCCTTGGCTGGGTAAGCCTGTAAACAAGCTGATCTAGACTTTAGTCCTATACAGAGGTTATCCTTCACGCATTCGAAGAATGTGTGGCAGGCAGAGCAGGGCTGCATTGCTGGCTCTGGCCCCCAAATCCCCATTGGCTTAATCCCAGATCTTTGCACACTGGACGGAAGGTCTGAATGGGGAGCCTACACATGTAGGCTCCACTATACCAGCAGTGAGGGAACCTCCTCCAGCCTGAGACCCGAATTCAATTTTGGAAAAGCTCTCAGGGGGTGCACATTCCAGTTGTGGGTGGGGACAAAGGCAAAAGAGGATAAAACACAAAAAATACCAGCCTGTTTTAGCTTAAAGCTCTTAGAATCATAGAATCATAGAAAAATAGAGTTGGATGGGGCCTACAAGGCCATAGAGTCCAACCCCCTGCTCAATGCAGGAATCCAGGTCAAAGCATCTCTGACAGATGTCTGTCCAGCTGCACCTTGAATGCCTCCAGAGTGGGAGAGCCCACCACCTCCCTAGGTAGTTGATTCCATTGTCTTATTGCTCTGACAGTCAGGAAATTTTTCCTGATGTTTAGGTGGAATCTAGGTTCCTGTAACTTGAGCCCATTATTCCGTGTCCTGCAAACTGGGATGATCGAGAAGAGATCCTGGCCCTCCTCTGTGTGACATCCCTTCAAATACTGGAAGAGTGCGATCATATCTCCCCTCAGTCTCCTCTTCTGAAGGCTAAACATGCCCAGTTCTTTCAGTCTCTCCTCATAGGGCCTTGTTTCCAGTCCCTTTATCATCCTTGTTGCCCTCCTCTGAACCCTCTCCAGTTTGTCTATGTCCTTCTTAAAGTGAGGTGCCCAGAACTGGACGCAGTACTCAAGATGAGGCCTAACCAGAATTATCACTTCCCGCAATTTGGAAGCTATACTTCTATTAATACAGCCCAAAATTGCATTTGCCTTCTTTGCAGCCACATCACATTGCTGGCTCATATTCAGTTTGTGATCTACCACAATTCCAAGATCCTTCTCACTTGTAGTATTGTTGAGCCAAGTGTCCCCCATTCTGTAACTCTGCATTTGGTTTCCTCTCCCTAGGTGCAGCACTTGGCATTTATCCCTATTAAATTTCATTCTGTTGTTTTCGGCCCAGCACTCCAGCCTATCGAGGTCACTTTGAATTTTGTTTCTGTGTTCCAGAGTATTAGCTGTTCCACCCAACTTTGTGTCATCTGCAAATTTGATAAGCATTCCCTGTACCTCTTCATCCAAGTCATTAATAAAAATGTTGAAGAGTACCGGGCCCAGGACCGAGCCCTGTGGTACTCCGCTTGTTACCTCTCCCCAGTTTGAGAAGGAACCATTGATAAGCACTCTTTGAGTCCGATTCTGTAGCCAATTGTGGATCCACCTGATAGTTGTTCCATCTAGCCCACTCTTAGCTAGCTTGCTAATCAGGATATCATGAGGCACTTTGTCGAAAGCTTTGCTGAAGTCCAGATATATAATGTCCACAGCATTCCCACAGTCCACAAGGGAGGTTACCCGATCAAAAAATGAGATCAGATTAGTCTGACAGGATTTGTTCTTGATAAATCCATGCTGGCTTCTAGTAATCACTGCATCGTTTTCAAGGTGCTTGCAGACTGACTTCTTTATAATCTGCTCCAAAATCTTCCCGGGGATTGATGTCAGACTGACTGGCCTATAGTTCCCAGGTTCCTCCTTCTTGCCCTTTTTGAAGATGGGAACAACATTTGCCCTCCTCCAGTCGTCTGGCACTTCACCTGTCCTCCATGATTTCTCAAAGATAATAGACAGTGGTTCTGAGAGTTCTTCTGCCAGTTCCTTTATTACTCTAGGATGCAGCTCATCAGGCCCTGGAGATTTAAACTCGTTCAGAGCAATCAGGTGCTCCTTGACCATTTGCCTATCAATCTCAAGTTGCAATCCTGCCCCTTCAGTCTGCACTTCAGGTTTGCCAGGGGGGTCATAGACCCTCTTTTGGGAGAAGACGGAGCCGAAGTAGGAATTGAACACTTCTGCCTTTTCTTTGTCTTCTGTTATCAATTTGCCATCCTCATTGCGTAGTTGAACCACCAGTTCTTTCTTCTGTCTTTCACTGTGCATGTATCTGAAGAAAGCTTTTTTGTTGCTTTTAGCTAACCTTAGCTCATTCTCAGCTTTAGCCTTCCTGACACTATTCCTGCAGTTCTGTGCTACCTGCCTGTAGCTTGTACCTCCCTTGTAGCCTGTCCTTCCTTCCACTTCCTATACGTGTCCTTTTTTGTTTTCAGGTCATCTTTGAGTTTATTGTGAAGCCACATTGGCTTCTTCTGTTGCCCTCTGCCTTTTTTCCTTGTGGGAATTGTTTGCAATTGTGCCTTTAAAATTGCCTTTTTTAAAAACTCCCACCCCTCCTGGGCTCCTTTTCTCATGAGAGTTGCTTGCCATGGGATCTTACTAATCATTGTTCTGAGTTTGTTAAAATTGGCTTTCTTAAAATCCAGCGTACGTGTTTGGCTACACTCAGCTTTTGCTTCTGTTAGAATCAAGAACTCAAGTATAATATGATCACTTTCCCCCAGAGTTCCCGAAACTGCCACTTTATCCACTAACTCGTCTCTGTTGGTTAGAATCAGGTCAAGGATAGCCGATCCTCTAGTTCCTTCCTCCACTTTCTGTAGGAGGAAGTTATCAGCAGTACAGCTCAGGAATTTCTTGGAGGGGCTATGTTTGGCTGAATAAGTCTCCCAACAGATATCAGGGAAATTGAAGTCACCCATTACTACCACATCGTGCCTCCTTGAAACAATGGCAATTTGCTTTTCAAAAGTTTCATCCTCGTCTTCTCCTTGATTGGGTGGTCGGTAGTAGACTCCAACCGCCATGTTCGTTTTATTCTTTGCCCCCTTTATTTTAACCCAGATGCTCTCAATGGGGCTGCCAAGCTCCTCTTCCTGTATCTCTGTGCAGAATATGTATTTTTAACATACAGTGCAACTCCACCTCCCTTTCTGTTGCTTCTGTTTCTTTTGAACAAGTTATACCCTTCAATTGCTGTATTCCAGTCATGGGAGTCATCCCACCAGGTTTCAGTTATCCTTATCAAGTCGTACTTGCCCTCATGTATCAAGAGTTCAAGTTCGTCTTATTTGTTGCCCATACTCTGGGCATTAGTATAGAGACATCGAAGACTATGTGCTTTATAGTCCGACTTTTTCCCTACATTTTGTGGTAGACTATCATTGGGCACCGCTGGAGCTGTTCTCTCCATTGTGGCACAGAGGCCTTCTTCCATTGGTACCCCCGAGTTTATGTCTCCCTCCCCTGTTGGATTCAGTTTAAAGCCCTCCTGATTAAGTTCCTCATGCTGTGGCCAAACACATTCTTCCCAGTCCTTGTGAGGTGCAATCCATCCTTTGCCAGAAGTCCATCTTCTAGGAAGTGTAGCCCGTGGTCCCAGAATCCAAATCCCTCACGTCGGCACTACCTTTGTAGCCAGTCATTCACTCGGAGTATTTTTCTTTCCCTTTCTATGCCTCTTCCAAGTACTGGAAGGATGGATGAGAAAACTATCTGGGCCCCGAAGTTCTTGAGTTCCCTTCCCAGCTCTTCAAATTCTGCCATGATTTCTTTGTAACTCTGCTTGGCAGTATCATTTGTACCCACGTGGAAGAGAAGAAAGGGGTATGTGTTGGTGGGCTGTATGAGCCTCGGCAGCTGCTCTGTCACATCCTTAATCCATTCCCCGGGGAGACAGCACACCTGGCGAGTCCATGGGTCTTCGCGACATACTTTGGCTTCGATCCCCCACAGGAGGGAGTCTCCCACTATGAGTACTCTTCTCTTCCTCTTGCTGTAGGCCTTGGTTTGATTGCCTCCACTTGACTGACCCTCAGCCTCTTGCTCGCTGTCACGTTGGGTGCCCGGTAATTCGTCCTCTGCAGGCTGTCCTCTGCTCTCGTCCTCAAGTACATGGAAGCGGTTCCATAGCTCCACTGCTTCCACAGGTGCAGAATGTCTTCTAGTTCTTCTGCTCCTAACAGTCACCCTTTTCCAGGGAGTTCCCCCTACGTTATTTTCCCTTGCCTCTGCAGTCTCCGACTCCGCCTCATCCTGCCGTTGCCCTTCTGGCTCCTGTTCTACGCTTTGGTGCTGTAGATCCACCGTTCTGTCTAAGAACTCCTCACTTTCTCTTATGCTCCTGAGGGTTGACACTTGCTGCTCCAGTCCTCTGACCTTTTCTTCCAACCGCGTGACCAGCTTGCACTTGTTGCACGTGTAGGCCATGTTGATCTCTGGCAGGAAAACAAACATTGCACACACATTGCAGGTCACCACCACTGCTGAGTCCTTTCCTTCCATAGTGCTCTGTTCCCTTTACGTTTCTGCCTTCCTAGAAAATTTCTTAGGGACCTCCCCCTTGACCTCCCCTGCTGAACTCCACTGCCAAACTCCTGTTTGCTCTCCCTGTGCGCTCACTCTGTTCGCTCGCTCTCTGGGAGCCTGCTTGCCTTATCACAGTCCCAAAAACAGCTGGAGCCTCTCTCCTGTTGTGCTCCTGCTCAGCTGGGAGTCAGGAACAGAATGAGCTCCCAGGCCTCTCCCCTCCTTTTAAGCTCTCAGGCCACACCCTTCCCTTGCAGCTGCAGTTGAGTCACTCCAGATGTTGTTGTACTACTCCGCTGCCAAACTCCTGTTTGCTCTCCCTGTTCGCTTGCTCGCTCTCTGGGAGCCTGCTTGCCTTATCACAGTCCCAAAAACAGCTGGAGCCTCTCTCCTGTTGTGCTCCTGCTCAGCTGGGAGTCAGGAACAGAAACTGCTCGTAACTAAGCCTTAGGAAAGGCATTTCAAGTTTTTAAGATGGGGGCGGGGAATACTGCACAAAACCGTGGAAATCATTGAACGATGGGTGGTTGTGGCAAATGGGGTGGGCCCAGGGGAAGTGGGCACATCCATCTGGAGAATCACACAAGGAATGATTCAGTTGTGTGGCGGAACCTATGAGCATCCAGCCAAATCCACATATGTGTTCCCCCTTGTGCCCAAGCGCAAAGGTTTGGGGATGGAGCTGGCAGGAACAGAGACATTGGGGGCGGAGCCAGCACACACAGAGCCCCACCCACCCTCCATGCTTTCTTGGAACACATGGAGGATACCTTCTGTATAAGGTAACTGAATACAGTAAGTGTAAATCTGCTCTCTTGGAAGGTGTATCCCAACCTTCAAAGCCCAATCCTAGGATTTGGTACACCAGCAAAGGAATGTTTAGAATGGGAAACTAACACTGTGAAATACACTATGCAAATTCTTTTGTTTACACCAACTTGTAATGACATTGCGTCTATGTTTCAGGTGGAATGGCATCACAATTTTTAGGATCAGGATACTCAAAAAGTTGTGTTTCTGTTATTCCTTTATATTTCTTTCCTTTTCATGCATATATTAACAAGGGTGGGTTGTTTTTTTCATAACCTTCTCATTCTTCTGCATAGCTGATAATTTTTTTCCCCTTCCAAGTCTCCATTATATGCAAAGACAGATGTCTTCGTCTTATGAATAATCAGATGTAAATTAACTAACTGAGGTGAAAATTCACCTTGCACACCTCTGGCCCACATAAAAGGAAAAGAAAGCAAGCATGAAATTAATTTTATTTACCGTTAAATGATAAACTGGAACATGAATTGTGATGATGTGAAAATAAATTAATTTCAGCAGTCCTCAAATAAGTCAAGTGAAATGTCAGGAGTGTTCCATGAAAAAAGATTAATAGCTGCTTTTTAAAATACTAATTTTCCTTGCTACTTTGTGTGTGTGTGTGTGTGTGTGTGTGTGTGTGTGTATCCCAAACGATTATTTGTGTGGGTGATTATTTTGGGAAAGAGATCTAGTTCAAAATATGCACAGTCCAGTCCTTCAAGATTTCTATCAGGGCAGATCCCATCCTGGCTGATAGTTATTCAGACTCACTACTGAAAAGGGGAGAAATGATGGGAAAGACCTTCTGTTGTTTTTCTTTTCTGTAGCATTTCTTTGTGCAACTTTTACACCATTTTATTGTGTACTTACCACCATAGTTCCTGTTTAGGCTAGCTTTCTTTTGTGCTAATGGCTCTTCCAGAGTAAGTACCATTATGTTGAATATTTTCTTCTTCTGCAAAGTTTTTTTTTTGTTGGTGCAGTGGTTGGGGTAGGACCTGGGGAGACCAAATCAATCACTGGGTGGCCTTCAGCCACTCACTGTGTCTCAGGCTTTGAGGTTTGTGATGATAAAATGGGCAGCGGGAGAACCATGTACATGACTTTGAGCTCCTTGGAGAAAAGGCAGGATTTAAATGTAATTACGAACTCGGAGGCTTATGAGCATCCTCTGCAAAGCAGGGGAATCAGCGGAGGTAATCTCCGCCTCCCCGCTCCTCCCACTCTGCAACTGAGCTAGAGGGCTGATTTCGGCCCTCTAGCTGTGGGGCTTCACACGGGGAGAGAAAGAAGCTAGCTAGAGCACTGTCAGGATACCTCTTATCCTGGCATCCCCAGTCTCCTCCCATCCCTGCCCCCCGGAGCTCCCCCTTTACCCTTTCTCTGAGGTTGCTTTCCTGACTTCAGAGAAGGCAACTGGCATGATTTTTTTCCCGCACCGGCTGCAAGGCAGGGGGGAATCTGAATGCAGATCCCCAGCTCTGAGGTCGGAGCTCTGTTTCTGACTGCAGATCTGGGAATCCGAAGAATCCCGCAGCTCCCCAGACACTCTAGGGGGCCATAGGCTAGGGGGCCATAGGATTGCTGTCCCCAAAACATAGAATCATAGAAAAGTAGAGTTGGAAGGGAGCTATAAGGCCATCGAGTCCAACCCCCTGCTCAATGCAGGAATCCGAGTCAAAGCATCCCTGACAGATGGCTGTCCAGCTGCACCTTGAATGCCTCCAGAGTGGGAGAACCCACCACCTCCGTAGGTAGTTGGTTCCACTGTCATATTGCTCTAACAGTCAAGAAATTTTTCCTGATGTTTAGGCGGAATCTGGGTTCCTGTAACTTGAGCCCATTATTCTGTGTCCTGCAAACTGGGATGATCGAGAAGAGATCCTGGCCCTCCTCTTTGTGACAACCCTTCAAGTACTGGAAGAGTGCTATCATATCTCCCCTCAGTCTCCTCTTCTGAAGGCTAAACATGCCCAGTTCTTTCAGTCTCTCCTCATAGGGCCTTGTTTCCAGTCCCTTTATCATCCTTGTTGCCCTCCTCTGAACCTTCTCCAGTCTGTCTACATCCTTCTTAAAGTGTGGTGCCCAGAACTGGACGCAGTACTCTCAAGATGAGGCCTAACCAGTGCTGAGTAAAGGGGAATTATCACTTCGTGCGATTTGGAAGCTATACGTCTATTAATACAGCCCAAAATAGCATTTGCCTTCTTTGCAGCCACATCGCATTGCTGGCTCATATTCAGTTTGTGATCTACCACAATTCCAAGATCCTTCTTGGAATACTATGATGTAGTATTGTTGAGCCAAGTGTCCCCCCATTCTGTAACTGTGCATTTGGTTTCCTTTCCCTAGGTGCAACACTTGGCATTTATCCCTATTAAATTTCATTCTGTTGTTTTCGGAACATCTTAAACCTTCTTTAAAGAAGAGGCATTTAAAAACCTTTAGGAATGTTCAAACACCACCACCACCCGTGCCCCACATGCATTCAACAAACATTTGAGCAGAGCCATTGAGCAGGATCATGCCCACTGGCCACACTCCCAACAGCCATGTTTGGTGGTAGTGAGAACAGGACCCCTAAACACATGGAGCTGAATTTACCCAGGACCCCATGAACATATGGCAGAGGGGGGGTATGGCCAGTTGGCACATTTATGTAAGGCATGGCCAGCCGATGTGTACCTCCTACCTCATCATGCATTCATTAAACACACGAGGCAGTTCATATGAACACCCCTTGTGTGTGTCCACCGCTCAAAAACATTTGGTGCTCAGAATAAACTGAAAATTCTGACTTCATTAGTCACGTACTCAGAATGGCAACAGCAGTGAATCACCAGCAGCGGTGGAGCTGTCTTCCCCCAGACTAAAGTGATGATGATTTTCAAAGTGTGTTCCAGGAAGCTCTGGAGTTCCTCAGATGGTTGTTAGTGGGGTTCAGTGAGAAGGTCGATAACGGCAGAAAACTTTCCTCAGCAACAGATTGCTCGACACTATTATGGAAAGTTGGGTGTGTGCTCTAGAGCAGCCTTCTCCAAGCTGGTGCCCTCCAAATGTTTTGGACCACCTTGCATCTGCCGCAGGCCAGCAGAGCCAATGGTCAGGAATGCTGGGAGTTATAGACCAAAACATCTGGAGAGCATCAGGTTGGGTAAGGCTGTTCTAGGCTCTACTTTCAATTCATGTGGGCAGCGGTGATGCCCAGCATGCCTGGCCAGTGTGCCCCTAAAAAAAAAAGCTGCGCTGTAAACACAACCCAGAATTCATTGCAAGTCATAGGGGTTTTGTGGCAGATGACCAAGATTTTCTTGGCAGTATAGTCAAAGTCTGAAAACGATTGGCCAGGAACTAAGTGCTCTTTGCAGATGAAAAGTGTGTGTAAGAGTAGCTCCTATCTTGCTCAGGGAGACTCACTACTGCTTGGAGATAGAAAAACATTGCCGCCTTCTACGGCATGTGCTAGGCTCACCTGTTAGAGACACCTGGGGCTTATTCACTCTCAGAGCGCAACAATGGGGTTCTGCAGCATGTACATGGGGTTCTGCAGCAAAAAAATAACAACAACCCATATGTGTGTTTCATCACACAAGATAGTGTTCAGGCAATTTTCTGCATGGAAATGCACCATACATGAAGTGATCCTCACTATAGAGTGTAAAAGAGATAAGGAAACAGTCCTTGGGAGATCATTGAATTACTTAAAGTGATATGATTCTGCGATACACCAAGCCTCAAGCTCTCCTTTTCCACAAGGGCACTTCTTTAATTTCCTGATGTCTTTGCAACCTCAGGAGAAAGAGCGATATGCTGGCTGGGGCACGCTGGGAGTTGTAGGCCAAAAACATCTGGGGACCCAAGGTTGGAGAACACTGATCTAGAAGGTTCATAATTCTGATGTCATTCTAACAAACTTTCATATTTTTGTAAATCAAACTAAGATGGATTATGAGTTATATATTTTCTGTGCATATGCGCGTTCTGCATCACTAAGCATCCAAACTCCACCATATTTGTATATTCTCAGATGTTGATGGCTGTAAACAAAGCACATGTAATAACAGCCAGTCAGAGAAGGATGCATCATGATGCATTACATGTGGGGCAGAAAAAAGCATCATATTACACATGTCATATAAACATGTTTATTTGTATTTATTTATTTGATTGATTGATTGATTGATTTTAGGAAAAAGTAGCTAACAATAATAATAACCAACATTTAAAATAAAAATTTGGCTAAAACTAGCATAAACTAAATACATTAAAAATACAACAATAAAAGAGAAAGACCTAACTCATTACCTAACCCAACAGACCAGCTTACATGCCAAAAGCCTGCTTGAATAAAAATGTATTGAAAAGATCACGCTCCCATGATGCACTTTGGGGACAGGCATGCACAAAAATGTGAAGATAATTCAAAAACTCAGAATAACTGCAAGCTTTCATCTGAATGTATAACGTTGTATTTGTAATTCAGTGACCAAATTACATGATAGGATCCATTTACCAATCACCAATCAGAATTGGGCTAAATTGCTTGAGCATGCATAAGGCAACTTCATATGTTTAGAGGATGTAAACTTGTAAATCTTTACTGCAGGGACAGGAAACATGTGGCCCTCCATATTTATTTATTTATTTATTTATTTATTTATTATATTTATACCCCACCTTTTTTCCTGCAAGGAACCCAAGGTACCTTACATAATCCTCCTCTCCATTTTATCCTCACAACAACCCTGTAAGGTAGGTTAGGCTGAGAGTCAGTGACTGGCCTAAAGTCACGCAGTCAGTTTCATGGCCGAGCGGGGACTAGAACCCGGATCTCCCGAGTCCCAGTCCAACACTCTTACCACTACCCTCACTATTGGCAATGCTGGCCAGGGCAGATGGGAGTTGTAGTCCAACAACATCTGGACGGTCACACATTCCCCATCCCACTTTACTGGGTAACGGGGCTTAGCATGGCCCTATGCACAGAAGCTGCTTTTCCTGATGGTACTCCCTTCAACAGAGGTCAAGTAGGTTATAGCTGCCCCAGGTATAGTTTATTCCTACATCTTGTACATGCGAGACACCGTCAGTCATGGAAGGCTATGAGCAGGCTGATATGTCAATAGGAATTTCCTCTCTTATTACTCTTCTTCCCAGTGGGAGAAGACAGGTGTCAGGTTATCACTAGGAATATATTTCCCTCTGCCTTGCATGATTCAGAGCCCTTTGCTACTGTCATTTACCTCACACTGTAAGGTGTAATTTGGGTATGTTTTATTAAGCCTTTTATGCATTACTTGTGTAATTAGTGTCCCAAAAAGCAAGGAGTGATCTTTATAGACTGTGTAAAAGAAAAAAACAAAAAGCAACAACAAAGAGACATTTTCCTGGCAGGTTTTCTGCAATACAGCCTTTAAAATTACACCTGAATGACAAGCCAGGTGAGAAGTGCTGTGCTGAAGGACTGACCCCTGTAATGCCAACCTAAAATCAGATATACTAAAAAATATTGTGGAGGGAAGAAATTGACTGTCAGATTTGATCAGCACCATTAAATAGGCTGTCATCGGAGTACGAGATGTTTAGTTCAGATACAAATGCAGCTGCTCTTCCCGATGGCTGCTGAATGCAGATAACGTAGGGGGGGGGAAGAGGGTTATGTGAGCAGTAGTGATTTTCACTCCATTGTCTTGATGGTCTCTTCCTCTTCCCCCGGCTCCTCTTCGCCTTTCAGGTACAACATGTCTGATTGCGTTACTGTCAGATAAGGAGCTCACGGTGGCCAATGTTGGGGATTCGAGGGGCGTCTTGTGCGATAAGGATGGAAATGCTATCCCTTTGTCCCACGATCACAAGCCCTATCAGCTGAAGGAGAGGAAGAGGATTAAAAGAGCTGGTAAGCTTATAAAGTTTGGTGTTTTCTGCTATAGGCGTTCTGACAAAATATTGCAGCAGTCTTGTCTTTTTTGTTTGTTTCTTGGTTTGCCTTTTTGGTAATGCAGTTATATGGAGCTTCTCCTTGGGGAAGGTCCACCTAGGAATGGGCGGATTTTGTTAAAACCGTTCCGTCTGTGTTTCGCGGATTATCGGGTATTTTTGTTCCATCGTCCGCTCATTGACGGAATCGGATTTTTTTTTTTAACCAGTGTTTTTTACCAGAATTTTGTTCTACTTGTGATCATTTGCGTTAGTGCTAATGCACACTTAAGCTAATGCGAATTAGCACACACATCCTTCCTTCTCCCCCCCCCCCATGCAAAAGTTATAGTAAAATATAAAAATTCATTTGAATCTGCTGTGGGCTTCTCAGACATCTCTACGTCCACTTTACACCTTTGAGAATTGTGGAGGTAAAAAGAGAACCTTGAGAGGCGATGCAGTAGGAGAGACTTGAGATACCTGATGGCAGGGATATGTGCTGTGCGGGTCTCGTTCGGGGGGTGGAACTCCGGCAAATTCGCCAGGCTCAAACCCCCCCCCCCAAGCTCCGCTCGACCTACCTGCTGCCCTAGCTCGGCTTGCGTTCTCCCGAGCCGAGCCAGGGAAGCGACTTCTGAGTTCCCACCAGAGCGCTTTTTACGTAGAAAATGGTGTAAGATTGACTGATTGATTGACGTTAAAAACAGCCACAATTTGTGCAACTTACATGAATCGCGGCTGCTTTTAACGTATCTTATGCCATTATCTACGTAAAAAGTGCTTCCGGAGGGAACCCGGAGGTCCGGTGAGCATCTCGG
The DNA here is from genome assembly GCA_021292165.1 of Shinisaurus crocodilurus. Classification (NCBI taxonomy): domain Eukaryota; kingdom Metazoa; phylum Chordata; class Lepidosauria; order Squamata; family Shinisauridae; genus Shinisaurus; species Shinisaurus crocodilurus. The sequence goes on from CM037878.1 coordinate 30,414,451, forward strand.
CTGGCACTCGCTTTTGGCCCCGCTTGGCAGGCATGGCAGCAGTGCTCGCCGCGCGCACCACGAGTCAGGTGGTGGGAGGATCACCCGCCACTACCTGATGGTACTCAATTTCTTAAGGATCCAAACAAAATGAAGACCTCTGGACAATAATCCCAAGGGAGAGACAACAGGATGTTTATGTTGTATAAGAATTCACCTGAAATATTTAAATCATTTTTAATTACTGCCTTCTATGGAACCCATTAATATAGAATCAGAAGCACTACAGGTGGCTCCATTCAGTATCGCTGACTGTTATCTTTACCTTGGTCAGGGCTCCACATGAGCTTGCCCGAGAAAGCAGCATTCCTGAAGTGAGTTTCCTACCTACAGCTATACTGTCAAATGTTGCTCACTTTGTGTCCCGCTTTGGCTGGGTAAGTCTCTAAACTAGACAAATATAGTTTAGCAGGCAAACATGGATTTTCCTGATCAGAGATGTAGCCAAAGTCAAATGCACAGGATATCAATCAAGTGTAATCAGAGTTCCAAAAAGGCAGCACCGGGCAGAAGTCCAAAAGTCAATAACAAAGAGGTCCAAACACAAGTTAGGGTACAAGATACAGGAGCTGCAGCAACAGCATTTTTCCAGCACAGGCTAGGTTGAAACTGAAAGTTTAGATAGCCAGAGCCGCCTGAGCCCTATCCAGAGCTCAGCTGTAGTTCATTATAGCCCTCTGGCAAGAATCCTGCTCATAAGGAGTCAGTTCCTCTTGAGGAGTCCCCCTTTGTGATTGAGCAATCCTTCTTAAAGGAGCCCTACTGGCCTGCCTCTTGCAGGGACATGTTCCTGGGTTGCTCAGCCTCTACCTCAGAGGTGGAGTCCCTTGCTCCTTGCAGGGATGGATCTACGGCCATCTCCCCCAAAGGCCCAGGCTGTTCCTGGTCTTCTGACATGGGCTGTTCTGGGGTGCTCTTAATCACTGGGAGCTCTAGCTCCTCCTCTGAGGAGAATTCCTCTAGTGGGGGCATGACACTATGTGACTTGGGGTCATAATGTAGTTGCATTTCCCCCACTCCATATCACTGGTGGCTTCTGGAGGGGAAGGTGACTGTGTGATGGGCTCAAATCATACAAGGAGTAATGGTTGATATTGCTGCTGTATGGTGGTGGTGGTGGTGGAGGAGGAAGAGAATCACCATGGGAGTGCCAGTTCCATAGCCTGGGCCTTTGGGAAAGCACAGAATCCACTATTAGAGCACATATTAGATATACAGGAAGCTGACATACCATGTTGGACTATTTATCCATCTAGCCCAGTATTGGGATAGACTATTCATCTGTCTAACCCAATATGACTGGTAGTGGCTGTCCAGGATCTCAAAGGTCTTTCTCATCATCTGCTACCTGATCCTCTTTAACTGAAGATCCCAGGAATTGAATCTAAGACCTTCTGCATGCAAAGATCTGGCTGGAGGGATGCTGGGAATTGTAGGACTTTTTCTGTCCTAAATGCACCCTAAATGTGTTATGTTAAAGCTCAATCCTGTGCTCCCTTGGAGGACAACTGAAGGGGCATGTCAGGGGAAGCATGTGGACCCACAGGACTCTATGGCCTCTCGTTCCTCCAACACCCACCCAAACAGACGTAAACTATGCCAACCCTGGAGCTGGTGTAGTTTATTTCCTCCCATTGCAGTCAGTGGGAGGTGAGTGAGAAGAGTGAGAAGAAGAAGGAGGGGGGAAACAGAAAAAGCCGCACAAGAAATGTGGATCAATTTACAACAAAGAATAGCTTTATTAACTGTAGCAGAAAAGATTTAAAGGAGCACAGGATTTAAAGGAACACAATATTAAAAAAAACTTTTAACTGAGGTCAAACGAGCCCCCCTTTACGGAGCCTCGCACCCCCCCTGGGGGGCCCGCCCCACTATTTGAGAAGCACTGCCTAACAGGGGTCTGCAACCTTTAAGACAAAAAGAGCCACTTGGACCCGTTTCCGAAGAAAAAAAAAAACTGGGAGCCGCAAAACCATTGTGACATTTAAAACAAATATAACACTGCATCCACCAGAAACACCCTCCATGTGGTAATAGCACCCCTCATCATCCATCAGCAGGATTTGCTGGTGGATGATGGGGGTGCTACTGCTGGGGGGGAGGGTGTTGCTGGTGGATGATGGGATGCCACCAGCAACACCCCCCCCCAGCAGTAGCATCCCATCATCAGCACCATCCAGCAGTAGCACCCTCATCATCCACCAGAAACACCCTCCATGTGGTAATAGCACCCCTCATCATCCATCAGCAGGATTTGCTGGTGGATGATGGGGGTGCTACTGCTGGGGGGGAGGGTGTTGCTGGTGGATGATGAGGGTGCTACTGCTGGATGGTGCTGATGATGGGATGCTACTGCTGGGGGGCACAAGCAAAAGAAATGCAATATTAAAGCAAGAGGCACTTACCTTGAATTTTAAGAAAAAGTCCTTATAACCCCCTTTGGCGCGTGCAGGAGCCCTCCTCTCTTCTGCAGCTCACCCGCTCGCGTCCCTGCTGCTCGGGGGGGGGGTGCTGCTGCCGCGCCAAAGTTCCCCCGCCCCGCCAAAGTTCCCCCGCCAAAATCATAGCGCGGGGGGGGGGTCCAGCGCGCCAAAGCAGCTGGATGTGACGCGGCGGCGGAAGTGACGCGGCGGCGGCGGCGGAAGTGACGCGGCGGCGGCGGCGGATGTGACGTGACGGATGCGGCGGCGGCGGCTTCAGCGGCTCCGGCATTAGCGCCGGCGGCGGCAGCTAGAGCGGCACGGAGAACGCTCCGCGCCGCTCAGAAGAGCGAAATCGGGCTGCCCCCGAGGCGGCGGCGGCGGAGCAGGGCAGCCTTGTCCGGAGCCGCGGCAAAGGCTTGAAAGAGCCGCATGCGGCTCCGGAGCCGCGGGTTGCCGACCCCTGGCCTAGCACCAGTGCCACAGAATTATTGTCTTAGGTGTTCTCCTGCAGAAGTTATAACTTTCAGCCAACGTATATTGTGTTATGCCACCAAATGTGGTTTATTTTTCAGTAATAGCTAAGTAGGGAAACTGGGCTACAAAGATTTTACTACAGTGAGAAAAGTTAAGGGGCTGCATGTTTGAGGCACCTCAATTGTGGCTCATGCTAGCTCAGCTTGTCTGAGCGTGGAAAGCTAAGCAGGGTCAAGCCTGGTTATTACTTGGATGGGAGACCCCTCCTCTAGTTTCCTGCATTGAACAGGGGGTTGGACTTGATAGCCTTGTAGGCTCCTTCCAACTCTATGATCTATGAAATCTATTAAATCTGATTGTGTTTCTGTGGACTAGAGATGACATGTGTGAAATGTGAATGACCAGGTTCCACACAAATTCTGCTAAGTTCTGGTTAATGTCCAAGTTTTCATTTCAGCAGAAGAATGAAGTCAGGTAACTTTATATGCACAAAAAATTGAAGCTTAGGTTCAGAATGCACAAACCAATGGCCCTACTTGCTAATGCAGTTTTGTGTCCGGTAATAACAATTCACTCAAAGCAGGTAATGGTTCTCTATCAGGGAGGAAAGAAAATGTAGATATTTTCCCCTTAGAGAGTACAAAGTAGTCTTTTAACAGCAGAGCACCTATTAGCAATTAACATTTGAACCTGATTATTATAATCCCGGAGAAGAAACCTCATTAAAGAAATGAATATTCTAAATTTCCACTAAATAATCAGCAGAAAGCATTCCTGCTGGGTGGAAATATAACTTTAGCTGATTGTTCTCTCAATATGTTATATGGACATTTCCGGGGGGGTTGGGGGGGGGGTTTAGGTCTGTCATCAGGAGCTGGTATTGTCAGGCGTCTGCCAAGGCCCATGCCTTAGTAGCGGGCTCACTGCCAATTCCTTCAGCCTCCAGCCCTGCTCCTCTTTCTCCCTGGTTTTTTTTTTTTTTTTTGCCTGCCTTCCCTGAATGAGCAAGCAGTAACAGGAGCAAGGAGAAAGAGCAGCCGCCAGTACTCACCATGCTCTCTCCCTCTGGGCAGCCATGCTGATTGGGTCCAGATGAAGAGCCAATGAATGGGCAGCAGCAGCAAGGAAGTAGTGGACTGCCTCAGGGAAGAGGGTCCACTGAAACCATTTTGCCCATGGGTTCCCCAAAACCTGGAGTCAGCAGTAAATACGAGTCTTCCAGTTTTTGTTTTCAGACTAGGTCAGACATGATAACCTGTGATATTCTCAGTAATTTAGCCATATTGATAGAGCCAGAAGGATAAGAGAAGCCTGCTAGCTGAGAGCATCTTTATATTCTGTGTTCCTTGTGTGCACTTGTGTCTTGGAGAGTTTCGCCCCAGCATCCTTTGAGACACTGACTGGGTTCAGACAGCACAATAACCCGCACTCAAGAGTTGAGTAACCCAGCCAAGATAACAAACCATGGTGAACAATCCACAGTTCACATCCCAACAACAAACCATGGGTTCTCTTCATGGGTTGTTTGTGGTTAACAAGCAGCTTGTTAGCGCAGCTGGGTTCAGACACCATGATAACCAACATTTCAACAACAACCCACACTCAACCCTTGCGTATGGGTTATCCTGTTGTCTGAATGCAGTCACTGCAAAGAATCCTAGGATACATCTTGCAGCACGTCAGCTGCTTTGGGCTGACCCTGTAGCCATTTGGGGATAACAGCCTCCAATGAACAACTCCTATAGCATGTAAACATCGCTGAGAGCCTTCTCAGCAGTAACATGCGAGTTGACACAAGATTCAAAGAGGCAATTTTGTGCTCCAGACAGCTACTCTTTCCTCCACACCTTGATAAGCTGTTCCATCAGTTAAAGAAGACATGCTACCATGATATATCTGCATGGTTAGCATATAAGAACATAAGAATTGCCCTGCTGGTCGAACCATGCTCTTGAAATACCTGAAAGGCCATCACCTAGAAGAGGGCAAAGATTTGTCCTCTCCTAGATGTAAGTTACGGGAAGGTAGATTTCAGTTGAACAAAGGGAGAAACTTACTAATGGCAAGAGCTGTTTGACAATAGAACGTGTTACCTGGAAGGGGGTGGAGACTTGAAGCAGAGGCTAGACAGCTATGCATTGGAGGTGCCCTAGCTCTTGATTTCTTGTATCAAGGAGGGGGTTGGATTTAAATGACTTACAAAGCCCTCTCCAGCTCTATGATTCTTTGAAAGGCTCTTTTATTTGAACATCCTGTTTCTAGCTGCTGCCAGCCAGGAGGCTCTGGGAGCTCACAGGCAGGGCATGGAGGTAATGCTGTGCCTTGCTGCTTATCCATCATCTGGTTATTCAAAGGTATATTGCCATCGATAGACCTATCCACCTTGAATTCATCTAATCCACTGGTTCCCAAAGGTTGTTTGATGTCCCATCATCCCTGAAAGTTGGTCATGCTGATTGGGGAAGATGGGTAGTATAGTCCAACATCTGGGAATCCACGTTTGGGAATCACTGATCCTGTATACCAGGGATGGGCAACTTGCGGCCCTCCAGATGTTTTGGCTTACCACTCGCATGATCCTTCATGATTGGCTGGCTAAGGCTGATGGGAGTTGTAGGCCCAAACATCTGGAAGGCCATCAGTTGCCCACCCCTGCTGTATACTAATTCAATTATCCATGTGTGAATCAGTTATGTTGCACCACTCAGACACAAGAGTAAGTTATCAGCAGGCTTGGTTTGGAGAAGTAAAAAAAAAATTAGGGGGGGAAATCCCCGGATGAGAGGAAACAAAAACAGCCGAGTGAGGACTGAGCATAGTCAGGGGCCTTGGAATGCTGGCTGACAGTTGTCAGGGAATGGAATGGAGTATCCTGGCACAGGGCATGGCTGGCGGCTGGAGCCCTGAACAGGAGCACTCCATGCTGCAACATTTTTTGCAGGTCCCATTTGTGTTACAGTACTTTTCAAAAAGTAATCTAGGCTGATTGCTGCCACCACCCCATCCTACAGTGGTAAATTTCATAAGTTAATTACATATTGTATGAAGAACAGCCCTGGAGCTGACTGGAAGCAGGTGCATTTGGGTGACTCTGAGGCCTAGTATTGATTATGAGGGAGGGAGAAAAGCTTATCTCTCTCATAATTTTATAAACCTCTAAAATCAAGTCTACCTTCTTGTTCTTGTTTTCTAAACTGAAAAGCGCCAAGCATTTTAGCCTTTCATAGATTTCATAGATCATAGAGTTGGAAGGAGCCTACAAGGCCATCAAGTCCATCCCCCTGCTCAATGCAGGAAACTGGAGGAGGGGTCTCCCATCCAAGTAATAACCAGGCTTGACCCTGCTTAGCTTTCCACACTCAGACAAGCTGAGCCAGCGTGAGCCACAGGCCTGTGAGGAAAGTTGGTCCAGCAACCTCTTGATTATTTTAGTTGCCCTTCTCTGCACCATTTTGAGTCTCAGTACTCTACGGATGCCTTTTCGGACATACAGATATGCAGGAATATCTGTGTAGACCAGCCTTCCCCAACCTGCTGCCTTCCAGATGTGTCGGTATACAATCTCCACCATCCCCAGCCAGCATGGTCAATGGGAATTGTAGTCCAACATATCTGATGGGCACCAAATTGGAGAAGGCAGATGTAGACTGTTGGCATGTACAGACTCCATGTAGAGTGAAGAGATGTGGAGTGGAGGAACTGCAAGCTGCATGTTCCTGATAGAAGTAAAGTTTATTCATGTTGAACCTTCAAATCCTTTTGACGTGAGCTCTTCTAGGAACAACATGTAGCAGTGCCAAAAACTTTAAAAACCTCCCTCTCCAGGCAGCAGTTTGAAATGCACAATGTTTGGTTTTGTAATGAGAATTTTTAAGTGCTCTTTCAAAAGGCAAAAACATGAAAAGTTGTTCCTTTTTTAAAAAAAGAAAAGAAAACCATTTTCATCCAACCCCAGGCAGCACCACATGTGCTATGTTAAGATTTCAGCCTTTGCTTTAGAGAGGCAGCAAAAAAGCCACTTTCTATTCATAAGTGCTGGCTGTGGAGGCTGGGATAAGCAGAGTCAGTTCCATCAGCCATCCCTTTTCTTGCAAAGATTTGGGGAGTGGGGGGAGAACGGGCCTATGAACACCACCTCTTTTTGTTACTGGTGGATGCCGTGCTCGAACATTTCCTCTTGCATGCTGTGATTTCTGTTTTCCTTCTGCTTTTGCCAAACATACACGTGAAACACATCTAGAAAGAGGTCTGTCTTCCCTCCTGTATCTATTTGTTTGTTTCTCGGAGGCTTTAAGGCATTGTGGCTTTTTACCAATGCCTCGTTAAAACTAAGCAACGTAAAGTAGCATGTTGAAACTCTTTGTCTAGGCTTGAGAAAGGATATTATATGGGCTTGAAGACAACTGAGAGATTCTGAGAATTAGGGCTTATGCAGATATGAAAAGAGAGACAGGGGTAATAGCTGGTGGTACATTGTTGCTGGCTGGTTATAGGGTGGCCATGTGTCCTATTTTACAAAGGACAGCCTCTATTTGAAGGTGTTCTCTATTTGAAGGACTCAGCGCTGTCCTGTCAAAGTCTGTTTTAAAGATAAAGGACCATAAGAAGGGAGTGGAAGGGCCTTGAAGTAGCCCAGTTAGCACCTGGACAGTGGACTGAGCAGGCACACAGGTCACCTGGTCACTATGGTGAAATATATGTATTTATATTTAAATTATAGTAATGCTTAATAAATTTGCATCTATACAGTACATCTGCATTAGCACAGCCTTCTCCAGCTAGGGATCCTCCGGATAACTTGGACTACTACTCCCCACAGGCTGGGGAAGGCTACATTAGCGTATACAAATTTAATGCAAATCTGTGTCCTTTTTTGCCCCCCTTTTTGGTGATGCATTTCCTCCTTTTGGGTGATGCCTCATTAGCTCCCCCTCCTAATCCACTATGCATGGTGTGATGTACATTATATCTGTATTGTAAGTATGTGAGTTAGGTCCCACCCATCACTGTATCACAGCAGACTGAAGAGAGAGGGTCAAAAGGAGGTATGTCCCTTTAACTCGGAAGCAGCAGCTACTTCCTAGTGTGAACAGCAGTAGAGATCTATCAGAGCATAAACAGCAGAGGCCCAGCTCTTGAGTTTCCCTGCTGTCTGAAGTATCAGGGGGAGGTGATCACACAAGACAGAGTCTTTTCGGTAGGGGCACGCAAGCCATGGAATGCCTTCCCAAGGGAATCCCTCCTAGCCCAATCATTGCATTCTTTTTGGTGGCCAGTGAAGATCTGTCTATTTCGGAAGGCTTTTTGGACTGGAGAGAAACTGCTCAAAGTTACTGCTGATGGGGATATTTTTTGGTTGATGTACTACTGACTGTTCTTATCACTCCATTTTCTATTGTTTTTGTTTTGTTTTTAAATTCTTTAGCTTTGTTGACATTAGGTCCCGTCCCCCCGATTTTTCAGTTGTTAGCCACCTTGCAGGGTCTTCTCAGAGGAAAGGCTGGGTACAAATATATTGGCAAATATTTCAGACTTCCTACAATCCAAGCAAAGAGATCTTTTAAATCTCAAGAACCAAACTAACCCCTAATACACCCTCATCCAGCTAGGAGCTGCATACATGCTGAAGCAGAATCCCTAGCTGACTGGGGAATCACACAGAGAAACAAATACTGCATACGATATTCCCCTTCCAAATTCAACAGCTGAGCACACAGAGCTCAAACGATGGGAGGAAAGGCCCATAATAAGGTCCACACGTACCCTGACCCCTTCCATCAGATTTTAGCCAGTCATGCCTTCCTATAGCTATCTAAAAACAGTAGCTAAGAGAGCTGTCAGAAAACATGAGGAGCAAAGCCCTCTCTGGTTCATCTATAATTTGAGCACGGCAGCAAGGCTTCTAGTCCAAGGGGACAGAATCTAGGCATCTTGCTACACATTTATTGTGTGTTTATTAGGCATTTATTAGCCATTTATTGTGCGCTCATGATTCCTCACTCATGATAATTTGCGGGTGCTTCTCCTGTTCTTTGCAAGCATTATAGCGGGAGTGGTGGTGGTGGTGGTTTTCTAACGAGGAAAATCTGGTATTTCCTTGAATGGCGGCATGAAACCCTGGTGTATTTGCACAATATCACAGACCCGTTTAGTCGTTGTGTAATGGAACATATAGAAAGGGAGAGAAGGGAAGACCCCGGGGGAAAAAACATGTGTAGAGGAGCCGATCTTAATCCCGCAAAGAATCTGGAAGCAGAAGCCTCAGTACAGTGGTGGGTTAAAAGCCTCATGTAGAGAAGCTCCAGGTCTTCTCTGTGTTAGTTCCTAGTAGCCAATTGAACTGGACTCCCTGCCCCCCAAAAAAACCTCCTCTCTCGCTCACTCCCGCAGCATTCAAGAATGTGTTTTCCTTGATACCAGGATTCTTTTGGATCCTGATGTTACCTCAGATAAGTTTTACAGCGCTTCGTGAAGCTGTTCTACAGGGCTGGAACGTTCTCTCAGCTAGTATACACCAGGGATGTTGAAGAGTCCTTGGTCTCGAGTCACGAGTCGAGTCACGAGTCTTTGGACCCGAGTCTCGAGTCCGAGTCCAAGTCCTTCATCCAAAATGGTGACTCACGAGTCACTCCCAAAGCTGACTCCACGAGTCCCTATTAAAATCAATGGGGGTTTTTCTCAACAAAATAAGGCTACTTCAGATGTGTGGTTTAAATAAATTCTAGGCACAAGTGTGCCTTTTTATTTCAAAACTCTGCAACTGATTTTGGCAAGAACAGACCAGGCAGAAAAACCCAAAATAACCAGGCAGGCAGAGGAGGCAGGGAACCCCAAAGCAGGCAGGCAGAGGCCTTTGTCTTGGACAATTCAACTGTTGAACTGGTCAAGAAGAGACCAGGCAGGCAGAGGAGGCTGGGAACCCCAGATAGGCAGGCAGAGGCAGCCAAACCCAAAATGTCTGAAAGGTTGCATTTTAGAAAAATGATTTTAAAAAATAAACTTGCTGTACTTCCTAAAACTTATCCATGTTGCATTTGAGGAACATGATTTTTTCTAAATGTTTGGCCCCCATTCTGAAACGGTGAGATCTCATCACAATTCCACCCTCACTGAACACCCGCTCCGCTGGTGATGAACTTGCTGGAACCAGAAACACAGAGCAGCCACACAGAGTAATCTCAGGTCCTTCTTCTGCCTCTCCCAAGTACGCAACACATCAATCAAAATAAATCTTGACACACTGTTGGGGCTGCACTCCTGGTAGCCGTCCATAGTGGCCGAGCAGCGGCACACCTCGCTTCCATGCGCTCTTCGCCGGCAATCACGCTCCTCTCCACTCCTTCTGGCACAGCCCAGGGATGTTGAAGAGTCCTTGGTCTCGAGTCCCGAGTCGAGTCTCGAGTCCCATTAAAAATATTGGGACTCGAGTCCGAGTCGAGTCAGAGGGGGGACTCAGTCCGACTCACGAGTCGAGTCCTCGAGTCCGAGTCCCCATCTCTGGTATACACAGATCCTCTAAGGTGGCTGGGAACCTTAGGATGTGGCAGGAGACTTCAATCAACAGGAGAGTGTATGTAGTCCAGTGTTCTCCAACCTTGGGTCCCCAGATGTGTTTGGCCTACAACTCCCAGCATGCCCCAGCATGCTACGCTGGCTGGGGCATGCTGGGAGTTGTAGGCCAAACACATCTGGGGACCCAAGGTTGGAGAACACTGATCTAGTCAAACCATGGGGCATGTTAGCTAAAGAGAGATCCTGTCTGGGGATACAACATGGGTGGATCTGGATAGATAACCTGAGTAAACAAAGCAGTGAGGAGCTGGAGATCGGACTGCCCTCTTCGGCCGAGCACATAGTCACAGGGAGACATTTTGACCCAGGGCAGGGAGGATAGGAGGTAAAGAATAGAGGTAAAGGGGCCAAGTCATGCCTTTCTTTTAGTCTTCTGAAATAGTAGTTAAGGGGACCATTTCAAAAGGTAGGGGTCTGGGATCATGTCCACTCCCACCTGCCCCTGTCATTTGAGCACTGCACACATATAGCCCATTAAACAGCTGAAATCCCGCCCACTGATTGTTTGGGAGATGGAATGGAGACATGGATGTCGCCCCATTTCTCATGGCTCTCCCTTCCCTGCCAAACCACCGTTTGGGATAGTTTCCCCTTTTTAAAAGGGGGTTACACCGTGTACGCAGTGTCAGTTGCTCCCCATGCAGTCACTAAACGCAGCAAGATTTTGCTAATGGATTTTAACATGGCTACAATTCTTCCTCCCCCCTTCCTCCCCCCAGACCCTTTGTTGTTACTATTTTGTACCCACATTTTTATTTCCCCTTTCCTTGTATTCTCTCCGCTGAACTCAAAAGTATGGGGTGATTATTTCCTCAAGACTTTTCTGGATCATTACCATTACAGCTCAACCAAAGCCTCTTGATGGAGAGAAGGATAAACTTCTTGTTTGTGTGCGTTTTTCTTCTCTTCATGCTCTGGGGTGAGATTTTGGGTCTTTATAAGAGTGTGGCTGATGTCCCATCTCCTTCATAAATCTTTGTGAGTGTGAACCTCTTCTGGAAGTGTCCCAAAGGGAGATGGAGAGCTTGATTAGAGTTCGAGGGCAGACTGCCTGAGCACAGGCAAGATTTCCTGTATGGCAAACTGCAGAGATGAAGGCTGAGTTTTCTTGCTGTTCAGCAATTTGTCATATCCATTTGGCGAGCTAAAAAAATATAAGGATGTACTCGCCCCCAGGAATCTGTGTGTCAACCATTTCAATACCGTTGGCATGGATACTGACACAACCCAACTCCTTATAGCAATGTTCAGATATTTCTTGTACTTCATGCATCTCTAGGATTTCAAGATACATAACATAAAATGGATTTTCCAGTAGATCTGGGGCAGAAATAACTCCAAAAGGATCATCTTCACAATCCATTTACTCTGGTTCTGTTAATCCCTCACACTACTCAATATACTTTTTTTCCCCTCACAGAGCATCTTTTTCTTTTCCTTTTAACAGCCTAATCTTATGCATGTAAGTCCCACAAAGTACATGTGCATAGGATTGTCACCTTGGGATGGAACAGGATGTTACTCATGAGGGGATGCTACCAAAAATGGTTTCCTCATGTCGGGTTCTCCCTCCCCCCTCACCTCCCTCCCTGTAATGTGTACCTTTTTAATTTATTTTATTTAATGCATTTCTTAAGGTGCAATCCTATGCATGTTTAGACAGAAAAAAGGCCTGCAACTCCCAGCATGCCCCAGCCAGAATGACTGTCTGGGGCACACTGGGAGTTGTAGGCATTTTTTCTGTCTAAACATGCCCTTAGTCACCTTTCAAGAGTGCACCCTCTCCAAGTTAAGTGTAGGGAATACTTACCCATGTTATGGTGTTGGAATGTGTGTTACCCTGCCAGCAGCAGCCAATGAAGTTGAGCAAGGAAGGGCAAACACACGACATGATGACATCATGAGCTAGGTAAACATTCCTATGCATTGCAGAGGAAGAGAGGGGACAACTTGATTCAGGGGTTTAATTTTTGGCAGTATCCCCATGTTGCAAGTAAGGTGTAAATCTGACCTTAAAGTATTTATTTATTTATTATATTTATACCCCGCCTTTTTTCCTGCAAGGAACCCAAGGCGGCTTACATAATAATCCTCCTCTCCATTTTATCCTCACAACAATCCTGTGAGGTAGGTTAGGCTGAGAGTGAGTGACTGGCCCAAAGTCACCCAGTAAGTTTCATGGCTGAGCGGGGACTAGAACCTGGATCTCCCGAGTCCCAGTCCAACACTCTAACCACTACGCCACACTGGCTCTCAGAGTACAGTGGCTCTCAGAGTATGGTACTCTGTAGGTCTGTACTCCTTGCTGAGGGTTTCCATTAAACTGGAGCACAATTTGCAGTTATAATGGAATAGTTTTCCAAAGAAGAAAGTTGGTTCTCAGCTTCTCCTTTTCCAAATGGTGTCCCTGTGGAGTCTTTCCCTATGTCTTGGCAACAGATGCACTGATGCATTATGGGAACGGTTTTTGTAAGGAAAGGAGATACAAAAAATTTAGGAGACGTTGAGTCTGGAAAAAAGATTGTAAGAAATGCAAAGTAAAATAATTCATTTTTTCTTACTAGTTTTACAGCCCAGAGGCTCGGAATCTCATACAGAAGCAATTAATAGAACGTGTGTATATTTGTTTTCTTCCCTCCAGGCGGCTTCATCAGTTTTAATGGTTCCTGGCGTGTTCAGGGGATCCTGGCCATGTCCCGCTCCCTTGGAGATTATCCGCTGAAAAATCTGAACGTTGTCATCCCTGACCCAGATATCCTGACCTTTGACCTGGACAAACTCCAGCCGGAGTTCATGATCTTAGCATCGGATGGGCTGTGGGATGCCTTTAGCAACGAGGAGGCTGTACGGTTCATCAAAGAACGCTTGGATGAACCACATTTTGGAGCCAAGAGTATAGTCCTGCAGTCGTTTTACAGAGGATGCCCTGACAACATAACAGTCATGGTGGTGAAGTTCAAGAGCAGCAGTAAAACAGAAGACCAGTAAAATCTCTAATGTCCCTCTGCCTCTCTCTTGGTGAACTTCTTCATCAAACCTTTACACTTCAACACAGTAGACAGCTGTAGCAAGTATATTAGTATTAAGACTGTACATCCAAAAAAAAAAAAAAAAAGGAATGAGGAAAATCACTCTTTGATAAAAAGAGCTACGCAGAAAACACATTCAAAACCATTGGTGTGGTTTTAAAAAAATAATAATAATCACACATTTCCTTTCTTTTCTCCAGCTCTTTAAGGGTTTAAGCTTAGAAAATTCTTCCATTTTAAAGCCTAATGACTTCTGCTTCGGCTATCTTGAATAGCAGCAATTTCTTAGTCTTCACCTACGAGCCAGAGCAAGACAGGGAACGGCTTGTCGCTTGCCAGCAATTGATGGAAATAACATGGGCTTTTCACTTATGTAACTATCTCCATTCTGATGTGCACTCTCTTTAATGCTACTGCTCTCTCTTTTTCTAAACTGCAGAGTTAGGAAGGCAGGTAGCAAACATATTTGTAATTGTTGACCTGTCTTTTCATAGGATAATGAAAAGGATGAGCTCGTTGGTGCACAACAGGCAATCCTTCTCTCTTTTTCCATAGGTAAACATCCTTCCTGCCACATAATTAGGGACAAGCTATTGAGTTTTTCCATAGCTGTGTGCTTATACTGTCTGTGCGCATGCCTTTAATGATGCTTTGCCTTTTTTATCCAAGCAGCAGATGGCTTTTGGCACCCTCCTTCATTGGAACGTTGCACATTCATTAACTCTTGCTTCTAGATGTGCTGGATGCCATGATTGGGCCATGACTGCGCAAATTATATACATGAGAGACTGTTGTCGGGGTTGGGGTGAGAACATACTGGGAAAGTCAACAGAAGATTCCTGTAGAAGACTTCAGAATTTATTTTCCATTATCAACATATGTCCAAATATGAGGTAGGGATGTCGATGAAAGCTGAAATAAGAACTTGCGGCCTAATGGCAACAGCAGCTTTTCAATAGCATCAAACATTGGCTAGTTCAAAAACATTGGCAGGGGGGAAATAATTCTGATGGCCTAGGTATTTCGTGATGTAAATAGTCAAAGGTCAGCCTGGGAGGGGGGGGGAGTGTTGATTGCATATAGCTGAAATTTGGAGCCTATGCATATTGTATGCCTTGCGGTAGAAAATTGGCTTTTCCCATTCCAGTATTGCTTGATAATTTAGGTGTGGCCTGGCTGCTTAATCTCCCACAGTGATCATCAGACAATTTCATGGTCAAAGAAACAAGCAGGTGTTCTAGTTGAGCACCGCAGGAGCTCAGGCTTGTTGTTTTCAGAAAATATGCTTGTCAGGCTGTGAAGTTTTATGCCATAAAATGACAAGAGATGCTGGGTTGTGGACAGGGTCTCCCTTCAACAAGGATCTGACCCCGGGGTGTCCATTGTGCCACTTTAAATACACCTGGACATTAATGAACTCCTGCCGGTATCAGTAGAGATGTACCATGACTAGCGGCTCTGGTGTCCGTGTACAGAGCCCAGTTGTATATTTTTGTGAGTGGAAGACTGATGGGTGGGTGCTATCATTGTTCATCTGTATGGTGTTGCCCTCCAAAAGAAGAGAAAAAAGAAGCCTATAGGCATGTGGGATGTTGGGTCATGACTGTAGACTGTGGGCGGGTTTGCACATCATGCCAACCCACCCTTTCAATAAGCTATGGTGTGTTGGTTGTTGCAAGAACAACCCATGCTGCATCCAACAGACAATCAGGCTCACCATGGGTTGTCACCCTCCTCCTTGGTCTGCTAGCAGCATCCAGATTTTGCAGCTCAAGTTGCTCTCCCCACCGCGATCAGGAGCCATTTTTGCTCGCTTCCCCCCCCCCCGCGGGATCACTTTTCACGATCTCTCCATCTTGACAGCCAAACTGACAACCCCTCCAAGCGGCACGTCGGAGGGGCTGTCAGTGGGATATTGCTAGGCTGCAACACTTCAAAAAGTGCCCTTTCCTATCTCTTTTCTTTTCTCTG
Organism: Shinisaurus crocodilurus; assembly: GCA_021292165.1. Taxonomy (NCBI): domain Eukaryota; kingdom Metazoa; phylum Chordata; class Lepidosauria; order Squamata; family Shinisauridae; genus Shinisaurus; species Shinisaurus crocodilurus. The sequence continues at coordinate 30,429,959 of CM037878.1, forward strand.
TAGATATACATAGGATCCCCTGAACAGGTAACTCCTGTCCCTCAGAGGCAGCAAAGAAGGTATCCTATACCTTTCCTGAAACAGACGAGTGGCTTAAAAATAGCACAGCGATGGATTAAGAGATCAAAATAGGGTCATCCCTACCGTTAGGCAGAATGACCTCAGGAGACAGATGCTGGTGGGGGTGGGTGGGTGGGTGAGGTCAGAGGAGAGATCTGGGCATGCCATATGTCCTGCTCTGCACCCCTAAACTAGCCTGCTGCCCTCAGATGCAGTGGAAGATGCTGTCCCGTTACTAGCGTTGAAGTAAGATTCAACTGCCAGTCCAGTTAGCTTCCATACATAAGATGAAGAGGGCCGCCATCTTGTCATTTGCCTCAGGCAGCAAATTGTCTTGGGCTGGCCCTATATCCAAGGTGTGTTTTTTTTAATTTTCCACTGAAGCCTTCTGTTCTCCTATGTCTTCTCCTTGTCTACATCCTCTACTCAGATATATTGCATACGCCCTCAAAACAAGTTAACTTGTAAGTTCTGGTTTCAGACCATCTGGATGGGTAAATACAAATACAAAAATATATGCTGCATGCATATATTAATCTGGAGTTTCTTCAATGGAAAGATCTAATTAAAAGACACAACACTTTTGGCAAAGAAAAAATATAAACTAATGCTACCGGATTCTTAATTATAGCTAAACACTTACATTACACAATGCAAATACTAAATCAAAAAATTGAAATTGCTTCGTTTTCAATTTATTTCGGTTTCTAAAACTCTGTGGTGCCTAAAAGGCTGTGAGATATACTGGGTTGGATCCAAATTTAGTCATGCTTAAGAGTACATCCACTGAAATCAATGGGACTTAAGTTAGTCATGACTAATTTAAGCCCCCTTGATTTCACTGAGTGTAGTCTAAGTATGACTATGTCTGGATCCAGCCCATAGTATAAAAGTTATTAAACATGAAGCCTTGTTTTGCATTGCTAGTAGGAGAAGTGTTCCAAAACTATTGCTTGGGCAACCCTGAGCCCTCAATGCTATCCTGATTTTCCTATTTCCTGTATTGTCATCACTTCGGGTATCTGGCCTATGTATTTTGCAGGACGTGGCCTAGATCGCTGTGGAAGAGGATACTGGGAGTAGCTAATCCAGGATCCGTGCCGGCTGCACATTATAGGGGATCATGGGGCAAGATGTCCTCGGATCCCCCCCTCCCCGAGTGAACCGTGATCACCCCTACCCATCTGTTTGCCCTCTGCCTCTGGGTCCAATTGACATTACTGCCCAGGAGCAGAGGGGCAAGGCAAATGGAGGTTGCTGTTCCTCCTCCTTGCTCTTGTCACTGGTTGCATGCTTGGAGAAGGCCGGTGAGCAGGCACCAACAGCAAGAAGAGGCAGGCCCAAGGGCTCCAGAGGTCAGCAGCAGAACCCCTGCTGGGGTGTGGCTTTAGCAGTGCCTAATGATGCTGACCCAATGCCAGCTCTGTCCAGGGTACCTCCAGGAATAGTATACCACTGGTGATGGGTGCTTTAGATCAGACTACTGGTCACACATAACCCACACCTTCAGCCCCCACGCTGAGCAGTCCAAACTGCCTTGGAGGATTAGTTGGGGTGGCACAGCAGCCATCACACCAAAACAGCAGTGGCATCTTTAAACCTCCAGGAATAAGTACCACCTCTTTGTGGTACATCCTGTTGCACTTCCTGGTTCAGCACTACTGTGACTGCTGGGAGCACCAACTTTAGCCTCAGCAGCCTTACTGGGGATTGTTACCAACGTACACCTCCTACCACTGGGTGTAGTCATTTGGGAGTAAGTAAAACGCGGACACCAAACATTAGTGGCAACTTCATAAAGGGAAGCAGAAATATTCTGAAAAATAATTGGAATCACCATCTACTGGGGGTAAAGCAGGCAAGGTCTAAAACTCAAGAGTTTGATTCATAGCTGCACCCTTGGGAAGCTCTCACTGATCTACTTCTGCATATAATTTTTAACTGCCATTATTTATCATTTGATGTGAAAAGAAAACATTGTCCCTAGCCATTACAATGGCAGAGAGAGGATAATATTTCTTTTTAGGGTAAATAAAAGGTATAAACAGTCAGTTCTGACACAGGTCGTTGAAAGCTTGGCCTCGTATTTCCATGGGAGTGGGATCAAAACTACAAGCGCCATTCGGTTACAGCAAAGTAGTGAGAGCTGTTTCTGATAAACCTGTGGATCAGTTCTCATTCTGTACAGTAGCAAAATTAAGATGCTTTTGCAAAACACTGATAGGTAAATGGTGAGGAACCATCCATAAAGTCTGTCACGCTTTCAAGGGCTTTTTCACCTTCTCCTTGTTGCATTTTGCCTCTTTTTCAAGAATAGCCAATACAACCTTTGTCACAATTTCGCTGTTTCCTCTTATGACTCATGACAGATTTAATGGATGGTCCCTGACTCTTTTGTAAAAACCTTAAGAGACTGCCATCCTCTACTAGTATCTGCCTACAGTCTGTTTCTGCACTGTCCTTATTCTGCTGGCTGCAGAGTTGATGGGTGTTGCTTATCCTTTCTTCTTGTACTAAACTTGGTCACAGAATGTTATGCCTCTTATCAAGTTGCACTTAAATCTTTTGGCTGCCGTAATATTGGTTTTCAACTGATTGGCTGCAGCTTGATCTAAGGTGGGCCAGAACAGTGGCACCATGATGATTATTGAGTAAGTTGTGTAGAGGTACCTGATGCTGCAATGCTGTGGAAACTAAGCAGGTGCAGACCTGGTCAGAAACCTGGACAGGAGGCCACTGAAAGTCACATGCACACGCATAATAAAAGTGAAATAAGTTAAATATTGGGAAGGGAGAAAGAGTATAATTCAAGATAGATAGAAACAGTAAAAGTGAAAATAATGTGCAGGGTATACCACTAAAAGTAGTTCCATGTTGCAGTTCAAGGTGGATTCTGAGTTTAGAAACACTGAAGGTCCAGTAAGTGCAACTGAATTTTCCTAAAAATTAATGTAGGAGAGATTTACACTGCAATTCTATACCCACTTACCAGACAATTTAGGATTGAACTCAGTTGGGCTTACTTCTGAGTAGACATGTATAGGATCGCACTGTTAGCTCACTGATAAAAGCTTTAAGAACCCTCCAAAAAGTATTAGAGAAAGGAATAAATGAAATTTATTTCCCATCCCCATCTTGACACCTGATCAGAAAATCAAAATAGGTGAAATCTTTACTAACTCCATAGCTATAAGGCTTGTAATTGCTTTTTAACCCTAGAAGGTATTATATTACAACATAGGACAAAATGAGCAAATGGAAATGGAGATTGATATCACTGTGGAAGATAATCAAGGTGTCACATGTAAAAGGAACCTGTGTTTGTTAATTTGCATTCCGTTGAAAACAATTTTAATACCTAAGGAGAGAAAAATTCATTGTTAATAGGCAATAGGCTGCAAACAATTACACAATACAGGTTATATTCAGTCAAGTGTTTAGGAAGGACACATTTGCCCAGCCACCTAGACATAAAGAAAAAGTGTTGCACACGGTACAAGAGTTCATTAGGAATTAATAGCTTCATATGCATATTTATAGACATTTGCAGGAACGGTTCCTTCATAAGGAAATAACATAACAAGAGAACATTGTATGGCTTAATGGGAGAACAGAAATTGCTTGACTTGAGTATATAATATTCCCATAGGAACATGACCTGCATAACCATCGTTGGGGCATATCAAGTTAATACCTATTATAGACAGAGGAACATTTCAAAACTGTTCATTCTCATGTACTCAAATTTAGGACATACAGGAAAATATATTCTTAGCTAACAGTTATACTTTGATGCTACTGGCTTGGATCTATCTATGTCTTGTGCTGGTGGAAAAGCACTTGCCAAATTCCTCCAATTTCCTTGTCCTGCTGCAGCCCCCGTGCCACATCCCATGCCATTCCAAAGGCAGCAGCTTAAGGGTGCTGTAGTGTGGGTGGGGAGCCAGGAAAGACCCACTGCATGAGCAGAGTTATGCACAATGTTCACTGAATCCAACTCATTGAGTTCAAAGATAATACTGCCAGTGCCAGACAGCTGAACAGTGCTTTTAGTTCAAAGTTTGCAAAAGCTGGCTTTGTTGCTGTAGTCTATGCAACACCTAGTACATGTATAAAGAATTCGCTGTATATCCCAGTCAGTTTTTAATTCTGTTTTAGCCCAGTGCAGACTTAATGTTTAATCATGGTTTGTTGTTTTAAACCTGGTTAAGATTGCAAAGGTACAGTGAAACCATGTTGTTGCTTGCTGAGTCCTGGAAGATGGGTATAAGGGGGCACTATTGAAACCAACGCAATGCCTTGCAGTCAGAAAGACTGGAGAAGTGAAGAAACTGCTTTAACCATGGTAACAACTTCCAGAAGGGTGGCTTTAACTATTGTTTGCCCAATACAGATGCTATGCTTAACCATGATTAACACAAGCCATGGTTCGTAAACCCACTTCAACTTACGGTTCCAAATCCTGGTTTGTCATGGTCTTTAACCATGGTTAACAATTTAGACATATACTTAAGGGGAAAAGGCACATTTTAATTTTATGGCTAGATAGGGCCTGAGGAAGTACAACAATGAGGTGGACTACATTTTAAGTATCTTTTAAAATTTCAGTTAAAAAAAAATCAGATCAACTGTTTGAGGATACATATGAAATCCCTATAAATGCTAGTATACTTTTTGTAATGTTGCTTTCATACATTATTAAGGTGGTAGGAAACATGTCAATTTCCAGCTGATGTGGAAAGAATAAATGTATTCAGTCTTTGGTGTGAAAATAGTAGATTTATAGTGGATTTTCACAGGATGCTATCTAGAAAATGTTGTAAAGACAAGTGCATCCAACTGTGCACAGGATTTACACAAGGTCTTCCAGCAATTTAGGGAATTAGGGGGAAAGTTTGCAATTTCTTGTATCAGGGCTTGTTGAGTATGCATATCTTTGTGCAGAATGTTGTGTTCAACACAATATGCACACCATTCCTACAAAATGCTCTATCAGTGTTTATTGTGTACTCAGTGAAGGCATCTAGAACAGTTAGGTTAATGTTAATAGCACTGCTAGCAAAATATACAGGGTATACACTTGGGCTGCAATCTATAGAAACATCAGTTTGATTCAATCCCATTGAAGTACTGTAGGCACAATCCAGCCAAAATAAAAAAACGTTTAAGTTGCCTTGATTTCAAAGGGAGAATTAAGCATGATGATTAATCTCTCCTGTTGAAACAATGGGCCACTAAAGTGTTCAGGCTTTGGCTGGAATTTAACTTGTGTGTGTAAAATAGAGGGGTGGTTCACATCATTGGTTGCAACCTGCACACAAGATAATTCCTTCTTGTGAACACCCAACATTGGGTGCATGTTTGGCTAAGTCATATAGGGGTGCATCCCTATATGTCAATGTATCAATGGAACTACATTGATACCTATGATTGTCATAATGAAGGGGGTAAATTTTGGACTTTCCTTGATTGTGACAAATCACATGTGCCAGTGTACATTTGTACCTCCTGTTTACCCTGTGCATATGCCATGCAGTCCTTGGTATACCCACAGACGAGAACACATGGATATGTAGCCAACTGTGTGAAACAACTTAATTTTCTCCAGATTGCACTTCTGGAACAAAAAACATAGTCTGTGGCCTATCCTGAAAAGAGCTAACCACTAACCCAGTGTTTTCCAACCTTGGGTCCCCAGATGTTTTTGGCCTACAACTCCCAGCATGCCCCAGCCAGCTTTGCTTTGCTGGCTGGGGCATGCTGGGAGTTGTAGGCCAAAAACATCTGGGGACCCAAGGTTGGAAAACACTGTATTAGCCCCTTTCACACCATTCCTCCATGTAATTTGCATGGAGGGAATGGGGAGTGGGATGATTCCTTCTGGCCCTTCCCCCAACTTTCACATGTGTTCAGCAGAAAGCATGAAAGGGGCTATTAAGTGAAGTTTCTACCTGTGTTCAGCATGATAGTGTTAATTGAAAAGATGCATCTCTGAAAAGCAACTCAAGGAATACACATGGAACTTCAGAGCAGCATCACAGTAACCCAGTGTTCTCCAACCTTGGATCCCCAGATATTTTTGGCCTACAACTCCCAGCATGCCCCATCTGGGGACCCAAGGTTGGAGAACATTGCACTAACCTGTGGTTCTGTGGCATTTTTATGAATGTCAGGTTTATTTATTTTTATTATACTCCTTTGCTCTGTTGACATTACTGGACCAGCAGGGTTGATTGGCCCTTTGAAAGGCTGGTGTATTCATTTTAAAAGTTTTTGAAAAGAGATCTTGAAAATGCTTTTTATAATTTAAAAAAGAGTGTCTTATAATCTCTTTTAAGTAGATTTAAGCCCATATTGGTGTGCTATAGATAACTGTTAATGTGACACTGCAATTCCTGTAGTGTCACTGTTCTTCTGTTTGAGGCAAGCATATGAAACCTATTCATGCATTTTTAATACGACCTTAGGATGCAATCCTATTATCCCTGAGAGCCAAAGGATATTGCAAACTTTGCTATCCATGGATAGAAAGCGAGGTCTACAGGTGGAGGAGGTGGTTTATGTTCAGGTGATTGAAAGGTCTGCTGCCACAAGGGCTTCAACTGTGATGGGGACCGAAAAGGGACATATCAAGGGTGGAGTGGGGGAGACCTTGGATCTGTTGGATCTAAAGCTGCCCCATTCCCTCACCATGTCCCTGACAAAGTGGTGGTGGTGGGAGAACTACACTAACCCTGGACCTGGGATAGTTATTTCCCCTCTCATTGGAAGCCATGGAACAGGTTGGCAACAGCCATTAACAAGAAAAAGTCACCACCACCTTTACTTATGGCAGTTCTACCACCACAGATTCTCCTTCCCCCACCCCAATAGGATTGCTCTGCTCATGCAATAATTCAGTGAATGAGTAGAACATCTAGGACAAAATAAAAATCATCATCATCATCATCGTCATCTAGGAATACAGCAAGAAGAGTCTGCATAGCATAGTTACTAGGGCTGCAAAGTTTAGTTGATTGGTTAGATTACTCAATTAAAAACCTTTCCATTGATTAAAAAAGTGAATCTGATTGATCAATCAGTAGATATTTTTTTAAAAAAACTGTTAATTATTTTTAATAAAAATATTTGCAAAACTGTGGGTGGAAGACGTCGGCCGGGTTCACATGATCATCAGGAAAAGAAGGTTCAGTGGATTCCGTGCAGGCCGGGCACACGCCACACGATTTGCCTGATTACCCTCATGGCGCGCAGCTTGCTGGGTCACTTGAACCCAGCAAGGTGCGCAGTGGCTTCGAAACCACCCCAGAACCTTACAACAAGCCATGGGTTCTGGGGTGGTTTTGAAGCCTCCCCCACCACGCACCTTGCCGGGTTCTGGCAACCCGGCAAGCTGCACGCCATGAGGGCAATTTGGCAAATCGTGTGGCGTGCGCCCGGCACACACGATGGGCTGGGAAGGGAAAAGAAGCCACCAAGGTTTCTTTTTCTTATGATTGTGGGAACCCAGAGATCATCTTAGAAGAGGCATTCTACATCTTTTACATAAGGCTGAATGCCTCTGCTAAGATAAGTGTCTTGGATAGCTAGGACACGTGTGTGCATCATATAAAAGCAAAAAAATAAATTAATTAAAAAATCTTTAGGACTATTTTATATGCAAATGTATGCAGATTTAAACAAAACGCCATACAATTAAGTGGCTCCTATTTCTTCATGCAGTTGGCAGCTCTGGTATTTATAATTGTTTTCAATCTGCAGTGAAGTGATGCTGTAACTGTAATTTCAGTTAGACTAAACACACTAGATTCATGGGCATTAGTCCAATACGTTCTATCTTCCAGAATGTAACTCTTCATTAAAAAGTGAATATCCTGGCTGGGAAAAGTAGCCATATCTTAACTTTCCCAGCCATAAACGTGTCTGTCTTAAATAATTTCCTAGAAGAGTTGTTGCCCCTAATTGCAGAGTATTGTTTAAAAGCAACTTCAGCTGCTGCCAAGCGTCTCTGTAGAACTGGTGTTAACACAGGACCCAGTTACTTCCATAGGAACAACTGAGATTCTAATAAATTAAAATAAAAGGTCCTGGCAGGTTTCCAATGAGAATTCTGGCTGTTATTCACGATCAGAACAATTAATAGCTAAGGCCAAGACTAAACCTTTTGCTCTGCCACTTCATAAAAGCAAGCACTGTTGTAGTTTTAAATTAATTACTACTTCTAGGATTACAGCCACAATCCCTACTCACTCTACTGAAACTGGTCTAAAATAACCTTGATTCGGAAAGTGTCGGCTGATGTGCAGCTGGGTTCCCAAGAGCCACTGTGCCGTCTCAGAAGTGAATGGGAGCAGATGGTAGGGGCCCAGCACCACCATGAAAGGGCAACTTCTCCACCTTGCAGTAGGATCTACTAAAAGAGATCACTTGCCCTGATTTAGCAACAGTTAACCAGTGCTTCTCTCATGGCACATTTGCACACACCATACTGGGACACATTTTTCTTATCTTCCTGAAATGAAAGATCAAGGCCGGTTTGTGCCATTGTAGATAAAGCCAATCAGGGAGCCTACGGCCATTTTAATACAGGTAGTGAGATTGGGGAATCAGGTCTAAAAGAGCCACCGAAGGTGCTTCCTACTTTGCACACCTTCCAGAATTAATCTTACAAGGACATGATTGCACCATAAGATGCTTACAGGTAGCACTGGATGTGTAATATGCCCATCAATTTTCCAGACATGTCATCAGTTGGAAGACTTGGAAGTCGAGCTAGAGAACAATCCTCTTGCTGGTACATACATGCTGTGTTATATTGTGTTGCCTTTGCACAAAACTTAAGATACAGACATGCCACCCCCCCAGGACTTACAAAAAAGTATTCTGGAGCCATTTAAAAAAAAAATATCATTTTAAAAAATGAACCCAGTGTGGCATCTGCACACTGAAATAATAATTTAAAATCACAGTTTAAACCTATCAAAATCCAGTGCTTTGGCCATGATGCAGAATAAAATAAGGAACTGGTGAAACCTCATCATTCTTGGTACTAGTCAAGGGTTTCTTTTGTACTTACTCTACATCTGTCTCTAAGAGACAATTTGAAACAGTCAGATTAAATGTAAATACGATAACATTAGCTGTGGTATAGCCTAAAAGTGACAGTGCACGGTCACTTCTAGTTGTATGTAACTATGGTAACTTTAGTGTGTGCATTAAAGGTAGCTTCTTCTTTTTTTAGATGTGTGAAGAATATATGTTTCATGCAACTGCCAATTCTGTGTTAATGTCTACAGGAAGTGTAAACTACTGAGCAAAAAAAAAAAAAGAAGAGAAAAGACCTTGGTTGTATGGATAAAATAAAGGCTTTAAGAGAAGCATATTTAAATAAATAATGAGCTTCATTTTTCTTTTTGTGTTAAGACTTCTTATGAAATAGTGCTTTTCCAATAAACACATGTCCCCATCCTGCATAGGAACATTAGATGGTTACAGGTGCAATTCTATGCATGTTTAGACAGAAAAAAGTCCTGCAACTCCCAGTGTTCCCTAGCCAGCCATGCTGGAAACGCTGGGAGTTGCAGGACTTTTTTCTGTTTAAACATGCATAGGATTGCAGCCTAAGCTTCTTTGTTTTCTTCTTTATTAAGAGAACACAATCCTTCCCTCAAGCAGCAAAGTTAGGTGGCTCAAAGCTGCTTTGTAAACAAAATGGGGCCACCTACTAACGAAACAGAGGTTTTTGCATGCCAAGAGAAGCCCCAGAGTATGCGGAAGTATATAACTTCTAAAAAATTATGTCCCAAGAGGTAACACCACCCCCTCCTCTTAAAAAAAACCAAACCCAAAACCAATCACATAAGTATGCATGGGCTGTGGGTGGCAAGGGGCCAGTGTTGGTCAAGTCCTTGGGGATGGTGCACACCATGCAAAGCCAGCAATTTGGCCAGCACTAGGAGGCACTGCTGTTCTTCCCAGCGCTGGTCGAATCTATTTCTCTATGCTGAGGGGGGCGCAGAACACAGAGAAAAGGGGGTAGGAATGGGAGTGGCCATGCCCACTGATGTTACCTGGCCCACAGGTGGGCAGCAATTCAGCACCCCGCCTCAAAATGGTTCAGCACGCCCAATATGAAGTAATGGTAAGGTAGCAAAACTTTGAGGTAGCAAAACAATAAGCTGATTTTCAGACTGCTGCTGGAAAAAATGCAGGGCCTTGGGAGATATATCACCTTTGGTTACCCATTCAAAAATAAGTAGTACTGGATATGCATCCTGAGCCTTGTAAAATCAATTTCAGGGTACCAAACCCCCATGAACCCAGTGGAAGTGTTACTTGGTAATCTGGATGTTGAAGGTATACCACAAATAAGAAGGGAATTGATAGCGCTTTTGCTGCCGGCAACAAAAGCACAGCATTTAGATACAATCCCCACTTACCATCAATGAGTGGAAGCATGGGCAAGCCTTGTTATGGATACAATATCAACTCAGATCAGAAGTGCAGTCAACCCATCACACACAATTATATTGATTTAGGGGGGGGAACGCATTAGATAGAAGACCATTAAAAGCTTAGTTCTAGCTTTATTCTGTACATGTATACAGGCATAGGATATGTGTTTAAGCAGGAGATTGCCGTGTTAACACTGGGAAGGATTTTCTTTTCGCTTTGTAACAACAACAAAAAGACATTTATAAAATCCTTTTAAAAATCCAGAAAGCTTTTAGAAAAACAAAACAAAAACATACACCCTATGTAAGATTGGTTTTCCAGAAAGCAGGTATTCAAAGCTTGGTTCCACCACCCCTTATGGAGCCATACTTCCAATAAAAACTGTGTTCACTACATGGTAAACTGGAAAATACTGAAATATATGTAATCAATGAGGTTGCATCAAGTTGGACAGTGCTGTATACAAATCTCATTGTTCCATCCTTTATTACTCTTCCTGTTTCTGATCATTTCAGGCCTGAATGACTCAGAATGTATCCTGATCATTCATTTCCTCATTCTAGTATACTGCAGTCAAAGAAGACAGACTTGGAGTGAGCTTTTTCTAACTAAATAAAGAGTTCGCAAACACAGGTTTGCTTTAATAACAAGATCTGTTTTGCTATGATACTGGAACAAATGCTTCCAAGAGTTTGACGTTCTAAAACTGAGGATTTCTCATTCAAACCAAGCAGGGATGCAGAACCTAAGACCAGCAAGACAAATCCACCCCTCCTGGGAATCCAATCTGTCCCCCAGAAGACCCACCCTTCCCCCCCCTACACACACACACACACACACACACACCTGTTTGGTGGTTTCCCGGCTTTTGTGCAGTCCCCCCCCCCCATTCTATGAGGTTGAAATGCATCTCCCAAGGCTTAGTTGCTAGCAGGAAGAGCTACAATCTAAAATATGCTGGTATTTTTTTGATGTTCTTGGTCCTACCCACCACTGGAATGCAGCCTCCCCCCCAAGCTTCTCCAAAATGGAATGTGGGCTGAAAGAGGTTCAAGACCCCTGCCTTTAATGCTGCAACCTTACACCCACTTATCTGGATGTAACCCCCTTGAATTCAAGCGGATTTCATTCTGAGTAGACCTGTATTGGATTCTGCTCTAAATGCCTTAAAACCACACTGTAACACCCCTTTACTTAGGGAGAATGCCAATCTTCCTTCCTTCTTTGGTTGTTAGGGAACATTAGCAGCTATTCTTGAATGCTTTTACCTTACCATATAAAATCTAGCTTTTTGCCATTTGCCTAATAAGAGAAGTGGAATGTTCAATAACAAAAATCACAATCTGGCCAATATATTCAGCTTTAGAACTGAAATCCTCCCCTACCATTAAAATTTCATACTACTCCATTTTAATAGATCCTGCTTCACTTCACGTATAAGCTTGATCATTCAGCTGAGCCAGTTCTGAAGTTATCGAAATACCAAGATATCTAGGTTTCTCTCCATGGAACTGAAAAGCCACTGCAATCTGATCTTTTGTTCTACCTTCTATTGGTTGAAGCGCCTCATTGTTCTAAAATTGAGGCTCTCTCATCCAAACCAAGCCATTAAGCCTACAGTAATTCCTACACCTTATTGAACTCCATGGGACTTACTTAATAGACCTACATTGTGTCCCCTCTGCTGGGGGAAGGCTTTTTGATCTAATGGAGGCCTTTGTGGGCAGAGGTGCTTTTCATGGCTTCCCCTTTCCTCCTGGAGCCTCCTGCAATCCCCTAAAAATCTGTTCCAGAGCTTTGGGGCAGTCTTTGTCAGAGGACTGGGGTAGCCCAGGCGGCTGCAGAAGAAAGGGGGAATTTATAAAAATCACCTTCATCCCCATTCTGCTCACAGAAGCCTCAGCTGAACCAAAGTCCCTCCAGGCACACACACCATCAGATACAATCCCATATTTTAAACCCATCTATTCCGACTTAATTAAGCCTTACTTTAAATCCCAAAATCAAGCTGAAATCCTTAAGGATCTCAATAAGTCTTTTTAAAAAAAATTAGCTGGATCATAAAGAATCAATACAATGTCATTAAGGTGATCTTAAATATTTCTGGTCCAATCATTGTTCCTTTAATATATTTCCTAGTTCTACTAGCTGATGATGTTAGGGGTTCTGTTGCAAGCGTAATTAATGGAGACAAGGAACAGTCTTGTCTGGTTCCCCTCTAAAGCTGGAATGGTTTTGACATTGTCACATTTTCACTTATCCTGGTGGTTATTTGTAGATATATCATTTTAATCCACCACATCAACTCACGCTCCAAATGCAGTCTTACTACATTCTCCCTGCTCCATCAAAATCACAATTTCCAAATTTCTCAATTCTTACTCCAGTTTCTCTCAACAGCTAAAAATGTGATTCCTTCTGATTAATGCAAACTCCAAAGAGCTTTTTCAACCAGGATTTAACCTCATATAGTGCTTCTTTAAAAAGCAGTAAGCTTCAGCAAACCTACCCTCTCCAGTTACAGAAATGGCCCACCATTTTGTGAAGCTTTTGCTGTTGCGGATTCTTATTTATTTCACATACTGGTAAAAAAAAAAAAAGATACACGAAGGCAACATAAAGCAATAAAACCAATCTGTGACAGTATCCAACAGCGTCATTCTGTAAACAAACAGCTCTAGCTGAGTTCCACCAATTCTTTCTGTTGCACAAGCTGGTGCACATTATGCTTGCGCAACCCGTTGCACAAGCGTAATGCACAACGGGATGCACAACCACACTTGCGCAAACATGACTTTAGTTGGATTCTCCTCTTGCACATAGTTCAGAACCTAGTTTGCACCAACAGAATGACACAGTTGGATACTGCCCATGGTCATATATAAAAGAACAATAAAAGCGCATTTTTCAATAAATGTACAGCAAATGGAAACCCTAGCTTATATACTAATGAATGAATATCAGACTGAAATGTAATAAACACAAGGTAAAAATAGGACCAAGAGCATTTTAATAAAAATATTTTTAAAAAGTATTTTCACATACCTCTCCATCATTCAGAGTTCATAAATCAATAATTTAAAAACAAAGCAATTAAAAAAAATGGAAGTGACATTATAAAAACAACAGAAGTAAAAGAACACAACACACCCAGGTCATGTATAGGAAGAACTAATAATATACTGTTGCACTCTTTCTGAAGCGGTGTGAGAGTACTCCTGGAGCCTGCTCTACTTCTGCGTGCTTAGGGGTCCATGGTGACCAGAAGTGCTTTTTGCCAACTTCAGCTGGTGCGTGAGCTGCAACCTTTTCCAGAGAAGTCAGACCTGGTCTTGGTTATCTGTACTCTAGTTACTTCCACACTGGGTTACTGTAACACAGTATGGGGTTGCCTTTGAATGCAATATAGTAACTTCAGGTAGTCCAGAATGTGGCCACCAGGGCTTTTCCTGGGATCAACAGACTGGCTCATACTATGCCGTCTCTTTAACAAATTCACTGGTCTGCTTCCGGGCTGAAGTCAAGATCCTGGCTTTTAAAGCCCTAAACCAAGGTGCACAACCTTTTTGATCCAAGAGCTACATATAGATTTCATAGATCATAGAGTTGGAAGGAGCCTACAAGGCTATCGAGTCCAACCCCCTGCTCAATGCAGGAAAGTAGAGGAGGGGTCTCCCATCCAAGTAATAACCAGGCTTGACCCTGCTTAGCTTTCCACACTCTGACAAGCTGAGCCAGCCTAAGCCACATATGATGCGGAGTCGGGGGCTGCACATATATGCACACACACACATATATGCATGCACATCCCAACGATCCTGATACAGATAGCTCTTTCACAGCAATCTGTATGAGAAAATTGGCGGGGGGGGGATTTGCTGGCGGCGGCAGAGGGGGGGCACAATCTGGGGCCAGGAACTGTCTCTCCTCATGCAACTCTGCCCAGGAACTTTGCTCTACCTTCTCTCCGTCCCGGATATTTCCAGAAGGACAGAATGTCAATATGATAACCGGCAATCCTGAATGTCCAAAATGTGCATGTCCAGTATGGCCGGAATACTGCGGTGAATGGTAGCCTTTCCTTAAAGCTATTTCCTAACTTCACCAATGTCCATACAAGAGCATACATTACAGTAGCTAAAAGAACATCAGGCAGTCCAGCCCTCGAAGTTCAGCCTACTCCTGGTCTAAAGGAAAGGAATCAGGCCTGCAGTGACTGGGGGGCTTTAAAATAAGATGGAGTCAGTGGCAAGGAATCAAAGTCTCTTTTGTTATTTCCTGCCAGAAGGCAATCATTTCCTGTGGAGATATGCCATGTACTGCAATCAAGTGCTGGTACTTACAAATGTCAAAACTAATTCGGTATAAAAAGAAGAGTTCTGCATCATCAGGAATAGTGATGTTCACTCCAAGTACACTTAAACAAATCCCAACGTATATGTCTTCAAGGTTAATAGGTTTGACGTGGGTCATCACTTCATAAACCTTGCGAGCCAATCTTGTATCAAGGACATAACCTAGTCCACTGAAGTATGGAGGATACACCTTAAATGGATATTCATTGTAAGAAATAAAGATTTTCCTATGAAATCCTCTGTGAGGGTAGTTTTCTACTAAGGGGTAGCCAGTAATGAAGTTTTCCAAGGCATCTGAATTTAGAAGCAACTTCACTAAGTTCCCCATGTTGATGAAAACATCAGAATCTGTCTTCATAACATACCGAGCATTGGAACAAAACTCAGTAACCCATCTGAACGCCATGATAGTTTTCAAGGTAAGGTTATCATAAGTGTCAAGGAAGTCTTGTTGGATGATGTCTCCATAAAGAATGCTTTCATCTTCTATGGATAAGGCTGCATTATCATCTTTCTCTGTTCCTTTGCCGAGTAAAAACAGTGTCAGAACCTGGTTCCCCCACCAAGGTTTTTGAGAGCCCCATGTTATCCTAATTGCTTGTCTTGCCTTCACATCTGTAGGCCTTGAAGACACTAAGATGACCAGAAATGGATTGTGGTCTTTGCATTTTAATCGCTCACGTAGCGTGAAGAGGAAATTCTGCTTGTAGACGGGTTCATACTCATAAAAATACATCCAGTTTTCATGTTCTATCACAACGTGGGGGCGGAATGCCATAAACCATGCCATTAATATGGCAGAGATAACAGTCAGACCAAACAAAGACCTTTTCATGCATGTCATAGACATAGCAGTCTTCGAATTCATCCACAAAGAGAAGAGGAAATTCCCAATGTTTTCAAAAGGCTATTGAGAGATGAAGCGCAGGGCTGGGCAATAAACTTTTTTGCTGAAAAAGAAAGAAAAAGTTAGCATGTGAAATAATTTTGTACACCTGAAACTTGTTACTAAAAGTATACCAGCAAAAAGCTTCACTTATTTATTTGCTATTTCAAGATAATGTACAAAAATTACTACTGACCTTGGGCCAGGCCATACTTAATTATGGTGTGCAGGTCCATACATGTGGTGAGGCCTGGGCTCATGCATGCCCACCCCACTGCACATAGAGTCTACATCAGGGCTCTCCAACCTTGGGTCCCCAGATGTTGCTGGCCTACAGCTCCCAGCATACCCAGCCAGCATGGCTAATGGCAAGGGATTGTGGGAGCTGTAGTCCAGCAAAATCTAGGGACCCAAGGTTGAAGAGCCCTGGTCTACATATATATGCATTCTTTCATTATGCAAAATTCAATAACATATCCGGGAATGTATGCACAAATATATACAGGGCTTATTCTCATTCCTCTCTGTGCATATAACTTACACACTAGACTGAAGTGTGAATCATCCCTTGGCTTGTTAGCAATAATGGTATCAATTCTAAAGACTTCCTGTGATGGTATGGAAGGCTACAAACTCAAATGGTGTCTACATTGAGACTTAACACTCCTTGTATATTGGACTAGTAGTGTAACATGAAAGCAGGGATGGTGCATTTATACCATACTGATAAAACTAAACAAACTGCGTAAGAGTAACCACAGCCTCATCGTGTACAAATCTGGGGGTTGATGAAAGATGTGTGAATTACAGGTAAGTCCCTTAAGAGCAGTCTTGGACCGAGGGAGAAGGCAACACGTACTGTCCTTCTCCTGTGTCCTATGCATCTATGGCCTGGTTCCCCATCACTTATTTTTGGAGGTTTTTATGTAGTGGGGAGGGTATTATAGTCTCAATACCTGCTGCTGCATCTCTGTCTCTTAGCACATCTGTCACCCCTCTTCAGAGATTCTTTGTAATGCCCCACGATTCATCACAAGCTGGATAAGGTAAAGTCAGACATGGCTCAAGCAGCCTGTGCTCTCAGTAATAGTTGTGCAGGGGTGGAAGGGGTCCCCTGAGAGGAAGACAGGTTGTACATGAAGTAGAAGGAACAACTGCAAGAAATGCCCAAACTAGGCAATGCCAGCACCAAGGTAAGCATTTGCCAACTCTGTTGCGTTTGGAAGTGGCTAAATATGCCAGAACTACCTCCCTGATATCTTCTCCTACCTTGTACATTGAAACAGAAAATTGAATCACAGGTGTTTTGTGAACAACATGATGGATAGTTAAGGTAAGTATTCTGGAAAACCAAGATCAAATCCTGGCTAAGTGAGGTTAGAAGAAGACTAGTCTAGGAAGGATATAGACTGGGTTCAGAAAACATGACAACCCATCCTGGGTAACTAGCCATGATGGGTTGTTGTGTTGTCCAAATTTAGACAGGCTCCCGCAGGGTGACTTACTTTTTGGCAACAAAAAGTTTGGTTTGTTCTAGAGGTTGTTTGATCCACAATCAGTTGTTGTGTCATCTGAGCCCAGGAGAGCAATTTCATCGTCAGTTGCTAGGATCAGCTAGTGAGCCGCTCGGCAAGAGCGGCAAAAAACCCTGCGGCTCTTCACAATCTTACCTTTGGTGCCGCCAATGACAGCCCCTCCACTGATGCCCAAGTGGCACTTTGGCGAGACCATCACTGGTTTGCCAACCTTTTTCTTTTTTGGCTCAAGAAAATTGTGCAAATGTGTTCATAATTTTTTAATTATAATAATTTTTGTCAGTCTTTCACAAGGGCACTCTTATGGCTGTACAATATGCGCAGTCTTTCCTGGTCAGTTTCCTTGTATATTTCAGCTGTCAAAGTGAAGTAAGTAACATACATGCAAATTGACAAGGCAAGACTGCATATAGGCTAATTTGCACACAGCTGCCAGGGACCAATTGCCAAGTTGTCAATTGAAAAGCACTGGGAAAGTGGCAAAAGAAGGTGTACCAATATCTCCCACTTCGTGTCATCCTCTCAATATTAAATGTTGAACTGACACTTCTCACACACACACACCCCGCCTTTTCGCAGCTCCTTTTCTGGAGTAGCTGGAGACTCGGGGAAGTGTTAAAATGATGGGAGACACTGAGAAGTGTCCGTTCAACACTTAAACTCAAGAGGATTACATTGCTGAGTGGAAGATACCGTCCCCCCACCTTTGTGTGCTGCTTCGCTTGTCCTTCTTCCGTGTTTTTCAATTGACAACTCAGCAATTGGTCCCTGGAAACCTATATGCAGTCTCATAGATTTCATAGATCATAGAGTTGGAAGGAGCCTACAAGGCTATCGAGTTCAACCCCCTGCTCAATGCAGGAAACTAGAAGAGGGGTCTCCCATCCAAGTAAAAACCAGGCCTGACCCTGCTTAGCTTTCCACACTCAGACAAGCTGAGCCAGCATAAGCCACAGGCCTTGTCAATTTCCATGTATGTTACCTATTTCACCTGGCTGCTCCCTTTGACAGCTGAAACATACAAGGAAATTGACCAGGCAACAACTGTCAGACAGCCATAAGAGCACACTTGTGAAAGACTGACAGAATACAATAATAATAATAATAAGACCCCAACTGCGCATTTTTGAGGCTCCGAAAAAAACAAACGAAAAAACCCCAGCAGTGAATGAAAAGAGTACAAGTGAAAAAACAGCAGCGAACAACCCACACTGCATAGCTTATTTGCAGGGTGGCTTAGCATGATGTGCGAACATTCCCATAGAAAAAAGGCAGTGAACATGGGCAAAATTGTAACAGAAGCATTTGAAAGTGTTTTCCACTCAGAAATGATAGCTGATGAGCATATCCAAAAATCAAAGAAAATAAAAGCACGGGAAAACCCTCAAATTTGCATTTCAAAATGGCAGCCATGCACTAAGTGTTATTAAGTGTTATTAACAGAAAATGGCTGATATTTCACATAATTTGCTATTTTTGAGTAATTTATTAAAAGCTGCAGGTGCATGTAATTGTCACTGCAGCAAAATTCATCAGAAACAGCATCATGTCTCAGTCCTCAAGTTTTAAAGATCAAAGGAAATTTGTACTTAACACTTTTGAGATGTAAAAAATAGTTTTTACATTGGAGAATATGGCTTAGGATATTTGGGAATATGAAGGAATTTTTTTTTGTTTGGCCACTAGAGGGAACTGTTTTTATTTTAAATACAGAACACAGAGAGAAATGCAAAAAGCAGAACTGAATATTTCGTATAAAAATAGTTTCTTGCAAATGCAAAACTATGGGATGTTTGAGAAATTGAATAGGGGCAGTCACTGTTCAATTCTTTTTATCCAGTCTATTTTTTACATCTGTCTTAGCTATTTAAGTAATTTAAATAAAATTACTATTTAAGTAATTTAAGTAAAAGTGTTTTTAAAATGTTTCTGTAAATTTTTTGATCTTTTTATTGTTTGTATTTTTTTATACTGTATTTTATTGTAAAATTGTATTTTTATTGTATAATTTTATTTTATTATGTAATTTTTATAATTGTTGTAAACCGCCCAGAGAGCTTTGGCTATTGGGCAGTATAGAAATGGAAATAAAATAATAATAATAATAATAATAATAATAATAATAATAATACCTTGCAAGAAAGTGCAGGGTCTCTTACTTACAACAACAGGGAAGCTGGTAGAGGCAGTGGCAAGCATCCATTCTTCCTGGGGAGGGCACGATAAGTCCCAGCATCACTGGTGGGAAAATGATGCCATTCATGTCCATTTCCACCAGGAAGATAGGCCGAGTGTTTGGACGCAGGAGGAAAAACATCCCTACTCTGTCTGTCTGTCTGTCTGTCTGTCTCTCTCTCTCACACACACACACACACACCACATACAGTCACTGCTGTCAAAGCTGATCATGCTTCTCTGTGCCTACTCACAGCTTACCCCTCTGGGTAATGTTTGCATGAACTGGGGAAGAAAAGATGGGCTTATCCCCCTTTTCCCACTCAAGAAGTTGGGAGGCCCAAGGCCACCCAGTGATCTGAACCCAGCTTACCCTGCACTGTCTCATCACTATTAACCAGCCTCCCTCAACCGGGTGCCTTCCAGATGTTTCGGCCGGCAACTCCCAGCCACCATGGCCAACGGTCAGGAATGATAGGAGATGTGGCCCAAAACATTGGGAGGGCACCAAGCTGGGCAGGACTGCACTATATCATACTGGCTCTCTGCCTAAACCACTATGAGACCTAGGGTGCAATCCTATGCAAGTTTAGACTGTGCCTTATGCTGGCTCAGCTTGTCTGAGTGTGGAAAGCTAAGCAGGGTCAGGCCTGGTTATTGCTTGGATGGGATACCCCTCCTCTAGTTTCCTGCATTGAGCAGGGGGTTGGACTCGATAGCCTTGTAGGCTCCTTCCAACTCTATGATCTATGAAATCTATGAAAGGCCTACAACTCCCAGCATGCCCCAACCAGCTATGGCTGGGGCATGCTGGGAGTTGTAGGCCTTTTTTTCTGTCTAAACTTGCATAGGATTGCGCCTCTAGTAGAGCATAGTGGACAAGGACAGCTTCTTCCAGCCCATTCTCTCTTGATGCCTCATTTAACACAACACATGGCATGACATCTTTGCACTGTCCACTGCTCGGTCAACCAGACAGGGGTAGGGTAATGTTCAGCATGGTACCTGCCACAATAGGTTTTAATCTAGACCTCAAGGGCACAGTCTGATGGCTTGTGCGCTCAATGCTTAAGCCCCAAACTCGGAGCATCCTATGCAGCGTGGGAAATGCAGCAGAGGACATCTCTGACTGTCTGCATCTACCGCTCTGCATTTTTGCTAGATGGATGTTTTCAGCCATCTAACTGGGGTGCTAAGGAGGTGGCAGAGAACACAGTCACCTCCCCACCTCCATCTACCAGAACACCCCCTTTACCCCATCTCTGAGGTTGAGTTCCCAACCTCAGAGAGGCAGCCGGCGTGGTTTACTGCGCCGGCTGTGAGGTGGATCATAGCGGCGAATTCCCAGCTGTCTCCAACCTCAGATCTGAGAATGAGAAGTATGCTATGACCCACCCGCCCCAGACAATGTCTAGAGGCCACAGGATCGCTCTCTAAGAGAACAAGGGGAAGGGAGATATTTTTATTTATTTATTTATTTATTTATTTATGTGTTCATTTATGTATTTATTACATTTCTATACTGTCCAATAGCAGAAGCGCTCTGGGCAGTTCACAACAATTAAAACCATAAAATGCAACATGATACAACACACAATTTAGAACTTTAAAACTACGGTACAAAATCAAAATCAAGTAAAACCTAGCAGCAATGAAAAGATTTAAAATACAGTAACATATTTAAAAACAAAACTGAAAGACTGAAACAACTGGGGAAATAGGAAGGTCTCCACCTAGCACCGAAATTATGTAGTGGCAGCTCTGTGGCTCTAGCAGCATCTAGTTCTGCCTAAGAATCTGAGGAAGTTTCCAGAGTCTTCTGATAGGAACATAGGAAGCTACCTTATACCAGGTCAGACCATGGGTCTATCTAGTCCTGTATTGGCAACAGTAATCGGCAGCGATTGTTCAAGATTTCAGGCAGAGTTTTTCCCAGCCCTATCTGGAGATACTGAGGCTCAAACCTGCATCCATCTGTATGCAAAGCGATGGCCCTTCCCCTTCAAAAATCAGCTCTGCCCTGGATTCACCAGTTGGCCTTAGACAAGCTGCTCTCACCCAACCTCACTCCTGTACTATAGGAATAAGAAGACTGATCTACCTTACAGAGCTGTTGTAAGGTTTGTATTTGGACAAAACGTTCCACAATCTTAAAAGTTGTTATAACCTTACTCAATCCCAACCCCGTGTTAAATGCATTTCTAACTCTAGGCCTGGGGAAATCGGAATTAAATAAGGCCCAACAGACAAGACAGCATTAAATTTACAACGTGGTATAAATCAGGGATAAAGAAAAGTCAGTTTACACAATTGTTTTAGTGTGATTATGCATCTCTTAGATAATTTCAGAGAGTCCTTGCTACCCTTCAAGAGTACAAGCAATCTTCAGCAACGATTTGTCCCCCAAAAGTGGCTCACTTTCCCGCACCCATCAGAAAAAGCAACAAAACACCACCCACTTTCTGAAGAAGGAATTTGCTGCCCTCTGCTGAAGTTACAACACATTCCTTTCTAGAATCAGTGAGCTGCTGTAAAATGGCAAACTTTGACCCTCGCAAGCTCTGAGTCAATTGTTAACCATTGCTATTTTTAGTGGTATCATTATGCTCCTGTGGACACAGTGCCAAATTTAAACCCAAAGGGTATGGATTCACAACCCAGCTTAGTCACAGGCTCCCTGTCCCATTTCACACAGCACAGATTCTTATGTTACAGACACATCTGTGAAAGTATTTATTTACTGCCATTTTTATCCCGCTCTTCAGACTATTGTTCCCCAAAGTGGTTCACATCCATTAAAAAAGAAGAGGAGGAGGAGGAGGCAGCTATCAGGTTTACAAACTAAAATGACAAGACACACAAGGGAAGGGGTGTGGAGGGAGAACAAAGAGTGTAGAAACTTGTAACCTACTTGTGAGTGAGTCAAGCAATCTAATTACATGCAGATAAGATGCAAGGATACATTACTGCTCTGTAGCAGACTTCCCAGTGACTGCAGCAAAGGAGGAACAACTGCTTGAATCTGAGAGCCCCAACCCTGCTGCAACACCCATCCATGGCCCCACCTGCTGCAAAGCAGAGGGCCTACTAAAATTTCCGCAGCCTGGTACCCTCCAAATGCATTGGACCACAACAGCTATTGGCCATGATGTCGGGAGATGGCAGGAGATGTAGTCCAACACATCTGGAAACCATCAGGTTGGGGAAGGCAGCTACTAATAGTTGCAAATAGTGACAGTGCTAAAGATGTTGATCATCCAGTTACTCCAAAAGGCTTTGTCGCTCTGTAAACAGCTGCCAATGCCAAAGGCTGCTGGGGTGAACTGCCTAGGGTGTTTTAATGCATTTAGGGTGCAATCCTATGCATGTTTAGACCGGAAAAAGTCCTACAATTCCCAGCATGGCGGGCTGGAGGGATGCTAGGAGTTGTAGGACGTTTTTCTGTTTAAATGGGCATAGGATTGCACCCTAAATGGATTTTAATCTATATCTGATGGTGTGACGGACAGCTAGAGGTCCGCCTCTCCCTACCTGAGAGGGCAGAGCCAATCACAGCACTCAGAACATTGGCAAAGGGTCAGAGAGCTGTCACAAGGGTGGCCGGGTGACCAGCCAGATGGGCGATTAATAATTATAAAATATAAGAAATACAAGGCTGAGAGAGACTCACTCTGGGCGAGGGTGGAATAGGGTAAACTTCTAGAGACAGACTCAGAATCAATAGGGACGGCTAGAGGAGTTTTCTCAGCCAAGAGTGAAATATTGTTACTGTTTTAAAGCTAAGCCAGCACCTGAAAGTATCCGGTGTTTCCATCTGTGTAAAGAATAAACGTGTTCTGTTTTACTGTTAACCCTTAGTGTGGGAGTGAGTGACTAAGGGAAGAAACACACACATCTCTAATGGGAACACTCTCAGGGAAGGAAGGAGAAAGATGGCAGCGAGGGGAATAACTGCATACAGGTCATCGCTGTGGTTAGCCTGAGGCAGTTGGGGCCAAAGGCTTGTGAGGAGAGGGGAGCGCCCCAGGCAACTGCTGGTGTGTCTCTGAGGGATTGGGAAGGGGAGCCTGAGAGAAAGAGGCTGAGCGTCTTCCGTGAGTCCCGGATTTTTAAGTTTTGTACTGTTTTTAATTGTGTTTTACACTCTCTTTTTTTCTTGTATTTTATTGGACTGTACATCGCTGAGTGGCCGGATGACTGGCCAGATGGGCGATTCAAAAATATAATAAATAAATAAATCAATCAGCATATAAATTCCATATGTATTTATTGCAACTGGCATACCTAACCTTTATCCAATGTAAACTATTTTTTCCTTGTTTTATGTTTTCTTTACTGTTTTTGGTTTTGTTATAACTTTTTGAAATTCACAATAAAAACATTATATAACAAAAATAAAACACAGCTGCTGAAATGGTTGGACTCTCCTTGGGGGCGTGGCTATGGGGATTATCATGATGAACGCCTACACTTCACCACTGCTCTTGGGCTGCAAGCTGTCCACCTGTCAAGGTGCTCTTAAAGGCACAGAGTAAGGCTGGAAGGAGACATTCAAGGAAAGGGGGGGGTAAGATTCTTCCTGTTTGTGGGGAAATTCCTCGGGACAGTGGAGTTAGGATGGGCCAGAGCATAAACTGCAGGTGTGAAAAATAAGAGGCCCAAGCAGTAAAGGCTACCCTTCATCACACATGTCGATGACATTTAATGTATAATGATCTATGCTCATCAGCTTCCGAAGTACAGGCTACAGAACCTAATCCAACTCCTTTGTTCGGACTATACTGAAAACAGGTTTATGGCACTTGAGCCCATTATCTGTGCCTCACTGTAGAGGAAATGTGATAGTTGGGTGTGATAGTTGGGTGTTGAAAGCTCTAAGAAACGGCAAACGCATTGCACCAATAGTTAGAATAGCTCACCACTATGTAAGATTTCATCATTGCCATAATGAAGTGCTGAAATTATCCATCAGGGGGCTGGGAAAGAAGCACGTCTGCCAAAGGCAGGTGCAAACATGCAAAGCTCAGCATTCTGAAACATCCTAAAACTTATGCAAAATGCAGCAGCCAGATAAATAACTGCAACCAGAAGGTCTGAACATATAAGAACAATTCTGTCCCGTTTGCACTGGCTGTTTGTGCGCTTCCAAGACAAATTCAAGGTGCTGGTTTTATTTAACCGATAAAGCCCTACACGGCTGGAGACTGCAATACCTGACAGAACGCCTCTCCTGACCTGAATCTACCCAGACGCTACAATCTACATCTGAGGCCTTCCTCCAAGTGCCACCTCCAAGGGAGGCTCAGAGGGTGACAACAAGGAACATGTGCACCCCCCAAAAAATTTTTTTAAATGGTGAGCAACTTGTGGCTGCCAAAAATGGGGTTCACGAAAGGCAGCTTGACAGACCTCCCCCACAAAAAATAATTAAACAGAAAAAACCCATGGCATGCCCAAAAGAGCTCACGGCTGCAGCGGGGAGAGGAGGAAGCCTCTGCCAGCCACCCCGAAGTGCCACTTGGGCACTTTGGGGGTGGCTGGCACTGGCACTTGCCAGATAGCCACCTGGCAAGAGCAGCAAGGGGGGGGGGGTTTGCAGCTCTTGCCAAGCAGCTCGCTAATGGTTGGGCTTGACCCATGATGGGTCGTGTTGTCCGGGTTTGGATGACACGACAATCCACTGTGGGTCAAACAAACCCAACTACAAGCTATGGGTTGTCAGCGTGGCTTCTAACCCCAAAATAAGCTACCCTGACAAACCCATCATGGGTTCGCACAATAATAACATAGGTCTAGATATGTTCAACTGAGGTCAATTTGGAGAGATTTTGTAATTAGCACAATTCAACACAAACAAAAAATTAAACAAGCTGTTCTTTTTCTTTTTTTAATGGCATAGGATGGCATTCTTTTCTTATTTGCAGGGTAACTTTATACTGAGTCAGTACTGAGTCAGACCACTGGTCTATCTAGACCAGTGTTCTGCAACCTTGGGTCCCCAGTTGTTTTTGGCCTACAACTCCCAGCATGCCCCAGCCAGCATAGCTGGCTGGGGCATGCTGGGAGTTGTAGGCCAAAAACATCTGGAGACCCAAGGTTGCAGAACACTGATCTAGACCATTACTGTCGGCACTGACTGGCAATGGCTGTCCAGAATTTCAAGCAGGATTTAAAAAATACTGTGGGTTTTTTTAAATTATATTTTTATTAATTTTTCAAAATATAACAATACAAAATACCATTGGGGAATAGACTTCGGTCCATTTGTTTACACATACATTATTTGAGGTTATTCACAAAGGAAATTACTTTGATATGTGTCTGTGATCATTACATTTTGTATTCAGTTATCCTAATAAATCATCCCATGTTTAATAAAACATCCACGAGTTTGCATGTACTGCTGTGTTCTTAAGAACACAGAGGTTGTCGTTTAGGACATGATCCTATGCAAGTTTAGAGGATCTTTTCTTGCAATGTTTCCAATTCTTTTCTTTTTTTTTTAATCCCAACCAAAAATAATTCTAAATAGTTGCACCAGCTAACTGCTCTAACCCATAGCTCAGCAACACTCTGCCCAGGTATAAAAATAAAGCCTGAGGCCTGTGGCTTACGCTGGCTCAGCTTGTCTGAGCGTGGAAAGCTAAGCAGGGTCAGGTCTGGTTATTATTTGGATGGGAGACCCCTCCTCTAGTTTCCTGCATTGAGCAGGGGGTTGGACTCGATAGCCTTGTAGGCTCCTTCCAACTCTATGATCTATGAAATCTATATGTAGCTCTTGGATCAAAAAGGTTGTGCACCTTGGTTTAGGGCTTTAAAAGCCAGGATCTTGACTTCAGCCCGGAAGCAGACCAGTGAATTTGTTAAAGAGCCAGCCACAGCCAGTGCTAATATATCACTCAATACTGGTAACTACAGTGCAAGTGGCTCAATAGCCTTGTAGGCTCCTTCCAACTCTATCTATGAAATCTATGAAACCCTTAAATCACCTGCAGAATTGTCCTTGGAAGCAACTGGACTGTTGTTGTAGTACAACCACCGTTCATTTAATTTGCTAAGGGAACCTGTAGAAGCTCTGCCAAAATTAAGGGAGTTTGCACAGCAAAATCTGGTGAAAGTATACTTTTCAAAGCCTGAAGTCTTATAAGTCTTATTATCAGGGAAGGCCCTCTAAACAAGGGATAACACACTCTGAAATGGGAGGCATCCAGCTTTCAGTAAAGCCATGCTTTCTAAAAGGGCTTTGAAGGACTGGCACCTGTACCTTGGGCTTGGGGAATCACTATTTTATAACACCGTTTAAAGGGAAAGATGCATCTTCGCTAACATTTGTGCATCCACTAGCAAGCATGGATGTCAAAGGGATATAGAATTTGGGGTGGAGGGAAAACATTTATTTGTATGCCATCCTGCTAGGCTTGAAGGAAATTACAAGTTTACAACTAAAAAAGCAATCCTAAATGAAGCGAATGGGGGCTATTTCCAGGGAATTGTCCACAGAATTGCAAGCTAAAGCAAAAAGCTGGCAACCATTTCTACTGAGAATCAGCTTGTAGGGTGCGATGCTGATGAAGAGAAAGACTAGGGCAGGTTTTGTACCTATGAAAGCTCACAGCAAAATAAATTCCCTTTTATTATTTATCATTATATTTACCCCCCCCTTTTTTTTTTCCTGTTGCAAGGAAGCCAAGGCGGCTTACATGGGCCGCCTCCTCCTCTGCATTTCATCCTCACAACAACCCTGTGAGGTAGGTTAGGCTGAGAGTCAGTGACTGGCCCAAAGGCACCCAGTGAGATTCATGGCCGAATGGGGACCCAAGACCCAGCCCAATACTCTATAACCAGTACACCACACCTTTTAAGATGCCACAGTTCTGTTTATGTCTAGGCTAGAGAGATGGAGGGGGGGGAGGCGATAGCATTTTTATTTTGTTTTTCCTTGGGCCTTCGCATTTCTAACCTTCCTATCAGAACGCGTCGCTGATATTGGCCTCTGATTTCCTTTCATCCATGCGGAAAAGATCTAAGGGATAACGGAGCCTTGCTGCTTCTAAAACGAAGGCAGATATGGAGAAAGGAAGATCTTATTTTAATCACTCTGGATGTCGAAGAAAACGTACATGAAAATATACAAGATTCCGTTCCATCTCTCCCCCGCCCCCATCCATATCTCCCACCCTAGCCCCTTCTAACCCCATCGAAGCACCCTCTCGCAAGTTCCGCTCGCTCACCCGCACCCGGCAAACTTCTGCCTTCTTCTCCGGATCCCTCTCGCTCCAGCTGTTCGCCCAGAAGTCCAAAAACCGGTCTAACCTCGTGCATTAGACCCCACCTCCCAGGAGCGGGCAAAAAGCAAACAGGCCGACGACTGATTAAAGAAAGCTCCTAGACCGGCTGATTAGACGCAGACCGGATTTCCTGGATGTTGGGTTTGTTGTTGTTGTTTAATTATGATTAATTAATTAGTCCATTTATTTATTTCCGCTATGAATTTCTCTCGTTAATGCTGCGATCCCAGGATGCACGCTTACCTGGCCATAAGTCCCATGAACTCGATGGGACTTTTTGCGGAGTAGGATTGCCCTGTCGGGAATGATGCCGGTGAGCGCTGTCCGCAGGAGACCATGTAGCAAGCGAGGATTTGCTCCTCCTCTATCCTTGATAGGAAAGGCAAACGTTTGATCTCTTTTCAAATGTAGGTTTTCTTCGGCGGGGCGGCCGGAAACAGGGAAGGTGCAATAGGCGGAATGGAACGGAATGGCCCTTTATTTAAAAAGCAAAACAAAAAACCATGCCAAAACTAGTGGCACGTGTTAGAGATGCTTGAGAACAATATTTTAGAAACGCTTGCAATATTAGTAGTAGTAGTAGTAGTAGTAGGCGATCACTCGTGACCGAGTAAGATTGTCTTCCAGGATAAAATTACAAAAAGAAAATTATAAAAAGAGGAAATTCCAAAAAATTGTGTAGACTCTAGCGATGGGTCCGTAAGTGACTGTGGAGGCCAATTCTAGATCCACACAGCTTCGCATAGTGAGGACACAGGTTACCAGATGGAAGATGGTTATTATTAACCCTATAATTTTTTAATTTTTTTATTTATTTATTATATTTATACCCCGCCTTTTTTCCTGCAAGGAACCCAAGGCGGCTTACATAAGCCTCCTCCTTCTCTCCATTTTATCCTCACAACAACCCTGTGAGGTAGGTTAGGCTGAGAGTGAGTGACTGGCCCAAAGTCACCCAGTGAGTTTCATGGCCGAGCGGGGACTAGAACCCGGCTCTCCCGACTCCCAGTCCAACACTCTCACCACTACGCCACACACTATGCCCAGAACCCATCAGGAACAGAACGGAATGGCCCAGAATGCCAACTTCCAAGCGAGCCAAGTCAACCAAATTCACCAGTCACACATGACTGTATGAGGGGGATGCAATGAGCCAGAAAGCATCCACAGAAACTGAATTCCAATACCTGCTTGGGCAATAGTCCATATTTTTGAGGCTCTTTTGATTCTGTTATATTATTGTAATAGACATTAAAGATGGCTTTTAATTCTAATAATGAATGGTTTTGTTTGTTTGTTTGTTTGTTTATGGCGTATTGCATCACCCCCATCTAGTCATGTGTGACTGGTGAATTTGATTGATTTGGCTCACTTGGAAGTTCCTGTTCTAGGCCATTTTTCAAAATATGGACTATTGTCTGAAACAGGCAATGGAACATAGTTTTGTGGCTTATCACATTTCCCCCATCCAGGGCCGGTGCTACTATTAGGCCAACTAGGCAGCTGCCTAGGGCGCAGGGCTAAAGGGGGTGCCAGAAACGCCTTGGAAAAAAAATACAGCGCTCTCAAGTGGGAAGGGGGGGCGCTAAATATCTGATCTTGCCTAGGGCACCAAACTGCCTTGCACCGGTCCTGCCCCCATCTAGTAGTAGGCGATCACTCGTGACCGAGTAAGATTGTCTTCCAGGATAAAATTACAAAAATAAAATTATAAAAGATGGAAATTATAAAAAATTGTGTAGACTCTAGTGATGGGTCAATAAGTGACTGTGGAGGCCAGTTCTAGATCCACAAAGCTTCCCACAGTGAGGACACAGGTTACCAGATGAAGATGGTCCTGTAAACAATTCGTTTGACGTGCGTTTCGCTTAGCACGTTTCTCCCTTTCACCTTGCACTCGGGCTTCTTCAAAGTCCATGGAACCTTTGCCAAAGGCCAACCTCCATTTAGATCGTTCATGGGCCAGAGCTTCCCAGTTTTCGATGTTTACCTATATTGCATTTTTTTAGATTAGTCTTAAGAACATCTTTAAACCTCTTTTACTGACCACCGATATTCCGCTTTCCATCCTTGAGTTGGGAATAAAGTAACTGCTTAGCAATCAGACATTCGAACAACATGACCGGTCCATTGAAGTTGACGTTGAAGGATCATTTTTTCAACGCTAGTAGTCTTTGCTTCTTCCAGTACACTGACATTTGTTTGCCTATCTTCCCAAGTAATTCGCAGGATTTTCCGGAGGCGACGTTGATGAAATCTTTCAAGGAGGTGGAAATGACGTTTATAGATAGTCCATGTTTCGCAGGCATACAATAAAGTTGGTAATACAATGGCTTCATAACCTACCTCACAGGGTTGTTGTGAGGATAAAATGGAGAGGAGGAGGAGAATTATGTAAGCCGCCTTGCGTTCCTTGCAGGAAAAAAGGCGGGGCATAAATATAATAAATAAATAAATAAATAAAATAAACCAGCGTTTTGGTCTCCCTACAGATATCCCAATCCTCGAACACTCTATGTTTCATTCGAGAAAATGCAGCACTTGCGGAGCTCAAACTATGCTGGATTTCACTGTCAATGTTAGCTGTAACAGAAAGATAGCTGCCAAGATAGAGAAAATGATCGACATTTTCCAGTATTGCCCCGCCAAGCTGGATAGATGGTATCACCAAAGGGTTAACTTGCACTTGCTGATGAAGCACTTGCTGATAAAGCACTTTGGTTTTTTTGATGTTAAGTGAGAGACCAAGTTTTTCCATATGCTTCTGCAAAAGCATTTAGGATAGTTTGGAGATCATCCTCTGAATGTGCAGAGACCACATTATCATCAGCGTACTGAATTTCCACAACAGAGGTTCTAATTACCTTACTTTTTGCTTTCAGCCTACTGAGATTAAAAAGCTTTCCATCTGTTCGATATATAATTTCCACACCAGTGGGAAGTTTCCCCTCGACAAGATGTAAAATCATGGCAAAGAAAATAGCAAATAATGTTGGGGCGATAACACATCCCTGTTTAACGCCTGATCCCACTTTAAATGGAGCACCATGGAGTCGTTGTTGTCCAAAACCGTTTCAGTCATGTTGTAATGGAGAAGTCGCAAGATATTCACAAATTTATTGGGGCATCCAATTTTCATAAGGATAGTTCAGAGAGCCGTTCGGTCTACAGTATCAAAGGCCTTAGCCAAATCAATAAATGTCATATAAAGGGGTTGATTTTTGTGACTTTGGTTCCGAATGGGTTATGGACATTATGAGGTTGATGATGATATAATATTGCTAGGGTTCAGCCCTGAAATATTGTTCTCAAGTGTTTCTAACACATGCCATTGTTTTTGGCATGGTTTTTTTTAAATAAAGGCCATTCTGGCCAGTTCCATTCCGGCTTTTACACTGTCTTGAAAAAAGTTATTTAGGCTGGGGCATGCTGGGAGTTGTTGTAGGCCTTTTTTCTGTCTAAATTTGCACAGGATTGCGCCCTTAAAGACTAACCAATCTTTTATGGCATAAGGCTGTTCTGGACTAGATTCCACTTCAGGTGAACCTGATGAAATGGACTCTAATCCACAAAAGTTTATGGCATAATACATTGGTTAGTCTTTAAGATGCCACTTTACACACAATGAAAAGAAAATACAGGCTAGCAATATCAGCATTAACATAATTAAAAGAACAGCAGTATTTACAATAAATAAAAAATAAAACCTCAGTAAAAACAGCAGGTAAGAGCAGCATAAAATTCATTCCATCAAGAATTAAGAATAGATTAAAATACCTGGGTAGAGAAAATGGGAGCTGCCTGGTGCCAAGGAGAGACATAAGCAAAAAAGCCTAATGCACCCTTGAGTAATTAACAGAATCATCTTTGGAAACACACTAAACACTGCTGCCAAACAAATGTCCCTGGGGAGAGCATTCCACCAGGGCAAAACAACAGAGAAGGCCTCTGTTGTTGTTGCCACTCGCCTTATATCAGATATCAAGGGCACCTCTGAAGGAAAATCTCTGAGGACAAGCCTGTGTAGACGTGGCAGCAATCCTCTACTTCAGCGGTCCCCAACCTTTTTGGGACCAGGGACTGGGTTCCGTGGAATAAATTTTTCCACAGACCGGGGTGGGTGTGTCGCCCACCGGTCACCTCCTGCTGTGCGGCCTGGGCAGCCCCAGCGCGTCACTTCCTGGTTCTCCGGTGCTGCTCTTTTAACGTAAATAACATGGCAAAGTACCTTAAAACGGCCGCAAATAGCAAATCATGGCCGTTTTAAGGTACTTTCCATGTTATTTACTTTAAAAGAGCAGCACCGGAGAACCAGGAAGTGACGCGATGGGTCTCCCGTCTGCCGCGCCACCTGCCAGGATGCGCCGCGAGCACCCCAGCTGGCTCTCGGGGTGCTCACGAGCTCCAGCAAGCACCCCGCCCCCCGCCGCTTCATCCCTCTGCTCGCCTCCCCGACGAACATTTTCATAAAACCGGGCGGTGCGGTGGCTGGGTGGCGCGGCAGCCAGGCACCGCGCAGCCCAGTTCTTAATAGGCCACGGACCGGGACAGTTGGGGTTGGGGACCCCTGCTCTACTTGACATACAGCTGATGTCGAGGCAGGTGATCGGTGCCAGCTCCAGGTTTTGAGGGGCCTTTGGGAAAGATGTTCTCAGAGCCCACCCCCTCTGAGCAGGCCCTGTCATTCTGGTACCAATGCAATGCTAGTTGAGGATGCTGCATCAGCTCCTCACTTTTGTCACTGCATGCATGGCTTGGTTGGAGAGGGAAGGTAAACATGGGTTCGCACAACACGCTAAGCCACGGTGGAGGAGGCCGAGCAGAATGCACCCCCCTGCCACTGCATGCAAAGCTGGCTGGGGAACAAGCTGGTGTCTGCCGCGTGCTGGCCCCTTAAGCCTCGCGTGGCAGCAAGGAAGCCGATGACAGCCGCCCAAAGTGCTGCCCGGGCACTTTGGGCGGCTGTCATCAGAGCTCGGCTAGAGCCACTTGGCCAGAGCAGCGAGCCTTTTTTGCCACTCTTGCCAAGCGGCTCTGTAGTGGTTTTGGCTACTGCTGGGCTTGTGTCGTCCAGGTTTGGACAACACAGCAAGCCCAGGGGTGGCTACGAAACCCTACTACAAACCATACCTTCCTGGGGTGCCTTCAAAGCCCACCCAAGTGGGCTTCGAAGTCACCCTGCGGGAAGTGCGCTGGCTTCACAC
This sequence comes from Shinisaurus crocodilurus, assembly GCA_021292165.1. Taxonomy (NCBI): domain Eukaryota; kingdom Metazoa; phylum Chordata; class Lepidosauria; order Squamata; family Shinisauridae; genus Shinisaurus; species Shinisaurus crocodilurus. Next base: position 30,462,917 of record CM037878.1, read on the forward strand.
AACATGCTAAGCCATGTTGGCTGTTTGTGTTGTGCAAACCCAGTCGAGGAGGGGGAGGAACATCAGGACCCGGAAGCTCTGTGGATTGGAGTGAGAGGACCCCTGCAGAGGTTGGGCCATGTCAGATGCCTGACAATGCTAATCCTAGTGTCAACTCTACAGGCAATCGTTCAGTTCCCAGTTCCTTATTCAGCACAGATCAGTGAGCCAAAACAGACATTACTTTAAACATGTGTCTAGCAGCTATATCCAGTTTTTATTTTTTGCTCTAGAGTAGGCACAGGGCCCCCAAACCAGATCTTATTAGCCCTACTACTCCCCACCCTAGGTTCCCAATCTGGTTCCCTTGCACCTACTCTAGATTAAAAATAGAAATAAAAAAGACATAGCTGCTAGACAAGGATTTAAATGAATGTCTGTTTTGTCTCTGAATGAACATTCTGAATAAGGAAGTAACGTTTGTATGCCCCTGCACCCGAAAATTAGCTTTCAGTTGTCCTATATTATATTCCTCCATGACCATGAAACATCTCCTTGAGATGCAGTCTACAGTTTATCTGGTTCAAAGATGATGCTGAAATTGGTTACTAGTTTCCAGTTCCTTATTTTTATGCTAAACACATTAATGTGTGATGACCACAGATGACAATGACAAATAAGGAACAGATAGTCTGCACTGCTAATAAAGCTTTGAGCTACCACAAATCATACACATCCAGAAGAGGGTCTTGTACAGGGTGGCATTGACACCTGACTGTTCGGGTCCCAAGTTTTCTGTACATGCAGCGCACTGTCAAGCATGGCGCACCATGCCAATAATCACCAAAATACAGAGAAAACAATAAGGAACTGGTGCTATACACCCCAAATTAAGCTTTGAGCCACCAAAATCATATGCCCATGACTTATCACAAATAGCTTTGCAAGCCAATTCAGTTCCTCCACGTGCTTTGCCATACAGCAAAGCAAGCTGCTATTAAAGAAACACAAGTCCAAACCCCCTTGTGCATACAGTTGAGCAGTTCTTTGGATTCTTGATTTTAAAAATAAATGAATAACAGAATTCTGCAATTCACAGTTTCTGGAAGGCTATGAAACTGTCTCGTTAAGCTCAGTCCTACTGCTAGACCAGCAGGGGAGAACTTCATCAAGCTGAAAGACAAAGGTCAGAGCTCAGAGACTTAAACTGAACTGTAAATGTCTTCATTTTATGTATTTATTTATGAGTATTTATATACCTCTTATAGCTACACATTTCAAAGTGCAGTACACAAATCATAACAATGTAAACATAATGTATTCAGGTTCCTCAGTATTACCCAAAACAAGGCCTAGTTCTGAGCTTTCAATGCTTTAGGCAGGGCCCATACTTCATATTAGGGTTGCACGACCTCAGGCCTGGGGGCCAAATCCAGCCCTCTGGGGTTCCACAGATAGTCATGCCCCCTTTCCCAGGCCTCACCCCTTTTCCCCAACCCTCAATCTTTTGCTGGTTTCCTGGCTTCTGTGCAGTTCCCCCCCCCCCCCGATTCTAAAAGATCAAGGTGCCCTAAAAAGCTTAGTTCCTGGCAGTAAGAAATTTAAGCTAAAATATGCTGGGATTTTTTGTATTTTGGCCCCACCCCTTTTGACTTTGGCACCCCACCCCCCGCCCCTGGAATGCGGCCCCCAAGAGCTTCTCCAAAATGGAATTTGGCCCTCGGGCTGAAGGAGGTTCAATACCCCTGCTTTATATTAATATATTCTTCAAAGCCTGCCACATTTCTGCTCAGTGCCAGGGTGTTGGCTTCACTGACTGCCCTTGTATAGACTCCTTATAGAAGAGTGCTGGGATGTTTTTTTCACAGTTTGACTCTGCTTTGTATTAGCCGAATCGTGTTTCCTGTTTCCCTGTCTGTGTGCCAATGACTCCCTAGAAGCCGCCTTTGTTGGAGTCTTCCCATGAGTCATGTTTTGCTAAGGTCCACAAGGGGAGCTTTGAAGTTGCAGAAAACCATCAGAGGGCCAGGGATGGGGACTCGGACTCTAGGACTCGACTCGTGAGTCGAACTGAGTTCCCCTCTGACTCGAGTCAGACTCGAGTCCCAGTATTTTTAATGGGACTCGAGACTCGATTCGGGAGTCGAGACCAAGGCCTCGTGTTCCAAAATCGTGTTCCTCAAATGCAACATGGATAGGTATTAGGAAGTACAGCAAGTTTATTTTTTTAAATCATTTTCCTAAAATGCAACCTTTCAGACATTTTGGGTTTGGCTGCCTCTGCCTGCCTGTTTGGAGTTCCCAGCCTCCTCTGCCTGCCTGGTCTCTTCTTAACCAGTTCCCCAGTTTGAATTGTCCAAGACAAACGCCTCTGCCTGCCTGTTTTGGGGTTCCCTGCTTCCTCTGCCTGTCTGGTTATTTTGGGTTTGTCTGCCTGGTCTGTTCTTGCCAAAATCAGTTGCAGAGTTTTGAAATAAAAAGGCACACTTGTGCCTAGAATTTATTTACCGTAAGCCACACATCTGAAATAGCCTTATTTTGTTGGGAAAACTCCCCATTGATTTTAATAGGGACTCGTGGAGTCAGCTTTGGGAGTGACTCATGACTTGTGACTCGTGAGTCACCATTTTGGACCAAGGACTCGGACTCGGACTCAAGACTCGGGTCCAAAGACTCTTCAACATTCCTGCAGAGGGCCTAAGGACACGTTAGGTTAACAATATGATTAGCAATACCAAGAACACAATATTGTGTGTACCGTTTCTCCAAGGTTTTGGGGTTTTTTTAAAGCAAAATACAATTGTGGAGCTGGAACTCTGACCTCGGAGGGCCCTCCCTCTGACCTCGCAGCCAGTGCAGTTCTTTCCGTGCCAGCAGCAGCTCCAAAGTCACAAGACTGACTTTGGAGCTGACGTTGGGGGGGTGCAGGGAGGGGGGAGTGAGGCTCCGCTGAGTTAAGATGTATCCTGGTGGCGCCTCAGCCCCTCCTCCTCGCAAGCAGGGCAAAACACTTAGAGGGCCAAAATCAACCATCCAAGTGTTGGGCGGGGCGGGAGAAGCGTGGAGGTGATCTCCGCCTCCGCACTCCTTCCATCCTCAATTGAATGCCCATAATCCTCCAAGTTCAGTGTTCACTGGATGGTGCTGCATCACAAGATACATGCTTTGTGTCTGGGTTGTGGTGCACGCTTGTAACAAGTTCAGTCCTGTCCATATTTACTTAGAGTTAAGTTCCATTGCCTCAGTGATGTGAAATAACTATCACTTGCAGATACTTATCTTGACTGGATCTCCCACTTGCTCCATTTAATTATGTGGAGTGATTATTTTGTGTAATAAATCTTGCATACATGTGTGTATTTGAGTGTGTGTGTGTGTGTGTGTGTGTGTGTGTGTGTGTGTTGCAGTACAATTCATAATAGATTCAATTCTATTTCTTGTGGTTTGAATAAGGACAAAGTTTTGTTTGTTTTTAACATACTACCTATGTTAATCAGCTCACCACCTAACAACCTTTTGTGAGTGGCGACTGTTAAGGCAATAATCACTGTCTGTACTTTTTTTACATTTAGTTATTTAAGTACGGTAATTTTAAAAGTGTTTTTAAAATGTTTCTGTAATTTTTTTGATGTTTTTATTGTTTGTATTTATTTATTTATTATACTGTATTTTATTGTAAAATTGTATTTTTATTGTATAATTATATTTTATTATGTAATTTTTATCATTGTTGTAAACCGCCCATAGAGCTTCGGCTATTGGGTGGTATAGAAATTGAATTATTATTATTATTATTATTATTATTATTATTATTATTATTATTATTATTTCAATTTCCTCTGACAACACAGTTTACATCGCCCCAACCCCTCATGTATATACAGATCTGCCAATCTGAGGTTAACACTTCATACGTCTGATGAAGTGGACAATGTCCACGAAAACGTATGCCAGAATAATTTGTTACGTCCCACAAGACTCTCTGTTGTTTTTACTACAACACAGCTATCCCTCTGATAATCAATTCTAAAAGAGCTGAAAAACTGACCTGGAGAGGTGGTTTTATGAGGATACTGGTTCTAGCCAATCAGAACTATACACAGCCAGCTTCTGCTACAAATTCACAAAAATTGTTGGCTTTGAGTTCAGTCCAAGAGAGAATATGGAAAGTTTAAACAAAACATGATAAATATGCTTCTTTGGTGAGCTCACCAGTCAAATTCAATTCAATTTATTTATTACGGTCATAAGACCAGCAAAACCAGTCAAATTCCATACATAACCTAAACAGAGGCTTGCTGCTTCTCACCACCCCCAGGGCAGCCTACCTCTTATATTTTAGGTAACAACAGATTTTGCACCAATAGGCTGAAGTTTCCTAGCTTTAGCAATTAGTTCCTTCCTAATTCTTTGAAAACTGGATGTTGAAGAAATATTTCAACAACTACGGTAGGTAGTTCAACACCAGTTTGCAATGATCAGGAGGCTATTTGTATATTTGCCTTGATAGAGGTGTGAGATCCAGCTCCTCAGTGAAGCCCTCAATTTCTTCACAATGAACCTCGTTGTATTGGTTTCTTGCTACTGTCTTTATTTATCCTGTTCTCTGGCAACTTCTTGATCCATAGCAACTTGGCTATCAGTCTTGAACAGGCACAGACCTGTCGGAGAAGAGGAGGCAAAGGGCAGCAGTAAGTTATTGCATGTCCACTGGGCAAAATAGTTGGAAAAAATGTCCACAACAACAGACACACATGACGAGACGGCTTTGCAAGGGTAACCAGTGAAAGCTTCAAAACCTGGGCTATATTTTTAACATCATCCACTATTGTGGATGTTTGAGCAATACAAGCAAAACCTAAGAATGTGACAGTTAGTGGTTTTGTAAGAAGTGCATTGAAAAACTACACCTGCCTACAGGTATTATGAGTGATGATATTAAAAAGAAAATATAAGTATAAGGTTTTTGTACTTATACACCCAACTTCGGCACTGATCAACCTTTGGCTTGTGTGATTCAACATTGTTTAATTAAACTCCACCCTCTAAGTAGGCAGTGAAGGTTATATTTTAATAAGATTATGTTTGCATACTGCAGCACTGATAAAGTCACAGAACAAATACATGAATGCTGTTATTCACGCTACATAGCACAAGCCTGATCTTCACTTTCTTCCTCCTTTGCTTGCCATTCTCCCTCTGAGACACACAGAAAACAGATCACGGCCAAAACATTTTTGTTTAAATTAGCCTAATAAAATAACATTAAAAAAGAAGAAGAAAGAAACGACGTCTTGTGGAGAGAATGGGCCACATAAATTCTAAACAGTCTAAACTAAGACAAGTCCAGATTCTAATGCTTGGGCTTGATTCAGCAGGGAAATCTACGCTTTTGTACAAGCTGAAATTTAATGATGTCTTTTTAACCTCGCCAACAATCGGTTTCAACGTGGAGATGATTGAAACGGGAGAAAACATTATCATAACCCTCTGGGATGTTGGAGGCCAGGACAAAATGAGGACCATTTGGGGAAACTATTTGGAAAACATCCATAGCCTGGTGTATGTTGTGGATAGTACTGACAAGCAGCGCTTGGAAGAGTCAAAAAAAGAACTGGAGCTTATTTTGAAGAACGACAGGACAAAGAACGTGCCTGTGGTTGTGCTAGCAAACAAGCAAGATCTTCCTGGAGCTTTGAGTGCTGAGGAAATAACCAGGAGACTCAACATGAAGAAACAATGCCATGACCGAAACTGGTATGTGCAGCCCTGTTGTGCAGTTACAGGGCAAGGTCTGTCGGAAGCATTCAGGAAAGTGACGTCGTTCGCAAAATCCTACATCAAATCTAAGCAAGAAGCTTTTGCTATTTTCAAGCAAGATTAACATACGGTAGCCTAACCTGACCAAGGCAGTGGACTGTGCAGAGTTGGCTGGGAGAGAAAGTCAGCTTGTTCATTGAAATCTGATATTTCAACATGTTTTTCAGACTTTTATAAGAGAGAAGATATTTATACAAGGCCAGTTTATTGTTTTTGCTTCTTTTCATTATCTCTACTATTTTGAAATACTATTTTGCTGCATTTTAGTAAATTAAGGTTTTTCCAGATGAGGATTTATTGAGGAATCACCATGGCTTATTCACTCACATTTCATGAGTGATCCAGATGACCTCATCGTCCTTTTGTAATCCACCCGCGTTTTCCCAGCAATTCTCCTGACTTTTTGCTTAATGCAGAAAATCCATGAAGGAGGGAAAGAGCAGAACAGCTGCACATTTTCTTTGACTGTGCACACAGGAAAATGTGGAATGAAAGCAGGGTGGGAGTTGTCCCTGGGGAAGGAGGGTGCCCTGTTGAAAATGTCATTCCTTTGTCCTGTATTTCTTGTTGAAGAAATACAGGACTTGTATTTTGTATACAGGACTTGTATTTTGACAAATACTTGTCCTGCAGCTCCGAGCTCTTCAAAACGGCATTAGCAGCCACTGAATTAATTGGGGCTTTTTGCTGCTTTACCCTGGAACATGGGTTTAGCACCAGTTCTGAAATCGCCTGCTTCACTTTGTAGTTTGCTTTGGTGGTGGTGGTGGTGGTGCTGCTGCTGCTGTGTGTGTGTGTGTGTGTGTGTTAGTGGTATTCCGGAAGAACAGATTTGCTCAAGGGCTACAAATAAAAATTAAAAAGTTTCAAATTGTGTGAGACAGCTTTACGGTGGTTTCTCTTTTTCCTTTTCACATAGCAGTAATGTGCTGCGGAGGGGGAGGGGAATCTGCTCAGTCCTTTGACAACGAAACTGGTGCGATCTCCTTTCAGTTCTTCGAAACAGCATTAGCGGCCACTAAATTATTTGTTTCCTTTGCTGCTTTGCTCCTGGAACACAATACTGAGATCTCCTGCTTAACTTTGTAGTTGTTCTTTTTAAATTAAATGTAAATGTATGTGAGTGGTGTAGCAGAAGGATGGACTTGTGCAAGGATTATAACCCTGATTGACAAGTCTTCCTCCCCGCTTAAGTAGAATGGTAAAAATTATCATGCTGCTGAAAGTATTTACCTGTTAACCCTTCTAGGGCTGGCATCTAAGCATAATTACAATTTTGCAAGTGATGTGCAGGGAGGGGAAGAGGTCAATGAATTGAGTGTGGAGAACAATAAGCATGCCTATTGTTGCTCACATCAGTAGGTAGCAGGATGGGTTAAACAGCTGGAAATGAGGGGGTCTCCTCTGATACAGCAGGAGTGAGAGTGATACTGCTGCTAATGACATGGGGTGTGGCGCTTGTAGGCATTTTTCCTAACACCATTGTGATTGATGATAGCGCCAGTAATGAAAAATGGCAAAGCAAGCATTTGAAAATAATCTGTTTCGTATATTTCTAAGAGGCATCAAGAAACAGTGCATCATTGGCAGTATGGGCTTGGGGAATGCACTGATTTTGAGCACAACCGGGTTGCTCAATGATTTATATTTCAGATAATTTGTAGGCCGGTGCCTCTTCTCTAAAAGATTCTCACAGGGACTAACATAGAATATCAGGTTAGACCACTGAGCTTACAGACCTCCGCCCACACATCTTTTCTTTTGTGAAGTGGTGTTGGGAGGATGCAATTTGGAGCAAAGTGGTGTGCTGGAAGAGTGTGCTTAACCCTTCCTCATACCACTTGTTTTGAACTGCAAAACCATTCCAGACCCAGCCCATTTTATCCCCACCCAGCATCTCAGGGTCCAAAGCAAGATGTCTTGTTGCGTGCCTTCTAGCGGAAATCTCAATGTAGTAGTGACTGAATATTTTTCTCTCGTTCATCATGTTGCAGTTCCAAATCTAGAATAAGAAACTTGTGCTCTCATATCATTCAGTCTTCTTGTAGTGCCACACAAAATCCTCTCTTCTTTTGAGCCAGCATAAGGATAGTGAAGAGTGCTAGAAGAGGGCTGCGAGCTACTGATGTAAACAACAGTCATTGATCAACTCACAGGAGGATTACTCTAGCAATACAGTAAGGTTCAGATGCTTCATAAGGCAAGAGAGGATCAGTACAACGTGGGGGCATTTTTGCTGATCCCGGATGCTCCATCCTCCCCATCTGGATTTAAGTCCCATCTGGATTTCGTGTGGGCGCATGGAGGGTAAGTTGTCAGCAAGCTCAATGTGTGACATTGCGCAACATCATTACTGTTCATGGGGCACCTCTATTAAGGCATCAGCATTGACTTCCAATTTCCTGGCTTTGTGGATCTTGAGCCAACATGAGATAGCCTTAACTGCACCAAGCCAGCAGTTCTCCTTGGGGATCATGGACTTGGCTGCCATATTACCTGTGTCCATACACCAGTGAAGAAGCTGGGAATGAGCCCCTCTTATGCCCTGTGGGGATCCCTCTGTACAAGAGCACTGTGTCTGTGGTGGACTGGATTGAGCCAAATGTGATTAACTTGACATGAAATAAAAACCTACAAAAGTATTTATTAGCTATATTATCTAGCTCTATTAGACTCCATGGCTTCAGCATCATCCAGACTCCTCACCTGTTGTTGTTGTTGTTGTTGCTGCTGCTGCTTTGTTTACCATCTAGCCTGATGAAATGTTCTGGGGAACCCAAAAGCTTTCACACCAGTTTCTCACCTTTGGGTTGGCCTAATGAAGGTACTGCCCTAATATGGATTTTGGAATTTTTCTTATGGCCATTGGCCAACATGGTTACCTTTGCTTTTTGTGTGGTTTGGAGAATACCAAATTTAGCCATACACCAGCAGGATCCTACACTGGAGAAGATTTTATGCTACCTGAAGCTGGGACTTCATTCTCTGGGCGATGTACAACACGATAAAATACAGCATAAAATACATTTAAAACAGTATAAAATTTTAAAATCTTAGCCCACCCCATATTCCCATCTGAACAACCATGTTTTAAGTGAGCGGTGGAAGCTCAGCAGAGAGGGGGCATGGCGGAGGTCACTAGGGAGAGAATTCCACAGTATGGGGGGGGGCACAGAAAAGGCCCTCTTCCTAGTCCCCACCAGTCTAGCTGCTCTGGCTGAAGGGACAAGGAGAAGGCCATCTGTGGCAGATCTTGTTGAGTGGCCTACTTGGTGTTGCTGGAGACGCTCCTTGAGATAAACTTGACCGGAGCCGTATAGGGTTTTAAAGGTCAAAACCAACACCTTGAATTCGGCTCGGCAAGCAACTGGTAGCCAGTGCAGCTCCTTGAGCACTGGAGTGATGTGATCCCACTGGCGGCTGCCTTTAACCAGGCGAGCCGCTGCGTTCTGTACCAGCTGTAGCTTCCGAATCGTCTTCCAGGATAACCCCATGTAGAGTGCATTACAGTAGTCTAGGCGAGAGGAGACCAAAGTATACCTTTCTCTGTCCTTGCCCTCTAATCAACCTATTTTTCTCCAAAATAATCCTGCAAAAATTCAAAATATTACAAATCAGATCAAAGTGTTCTAATGAGCTTTGTTTTCAAAAGTCCGCTCTGAGCCAGAGCAGAATGTTACATTTACTGTTCATCTAAAAACACTGCAATATTCAGGGTCACACTGGGAAAGGGATAAGTAAAGAAGAGTCTCTTCAAGAGGCCCATCCTTTTACTAAGTCAGTGTTGTGGACTGCCTTCTCTCAAATAAGGCAGCATCCCCTACTCCATATTTCATCTGGCTGCAGAACAACAGGCGTTACAAAGCTCCATTACAAAAAAATAGTGGACGCCAGTGGGACCTGCAAAAGAATGTTGCAGTGTGGAGTGCCTTGCACCTGCAGCCGGTGGCCCAGCCGTAGCAGCTCCTGTATGGGGCACCACTAGGGCTGAGCCACTGGGTGCAGGTCCCAGGGCCTCACCGCTTGCAGGGCCCCCAGATGCAGTCGCTTTTTTACAAACAGAAAAGGTCAGGGCATTCTGCAGAGCGAAGCTGCAGTCAATTCCTGGCATCTTTATTTAGGAAATCCCCTCTAGGCCCCACATGGACTCAGAGGCACTCTGGGGAAATAAAGCTGCCAGGTTTCATTGCAGCTTTCCTCTGCAGCATGCCCAAACTCTTCTGTAAACTAAAAAGAGGCTGCCACTGGCTCTGGCACTGCCAGGTAAGGGACAGAGAGCAAGTGGGGGGGGCAGCACCGGAGCAGGGGGAGAGTGAAAGTGTGCACCAGGGGAGGTTGGAAAGAGCAAGCAGAGAGAACACAGTGTGTGTGTGTGTGTGTGTGTGTGTGTGTGTGTGTGTGTGTGTGAAGAGTGTAGAGGGAGCGTGCAAGACGGGGGGGGGGAGTCAGAAAGAGCAAGAGACAGCACCAGAGGCGGGGGCGGTAGAAACTGGGGAGCGGGCAGGAGTACACAAAGCTCCTTCCCCAGGCCCCTCAATCCTGGCAGCATTACTGTTCAGAGTCCCAGCCACCCATGCCCTTTCCCAGGATACTATGTTGTTCGAATGCCTGACTGCCGTCTTCCAAAGCAGTTACTTTACTCCCAACTCAAGGATGGAAAGCGGAATATCGGTGGTCAATATAAGAGGTTTAAAGATGTTCATAAGGCTAATCTAAAAAAATGCAATATAAACATCGAAAACTGGGAAGCTCTGGCCCATGAACGATCTAAATGGAGGTTGGCCTTTCACAAAGGTTCCATGGACTTTGAAGAAGCCTGAGTGCAAGGTGAAAGGGAGAAACGTGCTAAGCGAAAAGCACGTCAAATGAATCCTTTACAGGACCATCTTCTATCTGGTAACCTGTGTCCTCACTGTGGGAAGCTTTGTGGATCTAGAATTGGCCTCCACAGTCACTTACGGACCCATCGCTAGAGTCTACACAATCTTCTTTAGAATTTCCTCCTTTTATCCCGGAAGACAATCTTACTCGGTCACGAGTGATCGCCTGATGATGATGATGATATATTCTGTTCCCCACCCCCAATCCTCCACCCCATCCCAATAGTCAGTCAACATTTGATGGCCCCTGTGCATATTCAACCCTCACTAGGCTGTGTGTGTGTGTGTGTGTGTGTGTGTGTTTTAATTAAAATATTAAAACCATTAGAATAAAATATTATGTACTTCTGCAAACCTTGGGATTTTCCAAGCCTGCTGATTCCTTCCTCTTTTGCATGGATGATGTCATTTTGGTTACCTAAGAATCTGCATTCAGAGAATATAAGTTCACTGTTAGTAATGTATACAAATGTTCACAGGAGGCACTCTTATGTAGTTATAGCCTTTCAGGAGAGAGCCATCTGGTGGTTCATCAACCCATTGCAATTAGAAATCTGGGGCTGACAAACTTTGTTGGCAGCATGCATACTTAGACAATATATATTATTTTGGAATGCACAAAAGCGCAAATTCTCTTAGAGCCTGGCAGCAAAATATGGATCCTTGATTGCATTTTCATTAAGTCAGTAAGGATCAGTTTGCAGAGAACCAAGCTATGCTTGCTTAATCTTTGCCCCCCTGCATCATGCTGATGGCTGCTGCCTCCTAATGGCCTAGTTCCCTCAGTGTTATATATCACTGCGGTGTGCACATGCCTGTGGTGTGAGACCTGCAAAAAATATTATAGTGTAGAATGCTCCCGTTCAGTTCCAGCCTGCTAGCTGTACCCTCCTTCAAGATACTCTATTCCATAATTTTCATCATCCCTCATTTCCCCCCAACAGTTAGTCAGTATTCCATGGACACTGAGCATGCTCACTAGACTGCTTTGGGACCCCCCACCCCCACATAGGAACATAAGAAGCTGAACTATACTGAATCAGACCATTGGTCCATCTAGGCCAGTATTGTTGACACTGGCCAGTGGCCCTCCAGGGTTTCAGGCAGGAGTTTTTCCTGCCCTACCTGGAGATGTCAGAGTGTACCTGGAATCTTCCACATGCAAAGCATGTGCTTACCTGTGGCTCATGCTGGCTCAGCTTGGTCTTGAGAGGAGACCAAGGCATGAACCACTGATGGAAGCAGGTGATTAGGAAGGTAGGGGCACAGCTGCCGTATCAGATGGAGCTGATACAGCGCCACCCAGCTCACAGCTGACACCTGAGCCTCCATGGACAGCTGGGAGTCTAGAATGACCCCCAAGCTGTGGACCTGGTCCTTCAGGGGTAGATGTACCCCATTCAGCACCAGGTCAACATCCCCTAACCTCCCCTTGTCCCCCACCAGAAGTACTTCGGTCTTGTTGGGGTTCAGCTTCAGCATGTTCCTTCCCATCCTTCCAGAGAGGAAGGACCGGAACCGCTGCAATACAGTGCCTCCTATGCCCAACCCTTCCAGGCAGCCCAGGAGAATACTGTGGTCAACAGTATCAAAAGCCGCTGAGAGATCAAGGAGGACTAGAAAGGAGCATTCGCCCCTATATTACATTTTAGACTGTAAGCTCTTTGGGGCAGGGAACTGTTCTCTTATACTCGGTAAAGCACCATACACATTGATGGTACAATAATAATGACAACAACAACATTTCCATCAACAACACCATCATCATGGGTCTGGAGATCAAAGTGGCTTCTGAGTGGTCACAGCCCTTAAACGGTTAGAGCATCCTGGGGTGGGTGGCTATACCCTTGGCCTTCTATTCAATCTTCTATTTGCCGCCCAGCAGAGCTTTTTAGGGTTGTCCGGGGCCTATTACATGCTGGCCCCAAGGACATTCTGGACCATTCTGAGGCTCGCTGTGAAATGTTTGCTAGGCACTTTCAGGAAAAAATACCTTGCATCCGCCGGGACTTAGACTCCAATGTTATGGCAGTTGAATCAGGTGAGGTTCCTAGAGCACAGTCTGGCCAGTTTTTCTTGGATGAGTTTCAGTTGGTACAGCTCGAGGATGTTGACAAGGTGCTTGGACAGGTTCATGCAACTACTTCTGCACTGGATCCTTGCCCCTCTTGGCTTATAAAAACTAGCAGGGAGGGAACAGCCGGCTGGGCCAGGGAGGTGATCAATGCCTCCTTGTGAGAGGGAGTGGCCCCATGCCGCTTGAAGGAAGCGGTGGTGAGGCCACTCCTAAAGAAACCCTCTCTGGACCCGGAAGATCTTAATAACTACCACAATCTACCCGGTCACTACGCTCAACATCTGGGGCCTTCCTCCGGTTGCCGCCTCCAAGGGAGGCTCGTCGGGCGGCGACAAGGAGGAGGGCCTTCTCTGTGGTAGCCCCCCAACTCTGGAACAAGCTCCCTCCTGAGGCCCGCCTGGCACCAACTTTACAATCTTTTCGGCGCCAGGTTAAGACTGCCCTCTATATTGAGGCCTTTAACCCTACATAGTGTATGGTGGGGTGGTTGCTTTTTTAATTGGTCTCGCTGCACTTCCTGTTTATTTATATGTTAGTTTTTTAAAAATGGGTTTTTAAATTTTGTCTAATGGTTTTATTGTATATTGTATTGTGTGTTTTTATGGATGGTTGTAAACCGCCCAGGGAGCTTCGGCTGTTGGGCGGTACAGTAATACCTTGGATTGCAAGTAACTTGGTTTAAGAGCGTTTTGCAAGACAAGCAAATTTTAAAATATTTATTTAATATTTTTTTTACTTGATATACAAGCAACGTCTTGCAATACAAGTACTGTAGTACGGCTTAAATTAAACATCTCTGTGCAAATTTTTTTGGGGGGATTTTGTTTTGATATAAGAGTGTTTTGGATTACAAGCATGTTTCCGGAACGAATTATGCTCTCAATCCAAGGCATGACTGTATATAAATAATAATAATAATAATAATAATAATAATAACCACCACCACCACCACCACCACCACGAAGCAATGCTATGTATCCATGAAGATTTTATTTATTTTTTTATTACAGCATACAAGATTTCATAAAATGTAGTAACAATCATAAAATCATCCAGTTAAAACCATACTACACCCACTCAAAATTGAGCAACAGCAATCAAAACATCAATTAATAAAAGCAGCAAAGCAGACTGAAATAAAAATGTTGTGTTGTCTTTTTAACTTTCAAAGATGAGCCACTCATATTTCTAGGATGGGGGTGGACGAAGAGTTCCACAAGTGTGAGGCCACCACAGAAAAGGCCCAATCCCTGGTACCCATCAGCCTAGTATCTCTTATAGACTGGACAGAGAGCAGGACCTCAGTGGCTGATCGTAAAGGCTGTCCAGGCTTTTATGAGTGCAGGCAGTCCTTCAGATAATTTGGCCCCAAACCATTAAGGGCTTTTAATGCCAAAACCAGCTTTTTAAATTGAACACCAATTGATTTGTATGTTATGCCTTCTGTAGGATGGTGAAAATGCTGCTGTTCCACCAGGCTTTTGCTTGAGATACTGCGTTTTGATAATGAGCATCTTGTGCTGCTTCGTTTTCTTTGATGCAGTGCATTGTTTTAGAGATTTTGTATTTTTATTGTGATAAATTTTACTAAGTTCGTTAGCTGCACTGGAAGCTCCATTCCTGGGATAGCAGGGCAGGATACATTTTTTAACATAAATAAAGCAAGCTGACCTGGGGATCTGGATTGAAAGATATGGTGTTGGAAATAAAGAACAAATACATGGAATCTAGTTCAGGCTCCTCAGTACTAAATTCTCAGTACTAAATACTCAGTACTAAATACAGACTTGTGGCTTACGCTGGCTCAGCTTGTCTGAGTGTGGAAAGCTAAGCAGGGTCAGGCCTGGTTATTACTTGGATGGGAGACCCCTCCTCTAGTTTCCTGCATTGAGCAGGGGGTTGGACTCGATCGATAGCCTTGTAGGCTCCTTCCAACACTATAAGGACCATGAATCTATGAATAAAAAAAGCACTCTCCCTGCTACATTCTCTTATATAAATACTCTTTTCTCAAGAAAAATACTAATAGAATCTGTTGTAGGATTATGTGAGTCAGAACAAGATGTGGATAGGAGAGTATAAAGGAGGTAAGCAGAGGGAGTTCGGTGGAACCATGCTGAGAAACAGTGCCCCATGAAACTACCCCATGCAGGGCTCTGGCTTGTGTCCCACAGAGTTTGCAGTGTAAGGATGAAAAGAAGGAGACAGCAATGAATGTGGGAAGCAATAGGTAGGCACAGAGTACCAGCAAATCATTAAGGGGTTCTGGAAAACATTGCACTTACATCCATCACTAAGCAGAGCATGGCTGTAACGTTGGGGGAGTTCCAGAAAAACATGAACAGCTCAACGCTGAAAAGATACTGGTTATTTCTTTACAAGATAAAAGAACTCCCATAAATCCTCAGTAAGGGCCCCTAACTTTGAAATAGATTTCCTTAACTAGAGTAAACTTGAAAGGAAAAGAGTATTTATGCAAACCATTATTTTCCTGAAGTTTGGCCTATTCTTGTTACTATTGCTGAAATTACATGTGCACTGTGATCACCCTACCTCCCCCTACCAGTTCTTTTCTCTCTCAGCTTGTGTTGGCAGCAAAATTATAATCTTATCTGTGCCACAGCAGTCTGTGAGTGTGACCAAAGAAATAGCTTACTATTGCATGTCATATTAAAAACCAGCTGTACAATCTATAAAGAAAGTGGAAATATCTATTATCCACATTTAGAGAAAGGCTTTACAAGGTAGCTATTGATTTATTCTTTTACCAAGTACAGGCCAAGTCTGCAATTTGGGGGCAGCCTTTAATACCAAGTTTGTAAGTGTGAAAAGAAAAAGGAAAGAAGACAACACAACCAAGCATAAGAAGGTCCCAAATGTAGATCCAGAATATATCACTGAGCTTGTCATGCCACCCTCACCCCTGGACTGACCCTCATTGGAGGATGAACTGGAGTTCCCTGAGCTGAATATCCCAGAGGAGCAGAGTGTTTCAAGAAATCCTGGGTGGGTGACATTAGTAAACCTCTCTACTCAGGATGTGGAGAGCCCCCTTTCTGATTCAGATATCAATTTACATCTGAGGTTGCAGGCTCAGCTTGCTGCTAGGTGAAGTTCACATCTAAGAATCAAAACTCATGAGTAAAGGGCTACTCACAAATAAGGCTCTCCTCATGAGTAAGAACTTTCCAAGGCATATCTGATGATCTGCAGCTGAGCCCTAAGAGCTCAAGCTTTAAAAGTCCTGGGTAGATGGTTGTGGGAATATCTGTTCTCCAGCACCCAGGCTTGTCTAGCATTCTCTTGTGACTAGTTCCCCTTTGGACCTTGTGTGCTCTGATCCTTGGATATTCTTCAGACTTTGCCTTTGAGAAAAAACCCAAGCCTGAACTAACCTCTTCACTGGCTCCTAGCTCCACAGTCCCCATGCACTGTACCACCGTACAGCCTGAAACACTGAGCTAGCACCAAAGACTGGGTTCAGCCCCGCTTGAAGCAGAACAGAGCCCAGTTGTCAGGATTTGAGCCTGCAGCTCAAGTCTGAACTGTGGAGGGTGTGCATGTGAACCTGAGAAATGTCTGGCTGGGATTCATCCTGGGTGTCACCATCCAGTTCTGACCAAAGAAAAGCTCAGCCAAAGAATCCTCCACACACCTGCTCTGGCCTATAGGTCAGGTGATACTCTCTGGCCCATATAAAAGGTTCTTGATCAAGTTTGCTCACTAGTCTGAGCAATTCAGAAACCTTCTGCTGCTGAGCTCAGGGCCAGATTTACAGGCAAGGAACCCTGGTAACTGCCTATGGTACTGGATTTGAAATGTACCTGGTCTATCTATTCAACTATCCTCTCAGCAGCTGAACCAAATAGTACAAATCATTCATCTTTACTTGTAAAGCTGGCAGCACTGCCTTGCATGATCAGCCTTGTATTAGCATTCACTTCTTATTTGTGGGGAAATCAATGACAACAAGAAATAGAGTGAATATGAATGATTGTGATGAGATCCATGAGTGGACATTCGTCTTACATGACAGGGATAAATCATGCTTGCCAATTGTGCCTCAAAGTCATGAAATACGCAACAAATTCAATACAAAATTAAGGTGTTCAAAGGCTGAATAAATGGAGCAGGAGATGCCCAAAACACTTCTTGTCTGGGGGTGTCATTTGGTCTAAGGCTGACCCTGGCCAACCCTTTTGCCTCGGTCTCCCCACCTTGATTCACAGGAACCAAGCCTGAAACCTGCTTGCATGTACATTCTTTTAGTTCTTCGATGGGCACATTTTCATTAACAATTTAGTAACTAAATTTGTGAAAAGCTGAACAGGTTTATGAGGAAGTGTAGGTCCATAATTTACTTATGCATTTCCAAGAAGGCCTGAATTATTACCACTGTGTTGTTTGTTTCTTTTTTTCAAAAATCTTCTCAGGTAAAGTTCTGTATTCCAAAGTTAATTGTCAAGAAATCCATTTTCTCTCTGAGATTAAACTGGCTGTAAAGAAGCTCCATTTCATGAGGAGGGCCCTGAACACACCCATTAAACCACCTGCAAGTGTTATCACATGTTGTTCTAGTCTCCAGGCCCGTCAAGGCCAGAGTAGAACTTCTTACCAAATTACTGAACCATTTCAGCTGGGCTGCTTTTTACACGTCCGCACGTACACACACCCTCCTGAAAGCCAAGGTGGTTATTCATCCCAATAGTGATTGGCTAAGGAGGCTCGTCTCTGAGGAAACTATTCAGCCAGCTAGTGATTGCTAAGGAGGCTCACCTCACATTTGTTAAGGGCCTGGGGGGCGACAGTTGCCCCTGTCGTCTTCATTCTGGTTGTCATCTTTGTCTACCTGTGCTAACTTGCTTTCGGGCTTGTGAGCTGTTGGATCCTGGATTGGGCCCTGTCCTATTGGACGACACGTAGGTAACATGTAGGTGAGATCTGCTTTGGGGTTTCTTTTGCCTGGAGCATTGTTCCAAAGGTTTTCTTTGATTCTTGTACACCTTTTTATCCCTTTCCTGTATATAAATAAACTTAATCTCTGTCTCTAGAGCTGTGTGTGCTTTCTTCCAGGTAAACCTCAGTACTAACTCAGAGAGCTTCGGCCATTGGGCGATATAGAAATAAAATGAATAATAATAGAAGGTGCCGGCTTGGACCCTTATTTCTGTGCCCTAAGTGTGTCCTGAAAGGTCCGAGTGTCCCCTGGCTCAGGCTGAGGTGAACATAAGGGATGGTGGCAGTCTACCAGTAATTGTTTGTCCCTGCCTACACTGCAGGGAGTTGGGGCAACCCATACTCTCCCTTCACTGTAAGGTATTAAAGGAATTAGTGTTGAGCAAAGATTTTGGTGAATTAAGGGTTAGCCAGTAACTTATGAATCCTTTCTACACAAAGCATACCAAAGACTTGACATAGAGAACGGAAACACTGGAGAGGGTTCAGAGGAGGGCAACAAGGATGATAAAGGGACTGGAAACAAGGCCCTATGAGGAGAGACTGAAAGAACTGGGCATGTTTAGCCTTCAGAAGAGGAGACTGAGGGGAGATATGATCGCACTCTTCCAGTACTTGAAGGGTTGTCACACAGAGGAGGGCCAGAATCTCTTCTTGATCATCCCAGTTTGCAGGACACGGAATAATGGGCTCAAGTTACAGGAACCCAGATTCCACCTAAACATCAGGAAAAATTTCCTGACTGTCAGAGCAATAAGACAATGGAACCAACTACCTAGGGAGGTGGTGGCCTCTCCCACTCTGGAGGCATTCAAAATGCATTTGGACAGCCATCTGTCAGGGATGCTTTGACCTGGATTCTTGCATTGAGCAGGGGGTTAGACTCAATGGCCTTGTAGGCCCCTTCCAACTCTACTTTTTCTATGACCCTGGACAGCCTTCTAGCACCATCTGATCCACAACCAACTTTCACCTTTTACTTCCCTGTGAAATTAGGCTGTAAGCTCAGAAACACTAGGTCAGTAATCTGCATCGTATCATTAACATTTTTGTCACACAGTAAATTATGAACACTACAACACCCCCACCCCCATTTAATGTTAAATGCTGTTTAGGGATGACAAGAATGCAAAGTAATTTGTCTTCATTTCCTGTTTCCCCATATAATGGTTTTAAGCTGGTCTTCAACACTATGGGCAGCCAAAACATATGCATCTTTACTCAGAAGAAACTGTTCAATAGAGCTTATTCCAAAGGAAGCATGCACAGGAGTACCTAAATTTGTACAACTTTTTTTGTACTTCCTTTTTTTTAAAACAGAGTCCCAGATTTTGTTCTACATAGAACAACGTAACTATGGCTTCCACAGGCATTCCTATGGAAGAGTTGCCAAGACTCAGGTTTTTCCTGACCCTTATATAGAACTGGAAAATATGGGATCTTAGATTCAACATAGAAGCCCTTAGCTCTTTTCTCCTTTAGCTTTGTAGTGATGATTTCAGGTGATAGACCACCAGGAACAGATTTTAACACATTTTACTGACCATCACAAATTAGTAGGTCTACAATGATAAAAGATTATCAGTAAATAACAGGAATATAAATACATTAATATGGAGATATAAAGGTGTTCTAATAAAATCTTATATGTAAATTAAAAAAGCAAGTTTTAAACTCACTCTTAATACAGATAAGTATTAAAATATGTACAGCTAATAGAAAAAAACAAACTTCAAGTGAAAGTCTTTTTCCCCCTGTACACATAGTTCTGGTTAATGCTTACATTGGGATTCCTGGAGGCACCATAATTTAGAGTGCTTTGTACCAAAATGAGGCTTTGGCAGACTTCCTGCTAAGATACGTCCTAGGGATTATCTCTCAGTATGATGTATATTATGGTTGGGGTGCAAAACTATTCAAATCCCAATTCCTGGTTTAGGATGGTTCTCATCCTCTAAACCAAACAGGGAACTAGGAATTCAAATAAAGAGCTAGAAGCCAACTTCAACCTCATCTTGTGGCTGCACTCCCCCAAATGAAGACGGTTACACTGAAAGAGCTCCAGCTATACTTGTGTCATAGATCTAGAAGAAACCTGCATTACTTCTGCATGATGTTTTAATCAACGGGAG
The DNA here is from genome assembly GCA_021292165.1 of Shinisaurus crocodilurus. NCBI lineage: Eukaryota > Metazoa > Chordata > Lepidosauria > Squamata > Shinisauridae > Shinisaurus > Shinisaurus crocodilurus. Next base: position 30,482,761 of record CM037878.1, read on the forward strand.
CATAGCGGTACTGTACAAAGTCATAAAATGGCTCAGAAATATGCACAGGGTGAATGACTCACTTTTGGATCATGATGACCCATAATAAATGAGTCACCCACCCTGTGCATATTTCTACGATGGCATTTTAGCCATAATAGTTTGAGCTATTTAGATATACATATACAGCAATACCTTGGATTGCAAGCATAATTCGTTCCGGACACATGCTTGTAATCCAAAGCACTTGTATATCAAAGCGAATTTCCCCATAAGAAATTTGTACACATATTTTTAATTTAAGCTGTAATAAGAATGATAGTGTAAAGTCTTCATTTTTCTTGACTGTACTACAGTACTTGTACTGCAAGACGTCGCTTGTTTATCAAGTTAAAATTTATTTTAAAAATTTGCTTGTCTTGCAAAACACTTGCAGACCAAGTTACTTGCAATCCAAGGTTTTACTGTAAACACAAAATAAGGCAGTAACCTTTCATATCTGGATTGTAAATGAAATATAGCATAACCTCAGGATGTTGTTGTAGCTATCTTGGGACAAGTCACTCTGCATGTTTTAAGACAGCTACATATATCTTTGGGTGAATACAGATGTATCTGTAAAACAGTGAAACCAGCATGGAAATTACCTCAATTCATTTAGTACAAATGTGCCTTACTTTCCCATGTTGAGCTCCAAACACAGTTGCTTTTTGCGTTTTTCTAATGGACCAGCAAGGCCTCCTGCAATCAAGAACATCAAATTTAGCCAACCAGGAGTGGGACCCTAGGACTGGAGGACGATAACCTTCTATCATCAAATTATGGGACTTTACTTGCAGGCATTATATTCCCTCCATCCACTACCCAATTTGGCTTTTATTGACCCTTTGCCTATTGTACCACCTAAAACAGATGGGGAATTTCAGGCCCAGGGGTCAAATCTGGCCCTCTGGGGTTCCTCAGATGGCCATGCCTACTTTCCCTGACCCTGCCCCCTTTCCCCCAACAATCAACCATTTGGTGGTTTCCCAGCTCTTGAGCAGTTTGAAATGCCTCTCCTAAGGCTTAGTTACTGGCAGTAAGAGGTTTAAAAATATGCTAGTACTGTTTATTCTTTTTGCCTTTAGCCCCGACTACTTTGCTTTCAGCCCTGCTCGCCATTGGAATATAGCCTGAGAGCTTCTTTGAAATTGAATTCAGCCCTTGGGCTGAAAGAGGTTCCCTACCCCTGACCTACCACCCATGCCTCCTTAGGATTCTTCTGACCACTTGCATTTATTGCCCTGCAGCGCAATGCCCACCCGGGAAGGCCAGGAATGTGAGCCCATGCTGCCCAGTAATCCCTGGCCAGCATTGGGGATTCCTGCTCCAATGAGGACTCACCTGACATTCCTTGTTTGTCCCCCTTCTGTGTTTCTTGGGCACCGTCTTATCTTTCCAGCCCTTCCCGGGCTTCTTGGCCTTGGACCTGCCCGCACTGGGAGGGGGAGGGGTCTCCTCATCGCTAGACTCTGGTATTTGGGATACTTCCCTTGGCCTCTTTGCGTGGCACTGCGTTGTTGCGCTGCATGGTGCTGAGGGCTGTGCTGCCATTGTGGGCTGATAGGCAGGAGCCCTTGGAGCGGATGTCGCCATCTGCTCCATGCGCTCATTAAAAAGAGGCAGGGCCTGAGTTAGGCCTTGCATCAGAGCACTGCTGTCCTGCGCCTGTCCCTCCGCCTTCTTGCGAGTCCCTGTGCTGGCCTTGCCTTTGTTTGGGTGCACTGCTGGTGGAGGCTTAGAGCTTGGCCTTCTGCTGCTTGTGCCCCTGGTGTGAGGTGGGGAATGAGGGACCCTGGTAGGCCCACCCGAGCTTGCTTTCTTTGGCGGCATCCTGTTGAGCAAACACTAAGAGAGAAGGACACATGAGTGCCGCCTGCCCTTGTACTAACTGGCTGTGTCCATTGGGCGATTCCTGTCCTATCAGTCACCCGACCTCACACTTTCTGCCTGAGGAAATACACCCCTCCTTTTCTGTACATAGCCATGTTTGTATGTCTTACTCCTTTAAATATTTATTTATTATTGTCGTTATTACTGGGGGGGGGGTACTGGGGATGAACCTGGGACCCTCCACCTGGTGTAACTGGTGCTGCGCCTCAAATACAATACCGTCTTCTATCTCTGCCTCTCAGCCGCTTCCCTGGTGGTTATAAACTCAGTGTCCGCTCCCAGATGTGTCCTTGTGTATACCTCATGGTTCAAATTCCTGTCATTTATCATCATCATCACCACCATCATCATTATCCTAGTCTGCCTGTTGTTATGGCTCTGGAGTACCTTTGGCTGGTGCTGTGCTTGGGCCATGAAGCCCCCAGCTCACTGCTTCCCTGTCCACTTGAGCCTGCCTTTTAAATTATTATTGTTATTATCTTTATCATTATCAACATCATCCCTTGTGTCCAGGCCGTACTTCCCCTCCCCTCCTTCCAAGATCTGCACAATGGCTTCTAACGGGAAAAGCTTTATTAGGACAGATGCCGGCCTAGCAAACTGGCTTAGAGAAGTACAAAAGAAGTGGATTGCAGAGTCAATCACAAAAGAACCAAGCTTAGTTAGAATACCAGCCATTAAGGAAGATTGCCCTGTTGTTGAGAAGTTGATTCTAAACTGGAATCCTCTCCTCCCTTCCAGACTTGAATTACCCACACCCACACCCCTAAGGCAGGTCCTTATTCTTAAGGGCCAATCTCTTGCAGTACCTGACATTCCTCAGCTGGTCCATCCTTCTTAGCTGGCTCTGTGGGGGGGGGGGGTGTTATAATGAGGCTTGATTCGCCCTCCTCCACATCAGAGAGCAGACTGCTTTCCCACAGAATTTGACACTGATTGATCCTCCCTGCCTGTTGAGCTCATCTCTAAATTCTCAAAAGGGGGCTCTCATAATCTCTCTGTGATTAAAGTCTTTCAGGGCAAGGTGTTGGCCCAACTACTCCATGGTTTTTCAGTCATGCATTTACAGACATTTTCACCCCTTGGAGGTAACACAGTCTAATTTTTTACTATCCATTTTTGGTGACCCACAAGATATTCCCAATGCCTTACTTAGAATGGAATCTGGACTGCTTCCTCTTGAAGCACGAGCATGGCTAAATATAATTAGTTTTTTGGTTCAAGTTAAATTTTAGCCCTCAAGGACTAGCCCCCTTGATTTTAATAGATAATTTCACCAAGGATGGGCAGATATGGTTGAAGAGGTTCTCTTCTTCAGCCTTGTTACAACTGGGTCCTATAAAGGCCAAAGAGAGATGATTAAGAATTGGTAGGGATGTTGCTTTACAAGAAGTCAGAACTTGGGCAAATGAATCCTTTACAGGACCATCTTCTATCTGGTAACCTGTGTCCTCACTGTGGGGAGCTGTGTGGATCTAGAATTGGCCTCCACAGTCACTTACGGACCCATCGCTAGAGTCTACACAATTTTTCTTTAGAATTTCCTCCTTTTAAAATTTCCTTTTTGTAAATTTTTATCCTGGAAGACAATCTTACTCGGTCACGAGTGATTGCCTGATGATGATGACTTGTTATCTGTGAATCATAATAAGAACTTTGCCCCTAAATACTATATTTACGCCTTGGAGATCCTGAGTTCAGGTGAGGGGATCTCTTCTTTTTTGGAGCTGAGAATCCAGATTTGCACAGTTCTTCAGATTGGCTGCTCTTTTGTGTTCATTGTGAAGCTGCTTCCTCCCCCATGTGACAATTTTCAGCGTGGAAGAAAACATTGGGGGAAAGCCTTTTAAAAAGTAGCAAATGTTTGAGCTGATAAACATGATGCTGGTGCTTGAAAACAAACAAGACAATGTGGACAGCTTGCCTGAAGTATTATGGGAGGCATGGAAATGGAGCTACAGTAATACCTTGGATTACAAGTAACTTGGTTTGAGAGCATTTTGCAAGACAAGCAAAATTTTTAATATTTATTTAATTTTTTTGGACTTGATATACAAGCGTCGTCTTGCAATACAAGTACTGTAGTACGGCTTAAATTAAAAATCTCTGTACAAATTTTTTTGGGGGAATTTCGTTTTGATATAAGAGTGTTTTGGATTACAAGCACGTTTCCGGAACGAAATATGCTCTCAATCCAAGGCATGACTGTAATTGATCAGAGCCAGGTATGCATGTCAGTGGGGAAGTAGGGCACAATCCACAGCAAGGAACCAGGAACCTGCTCCTCTTTTAAGGCAGGTGGGTCTGTAGCCAGTAACACTGACAGTATTGTTGAAAGTAGTTGGAGAGAGGTCTCACTTCCCTTGGTGTAACACACACACGCACGCACGGACATGTCTTGCCACCTCTGGTCAAACAGGCTATCTCTGGTTCACTCCCTTCAACCCTGATTCAAACACTGACGAGAACCCACAGTTCAACAACAACCCATGGTTCAACAACCCACACTCAATCCATACTCTACCCTTGAGTGTGGGTAATCGTGTTGTCTGAATCCAGTCATTATCTGTCTCCATCCTGAGTTTATGGCGGGGTGCTCTGAGGAAAAGCTAAGGTCCATCCACCTGGCAACCGTTTGAGCCTAAGCAGACCTATCTTAAAGGAGCCACGGGCAAAATTGCAGCTAAGTTAAAAGTTTTAGCTTAGCTGCAATTTTGCCCATGGCCCCTTTAAATAGCTTGCAGTTGCAGGAGGCAGGGGAATTCGGGACTCTGCATAACAACATGAGAAGCAGTGATGACTTAAGGGTTTTCAGGACAGTTCAGGCATTTTCGGGGCAGTTGGAGACTCTGTGAGGGCTGGGACTGCCAGGTTGCTTTTTATTGACATAAAAGCCACTCTGGAAGCCCTTTTGGGTTGAAGAGTGGGATGAACTTGCTTTATATCAATGAATAACTCCACCTAGAATCCCAGCCGGAGCATTCAGGAGAACCTTTGGCCAGCTCACAAAGCAGTTTACATGAAATCATTAAAACAATAAAATCAATAAAATCATGCAATAAAACAAAAAAGGCAAACAGCTATTTGTCTCGGAGAAGCTGATTCTGGTTCTTCACAGGGCATGTACAGAGTCGGCATGCCAGTGTGCCACCCTCCAGTGGAACTTGGAAACTGGGGCAGGGCTACGGTGCCCATGAAATCCACACACAGAATCCCTACACTTGCTGACATTCACAGAGGGCTTGACCCATCAACGGCCGAGCAAACTTCTGTGGGACACCTTGGATGCCTTGATCATGGAAGCAGCAGTGTCCTGATGTTTCCCCATAGCACTGGCCCATGCCTCTAAGATGGATCTCTTCTATTTTGCCCCATGTCTCAAAGATGGTTGCCTCCTTGATCTTGGAGATGGGAGTGCTAGTCCAGGGTTGGAGCTTGGCTTGAGGACTGGAGTTGTTGGTCCAGGCACAGGGGTCTCCAGCCTCTCAAAGAATGGCCCAACTCACATTGATTATATTTCTTTGACCCATCCATGGCCATTCTATCCCAAGCAAAATTCTGTGGAGCACCTTTGATGCACTGATCAGAGAACAGGGGAATCATAGAATCATAGAGGTGGAAGGGGCCACTGAGGCTGTCGTGTCCAACCCTCTGCTCAGTGCAGGAATCCAGTTGCTCTTCCCTCCTGGATTCTGGAGGTGTCCCCCTTCTCCTCTGTGCCTCATTGATCTGCCTCTTAAGGGCACCACCTCTGTTTCTGGTCGAGCCTGCAAGCGCTCCTAGTGGTGGGTGATCCCCACGCATCCCCTGGGAACAAAACCTACCTGAGTAGTGAAAAAGACTACCTCATGAAGCCCTGCCACTCATTCAAATGGGACAGATGGTTAACTCCACCCCTGTCAGAGGTCTGACCCCCATCCCCAGAAGTCCTTGCTCCAGAGGTCTTGCCCCAAATGAAGGCATCACTCGTCATGCAACCCAGGACCGATACAATGAGGGTTTAGACGAGGGATGGTGGAGAAAACCGAAATGGACACGAATTAGTTCGAATCTCTAAGAGTCCGACCCACAGATTCCATACCAGACTGTCCTTTCCAGGCTTGTGCGGATTCCGTTATGGACTGCTTTTTTTTTTTTTTAATCTTCCATCATTTTACACAAATTTTGTCGTTGGAAAATACGGAAAATTAAAAAAACCACCCACCAAAAATGCCCATTTCCCCCATAGCCTAAAGCAGTGATGGCGAACCTATGGCACGGGTGCCACAGCTGGCACACAGGGACCTCTCTGTGGGCACTCGAGCCATTGGTCACCAGATCGCGAAAAGACCGTCCCCTTCTGCAAAACACTAATGATCTTGTTCTTTCTCACAGTGTGGAACAGAATGGTTTTATTCTAGAATTCCTGTTACATAATTCTTTTCTACATTGTTATCACATTTAAAAGATTTTGAAGAATGATGCACAGAGCATGGCTTGGATGTAAAGCCCTAACAGTTGACCTGAGTGCTTCATGTGTTGCTCTCAAACTAACGGAGTATGAGCCAAGGTTTGACAAATTATCAGCATGCATGCAATAGCAAAAATCACATTAATTGTGCAAAAGCATGCCCAATGCAAACTTTTACCTAATGCAGTGTTTGCAGTCCAAGACATAAAGTGTTTAAAATGTGTTAAGCACGTTTAGTTTTCTTGTTTATCTTGCTCATCCTAGTACAGGTTGACTTTTACTTTTACTAATCCGACACCTGTAGAAGCAGGGAAAGGACCCGGGGTAAAGCTTGCCCCATACAATTTCAGTCTGGCATATAAACATATTACAAGTTGAGAATCCCTTATCCAAAAATACATGTGCCTAATTATTTAAAAAGTTTGTATAAATTCCCTTCAGGCTATGTGTACGATGTAGTACTATAATAATTTTTTGAGTTGATTTTTTTTCCCCAACAAAAAACTGTTTGTATAATTGAAAGCTCTGCTATTGTATTTTTCTTTAAAGACAAAAGATGTTAATTAGTTCGGACAACTGTATGAGTTGTTTTTCTAAAACTAAAACCTCGGTATTCAGGTTTAACTGCAGTGTTTGTTGGCACTTTGAAATAAGTAAGTTGGTTTTGTGTTGTAGTTTGGGCACTCGGGCTCAAAAAGGTTCGCCATCACTGGCCTAAAGCATAAAAATACGCATTCCTCAGGGATTTGTGTATGGGGAGGGTTGAGCATTTTGGGGGGAATTTGTGCACGAATGCATTTGTGCAAAATCCGATTCTGTCAATGAGCGGATGACGGAACAAAAGCCGCCTGAAAGTCACCAAAACGTACATGGAACGGATTCTACAAGGCCCGTACATCCCTGGCTTAGACCCCTGCCATATATGTGTGGGACCAGGAATCACCACACAGGGGTCATTTCCAGCCCTATGCTCGGTAGTCCCATCTCTGGAGCCCCTGTCCTGGATGGAGGGATCACCTGATGGGGTCAAGTGACCCATCCACAAACTCAACATGCCACCATGCTCCCATAGAAAGAGGTTTCTGACCGCTGCTATTGACAGGGGCGGAACTGACGCCCCATAAAAACAAGTTTCCAGCTGATTAAGAAAAAAAAAAGCGGTGCTACTAAATATGATGAATAGAAAACTGTCTATCAAGGAAAAGGAACCTGCTCTTCTCTGTCTCCCTAGACTTGGCTCCTGATCATTCTAGGTTTTCCATACCTTGATTAGTGCCTACCTTCTACATCTCTAATGGACATCCATAATACAAGGTCTACATTTAAAATATTGGAAAACTTCCTGGATTGGATTTATTTCAGATCCCGCAAGACCTCTGTTGGCCAAACCAAGAGGGATTGGAAATGACCCTGGTTGGGTGCTTTCTTTCCGTGTGTACAGCAGCTGTCTAAAACCTCTTCCTATTTGGTCACAATGGCATGCTGAGTTCATAGAGGGGGTCACATGACATGACCCCATCAGGTTTCCCCTCCATCCGGGGCAGGACCTCCGTAACTGGGACTTCCAAGGATGGTGTTGGAAATGACCCCTGTGGTCACTCCCAGTCCCCCACATGTATGGCAGGGATATAAACCGTCTTCTTATCGGTCCATCTCGGATTGACGAGGCCCTAGAGGGCTCAAACGACCCCCATCAGGTGATGCTTCCACCCGCGCAGGACATCTGGAGGTGGGACTTCCAGGGATGGGGTGGGACTTCTGGCAGTTGCGGGGCTAAACTACCTGTCACATTTGAATAAGGGGCGGGGCTCCGAGTTAAATGTGAGGTAGCCTTTTTCAGTACTCACTTGACCTCAGCTCTCCGTCTCCTACGGCAGGCTCAGCACAGTCCAAGTCTGAGCACCTTTCTTTGTGCTTCACGGGGCTCCAGTCCGGGAGGGACAATGGAGATGTTCCCATGACTGGATAAAAAGAGGGTCTTTTGCTTCTCAATTCTTGCCCTGAAGCATTAGGAATGGGCAGGTCCTGACACGGCAGGAGGCCTATGGGAAGTGGGCTGCACACCATGTTCAGTGTCTGTTCTGCTAGGTCAATTCCACGCTGGACACAGTTGGAGGCAAGGCTGGAGGAAAGCAGGCCCTTGGAGACCTCACTGCACGCAGTGTTGACTGGAAGGTTCTTCCACAAGGAGCTATCATCCTGGCAAAGCTTCGCAGTCAACAGTGGCCTTAAGAAGGCTGGCAGAGCCTGGTCTTTCAGTGGCTCCCCTACTTCATACTGACTGCAGTTCTTCACGGGTGGTGCCAGGTTCTCTAGTCTCATGCTCCTGGTGGCTGAGAGGAGGGGAAGCTGCAGGTATAGAAGGGGGTTCTGAGGACTCCCCTTAAGTGGGATCACCTGTTATCTGTCTGAATCCAAGTCCTCCTCAGGGTACTGTGGAGCCTCAAATCTAGGGGACATGACACCACCCCCTCCCAAAGGCATGCCCTTCCTCAGCTGACTTGGTCCAGGCTGTGACAGCTATCCATTGTGACATTTCTGGGTGATTTGAAGTGCCTGGACATGGATGGCAGGCTCCCACAAGCACTCTTTAGGACCATAACCTGTACAGTGAACTGGACATTGGAGCTGACCCCTCACCCCAAAAGTCCAGAATGTCCTGCACTTCAAACTCCTCTTCTCCATCTTTTTCTATTGGAGGTGGGGTTGCTTGATACTGATGTGGGTCCGAGTGAGCTGTGAAGGGAACTTAGGAGGACTGATGGAAGGATGGGTGAATTTTCAGGGAGCTTGGCAGGCAGAGATGGAAAGCCACAGGACTGATGATGTGGGTTATGGGAATAAGTCCCAGGAATTTATCATCGAGCTCTTCACAGCAGTGTTCAGTTTTGAGATACTTTGTGCAGAGCCAAACTTTATCACCTATTTGGAGGGCTTGGTCCAGGAGACCTTGTGGTCCAAATATACATCGAAGGTAGAGTTGCGCTTTCCCCTCTGTTGTAGAAGAGCCTGTGCAGGGTACAAAATGAGCCATTTGGGTAAAGCCATCAACTACCACTGGGATGGCCGTGTATTGTGGGGACAGAGGGAGCTCTGTAATAAAATGCAGGGTTACGGTTTTCCAGGGTTCATCTGGAGTAGGCAAGGGATGCAACAGGCCCTATGGTTTCCCAGAGTGATCCTTGACACGGACACACTTTGCACAGGAGGTAACACAACGCTGCATGTCTTCCCTCATGCGTGGGCACCAGAAATCCCTCATGTGTGGGCACAGAGACCACCAGATTTTGTGCCAGTTGTTTTCTTTAGCTGTTTGAAGGTGCTCAAGATTGCAATGATCAGTCTGAACTGCCACGAGGTACTGGCTCCTTGTCAATAAGGTTGCCAGGGTTCAAAGGCTACCTTGATAGCTGGTAGCTCCTTCTCCCAAATGATACAGTTGCATTCCAATGAGGTCAGGAAGGAAGATACCGTAGCTTCTTGTATTAGCAACCAACCATCTTACCATTCCAAAAAGAATCAACAGACAATCCGTTCAATTCCACATGGGAAAATCAATTGAAATCAAAATTACAATTAAAAAAAAGATATTACATTAAAAAAAAGTCTGATTACACCTAGAAAGAAGAGTCCTGAGGGCTAAGTGCCCAGCTTGTAAACAATATAGATAATACAGATCAAGTCTTTGATCCTGTTACTTTTGGATGCGCTTTCAAGGCAAATATCCGTTTTACGGTTCTGGACATGGTATGTCTGTCCTGGTCAAAGAACAAATATATTAGTTTCTCATGGCTGGTTTTCTTTGTTTTCCTTGCCAACAGTGGCCCTATTTTCAGTTCTCTTAACACAGTAAACATTTTACACTCCCATAGAAAATTAGCAAGGTCCACCACCACTGCTGTGTGACATGGGCAAAAGCGGTCAAAGGCAGATTGAGCCTGAAGGGTCCACTTGGAGGCTATCTGGGTTCACAACAGGTCTGTCGATGGAGCTGCTGCTATACTAGAAAAGTGGGGGATAAAGCCACTGGAGTAGGTTGTGAAGCCTAGCAAGCTCCGTACATCCATCACATTTTTTGGTGGGGACCAGTCAAGCACAGTCTGTCTTGTGATGATCCATCTGGTTGCCTCGGGGGAGGGGTGTAATACTGTGTCCTAAAAATACAACACTGGTCTGGTCCAATGACCATTTTTCCAACTTTGTGTGTAACTGATTTTCCTGAAGCTGCTGCAGAATACTTTGTACATGTTACACATGAAGATCAGGAGTATCAGAATAAATCAAGATATCGTCCAAGTGTTCGTACTGTGTCTGAACGGCCGTCTTCTACTCATTCTTTTCCTTGATATGAACTAAGTTGAATGCAAAACAAAGATCCAGCTTGTTATAGATGGTAGCATTCCGCCGCTGATCAAATACTTTAGGTGTTGGGGGAAACAGGTCCTGGTTTCGTGCAGTGAATTTATTGAGTGCCCAGTGCTCATTGAACAAAACATGGGTAATTTCCCACTTTTCTTTTTGATGAATAAAACAGGTGCCCCAGCAGGTGAAGTGGAAGGTAAAATGAACCCACATTTTAGGTTTTTATCCAAAAACTTCCCTGCGAGCTGCCAGTTCAAGATCTGACAGTGAATACAGCCGGCCCGCAGGGATGCAACCATGGCGCAGTCATGGGGTGACAAGGGAGCAGGCTGTCTGCTCTAACGGGTTCCAATACATCTTGAAAATCAGCATACTTGTTGGGAAGTTGTGGTTCTGACTCAGGGGAGACGGTGGCTGCTGACTCGATCCCATTACTCTGGAAGCAGGTATTTCAACAGTAGGCTGAATTGAACCAGGCAGACTGGTCGCTCAGAAAGCTAAAAGGACTGTGCTGAGCAGGCCAGGTCATCCATATACAATTGGGAAATGTCATCAGGTTACCACATTAAAGGACAACCATTCCCCATCGTTCTGGATTTCAGACCATCAATTCCTAGTTCCATGCCAATGGGTGTCCATCAATGGCTTCAACATGGACAGGAGATGCTCTGGGAACCACGGGGATATGATCTTATTCCACAAAGTGTTGCTTAAGAAAACTACTTGATACTCCTGAATCAACCAAAGCCCAAGCCTGCAAAATACATCCTTGCAGCTGATGCAAACTGACCAGAAAGCAAAGGAGGGGCTTTTGCTTGTGGGTTTGCAGGCTCTCAGAAGTTGGGCAAACTGCTGTAGGACCCATCACAGTAGAACCTATGGGTTTGGCTCATTGTCCAGTTACCCCAAATTTTCTCTGGACACACTGCAAGATACTGTCCCAGTTGGGCACAATGCAAACACAAGTGGAGACGGTAGCGGCTGTCCTTCTCCTGGGCTGACAGGTGAGCCTGTGTCCTCCCAAGCTGCCTGGGTTTAGGTGCCATCGCCAGTTTCTCAGCTGGCAATGGCACTCGTACTCAAGTACCATTGTGCCCAGAACTGCCCAGATGGGGGAGAAGCCCTTTTCTAGGACGCCTAACGTTCCTCTGTGCGAAGACAACAATTAATCAGATCGTGGGCATGTCCAGCTGGGATAATTAATCTCAAATCTGATCCACCAGACCCTCCTGGAATTGATCAAGGAGGGTAGCCTCATCCCAGTCTAGCTCTTGGACACAGAACTAGAAAGCACCAGTGTAATCTAAGACAGAACCCGAGCCTTGGTGAAGACAGCAGAGGCAACAATTGACTGCTTCCTTCTTCCAAGGGTCCCTCAAACACCTGTTTCATCTCTGCAACAAAGGCCATCTAGCTAGCCATCCAAAAGAGGGCTATGACTGAGAAGATAGGGTGTAGCCCATTTGGCTGCATCATCTTTAAGCAGGCTAATAAAGAAACACACTTGAATTCTGTCCAATGTAAACTCTTCAAGGCACAGAAGCTCCAGGTAAACCTGACATTGAACCACAACACTGGGAAAAATCCCTGAACATCCACCAACTTTTTGTGGGGACTATCTGAACATCTTCCCCAGGATGGTGCAAGGGCAGGTGCGACTGTGACAGTTTGGGTAGCCTTCAGTTGAGTTTAAAGTCTCAGATTTTCAGCCAAAGGTTGGGGCACCTAAGTTCACAAAGCCTGGTTTTTGGCCAATAAAGCCTGATGCTCAGCTGTGAGAGCCTCCATCCTGCACGTATGGGCTGGAACAAACTATCTTGGCTCAGGGTGAGGCCCAGGGGAAGCCGTCTCCGCACAGTGTTCATTGCCTGTTCTGGATCGCACGATGGGAAGCAAAGCATTGGGGTGGCCTGCCTTGTGTGACCCCTCCAGCAGGGCAGTGGATGATTCAACCCAGCAGTGCAAGTGCGGGGATGGGTGTTGATGCTGAAAACTGGCAGTAGACCCGCACCACCTGGAGAGCAGGACCAGTGGCCAAGGCAGCAGTCTTCTTGGTTGGTGAGCAAAGCAACACTGTTCATAGATTCATCTCTGGTGAGTGATCCTCCCGAGAAGGTGGTGTGGGCTGAAAGCAAAAAGTAAGGTAATTACAACCTCCATTGTGGAACTTCAGTGTGCTGATGATAATGTGGTCTCCGCACATTCAGAGGATGATCTCCAAACTATCCTAAATGCTTTTGCAGAAGCATACGAAAAACTTGGTCTCTCACTTAACATCAAAAAAACCAAAGTGCTTCATCAGCAAGTGCAAGCCAATCCTTTGGTGATGCCATCTATCCAGCTTGGCGGGACAATACTGGAAAATGTCGATCATTTTCTCTATCTTGGCAGCTATCTTTCTGTTACTGCTAACATCGACAGTGAAATCCAGCATCATCTGAGCTCCGCAAGTGCCGCATTTTCTCGAATGAAACACAGAGTGTTCGAGGATCGGGATATTTGTAAGAAGACCAAAACACTGGTTTATGAAGCCATTGTATTACCAACTTTATTGTATGCCTGCGAAACATGGACTATAAACGTCACTTCCACCTCCTTGAAAGGTTTCATCAACATTGCCTCCGGAAAATCCTGCAAATTACTTGGGAACAAATGTCAGTGTACTGGAAGAAGCAAAGACTACTAGCATTGAAAAAATGATCCTTCAACGCCAACTTCAGTGGATCGGTCATGTTGTTCAAATGCCTGACTGCCGTCTCCCAAAGCAGTTACTTTACTCCCAACTCAAGGATGGAAAGCGGAATATCGGTGGTCAATATAAGAGGTTTAAAGATGTTCATAAGGCTAATCTAAAAAAATGCAATATAAACATCGAAAACTGGGAAGCTCTGGCCCATGAACGATCTAAATGGAGGTTGGCCTTTCACAAAGGTTCCATGGACTTTGAAGAAGCCCGAGTGCAAGGTGAAAGGGAGAAACGTGCTAAGCGAAAAGCACGTCAAATGAATCCTTTACAGGACCATCTTCTATCTGGTAACCTGTGTCCTCACTGTGGGAAGCTGTGTGGATCTAGAATTGGCCTCCACAGTCACTTACGGACCCATCGCTAGAGGCTACACAATCTTCTTTAGAATTTCCTCCTTTTATCCCGGAAGACAATCTTACTCAGTCACGAGTGATCGCCTGATGATGATGATGATGTGGGGGGACTTCAGCTCCCTGGCCATTGGCCTGTGGAGTTCCTCAGGGTTCTGTTTTGTCCCCCTTGCTATTATACGTATACATGAAGCCGTTGGGAGAGGTTGTCCGGAGTTTTGCGGTTCGGTTTACCAGTATGCTGATGACACCCAACTCTATCTCTCCTTTGCATCTAAATCCAAGGAAGCTGTTCTGGTTGTAAATTGGTGCCTGATGCCAGTAATAGGCAGGTTGAGGGCAAACAACTTGAAGCTTAATCCAGACAAGACAGAGGTGCTCCTGGTCAATTGGAAGGTAGATCAAGGAATAGGGAATCAGCTTGTGTTGGATGGGGTTACACTCCCCCTGAAGACACAGGTTCGCAGCTTGGGGGTACTTCTGGATTCAGCCCTGAATCTGGTTGTTTTAGCTTTGATATTTTATATAATTTTAATACTACTGATGATTTAACTATATTTTTAATTTTTGCATATTTCTATTCATATGTTGTAATTGTACAAATTTCAATGTTGTAATGCCGCCTTGAGTCCCAGTACTGGGGGAAAGGTGGGATGATAATAATGATGATGATGATGATGATGATGATGATGGTGGTGGTGGTGAAGGACTTCAACCAGTCCTTTATCTTAAGACAAGAGATCAAAGGTGCCAAACTGCCAGCCTAGTTGGCTCTGCAGTCCTGACACTGATTTTCTCAGGGCTTTGCCCTTAGCCTATACACTGGATTTGAGCACTGAACCACAGAGGAACTACACACACCGTGTGGGGTAGAATCAGGAAAGTTTATTTAAGGTAAACCAATTACAATAAAAGGTGGGAAATGAGGGAAGGGGAAAAGGCGGGGAGACACTTTGGTATACACAAGTAGAGCTACAAAACAACAAAACTAGTTCCTTTACTATATAAACACCCAGGCCTGGGGGGTTGATCTTCTTAGGGCCCGCCTCAGCAAAAGCCCTACTCCACACTCCTCAGCGTCCAGACAACAACAACCAAACCCAGAAGTCAAGGCTGGCAGTATCGATTCCCCCCCTCCTTTCAGTAGCCCAACTGTCCTTGGCCAATCAGGATGAATTTCATCTGGGCTAGACAGGGGAGGGGTGGCTCCTAAGTGTCAGAGGGGTGAACTCCTGACCATGACTAGAGTGCTTGGGGAACATTTGCATGTGAATACATGGGAGACTCTGAGTCGGCACAGAGCCATCAAAGAAAACTATGTACATTTGCAGGAGATTCTGAGGTGGCCCAGAGCCATCAGAGGAACTATGTACATTTGCATGAGGTTCCCAGCCTCCAGCTGGGATTACACTTGTTTACATGTGTGTGGTGGTGAAGAACACCCAGACTCTGTCTGCTTTTCTTCACAACAACAACAACAACAACAACGGTGAAATTAAGGTGGAGAGGGAGAAAGAAGCTTGGGGAGGCTGATGAAATCCTTTGCTATGCTGACACTACTGAACTTCTGCAGAAGCCAAAGATTCCAGTTTCGGGCAGTAAAGTCAGATGCCAGGATTTCACAGGAAGCTCTTCTTGCCCTTCCCTCTCCCTCTTCAACCTTTCATGGCAAGCAAGCTCCTGCAGTGGAGATGGGAAAGCAGGAAGAGAGAAAACTCCAGGAGCAGACTGTGGAAGGAAAGGTGGCCGACTGGCCGTCTCCCCTCTAGATTGAAAGGCTGGTGCCTTCATGCTACACTCCCTATTAGTCTGCTAAGGGAGAGAGTCCTGTGCTCTCCTAGTAACTGCAAGCCTACTGAGCTCAGAAGGAAGACCCCGGCCTGTATTAAGGCAGATGACGGCAACTGGGAGGATCCAGGGCACAGCTCAGAAGATCCGGGGCCCATGCCTTGGTGGGCTCTCTGTTGGAAATTGTAATATTGCCTGCTTAAAATCAACAAAGTGATGTAACCACTCATTAGAGTGGGAGGAATGGGTTAACAAAAGAAACCTCTCCTCTCTTACTTTCGGCCAGAGCTCTGCTGCTCTCTATCTACTTCCTGCTTCTTTGTGGAAGTTGTTTGTCTCTCTGCTCTCTCTTCTCCCAACATGGAGGATGCAAGTCCAAACTGGCTTCCAGCCAGAGATCTAATCTCTAATCTCAGAGATCTAAACAGTGGAACTAATCTGCCTATATGTATCCTGCATATATGTGAGTGATCTGTAAGTAAGAACTGATAAATGTCTTTAGTTTAAACCTTGTGTGGACATCCCATTCCTTTAATAGCCTTAAGAGACAAGAGTTTAGCAACTCGCGTGGTGAAACCAGTTTCAATAAAGCAGGCTGCGCTTAAGGAGGAAACTGTTTTGTCCTAATCAGTTTAGGACTGACTCCTTTAAGTAGTATCTAACTCTGCTAATATAACATCTGCCTTGTTCTTGTTTTCCTTCTGCTTTGTGTTAAAAGGGATCCATACATTTCAATAAATGCTAGAGGCAAATTACCGGTAGTGGCTTTTATGTATTCAAAGGAAGAGCATCCATGATTTCTGTGCCATGGTGGTGTCAAAAGAGTTAGCTTGCCGCTGAATTAGAGAAGCAAATTTGGCTGTTTTAGCCTTCCATAGCCGTTTGCCACTGGAAATTGGCAGCTGGTTTTTTTGTTGCCACTAAATTCAGCAGTGCAATGGCAGAAGTACAGCCAGCTGGGGGTGGGAGGCATAAATGGCACCCCTGACATTGCCCACCAAATCTGTTTGCACCCAGCTCAGTGTAATCTAAGGCTACAATCCTAGACATACCTACTGGATAGGAAGTAAACCCAACTGAGCTCAACTGAGTAAACATATTTAGAATTACATTGTAAGTCTGCCTAATATCTCCTGTGCTCCATTTTAATACCAGTACAAACTGCAGACATCTTTTCCTGCCCCATGCATACCCACCCTTCTTTCTGAACAACAATCCTGAAGATTTTATTTATTTATTTATTTATTATATTTATACCCCGCCTTTTTTCCTGCAAGGAACCCAAGCGGCTTACATAGTCTTCCTCCTCCTCCTCTCTATTTTATCCTCACAACAACCCTGTAGGTTAGGCTGAGTGTCAGTGACTGGCCCAAAGTCACCCAGTGAGCTTCATGGCTGAGTGGGGACTAGAAGCTGGATCTCCAGAGTCCCAGCCCACGGCCACACCGGCTCCTTCAGATGAGTTCTAAGGAACTCAAAAGCTTGCAAATTACTTGTGACATTTTAGTTGATCCCAATAAAAGGTATTACACTACTTTTACTCTTGGATATTGGGGAGCGGTGAGTGTGGGGGAACCTGTTCTGCAAGTTTGCAGCAAAAGCTGACTCTGGATGGCACCAATTGGCTAGCATCAATGTCATTACCAAGACATTTGGCCCATCCCACCTCAAGTACCCAGAACAGTTAAGCAACTGTTTTGTTTTTAAAAATTTTAAGGATTTTTAAATACAGTAAGAGATGAACATATATTTTATACATACATATTATATTATATTATATATATATATATAATGTACATGTGACAGTTTGAAAAAGTAAACAGCCCACCTGAAGCATACTGAAGATCAGCCATGGAGGTCCTGTTCACATGCTTGCTGCTAAGATCTTAGGCTGGTGGACACAAGAGAGAGGGCTGTTTACCGTATTTTTCTGTGTATAAGACACCCCCAACTGGGCAGTTTCATAACCACGCAGTTCTCTCCTCGGCTTCCTTCCGTGTATAAGACGACCCTCAATTTTTAGTCTAACGATTTTAGGAAAAAGTATAGTCTTATACATGGAAAAATACTGTATGTGGTGGCTCCATCATTATGGTATACCCTACCGCAGGATGTGTACGCAGTGGTGTAGCAGAGCCAGGGCTCACAGGGTGCTGGCACCTTTTGATTAGCAGGGACACTAACATCAACTGTCACCCTCTTCAGAATTGTTCTCTTTGAGCTTAGCTGCAGTTCTCACAGTGGTGGGGGAACAGGGGAGAATGACTTTTCCTAGCAACAATATATTGTTCTCTCTTGTAATGCAAACTATTTTGGGGTGCCTTGGTCTTGAATGGGCAATCAAGACCCAAAAGACCTGCACCTGGTGGAGATAAAACTGCTAGAACTGGTTTGTTGATATGGAGCAACACAGCTGCCTGAAATTTTGGACTCTCCTTGGCAGTGTGGCTATGGGGACTATCATGATGAGCACCAGCACTTCAGAATTTACCACTGTGCATGTGGCTCTCTCCCTGATTGTTTTTAAATGGGCCTTAAAGATGTGGATGTTCCAGTCTGCTTTTAAATGAATAGATGCCCATCTTTATTTTATAAATTCAATTTCTTACTGTTGCTTTTCTTATAAATGTTTTATGCTGCTGCATGATTTAATTGTATGTTATATTTTACTGTTTTAAAATTTTATCTTGTAAACCACACTGAGGAGGCTTCCTCTCAAAAGGAGGTACTAAAACATTTTAGATAATTAAATAATAAATAATACCAAGGGCAAGACTTATAGCTGACAAAGTTTGGGTTATTAGAAGGTAAATCTGCCATGCAAATTGCAAAAATGAATGGAAGGTGCATTGCATTCACACCTTGGGTGAAAACCCCACTGTAATTTTTCTTTAAGTATTATGTCTAGTATCACTATTTATGCCTCTAACTTTTAGTAAGAAAGTGGTAAAAGACATGAGAAGCAATGGATTAAAAGAGGGGATGATAAAAACACGTACTTAATTCCAGATTGCATTTTTGTATGTTTTGTTTATCCTGCTACTCCTTTGATGGCTTCTAAGCAGATCATTATTGAGACAGTGCACAGAATGAAGTATGGATTGCACCAGATCAGGTACAAATTACCCCAAAACAGCAGGTGAAGGTTATATGAAATGTTATTCTAAATTGTTAGTATTTAGCATAATATTAAAGTTAATCACTTTAAACAAGATAGAGTCCTCACCAGTACTCAAGCAGCTACAGTAGAAAATATTATGTCTCCTATTTTTGCACAAGTATGAATGTTCTTGTCTTTTAGATAATAATCTGCCCATCATCGCTGCACAGCTATGATTCTCAAACCAGATTATGGTAGCTGTTTCTAGCTAGAATGCAGGCCATGGGTGCGAACGACAATAAAATAAATAAGGTCTTGAATAATACATAGAACAAAGTAAGTTGTGTTCATCCATAAGAAAAAAATCCACTATCCGGCAATATCACAACTAGCAATAGCTCTCTAGTTTATTACAGTCCTGGTACTTGCAGATAACAGCAAAAAAAACAACAACCCCAGTTCGTTATTTCTATATTCTGTTATCCTAGCATCCAGAATAAGAATGTATAACATTATTATAATTATTACACACGAGGAGGCTAGAAGGGTTGGGGAAAGCTTTACAAAATAGTTCTTTAACAGAGAGAGAGGCTAGACTCCTCTTGATCCTCATCTGATTCACATTGTTGTGGAATGGGCTACTTAGGATCCCAAAGGCTGCCCTGCACAAGAGGTTTCTGACAGAAGGGGTTATTTTGTCATCTTTTGCAGCTGCGTAATGGAATAGCGACTAATCGCCATGGCTTTATCGATTGGCCTAAAAATATACGGAGCTGCTTGACTTAGGCTGCAACCCTTTGCATGTTCAGGCAGAAAAAAGTCCTACAACTCTCAGCATGTCCCAGCCAGCATGGCTGGCTGGCATGCTGGAAGTTGTAGGACTTTTTTCTGCCTGAACATGCATAAATTGCGCCCTTAGGCTGCAATCCTATACACACTTACCGGGGCGTAAATCCCATTAAATTCGATAGGGCTTACTTTTGAGTAGATATGTAAAGGATCACTCTACAGTATTAGGCTGTAATCCTACAATACACCCAGTTCCGTCAGTGAGCGCCACTGAACTCAGCGCGACTTATAGACATGTATAGATCTGCGCTGCTAACCTAAAACCAGGACCTTTCACGGATTTGTTAGTAGGAGACCGTGTACTGTCAAAGTGAGAATGAGCTTCCTCCGCTGCCTGGGAAAGACCCCACACAACCGCTCCTCGCTCCACCCGGTTCATTTGTCTTCATGCACAGCGGGAGAGGAGGAACCCATCTGCGAAAGGGAGGCGTATGTCGAACCAGATGGTCTTTCTGCTATCCCCAAGGACCCCCTACGTCGCACCCACGGGCCCAAAATGGCTGCCCAGGCCTCACCAGGGTGGTGGTGGGGGTAAAGAGGACTTCCCCCTAGCGGCTGGGAATGGAAACGTCCCTGAGAGCGAGCTTCGCCCCGTCCCCGACGTACGTATTTCTCCTCTTCCCTCACTCGCCTCTCCAGTGTGCCGGCGACCCATCCCCCCATCGCTGAGAAGCAGCCAATCAGATAGCAGCGCTTGGAGGGCGGGCGAGGGAGGTGGGCGTGGCCATTGGCGTCTATCTGAGAGCGAGGCTGTTGCTGCCTCCCCTGCCCCATGCCTGTCCCCTCCCCTCCGCTCTCCTCTTCTCCCTTCCCCCATCGCTCGCTTCCTTTCGCTACCGGCACATTCCGCCGCCCTGGTAAGGCCTAAGCCAGTGGGAGCGGCTTTGAGCAGGAGGCCGCTGGCTCGATTAGTCCGTCAGTCGCCAGGCCAGCGCGGAAAAGGTAGCCAGACCTCCGCGGTGCTGAGGGAAGGCGAGCGGCTGAGGAGAAGAGGCAGCAGCGGCAGCACCGGGAAGAGGGGCCCGGCTGGGTCCGGGAGAAAAGGAGGAGGAAAGGCCGCGCTCCCTGCCTCCCGCCATGGCCGACAACGAGAAGCTGGACAACCAACGGCTGAAGAACTTCAAGAACAAAGGCCGTGACCTGGAGGTAGCTTCTTCCTTCCTGGGTTCCCGGCAGTGGCCCGCCGCTTCGCGCTAAGGGAGGGGCCGGGAGGTCGGGGATCATATAGGACAAGGCCTGCGCCTCGCTTACTGTCTGTGGCGTCTCTGCTAATTTCCTGCGGCGGGGCCTTCCTCGAGGCGAGGCCGGAGCCTGAGCCGGCCGCTCCCCCAGTAGAGGGAGGGAGGATGGACTGGCCGTCGGAGGGTGGGGTCCATTGGGTGTTCCTCTCCTCGCCTGGGTATGGGAGGGCCGCGGCCTAGCCTACTTCCACTCGCAGTGGCGCCGCCGCCTTATGTTCCTTTTTCCTTTACCCAGCGGGGATGTCTTACGAAGGGGGCTGGCGTTTGGGGGGGGGGCTTTACTCCTCTTCTATCCTGGCACTTGGACTTAAAGGATAGGCGGTGAAGAGAGGCAATTGGTAGGTCCAGGGTTAATAGAGCGGGAAAAGAAGGGGGCACTGTGTCTGGAGCGGATGGAGGCGCCCCTTCCTCGCCACCCCTTCAGCTGCTTAACATGGAAACGGCCTGTCATGTGACATTTTTCTTTCATCTGTTTTCTCCCCCCCCCCCGCCCCTGTGACATGTATTTTGTCAGTAGGAACGAGACTTTCAGCCACACAGTTGCACAAACAAAAAAGTCTGTCAGGGTGCTACATAGTAATAATGATCCATCATGTATTATAAAAATAATCGGTACTCTCTGGAACTATCCTTTGCCAACATGGAAAACAGGTCATGTAGGGGTTTAAATAAACATATTTTAAACCCATCCTGGCGTTTGGCCATGTTTCCTTTAATTATAAGTACTGTTGACACTAAAGATGGTTTTAATTAATATTTCTTTGAAGGCTGGTGCTGTTCACAAAACCATTCACCTGTATTCAGCAAAAAAAAGGAAGTTCTCACATATTTTATTTAAATCCTCTTAAAGGGCCAGTTCAGGCAACTTCACCAGTTATCATAGCTTAAGGGAAATGTTTCCAAGTATTTCTCATCAGACTGTCAGTCTTCCCTGTGTATAAAAATAAAAAGAAAGCATGACTTGCAAATGCCTGTCAGGTCCTGGTTTTGGATATGTTCAGCTGTTGAAGGCAACATGATGTAGGCAACATGGTTGTTACCTCTCATTTGAGCAAAGTTTTTTCCAGCAGTGGAGATATGTAGAATAGTGACTCGGCTTGCAGCCACTCTGGATTCCATCTAAATCTTATATGGCATATAACAATGGTTATTGTTATTTTGTGCCACAGCTTTTTGGTTATTTTGTGCCACAGGCCAAGTCTGACGTATGAATGTGCTACTCTAGTGCAGAATAATTACATATACAACCTTCTCACTCCCCAGCATACCTTAGGGTAGCTTTTGGCTTTAGGTGGTCCGCTGAAACAATGAAGAATCAGTAGCACAGTGCTGGAGAACAGACAGGATGGCCCTGACCCTCATATAGCCAGTTTATGGACCCTTCTGCTCCTGTCTAGATTTTCTACAGATCCTTGTTACCTATTCCACCTCTGAAACAGTCACCATCCATGGCATTTAACATGCATTTAGGTACTATGAAGACACTACCCCAATATACCTTTCTTTTGTACCCCTTGAAATGCTAGAAGATAAATCCTTTAGTTGCTACCCTATCTCCAGATTGGGAATGTGATCGCAGCACATTTGTGTTTGAAATTTAAGGCTGCAGTCCTATAAACACTTAACTTGGGAGTAAGTCCTGTTGAACTCAGTGGGATTTATTTTTTAGTAGGCATGTATAGTATTGCACTCCACATTTAGTTTGGAGAGGTTTATAAGCCATAGTTTACCTCCATTGAAAATTGTAATTGTGTGAGATTAATGAATTTTTGAAGCACTTTTGTTCCAAGGTTCATGGCTTTGCTAAGCCATGACTGGCGTGGTAATTACTTCAGCTTTTGCACTCCTTCACAGAAGGAGTGTGTAATTTGGAATTATCTGTTGGGAAAAATATCCTGACTTCTGATCCATCTCTAATTTGCCTGCATATTTGCCCGCAGTTAACATGACCTTTGAATTGTTTCATGAATGTGATGTATGCTAAGCCACAACTGCTGAATATTTTGCACTTACTCTGTTCTTCACTTATTTGGAAAGTTTTATTCTAAACATGAAAAATAGTGGAATAAGTGTCAGTTCTTAACATGGTTTTATTAACTATGTAGCTGAAATGATAAAGAGAAACTGGGCTTTTCCCACCTTGCCTGCTTTTTGATAGTTTTGTCCTGGATGGAGAGGCATTCTGTGCACAATAAAAAGTTAGATGGCAGTAATATCTTAAATTCTTTGAGATGAGTTCTTGAGTTCTTTAGGAGTATACCTGCTCATGCCAAAGCTTAATACTTTGGGCAGGTTCAAACGTAATGGTAAACATTGGGCTTATGTGTTTCTCTCTCCTTCTCTGGCCTGTGCCAGAAGAGAGTAGAAACATCTGCTTCCACTTTTAAACAAACAATTCCGTGTTGTGTCCAAACTTGGAGAATTGTGGTTTGTTTAAACCAGTTTGTTCAGTCAATCCAGGATCAAACCATGATTTCAGATCCTGGCCTTTTCACTATAACTAGAATTTTAAAAAAACATAGTTCCCCAGGTTTGGACATAATGGTGACCTGTGGTTTATTTAAAAGTAGAACTGGATGCTTCCAGTCTCCAGAGGAGATTGCCAGAGGAGTAGGAAGTAGTACATAAGCCCAAGGTTTGTGTAGGCTCATTTACATGTTGGGAAACACGGTTTCCTCTTGCATCAGAACTGGCTCATTGAGTTGCTCTTTGTAACATACCTATGTCTTGGTTCTGAATTGTGTGAATTTCCCCAAAGACCTGAGGTATGAAGGTACGGTACATTGGAGTCAGCAGCAGGAATAGAGTCTGGAGTACCACAACATTTGGGGGTCAAAACTTGATTTTGCTCCTTCCAACTATTCTCTGGGTATGAAATTTATCTTTCCATAGGTGAGGATGATAATACAGCACTATATAGGTTGTAAGGCTGGATATTTTAAGGCAGCCTTAGATTCCACTTCCCTCCTTATTGAGTAGGTCGCCCCTCTGCCTCATCCCAGTGCTCCTAAAGCAAAGGGAGTTCCCAGTACTGAGAGAATCTTATCTCCTGAGTCATCTAAAATCTAGCTGTCTACTACAGTCTGGATTATGCGGTTTCTGAATAGTCAGCTGTAATCCAGGTCTTTTTAATGGTATCCATTACTGGATCCTTTTCTAAGAAAAGCTTTACAGTGCAATCCTATGCATTGTTTACACAAAGCTAATTGTAGAAGAATAGGGTTGTATCCAGTGTTGGTCTAACTTAATGGGTCTACTCTAGGGCTAACATTGGATACAATCCTATATATCTAACTGAATACGGTAACTGGGATCCTCTAGGTTTTAAGTGTGGACCTAACAGTTCTCAGTGCCTCCACCTTTTCCACCCCTTCCTGAGCTTCCAGATGAGGGATCCCCAATGGAGATGGGTCCCCAATGTAGCGCCCGCAGGCACCTGATTCGTTAAAATTCTGTTTTCTTAATATACATACATGGACTTTGGTGAAATGCATACAACTTTCTAGCAATTATACATAGGCTTCAACAAAAGTGGACCAAATATCCAAATAAGTATCCATTTGAAGGTGGCATCTATATGCCACCCATTCAAATATTGAAAGTGTTATAAGGTCCTCAATCCATTGCATTATAGGAGGTGATAGTGTATGTAATATCAGTCTTGTAGCTGTCAAAAGGTTGCAGGGAATCCGTTCACGCTGACCATTTGTTCATTTCCATGAAGCGGGTAAATAATTTAAAAGAGCGTGTACATCAGTGAATATTAAAGAATGTTACAGTACAAAATTTATCTGTGTATTAACCTCCCCCTAAAAAGAGGCACCTACTGGACATGGCCAAAATATATGTTTAAAAGAAGCATTAGCTGTATTGCACCATGAGCAATTAGTTGAATTAGACAATCCCTTATTAAAGAGATGTTGCGGTGTCCAATATACACGAAACAAACGTTTTTGTTGAATAAGACACAGGCTAAGATTCATAGATGCAACAAGTAAATGCCAAAGTGGTGATCCACTGATTAGGCATTTTGTGGTAGTGCCCACAGCAGTTTTTCAAGTTCCCAAATGTGCCCACAAGTCCAAAAAGGTTGGGGACCCCTGCTCTAGGTGCTTGGGAAGGTGGGAAATGCAGTCCATTCTGTTTATGGGAGCACGTAGTTTTGACAACAGGGTTGTCAAACTGGGTTTTTCTTTGACGGACATATGCAGCCATGAAATATCCCCATCAAAAAAACCTGTTTAGCCCTGTCAAAAAACCTGTTTTAAAAGAAACACTGACTTTTGATAGCTGTCAAAAGTGCTCCCATAAATGGGGTGGACAGCACTTTTCCACTTTCCCGAGTACCTAGAGGCTCTGGAAAAGGTGGAGGACACTGAGAACTGTCAGGTCCACATTTAGAACCTACGAGGATCTTAAGAAGGGAATCTCCTTTTGCAAGCAAAGATATTTGCAGCTTTGTTTCACTTGACACTTACCAGGACATTGACCAGGAAAGGCTTCAAATTTCCAGTAGGTGAAGTTGCGTACTTGCACCCCCCCAAAAATATTTTAAAAATTAACAAAAACTCATGCAGAAATTTCTGGGGCAAAAAAGTGGAGAACCAGTGACACACTCTCCAATGTGCTGCATGGGCACTTTGTGGGGGCTGTCACTGGCTGTCACTTCGGAGATTGCGAAAAGCAATCTCCGAAAAAGGGGGGATGCAGGGGGAAAGCCGCAGCAACTGCAAAAGGGGTTGCAATCGGAGCAGGGGAGACTGAGCCAGTGATGGCCACTCCAAAGTGCCGCTTGGGCACTTGGTGGAGTGGCTGCCACTGGCAGTTGCTCAACAAGAGCGGCAAGGGTGGGGTTTTTTGCCACTCTTGCTGAGTGGCTTGCTCACTGCTTTCCTGAACCCATGATGGGATTGGTGTTCTGGGTTTGGATGACACGCCAAACCATTGTGGGTCCAGCAACCCCTAGAACAAGCCACGAGTTGTCAGGGTGGCTTGTTGCCCAAGTACAAGCCACCCTGCTTGAAGCTGTCCAGATTCGGATGACACAACAACCCACTGTGGCCAGTTATCCACAATGGGTAGCCGTGTCATGTGAATCCAGTCAGCAACCTGGTTCACACATAACATTAACCCATGGTTTATTTAACCAGTGAGTTGTTGAATTCTGGTTTGTCATGATGTGTGAACCTAGCCATGCTAACAAACCATGGTTTGTTAAGCACAAACAACACAAGAACTCATGATTTGTTGTTGGATTATGAACTCTGGGTTGTTCAAACCATGAATTGTCATTACATGCAAACCCAAAACTGTGGGCTGTTTTGCCAGGGTACAGAGACAGTGGGCAAGAGTGGTAAAAACCCCACAAACCACTCTATACAGGGAGGGAGTGGGCAAAGGGGGAGGGAAGCAACCCAGGGATTGAGGAAAAACCACCGTTTGTTTGATTGTCTGCCAGACAGACCCTGGGTAGGCCAACAATCCATGGGTTAAATAAACCTTGGGTAAGCATACTGTACAAACCAGGTCAATGTAATGAAAAGCATAGAGAAAACAAAATTTACACCAATGTATAGGTGTAGGTATCTCCTGTCAATTTGAAAATAGTTTCTCTTAGGTTCTGACTGATACAGTATGCATGTGCCTTGGTGCAGTTACTTTGTGTGGGTGTAGGAGATTTGGTTTGAATTTTGAGGTTCCCCTCCATTGACGTGAACAAGGCAGCCTGCATGTTCAGAACTTCGGTCAGTATACAGAAGCACATATAGAGTTCTTAGAGTGCTGAAGTCATAAGGTTATACAAAATAAAATATTTCACAGGAGTAAACACAATTCTACACTACTCAAGGGTTAGCATACAAAAGTGTACAAAATAGGTTATTCAAAGTCACAACATAATTTTTTTAACTAGCCATATGTTTTAAATAATTAGATGTGCTGCAGAGTTGAACAAGCTACTTGCTACTAGTCATGAAAAGTTTTTTGGCAGCTGCGGGTGAAAGATGGGGGTTTGGGGTTCGGGGTTCAGGTGAGTCCAGCTAAGTTACAGTTGATGCTGATCTATAGGAACCTCTGCTAGAGTTCTTCCCTCATAATGTATGTTAGAGTTGCATCATGTAGTATGTCTTGACATCCCCCCCCCCCCCCAGTGTCATTATGGTCAAAATTCCATCAGAAGTTGTTGTGCCCCTCTGTCATCAGAAAATCCATTCACATAATCTTGCATCTCATTGTATCTTTGTAAGTGGGGCTTGGGTCCGTTATGTTGTGGCCATGGCTGTCCCATGTCTGCAACCTTTTCTGCTGGTTTACAGATGGAGTATGGGCAGATTAAGAGCCTGCCTGAAACATTTTGATACTCTTAAGTGGCTACAGTGCACATTCTGAGATGCATCACAGGACCCCCTGTAGTGTTACAGAGGATACTGGCACATAGCTCTGATTCTATACAGTTATTGCAAAGGATCCTGGGACACTTCTTTGATTATGTGTGCTCTCATTGGTACACCTAAAAATACTGCCACCTGAATCAATCTCCTGGCTTGCTTATGTAGTTGGGTGCTCAGAGGATTCCTAGAGAAAATTGAGGAAAATTGCTCTTGATTTTGGAAAATTGAGTAACTTTTGTACTCCAGCCTGGTTTTGTGACACTTTACTTTGTAGCATATTGGCTTAACAAGACCATGATGGTAGAGCTGCCCCTGTTTTCGCATGTCCAGTTTGTCATTTGCAACTTTTTCAGAAATATGCAACTTTTTCAGAAATATGAATAATAACAAGAGAAAGGAACACTCACAACATCTTGCCCATCCAGATTACTTCGTTGCAAGACCTGGAAAGTGCACCACTAGCCACAGTCTCTAGCACTGCTGCATAGCAGTAGACCTTTTCAAGTGGTTCCTGATACCACAGTAATAATAGAAGAAAATGCTGAAGAGCCAGGCGATTTGCTGCAGTGGAAACTTCAAAGGAACTCCATGCTGTGTGTATAATTTTCCATGTAAGTTGCATAGGTGTACAAATGTAATAGTTTGAATTGGAAGCCTTCCTGCATAATGGCTGTAAACAAAATGTAAGTGTGGCTGCCCTCAAAGAATGAGCAAATAAGAATAGTAGTTCTCAATACAACAAAGTTTTAAGAACCAGTTCTATGGGGGATGCTAAAGTGAACTTCTTAGATCAAGTGGCTTTACTGCTGTCCCTAAAATACCAAGTGTCTGGTGCAAATGTCTGTTCAAGTTGCTTGTACAGTCCTCCAGGCATGAGCAGATTTTTAATCTATTGGTGTGGTGGTAACATTTATGTATACTTGCCCCTGGATTGTAAAGTAACTTGAGATTTATAGCAGATATCTAGAAAATCTTTTTTGATTGGTATATGTTCCATATTTTTAAAAGCCTTAAATTTTACCTGTGTAATGTCAAACAGGGCGTTTTTCTGTAAAATTGGAGGCTGGCAGGGATTTGAGTACAAGTAAAGCAATACAGGGTAAACATTTTAGTTGTTAAGCACACTTCTGTTCCTGTAGAAAAGAACTTTGCTATTTTAATCTGCAGTGACTTTCAACATACAGTATTTTTTCCATGTATAAGACTATACTTTTTCCTAAAATTGTTAGACTAAAAATTGAGGGTCGTCTTATACACGGAAGTAAGCCAAGGAGAGAACCGCGCGGTTGCGAAACTGTCCAGTGGGGGGGCGTCTTATAGACGGAAAAATACGGTATTCTCAGATTCTTACAAATTACATTTTCATTTATGTGTAAACTATTGACCCCATGAGCTTAATCGGGTATTTTGTTGCCAATGTGTATGCTAATGGGTGTGTTGGAAATGCCTTCCTATAGGAAATCCTTGATGTGAAACTTCTGGCTGTTGGTGCTAGTTTGGGACAAGAAAACATGAACAGACATGCCTGAAATACTCAGTTTAAATAGTTAGCTACAGTGCTGTTGGTTAGATTTTTAAAGCATGCTGTTGGCTATGATTATATTTTGAAATGTTTTCCCCCTTCTGTAGCTTCCTACACATTTGCTTTTTTTGTTACCATTTTTTTAGAGAAGCTAATTTAGCAGGTCTATGCTAGTACTTGAAGCAATGGGTTGTGGAATTTTACCAATTTTAGAATGTTAACAGCCCTATGCAGGCATTAAAAAGTCTTAAGCATGGAGGGCTGTGCATGCTGCCCCCCCCCCCCCCCGCATTGAGTGGGAAGATTTGAAGGGAGAATGTAACTACTGTTCAGTCGAATGTGGTTACAGTACTCCCCATCATTGGCAACTCGGTTTGGAGGGATGCAGTGGGCTGAGCTGTCATACACGAATTCATGGCCCTTTGAATGATAGCATAGGGTCCTCTTTAAGACAATGTCATTCTTATGTTCAGAATACTTGAAAGCTTTTCTGAAGGTACTGTGTGTGTGTGTGTGGGGTGTTCATGTAGCTTCCCCAGCTCTTCCTCCTCCTCCTAAAGTACTGTAGTGATGGTAGACAAGGAACCAGTATTTAGAATTCTTCTTCCTTGGCAAGTTCCCTGAGCTAACTGGCAGCAGCGGAACATGCCCTATAAGTGTGGCGTAGTGGTAAGAGTGTTGAACTGAGACTTGGGAGATCTGGGTTCTAGTCCCCGCTCGGCCATGAAACTCACTGGGTGACTTCGGGCCAGTCACTGATTCTCAGCCTAACCTACCTCACAGGGTTGTTGTGAGGAAAAAATGGAGGAGAGGAGGAGGATTATGTAAGCTGCCTTGGGTTCCTTGAAGGAAAAAAGGTGGGGTATAAATATAATAAATAAATAAATAAAATTGTCGACTCAGAGGATTATTGTGTGTGTGCACACTCTGTCCAGGGAGCTGATCTGAGTGGAAGCAATTTGGTTGACTTGCTAGTGAACATGTTATGTTCTCCCCCTTTGAACTGAAGGGGGGAATGAGTGTGAACAGAGGTTGCAGCCAAGACCATCATGAAACTTGGCAAAGGACACAAAGGCCAGGTTGCTCCTATCAGTGAGTCCCAAAGAAGTGTGTTAATCGCAGGGTATCTTCCTCTTTCTATATGATAGTCTAGACTAAGACATTTTGCTGCCTGAGGCAAAGGAAAAGATGGTGCCTACCTCCATTCTACATGAAGCCAACTGGACTGGTAGTTGAATCTTCAACACTGGCAATGCAGTAGAGTCCTCTACCACACCTGAGGGCAACAGGTTACTTTAGAGTGTGCAGGACAGGCTGCATGGCACACTCAGCTCTGTCCTCCAAAAATGGGGAATGGTTGGGAGGCTCAGGAGGACCATCTAGGTCTAGGAGGACCAACCCAGTATTTGCTGCCTGAGGCAGTTGCCTCACACTGCTTAATGGAAGGATCATCTTTGATTACCTAATACCATTCCTTCTAATAGTTAACATGGATAGTTGAGTGTCTTTCCATTTAGAAGCAAAACAAAGTTGCCCAAAAATAAGATTGTGGTTTCTACATACTGTGTGGACTCATAAGTTATGCAGAAGTATATACATTTTTATCCCCAAAACATCCTGAGAAAGAACCAATGGTTGTGTGGCGTAGTGGTAAGAGTGTTGGACTGAGACTCGAGAGATCCGGGTTCTAGTCCCCGCTTGGCCATGAAACTCACTGGGTGACTTTGGGCCAGTCACTGACTCAGCCTGACCTACCTCACAGGGTTGTTGTGAGGAAAAAATGGAGTGGAGGAGGAGGATTATGTAAGCCGCCTTGGGTTCCTTGCAGGAAAAAAGGTGGGGTATAAATATAATAAATAAATAGATAAAAAATAAAATGTTGATTGAGTGGAAGAGGGAATTGGCCTTCTCCAGCAGCTTATAATGTGTTTCCTGGATCGATTGGAGAGATACATTTCATGAGGTTAAAAAAGCTCCTCTCCTTGCACTGTACAGGGATGTTTCAGAAGGAAGGATAGGGGAAAGGACACCTTTTCCCTTTCTCACTCTCCACAACTGCCCCTCCCCCAGTATGTACCGGTAGCTATAATATGCTCAGGTTGAGGGCTGGCAGATGGCCTGGGCCCTCTTCTAGAGCTATTTAGCACAACAGAAGAAGAATTTGGAGGATGGGAAAAGAAAAATCCTTGATTTTTCTTTCCTCCCTCATACTGACCCCACTCCCTGAGAGATACACTACATCGCTCATCTTGGGATGGGTGAAACCTTGAACAGGACCCACTCCTCTAATGGGGTTGCAGGTTCAGCTAGTCTATATAGTGTTAGTAAATGTGCTTAAGATCATGCAGACAAGTAAATAGGGTACTTCCCAAGGTTCAAGGGAAATAATTGAGGATGTCCATCAAATCTCATAACATGGGAGGGGAAAATAGATCTCAGTTCAAATATGTCTCCTCCCTGAAGACTCACTCCCCCAAACTGTTTCTTGCCAGTTGTCTGACATTAGTTATTTCTTTTGGGACAAGCTAAGCTTGCTCAGTTTCAATGTAAGCACAATGTTCTAACATCAGGAATTAAGCTCAGGCACATCCCAAGTCTGAATGAGAGAATGATGTATGTACAGTATTCAAAGGGTCACTTTCAATGGAAAAAGGGATTGTCAAGATTCTTAATGGCTTCCCCAATAGCATATCATCTTATGAAGAAGCTTCCTAGACTGGCACTCATCCCAGCATGCTGGGCAGCTTTCCCAAGAGAAGATCTAATGAAGCCACACAGCCTGCCATGATGGGTGAAAGGATGCAGAATTTCCCCTCTGGCAAGTCTAGTAAGAGTTTGTGTGAGAGATTATTACTGTGTGTGAAATAATTAAAGCCACTCTGCAACATTTTGCATGTCTTCTCTTGTCTCGGTATACTATACTAATAGTTGGTTGGATGCCAATAGCAAAGTTGGAATTGGATTTGGACAAGTTGTTCACATTTGGAGAGAGATTGATCTGGTATTAAGTTGTTGGTTTTTTAGACATAGTATTAAGTTAAAGTACAGAATGCACATATTTGCAGAATGTTAGTGGCTTTGTAATTTGCAAAAAGAGAACACAGTTCAGACCCCACTGCAAATGCTATGTGTATTTGCCTGTCAATTCATGTGATCTCTTCTCTCCGTAACTTGTGGGTGATGTATCACATGAATTTCGCCAGTCGGCATGGCACCTGTGTTTCATATTGCATTCTGCTTGTGTGTGGAGTGTGTACCCACCCAAACTGAGGACCATGTGAACTGGGTCCTCATTTTGGGTGTGTGTATGAACTGGCCTCTACTATACCAGCCATAGTTCTGATTAATTCTTGCATGCTTACCCAAGGAAAAATTCCAGATTGGCAACTCTACATAGTTTAATCATGGCTTTCATTAGGTACTTCTCAAATCTAAGAGGGGATTTTTTTCCTGGGACAATTAACAGTTTACTACGAACTAATAAAGACGTCAGTAGCAAATGGGAACTTGGTTCATTTTTTATCTTTTATGTATGAGTTGGTAAACCTGTGGTCCCTTTTCAGTAACTGTTGCAATTTGAGTCTTGAGCTGGTTCAGGGTGCTGTGGTGGTGGTGGTGGTGGTGGTGGTGATGATGATGATGATGATGATTTAATTATATTTATATTTATATCCTGCCTTTTTTTTTTCCTGCAAGGAACCCAAGGCAGCTTACATAATCCTCCTTCTCTCTATTTTATCCTAACAACAACATTGTGAGCTGGGTTAGGCTGAGAGTCAGTGACTGACCAAAGTCATCCAGTGAGCTTTATGGCCAAGTGGGGACTAGAACCTGGATCTCCCGAGTCCCAGTCCAACATTCTAACCACTGCACCATACTGACTCTTTTATCTAGAGTTCCTAAAACTGAAACAGACACTTTGTTTCAAGAGATTTTCTACTCCCTAGCAAGGATGAGAATACTGAATTTCGGAGAAAATGTAGGTATATTAATGGCTTCTACCTCTTGTATGGACTTGACCTGATGGTGTAGATCATCCTTCCCTAACCTGGCGCTCTCAAAATGTGTTGGACCACAATTCCTATCATCCACAGTAAATGCCTTGGTGGCTAGGAATGATGGGATTTGTAGTCTCAACACATCTGGAGGGTAAGGGTACTAGGTTGGGGAAAGCTGGTATAGATCAATGTAAAACATTCATGATTAATGTGGATGCTGTCATTCTGGGTGCTGTGTTAGTAACTCTGTTTTTCTTCATTCTAATGGCATTGCCCTTGCCTTGTTCAAGGTTACATTTCACTGAAGTCTCAGTTTCTCCTGATTGTTGAGTTAGAAATGAAGTTCTATACTGTGTCATTGTTTATAACACAGCAATTGAGATGCTATCTTTGGTTTTCACTTTGCACTCAAATCACTCTGATGTAGCTGATGGTTGGAGAAATCCTTAATAGTCTTTTAGAACCAGCTTCCCGTATTTAAGTCAGGGGTGGGCAACATCCAGGTATTGGGGGCCACATTGGACCCCCTGGAAGCCTGTGGGGGCTGCACCCCTCCCCCACCACTGGTGGAAGTGGCCACCGCGACTGTAATCCCAGCAGTGTTGCTGGGAAATGAGGCATGTGGGAGCCCTGTTCTGCAGAGAAGGGAGCCATCCCTGTGCACCCTGTTATTCTGCAGAATTGGTACTTTTTCTGGGAAACAGCATGCAGGGAGCATGTGCTCTACTTTAAGCGGAATTGTGCTCCCAACAGCTCATCAGGCAGCTGTTTGGTGGGCTGTCAGAAGCTTGATTCTGCTGGGAAACAAGGTGTGTGCCTTGTTTCCCAGCAGAATTGCTGTGATTTTGGCAGCCAGTAATAGAGTAAAAAAATATTAAAATTCTTAGGCAGCAGTATCAAATTTCCAGGCACTCTGGTGTCTAGGATATTT
This sequence comes from Shinisaurus crocodilurus, assembly GCA_021292165.1. Classification (NCBI taxonomy): domain Eukaryota; kingdom Metazoa; phylum Chordata; class Lepidosauria; order Squamata; family Shinisauridae; genus Shinisaurus; species Shinisaurus crocodilurus. The sequence continues at coordinate 30,516,398 of CM037878.1, forward strand.
CAGTTCCTCACATAACATAATGATAGATTTATGGTAACACTTTAGAGCTGGGCTCTCCAACCTTGGGTCCCCAGATGTTGCTGGCCTACAGCTCCCAGCATACCCAGCCAGCATGGCTAATGGCAAGGGATTTTGGGAGCTGTAGTCCAGCAACAGGCCTGTGGCTTACGCTGGCTCAGCTTGTCTGAGCGTGGAAAGCTAAGCAGGGTCAAGCCTGGTTGTTACTTGGATGGGAGACCCTCCTCTAGTTTCCTGCATTGAGCAGGGGGTTGGACTCGATAGCTTTGTAGGCTCCTTCCAACTCTATGATCTATGAAATCTATGAAACATCTGGGGACCCAAGGTTGGAGAGCCCTGCTTTAGAGAGTTCAGAGCACTTCACATACGTTCTCAGTAATCCCTAATTCTGCCCTTGTAAGGCCAGTTTTCTTATCTCTATATTGCAGATGGGTGTGGGGCTGAGAGAGTGGCTTGTGTATGGCCAAGGCAGGATTTGAACTAGGGACTTCTTTTAGCCACTACAGTATTCCAGCTCTGATGCAGACAGTTAAAACATGTTATGGTGAGTGGATATTCATTAATCCCTTATTCTCTTTTTGATTAGTTCCTTGCTGTAATGCTAAGGAGCCTATTGTTGCTGTGTTTGTGGAATTGGAGAGGGTGGGGGGAAGACTAGGTTTTACATTGACCTGGTTTGCACGATAACCATGGCTTAAGCAAGCCATGGTGGTTTGTTTAAGCTGCAGTGCGTGCTGGACACCATTTGGCTAATTACCTGCCTAGGCGTGGCTTCTCAGTGATATGGAAATTTTCCATGCCATATATGTCTGCGTTTATCCATAGTTGTCTGGGCTGTTGTGCTGCAATCAATCATGTTAAATGGGCTAAATATAGGATATGAACTTCTGTAAGTTATTCTTCTAAGACAAGCATTGACAACCCCTAATGCTCAGTTGCCCATTCATCCTTTAGTGAAATAGAATGTTCAACTAGTTGTTCTGAATCAGATTTTTCTCAACTTGAAATGGAACCGATAAGTAGTGCAGGGAGTGAGTGAAGCTAAAGGTGCTGCAGTTACCTCAGCAAAAGAAAGTTAAACTGTACATCAGATACAGCTCTCTTTGGGTATGTATCCTAAAAAATAGTGTGTTCTTTCAGGTGTAGTCATTTTTTGTTGAATATAAACAAACATAAGGGAACTATATGTTGTCTTTACATTTTTCCAAAGATTCCAATAAAATAATTTCCACATAAAGCTTTGAATGTGTTTGAATATAACATTTAAACTATATTGTGTGGTTAATTTCCCTCTAAGCAAATATTTCAGTTCAAATATTTTGTAGCTATTGGGAAAACTTTTGATATATTTATACTGCACATAAAGTTGACATGGATTACACTTTTAGTTCTGTTTACTAAATATGAGATACGAGAATGTGTGTTGAAGTAAAAAGGAGTCAAACATGCTAAATCAGATAACATTATTTAGAGCATTGGAAAATTTTCCAGTTGTTTTTTTTACAGAAAACCCACATCATGTCATCGAAACCTGGGTGGCATGGCTTGTTGGAGGGGCAAACAACCCTCAAATAACCCAACAACAGTCCATGCTTAAGCTGCGATGATTGTGCGAACTGGGCCACTTTGTGTTTGTGTTAAGAAGGAAGCATGTCGAAATCCCAGTGGTTGGCACTTCTCTAGAAGAGGATTTGAAGTAGAATACTGCAATTCTACACTTGCTTATTCTTTATGGTGTATGTACAGTATCCTAAACTCAGATCTGATGTATTCATTTCCATTGTTTTCCCTTCAGAGTGATGTAGATGCAGGAGACAATATGATTTTAGCATTAGCTTTTCTGTGTATGTTCAAACAAGGCTCCTAATTTAAAAGCTATAGCTTTTAATATATACTCTGCTTCTATTTTAGAAACTGAATTCATAGATCATAGAGTTGGAAGGAGCCTACAAGGCTATCGAGTCCAACCCCCTGCTCAGTGTAGGAAACTAGAGGAGGGGTCTCCCATCCAAGTAATAACCAGGCCTGACCCTGCTTCGCTTTCCACGCTCAGACAAGCTGAGCCAGCGTAAGCCACGGGCCTGTATATTTGCCAGCAGTAGTTTATGTTGCATATGTTTCAGACTCAAAATCTGTTCAATTTTGTAATACATTTGGGCACATCCTCTCTCCACCTACTCCTGTATAGATAATTGTGTCCTTTTTGTCATATTTATAAAAATAATTATCTAGCTGCCTTTTGAAGATCTTGGGAACAAATGGGGTCTTATTGCTGAGAGAAGAAAGTTATGCATGAACTGAATGGAAACTTAGGACCAGTTCAGATAATCACCTAAACCAGGAGTATGCAACCTCTTCCAGCCCAAGGGCTGAATTCAGTTTTGGAGAAGCTCTCAGGGCTTGCATTCCAGTGGTGGTTGGGGTGAAAGGCAAAGGGGGTAAGCCCAAAACATCAGTATATTTTAGCTTAAAGTTCTTACTGCCAGTAACTAAGCCTTTGGAGAGGCATTTCCATTTTTTAGGATGGGGGGGGGGCAGTGACAATGGAACCAATTACCTAGGGAGGTGGTGGGCTCTCCCACTCTGGAGGTATTCAGGGTGAAGCTGGACGGCCATCTGTCAGGGATGCTTTGACCTGGATTCCTGCATTGAGCAGGGGGTTGGACTCGATGGCCCTTCCAACTCTACTCTTCTATGATTCTATGTTGGGTGGAAAATTTTCCACTGCTTTATTTTTCCACAGAAAGTTTTCTGTTTCATAAGTTCATTGTTAACAATGAATGGATGCCAATTGCAAATATAATATTAGGCAAGCTTGACCATTTCAAAGTTGTAATTAATGTTTTTATGTGACTTTGGGCCAGTCACTGACTCTCAGCCTAACCTACTTCACAGGGTTGTTGTGAGGATAAAATGGAGAGGAGGAGGAGGATTATGTAAGCCACCTTGGGTTCCTTTCAGGAAAAAAGGTGGGGTATAAATAAATAAATAAGTATGTGAGAGTGTGTGTTATGTCTCAGTGTGAAATGGAGCTAATAGGTAGTGACAGCGAACAACCTCAGTGGAAGAGAGTTGAACTCTGTTGAAATAGAGGAGTGGTTGTCAGCATATCATGCACTGTTCTTTGGGTTGCTAAAATTATTTAGTGCAGCCTTCCCCAACCTGGTGCCCTCCAGATGTTTTGGAGTGTGACTTCCATCATCTGGAGGGTACCAGGTTGAGGAGACTGAATTAGTATGTCAACAGTTTTCAGTACCTTTGTTTCTCATATTTAACAATGTAAGGGAAATATATACTGTTGTCTTTAAAATTTTACAAGTATTAATATGTCTATATAATGTAACATTAAGGGTGCTTTAATTTTTTTCCTCAAATATTCCAGGTCAAATACCTGTGGTGTATTAGGACAAAAAAATTAACATGGCATACTTTTTGTAGCTTTGTTTTTTATTTTACTTATATTTAGTAAACATGCAAAGTTAAATCACTTTCTAGTGATTTTTCAATGCAGACTGAAAATTTTCGGATGCAAATGACTGATGCCTAATTAGTCTAATAACTAATTCCAATGCCTAATTTGCATTGGGAAATTTTCCATTTCAAAATTTTCCACAAAACCCACATCACTGGGGGAAACATGGAAAAGCTAAGAAATCAACCACCAGTGTAATTTTTGTTTGTTTTCAATGTATTGTTTTTGTTTGTTTTATCTGTTTGTCTTTTTATTGTTCACCACTCTGGAATCTGCTTGATGTGGAGCGGTATACAAATACTGTAAATAATAACAACAACAGCAACTTCAGAGGGGTTTGTCCTGCGGGCCTGAGATTAAACATTCCTGACCAAAAACATGTTTGTGACTATAAACAAGCCTCGGGTTTGCACATTCCCCTCCCCTCCTGTGCTTCCCCTTCACTTTGAGAGAAAAGTGAAAACTTCTGCTTTCACTTTAGAAAAACAAACTGCAATACTGTGTTCTGTATGAACTTTGGTAACTGTGGTTTGTTCTATCTCAAGTTAGTGAACAATCCAGGACATCAGGACATAGTTTCCATTTTCACTCCCCTCATGTGCAAAGGGGATGGTATTCAATTAGAGAAGTTGGAATTCACAGCATAGCAGGGGAACAGTTCCTTTATTTTGCCATAGACTCTATGGGGTAGGGGTTAGGCAACCTTTTCGGACCCGTGGACACATTTGACAATATGAGAATGTTCCTGGATACCATGACAAAATGACTGTCATGGGAGGCATGAGTAGTCACAAAAGAGATGTAACCTGTCCAGAAGACTTAAGCACAAAGCAGAGGTGGTGTCAGTGCCAATAGAAACCTATTTTACAAAGGCAAACTTTTTCTCTTCCCTGCTCTCTCTGCCAGCCAAGTCATTCCCTCCTACCTCTCTCACTCAGGATCACCATCCATAACCTGGGCTGGTTTGTATGATCATAATAAGCCTTTGTGGCTTATTTAAATTGCAGCATGTGCCAGGAGCGATTTCCATAATTGCTGCCTGTGCACAGCTTGTCATGTTGTCCGAACCAGGATGGCATGGTTTGTTGGAGGGGAAAACAACTCTCCAGTAACCCTATAACAGACGAATTGTGCCACGATTTAAATAACTTTGATCATGCAAACCAGGTCACTCTCACACCCTGGCTCACCACCCATAGACACACACACCCCACACACACACCCATGCAAGCACCCCATGCATCATGCATGCATACATACAGACATACATACATACATGCACGTCCCACCCTCCTCACTAAAAGCTCATGAAAAACCTCACTTTTTTTCAGGATTTCTAAAAAAAACAAACCTAAACCCTTTCTCTCTCCCTCTTTCTCACACGTATGCAGCCCCCATCCATTCAGGCATACAAGCACACGACAAGCATCAGGATATACTAAAAATTGTTTTGGATTTAGGCACATTTGGGGATGCAAGAGAGAGGTTGTCTTGGTGGCTGCTCCCAGGTTCTGGAACTCCCTGCCACAGAAGGCTAGGTTGATCCCCTCTCTATTGTCCTGCCAGCAGGCAAAGACATTTTTATTCAGGCTGGCTTTTGGCATGTGAGCTGGAGGGGGGCTTTAATTGATTGGGTGCTGTTTATTTATTTTATTTTATTGTGTTTTAAATTTGTTTTTATGTTATGTTTTAATTAAGATTTTGTTTATAATCTGTATTTTATTATCATTAGGCGCCTTGAGCTCCAGTTTTGGCAGAAAGGCAGGGTATAAATTAAATAATAAACAGATGGGTTCAGTCTTTGGCTTTCTACTAACACGAATTAGTAAGGGAAAAATCCTTGGATTCATTTTTCTTTTTTAAAAATGCATTTCTTACAGCATTACATCAAAATATAACATTGTCTTAGATATATTTAAAAAGCGTTCCTTGTTATATGAAAGCATTGCTAAAGATTTTAAAATTATAATAGTTATACATATGTTTCAGGCTAGATAAGATCAGTTCTGAACCATACCTTTGAGAAGACAACTCCTTACTCAAAATTCATTAAATGCCTAAATCTGAATTCGTCTAGATATCTGTATATCAAAGTTTTTGATGTATTTCTTAACTGATAAACAAAAACTTTACACTTTTGACCTTGAATAATACAATCTCACACCAGTTCATTGCACAAATAACTCTTTCGCCCAAGTGATAGGGGCTTTACCATCCCAACAGTCTTAGTATTATTCTACTTAATTACATTTTCAAATTGCTAATTCTTATTGAGCACCTTCAGTAAATCATGTGACATTTTACAAAAAGACATCTTATATTGTTTTGAGGGAGATGAGTTAACAATTTCAGTAGCCTTCCCAGCAGTTCCGGTAAAACTATTCTTTTCAAATCCTTGACACTCATGCTTTGGATGATTTTACTTTGAATTTTATGTGGGGAATAATTTGAAAGACCCCCAAATTCACATTAGGTCTCACGACAGCTTAGCTATGACTTAGTAAACATTGGGAGTAGGGTGTAACTGTCTTGTGTTTGAATTTTACAGACTATGAGAAGACAGCGAAATGAAGTTGTTGTGGAATTAAGAAAGGTAAGTAGATTTAATACTTTTATCATCTAATTTTAGGATTAGTATGTGCTCAATGCAGTGCACCACAGGTATGGTAGTCCTCATAGGACATAGGAGACCCATTCTTTCTCCTCTCCTGTGTTATGGATTGCTCTGGTACGTTGCATGCTTTTTTAAAACTTGAAAGTGAAGATAGCCATCTTGTCTTTTCATTCACAGACATTTAAGAAAATGTCTCATTTCTCTCTTCATATGAAAACATATTTTGACTATTTTTCTTAGTATGAATTATGAAGTTTCTTTCTTACCTTCAAGGGAAAATATGACACTTTTATGGTTCATGTTATGGGTGAAACCTTGTTATTTACAATAAAATCATTACATGGATCAAGGCTGACTGTTCCCCTTTTCATGTGCCACTCTTGTTTTCAAGCAGAAATAAATGATCTATGCCTTGTTGCTTGACGTTTGCTGTAGTGATGCAAACCAGGAGGCTGAGTTCAGTGCTTTCATGGCTCTGGCTTCTGTCTCAATACAAGGAAGCATAGTCTTTCATATGTGTGGCTGAGTCCAGTTCAGTACCCTGGTAATGAACCTCATAGTCTTATGTATGCTGTCTTCTGCTCATCACCTACTGGGCATAATTTGGCTGCATATATTGACTGGCAAAAACCTGATGCTACTACTGTAATTGTTGAAGGACGAATGTTAATCAGACTATTTACAGCAAGGGAAAGCTCCCTCATAGTAGTTCCTATGGAGGGGAGCATCTGAACTGCCTTGCTGAATAAGACCAAAGGTCTGGTCTAGTCTAGCATTCTGTTTCCAACAGTGACCAGCCAGATGCCTCTGGAAGCTCACAAGCAGGGCATGGCAGTCCTTTGTACTACTCACCACCAGTATTCAGAGGTACTTTGCTTCTGAACCTGAAGGTTCCATTTAGTTATCAAGGCTAATAACCTGTGATAGACTTTCTCTGCATCAATTTGTCTAATACCTTTTGAAAAGCTACCTAAGCTAGTGGCCATCACCACATCCTTTGGTTAATTATGCATTGCATGAAGAATTAATTCTTTTTTATTGTCCTCAACTTAGTGCCAATCATATATATTTTAAAGCATTTGGAAAAGCAAATACATTTTGCATAATGTAATTTTATATTTTGTACTTAAAAGAACAAGAGAGATGAGCATCTGTTAAAGAGAAGGAATGTACCTCATGAAGATATCTGTGGAGATTCTGATATAGATGGTGACTTCAGAGTGGTAAGAACTAGTACACTATGAAAGACAACCATGTATTTCTTTTAGAAAGCATTTCTAACACTTCGATATCTGTTGCAGCAAAACACATCTCTGGAAGCAATAGTGCAGGTAAATATGTTACCCACTTCCATTTTTTAAAACCTGTTTACATTGTAAAAGTCCTGAATTCAAAAGTTATTTATTTATTTCATAGAATGCTTCAAGTGATAACCAAGGTATCCAGTTAAGTGCTGTACAAGCTGCAAGGTAAGAGAAAAATTCAATCAGGTGTCTTGTTTTTCCATGGCAGTTTCCAGTGGTACTTCAGTTTATTAATGGAAATTATTGTTGTACCATATTGGTTCTGCTGCTGAACAATTAAAGCTGAACAATTAAACTACTTTTACTATATAAATATGAATTGATGAAATGCATATTTGACAGATTTCTCTTGCAAAACGGGTTTGAGAACAAGTTGATCAAGTTGGTGTTTCATATGTAAAAATAGATGAGATGGAAATCTGGCATCCTTTTCACAAAATGCCAGAAGGGACTGGATAATCTATAATGAGATGTTTTTAAAAAAACATCTTCAGCTTGTTGTCTTCTGACAAATGCCTAATTCTGTTAGGCTTGGGTGTTTGACCCATCAAAAAAGGGTTGGTCACGTTATTGATCAAATATTGTCAAATTATTCAACTATTTTAGATACTGTTTCTATAATTTAGAAAGATTCACTGAATCATTTTCACTTTAGCTTTTATCTTGCATGCTAGGGTCAGCCTACAGTTACTTTCATTTATTCCCTTTAATTTTTAAGGAAATGTATCAGCAGCTATTTTTTAAAAGCCAGTCTTTAAAGACAGTTGTACTAAATAGACAGCAAGCCAATTTTTCAAGCATCAGTGACATCAGCTTGGACTTGTCTATCTCACCTCCATCTGTGTTAACAAATTCATCCTTAGCATGGCCCTGACTACTGCAGGGTTAGGGGAAAGCAGCCCTCATTCCTGTCATTGCTAACACAAAACATCTAATGAAATAAAAATGGTAAGCTGCCATACAGCATTCATAGGCTTCACGGAATATTTGATAATATTTGATTAATTGTCTGGCATGCCAACTCTAAACTTTCTTCTACTTGAGGGATTTGGTTAGGATTTAAGATGCCTTGTCTTAAAGACCGGGTTCTCACATAATGCTAGCCCATGGATTTATTTAACCCAGTCTTCCCCAACTTGGTGCCCTCCAGATGTGTTGGACTGCAGTTCCCATAATTCCCAGCCAGCATTGGGAAGGCTTATTTAACCTATGGGTTGTTGAATTCTGGTTTGTCATGATGTGTGAACCCCGTTGCACTAACAAACCATGGTTTGTTAACCACAAACAACCCAGATGAAGAACCTATGGTTGGTTGTTGGGTTGTGAACTCTGCTTTGTTTAAACCATGAGTTGTTATGTGTGAACCCAGATCTGCAGGTTGTTCATGGGTTGTTTCACCAGGCTGCAGAGGCAGCAGGCAAGAGTGATCCCCCCCCCCCCCCCGGCTGCTCTACATGCCAGTACTATAGTGCTGAAAATGCATTTGGGATACAGGGAGGGAACGGGTGAAGAAGGAAGGGAACAAGGATTGAGGAAAACAAACCATGGTTTGTTGGATCATCTGCCAGACAAACATAGGGTAGGGCAACAAGCCATGGGTTAGCATTATGTGTGAACCAGATCTAAAAATCAAATGGGCAGTTTGCTTGCCTTTGTGAATCTTCAGTATTTTATTTAAGGCATTTTGGACATTGGGATAGATTTCACAAACAGTATGAAGGGAAAAAAGGGGGAATGTGTTTTAAAAAGTGTAGATCAGAATAACTGGTTTAAACAATTTAAATTTTAGTAGATCATAACTGAGAAAATATAATTTCTGCAATTCTTTTTAGTCTTTACATTAATATTAAGAGAGGAAACCGATTGTGCTGAAATCCTAGGTAGCTCCTATCAACCTTTTTGAACATAATACTAATAAATGAAAGTCCAGATGGAGCCACTTGAACTATGCATGTGAATTTGATTTACATTCCATATATTTCTAAACAGAAAACTACTCTCCAGTGATCGCAACCCACCAATTGATGACTTAATAAAATCAGGAATATTACCCATATTAGTGCACTGTCTTGAAAGAGATGACAAGTGAGTATGTGCCTTTAAGGAACAGTTCTTTAAGAAGAAAGTATTTGAAAGTATTGAAGTAAAACTAAAACTCTTTTCTGTGTGTGTGTGTGTGTGTTTTTTGGGTTAGTCCATCTTTACAGTTCGAAGCAGCATGGGCACTGACAAATATTGCATCTGGAACCTCTGAACAAACGCAGGCTGTAGTTCAATCCAGTAAGTTAATGCATTCACATGAACATGTAACTTATGCAAAAAATAAATCCATATTGATCAAGTAAAGCTATGCAGTATTCACAATATATACTAGTGAGTTGATTCTTTTATGCCAGGGGTGCGGAACCTCTGACTTGTGAGCCAGGAGCAGCCCATGACAGGTTCCCAGTGAGCCCATCGCCTCTCCTCCCCAGCTCTCCTTGTTGTCGTCCCCAGCTGAGCTGCTGATGGAAGGACAGATTGCTGTATTCCTTCCCTGGTTTCCCATCGCATTTCCATGCTGGGTGCTAAGAAACCAAAGCCTTTCTTAGTGCCCAGTGTGGAATCTAGATGGAAGAGATTGCTCTGCTGTGGTGAGTGTGAATGGTAGGTTGTGTGTGTACATGTGTGTGGATGGATGGATGAGTGCGAGATGTGTGTGAATAGGATGGCCCTGCCTGTTACCAGTATGTGGCCTATGTCCACTTTGCCCCACGGGAATGCAGCTCTTGACTTAGTAAATGTTCCCCACCATGTTTTATGCAATAGCCAGGATAGTTGAAATTTAATTGTCAATCATAGCCAAGTCATTGAAGAACCAGCAAATGAAATTATCTTCTACAAGTTCTGCCTCTCCTCTGGCAAGAAGTATCAAAAGTATACAACTGCCTTTTTCTTAATTTTTCAGACTTAATTCAGCTGGGTTGTCAAATTAAAAGACATTTCTTCTGGGAACTGGCATTGCAATAGCAAAACCATCTGGGTTTTCACTCCTTAATTTTAACTTCTTCCCTGGATGTAGTTCCTAACCTTAATGCTGAAAAAGGAGGGGAAAATGTGTACTCAAATGCCCAGTATGTCATATTGAAATTAATCTTGAACAGCACTAAAGATGTTCTGTTTCCGTGATCAGGAATATTAGGTAGTAATGAATTGTCTTGGAGGTAGTGATCGCATTAGCATGTAACACTAAACTATGGTTTAACATTAGAAGGATAAACTGCAGTGAGCCTTAGGCTCACACGATACCCTTTCCTCCTACAGCGTGGCCACATGGAGGAGTTTGGAAGCTTTTGCTTCCATTTCAGATCAGCCACAGCTTCTCATGACATCCAAAGCTGAAGAGTTTATAGTATATGAAGCTGGTTTGTTTTCACTAACCATGGTTAAGATTACCCTCACGTGAGGGTTCAGATGTCAACTGTTGTCAATCTAAAGTGGAAGCGTCTGATCTCGGGGCTGTGCTGAGGGGGGGTGGGTAGGAGGGGGAGCAGCATGTGAGTCCAAGGTTTGCTACGGTTCAACCTTGTAATAATAAAACATGGTTTCGCATTACTTGCAAACCAGGTCATAGTTTCCTGGTTTTAAAATACTTTCGATGCTTTATGTAATTATGAAATGAGAATGCCTTATTAAAGCACTGTTAATTTAAAAAAAAAATGTAGTCTTGATTTCTCACCTAAATTCAAGTCTGAGTGTGTGAATTGCTTTTATAAATACAAAACCAGAAGAAAATCTCTAATACTACCTACTGCAGATAAGACATTTTTCAACATACTTGGTATGCAAAGTGGCACCCGCAGGCACCATGGGTTAAATATCTTTGCCAGTTTCATCCTTTCAAAACATTACTTTGTTTAGCCCAGGAGAGCTTATTCTGTACTTGTCAAAGAACTTGTCAATTTCATCTTCCACTTTGGTGCCCAAGTGGAGGATGAAATTGACGAGTTCTTTGACAAATATGGAATAGGGCTCTGCTGGGCTAAACAAAGTAGTGTGTGCAGAGGATGAAACTGACAAGGATAATTGGGACAGACAGATGGACTTGCAAAAGACCACTGATAAAAAAAAATTCCAAAAAAATTACAACCCCCTTTATGTAAATTTAAAGACCCGAAAATTAATAATAAAAAAGCACGGTACCAATTTTTTTTTTAAAAAAAAAACACCATTTGCGCAAATTGCCACCACCATTTTAAAAAATCCAAAGTTGCATACAGTAATACCTTGGATTGCAAGCATAATTCATCCCATAACCGTGCTTGTAATCCAAAACACTCTTATATCAAAGTGAGTCTCTGGCGGGCATGAGCGGGGCCGATTTCGGCCCGCTCGAGACGAGCGGTTACATCCCTACGCAAATCCTGGCAACTTTTCAAAAATTGAGCCAGGTTATTTTGATCTGCACAAAAGGCAATTGTTGTGGGTTTTTTCAATCGGCTTATTCAGAAGATAGGATAGTATGTATATACAATGACTTTTAAAGATAAAAATATAAAAACTTGGAATTGTTCTGTGATTGGAATTTAGTATCTGCATACTCAAAACTATGCTACAAAAAATGGCTTCTGCTTCCAGGGCATTGCAAAATGAGTAGCATTGAGGAGGGGCATATGATTGACTAGTTTAAGGCTCAATCCTATGCAAATTTAGCCTCAAGAAAGGCCTATAACTCCTAGCATGCCCTACACTGCCTGGGGCATGCTGGGAGTTGTAGGCCTTTTTTCTGTCTAAGCTTGTATAGGATCGTGCCCTTAAAGGCTTACACTAAGAGCGCTTTCAGTCATTAAGCAAATGCAAAGAGAGTTTCAGACATGGGGACAGTTTATGCATCTCATTTGTTAGGGATGATTTGAAAGATTTATTTTGAACATTATAGTGCTGTGGAGGAAGTTAGGAGCATGTAGCACAAGGAAGTACTTTATTTTTCAGGAAATTCAGTTCTCTGCAGTAGATCCCTAAGATTCTGTGACAGCTGAGTGTTAAGCATGCACATCATACATTGCTTAATAGATATGATTTGTAATCTTAATATAGGTGAATGGTGAGAGGCTTTTTAGATAATGCAGGATTTAAGTTCATCTTAAATATTACTAACATACCTTAACTGACAGCTACTAAAGAAACAGTTGTTTTAGTTATATATTTCTTTATTTTGCAGATGCTGTTCCACTTTTTTTGAGGCTGCTGCATTCACCCCATCAAAATGTTTGTGAGCAGGCAGTATGGGCTTTAGGCAATATCATAGGTTTGTTACATTCTGTGTAAAAACTCCAGACTCCTTTTGACATTGAAAACTAATGAACTCCCTAGACTTGTACTACAATATGAAAACTAGTTTTGTCCAGAATGCCTTGTCTGCAATCCTACTTTTTCTTTTTGTGTGTACCAAAAACATCTTTTAGTCATGCATGTGAAAAGTTCAGGCAAGTAAAACCACAAGGAAAAATGTAACGTGAGTTATTCAGGTCATGGTGTGCTTATGTCAGTATTAATCACATAGCAAGCAAAACTTCCAGCTTGGTCTAATATCTCATATTAGGCACTGCAACTATGTATACCCACCAAATGATTTATCTTTGTAATGAGCTATATTCTTTAAACTGCTACAGTGATGACTTGGAAGTATATATTTTGTCTAGTAAAGGAGTAAATGCTTCTAAGATGCTTGTATTTCTATCTTTAAATTGTCTGTATTCTGCCATACGTGAGCTTGCTATGACCTGTACCTGGTTTTATATGCATGGCAAAAATGGGTAAGACACAGTGCAAAAGATATTATGCCAGTGTAGAATTGCTAGTGGTGGTAGTGTATCCTGTGTAACAAAATCCTTGGGATGTTACAGTACCATACCAGCTTGACACAGATGTGCCTTCAGTCTGCAAGAGTTCAAGTTGTATTTGGGCAGACATGGGAATGTGGCAAAGGCACCACTGCAAAATATTTGCTTGAAAAGCATGAGTAAAATATGCTAATGCTCATAATCCAAATAGCCTCAACTGAGAGCAGGCAAACGTGATAGTGTTATACCATATGCTAATATTGCAACATATTGACATGATCAAGCACTGCCACCCATGTGTCCATAGAGCACAAAGGGCAAGTGGGAGACTGAATGGAAGTACACTAAAGGGTCCATGCAAATACGAAGCCATCACAGATAACAATTAAGAATACAATACTGTTTAGTTTGTACTATTTCACCAGTATAAGGCAGCATTAACTTTATAATACCATCCATAGGATTGGGCTGTCAGTAGTTCATAGCATATATCCACATTGATAACTTAATTGCTCAGTATGCACGCAAAGGCTTGAACTCCAATTTAAGTGTATTGAGATTTGGGGACATCATAGCACTTTGCAAATATCTGAGGGGGTGATACATAGGAGAAGCAAAGACTTGTTCTCTGCTGCCTTAGAGGGAGGACTAGATTCAGTGGCTTAAGTTATAAGAGGGTAGGTTTAGGCTGAACATAAGGAGAAACTTCTTAACGGTAAGAGCAGTTTGACAGTGGAACCAGTTACTTGGAGGTGGCTTTTCCCTTACTGAAGGTTTTCAAGCAGAAGCAAGGCAGCCATCTGTTGTAGATGCTCCAGCTCTAGTTTTCCTGCACTGAGGAGTGGGTTGGACTATATGGCCTACAGGGTCTCTTCTAACTGATTCTATGAGCCAGACATTCTAACAAGAATCTCTATATAAACATAAGAGGCTACCTTCAAATTACTGGTCCAAAAGATTGATATTCTAATAAGGAAAGGTACTTCTGCTAGATATATATTTATATATATTTATATATTTTTATACCCACAAACTACTTAAATTTTTATACAGGTGATGGACCCCAGTGTAGAGATTATGTCATTAGTCTTGGAGTGGTGAAGCCTCTGCTGTCATTCATCAGCCCATCTATTCCCATAACTTTCTTAAGAAATGTTACTTGGGTAATGGTCAACTTATGCCGTCACAAAGACCCACCTCCGCCAATGGAAACCATCCAGGAGGTAACCTACTTCATTGTCTGTCGAAATGTTATCACTGAGCTTCACTACAGAACTTTGAATGTCCTTTTCTGTTTCTCCTAGATCCTCCCAGCACTCTGTGTTTTAATTCACCACACAGATGTAAATGTGAGTATTAAAATATTTCACAAACCATTTACCGATAAATTATAATGGCATATTTGAAAACAAAACACACAGCTTCACCAGGTTATCACTGAAAGCATTTGTGCCTGCTTAAATAAAGTATCATCAAACCATTAATGAAGCACAAGTATCTCAAAAGAGTAAAATGTTTCAAAAGTCAGTGTTCCTACAAAACAAAGAGACAGTGCACATATAACCCTCAATCCCTTAAACATGGTTAAGAGAGCAGATCATAGGTTTGTATGCTTCCTCTTCCCAGCTGTCTCAGTCTCCTTCCTCTGGACTACGTCAACCATGCTGAAATCACATGCCTGCACCAGTCTTAGCTCCTATAGATCACCATTGGTGTACATGGTATCATAAGAATTTCATAGGCAAAAATTAAACACACTCCCCTCCCCTGGAAGCTAACAAATTAAATAGTGGGTAAAACTAGAGGGAGGAATGAATAGCAAGGAATAAATGTGAGCAAATGCAGTTCTTCTTCGTGGTCTCTGTGCATCACACACATATGGGTTCTCTGCGCCTGCGCTGAGATCGTTCGGGAAACTTCTAAAGCTGAGGTGAATTGGGCGGGAGCCCCTCCCCCCGCGCGTGTCCCTTAGCGCGGCTCCCGCCCATCTCCTCAGTTCCTCTTCGACCGCCATTGCGTGTAGTCGTCGGGTTCTTCTCTCCTCTCTCCGGAGTAGTATATCAGCTGAGTTAGCCTTTCCTATCACCTTTTTACTTCATAATCTTCTCTCTCTTCCTCTTTCTTCGACTAATCTATCTCCTTTTCGGGGAAAAAAAAAAACAAAAAAAAAATTATTACAAAAAAACTCTTACTATACCCGTATCTCTCCCCCGATCTCATCCACCTATCTCCTAATCTCTTCTTTATTATTCTAACTATGCCTCTGAAGGCACCTTTTAGAAAATGCCAGCGGTGTGGGACAAAAATCCCACCCGCTGATAAGCACCTGCTGTGCTTGCTTTGCCTAGGGCAAGGCCATAAAATGGAGACCTGCCAGGACTGCCAGGCCTTTACAAAACAGGCCCGAAAACAGCGCCAAACTAAGCTGCGAGCTCTCCTATGGGAGCAGTCTCTATCAGCTAAAGGGCCTGATCCGGAAGAGAGACCTGGGGGATCCCAGTCAGCCAAGAAGCCGGCAAAAGATACTTCTGCGGCGAAGAAATTGGCGAAAAAGGCCCATAAAGATAAGGCACAACGCCTAAGAAAGAAAATGGCGGACAAACCTGGCAAGGACGCTGAGCCTTCTACCTCAGCTGCCATGAAGGTCTCAGAGCGTACGGCTCTACTAATGTCGGCGATGACTGGGGCTCGAGATCGAGCTACGGGACCGATTGCCCCCCAGTCTCCTCCGATCTCGACGACGTCTCCTCGAGATCGAGAATCGGGTTCGAAAACCCCAATAAAGCAACCGCCGACTATAACCACCTCCCTGTCGGAGGGAGAAATTGTGGCCTCGCCACCGATGGAACGACCCCGTTCGGGCTCGAGGGGTCCTCCACCACGTCTCTCGCCTCCAGCAGCATATGCTAGGGAAGAGCGGAGGGCGCATGGTCCATCACGTTCCCCTCGGTACCGAAGCCGCGATTCGCCCTCGAGAGATTCTGCCTCCCGATCCGTCTACTCCCACCGCCGTGATGACAGATCGTGGTCGGGCTCCTATTATTCGGGCTCGAGATCTAGGAGCTACAGATCACGATCCCGAGACTCACCTGACCGGAGAAGGCGCGATTATTACTACCGGCACCGACGCTCCCCACCTCGAGAGCGCAGGCATAGGTCTAGATCTCCTACGCCAAGGCAGAGTACGACCGTATTCCGGGCACCCGTCGAGACCGTAGTCCAACCGACCGCCTCGACCTCGACTGCCCAGACGATTCTCGCCCCTGTCGTCGCGACTCGTTCGTCGTCGGGATCGGCGTACGTATCGGACTCGGACTCAGTGGCCTCCTCCTCCCATTCCACCTCACCAGATGCACGGGTGGAATCCAAGGAAGCGATCTCCCCTTCGGAAGACATGGGCAGCTTCTCAGAGCATGTCAGCCGGATGGTGACAGCTCTAGGAGTGGAGGCGAAAACCGCGAAAGGAAAAGCAAAGGACGACATCTACGCGGTCCTGAAGTCTACACAGTCCAACCACCTGCTCCTTCCTTTCCTGCCAACACTGCTGGAGACGGTGCAGGAGACCTGGAAAACTCCGGCCTCTACGAAACCAACAGCTAAGAGGCTGGAGTCGATGTACAGAATCCAGGAGGAGGGAGCTAAATTCCTGTTTTCCCATCCGACCCCGAACTCGCTCATAGTTAAGTCAGCGCAGTCTCGTGGGGGAAGACAGCACACAACGCCGGCAGACAAAGAGGGTAAGACATTAGATTCTTACGGCCGTAGGATCTATTCCTCGTCTTCCCTCGGACTGAAGGTATCTAACTATGAGGCGCTACTAGCTAGATACCAGATGTTCATCACAGAGAAGCTGGGAGACCTCTGTGATTATCTGCCGGACGACAAAAGGGACCTGGCGGCACAGTACATCAAGGAAGCAACCAGTATCGGCGCTTTACAGATGAATACTGCCCGCCACCAGGTCGATAGCCACGCTAGGTCGATGATCGGATCCGTGGCTTTGAGGAGACACGCCTGGCTTCGCTCTACCAATCTGACTCCCGATGATAGAGCGAAGATACAAGACCTTCTTTTTGACGGAGAAGGGTTGTTCAACGCCACCACAGATGACTCCCTCGACTCCGCTCAAAAGGCTCTAGCGACGGCCAAGAAGATGGGACTTGTCCGCCAGCCCCCATCTCAACAATTCAGGCCGAGACGATGGTCCCGATTCCCATACCCCTCCTCACAGTATCAACCAGCTGGACAATATCGGGGTGGGAATCGTCGGCCTCAAGCCCCACAACCTCAGGCACAGCAACGCTCGTACCCTCAACAGCGCTCGAGGGGCTCGCGGAGGGGGGGCGACTTCACTCGACGGCGCCTTTGACTCCGTCACCGGCCCGACCGACTTGTCTCCTCCAGTCCAGCCTGCTCTCAACACCAGCAGACCGATTGCCTCGTCTCCACCACCTCATGCACCTCTCTTCGGCTCCCGGCTCCACCAACACCTCCGGTCCTGGAGGACCATCACGACGGATCGATGGGTGTTGAGCATAATAGAGCACGGATACAGGATCGAGTTCAGAGTCCTTCCTCCTTTCCTCGGGATCAAGACCACCCGTCCAAATCGAGTGCTCCTAGAAGAGGTGTCAAACCTCCTGCAGAAAGGAGCAATACAACCGGTTCCCGCAGAGAGCTTAGAGGACGGCCTGTACTCCAGGTACTTCATCGTAAAGAAAAAAGGAGGAGGACTCAGACCGATCCTGGACCTTCGCACGGTGAATCTCTTTATCCCACCAAAGAGATTTCGTATGGTCACACTCCAGTCGCTCCTCCCACTACTTCAGAGGAACGATTGGTTTGCATCCATCGACCTCAAGGACGCGTACTTCCACGTCGCCATCCACGAGGACTCCCAAAAATACCTTCGGTTCCGAGTGGGAGACGACACCTTCCAGTTCGTGGTTCTTCCATTCGGACTTTCCACCGCACCGAGGGTGTTCACGAAGTGTATGGCTGTGGTCTGTGCGAATCTTCGGGCGAGAGGAATCACCGTCTTCCCGTACCTAGACGACTGGCTATTAGTGGCTCAATCAAAACGGGAGCTCCAGCACGCACTGGAAGAAACCCTGTACCTCCTAGAAGACCTGGGACTCTGCCTGAACGTGGAGAAATCGGTCCTTCAACCAGTAAGGGAGATACAGTACATCGGCGCGAAACTAAACGCCTTCGAAGGTCGGGCTTATCTACCAAGCGACAGAGTGCGTCAAGTAAAGTCACTCGCAAAAAGAATTTCGAAACAGCCAATATGCTCCGCTCATACGATTCAACGCTTACTAGGACATATGGCCTCAACAATTGCGGTCGTACGATATGCGAGACTTCGCATGCGACCTCTTCAGACATGGTTCATCAAGCAGTTCAAACCAGAGAAAGACAAACCATCCGTCCGACTATATCTTCCTCGAGCCGTAAGAGAGTCCTTGAGGTGGTGGCAACAGGAGTCGAATCTGAACGCGGGCATACCGTTCCAGTCTCCGACACCGAACCGCATATTGACAACGGATGCATCGTTGCTGGGATGGGGGGCCCACTCAGGCGATCACGTCGTGCAAGGCACATGGACGTCAACACAAGCCGCCAAACACATCAACTGGCTAGAACTGATGGCCGTTTGGAAAGCACTACAAGCCCTAGAGCAATATCTCTGGAACTGCCACATCCAAGTCGTGACCGACAACACTACGGTGGTCGCGTACATAAACAAACAGGGCGGCACGAGATCGACGCGCCTCACAAGACTGACCATGCAACTCTACGAATGGGCTCTACCTCGAGGGATGTCTTTTGTAGCGATCCACATCGCAGGAAAGTCCAATGTACTTGCAGACACTTTGAGTCGCGTGTCGATGCAATCGCACGAATGGACGCTGGACAGGAAGGTGACCAATTCACTGTTCCAACGCTGGGGTCATCCGAGGATAGACCTATTCGCCACCAGCGAAAACACAAAATGCCCCATGTTCTGCAGCAGGGCAGCTTCGGACCCGAATTCGATCACCGATGCTTTCCTGATGGCCTGGAGCGGCGACTTCTACTACCTATTCCCCCCAATCCCACTTCTTACACGTGTGATCGCCAAGATAGCTCGGGACGGAACCAATTGCATCCTAGTATGCCCGCGGTGGCCGCGTCAACCTTGGTTTGCGCACCTTCTCAACCTCTCACAGGGAGATTATCTCCCATTACCACTACAAGACAATCTACTAACACAACACAAAGGCAAAGTGTTTCACCCCAACCTACGTTCTCTAAACCTAATGGCCTGGAGAATCAGATAGCAGCGGATACAGACCTATCGGACGCGGTGAAGGAGATCCTCTTAGCAGCAAGGAAGCCTTCCACAAGGCTCTCCTACGCCAGGAAATGGACTGCTTTTCTTAATTTCGTCTCACCTTTAGGCAAAGACCCATTGACTTGCTCGATCTCGACCGTTCTCGATTTCCTACACTCACTAATGACCCGTGGCCTGAAATTCTCATCAATCAAAGTCTATCTAGCAGCTCTGACAGCGCATAGAACTGCCTCAACGGGGACGTCCTTATTCGTACATCCATTGATCAAGCAATTTTTAAAGGGGCTTAAAAATCTTCGACCTCCAGTCCGCAACATAGTCCCAGGTTGGGATTTACCCTTGGTCCTGAATGCTCTGACAAAGCCACCGTTCGAGCCCATGGCTAAAGCAGACCTGCGACTGGTATCGTTCAAAACACTATTCTTAATAGCGATTACTTCGGCAAGAAGAGTGAGTGAACTACACGCTCTCCGAGTGGACCCACCTTACACAACCTTCCACAAAGATAAAGTCGTCCTAAGACATGACATAACTTTCTTACCGAAGATGGTGTCAGAATTTCACCTAGGACAGGACATTATTCTACCAACGTTCTTTCCGTCCCCATCGTCAACGATCGAGAGGTCGATGCACAGCCTCGACGTCCAACGGGCCCTACTATTCTACAAAGCCCGTACGGAATCGATAAGGAAGACCAATCAACTTTTTGTGTGCTACGGCCCCCCAAAATCGGGCCTCTCTGTATCCAAGCAAAGACTATCCTCTTGGATAGTAGACACTATCGAACTTGCCTACCAATTAGCTGGACGTTCTCTACCAGGGTCCGTAATAGCCCACTCAACCAGGGCGCTATCGACCTCGACAGCCTTCGGAAAAGGCATTCCTTTACTGGACTTATGTAGGGCGGCGACCTGGTCTACCCCCTCTACTTTCATCCAGCATTACCGCCTCGATGTTCGAGCCAGAGAGCAGAACGCATTCGGCAGAGCGGTCCTGTCTTCGGTCACCATCTGACTACCGACACCGACCCACCTCCGGTAAGTCAGCTTGCTAATCTACCCATATGTGTGTGATGCACAGAGACCACGAAGAAGAAGGACAGGTTGCTTACCTGTAACTGTAGTTCTTCGAGTGGTCATCTGTGCATTCACACAACCCGCCCTCCTTCCCCGCTCGGTGTCTTCATCGAGTTCGATGGATACCAAAAGGGAATGGGTTGGGACACCATTTTTAACTATCCTACTTGATATCGAAGTGTATGCCGAGTTCGTATTTTCTTTTTATGGTATCAAACGTTTGCAATGTTATCCTCGGTCCCGACGGTCGCAATAGGCGGTCTCAGGGAACTGAGGAGATGGGCGGGAGCCGCGCTAAGGGACACGCGCGGGGGGAGGGGCTCCCGCCCAATTCACCTCAGCTTTAGAAGTTTCCCGAACGATCTCAGCGCAGGCGCAGAGAACCCATATGTGTGTGAATGCACAGATGACCACTCGAAGAACTACAGTTACAGGTAAGCAACCTGTCCTTACATGTATTAAAACTTGTATTTGGTTGGGGGGTTAAAACAAAGGCTTTCTGGAAAAGGTGTATTTTCTGATGGGATTGGAAATGTGGGGAGGAGCATAGGGGCAGCAACTAAAAGGGGCAGCATCATAATAATGGGCAAGGGACATTTAGGCAGTTGAGAATGGTAGAGTTGGAGGAGCAGAGGTCATGGCAAAGTATATAAATAGCAACAAAGGCCAGAAGGGAGTGGGGCAAATTGGTGGTGAGCAGACCAGATTTTAAAGTTTGGTCCCTGTTTTCAAAGCTGGTTAATAGTGAATCCTGCTAGACTTAACCATGCCCGAAATTAGTGCCACTGTAAACTATAACCATGTTTAAGGAATAGGGAAAGAATAGGAGGAATTCATGCTGGGGAAGGGAAGGATTGGGCCATTGGATTGGGAAGTGTGCATGGACGTCGTACTTACCCTAACATATCTTTGTGCTTATTTGGTTCTCCATGGGCAAGCAGTGAGCTAGTGGTAGGTACTCATAAAATATGAGATCTTACTGTTTACTGATAAAATATGAGTACATAAAAGGACTGAATACAACTCCCCCTCCAAATCAGCTGAGTGGCAGAGTTCTAACCTTTAGGAAGGGCTCAGTGCTTGTAGTCCTGGCTGTTGGATGTGCAAACTTTGCACACAGCACCCATTTATGCCCAGGATAATAGAATGTAATAGCAATGGAATGTATATGCAGAAGCCTAACATAGTGCCTTTAGCTGAGTTGGGGCTTAAACAGCAGCAAAATCAGAATGCAGAATATCTGTTGGCCAATCCCTAAGAGTGGACTTTTGATATAAAAATGTCTGTATTTGCTCTTTGAAGTTAGGCAGGTTTACTAGCTGGAAGCATATTTACAAGTTTTAATATTGTTTATCAGTACATCAGCAGTAAATGTTAGGGAAAATAAGTCAAACATAATTAGGAAGGGATTTTGCCAGATGTTGCTACTAAAGCCATTCTTCTGTTTAACCACCTTGCTTTATTTTGTGGTATGACACAGTAAATACTATAATACTAAGTAGGCAAAAACAACATATCTACTCTAAATTTTAAATTCTATCATTTCTATACATGCCTCATTGTGTTTTATGGAATGTTCTCTGATGCAATGTATGTTTTAAACATAGATATTGGTAGATACAGTTTGGGCCCTCTCCTACCTAACGGATTCAGGCAACGAACAGATTCAAATGGTGATAGACTCTGGGATAGTTCCTCATTTGGTTCCTCTTCTCAGCCATCAGGAAGTTAAAGTGCAAGTGAGTATTCTACAAGCTTCCTTTATTTATTTAGAGACTTTTTTCACAGGCAGTATTGAATTAAAGATTCATGGTATGAAACATATTGTATTCAGTCACTGTTCTTCTTCGTGATCTCTGTGCATCACACATATGGGCCCTGCACCTGTGCTGAGACGATTTGGGAATCTAAAGCTGAGGAAAATCAGACAGGAACCCCTCCCCCACCATCTCACTGAGCATGCCCCTGTGCGTTCCCGCCCAATCCCTCAGTTTCTCTTTGACCGCCATTGTGACTAGACAACAGAGGAGACTTTTTTCAACTTGTCGAGGTGTTCATTGCTGAGGCAACCTAATACTACTCATTTTATTTTTTTTCTTTATTTTTTCCTTCTAATCTCCTTTCTACCGTTCTTCTTTCTTTACATTTTTTACTTTTTATTTTATTTTGTCCTAGCTGTTCGGCCGCAGGGCCATTTAGAAGTAAATGTCTCTGAAAGCCCTCTTCGCAAGTGCGGAAAGTGTGGAGCCAAGCTACCGCCAACCGACGGACACTCAAGGCAGGCCAGGAGACATACAGCAGACCACTTAAAAGCGATCTTGTGGCACAAGGCCTTGGAGGCGGTAGGCGCCTCCACCTCATCAACTGAAATGCCACCACCACCCAGCCACCCCGCCACCCCGCCACCTCAACCTGAGACCGTAGTATCTCCACTAACACCGAGCTGTAGTATTTACTTCTCTACCATGAAAAAGCTGGTGAAGAAGGCCCACTCCAGAAAGGAGGACGCCGAGAGGCGTAAACAAAAGAAGGGGGCAAAGAAGGCAAAATCTTCTACCGAGCCTCTACAACTGGCTCCCCCACCAGCTCACAGCCCGACTCCATCTCCTCCCTCGATCCCGAAGGAGATGTCGGTCCCAAAACTGCCTTCTCAGCCACCAGCAGTTTCCGTCTCTGAAGGGGAGATAATGGACATCTCCTTGGCCTCAGACAGGCCTCGGTCCTGAGACGCCCAGTCATCAGTGGACCCACAGAGCATGGGCCTGCCTCTGGCTTGCAATCATTCCCCAGGATTGAAGATCGGGCTCGAGAGAGAGAGAGCCTCCGTTCCAATCGCCGACGTCGCTCCCACTCCCCTCTGTCTAGTTGGGAAGGCCGCTTGGAGTGGTCAGCACCTCCTCAGTGGGAGTATTACTGGGATGCCTGGTCCTTCAGACACTCTTATGGCCTGTTTTACGGATGCGACTTGCACAGAGACTTATCTCCTGGAGCTCGTGGAAACTTCCCTCACTTCCGAGTTCCTCTGTCTCAGATGCGAGGTGACTCCCCTCCAGAAGGCCTATGTCTCTGAAACAACCACTATCGGCCTCCTTGGGACGATCTTCGAGCCACTCACCCTCTCCTCCTTCAAAGTGGACTCACACACAACCACCGTCTATGCCACCAGTATATTCTGATACTCTACAGCCTTTGGAGGTAGTGAGGTCCTCGATCACAGCTTCCCGGTCCTCCCCAGAGGACTATGAATCTGATTCCTCATCTGTGACTGTGTTTCCGCTGATTGAGCTTTCCCCTGATTTTTCTGTGGGTTCCAAACAAATGGACTCTCCATCAGAAGATCTTGGCCGTTTTGCGGACCAGGTCCAATTGATGGCCCAGTTTCTGAGGATCAAAGCCAAACATTCAGAGAAATGGTTACACCGACCCGGTGTTTGACACAGTCTTCACAGAGTCCTCGACACTTACGTCGATTCCGTTTCTGCCAACCCTATTAAAAATGGCTCAGCAGACCTGGTCTACTCCGTCCTCCACTCCAGCTATTACCAATAGACTTTAGACCATGTACAAGGTCCAAGAAGATGGTGCAAATTTTGGTTTTCCCACCCCGTGCCAAACCCGGTAATAGTTGAGTCAGCACAAACTAAATCTGGGAAGCAGCACTCGGTGCCTGTTGACAGGGAGGGCCGCCATCTCGACCTCTTTGGCCGCAGGATTTATTCGTCCACTTCCCTCAGTCTTCAGATGGCAAATTATCGGGCAACGATGGCTCAGTACCAACTTTTCCTGTGGGAAGAAGTTGGTTTTCCCTATGGGATTACCTGCCCGAAGACAGGAGGGAGCTCGCTCAGGTATTCCAGGACGAGGCTTCCAAACTTGCCCATCAACAAATAAATATAGCTTGACACCAGGATGACTGCCATAGCCGCACCATGTTTGGATCCGTGGCCCTCTGCTGGCACTCATGGCTATGATCCATTGGACTCACCCAGGAGGCGAAGAGCAGAATAGAAGATCTCCCCTTTGATGGGGAAGGACTCTCCAAGACCGATGAGTCCCTGGATGCAGTCCAGAAAGTGAAGACTACTGCCAAGAAGATGGGACTTGGTCCGCCGCCTCCGGCATGCTCATACCACCTAAGATGGTGGTACCAACAACCATCTTCATATTCTCCTGCCTTCCCTCAGCGGTAGCAACAGCAGGATCGTCAACCTCGGGCTCAGCAGCCTAGGATACCAAGACGCTCTTACAACCAGCTTCAGTATTGAGGCTCCCCCAAAGGAGGCAACTTTGCCTCAAAATGCCAGCTTTGACTCCTCCATCTGCTCGCCTCCAGAACCAATTCTCCAACTCAGCAACAAACTAACTTCCTTTCTAGCATTGTGGGAGCAAATAACATTCGACCGGTGGGTATTCAACATTGTCCAGCACGGGTACAGGATCGAGTTCGACGCCTGCCCTCCCTTTCTCGGCATCTGGACCACGCAACCATCCAACCCACTCTGAGACAAGGTGACTTCCTTGCTACAAAAAGGTGCAATCCAACCGGTGCCAGCTTGCCATCTATAGGAAGGCCTCTACTCAAGATATTTCATGAAACCAAAGAGAAATGGAGTGCTTTGACCGATCCTGGACCTTCGGGCTGTCAACACCTACATCTCCCTGATGAAATTCCAGATGACCACACTACAGTCCATCCTACCACTCCTTCGCAAGGGCGGCTTGCTTGCTTCCATCGATTTAAAGGATGCCTACTTTCATGTTGCCATTCACCAGGACAGCCAGCATTTTCTCTGCTACGGGAGGCTCTCTCAGAGACCCTCATCCTCTTAGCCGGCCAGGGTTTTTATGTGAATTGGGAGAAGTTGGTCCTGGCATCAAGAAAGATTTAGTTCATCGAAGCAGTCATCAACACTTCTGTGGGGCGAGCCTTCCTGCCTTGGGATCGAGTGCAGATAATTCTTACTTTAACAAAGAGATATTATCGTGCCGGACCGACCACTGCTCACTCCATCCAGTGCCTTCTCAGCTTCATAGCGTTGACGGAATCAGTAGTGACCTTTGCATGTCTATGCATGCGACCACTACAGAACTGGTTCCTTCGATCCCGAGAAGAACATTCACAAGACTTACCTGACCACCATTCCAAATCCTATTCTCGATTTGCTTCATTGGTGGATGGTAGAGGACAACCTGATAGGAGGACTTCCCTTCCTACCTCCGACCAGGACCCTAACCACGGACACATTGCTGCTGGGCTGGGGAGCGCACTGTGGGAGCCAGACAGTACAAGGTATCTGGTCCCATCAGGAACAATCACAACAAATAAACCTGCTGGAACTCCGGGCTGTCTGGCGCACTCTACAGGCTCTTGAGCCCGATCTGCAAGGACACAACCTACAGGTCGTAACAGACAGCACGACTGTAGTAACATATCTGAACAAATAAGGTGGCACACACTCGACCAGACTCACCTGTCTGACACTCTGGATCTTCGACTGGGCCATACCTCGCCAGATGTCCTTTGCAGCCATACTCGTTGCAGGTAAGGACAACGTGCTTGTGAATGCCCTCAGACGGGTTGGTCTAACTTCGCACAAGTGGCAACTGCACTCTCGGATCTAACATTCGCTCTTCGATCACTGGGGTGTCCTCACTGTGGATCTGTTTGCAACCAGACAGAATGCAACTTGCCCGCTTTTTTGCAGCTGGGCAGGATAAAACCCAAACTCATTAGGGGATGCCTTCCTACACCCGTGGACAGGTACCCTATTTTATTTCTTTCCTCCGCTACCGCTTTTGACGAAGGTTCTGGCCAAGATCTGGATAGACTACACGGACTGCAGCCTCATTGCCCCCTGGTGGCTGAGGCAAGTGTGGTTTGCACCTGTACTGCACCAGACCAAAGGAGAGTATCGACATCTCCTGCAGTTTCCAACATTGCTGACCAGGGACCGAGGTCGGATTCTCCATCCCGATCTCATCACCCTTCGCTTCACGGCATGGAGGATACGCTGACAGCTGATCCCCTTCAGTTTTCTGCCAAAGTCAAGACTAACCTCGATGCAGCAAGGAAGCCAGCTACCCGCCGATCCTATGCTAGTAAGTGGTCGGTCTTCTGTTTGTTTGCAACTGCATCCAGGCTGGTGTCCTGCCCTATCCTGGATGTCGTTAAGTTTTCAAATAAACAAACAAATAAATAGGGGCTTAAAATCTCGATCCAGGTCTACCTGGCAGCCCTTTCCACTTACCGTCCTACCATCGGAGGCAGTACAGGCAGTCCCTGGGTTATGAACGAGATCCGTTCGTAAGTCTGTCTTTAAGTCAAATGTGTACGCAAGTCGGAACAGAAGTTGCGCAATGTTTTCAAAGTGTCGCAAAGTATAGTGCATGCGTTCGTAAGTACGAACCATTGCATTTAACTCAGATTTTTACATATATGGCGGTCTGTTCTTAAGTATGAGTTGTCTGTAAGTCAGGACGTTCACAACCCTGGGACTGCCTGTACCTTGTTCTCTCATCCACTGGTAAAGCAGTTTCTCAAAGGACTTTGCAACTTTAATCCTCCGGTCTGCTCGGTGGTACCAAGCTGGAGCCTGACTTTCATTCTACAATCATTTACGACCAAGCCCTTCAAACTGATGACAATGGCAGATTTCCGGCTCGTAATCTGGAAGACAGCCTTCCTCGTAGCGATTACCTCGGCTAGGCGCTCAAGTGAGCTTTGTGCTCTCCGTATCGATCCTCTGTATCTAATGTTTCACAGGGACAAGGTCGTACTGCGTCCGGATATTACGGTACTTTTTTGCCAAAGGTCATCTCCCCCTTTCATCTGAACCAAGACATTGTTCTGCCTGCCTTCTTTCCATCACCTTTGTGACCCCACTTGAACGAACTATGCACGCTTTTGATGTGAGGAGAGCGCTGGCCTTCTATAAGACCCAGACTGAATCCATCCGTCAGTCCCAGAGACTATTAATTTGCTACGAGAAGAAGAGCCTTGGTCTACCGGTTTCAACACAGAGGTTTGCAGCCTGGGTCGTTCACTCGATCCGGCTGGCTTATGACTTTGCTGGGCTACAATTAATCAGGACCTGTTTGTGTCCACCCTATGAGGGGAGTCTCCACCTCGGTGGCATTCGGGTGTGGCATGCCCTTGCCAGATCTTTGCAGAGCTGCGACGTGGTCTTCCCTTTCTACCTTCATCCAGCACTGTCGACTGGATGTCTGAGCTTGAGCGTACTGTGCTTTTGACAACACCAACCCACCTCCAGTAAGTCAGCTTGCTACATCGCCCATATGTGTGATGCACAGAGACCACGAAGAACAGTTGCTTACCTGTAACTGTGGTTCTTCGAGTGGTCATCTGTGCATTCACACAACCCACCCACTGTTCCCGCTTCGGTGTCACTGTCAATATCGATGGGGCTACCAAAAGTGGATCATTCTTGGTATCAACGTCGATCCCTTGTATTGCTCTTTTGCATACTGAGTATTCTCTCGGTTCCGAGGCTACAATAGGCGGTCTCAGGGAACTGAGGAATCGGGTGGGAATCCGCAGGAGCATGCTCAGTGAGACGGTGGGGAAGGGGTTTCTGCCAAATTTTCCTCAGCTTTAGAAGCTTCCTGAATCGTCTCAATGCAGGCGCAGAGCCCATATGTGTAAATGCACAGACGGCCACTCAAAGAACCACAGTTACAGGTAAGCAACCAGTTCTTTATTAAGTTCAGAAATGGAAAGTATTCTGACTTATGAATGTTCTTTCTCTGTTTAGTGTGGAATGGCATTTTGAATAAATGAATAGAGCAAACTTAGATTCTGTGCATGTTAGCCTTGAATAGGACTGTCAGCTGATATGGCTTACTGATTAACTTGTCTGGCATTTAACAAACCTGGAAGAAAGGATTGGTTATTTATGTCCCATAAGAAAAAGTACATTCATAAAATTAATGGAAAGTACTTTTAGTAAGTTTCTTGATTGTTTCTTAAGTATAAGAAACAATTAATATTAATAAATGAGCTCATTATCAAAAAGTTAGGCATACTTTGATATTCCCAGTTGATAAGATATTGGAGTCAACCTGGTTTAAAATAGGTTCTAGATCCTTCCATTAAAACTTTCAAGCTTTGGATACAGGCTGTAAGAAGCCATTGATTGGTTCAAATGCAACAGAGTACATGTGTGGGCGGGGTGCTCTGTTTGATATTTAACTTCCTAGTTTTCACCAAGCTAAAACTTGTCATCCAGTTGGAGTCATCAAGTCACAGTTTGCACAATCCATTGTTTCAATTCAGATGCAACAGCAAACTGATTTGCTGAAAAGAAAGCTGTGATTTGCCACCACATTTCAGTGGCAAACCACTAAAGAAGGCTAAAATAAACAAATTTCACTTGAAAGCAAGCTAAATTTCTCTGATTTAGCCTTCCATAGCATTTTGCTTCTGCAATTCGGTAGCAATCAGCTGATTATTTTTTTGCTGCTACTGGATTCAGCGGCGTGGCAGGTGTGCAGCCCACAGGAGGGCCTGTGGGGTGGGCTCCCAAACCCCTCTGAATTTGTGCATCCTGATGTAGCCCTTCTATTGTAATATTTGTTTTTTAAGTGTTCTACCCCAACCATCAGGTTTTAACTTTTAATATGTTTTGTTTCAGACCGCTGCACTCAGAGCTGTAGGCAATATTGTTACTGGTACTGATGAACAGACCCAGGTAGTTCTGAACTGTGAAGCGCTTTCACACTTTCCTGCTCTATTGACGCACCCCAAAGAAAAAATTAATAAGGTATTTAAATGTTTATGACACTGAACTTATTCTCTAAAAAATGAAAATCAAGTGCCATTATGTGATATCTTCATCAAACAAAATTGCATGATAGTGGTCAATAAGTTGATCCGATCTTGGTGGTCTCATAATGTAGCAATTACTTTCCAAGGAGCAAAAGTAGAAACTTCAAGAAAACTTTCTAAACACTGTAGATATCTGTAGTAACTTAAAAGTTGCAGCTAGTCATTCATCTAGCTCAGTGCTTCTCAATTATTTTCTGTCATGCCCCCCCTAGGAAGAAGAAAACATTTCGCGCCCCCCGCGCGACTGTAAATAGTATCATTTGTCTATAAAATTGTTATAAGTACACCTCTGCATAACACTGTATCCTTATTAACGTATAAGAGAATAAAAAAAGAAAGAAATGTGGATCAATTTACAACAAAGAATAGCTTTATTAACTGTAGCAGAAAAGATTTAAAGGAGCACAGGATTTAAAGGAACACAATATTAAAAAAAACTTTTAACTGAGGTCAAACGAGCCCCCCTTTACGGAGCCTCGCCCCCCCCCTGGGGGGCCCGCCCCACTATTTGAGAAGCACTGATCTAGCTAGTGGTCTACCAGTGAATGTGCAACCTGTTTTCTGCCAGACCTGCATTAAACTGACTCTTGGAAATGATGAAACAGAGGTCATGTGTGGAGGAGTGTGTGTGTGGGAGGGGGGGCGGAGGATGGAAAATATTCTAAATTAAATGGTGTGTGTGCGTGCGTGTGCGCGTGTGTGGAAGCTATATAATGATGCAAACTGTGGGCACTGAAAGAAGCTGCTGATTTCGGAGTGCATCTGAGGCATTGTTGCTAAATCATGGGGTCTTTTGCGCACTGTTGCCAGTGATTAGAACCCGAAATAGGCTCATAGTTTGCATCTAGGCAGTTTAAACCTCTAACAGGTTCATTTTGTCATACAAAGGAACTTGTGATCTGATCCAAGAGTTCAGTTTAATGACTTTTAAAACTCAGAAGTATGATTTGGATAAGGAAATCTTTCTATTTCATACTCAAAAAGAATAAAATATTTTAAAACACAGGTTTGAAAAGCAAATTTAATAGAGCTTTGTTTGTTCTGTTTTTTATCCAAATTATTAACATTAGTGGGAACATTTATTTATTTTAAATATTTAGAAATCACATTTCTGGGCCACAAAATACATTTCTTGGTAGAGAACAAAATTCAAATATAAAAATACAATAGTATAGTAACTTCAAAAATTCGAAATTACAAAAAAATTCTACAAAACATTAAAATATAATTCAGCCAATCTAAAAAAAAAAAAAACCCAAGTTCAGAGCTGCAGCAATAAAACATGAATAAAACAGCAGTGTGACAAATAAAACATACCAAGTAAAATCCATTTGAAACAAGTAGGGTTTCAAAGCCTTTTTAAGTACCGCGATAGAGGGCACCAACTAATGAGAAGGCCTTGTCCCTACTGCTGTTAAGGCAGGCCAACAAGTAGGACCTTCAGTGCTGATCTTAAAGCATAGACAGGTTTGTATGGGTGCAGGTGATCCTTCAGATAACCTGATTTCAGACTGTTTAGGGCTTGAAAGGCCAAAATCGGCACTTTGAATTGGGCCCAGAAACATAACCGGTAACCAATGCAACTGTTACAGGATCACTGTAATATGTTCTGACTGTATGGTCCCAATGAGTGCACAAGCAGCTGCATTCTGTATCAGCTGAAGTTTCTGGGTCATTTTCACAGGCAGTTAGTCCCTTGTTAGAGCATTACAGTACTGTAGTCTAGATGTATAGTGCAGTCTAAGTGCATGCATGATTTCATAGATTATAGAGTTGGAAGGAGCCTACAAGGCTATCGAGTCCAACCCCCTGCTCAATGCAGGAAACTAGAGGAGGGGTCTCCCATCCAAGTCATAACCAGGCCTGACCCTGCTTAGCTTTCCACGCTCAGACAAGCTGAGCCAGCGTAAGCCACAGGCCTGTGGCTAGTTCCACTTTCTCTAGTTAGAATCATAAGTGGCATACCAGCCATCGTTGCCACCTGTGCTTCCACAAACAATGCCAAGTCCAGAAGAACCAGCAAACTATGAAGTTGGTCCTTCAGGGGGAGTGCAACACCATCCAGAATGGATGGTACTCCTACCCAGATCAGTCATTTTCCCTACCCACAGCACCCCCATCATGTCTGGATTAAGCTTCAGCTTGTTTGCTTTCATCCATCCAAAAATTGCCTCCAGACACTTCAAGAGTTCCACAGCCTCCCTAGGGTTTGCAGGCGGAAAATACAGGTACAAGTTGTGTGTCATTAGCATATTGTTGACGGCGCAGATGAAAACTCCAGATGCAGTTTCATGTAAGTGTTAAAAAGCACAGGGGACAAGATAGAGCTCTGCAGCACTCCATATGCCAAAGGCCACAGGATGGAAGAGAAGTCCCCCAGAACCATCTTCTGAAACTGCCCCTCCAGGACGTACTGGAGCACTGAAGTTCTGTGCCTCCTAGGCCCAACCCACCCTGGTGCCCCAGAAGGATTCCATGGTTGATGGCATCAAAAGCTGCTGAGAGGTCCAGAACTAATAGGATTGCATTCCACCATCCATTTCTGGCATAAGTCACCCACTAGGGCAACCAAGGCTGTTTCTATCTCAAAACCAAGCTGAAACTGGATTTGAATGGATCCAAATTATCAGCCTTTAGGGTGTTCTCTTCCCAATGGGCTGGTCTGGCACAGTGGTTGGTGTACAGCCAGGGTGTGCAATTTGTGGCACTCCAGATGGTTGTGGCTTACAACTCCCGTAATCCCATACCAGCATAGACAGTGCTAAGGGATGATGGGAGTTGTAGGCCAAAACATCTGGAGGGCCATCGTAGGGATGTAGCCGAGCAGCCCGTCAGACAGGAGCAAGGCCCGAACTGGGCCTGCTCGTGTCCGCACGGGCTCTCAGCCACCCGCGCGGGCTTTACCTGGGCTCTCCATGGAGCGGAGAGCCTTCCTCGGCTGTCCGATGGGTCCCGTCGCGTCACTTCCGGCGCAGAGGAAGTGACGCGACGGGACCCTGCTCTGTTGCGCTGGACCTCCGCGCTCAGTTTTTGGTGGGGGAAACCAGGGCAGCAGGGCTGTTTAAGCCCTGTTGCCCTGGTTCCTCCTGCCAAAAGAGAGCGCGGGCGGGGGTCCAGCGCAACGGAGCAGTGGCTGCGGAGGCGGCGCGCAGGACCAGGTAGGTGGCGGGGGGTCCGTGGGCGGTGGCGGCGGGGGGGCGTGCGCGGGGGGTTTCTCCGGCAGCGCGGAGAACGCTTGCGCAGCTCTGAAGAGCAAGGTCGGGCCGCCGCTCACGGAGGGCCGATCCCGGAGCGAGCCTCCAGCCAACTCAAGGCTCGGCCCCACCACTAGCCATAAGTTCCCCACCCCTGGTGTATAAGTATGTATCCCTGCTACCCAATTCTTGCTTGATTAAAAGACAGAACTCAACTTGGAAACTGGTGTCTATTAAGTGATTTCAATGGACATGTGTAAATCATAGAATTTAAATTATTGTCAAATTTTGCTATATTGTGCTTATATTGTGTCTACAAACACGTGTAGCCCTGCAGAGATCAATTCATGCTGTTAGTGTTCATAATATTTCTTTCCAGTATTTAAAATTATGATTTTTGTTGCAGGAAGCCGTATGGTTCTTATCTAACATCACTGCAGGAAATCAGCAGCAGGTCCAGGCAGTGATAGATGCTAACCTTGTGCCAATGATAATACACCTTTTAGATAAGGTTAGACAAAAAAAATCTCATACCAAATTTTTGTTTGTTTTGTACAGAAATGGTTGTATAGCATTAATAAGATGAGATTTGCTTATTAAAGTTTAGATACATACACTTGATGTTGACTTATAGCCCGCTTGACCCCCAAAGCTCAGGTTTTTTCCAGCTAGTCAGGCATCTGTCCCCAAGGAGTCCACAATCTCAGCAGTGTAAGTTATTAAAGTGTATAGGGATAAGAGAGATCAAAGAAACTACATTTTGGAGAGCGAAAGGAAAGAAAATTTTTAAGAAGTTTAATTCTGTGCTGAATAATATATATTTGTTTTCAAGTTTCCAGATTAAAAACAAAGATTAATAGCCTATCAGGAGCAGTTGGCAATGCTGCCCTTTTAGTTTCCAACAAATCTGTCTGACTCTTATCTCCTACCATTGCTTAATACCTTGCACAGAATTTTTTTTAAAAAAACTACCAAAGTTTACACCATAATACAAAGTCAGCTATCAGAGCAATGTTTTTTGCAAACAAATAACCATTTGTCGAGGTGGTACTGCTGTAGGGTAGGATTGGCTGACCCGGAATTCATTCCTTGCTGTGATGGTATTTCATCTGCCTTGGAGATAGGGTAGATCTTCACTTATAAATCCAGGGTTGATCTTCACTTATAAGTCCTTGAATCTTCTCCCTCCAGCAGCAACTCAGCAGGACAGCCCCAGCTTAATTTTGCCATCTTTCTGGGCCAGACAATGCATGCCATGGAGGTCGATTGTGTAGAAGGATGTTCTGTCTGATTTTTTTTAAAAAAAATTTGAAGCCGCACATTGAAAATTCTAATACAGAACAGCCTTGGAATATTTTCTCCTCGAAATTATATATTAAATTATAGGTTAAACTGTACATTATAGTGGCAAACATGCATTTCCTAAACACTTCTCTGTCAATCAAGGTGAACTTGGTGGTGACGACTTGCAGGGGTGGGATCAGCAGGTTTGGGGAGGGGGTGCTTAATGTTCTTCTGCCTACTAATCTTTCGTTGCAAATCTCCACCCATCCAATCATTTTCCTTTCAGCTAGGCTCCTTCCAGTCTCGGATGTTTCCGTCACAAACATGTATATCTCTCCTCATTCTACTCCCATTTGGTTGGCAGCAGATAGACAGTAGGTTTGCACGTCATGCTGCTCAATCTAAGAAGGAGCCGATGGTGGGTTGTGGTAAAGTGGAAGAGGTGGGCATGCTGCAGACAGCGCGCTTGCTCACCCCCAACAACCCATTGGTTTTTAAACCAATGGGTTGTCATTATGTGCGAGCCAGGCTAGTGCCTACGACCTTGTTTAAGTTGAAGGGTCAGATATTTTAGCATTCTTCCTAGGGCTGATCGTGGGATAGTCATGCATGCGCAGAAGGACTCACCAGCCACCTAGGCCCTACCTTCTCTGGCTTTGCTAACTGAAGGACTAAAGCACTGCATAGCTGCAGACAGCAGGTGTTATGGTATCTAATTCCCCTTAATGCAACTGTCCCCTTCTGCTATGGCTGGTTCACTTCTAGTTAATGCTTGCAGGCCTCAGAGGTTGAAATAATCCCAGTGTCCTGAGGCTAGCTTGTGTATGCTAGCTTTGGGACATAGGGCTCCTGCACTATTCTTTTTGTTTTGTGGCCACAAACCTGGTGACACGTGACTTGCCTGAGTCACCAAACATAACTTGCCTGAGTGTACCCTCTGAAGCGTGAAGGGTTACCTGCACACTGTATTTGTGTGGAGGGATTACTAATAGGTGGGTTTCCTTTCATGTTCTGTGTCTCACTATTAAGAGCTGGACAAATGAGAAGTAAGTGCTGGGTTGTATTCTGCTAGGCAATGATGGTGCTGCAGCAAACCAGAGTCTCTGTCCTGTTAGACTGTAGCATCTCCAGATGCTTTCCTTCATCAG
The DNA here is from genome assembly GCA_021292165.1 of Shinisaurus crocodilurus. NCBI lineage: Eukaryota > Metazoa > Chordata > Lepidosauria > Squamata > Shinisauridae > Shinisaurus > Shinisaurus crocodilurus. Next base: position 30,551,512 of record CM037878.1, read on the forward strand.
TATAGACATCTGCAGGACGTGTTTCTCACATCCTACTTTATGATTGTGTCTCATAAGCTATTTTTCTTCTTTTTCCATTTGAATACTGGTGCTGCATTTCTTGGCCATGTACTGTTCATCTCTAAAAGATATCCATTAATCTGTTTTGTTGGTTTTAGGGTGACTTTGGTACACAGAAAGAAGCTGCTTGGGCTATAAGCAACCTGACAATCAGTGGAAGAAAAGATCAAGTGAGTAACTCAGTTGCTCTTGTGTTTATTTGAAATGAGGGAATTGTGACTTAAAACACCTGTAATGGAAAATACAAAACAGGGCACTCCAACCTCGGAGGGGGGAATCCACAATCCGACCCCCCTCCCGCTCGCAGCTGGTGCAGAAAGAACCATGCCGGCTGCCTCTCTGAGGTCGGGAATGCGACCTCAAAGAGGGGCTGATTCAGTGGGTGGGGAGGGGAGGAGATGGGGAGGTCAGTATGCAAGCAATCCCGGGGCTTCTCCAGTTTCCTTCCTTCCCCCTCCGAAATGCTTTCACAGGCAAAAAAAAGCCCGTTTAGTGAAAATGTGGGACGGGAGGACAGGGAAGTGGAGATCGCCTCTGCTGCTTCTCCCACCCTTTATAGGAGGATCATAAGCCTCCAAGTTTGGGGGCTTACGATTATCAAGGGCACAACCCATAGGATTGCACCCTAAGACAGATTCATTTCTGGTTAACTGGAGAGAAATTATCAGCCACTTTCTGGCCTTAGGCCAAGTCCCAGCTTACAATCACAATGAGACTGGTATAGATAGTTATGTAGAATAATTCCTGGCATAGGTTAATTTAAAATGAGATCTTAGTGGTTGAACGGATACTGAAAGATTTCTTATTGTAAATAATACTAGCTCAAGGGATACTATGCAATTTATCTAGTGTTATATAATGCTTGAACTCTGACTATAAAAGGAGCTAAGATACAACATTTCACTAGTTTTATTTGTATCTATTCCCTGTGAATGAATGGACTAAAATTGTGTATTTGTTTTCATTGGCTTGGATCCAAAGAAGTGCAAGCAGCACACTGCTCACACAACAGGGTTTTCCCATGCTCTCCTCCTTACTGCAGCCCCCTGTGTCTCCAGAAAGATACTTTTTGTGTGTCAGGGACCTTTGAGCAATAAAGCTGTGTATCCAAGCCAATTTTTTGTATTGCTGGGTGTTCTTTACAAATATGCTAAATTGAGTTACCCACCATACCTAAATTAAAACTTAAACCAGTAGGCTCATAGGTGGATATTGGATGATATTATGCAATAAAAGGGCCAAGCCTTTTTGGTATCTGAAGGTAGAATCCACCAACTTACAATAATTAATTTCACAAATTCACCAAAGGAGTATTCAGTCTGAAGTGACCAAAACAAAAAAAACCTTGCTTGACTTGAAAAACAAAGCCACAATGTGCCTGTATAACTGCCAATAAGAAGGACCTTTTTAATTTTTTTATAGGTTTGAAGATGCTTGGATCAAATCTGTATTACTCCATATTCTTGTCTTAACATTTGGATACTAATTTGTCCATTTTTGTTCTTTCCTAGGTGGCATACCTAATTCAACAAAATGTAATTCCTCCCTTTTGCAACTTGTTAACAGTAAAAGATGCTCAGGTTGTGCAAGTAGTGCTGGATGGGCTAAGTAATATATTAAAAATGGCTGAAGATGAGGCAGAAACCATAGCCAACCTTATTGAAGAATGTGGAGGTACAGTTGAATACTTGACTTGATATACTAAGGAATTTGACATGTGCTATAGGAATCCGTCAGTAAAATTTATTGTATTTTTTTCACAGATCAGGAAATGTTTTCACTTTCTATAAAGAAAGTCGCTTACATTTCTTTAAAATATGATTTAGGGAGTGATTGTCAATGTATTCTGAAAAGGAATTACTGGTGCTAGATTGAGGTTCCATCAAGCTTTTGCTTTTAACTTTTATAGGACTGGAGAAAATTGAACAGCTACAAAATCATGAAAATGAAGACATCTACAAACTGGCGTATGAGATCATTGATCAGTTCTTCTCTTCAGATGATGTAAGTAAATCATAACTATGAGATCTAATTTGTTTACAGAGCAAGCCTACGTACTGGGGGTAGGGTGGAGATCTGCACTGGTGTGTCTGCCACATCCATAGCCTTGCTGGCTCATTGCGGTCAGGGTCGGAGGGAGGGCAGCCTCCTTATCGCCCATGCTCTGTTTGGTTTTTTCTATCTCATTGACTGAAATGGGAGGGAAATTAACTATGCCAGTTCCATAGTTTTGGGCAGGCCTGGCATCAGGGGTTGGCAAGGCTAGATAGCTGCCTAGGGCCCACGAGCTCAGAAGGGCCCATTCCTACCAACCCAAGAGCCTCCACTCACCACCACTGCCTGCCGCCCGTTCCCTGGAGAGCCGCATTGGCAGGAGAAAGTGGCTGGTGTGATTCTTCAGAGACCAGAACAGACCTAAATGCCTGGTTCTTCCTCAGAGCCAGGCTTTGTGGAGACCCGCGAGGTGTCCCAAGAGTTCACCTGTGTGGTGAGTGATCTCCCGGGACACCTCTCCTCTGCAGCACCTGCCTGTCCTCTGTTTAGCCAGAGCTAACAGAGGACAGGCAGCTGCTCCAGAGGAGAGGTGTCCTGGGAGATCGCCTGTGACACAGGCAATCTCCTGGGACACCTCTCAGGTCTCCACAATGTCTGGCTCTGAGGAAGGACCCCATCAGAGCAAGGCATTTGATGGCAAGAGGTGGCGGAGAGGACAGGCGGTGGTTGGAGGGGATGTACAGTGGGAGGAGGTGGCTGCAGCTGTAGGAAGAAGTGGGCGGATGGGATGGATGTGACAAAAGCAGGGAGGAGGGTGAGGGGGACATCAGCAGCATGATTCCTGAGGGTACGCAGAAATCTGGTGCTGGCCCTGGTTTGGGCCCTGATCTATGAGCATATTGGGGGAACAAAGGATGTGTTCGTTTTGATTCAGCAGATCCAGGCCTATCCCTGATCTACTCACATAATGCCCCGTTTTAGTGTTGGTATTCGTATTCCACCAGGAATACGAATAGTGGTACATTTATGCCTGCAGAGCTTTCTGTGGGCATACTGGGGGATCTCCGGGGCACAGCCATTGAATCTTCTCTTTTAAAGCCTTGTGTTGATATAAAATGCTACATATTAAAAACAAGCCATTGGTCTTTGGTTAGATTTGAAAAATCTTATTCCACGTCTTTATGGTTCATTTACAGATAGATGAAGATCCAAGCCTTGTTCCAGAGGCAATACAAGGTGGAACATTTGGTTTCAATTCATCTGCCAATGTACCTACAGAAGGGTTCCAGTTCTAGAGTGGTAATTTGGAAGTTAGGTACAATGCAGCACTGAATAAAAAAAGGTTTGATCCATCAAGCTTGGCTCATGGGATCCGCTGCTGCATTAAATCGGGGAAGAAAATGTGAAGATTTCATTTGGAATCACAGAAAAGCCCGAATGAAGTCAAGATGGCGAGTGGGTGCGAGTGAGAGTGAGTGGCAAAATGTAATGAAAAACTTCACACTGAATGCTTATATAGGTTGTTCAAAGGAAAAGGGCTACAGGTCAAAGATCTTCAGTGCCTGAGGAGGGACATTGACTTAATTAGCGCAATTGTGGGGGGGAAATGCAGTACTATTCCATCATCAAGCCATGTAAGCATAAAGGAGAATAGGATACCCATATAAGTCCAAGGAGAATGAGCCCAGGCCTTGCTAATGAAGCACCGTGTGAATGGACAACATTGAGTGAATGTCTGGACTCAGTGCTGTGGGGCCACGTGTGTGTTTCAAATCTGGGGCTCTTTGCTCATGGAGCAGACTCCTAGTCTTGGAGTGGGGTGTGTACGAGAGTATGGTTGTGATGCTGTATGTGAACGCATGCAAGCTTGATTTGCCTTCAGGGGGCTGATAATAACCCTAGTCAATCATCAAAAGGAGTGCGTAAGTGTTAACACTGGACACGAAAACAGAGAGCGGTTTAGCAGCAGACTATGGTTTTACTCCTGCAGCCTGTGTTTTTATTTTATTTTTTCCCTTTTTATTTTAGTTATTTTATTTCCTGTATGGCTTATTACTAGTTGCTTGTAAAGTCAGAAAACTTTGAGGAAGGCTTCCCTGTGCATTTGCACCAGATGACTTCAATTGTTACAAAAAATGCTTTCCATATCATCAGAACTAATTTGTGTAGATTTTTTGCATGAAATCCATACACACGTTTCCCTCTTCCAACTATTGTGTTGCAGTACACAAATTGCCATAATACTAGAAAACAATAAAAATGTTTAATACCATCCTTTTCATTTTTAGAGATGACATAAAGCTATTTTTGCATGTGGTAATCTACAGCATAGCTCATTTTTAGATTTTATTGAGTCCTGTAACCAGCTGTTTCTGTTGTGGTAGGATACCGTGCTGTGTTTCAATGTTATTTGTTTTCAAACTTTGTTTTCTATGAAAATGATATGGAAACCTCAAAATAAAATTTGGTGCATATGTACTGCTGAAAGGATTGGAGAAGAGATGTGAATAGATGTACAAATCAAGTCATGGTTTGAACACGTTAATAATACCACCTAATCTGTCCAATTGTTCTAGACTTTTTATCTTTAGATGTAGGCAGCCATGAACAATCTATTTTGAGCCACTTTAGAGAGAACTTTGTATTCTTAACTTGCATATAAAATGCAAGTGTTTTTTATAATTGGAATAATGCCTCAGTTTTGAGGTTCTGCACACTAAATTAAAAGTGACATTACAAATATGTACAAAAGGAGAACTCTTTATAAGGTGGCTCATTGTAGGAAATGCTGTGCCTTCCCCTTTGAGCACAAGTGTTGCATGAACAACAGTTTGCTATAAGAAAACATACCAGGTTAGCCACCATTAGCATCTATATCTACCTTGTGTTTTTTTAAAAATCAGCTGGTAATTCTGAAACGCAGTAGAATGGATAAAGATTATTTTGTGATCATAACTCTTTGTTGGACTAGAGTATTTTTGCAGCATTCCTTGTCATCAGAAACATGGTTAAAAGTTTAAAACTAGATGCAGCAGAAAACTAGCTTGTGAAATTTATCCAAGTAGAATGCAGGCTAGGCTGTCTTGGGGAAAATAAACATTAAAACTTACAACAATGTGACATTGGTGTATGTATTTTTTGTCCAAACGAATATTTGCAAATTCTGCTTGTATACCTTCATTTTATTATGCAAGCTGGTAGAACAAAATGATCATACTACATTTATTCTGATTCCTTTTCTCCATTCTTGAAATCATACCTTTCAACTTTCACCACCCTGCTGTAAGTTGCCGTATATAAGCAGACTTTATTTGAAGGTATATTCTTCTCTATCCCATAAGCTCAGCAGCATAGTTTAATTCCTTTTTCTTTTACCCTGACGCTCTACGTTCACCTATTTAAGCAAGGGAAAGATTTGCAATGGAATATGCTCCCTTCTCCTTTCTCCAACTACCGGTAGAATGAACAAGTACATGGTCACATACACACAACCTAAGCCAGATTTCCCCAACCTTGTGCCCTCCAGTTGTAGTCCAAAACATCTGGAGGGTTCCAATTTGAGGGAGGCTGACCCCAACATTTTTTAATAAAGGGACATATAAATTAAATAAATAAATAAAATTGGGAGCAGCTGACCTAAATAATCTCCCAGGTCACACTTCCTTCCAATCTTAATCTTCCAACCCAGATTCTACACCAGAAATGATTACATTCCTGTTGTCATTACCAATGTTTAATGCACACTCATTGCTGAAGTGCAACCTATGCAAATCAGGTTCCAGAAACAATTGACTGGTATTGTTCAGATGTAATGCCATACCACAGCATTATGTGCAGCAGCCTCAAAGCTTGTGCACGGCAATTCCCTCCCCCCTTTTGAGGCAAATCATAGTCTGCAAATTTGGGGGGAGAGGGAACAGTATAGTTTGCCTCAAGCTACAAAAAGCAGGGGGAAATTGCCACACATGGGAGGGGGGATGTGTAAGCCCGAGACTAGCTAAGGTTTCATGTTGAGGCCAAACCATGTTTTTCTGGGGTACATAGATGAACACAATTTTTACTGTTCTTTCCAATATTATTTAAGAGATGAAAAACATTGTGAGATTCCAAAGGAGATTCAGAGGAAGTTCTGCTCACTGTGGATGGGGAAAGGACTTCCCTTAACCTTGAGGTCTCCAGTGTGCTGGCTAAGCTTGTCTGAGTGTGGAAAGCTAAGCAGGGTCAGGCCTGGTTATTACTTGGATGGGAGACCCCTCCTCTAGTTTCCTGCACTGAGCAGGGGGTTGGACTGCTCTTGTAGGCCCTTCCAACTCTATGATCTATGTATTTTGGGGGGAAAGAAGGAAGGTAAGAGATGAATTGAAACATTCATTTCAGACACAAGAATTGAAAGCACATGGGCAGCTTGTGGCCCTCCAGAAGTTGTTGGACTGTAACTTCCATCACCCCTCACTATTGGCTATGCTGGCTAGGGCTGATGGGAGCTGCAGTCCCACAATGTCTAGAGGGCTACAAGTTACCCACCCCTTGTGTACAGAAAAAAATAGGTCAGAACCATAAAATAAGGGAGGAAATATCTTCATGTCACCATTTTTATGTACTTTAGTGTTCTGTAGTGTAGCAAGCACATCTAACTGGTTATCAAGATATGAAATTTCAACAAAACTTGAATGCATTGTGAAGCTGCATGTTCTGGATCTTCCTCTCTGAACTTCAGGGAAATGTGTCCAGTAAATGTTTTTGAGGCATCAAAGGGAATGTGCATATAGCTGCAGCATCCAGTTCTGTTTAGATGTATTTTATTATGGAGTTGCTGTAGTAAACCTCCCCAAGATAGGAGGGCTAAGATGACCAGGAGCAAATGTCAACAAGTGAAGAAATGCAGGGCTAGAAAGAACTTGATCGTTCTCAGTGAGAACTTGATTTGGGGAGTAATTGAAGGCCTAAGTGTGCACATGACACCCAGATAGTTCAGTCCAAGAAATGTGTATTTAGGGAAGTTTAAAAACAAGTTATTGGCCTAAATGGACCTCAAGATTCACTTGGTATATGCCTATCAGCTAATGGCTTCATGTCTTTGGTATTGGTGAAGCTTGGAAATGAGTAGTTCTCTATGAACTCTGATCTGAAATTCTAGTCTATTGTTCTAAATGTACATTCCAACTAACATCCAGTTGTTCATTACTCTGGCTAGTGAGGGGTTTTTGGGTTTTTTTTACTGAAAATGCTTCGAAAATAACTAGTAATTTTTGACAGTTCAAACTTTATTTATAGAAGAATATTCCTTGTACATGTGGAACTCTGTAACAAAGCAGGTGAGTGACTAAGCATAAATAGCAAACCTTCATTCCATTATGGGACTCCTATTTGTACTATTCAGCTAATCTATTTTGGTGTTTGTTAGTTTCACTTGAAAAAAACACTCAATCATTGCTTCATTATGGAATGTGCATATTTTATGGAAATACGTATAATGTAATTTATATGTGAGTAAGTTGTACAAGTGCATATCTGGAGAGATTCCTTTGAACTTTTCTCTGCAGCACTTCCTAATCCAGGAGGCAGGCCACTTCTTAAACTGAAATTACATTTTTATATGTTTAGAGTTAACTGAAGCAACTGCAATAAATGTATGGCAAACAGAACGTTTTAAAATGTGAAAACTTCTAATCAGTATTATATAAACCACTTGTCTTAGAATTGCATTAAAATTTGAGTCCTGCATTTAGTTCCCCATTTTCAGTTTCACAGGAGATTGCCCCACATCTTTAACAGTCTATTTTAAGGCAGGCTTTCAAATGGGATGGTGAACCTGTGCCCTCCAGGTGTTGATAAATTACTTCCATCATCCATGTGTCATGGCAACAATAGCTGGAGGTTCCCCAGCCCTGCTGTAGACATAGGTTCGAACATGAATGTTTTTCCCTTCTAGGTGGTGTCCAGCGTGAGAAAATATTTTAATACAGAATAAAGCAAGCTGGAAACATGGTGCCCTCTAAATGTTTTGGACTACAACTCCCATAAGCACCAGCCAGCATGGTCAGAGATTATGAGAGTTGTCTAACCCTTGGTATCTAGGTGAGGATAAGGATTTTTCAGTGGAGAAAAATTATTTCTGAGACAGATTGCCATACAAAGCAAGATTAACCTAGCATTCCTCCACCGATACTTCCTCTTTCAATAGGGCACAATTACTTCCACCCCCACTGCTGGTGTTTAGTCACTAGCTAGGTTCCCCAGAAAAGCTTTTTTCCCCCCCTTTGGAGCTTGGAATTTTTTCATCTTTCCCAAGATAAATCTTATCAGCTGAGGGTGGTTCAGTCTCTTAAAGCCTCTTAAAGGTAGTGGGGGACTATTGACTTTTAGCCCTTTTCTTGTTCCTCATTTCTCCAATGTAGCTGTAGTGTGTGTGTCCTGCGTTCCCAATGAGATGGGTTCAGAATCTTGAGGTTGTTTCTTCCAATGCACCTGGAGTTCAGAATCCGGGTTTCCATAAAAAGCTTGTGGTTCAGTTTCACTCTCTTGGCCTCTGTCTAGAATGTTATTTTCCGCTACTTGAGGTGCAGCAGGTGTTCTCTCATTTCCCTGGAAAAAATTCCCCACTACCACGAAGGCCGAATCCCAGTACCTTTCCCAGGAGCTCTTTTTCTCCGGGAGTTTCGACTCCTGCTGCAACACCGAGCAATGGCCCTCGTCTGGCTGCTGCTGCCGCCTTCGCAATAAATGATCGGCCGGTGGGTACTCGAGATCAGGGCCCGGCTTCTTCAAGTGGCCATACAGCTGCACTTTCCCAAAGCTGCTCTCCTCGCGCAGAAACATGTCCTCCCCCAAAGACGAAGAAGACCCTGGGGAGCTTTCGGGAGATTCATCGCTGTCGAGGCTGCTCCGGACGACTCTTGCCCGCCCGCGCCTGCCCAAATCCCACGAGGACCGTGCGGGCTCCACCCGGGCCGGGGAAGTGCAGCTCAAGCCGGTGGCAGTGGCCGCCAAGGCGCAGGCCAGGCAAGCCAGGAAAAGGCTCTGCCCGGGGCTCGGGGATAAGCCGTGCAGCTCCGGCTCGCTGCGGATCCGCACGCGGACCTGCCCCAAGAGGCACGAGCCGAGCGCTGCCGCGCAGGCGATCAGCACGGCGGTGAGGCCGTGGAGCGGCGGGGCCAGCGAGCGGAGCTGCCGCCGCCCCAAAAAGTCCACCGTCAGCGCCAGCGAGCCGGTCAGTAGGCTGAAGAGGCAGCAGAACGCGATGCCCACCATGAGGGAGCCCCCGACCGGGCCCAGCAGGGGCGAGCCCGGTGCCGGGTCGTCCTGCCTTACCGCCCAAGACGCCCCCAGCACGACCTGCGTCTTCTCGCCTTGCACCAGCACCCAGCTCGGGTAGGCGCCCGCCGTGCCGATCATCGCCAGGGCCATGCTCTGGGTCAGCGCCGCCGCCAGGCTTCCCTCGCGCCGGAGCCTGTGTCGCGTCCGCAGCATCAGCCGGAATCGCAAGTCCAAGAGGCTGCCCGACTTCTCCGTGAGGCTGTCCGCTCTCTCCATGACGGACTGCGAGCCCCAAGGGCGGCGGCGGCGTTTCCTCTCGCCGCCTCGGGGCTCTGGGGGAACCTCGTCCTGAAGCCGCGAAGGCAGAAGACGACGATTGGTGACGGCCAAAGGCGGGAGGGGAGCGAGAGGAGCAAGAGGCGCCCCGCTTTTCCCGCCGAATTCTTGTCAGGGACCGGCTTCCTTTGCGACTCGCTCCTCTGACGCCGTCGTCTGTCCCGGAGACTGGGGAGGAAAATGATCTTGCTCTACGAGTTGTAAAAATGTCCTGGGTTTTGGTTTTTGGGTTTTTTGGTTGTTGTATTTCGGAGGGGCAGCCTTGTTAGCGTGTGTAACAGTAAAGACAACACAGTCTGGTGGCATCTTAAAAGACTTAACAAATTTATTGTGGCTTAAACCTTCCTTGGAAGTGTTATCTACAATTGGCAGATAAAAATACGCAACATACACGGAGAGGGGGAAATTCCCAAGTCGCTATCAGCTCTCTTCAAAATAAAGGGTTTCTTTTAAATATGTGATATTTAGGCAGCTTGGTTAGGCCCACATTCTCATTTCATCTAAAGGGCTGGTTTTATTTTTTTAAGCAGGGCTCTGTTTGAACCTGAATCTGTTTACAGTGCCAGTGTTCAGTCTGAAACATCTTAAGAAAGTATCAATGGGCATAGGCAAAGTGTCATTAACTCATCACTGACTACTCAAACAGCTCAAACATTTGGGACAAAAAAACCTACGTATTTCTCTCTAGGGGCAGAATGTGATTTCTAGACACAGGCTTCAGATCTGGCATCTCTCCTTTAAGAAATTAAATATATTTTAGACATATATCAGAAATGGATGGTTTTAAAAACAATAAACCTTGAGAATTGTGTTTAAATATGAGACACTGACCAGTGGCGTAGCGTGGGTTGTCAGCACCCGGGGCAAGGCAAGTAATTTGCGCCCCCTAACCCGTGGATTTTAGCACTCGAGTCTCTTCCACTAGATTAGTTAAAGAAACCCTTACCCCCTAAGCACATGTATTGTTTGTTATGAAAATACTGATGTAATTAAAGTAAAATGCATCTAAATACAAGTTTATTTTCAAACACTTTATTGAGTGCGAACATGCATTACACATTCTCCACATTTTCAGCAGGTCTATGAATACAAATCTACAAATGTAGTAACCTAGCATGGGCCATGCTATTATATGTCGTCTCACAACCATCGTAAACGACAAAAAATATCAAGAACAAAAACTAAACATCAAAATGGAACCATACCCTGGAGATGATCCAAGACTGGGCTAGATGGAGCCAACTTCCTCAATCCTGTACCTCTAATTGTAATTCTTTAATAGAAGTGCAAGATATCAATCTGTATATAATATACAGATTAATTTAAATTCGGGGAGGTCACACAGAGGTCTAGAAAGAGGGAGAAGCAATAAGGGAGACTCCCCAAGAGGAGGAGGAGGAGGAGGAGGAGGAGGAGGAGGAGAAGAAGAAGAAGAAGAAGAAGAAGAATTTAAATTCGGGGAGGTCACACAGAGGTCTAGAAAGAGGGAGAAGCAATAAGGGAGACTCCCCAAGAGGAGGAGGAGGAGGAGGAGGAGGAGAAGAAGAAGAAGAAGACACACCCCGCGCTGCTCTGCTCGGGCCTCCTCCCGCTTTCCACCTGTCCCTTCAACTCAACTTCCTGCCTCCTCCATTTAATTTAAATTCGGGGAGGTCACACAGAGGTCTAGAAAGAGGGAGAAGCAATAAGGGAGACTCCCCAAGAGGAGGAGAGGAGGAGGAGGAGGAGGAGGAGAAGGAGAAGAAGACACACCCCGCGCTGCTCTGCTCTGCTCGGGCCTCCTCCCGCTTTCCACCTGTCCCTTCAACTCAACTTCCTGCCTCCTCCATTTCTTCATTCATCCGCCCCCCGTCCCCCCCATCCCATTTCCCCACACCCCCCTTTCCCTTCTTTTTCTAGCCCATTTCCTTTCTCCCTCCTCCTTTCCTGGCTTTTTAAAAATGTACCTCCTTCTTTCTTTGCCCTCCTCTTTCCTTTCTCCCCCCCTTTTCTCCCCTCCTCCCTTCACCCTCCCACCCTCTCCATTTCTCTCTCTCCTCCTTTTCTCTCACCATCCTTTTTCCCTTCCTCTTTTCTCCTTTCCCCCATTTTCCTTCTCTCTCCTTTGCTGTTCTCCGCTTTGTCCTTCCTTTTCTCTCTCCTCTTTCTCTTTCTTCTTCCTTCCTTCCTTCTTTCTCTCCTTTCCCCGGTCCACTCTTTTCCTCTCTTCCTCATCTTCCTTCCTGCCCTCCCTCCCTTTCTCTTTCTTTCTATCTGCCTTCCATCCTTCCTTTTCTCGTCTCCCAACTTTCTTTACCCTTTCTCATTCCCCATCTTTCCTCTTTCCCTTCATTCTCATCTCTCTCTTTTCCTCCCTTCCTCTTTCTTTTCCTTTCTTTCTCTCTTCCTCCCTCCCCCTTCTCCTTCCTTCCTTCCCTTCTTTCTCTCTCTCCTCTCTTTTCCTCCCTCCCTCCCCTTTTCTCTCTCTCTCTCTCTCTCTCTCTCTCTCTCTCTCTCTTCTCCTCCCTTTCTTTCTTTCTTTCTTTCTTCTTTCTTTCTTTCTTCCTTCCTTCCTCTCTCTCCTCGCTCTCCCTCCATACCTCGATCTTGTCCACGCTCCGGGCGCAGCCCACCACCTTCATGCCGCGCTGCACCAGGGCGCGGGCCACGGCCGCCCTGATGCCCACCGAGGCGCCGGTCACCAGCGCCACGCGCCCCTTCCAGCGCTCCGTGGCCCACGCGCCGCGCGCGGCTGCCCTCCGCCTGCCCGGCCCGCGACGCACCGGCCGGCGCCTCCTTCCTCGCCTCCCGCCCCGCCCGCGCGCTCTCCGAGGCGCACGACCCGGCAGGCGCGGTGGCGGCGGCGGCAGCAGCAGCGAGGGGGGTCGGCGGCTGATCTGCACCTTTCTCCAAGGGCAGCCGCCTCTCGGGGGGGGGAGCAGGAGGAGGAAGAGCTGGGGCAGAGAGCTGCGAGTGCGCCCCCCCAGATGTTGCGCCCGGTGCGGCCGGCCCCCCCTGCACCCCCCACGCTACGCCTCTGACACTGACCAGTGTAAATGATGGAATGATGTGGAGGGACTCCTTCAATTCCTTTAGAATATCAGTGACAAAACAAGCAGCATCCCGTTGTAACTAGAAAAGCAGATGTGCATGTAAAGGTTTTGTCAAAAACATTAGCAGGTTCACTCTAGTGGCTTTGTGAGTCCTGGGCAAGGTAGACAGTGGGACCTTAGCATACAGTTAAATACAAGGTTAGAGATTTATTTAATCACTAAAAAAATGTTTTCTTTCATGACGATTTAATTTAAGTATTCCATTCCTGGCTCATCTCACACTAAGCTTTACGTATGTACCAGTTTGTCCGAGCCAGAAGTACATTTTGCTGGGTGTTGCCTGCCTCAAGTGTACAGTATATAGTTTAAAAATAAATTCAACTGAGAGCGCTTCAGCAGAATGCAGCTCAAACTTGTGTACACTCATCAACAGACATTGGTCCATACAAGGTAAGGCATTACTTATTAAAGACTGCATAGTAGTTCCTGGAGACACTAAAGCAATTTAGCTATCCTGAGCTTTACAAGGAACCCAAGTTGATAATGATAGTATGCAGTGACCAGATATCAGTACATGTTAACAACAAATATGGTGTAAATATATTTATTTATTTAAGGTATTTGTATATACCAGGGCAGTTTAAAATAAGAATTTTAATAATAAAATACAATTACATAATTAAAATACTAGAAAAAGCACAATTAAAACAAAGGCATTTTCCAAATTCACAGCAATTTCAGAACCAGTTCAGACAACAGAATGGATAATTCAGTTACCGTGTTTAAAGTATAGATTCCTTTTTCCCCAGATCTAAAAGATTAATTTAAAATGTCTAAAGCCATAACAGTGTCTTAACCCAGTGCCTTAGAAACAACAATGTAGATTCCAGATGAACCTTTGTGCCACCTTCCTTTGCAGAACTATAAAATGATGATCAAATAAAGACAGTTCTAGCCATGACATACCGTTTTACTTTACTTTTTTGCCTTTATAGTACAACCGTTCTGCTGTTACAAAATGATCCAGATATTGAGTGCTTTATACATATAAGGAAAAAATATATTTAGGCTTCTGAAAAAAGTGACAAATAGGAGCAAATGTCTATAGCATAAATAAAAACTAAAATGGGGGGTGGAGAGGATGTATATTAAAAGTATTTCCCTAGCTGAAGTTTAATCTACTGAGTTAGTTCTTCTTGTTAAGCTTTATTACCTTGAGCTAGCAGTTTATGTAAAATTCTTCAGAATTGTTGACAGCCCAAGTGTATCTTGGTGCAAGCAGTGACTTGTGCCACTGTATTCACTGCAGTTTTGCCAGCTCTGCCTTTAAACAAAACAAAAGCCTGCTCCAGACCCTTGCACTCTGATTGAACCCAAGGCAATCAAATTCTTAAGAAATTATAGTACTTCGACTCTTCTGCTGGAACCTAAATGGGCATCTATGTTTCTTATGAAGACATTCCTTCCATGAACCGAGTGATAGAACTTAAGCAAGACAAAAACAAAAAAAGGGGCTGGTTTACACGTTTTCTATGCACAAGCTATCTCAACTGTCTCTGGGTTATCCATGCATCTGGATAATATAATGTGAACTAACCAATTCCTATGATTGCAGCAGCTAAAAGAAAGTGCCACCATGATCATGGAAAGGTACATCTATGTAAAGTATGTGTACACATTTGCCTGAGGAAGAATAAGAACAGTTCCTTGTTAGACATCCTGAGTTCTGCACAATCTGTTGCAATATTAGGTTCTGATGGGGCTCAAGTATCAGATCGGTGTACATAACTAGAAAATGTTTGTACCATGTCTATTAAGATGTACATTTATCTGATATAAAGATTTAACCTAGATAGTTTTGTCTAAGTTATTTTCTTCACAAGCAGGTCTCTGGATTATAGAAAATCTATGGCTTTGGGTCTATTGACATGTGTTACAAGCCTCTCACTAAGGTGATCCAGCCCTTGGAGCTGGGAAAATGGAACTTTCATGTTTGTTCAGCCCTGAATCACTGGAAGGCCTTGGGTACGATGTACCTAAGATGAAATTCCCATCTGTGATCTCACAAGTCTGATTCACAGGATGTCCGAGGAGATGTGTGCTGCAGGTATAAGGAGGGCTATATGTTTACAAATATAAAAGTAGAACTGAACTGAAACTATTGATTGTAGTGGGCTCACACATTGATAAATGTCTAGGGTGTTAGTAAAAGTTTACATTAAGCTAAAATTAATAGTTACAAAAGGCCACTCATACTTGATGATGGTATGTAATAATTACTGATGCAATGAACATTTTATGAAAGCACTGCTAAAATTGTTATGGGCAGAGTGATCCTATGGCCCCAAAACAGCATCTAGGGGGCCATAGGATTCTTCGGATTCCCAGATCCGAGGTTGGAAAACGAGTTTCAACCTCGGAGCTGGGGATCTGCACTCAGATCCCCCTCCCCGCCTTGCAGCCAGCATGGAAAGAAACACGCTGGATGCTTCTCCAAGGTCGTAAGAGCGACCTTAGAGAAGGGGTAAAGGGGGCGTTCCACGGGGCCAGAGGGAAGGAGACTGGGGCTGCCAGGAAATGACATATCTTGATGGTGCTCCAGTCTCCTTCCTTCCCAATCCGAAGCACCTCAGTTAGACTGCCAAAATCAGCCAGCTGAGTTGCTGAAATCATCTAGCTGAGTTGCAGGGCGGGAGGAACAGGAAGATGGAGCTTGCCTCTGCCGCTTCCCCTGCCCTGCATAGGATGGCCATAATGCTCCAAGTCCAGAGGCTTATGAGCATCCCGATTGGATTGCACCCTAAGTAACAGAGGGAAGAGATAAAAATGAGACTAAAACTTATTTTTCCCACAGAGGTGAATTTGCTTATTTACAATTTAATCTGTAATCCACTCAAAGGATTTAATTTTTTAATCCCACTGAAATTAATGAGATTAAATTTGATTTATATGTAGATAGATTGATTATACTGGATTGTAGAACAAGCTGTGTTTTTAGTCCACCTTATCAGAAGGGTTCAGGGTAGGTAACGATATTGTATAATTCTATAAATATATTTTCGTACTCCAGAGACTAGCCTGATGGAGTCAATGTAGTATAGCAGGTAGACTGTAGAACTTGGACCTATAAGATACGAGTTCAAATCTCCACTTGGCCTTAGTGGGCAGTATCCAATGCTGTCCATGCACTAGAACAGGGGTCTGCAACCCGCGGCTCCGGAGCTGCATGCGGCTCTTTCAAACCTTTGCCGCGGCTCCGCTCCGGTCTGAGACTCCGCTGGAATGCTGGGGAAAAAAACCAAATATTTTTCTCCCTACCTTCCTCTGCGTGCCTCCAACCGGTCCAGTGGAAGACAGGAGGAGGGCTCCTGCAGGGAAAAAAACTTGGCAGCGGCAGCGGCACCCCCCACCCCGGAAGCAGGGACTCGAGCAGGCAGGCAACGGAAGAGAGGAGAGCAGGACAAGGCTGCCTGCTCCGCAAAAAACTTTGCCGCCGCCTCACATATGGCCTGATTCTGTTGGCGGGGGCAGCCCGATTTCGCTCTTCTGAGCGGCGCGGAGCGTTCTCCCGCCGCTCTAGCTGCCGCCGCCGCCGCTGGAGTCAATGCCGGAGCCGCTGAAGCCGCCGCCGCGTCACATCCAGCTGCTTCGGCGCGCTTGCCCCCGCGCTATGATTTTGGCGGGGGAACTTTGGCAGGGCGGGGGAACTTTGGCGCGGCGGCAGCACCCCCCCCCCCCGGGCAGCAGGGACGCGAGCGGGTGAGCGGCAGAAGAGAGGAGGGCTCCTGCACGCGCCAAAGTTCCCCCACCGCCAAAAACATAGCGCGGGGTCCAGCGTGTCGAGGGACCAGCGCGGCCGGCTCGCCGCAGAGAGCACAAGCAGGCGAAGAGGCAGGTAGGCCTGCGTGAAAGCAGTAATAGTTATCAGAAAACAAGGGGGAAAAGATTCATGTACAAATTATTGGAAAACTAATAGCAATAGAACAAAATAATATCTCCATACATTTATTTATTTATTTAACTGCTTTTTTAACCCTGCATTTCTTAAAAACAATCCAAAACAGGTTATAAAGAAGAATAAAACACAAATTACAATATCGCTGCGGGGATGGGAGCGGGTGCCAAAATGAAGGAGTGGGTCGGGACCAGGGTATCATGAGGGGCCGGGGGACTCGGGGGGAGAGATTTTCATGAGTGGCTGTGGGCGGGGGAGCCACCGGGGGTAATTTGGTAAATGTATGGCCGGCCCAGGATTGAACCCCCCTGATCCCCTTGTGGTATTTTCATTGAGATTCTTCCCCCCCCCTCTAATCAGAGCACAAATGGATCAGGGGAGAATTAAATTGGCTGGGGGGGATTACAATCAGAGTGCCTCCAGCTGTTGCAAAACTACAACTCCCAGCATGCCCGGACAGCCTTTGGCTATCCGGGCATGCTGGGAGTTGTAGTTGTGCAACAGCTAAAGAGCCCCAGGGTAGGGGGAAGTGCTCTGTTTCCCAATCAGGGTGCCTCCAGCTGTTGCAGCTGCCCCTTTTGCCCCACATTAAAGACAGGCCTGAGTAGCACCCTCATCATCCACCAGCAACACCCTCCCCCCAGCAGTAGCACCCCCATCATCCACCAGCAAATCCTGCTGATGGATGATGAGGGGTGCTATTACCACATGGAGGGTGTTTCTGGTGGATGATGAGGGTGCTACTGCTGGATGGTGCTGATGACGGGATGCTACTGCTTGGGGGGGGGATGTTGCTGGTGGCATCCCATCATCCACCAGCAACACCCCCATCATCCGTCAGCTGATAATTTCCCCTACCTATGCACCCAACATAATCCACCAGCTCTCGCTGGTGGATTATGTTGGGTGCATAGGTAGGGGAAATTATTACATTTTATATGTGGGGCACAGGATGGGGCATTATTACTTTATGTGAGGGGGGCAGATTATTTTGCAAAATTTGCTATGGGGCCCTCTGATGGTTTTGCGGCTCCCAGTTTTTTTTTCTTCGGAAACGGGTCCAAGTGGCTCTTTTTGTCTTAAAGGTTGCAGACCCCTGCACTAGAAAGACCCACCACTAGTACAACGGGAAGTTAGTGGATCCCGCAGCAAATGGAAACAAGCCAAAATGTTCAATTCTGGAACAGGGCAGATTAGCAGAGCTTGCAGAAGGGAGCTCAGCTGACCTGTCCCATTCCAGAAATGAGCGTTTCTCCTAGTTTCTGGGGTTGCTTTAGGAAGCGC
Source organism: Shinisaurus crocodilurus (assembly GCA_021292165.1). NCBI lineage: Eukaryota > Metazoa > Chordata > Lepidosauria > Squamata > Shinisauridae > Shinisaurus > Shinisaurus crocodilurus. Next base: position 30,569,431 of record CM037878.1, read on the forward strand.
TAGCAGTGGGTCCTGCTAGCACAACAGAAACTGGGAGTGTAGCGGCAGTATTGGATACTTAGTAACTTTCAACTTACTTTCAATTAAATTGTTCTCAACTTAGTTAAGGCCTAACTAAGAGTAGTTGTGAGAATAAAATAGAAAAACCCCATGTATGGCACACAGGCACAAATGAGATACATGATTTAAAAAATCTTAACAGACGGAGAAAATGGGGTATGGAAGAAAGGAAAGTTAGAAAAATTAGTGGAACTATGCTGAAGATTAGCCTGTTCACAGTAAATACATTTAATATAGCAACTGTTCTCGTATAAAGTCACCCAAGAAAAAACTGTCAGACAGCAACAACACTTGTTAAAGGAAACAATTGGTTTGTATTGTCAAAACATTCATAATGAATTTAGGGAGGCAGGAGAGGATTTTAACTTTCCAGACATAATTCCAGACATTTCCCAGATGTTTACATGACAGGCTGTAAAATATAAATTTAATTTTATCAGGATAGACACATGTTTATGTATTCTGGAAAGATAAGCATATCATTATTTATGACACAGTGGCAAATTTATATCATTATTTGCTTTTTCAAGGTTACTTTAGCAGACATCTCTCAGTATGTTTGAGTTTTTGCTTCAGCATGACTCAATAAATTATAAATACTCTAGTTCATAGAGAAAATATACATGTGATCTTTTGCTTAGTAAGTCTTGAGGATTATCTGTGTAACAGATGGTAGATTACACTGTCAGTCAATTAATGCTGCACAACATATCCTCTGCTCTTGTTGAGATACATTTTTCCAACAGTGTCCAGGAGAGGGGGTGCTCGGCATTCCTTGCTTGCATGTTCCACTCAGAACAAGTCTAGTGCAGATTCTAATTAGGGTTGATTGTTTAGAAGTCATCAGAGACTATCCATAGGTACTTGAAGAAAGAGTGAAAACAATAGTGAATAAATGATACTAACATGGTTCAGAGTTCAGACAATTTCCTGCTTGCTAAACCATAATTTAGCAGGCAAGAATGAGCAACAAGACCACATACTCCTTCATCCCTTCCTCAATGCTAACATACTGGTTTAATTAAACCACAGTTGGCCATTAAGCATTAAGTCTGAAGAGGGAACTGTGGTTTAATGTCAGTTTACTAATCAGGATCTTAAACCAGCTTCAAACTGATTCAAGATCTTGGTTGATAAATTGACATTAAGCCCCATTGTGGACACAATAGTTAACTGTAGTTTGATTAAACTAGGATGATGATGATGATGATGATGATGATGATGATGATGATGATGATGATGATGATGATGATGATGATGGCGGCCAAAGACTGGAGGAGGGAATGTGTAGTCTTGTTGCTCATTCCTGGTTGCCAAACAGTGTTTTAGGAAGCTGGGAATTGACCATCCAAACAGAGCAATTGTTATACTGTGGTGAGCTGGAAGTGTATCAGCTATACCATGTGATCTTCTCAGGCTTCAATTCTATGCATATTTACTAGAAAGTAAGCACCATGAAGTGGGGTTTAATTCCAAGTAAATATGAATAGGATTAGGATTGTAAAACACTGACATGTTTTTCTAACTGATTTTATTTAAGGAAATGACATAACTCTTACATGTAGAAGTGAAACTCAATGCAAAAGCTATATGCGTATGATAGTTTGAGATTTAGAAGAAAATAAATATTAACTTCCTTACCCTATTAGCTTAATTAATATATAGTATGACTTGAACCTTATTTTGACACAGCCAGGATTACCTCCTCATTCTAAAAAACCTTTGTGTCTGAGATCAATAGACTACAAACAGGCTCAGCATAGTGATAAACCAATGAGATTTTCTTATCCAAAGCAGAATGAATAAAATAGATTAACTGAAGGTTTTAAATGACAAAATACAAAAACAATGCAGAATAAATAAGTGGATGTGGAGAAGAAAGAATTGACCATCACTAAGTTTCAAGAATCGAGGAGTTAGATCAGTGTTCTCCAACCTTGGGTCCCCAGATGTTTTTGGCCTACAACTCCCAGCATGCCCCAGCCAGCATAGCTGGCTGGGGCATGCTGGGAGTTGTAGGCCAAAAACATCTGGGGACCCAAGGTTGGAGAACACTGAGTTAGATTATAAAGCCAGGAAGAACAATTTGATTTTATAGGGAACATCTGAATTGCTCCATTCTATAGAAATATTGGACTGGTGGGAACATTTGGAATTTTGAAAAAGTGTTATGGGTGCTGTCACAAAATGGCTGCTATAGGGGTGCTCATTAATAAAATGGCTGGCATGGTAGGCATGGCCAGTCACAAAACACCCAATTCACAGAAAGGCAAACTTTTGAGTCTAAAAGACAAGTAACTTGCCCAAGATCCTGTATACATTGTAGTGGCTGGGTCTGATCCCCAAAATATAAAGCCACTCCTTTGAACCCACAGTTCTGTCTTTGATTCAGGACTCCCCCAAACACTTACAACACACTCTCACCTCACACTTCCAACAACCAAGATCCTGTCACACACAGGCCTCCCTAACTCCTCCCGTTGCTCACCACAGCCCTCCCCATCCTCAGTCTCCCTGCTTCCTCATACCCCACATCAGATTGCCCCCTCAGCAGCCCTAGTCTCCCAGCTTTCCCCTACTACCCTGTTGGGTTGCCTCAACCCAGCCCCAGTCTCTCCACTTCCTTTTCTCACTCTGTTGGGTCACCTCCAGGTCACCCCCATCCTTCTGGTTGCCATGCTGGCATCCCCAACCCTACCCACTTACCCAATGGAATCCATTCCTTCTTCCTTTTTCTTACAGGCAGCCAAGAATGCTTCAGAGTGAACTCTGGCCTCCAGCCTCCTGCCATCTTTACTTCATGAGAATGTTTCTGAGTCCACATGGAGCCCTGTGGCATTTTGGAGGATAAAGATGGCAGGCAGCTAGAGGACATCGCTTCACTTTGAAGTGCTCCCAGCCACCAAGTTTTAATAATGTTTGGGTTTTTAAAAAAAAGTACATTAGAAGCAAACCCACAGGTATCAGCACGGCACTTTGCTGGGTTCAGAGGGAGGTGTCCACAGGCACAGTGGGACCTACAGGCACAACGTTGCCTATTCCCATGTTACGGTAATAGTGTTTTTTTTGTTTACGGCTAGGTACACTGGTTCATATATATGTTCATGATATATTGGGCAAGCTGTTTGCTACTGATTTAAAAAAAATGGGGAGGGAGGAGAAAAGACCCTGACCAAATAATGCATAACTTTTCCTCACTGATTACTGCCTTTATACTAGACAGAATAAGAGACTGTATTGTTGAATTCCAGCTCATGCTTGGTACTTCATAGATCATAGAGTTGGAAGGAGCCTACAAGGCTATCGAGTCCAACCCCCCGCTCAATGCAGGCAACTAGAGGAGGGGTCTCCCATCCAAGTACGGTAATAACCAGGCCTGACCCTGCTTAGCTTTCCACACTCAGACAAGCTGAGCCAGCGTAAGCCTCACAGGCCTGTATGTGATATCAGATTATTTTAGACTTGATATTTCACTTTCAATTTTGAATATTTTTGTCTTTCTAGGAACAGTATTTGATTTCCTACACAGTGTTTGGCCACTTATACTCAGTATTTTATATTCCTTATTTGATAGCCAATAGTGAATACCAATAGTAGTTCATGCTTCTTTCTTTCTTTTTTTTAAAGAGAATCATCTGGTCTGTCTGTTTGCCATTATTTATTTTATTTTTTACATTTATTTTATATATTTATTTTATTTATTACATTTTTTGACAGATTATGTATGAAGTGGGGCATAGGGCCTCCCAAAATGTATTAAAAACTCAATTCAGCTGCCACCACAGGTGATCACCTCAGCAACATCTCATATCCATGCTCTGGTAACCTCTCGTTTGGATTACTGCAATGCGTTATATGTGGGGCTGCCTTTGAAAACGGTCCCGAAACTTCAGCTGGTCCAAAATAGGGCAGCGAGATTGTTAATGGGGACTGGCCAATGAGAACATATTATGCCAGTGCTTTCTCATCTGCACTAGCTGCCAGTCTGTTTCCGGGTCTGATTCAAAGTGCTGGTGCTAACATTTAAAGCCCTAAACGGCTTGGGGCCAGGGTATCTGAAGGATCGTCTCCTCCCATATGTTCCTGCCCGGACACTAAGATCTACATCAGCGGTCCTTCTCCGAGAGCCCCTGCCAAAGGAAGTGAGGCAGGTGGCTACCAGGAGGAGGGCCTTTTCTGCTGTGGCACCCCGGTTATGGAATGAGCTCTCCAATGAGGTTCACCTGGTGCCTACTTTGTATTCTTTCCGGCGCCAGGTGAAAACCTTTCTGTTCTCCCAGGCATTTTAATCATCTTAATCATTTTAATCTTGTAATTGTTTTTATTCCGTTATTGTAACTGCTGCTGCTAGCTCTGCTGTTCATTTTTAATCTGTGGTTTTAAATTTTATATTGTATTTTATGATTTTAACTGTTGTAAACCGCACAGAGAGCTTCGGCTATTGGGCAGTATAAAAATGTATTAAATAAATAAATAAATAAATATAAAAGAACCCTCATATTTAGGGGTAGTTTAAAACTCTTACAATACAATCCCATGCATTTAAGTTCCACTTAAATCATGCACAGGATTGCACTGTCAGTTTATAGGCTAAGCAGACATGGGTAGGTTTTAGCATGAATGACTGACATAGGTTTATAATTTAAAAAATAAGCTTGAATGTATTTCAGAATAGCAAAGTTTACATGGCAATAAAAGTAAAATGGAAGTAAAAGCATATACAGACAATTCAAGCTTCTACACATCTGGCCTATGATGTTGTCAGACAAGGATGTCAGACATTCCTTTCACAGCTCACTCACACTTGTTGACATAACGTTCAACAGAATTAAGGAAGGGGCGGTGACAGACGTTGATTCACAACGGGAATAGCAAACACAAACACTTCAAAGCATCCCATTCTCTGGGCCAAGTGGACTACTCCCAGATGTGAAAGGGCTGGCTGTGGTTGGAGTGATCGCCTGATGATGATGATGATGGTTGTTCAGTGTTATGGAAATGCACTCTGCACATGTTCAAGGACACATTTTTTTAAATTAATTCACTTATTCCATGGGTGTGCTGGGGCTTTAGAAACAGGTTCTGAGGTTCAGCCCTTGTAAACTTTAGTTCAAATTAAGATAGTTGGTGTTAGCAGAGTTTGATATTTTTAAATCTAAAATCAAAACTTATTTTAAATGAAACCGTGTTCATATTCTACATTTTAAACACAGTAATTAAACTATTTTTTTGAAGATCAAAATGTGAAGTAAAAATTCAAATTTTGAATCTTAAAATTTTGAAATTGATTTCAAAACTTGAAATTTTGAATATCTGAAATATATATTCTCCCCTGTGTGCCTGCTCTTACAATACGATCTAACTCAGAGGCCCTTGCAATGCCCCTGCCATCTGAGGAAAGGTGGATGGTGCCTAGGGAGAGGGCCTTCTTCAGTACCCTGCTTCTGGAATTCTCTTCCCAGGGAGGATTACCTGGCACCAGCATTTACGTCTTTTAGGCCTTCTTAATTTTCTCAAACGTTTAATCTCTGATGGTTTTTAACTTCCGCTGAAATTATTTTTTAGTGCTGCCTTTAACTCTTCAACTGTCGTCAGTGGGATCAAATCCTTTTGTGTAACATTTAAGTCTTAAATTGCCCTTGTATCCATTATGACACCACAAACTAAAAGGGCTTCATCTCAATCAACTCCCTTGCCAAGGTGGTTTACAAGTACAATAAAAAATAATAAAATCATAACAAACAATATTAACAAATAAAAACTCCATCCAGATCCTTTCCAAAGGGCAGTTGATGTTAGATGGCCCTATGATGGGAGGGGAGTCCAGCTGGAGCAATACCCTGAGTACTTTGCCTGCCTCTCTCCTTTGGAATTCTTCTCACAGGTCAGCTGATGGTAGATGGCCATGTTGGGGGCAGGGAACCAGCTGATGCATTATATGCAGATGCACTAAACACTGATACCCTTCCAAGAATTTTCTTAAGAGCAGTGGCGTAGCGTGGGTTGTCAGCACCCGGGGCAAGGCAAGTAATTTGCGCCCCCTAACCCGTGGATTTTAGCACTCGAGTCTCTTCCACTAGATTAGTTAAAGAAACCCTTACCCCCTAAGCACATGTATTGTTTGTTATGAAAATACTGATGTAATTAAAGTAAAATGCATCTAAATACAAGTTTATTTTCAAACACTTTATTGAGTGCGAACATGCATTACACATTCTCCACATTTTCAGCAGGTCTATGAATACAAATCTACAAATGTAGTAACCTAGCATGGGCCATGCTATTATATGTCGTCTCACAACCATCGTAAACGACAAAAAATATCAAGAACAAAAACTAAACATCAAAATGGAACCATACCCTGGAGATGATCCAAGACTGGGCTAGATGGAGCCAACTTCCTCAATCCTGTACCTCTAATTGTAATTCTTTAATAGAAGTGCAAGATATCAATCTGTATATAATATACAGATTAATTTAAATTCGGGGAGGTCACACAGAGGTCTAGAAAGAGGGAGAAGCAATAAGGGAGACTCCCCAAGAGGAGGAGGAGGAGGAGGAGGAGGAGGAGGAGGAGGAGGAGAAGAAGAAGAAGAAGAAGAAGAAGAAGAATTTAAATTCGGGGAGGTCACACAGAGGTCTAGAAAGAGGGAGAAGCAATAAGGGAGACTCCCCAAGAGGAGGAGGAGGAGGAGGAGGAGGAGGAGGAGAGAAGAAGAAGAAGACACACCCCGCGCTGCTCTGCTCGGGCCTCCTCCCGCTTTCCACCTGTCCCTTCAACTCAACTTCCTGCCTCCTCCATTTAATTTAAATTCGGGGAGGTCACACAGAGGTCTAGAAAGAGGGAGAAGCAATAAGGGAGACTCCCCAAGAGGAGGAGGAGGAGGAGAGGAGGAGGAGGAGGAGGAGGAGAAGGAGAAGAAGACACACCCCGCGCTGCTCTGCTCTGCTCGGGCCTCCTCCCGCTTTCCACCTGTCCCTTCAACTCAACTTCCTGCCTCCTCCATTTCTTCATTCATCCGCCCCCCGTCCCCCCCATCCCATTTCCCCACACCCCCCTTTCCCTTCTTTTTCTAGCCCATTTCCTTTCTCCCTCCTCCTTTCCTGGCTTTTTAAAAATGTACCTCTTCTTTCTTTGCCCTCCTCTTTCCTTTCTCCCCCCCCTTTTCTCCCCTCCTCCCTTCACCCTCCCACCCTCTCCCATTTCTCTCTCTCCTCCTTTTCTCTCACCATCCTTTTTCCCTTTCCTCTTTTCTCCTTTCCCCCATTTTCCTTTCTCTCTCCTTTGCTGTTCTCCGCTTTGTCCTTCCTTTTCTCTCTCTCTTTCTCTTTCTTCTTCCTTCCTTCCTTCTTTCTCTCCTTTCCCCGTCACTCTTTTTCCTCTCCTTCCTCATCTTCCTTTCCTGCCTCCCTCCCTTTCTCTTTCTTTCTATCTGCCTTCCATCCTTCCTTTTCTCGTCTCCCCAACTTTCTTTACCCCTTTCTCATTCCCCATCTTTCCTCTTTCCCTTCATTCTCTCTCTCTCTTTTCCTCCCTTCCTCTTTCTTTCCTTCTTTCTCTCTTCCTCCCTCCCCCTTCTCCTTTCCTTCCTTCCCTTCTTTCTCTCTCTCCTCTCTTTTCCTCCCTCCCTCCCCTTTTCTCTCTCTCTCTCTCTCTCTCTCTCTCTTCTCCTCCCTTTCTTTCTTTCTTTCTTTCTTCCTTCCTTCCTCTCTCTCCTCGCTCTCCCTCCATACCTCGATCTTGTCCACGCTCCGGGCGCAGCCCACCACCTTCATGCCGCGCTGCACCAGGGCGCGGGCCACGGCCGCCCTGATGCCCACCGAGGCGCCGGTCACCAGCGCCACGCGCCCCTTCCAGCGCTCCGTGGCCCACGCGCCGCGCGCTGCCCTCCGCCTGCCCGGCCCGCGACGCACCGGCCGGCGCCTCCTTCCTCGCCTCCCGCCCCGCCCGCGCGCTCTCCGAGGCGCACGACCCGGCAGGCGCGGTGGCGGCGGCGGCAGCAGCAGCGAGGGGGGGCGGCGGCTGATCTGCCCCTTTCTCCAAGGGCAGCCGCCTCTCGGGGGGGGGAGCAGGAGGAGGAAGAGCTGGGGCAGAGAGCTGCGAGTGCGCCCCCCCAGATGTTGCGCCCGGTGCGGCCGGCCCCCCCTGCACCCCCCACGCTACGCCTCTGCTTAAGAGCGGGATAAAAATGCTTTAAATAAATACATAATAAATTGTAAGCCTGCCTGTCAGCCCTGTGTTGTTATTTTTTTATTATTGTACAATGCTTACAGGTTCTAGGCACTTTATAAATCATCATCATTTCAACAATGGTTGAGATGGTCAAGGTGATGTGGAATGAGCTGATCTCTGGGTTCCAACTTAACTTCATTTGCTGGTTTTCTCCCCGCACTTTCAGGAGCTTGTTAGAAAAAATGGACATGGTGCATATACAGAGTGTAGCCCTACATGTGTATTAAACAGGCCCAAGTATAGAATGTGCATTTTAAATGAACAATTCTTGCTTCACACTCCCCACCCCCGGCCAGATGCCAAACTAGCCTGAGAAAGTCCTACCAGCTGGCAACAGGCCCAGACATGTTCTGCTAGTATGGATACTTTTCTATCTACCATTTGTTCTTCTCACCAAGGTCTCTTCAATGTATTATCTTCCTAACACAAATGCTTGTCTCTTGTAAACAAGCTGGGAACCCACCCACCCCGGCTGCTTTAAAAACAATAGACAGGCAAAGATGGATTTTATCGTACCCCTGTAAAGCAAGACATTTTGGGAACCCAGGTTGGGAAAAGCATGGTCCTAAACTGAAATATTCACATAGGACCCATAAGAAAAAAACCTTAAACTCAGTCAGTGTCAGAGCACCTGCTCTGCATGCAGGCTGAGAGAGACTCCTAGTCTGAAAACCTGGAGAACTGCTGTCAATCTGAGTTAAAGCTATGTAAAGGCCTAATCCTACACATGCTTGGACAGACAAAGCTCCTACAGATCCCAGCTTCCCCTGGCTAGCAAGGGTAGCATTGGAGAGCAGTCCACAAGGGCTGGGACCCTAAAAATCTCTGGGATCACCCTGCTGCCCATAGGCACTTGTTAAGGTAAAAGTCCAGAGGCCCTGATGAACTCTGTTGTACCCCCGTTGGATGACCTAGATTTCTGCCCATATACCACCTCCTATTGTACTTGACTTTGCTTATCTGCTTTTGTTATTCCGGACAGGGAACCTTGGAAGGCCATGTTGCTCTCTGCTTTGGTTATGATATTTCTTTGTTCTGAAATGCTTAATAATCATATTTGCACATTAGTTGCGACCTGGTCCTATTTCCTAGTGCCAACTCCAAAGAATACAAGCGAGAGAAGAGTCCCTTTGGTTGATAAAGGGGTACCAAAAGTAACAGTCCTGATATCTCGGGTGACCTAAGAGGTCATGAGAAACAGCATCTTAGCCAAAAAGAAGACAGCCAGGTGGCCTTCTATCTAACTAGAGATTAAGACTTGCCATGTCTAGAGAAATGTATTTGATTGGTTATTATCATATTCAGGGAAATGTATTCAATAGGTTGGCATGGTTAAGCGAATGTATTTGATTTGCTGAGAGTGAATCCACCCATGAGTGTAAAAAAGTATAAGAAGGCTTGCATGCCCCACTGTTCTTTGTCCAGCACTGATTTGGGCACGCACCCCTGCTGGTCCTTTTTGCGCAGAAATAAAAGCTTTGAAAAACCTCACTACTGGGTGTGTGCTGCTTCCCTCTCCTTGAAGTATTGGGTTCTCTAGGAAGCGGACTCAGAGCATATTTGTGCAACAAGCTGCTTATTCGTTATTGCCATTTTATTCTAATTTTTCTCTTGGGTTGGTTGTAACTTCTCCAACCTTTTTAAATAGGCAAAATGGCCTTTCCCTGACCTCCCAAGACCTAGCACAACTGCAGCCAGGACACAGCCAAGGCATGATGAGGTCGTCTTTCAGGAACCCAATTGGTTTGAATTCAGTGGGAGCTACTGTGAACCAAGCCAGTCCCTATTATTGAATGCCTGCCTTGGGTTTGTCTCTTGATCATATCAGATAATAATGCTGGCAGAGGCCCAACACTGATAACTGGTTCCATTTGTGAGTTTCTCTATATAGACAAGGAAATGTTTATGTGTTTCTAGTTGTGATCCATTAAAATGGGGGGGGGGCACTTTTGATTTTAGGCACAATCCAAAGTTAAGCACTTTGAAATCCCATCGAGGTGAGGTAAACCAGAGACTTAGAAGTGCATACCTAATTCTCTCCCACTGGAATTAATGGAATTTAAAAGTGCTTCATCTGGGGTGAGTTGGAACTATTAATAGGAGTTGGGAGTGCGCTCACAAATCGAAAAACAGCTGCATTCCTAAGAACACTTAAGGCACAATCCTCCATGTTTAAGGAGGAAAAAGGCCTACAACTCTCAGCATTCTTCAGCCCCTTTTTTGTCTAAACATACATGCATAAGAAATGCACCCTTAGCGGAAAAAAACAGCTGCGCAGCGCTACTAACACTGTGAAGTAAGCACCATTGAATTGAATATGGCTTCTGTACACGCTTAGGGTTAGGCTGTCAATACTATGCTGTGCTGGCTGTTTTGGTCTGGGTTTTTTTTTGTTGCTTCTCCGCTCCCTCCTGCTATAAAATACCATAATTTTAGAAGGCTTGAACTTTTAGCGAACACTCCGTGGTCCGTTTTGTGTGTGTGTTTAAATTTCGCGGAAAGCCGTTGACAGAAAAGTAAATTTCCTGAAGTCTCCAGACAACAGGAGGGGAGGGCGGCATACCACCTAACCCCGCCCACCGCAAGAGACGTTAACGGTCGTCTTCGGCTGAGTGGACGGTAGTACTCCTTAAACTCCCCTCCTCCACTGTTCCGTTTACTTTTGAACTGAACGTTCTGAAGCGGCTGATTGGCTCGAGGCTGTCGGCTTCTCTAGGCCCATGCGCAGCACCGAGGCGTCCGGGTCGCTTCCCTTTCCCCTTCTCGCTGACTCTGATTGGAGGAGGATTGAGCAGCGCCGGTTGGGGACTCGCTCAAGGCAGCCGAGAGGGACTTGCGGGGAACGGGCGAGCGAGCTGCTGGCGTTGCCGGAGCGCGGCGGGCGAGCGAGGTGAACCTCTGTTGCGAGCTGGAGGTGCGTGTGGCCGTATGTGTGTAGGGAATGCCTGGAAGAGAGGGGCTCAAGGCGCGGCGGCTCGTTGCCATTGTCGCTGCCCCGTCGGGGTAGGGTGAGGAGGTGGCTTGCGAGGTGCTTCTGTTTCTGTAAAAAGAAAAAAGAGGGTAATAGTGAGGATGACTCCTCTTGGGAAGGAGAAATGTGTGTGACCACCAAGACATTATTTTGTGTTATTTTAGTTGGTATTACCTTGCTGTGCCTTTTGGTCCTCCCCCCCCCCCCCACACACACTTCGGGTGCAGTCCTATGCATGTTCAGACACCACCACCCCAAAGTCCTACAACTCCCAGCATTCTCGAGTCAGCCATGCTGGGTGGGGAATGCTGGGAGTTGTAGGATTTATTTCCTGCCTTAACATGCATAGGATCGCGCCCTTAATGGACCAACAGGTCTACCCACTTGATTTGTACACTAAGAGCAAGAAAGCTCAAAGATAGAGATTGTTTGTAGTCCAGTTCTTGGTACTGATTTATTGGGAGTTCACTGAAAATCACTAATTGTGCTTCCCCCTCGCCCTGTATAAACGTGGCTCTTTTTAGGTCATGATCATCCAACTACCTGTATCAGATCAATCCCACTGCTAACTGTGGGATTGCTGACCATAGAAATGGAGATCTGTAGCATGTGCAACTCAAACTGATGCTTGCCCTTGGTTAAACTTCTTAACTCCCTTTGTATTATTTTAGAATTAAGACCATTAAATGTAAGTGGATCACGTTGATACCCTTTCAACGACTTGTGTTAATAAATACTGCAAAACTCATCAGGGTTTGATTGAAAATCCAAAATATTTAAAATGATACAAGGAGAAGGCAACTGACTTCTTCCCATCTCTCAGGAGAGTTCCACTTCAGGTCCTGTTAGGACTTTATATTTTCCCCATATGGTATCTCACTTCTTGTTACGTAAAGGCTTTTCTGCAGAACTGCACCTGTAGATATTTGACCTATGCTGGATAATTAAAAGAAACCTGAGGGTGTAATCCTATGTATATTTAGACAGAAAAAGGTCCTACAACTCCCAGGACTGGAATACTGGGAGTTGTAGGACTTTTTTCTGTCTAAACTTGCATAGGATTGCACCCCGAGTTAAATAGGTTTGACAGTCTTTTAGTGACTTTAACCTGTTTTTTAATCTGTCAAGTTCACCCCTTGATAAGCTGGAATAGCTTCCAAGATGAGTACCGGTATGCGATAAAGGAACTGTCATTCTTTAAAAGACCAAGGGCACAGTTCACTGGGAATCTTTACAGTGCAATCTTCATCCATGGCAATTCCTATGTACAGTAATACCTTGGATTGCAAGTAACTTGGTTTGACAGTGTTTTGCAAGACAAGCAAAATTTTAAATATTTATTTTTTACTTGATCTACAAGCGACGTCTTGCAATACAAGTACTGTAGTATGGCTTAAATTAAAAATTTCTGTACAATTTTTTTTGGGGGGGGATTTCATTTTGATATAAGAGTGTTTTGGATTACAAGCACGTTTCCGGAACAAATTATGCTCTCAATCCAAGGCATGACTGTAATTCAAGATGACTTGTGCAGGAGAATTCCCAGAAGAGTAGAATCATAGTAGAGTTGGAAGGGGTTTATAAAGCCATCAAGTCCAACCCCCTGCTCAATGCAGGAGAATAGATGTGGGCAGCCCGGGCAGTCCATCCAAGCACTGACCAAGCTCATACCTGCTTAGCTTCAGCATGTGGCCCGCATTACATATTTTGCGATTCCTAACAAAATGTTCAGGCACTACATACCCTTTAATGTAGCTCTTAATTTTTTTAAAAAAGAAGTTTTACTGATGTTGGAAGTAGATCATGTGAATGGAGATCTCTGTTTTACTTGCAGAGAAAGAATAATTATTGATCAGTAAAGCTTACTGAGGTGGAGTCCATTTTTACTTCAATATAATTACTCTGGTCAAGAAAGTGGCAAAGAATTATGTCTTGGAGGGAAAGCTTTCTCTGAATACCAGGTCCTTTACCTGTTCTCAAGCAGGATTAGCCTGTGTTGAATAAACTACAATTAAAGGCATTCTGCATCAGCTCAAACAATCTGTTCAAAAATAGGTCCTACTTCTTATGTCTACTCCTCTGTTAAATAGAAACTAGTTCAACACGTCCATTTTGCATTTTCTGGGACCACCAGAACTATTATATTTTAAAAGAATAGGCAAACCTGTAATCTGCTTTGAGCTTCCTATTCAGATGAATAAATGGTATATAAAGGATCTAGAGCACCATGCAACTAATTGTTTGCCTAAGGAGGCTTTGGGCCTATGTTTCCAGAACAGGAGTCCTCTATGCAACATAAGGTTTTTTTTGAAACTCAGGTGAGTTTCAAAAGGTTTTGATATCGCTGGGTGCATGGAGCCTACTGTTCAATGAAAAAAAATCTCACCCAGCATGGGCAATACCTTGGGCTTGCATAGTGGAGGGTTTTTTTTGGATCCTGGCCATGGTAACTAAGCATTGCAGCAGTTTTCCAAACTGGAACAGTCTAGAATAATATAATAGTAAATTCTAGCACTTCCAGCACATATGAGAATTAATTATGGGGACAGTTACTTTGGTTTCAACCAGAGAAATCTTGTCTACAGGGAAACCTTGTTATCCTGTGTGAATACCTGTAGAAAAGTTCTATACATATGGCATTAGTGGGATCATTGGCATGTTTCTAATACAGTAATACCTTGGATTACAAGTAACTTGGTTTGAGAGCGTTTTGCAAGACAAGCAAAAATTTTAATATTTATATAATTTTTTTTTACTTGATATACAAGCGTCGTCTTGCAATACAAGTACTGTAGTACAGCTTAAATTAAAAATCTCTGTACAATTTTTTTTGGGGGGGATTTCGTTTTGATATAAGAGTGTTTTGGATTACAAGCACGTTTCCGGAACAAATTATGCTCTCAATCCAAGGCATGACTGTACTAGAAAACAGGTAACAAATCGGCAATTTGGGGATGATTTCTATGTAATTGAGTGCTAAATAATAATTCCTTTCTAATACCAAGCTTGCTGGTCCCATGCCTACTTGTTGGGCCACCCACAAACATTGGGTTGGATCCAGGATCTGCCTTCTGTGAATGGAAGGAAGGGTTTGGCCTATGGGTTTGGTCCACCTGATTTTCAAGGATCACCCTCCCTCCACATCACAGTTCATCCTATTCAGCAGGGTCCCCATACCCTCTGTGTAGCATTTTTAGAGAGTTGGAGGGGCTGCTCTGGGGAGGAGGGAGTGGGAAAGTCTGCTTCAGTCATCCCAGTTGCACATGTCTAAATCTGGATTCAACCCAACATAATGGTTTCTACATACTTAATGGACCGAAACCTCAGTTGTGAGAGCTCAGCAATCTTCTGCTATGGTACTATAGATGGTGGGGATTTCTCAGACATTTTTCTCCTCGCCTTATAATTCCTCATAGGCCTCCTATTTGTATTTATTTATTTACATATTATCGTAACCTTCTGTTGCTTTGCGATAGGAGTATATTCTAGAGACAAGAGGAAATGTTTAAAACCATTCCTATCTGGTTTTGTAGATCTATTAAGTACCATTTGAAATATCTGTTGCCTGAGAAACATATCAATATACTTCTAGGTAATGGGCACAACGTTGCTTCTAGAATCTAGATAGTGTAGACCAGGGCTCTCCAAGCTTGGGTCCCCAGATGATGTTGAACTACAGCTCCCAGAATCCCTTGCCATTAGCCATGCTGGCTGGGTATGCTGGGAGCTGTAGGCCAGCAACATCTGGGGACCCAAGGTTGGAGAGCCCTGGTGTAGACCGTTAGTGGCATGTCTAAATCCAGTTTTATTTATGTCTTAATTTCTTAGAGCAAAGAGTTTGGGCTCATCCCTTATTGTATAAGCATATTTGTATAAAATTCTTGTTTTCATAAAAACCTATAAGTTTTAATGCACTTTCCCATACCTTATCTGTATTAAAACTGAAGACATGTTTCATGCTTGTACCCAAATCAAGCTTACTTTTAGAGAATGTAAGGATAAAAATTGCTCACCCTCAGAGGAGCCCACCCCTCATGTCTTTGCAGGAATCACTGATCAGGGTGTGCTGCCTCATTTGAAAGGGGGCAAGCTCAGGGCAGTGAGTGAGGCATCAGGCAGCCTCCTCCTCTACTGAATCTGAATCAGGAGTGAGTGAATGGTCCAGTCACATCCAGCGCAGCAGAGATTGAGGGAAGCAAGATGGTAAATGGTAAATCACAGAGTCCATGTGCATATCTTCTGTGTAGGTATGTACTTGGCTTTACAGGAGCCTTTCATTCTTTGGCACACTGGCAGTTCCTGCATGATACAAACTTTGGAAATGGATGCTTTAAAGTTGCACAGAACTCTTCTTTGGGAATGAGTGTCCAAAGCAAAGATAAAACAAATATTTTAAGGTAGCAAAAAGATTCTTTTTGATGTAGGGAAAAGAAACCTCTTCCTAAGGAGAAGTTATATGAAACCCAAAAGCATTGGGTGTAATTAGTTGGCCTAATAAAAAAAATGCTGGTTCATATATAAAACCTGTGGTGCTTCAGTTTAACTTAAAGAAATTCTTAAAACAATCAGATCATTGTGCCAAGCAAATGACTGAACAACTTGTTACTCAAGCATGGGTAATTTGTGTAATGTTGATGCTGCAGGTAACTGGTATATTTCATTTGTACACAATTTGCTTATGAATGTGATAGATGCTGGAAAGAGACTTGGATCCAGAATCTGCCTTCCATGGACAGAAGTGCTCTGCTCACAGAAGATGCTTCTACCCAATTTTCGCAGGGATTCCTTCATTATATGCAACAGCTCATCCCACTTGGCAGTTTTTTCTAACCCTCTGTGCAACATGTTTTGGGTGGTGGTGGAGGGGATGTTGTGGGGAGAAGGCAGCAGGGAATTCCGTTTCCGCCAGCCCAGTTGCATGCACCTAAACCTTGATCCAGCTTCTTGAATTTTCTGTGATCAGATTGTCCTGTGAACCCCTCTAATATTCTTGATTTTAATGGCATGGAAAGTGAAAATAGCACTACATTAGGTGATCTTTTTGTTTCCTTGCATCTCAGATATCCTGTTTTCACATTTTCCACCACCTTAATGGCTATGCAGAAAATTCATTGAAATAAAATCGATGGGCAGTATGCAATGGGGTATGGCACCCCCACCGATTCTGTTCTGCAAGCGAGATCCACTGCTTGCACAGTAGAGATTTAGCGCTTCTGAGAGCAACCAGAAAGGAGTAGGAACGTCTGTTTCTGGAACAGGGCAGGTCAGTGAAGCTCACATAAGGGAGCCCTGCCGACATGTCCTGATCCAGAAACAAGCATTTCTGCTCATTTTTTGGCTTCCTATAGGAAGTGTTAAATCTCCATTGCGCAAGTGGTGGGTCCTGCTTGTGTAATAGAATTGGTGGGAGGGTCTGCTTGCACAAGAGCCCCGTTGGATATTGCCCTATATATTTTGGAATTCTTTTTTAAAATATCATGGAATTATGGAGAAGTGCATTCAGAACTTAATGTTCCTCTCTTTTTTAAAATAACCAGTCGTTTTTTACATGTGATATGTATTATTCATTTCTTACCCATCACTTATGAGGAAATATTTTTAAAGTATCTCTTGCATAGCTCATCTTCAGTATAGTTCCGATTATCTGGGTAGTTGGATCTAAGTAAATTTAATCCACAAAATCTGTGGAATTAACCCAATAGAAATAGTGCCACTTGTATGAGTTGTGGAGTAATGCTTCATCCTTACTTAAATCAATGTTGCTATGTCCTGTTTGGTCATATGGCTCATGTTTGACAGGTTGCCATAAACCTATTTCATGCTTTATTAGAAGTTTGTGCCACTTTAAAGGTTTGTATAGCTTCTTTGTAGCTTGACAACATAGAATTTTGCAGGCAAATGAGAGCTAGCAGCATATGACTAGACCTTGGCCGATTCTACTTGCATTAAAAAAAAAAAAAGATTTGTCACCAATTTACTTAAACTCCAGTCTGTTAACATAGACATGTAATACAGACCAGTTTCATTAAACAGGTTTAACATTATTTAAAGTCTTAATTCTTTTTACAAGTTTCTTTATTTCAAGTTTATAAATGTTTCTTTTTACTTTTAGGAAATGCATCATTTTGAAGAAGAACTAACATGTTCTATTTGCTATAGTCTATTTGATGACCCCCGTGTACTGCCATGTTCACATACATTTTGCAGAAACTGTTTGGAAAGTGTTCTTCAGTTGTCAAGCAACTTTTCCATATGGAGACCCTTAAGGCTTCCACTGAAGTGTCCCAACTGTAGAAGCATTGTTGAAATTCCGCCATCTGGTACAGACTCTTTGCCTGTAAACTTTGCATTAAAAGCTATCATTGAAAAGTATCAGCAAGAGGATCATCCAGATGTCGCTACATGTAGTGAACATTATAGACAGCCACTAAACGTTTACTGTCTTCTAGACAGAAAATTAGTATGTGGCCATTGTCTTACAATAGGAAAACACCATGGCCATCCTATAGATGACCTTCAGAGTGCCTACATGAAAGAAAAGGCAACTCCTGGCAAACTCCTTGAGCAGTTGACAGATAAACACTGGAGTGAAATATGCTTGCTTATTGAAAACCTGGAGATACAGAAAGCTGAATGTGAGAATATTATTCAGGAGGATAAAAAAACTGTGCTGCAATATTTTAAGAGACTGAATGATGCACTTGATCATAAAAAACAAGCTTTACTTACAGCTTTGGATGAAGTGAACATACAGATAATGGCAGAATATGAACCTCTCATTGAAAAGATGAAGGGAATACGAGAAGAGCAGCTTGAGCTAATGTCGCTGAATACATCTATTCAGGAGGAGGAGTCCCCCCTTCTTTTTCTGGAAAAGGTTGAGGATATCCGTCAGCGTGTTAAAGCTTTGAGGCAAAAACCATTACCAGATATTAAGCCTGTTGAAATCTACCCTCGAATAGGGCAGGTGCTGAAAGATGTGTGGACCAAAAGTGAAATTAGTCAGATCAACAAGATTCTTATTCCCAAAATAAAGCTGATTTCAAAAGGAAAAGAATGCAGCCGTGGCTGTGAAAAGAATAGGCAATCTAAAGAACTTTTCTGGTCTTTAAGCCCTCTGGCAGTTATACTAATTTCTTTTGTTCTGGCTGTTCTCTTCTTTAACCAACATTTATTGTCATTTGTAAACGAAATAGTCTTTCCATATGTTCTGGGTGCCTTGCAAATAGTTTACCAAGACATAAGTAAGAGGTTGAAGATGGTGGTGGAAACTTTGTGGCAAACTTCTAATCTTCTACTTGAATATCTGTGTAGAATAGTTCCTTCTTCGATGTGAATATTTCAAATAGCAACTTTTGCTGTCTTAAGAACAATATAAAAACCCTCACGGATTATTTTAATTTTTTAAAACCCAATTTTTTTAGCCGGATGCTAAACATAGTATGGTAGCAATTAAGGGGGTGATGGAGTTTGTTGTCAGCTGTTAAACTGTGAAGTTACCACAGCATTGCAACCCGATAAAACAACAACTATGTTTAATTATTGGGATGAATGTTGTATTAAAAGAAACCAATTCTTTGGAATTTTTACTCTCAAATGTCTGCACAGGCTACCTCTCACAAATATGCCTATAAATGGAGATTGGTCCGTAAAGGCAGATTGGGAGTCAGGGCAGACTTTGGCTTGACCTGACATTTACTGCTGCCACAGCTTGTGCTGTCCTTTCTAACCACAGTTTTTATACACAGCATTTCTTACTAAACATCACTTCATGCTCAAAAAGCTGGAACGAACATCTTAGCGAATATAGGTATCCTATTGAAAATCAATTTTAAAGGTTTTTTTTCTATCTCTGCTAGTTAAGAGAGCTAACATATATAGCTATCATCAAATAAAAATAGAGAACAGTTACTAAAAAGCACTAAATACTTCATTGGTGTTGAAATAAATGTAGTTGTCATATTTGACCAGCCCCACAGTTGGTTTTATAGGCCCAGTTCACAACAGCCTGGTGGAGAATGTTTGAAATCTAAACCCGTGTGGTAGCCAGTTAGTCAGCTGCCAACTTTACTACATATCATTTTTAGTAATTGCATGATGGGTAACTACACATGAATACATTGCCAAGTGGAGCAGTTCCAATGAGATTTGGATTTAAATTGTCCATCATGCAGGTGCTCATCTGTCTTATGTCTGTCATCTACTTCTTAAGGATTGTGTGGTCTCTTTATTCTAGTGTATTCAATTTCATGCTTTTAAAGCTTAAAATTTGTAATGGAATTATTTTTACAGGTTTTAGGAATTCAGAATTTGTATTTTTCCATGTATGAAACACTTTAATCTTCATCTCGGCCAACAATTTATTTACCATTATTTTAAAACTACTTCTGAAAGTATTTTAAATAAAAAGACAAGAAAAAAATTGTTGTTCTTGGGTAACATTTAGACAAGTTGGTGAGAGTAACTATGGCATCTTCTCAAGTGTGACCTGGTTTACACGTAATGCTAACCAATGGTTTATTTAACCCATGGGTTGTTGAATTCTGAGTTGTTCAGATGTGTAAACCCGGCTGTGCAAGCAAACTGGTTTGTTAACTATGAACAACCCAGAAAGAGAATCCAAGGGGTAGTTTCTAATGTTGATCCTATGTAGATTAGCCCCATTGAAATGAATGAAATTTAAGTTAATCATGACTAATGTCTCATTCACTTCAATGGGCCTACTTTACATAGGACTAACATTGGATACTACCCATGGTTTATTGTTGGGTTGTGAACTCTGGACTGTTATTACACATGATACAGAGGCGGTAAGAGCGGTCAAAAAACACAGCCATTCTACATGCCAGTACTACAGCACCACAAAGCTATTTGGGATACAGGGAGAGAACTGGTGAATGAGGGAAACAAACAACACAGGGATTGACTCTGCATATAACAATAACTTATGACTTAATTAACCCATGGGTTGTTGAATTCTGGGTTGTTATGTCCGAATCTGGCACTATGGGTTAAGTGGGTTGTTAACCATGAACAACCCACAAACAGAACCCATGGTTTGTTGGGTTGTGAACTCTGGGTAGTTCAAACCATGGGCTGTCGTTATGTCTGAACCCAGAATCATGGGTTGTGCATGGCTTGTTTCTTCAGGTGACACAACTGGCAGGCAAGAGTGGTAAAAATTTGACTGCTCTAAGTGCTGCTGCTGCTGCTCTTTTCTCTTGCATACAGGGAGGCCAAAGTCTGCCTAGCAAAAGCAGTGAGGGCATTCATCGCACCTCTTGCAATTCGCAGCTTCCCATGATAGTGGCAGGATACTTTTTCAAATTTGCTTTTTCAATGACAATGTTGCTGTTATCACCATTGCACATCCTTGATGAACTGTAGCTGTACTATCTCACCTTAGTTGTGTCGGCACTTTAGAGTGTGCTACCATAACAACAAATTGGCAGTATTCAACAAAGAATTGCCCCCTCAATTGACAACTCCCATGCCTTGAGATGCCTTCTATGGTTAGAAAAGAGAACATTACTTCTCTCTTCAGGCTATGGGAAAAGTGCTTTCTCCACACCTGCTGTTGCTTGGTCTTCTCTGTAGCCATTTCTAGGCATCTGGCCACTACAACATCTTGCACTGATCCACCATGGCTAGGAGACCTCCATGCTCCCCAGAGTCCAGAATGGAGGAGAAAGACAACTCTGCCTCCCTTTTCTCCACCAGTGGTACTGTCTCACAAATATCACAAGCCTCCCAAGTACCGCAGGCACATTTTCAGGAAAGCAGGACCCTACAAAGCCAGAGATTATGCGCTTGCTTTTGGACTGATGCTGAATTGGGCGTATTCATAGGTCTCTGGACCAGTCGCTATCCACAGTAGGGCCTACAGAGCATGCATACACATGATATGGTGTTCACATGGTTTTCTGAGCAAGTGTCATTATGAGGCTTTGTGAATACCCCTGCACAGTGTAGGGGAAAGTTGCATAGATTGAAGAAGTTCAAAGAGATTACCCACAAGTGCTCGTATGTTGAGCCATGAACTATGCCGTTCTATGAGCACGTAGCATTTCCTGCAGTGAGAAGTGTTTCTGTCTCGGATGCTTTTCTCCAGGAGCGTGCAACAAAGTTGCAATAGAAGGCTTAGGACAGTGATGGCGAACCTTTTTGAGCCCGAGTGCCCAAACTGCAACACAAAACCAATTTATTTATTTCAAAGTGCCAACACTGCAATTAAACCTGAATACCGAGGTTTTAGTTTTAGAAAAACAACTCCTACAGTTGTCTGAACTAATTAACATATTTTGTCTTAAAAGAAAAACAATAACAGCTTTCAATGATAGTTTCTTGTTGGAAAAAAAATCAACTCAAAAAATTATTATAGTACTACATTGTACACATAGCCTGAAGGGAATTTATACAAACTTTTTAAATAATTTGGCACATGTATTTTTGGATAAGGGATTCTCAACTTGTAATATGATTATATGCCAGACTGAAGTTGTATGGGGCAAGCTTTATCCCGGGTCCTTTCCCTGCTTCTACAGGTGTCGGATTAGTAAAAGTAAAAGTCAACCTGTACTAGGATGAGCAAGATAAACAAGAGAACTAAAAGTGCTTAACACATTTTAAACAACCTTTATGTCTTGGACTGCAAACACTGCATTAGGTAAAAGTTTGCATTGGGCATGCTTTTGCACAATTAATGTGATTTTTACTATTGCATGCATGCTGATAATTTGTCAAACCTTGGCTCATACTCCGTTAGTTTGAGAGCAACACATGCAGCACTCAGGTCAACTGTTAGGGCTTTACATCCAAGCCATGCTCTGTGCATCATTCTTCAAAATCTTTTAAATGTGATAACAATGTAGAAAAGAATTCTGTAACAGGAATTCTAGAATAAAACCATTCTGTTCCACACTGAGAAAGAACAAAATCGTTAGTGTTTTTGCAGAAGGGGACAGTCTTTTCGCGATCTGGTGACCAATGGCTCGAGTGCCCAGAGAGGTCCCTGAGTGCCATCTGTGGCACCCGTGCCATAGGTTCGCCATCACTGGCTTAGGAGATGAGGAAGAAAGGGCACTTCATGTTAGGTTTTAAAAGAGAAAAGGGCAATGGGGTTAGCGGAGGCATGGATGAGGCACAGAATTGCCTCTCCATAGAAAAGTCAGTTGCCTGAGTAGAAAAAGAGCGTTCATATGTGGTTGTTGGACAGGGAAAGGGTGGTGAATCGTGTGAATTATGCCATTTCTGTGTTAGTAACTGCATTTTTCCTTCTGCCTCCCCGCCCCACCGAAACCCCCTCTTGCTTCCAACCCTCCCCCCTTTCCAACATCTCTGAGAATGTTTGGGGGTTGATAGATTCCTTTGCAGATATATCAAAATGAGCGTAGAGCGGCTGGGATGAAAAATGTGATTGCCATTGAGAGCATGGTGTTCAGACAGTGTTTACACAGAATTGAAGAGGTGGCCACGAGGGGGAGTAGCATCTCATAAGGTGGAAGCTCCACTGTGTATTCAGGTAATGTCGCACAGCAACAAGCAAAACAGATTTGGCTAATGGGAAGGGGGAGGATCAGCACTTGCAGGTAATGGTGTATTACTGTTGATACAAATTTGGAAAGTTAGGCAAATGGAGAGTATGCACCGTGCTTCTACCTCAGAAGCCTCCCCATCCGCTTTCCTCGACAACTTCCACCTCTAATAGCTCTCTGATGCTGCTCCTTCAGCTTTCTTCTAGTGCTAGCTTGCTCCCCCATGAACCATCCTGCAGCCTTTGCTGTAAATAGGCTAGCCCTCTCAGTGACTATAGCTCACCGCTCAGATTTCAAAGTCTGAAAAGCAAGTATGGCTGACTGATGTGCTTGCGGCCACAATGTAATTCTACAGTGTGTCATCGAGAATTGTGATTCTGTGGAGGAGCATTTCTGGAAAGCTGCTGTGGAAGCCGCAAAGCATCGCCAGAACGTCAGTGCTGCGGAGGGCTCATTACTGTGTTCAGTGACAAAGGTGCTGCCTTAGAAGAATGTGCCAGAGAATGCTCTCTACTGTGGAAAGGGCCAGAGCGGCCATGGCACAGCAACTGATCACTGATATCCCCAGCAGGTGCAGCTGGTGCCTGCTGCAACACAGTGTGGCTGTCAATGCTGCTGCTAGATGAATGGGCGATACTTGCTTCCGTGGCAAGTTTCTGGATGTCACGAGGAACCTTTGAGACCATTGCCGATGAAATCAGACCCATAGATCAAAGGCAAAATATGGAAATGTGTTTTGCCGTGTCATTAAAAAAAGAAGCTTGTTTCGACACTTTACAAACTTGCCTTCAACCTTGGCACCACCTTTGGTGTCAGCAAATCCACAGCCTGTGAACTTTTCTGGGAAATGGTGCAAGTGCTTAACGAACTGTACATACGTAGCTTGATGTGATAAAATTGGGAGATGAGGGAGAAGTGCTGCAAAATTTCAGGAAGCTGGGTTTTCCTCAGGCGGGTTTGCTGGATTTTTCCCATGTAAGAATGCTCGCCCCAGAAGGTGGTGATGCAGAGTAGTATAACCAGAAGTGTTTCTACAGCATAGTTTTGCAAGCCTTGATAGATGCAAAGGGCGGGTTTATGCTGATGTATCCGGCAGATGTCATGACAGTTATCTTTTGGAATTCACCAGTGGCAGATTGGCTGACCACAGACACTTTCTTCAACAGCCCCCGTTCTGGTGAATGGTGTACCAGCACATTCCCTGATCTTTGAAGACCAGGCTTTTGCCCTTCAGCCATGGCTTATGGCACCTTCTCGAGCACTGCGAACACCCAAAGCAAAAAATTTCTACTACCACAGCAGGGCAAGACTTCCAGTAGAGAGCGTTTGTGTGGCTCAGGTCTTGATGGTCGCTTCACACCCTTCTGGATATTGACAAAGATATTGTTACGGATATTATAGTTGTGTGTTGCATGTTGCATGCTTCACAGCATCTGTGAATCAAGGGGAGGCATACTCCTGGAGGAAAACCCCCAGCTTCCAGGACCAGTTGATGAGCAGGATGCGGCTGAACTCCCCCACTCAGGAACAATGTCACAGCGTGTAGCCAGAGCATTATGTGCAGCTTTACCTGACTTTCTTTGTGAACATTACCCACATGTTAAAGAGTGGAGCTGTTTGTGCAGGAAAGGCATGAGACAAAGCTACCATTTTCTATATACTGCTGCAATGGCGGTTTCAGAGTACTCTAGCTTCCAAAGGAGATAAGCTTTTTCGTGAAAAACCCCCGTTTATTCTGGATGTAACTCTACCAAGGGCCAGAACCTTGAACCACAAGTCATGTTAAACATAACCAAGATGGGCCACTTCTTTTCACACTCCACTAGGGTGATGGCCCCTTCTCCAATTAACCCTGAACTCACAGATACTGCTCGCATATTCTTTACCATACTTACCGTATTTTTCGCTCCATAAGACGCACCAGACCGTAAGACACACTTAGATTTTAAGAGGAAGAAAACAAGAAAAAAAAAATCTGAACCAAATGGTGAAATGACGACAAAACCCTGCCACTGTCACAGAGCCGAGCGGGGAGGGCTTTCCCGACCCTGCGCTTTCTCCGCTGTTGGTGGTGGTGGTGCTGCTGCAGGCAGCTGGGTCGGAGTAGCTGAAAGCAAACATCAACAGCTCAGGGCACAACCCTGAACACATTGAGGCAGAAAAAAGCCCCAGGGCTTTTTTCTGCCTCAACGTGCGTAGGATTGCGCATGGCTGGCTGGGGAATGCTGGGAGTTGTAGGACCCACCCCCCTTCCAAACACACGTAGGATTGCATCCTAAAACCATTTAAAACCAAAACACAGAAACAGCATGGTAAATAATTAAAACATTGGAGCCCCAGCTAGCTTAAAATACCTTTCCCTCCCTCCCTGGTTGCTGGAAATAACTGCTTTCAGAGGACATTGCGCTGAGGAACCTGAGGCACGCGCCGGAGGGAGGGAAGGTGAAGGTGTTTGCAGGTGCCTCCTTCCCACCGCAGCCAAGCAGGTGCCTTTTAAATTCTGCAGGGGGTCAGCATTCCACCCCTGGTTCCTTGGCTCACATCACTAAAGCAACCATAAAATGGCATCCAGCATCAACTAGATAAGACTGGATACCAAACAGATGATGCTATAAGTAATATAGTAAAGGGGTTTTCATGGAGCATTTTTAACCTCTGCACTCTTACCAGCAATGTGATTTCTCTGGCCTGCCTTTTCCCCTCACTGCCTATGTGGTAGAGCAGGCATATGTAAGAAAGATGGCTGATCTCCATCTTTTCTCTTGAGCAAGCAGATCCTTCCCATCATAAGTTGCATGGCCAGAGTGTGGAAAGAGCCAAGCAGCAGAACTCAGGCCTGTTAGTATTTTTCGCTCCATAAAACGCACTCCCCCCCCCCAAATAGGGGGAAATATCTGTGCGTCTTATGGAGCGAGGCCAAGTCGCGGACCCGCCAAACAACTGAGCGAAGGATCAGCTGTTTGGCACTATGGCAGCAAATCTCTTGCTGCCGCTGCGCCACAACGCCAAACAGCTGTGAGGCAATACAGAATGCTATGGGGTATGGCCGAGCAACACTAATGCTGCTGCAGTAGAGTAGCCACTTTTCCTCACTCCCAGCCCCAAAGCATGGAGGTGAGGGAAATGTGTATCAGAACAGAAGCACTCACCAGTCTCTTTTGCTTTCCTGCTCCGAGAGGCAAAGTACAGGAAGCTATACCAGGAGAGAAAGGTGTCTGAGGGATGCTCTTTTCCCTAGGTCAGGGCACAACCAAAGCAAGATACAAACCATACCCGAAACCTGCAGGAACATGGGAAGCAGAACATTGGTCCATCTAGCTCTGTACTGTCTACACCAGCCTTCCCCAAGCTGGTGCATGCCAGGTGCTTTGGACTTCAACTTCCATCAGCTGCAGCCAGCATGGTCAATGGTCTGGAATGAGGGGTTATAGTCCAAATTATCTGGAGGGCACCAGGCTGGTCTACACTGACTGACAATGGCTCACCAGGGTTTTAAACAGGTCTTTCCCAGCTCTTCCTGAAGATACCAGGATTGAATCTGGGAGCGGCTGTCATCCTTGCTGGCGGCTTTCGTAAAGATTGCCCCACCCCAGAACCACTGGAGAATACAAGCAATCTCTAAGTTGCAACATGACAAGTGTACCATTGCCAGGGTTTGTTCTGCAACCATCTGCATGTACAATGTGAACAGATCTTACCTATAATTTCCATGTATTAAAACAGACTCTTGCCTGCTGTTCATGTGCTGCAGTTTTCCCTTGCAGCTTATTTATAAGAACTACCTAGTACAGTAGCATAAAAACAAGAACACATCAGTTGATTTGTTATAATTTTATTTTAACACAAATAAAAATACAATATAAAATGCTTTTTAAAAAAAATCTACCACCCTTACCTCCCAAAACAGCATACCGCTACTGAATGACA
Organism: Shinisaurus crocodilurus; assembly: GCA_021292165.1. Classification (NCBI taxonomy): domain Eukaryota; kingdom Metazoa; phylum Chordata; class Lepidosauria; order Squamata; family Shinisauridae; genus Shinisaurus; species Shinisaurus crocodilurus. The sequence continues at coordinate 30,596,156 of CM037878.1, forward strand.
ACTGTGGTGGTGAAGCACCACAGAACAATTTGTATCCAATTATATTTTAAGCATTACTTGGAGCTGAAGGGATTCATCTTTTTAAGAGGATAAATGGACCTCAGTAAGATGCTAAATTTTAAAACCACTTCTAACTGGTATTAAGTTGAATATTGGGATGAGCTCATTAGAAAAATCTGATTAAAGTAAGAGCAATTTCCACATTCAGAAGCATTCTATAGAACCAAGTTCAGCAAGTCCTTTTGATGCAATCACTTTGGGATTTGTTGCAACACTTTTTGTTGTATTATAAGTCTTGTAAATACCAATTAGTCTATCTGCAATTTCAAACATGTTGTTCCGCAGAGAAATAATGATGAATTGAGCATTTTTCGTTTGTTCCTGCAAGTTGAAATATAATTTGCATTAGTTTTTGTGATAATACATTTTGAGGGCTGTAAGCAAAAACGTAGTACATCAATTCTAATGAGGGTTCCTTTCTTTGTTATCCGTTTTACATCCTTGGCTGGTTACTACCAATAGTACTAGTAATGCTTTATACTGAACTGAACATCAGGCCTAGTACCTCCCCCACTGGCTTAGAGAAGGGCAGAGCTAAAATTGTCAGTTGGACTTTCTTACAGGGAAAAAGATGGTGAGAACTATCCTGCATCCCTCAAGTTGGTAGCACCCCACTGTAGCCCTGCAGATAAAGGCAAAATAGGACTTCTGAACTTTTAACACCTGGGACACAATCAACTTGCCTCATTCAAGGATGAAATTTAAAGATGACAAAGTGAGGCTGTTTGCACATAATCCATGATTAATTAACCCACAATTTGCTGCCGTTACGTGCAAATGGGTTCTTTATGTCCCAGGCATTAAATATTTGGGAAACAGTAATGTACTATACTACTTTGATAGTACACTGATTTCTAAAGTACAATAACAGAAATCTAAAAACCTAAAATGCCTGGGAGAAATGGCTTCATCTGGAGATGAAAAGGTAACAGTGTGGGCATCAGGTGAGCCTCCCCTTGGGAGATCATTCCATAAACAGGATGTTACAATTGAAAAGCCTCTCTTTCTTGTAGCCACCCACCTAATCTCATTCAGTGGGGGTACCTTGAGGGCTCCGGAAGATGACCTAAGGCTCCAGGCAGGAACATATGGGAGATGTTTCCTTAGATATTCTGGCCCCAAGCACTTCAGAGCGTTAAAGGTCAACAGTTATAAGATGCAATTCTTTCAACTGAACTTATGAAATGGTATGTGAATTTAGGATTGCAGAATAAAAATGAGAAGTCTTCAGAAATGGATGGTTTAAAAACCACTATTGCCAGTAATAATACAGACTAGTTTAAATTTAATAGAGCCAGAGATGACACACTAACATATGCCTTTATATATACATAGTGTATACAGATATGCGCACTCTAGCTTAACAGACTAGAAGCAAGGCATAAGACTGCATTATAGTGTGGTACACACAACAGTGGCATTACCCCAATACCCCATACTTAGCTTGTTGCACACTTGCCAAAAAGATTGGCTAACCACTACCCTAACAAAGCTCAACTGTTCAGAAGTGTTGATGCTTCATGGATATACATCAAGTTTGCATACTCAAGGCCAGGGGTTGGCAACACAGAGCTTGCGGGCACACTGGCACCTGCCAAGACCCCCAAATGTGTCCACAATTGGCTTTTCCCTACCTTTATTAAAGCCAATGAAGCAATCTTGTTCTACTGATTTTGACAAAGGTAGGGGGAAAGGATGCCCTGCCAAAAATGGCATTAAGAGGATTGGTAGGAAGCCCATCCCTACCAAGGAGCCTGGGGGCAACAGGGTCCTTGGCAGTGGGTGGACATCCCTCCCCTGCAGCAGTTTTTCAGCCGGAGACCCTTTCCCCAGCTCTATTAAAGTCAACGGAGTAATATCACTCCATAGACTTTAATAGAGGTGGAGACAAAAGTCCCATGCAAAAACAAACAAAATGGCTGGAGAAATGGGCAAGAAGAGAGAGAATCCAGCGAAGGGCCCAGAAAAAAATGACAAATGTGCCCATGGGCCTGAAAAAATTGCCTACCCTTGTTCAAGATCTTTTCCCATTCTTTTAGGCAAAGCCAGCATTAGTTTGATACTCATCAAAATTTGTAAAGTTTGGATGATATTGACTTCTACAGTACTTACATATATGTAAAATGCTACAATGGATACATTTTTAAAATCAAGGGCTGCATCAATTTCATCCATGAAGTAAAGAGGAGTTGGCTTGTAATGATGCAGAGCAAAAACCAAAGCCAGTGAGCTAAGTGTCTTCTCTCCACCTGACAAGTTAAATATCTTTTTCCAGCTTTTCTTTGGTGGCCGAACACTGAAAGAATGAATATATTAATGAGCTAAAAATTGTTTAGTTTCATCTCAGTACCACCACACTTTAAGCATGTTAGAAGCACTTTACATGCATTGTCTCAGTAATTTTACAATACTGCTCTAATGTAGATCAGTATTATCAACATTATTTTCATATTCCAGATTGGGGGCCGAGGATCAGAGAACGATGGTTAGTCTATGGTCAAGCAAACAAGTTTGGTGAAGTTTGAAACTAAGACTTCTTGGCTCACACTCTTAGCCACTCCTCTACACCATCTCTCAGTTGACATATGCTTGGACAGTTGAAGCTTCCTTATACTGTCAGACCACCGGTCCATCTAGCCCTGTATTGTCTGACTGGCAGCAACTTTCTATAAGGCAGAGGTCTTCTCTATCCCTAGTATCAGAGTTCTTTTTTTTACTGGAGATGCGAGTGATTGAACATGGATGCAAAGCATATGTTCTACCACAGCTGGTTAAAGCTTTTCTGGTTAACCAATAAATTATACTGATATTGTTTTCACTGTACTATAGGCCCTACTTAACATAAGAATGCAGAAAGCAGGTTATTCAAATTCAAATTTTAAGCATTTAGAATCTCATTCAATTTCTCTTGAGTTTATTCAACAGTTAAAGAACAAACACACAAAACCCCTCTCTAAATCTGGAGTTCTGATAGTGTAACACAGGATCCATAAATTTCAGCCTTAAGAGGGATCTGTGACAGTTTGACAGCATAACAGGATAGCACTGGAAGACATTGCCAAGCATATGCCACAGTAGCAACATTAGCACAAACTATTCTGAATGCTGTCAGTTAAGTATACCTATAGGAGTGAAATTCAAGTCCCTCATTCTTGTACATCTATTAAGGCACTCCAAGACACTAGTGAGATACCTCTTTGATCTTCTGTCACTTATAGCAGAATTCAGTGGCTGTGTTTAGATGTAATGCCAAACCATATTTTAGCATTACAGAAATAAGCCTAGCCTAGCCTCCTCCTGGCCACCCAGGCTTGCACATTTCCTTCTCCGCGCTTTTCCTGATGCGGCTGCAAGATTGGAAGCTTCTGCTTCCATTTTAGATTAACTGCAGTTTAGTGTGTTGTCAAACCCTAAAATGTGATTAATCTTAACTATGTTTAGTGAAAACAAGCCAGGTTCACAAACTATGCTTTAAAGTTGTCTTGCTTCTACTAAGCATAGTTAAGATGAGGAGGAGGAGGAAAGCCTGCTTACTTCACTCTAGCTGCTAACAGAAGCAAAAACTTCTGAACTCTTCCTTGGGAAGGTCAGGGGTGGGGAGAGAGGAAGCGAGTTTATGGGGAGGCTAGGCTTGTTCTTGTAATGCTAGGCTATGGTTTAATGTTATGTCTGAACTAGCCCTGTATGATTAATCCTGCAATAATTATTTAATAAGCATAAAGTATACCACATACAGTTTGTAAAAGGAGCATCATGCTTTCAAAATGGCTTCATTTAACTGAAAAAAATTACAGGCAATACCAACCTGAACATGATTCCTTCAGAGAAAGGATCCAAACTATCTACAAGCTCTAGTTCTGCATCTCCTCCTAATGTAAGCATTTGGTAATTTTCCTTTAGCTTATTTGTTATTACATTAAATCCTGCCATAAACTCATTAAGTCTGTTTTTTCTAAGATCTTCATAAGCTTCTCTAAAGTTGTCTCGTTCATTGGTAATTTCATCCAATTCTGCCACACGTTTTAGGTACAATTCTTCCTAAAATTTAAGAAGAACATAAAATATAAGTCAACCATGTGAAGCTATGCACCATACTTAAAATGTCATTTATGCTTAATATAGTTGTATTAACAACTATAGTTTAAAACCCACATATTTTCTGTTGACCAATAGTTGTATGCTTATACAATTTAGCAATCTAATCATGGTACCCAAATAATAACAGTGTGCTGTATGTTAATATATTTAAGAAAAAGCAAGTGAAGCAATTATTTCCTAGAAACAACGCATATGCAAATTTGCATCTTCCGTATGAGCCCTAAATGTTCAGAAAATAGCTAAGAATAAAACATGGAAGTCAGAATTAATTCACACTGACACCAGAAGCTCAAAATACTTTTAGTATATCAAAAGATCTGGATAGATCAGTGTGGTTTTATTGTATATGCATTGTTTTCCCAGTCTATCACCAATCTCCTTCTCAGGTCTCTCACTCCAATGCAATCGACTTTTACTAAGCTAGAGATACCGTATTTTTCCGTATATAAGACGCCCCCATGTATAAGACACCCCCCACTGGGCAATTTCGCAACCGCGTGGTTCTCTCCTTGGCTTACTTCCGTGTATAAGACGACCCTCAATTTTTAGTCTAACAATTTTAGGAAAAAGTATAGTCTTATACATGGAAAAATACTGTACTATTGCCCCAATTCTATGAATAAAAGGTAAAGAGATTTCCACTAGAACACAATTTTTCATGAAGGGCTCTGTATTCCAAATGCACCTGCCCCAATTACAAATGTTTGTATTCTCAGTTCAGCCCCCTACCCCCACTCTGGCAGTGTTTTGAAACATGGCACCTGACCAAGGGTAATTGATCCTTTAGGTCTGATTTCAAAAGATCACTGTCGCAGAGGAGTTCAAACATTAAGGCTCCCACATTAGGGGCAATACACTCTGTGTGATAACACTCTACAGGCAAGCCATTTGTATACAACTCACTTTGTGACTGGTGAGCAGATGTTTCACATGATTCATTCCAAGAACTTAACTTGTTTATAAATACAGTCATGCCTTGGATTGAGAGCATAATTCATTCCGGAAACGTGCTTGTAATCCAAAACACTCTTATATCAAAACGAAATCCCCCCCAAAAAAATTGTACAGAGATTTTTAATTTAAGCCATACTACTGTACTTGTATTGCAAGACGTTGCTTGTATATCAAGTAAAATAAATAAATAAATAAATATTTAAAAATTTGCTTGTCTTGCAAAACGCTCTCAAACCAAATTACTTGCAATCCAAGGTATTACTGTATGGTTTTCACAGGGACCAGTGTCACACAGCTCATTCTAAGGAGGGGCTTTACTAATCACAAACAGAAATTTTAGTCATGATAATCTAACGCCACAGATCTATAGCTGGTACTAAGAATTCTAGAATAATGCAGGAAAAAATACCGACCTTTTTATTATATTCATCAATGGCACCCAAGTTTGGTTTCATTTCATGACACTGAGCTTCTAGAAGAGCTATCTGATTGGTTATAATATCTGTATCTTTAATAGCCTTAAGTTCTTCTTCACCGAACACTAGAAGCTCTTCAACTTGTTTGTCTTCCATAGAATGCAACGATATTTTTGATATCTAAAATATATTTTAAGCAGTTAAAGATCAAGTTATTTTCATATCTCTATAGCTATAAATGTGGTGAGGATTTTGTACTTTAAACTTGTTCTTCTAGCATACAATTTATCACTCAGTTGTCTAGAAATTCCTATTTCTAGCAAAGACATGGATTAAGTATTCAACAACCTGTCTGTTTTGATTTGGTACTTTAATATTGTGATGACTTGATTTATACATCACTTTGAAGAGCTTCTGGTAAAAAGCTACCCATAAATACTAAAAATAACCTTTAAAACCTCTTTAGGACGTAACAAGCTTGATTAAGCACCACTGAATTGTGATCTAAGACAGTATAAATATCCATTTAAGTCAGAAAACTGAGATAATAATACTGGATAGTATGGAATTTAATTATGTTGAATGGCAGTGTAATAAAGCAACAGACAGCCCTCAAAAGAGAAGGATAACAAACTTAAGAATATGTAATGTACTTCCGCATTATTTTTTGTCTTGGCCCTGAATTTGAAGAATGAGGTGTCCAGTGAGGGCATAGTCTACAAGCTATTAGAAAATCATCTAAAGCTTTTCTTTTTAGACAAGTCTTTTAAATATTTTATAAAACGATTTAATGGATTGAAAGTGTTTATGACATTTATTGCACTTAGGGCATTACACTCCCTCAAAACTTTAGGCATCCCCCAGTATTTCTATGTTGGGTATGGAGGGCAGGAAGTTCCCCCTTGCCCAATCTAGGATGTCCTCTGCCACTGGAAGAGCATATAGAGTTACACCTTGATCTTTTTTTGGACACCAAGACTATCTTCTAGCTTTCATTATGTGATATCTATCTATCTATCTATCTATCTATCTATAGATATAGACAGACAGATATAGATAGATAGATAGATGGATGCATTTTAAAGTCAAGAAGTGGTAATTCCATGCCGCAAGGTCATCTAAAAAAGTACATTGAAACATAAGGGAATTCAAGCTAGGGCAAATTAGATGATACACAGTATTTTGGAGGGGAAGTGGGAAGCAAGGAAGGGTTTAAATCCTTTCCTCTGACAACTGACCAGAGCAAATCAATGCATTTGCCCCCTCTCACTACTGCTATTAGGAGGATTAATCTGCTACCTCAACCCTAATCACTCCCCATCCCATAGAGGCTTTAAACACCAGCAAGAGGAAAACATCTCAGCCTGCATCTGATGCCACATCTAGATTTTACAACTGCTTCAAATAAGTTGTCAAATTAAGAGTCTAAATTAAGATCTAATTCGTAAAATATTAATACATAATAAAGTGTTTAATACCTCCTTTTGCCAATACTTAATCTTTGATTGATGCTCTGCAATGTGACTGTCCAGCTGTTCAATTTTAAGCCTAATACTAAGAGCCGCCTCTTGAAGCAAATGCTCTTCTTCTTGGATAGCTTTAATCTCTTGAAGCACAGAGCGATGCTTCTCTTGAATCTCTGGTAAGGACTCCTAAACAAAGATCAGAGGTGAAAGTGATCTTTAGTATTAGGTGACCAAAAAGAGTTTGCATTTCTAGCGCTCTAATTCAACATAATATATACCAACATTAAAAAATAGTTATTACTTGAAATTAAAATAAAAGTTGGAAAAGAGTCAAGTCAGCACCAAGGAAGAACATATCAATAATGAAAGACCTTTCCACGAGCAATAGCAAGACCATGTATTGGCTTGTAAATGTTACTTGTGAATGTTGGTAGATGACAGATAGAGTCATTAAAAAAAGAAAGAAAAGGAAATGTACATTGCAGTCAGCATAGCCGTATTATTTTACTTAGGGTGCAATCCTATGACAATGATCGTAAGCCCCCAACTAAGTGGCTTATTATCATCCTATGCAGGGCAAGAGGAGCGGTGGTGATCTTTGCCCCCCCCCCCCCGTCCTGCATTTTCACTACTAGATGGGCTTTTTTGCCCATCTAGTGACAGTGTTTTGGAGGGGGAGGGAAGGAGGCTGGAGAGGCCCCAGGATAGCTTGTATCCTGGCCTCTCCAGTATCCTGTCCTCCTGTAGAAACACCCCTTTTCACCCTTCTTCAAGGTTGTGTTCCCAACCTCAGAGAGGCAGCTGGCACAGTTCTTTCTGCTCCAGCTGTGTGTGTGTGTGTGTGTGTGTGGGGGGGTGTTGGAGTTCCAATTCTCAGTTCTGAGGTCGGAGTGCTGTCTCCAACCTTGGAACTGGGAATCCAAAGTATCCTATAGCCCTTCAGACACTATCTAGGATTGCTCCCTTAGAGCCCAAACTGAAAATGACAAGTGACAGTTTGCAGTTGGCCAAAGACTTGATTAGTCAGGCCCTTGTTCTTCCCCATGCTTGTGGTCGGTGCTCAATGTAAGAAAGAACTAACCATTCCTCAACGCCTAACACCAGATATCCAACTTCAGAGGAAAGTGTTTGTAAAAGCAAGACAAGAACAGTCTGTTAAGAGGACATGATCAAATAAGAAATATTTATTTTATTTTCAGTTATTATTACATTTATATCCTGCCTTTTTTCCTCTTGCAAGGAACCCAAGGCAGCTTACATGGTTCTCCTCCTCTTCTACCATCAGTCTTACACCACCTCACTACAGGCAGTGCCTGGGTTAAGAATGTCCGATTTACGGACAACTCGTACTTACGGACTTCTGGTTCCCCAGCTCTACGTCGTTTACGTATAGTGTAGTATATGTAGTTTATGCAATTTGTGTAAATGCCGTATACTACGCTATACTGTTCTTGACGTACGTACAAATGCAACTTAAAGACATTCTTAAGAACGGAACTCGTTCGTAACCTGAGGACTGCCCGCAGGAAGAGTCAGATAGTTCTATAAGATAAAAAGTCCTGATGGATATGAAATTCCAATGGAACTGCTGCCTTCCCCTTGTTCTATGAATGTAGTAGGAAGGCTGCTGTGGACCTATTGCTGCTATCAAGAGCCAAGACTTAGGCAGCTGAGACAATGGCACTGTCTGCAGGTGGCTTCTCTCTCCCTTTTCTAGCAGTAAACTCTGGCTTGTGCTTTTCAGCTAGAAGAGAGAAGGAAGAACCCAAACCCCACCTTTCTTTCTTTCCCTCAACATTCCATTAAAATAAATGCTCAATGTGGCAACAATAAATACAAAACAACAAAAGAAAGATGAGGCAGCAGGATAAAATACCTCAATTAAGTTTAGTTTGACATGTTAAGAGCTTGAAAGGCCAAATGCCTCTGGAAAAGATGGGTTGGTTACCTGTAACTGTAGTACTTCAAGTGGTCATCTATTCACACGTATGACTCTGTGCCTGCGCAGAGCCCTGTTTTGGAAACTTCTATAGCTGAGGAATTTTTGGCAGGAACCTCCCTTCACCATCCCAGTATGCATGTCCCTAGTGGGTTCCCGCCTATTCCATCTGTTCCTTGAGACTGCCTATTGCAGCCTTGGAACCAAGCCAGTGTGGCGCAGTGGTTAGGAGTGTTGGACTGGGACTCGGGAGATCTGGGTTCAAGTCCCCACTCGGCCATGAAACTCACTGGGTGACTTTGGGCCAGTCACTGACTCTCAGCCTAACCTACCTCACAGGGTTGTTGTGAGGATAAAAGGGAGAGGAGGAGGATTATGTAAGCCACCTTGCAGGAGAAAAGGCGGGGTATAAATATAATAAATAAAATAAATAAGCAGAGCCTCAGTACCAACATCAACACTGAAGTGGGGACAGTGGGTGGGCTGTGTGAATGCACAGATGACTACTTGAAGAACTAAAATTACAGGTAAGCAACCAGTTTTTCTCCTTTGTGGTCTCTGTGCATCACACATATGGGCGGGTAGCAAGCTGACATACTGGCCGGTATCCTACTGCAAGACAGCGGACAGAACTGCACGGCCAAAGGAGCAGTCCGCTCTGGCTTGCACATCAAGTTGGTAATGGCTGATGAAGATAAATGGTTTCGACCAGGTTGCCGCTCTGCAGAGTTCAGGAAGGGAGTCTCCTTTCCCAAACACCACCAATGTAGCCATAGAGCGAGTTGAGAGAGTTTGGATTGGACCAGTAAGATGTCCTTTCCGCTTGCCACCATAGCACATAAATAAGCGAGGGGACTGACAAAAGCTCTCAGTCCTCAATTTATACAAAGCCAATGCCCTTCAAACGTCCAGGGTATGAAGAATAGATTCAAGCAACATAGAAGGAGATAGAAAGAAAGCTGGGAGTACATTGATCTGATTCAGATGGAACTCAGACACCACCATGGGCAGGAATGCGATGTCAGGACAAAGCACGACCTTATTGTGGTGGAAAGTCATATAAAGTAGGACTACACCAATGCAGAGTTTGCTGGACTTGAGGGCTGATGTAATAGCCACCAGAAAGGCAGTTTTCCAAGACAGGATACATAGATCTATCAACTCAAGTGGGTCGAATGGCTTGGCAGTCAAGGCGGGCCGAACAACCAATGAACTCCAAATTGGTACAGGGAGCTGAATTGGAGAAGATTCCATACACCCTGAAGAAGCTGCTTAGCCAGCAGGTGCAAAAAAATAGAAAAAACATCCACTGGATCATGCGAGAAAGAGATAGCCACAGGGAAGAAAGTTTTAAACCCTTGTTGTAAAGAGACAAGATAAGCTGCAATATTTGGCAGAACTGGCACCTAACGGGGTCAAAGTCGCTTACGGCAATAAGGTCTCTTAAATGGTTTACAAGCAGCATCCAGAATGCATTTTACAGAATCAGGGACTGAAGGGCTGGAAAACATCAATAGATGCTCTACAGCATCAGTCGCAGTGCTTTGAGGTCCGGATGCCATATCTTGCCCTGAACCCGTGTGATCAGGTTTGGTATCAATGGAAGCCGACGACACTTCCCATGGGAGAGCTGAAAGAGAAAGGCGAACCTAAGGTTGCCTTGGCCACCATGGTGTGATCAGGATACAGTCCGTCCCATCCGTCCTTATCTTTGCTGGCACTTTTGTTAGAAGCAGGAAGGACAGTGAAAAATAAAAGGGCTTCTGTCCAATGGAAAAGCAAGGTGTCCCCCATGGATGTCTTATCTACTTCCACTCTGGGTGTATGGAATCTTCTCCACTCTGCTGCAGACATTCAGGCAAACAGTGTTGGCCACCTGAGCAAACAAGTCCACCTCTGGAGTGCCCCAAATGCAAAATACATCTGTGAGGAATGAACTTGTGGGAAGTGGAGTAGTCAGTCATCTATGGTGTTGTCGATCCCAGCAATGTCCTCTGCAACCAGACCAATCCAACGGGAGAAGCATCAGTTGAAGATCCAGAGGGTTATCTTGAACAGAGGGAGAGATCTCGTACCCCCTTGCTTGTTCAAGTAGTAAACAGTGGTGGTACTGTCCAAGACTACTTGAACCAAGCAACCTCTGAGCCCAGAATAGAAAGTTCGCAGAGCCTTCTCAACTACCAGCAACTCCAAGAAATTGGTGTGACGTGTGGATTCTGCTGTGGTCCACACCCTTTGCACCTTCAGGGGCCCACAGTGAACCCCCCATCCCGACAGGGATGCATCAGTGGTAAGGATCTGAGACGGAAGGCTGGAGAAATGGGATTCCCACACTCAAGTTGGACGTATCCATCCACCACACCAATGTGTTTGCCATTTTTTGGGGTACATGAAGACAAGTGTGACAGGTGTCCCAGAGGGGGCTGAACACCTCGACAAACCAATTCTGGAGCACCCTCATCATGCGTGAGAGAGGCACTACCACAGTAGTAGCTGCCATCTGTTCCAGTCACTGTGCAGGTAACATGCTGAGTGGATAACTCTCCTGCATGGCAGGAGACCGAGGTCCTGCAGAAGGTGACATGTTGGGGAGACAGCCCTTATGTTCCCCTTTCCTGTGGGCACCACCAGCAGCCAGTTGATGTAGGGGTACACCTCCACCCCTTGGACATGAAGGTGAGCTCCCACCGCAGGCATTACTTGAAGTTCCTTGGTGTGGTGGCAAGCCTGAAGGGCAACACCTGAAACTGATATGTGTTGGGCATGATGGTGAACCGGAGGAAGCGGTATTTCCAAATCATAGCAATATCGAAATACACATCTTTCAAATCCACAGACACAAACCAGTCCTTCCTGTAGAAATGGGAGAATAGATGGCAGTGTGACCATCTGAAACCGTTTGGGGGTGATAAAGGCATTCACATCCCTGGTCAATCCAAGATTGGTCGATCCCTCCATTGTTCCTTGCAATGGTGAAGTAGTGGGAGTAGAAACCATCGTGAAGCTGATGCGCCGGGAAGTGCTCTACATCACCTTTTGCTAAGAGGGTCTCTACTTCCATCTGTAATATCGATGAAGGGGCCGTGACTTTGATGGAACCTGGTAAGAGCAAGGGTGTCAAATTCAATCCTGTAACCCTTCTGTATGATGGAAAAGTCCCAGGAGTCTGACATGATACATGTCCAAGCCAGCAGAAAGGGAGCCAGACAAGTTCCAAAGGTGGGTTGACTGACAGAAGGACGAAGTGGGGGTAGTGAAAGATGGCATTTTACATTGCTGTCCTGCTTCATGCAAGGACTGCAGAATTTGGAAGAAACTGCCACTTCGGTACCGACACTGATGGCTGACGAAAGGATAGACCAGCTGGGGACCATGATTGCTGATAGGACGGTTGGTGAAACCACCTACGGTGCTTGTTGCAAAGGAGTTGTTGTCCCAATCCCATATGCCTAGTATTTTTTTGCTTTCTGCTTGGAGTCCATGGCTTTGTCCATTTTTGAGTTAAAGAAGCCTTCCGCATTGAAAAGAAGGTCCTCAGTGCAGGACCGGGCTTCCTGAGATAGACCAGCAGGTTGGAGCCAAGCATGCCACCTTAAGGCCATGGATCCAATAATCACCTTGGCATCCCAGTCAATCTGATGTCTTGCCGTGTTTATTTGCTGGGGGAGAGTTGCATGGCCTCACTTTGGAAAAGCTTTGCCAATTCCTTTGTCTTCAAGGAGGTGCTCAAAGAGGGTTCCCATTTTTTCCCACAGGAGTAGATAATGTTACATTGCCACTTGATAATTAGAAACTTGCAAGCCCAGTGCCACTGAGGAGTAAACCCAGTGGCCCATGAGTTCTAGGCATCTGCCCTCCTTAACTATGGGTGAAGAGTGAACTCTTTGTGACTCTTAGAGGAGATGTTTTTGTGTATAGAAAATCAGAGTCTTTTTCTTGCACCCTATACATATTTTCCAGTCTATTCGACATAGGAGCCATGGAAGAGGGAATCATAGAATCATAGAAAATTGCTGGATGGTTTGCAACAGTGGGATCCCAACAGGAATTGACACTTCTGTATGTACCACACTGAATTCAGGGTCTTTCACCCTTGCAACTGGTTGCTGCACTTCTAGGCCAAGGAACTTTACGTGTGTGAAGCAAAACTAGCTTGCTGTGATGCTTATGTTTTGATTATGTTGCAGTGGGTTTTTTTTTTACTACTTATCTGGAAAGTTCCCAGGCAGGATAAACCAGGACATGGCTGTCTGTTTACGAAGCTACGGTATTCTTACCTGCAGCCTTGCTAGGCATGAGAATACTAGGCGTGAGACAGAATAGTCATGTGATGTAAATAGGCTAATGACATGTAGTGGCCAGGCTTCGGCCATATGTATCATGCTTTTATGGTTTTGAGCTGCACATGCTTTTGCTGAGTTGGATGTACCTTCAAGGTTTTGTACTCTGCACATGGACTCTGTATATGGAATGTAAAGTAGATGCAACCTGTAGTGATACTTTGTTATAAGTTAATAAAACTGCTAGAGTAGAACTGTTTGTGACTACAGTGTGATTCCTGAGTCCTGAAATGAAATGCAACTGGGAAGGCTGAAGCTAACTGCTGCGTGGGGGAAAACTCTGCTGCTGTGTGTGGAAGGCCAGGGCTTCATTTAGCTGGCTAGCACACAGACCAACATTTCACACCAACCCCAACACTGTATGTCCTCTGAAGGGAAAGCTGGGTCCTGATTGCCCACTGCCATATCCAATGACGAAGTGGAGAGCACCAGGGAAGAAAAGGATGATTGATAATCATCTGGCCCCAACTGCCAAGACACCCCTGGAAGTGACCTGGATGTACATAGGTAGGTTGTGCTGATACCTTAGGCATCTGAACCGACAAAATGGTCAGCAATGGCCAAGCATGAGCTCAGACGTAGTGTGGAGAGAAGCTGAATGGACGACACCACAGTCTTGTGTTTGCTGTGGTGGCAGCACAGACAATGGTGAGACAGACATTATTGCCCCTGGGACAAATGTCAGTGTCGACTGATGTGTTGGTGGTGCAGTAGTGTGTATTGGCTGCGGCAGCAGGACTGGAGAAGGCAGAAATTATCACTGGTCTGGTGGAGGTCAAAAAACGTAGCCGATGGTGTGCATCAGTACCAAACAGGGGAGATGAGTCTTGGATAACGAGGACAATCTTGGTAATATTTCTCCAGTGTCCGCCCTCCAAACCCAGAGTACACCTCATCCCAATCGTTTCATCGAAGTGGTAGGCCCCAACTCAAACTGTCCCAATCCAAATGCAGTGACCAGGATCTGTATCTGGGATGCTGCATTAGCCCGAGAACATGGAATCTGGAGATCCTCTCTGCTAAAGTGATCGATGATCCTAGTGATAGGGATATCGACCCCAGTGATCAGCTGTCCTCTGAGCCAGTGCTGGGACATTGACCCCAGTGATCAGCTGTCCTCTGAGCCAGTGCTGGGACCGGCAATGCCTCTCTAATCTAGCCTTCTGGTAGAGGAAGATGTGACTGGTAGAGGATCCTGCACAGGGTTGGTTCCTATAGCCAGTTTCATAATTCGGGTTAGAAGTGGTATTGGCAAATCAAGCATCGGTAGAAGGGCCTGGTATGGTCAATGGTACGCCTGGTACCAAGACAGGCAATTGTGGCAACGGGTCCGTAGCTGACCTGAGTGCTGCGTTCTTCATTTTCTGTTTCTTTGGCTCTGAAGAGGAAGGTTGTGCTCTGGCCTTTTATAATTGTTTAGCTACTGTAAGCTTCAATGATTGCCCAGGTGTGGTATGGCCCGAATTCAGGGCTTGAACGGGAGAGGAAGCAGTCTCTGAAACTCCCAAAGACTGAGGCAAGTGGGAAAGGGTCTCTGATGCCCCAAGAGGGAGGTCCTTTGCCACCTGTGCCATAGTGGGCTTGTCTGCCAATAGCTCCACTGCTTCAAGGGCTTTCCTCCACAAAACAGCCGTCAGCCTGTCAGAGCAATTACTTCTCACCTGTTTTGTAAAGGTTTAACAATGAGTGCAGGCTTCTACTCCATGCCGTTCTCCCAGGCAGAAAAGACACAATTTGGGTCCGTTAGTGGGAGGCAATTTACTGCCACAACAGACACACTTCTGAAATGGGGGCCCTCATGCCCATACACCTGTAGGTGATTGCAGAGGTCATGAAAACAAAAGAAACCAATAAAATCTAAAACTGTAGTAACAAGAAGAAAAAACACCTCAGCAGCTGTAATACAAACAACGAACAAGAGAAGTTACTTATGAGGCTACCACAATTGGCGGTAGAAAGAGAACTGAGGGAATAGGTGGGAACCCGCTAGGGACATGCGCACTGGGACAGTGGGCTCTGCATAGAAAGGAGGGTTCCCACCTAAAATTCCTCAGCTATATTTTCTGAATGGAGCCCCGCGCAGTGGCAGAGCCCATGTGTGAGATCCACAGAGACCATGAAGAAGAAAAATGCTTTTGCATAATAGTAAAAAGTGATCAGACAGAGGGTGAGACATGCCTCTCCTGTATGCCTTATATTGAGCAACACTAAATCAAGAGCATGTGGGGCTCTAGATTCTCCCTCCTCCTAGCTGCAAAGGATTGGCAGTCTACTAAAGCCTGGAGAATGGCTCTAAGAAAACATTTTGAAACATGTACAGCATTTCACTTCTGGCAAACTGTTCCTAAGCTCTTTATGTTCTAGTGCTCAGGGGCTTGCTCAGAAGCAACTGCTACCACCTCCAAATAAGCAGGGAAATCATCAACCTGGGATCCTTGGCAAGTGGGGTTTGACCATCCTGAGATTCCCCCATCAATTATTGTACCCCATAATGATACATATAGAATGACTGAGCTTATAACAGGAAGAATATTGATCTTCAGTATGCTCTCAATAGTAAAGGCTACAGAGGACTGAAACAGAGCCTCATTTTTATACAGCAGAAGCACAGCCTTAAAATGATTTAAATGGAGTTAACTGCACCTGATACTCTTCTGTCAACTAGAATTTTTGCTAGTGTTGAAGACTTGCCAGAAGATTCATTAGTACTTGCAAAAGAAAACACTACTTGTCTTATATAGTACAAGCACTTTTAAGAGTTTTATATACCGTTCTGATTCTTTTAAGCCACACTCCATCTGAAGAATATAAGCCAGTAACATACATACTTCAGCCTTTTTGCTGTCATTCATAACTTCAGCAGCTCTTTCATCTAGTGCACTCAGTTGTTCAGTTAAGTCTTGTATGTTCTTTTTATTCTCTTCAATTTCCTTCTCAGTACGAAGAACAGCATCCTCAGATTTTTTCAGGTTTCTATACAGAGTGCACAGAGTAAAAGTAGATATGAAGCCTCTTCTATTGGTACATTAAAACCTTGAATATTAAACTCTCTGTAGAAACAAATGAAGATACAGTCATGCCTTGGATTGAGAGCATAATTCGTTCCGGAAACATGCTTGTAATCCAAAACACTCTTATATCAAAACGAAATCCCCCCCCCCCAAAATTTGTACAGAGATTTTTAATTTAAGCCGTACTACAGTACTTGTATTGCAAGACGTTGCTTGTATATCAAGTCAAATTTTTTTAAAATAAATAAAAATTTGCTTGTCTTGCAAAATGATCTCAAACCAAGTTACTTGCAATCCAAGGTATTACTGTATGTGCTAACAACTTCCATGCTGCTTCTTGGTCATCATCATCATGCTGCTTCTATGGATTGGCATCTTTCCCAGTCACCATCCCCAGAGTCCATCTGTAGCTCCATCTGTGCCTTTCCTCTGGTGAAAAGAGCCTGTACTATAATACCAACTGCAAGGAACCAGAAGAGGCTGTACCATCCCACCAACATATCCCTACCTATATTGAATCATTGTATGGATATTAATTGTAAGCCAATCTTGAATGAAAAGCTAGATATAACATACAAAAAATTCACATTTAATGTATCTGCGTTATTAATTGGTTACCTGGCACATATTAAAAGCATTACTTTACAGATTTCTTAACTGCTTTGTTTAACCGCTATAATGAAATGAAGTGCAATGTTGATATTTCTATGATATTGGCACATAAAGAATGTAAAATCATACCTATCTGCTGTCTTGATTGCCACCTTAGCTTTAGTAATAGCAGAAGCGCACTGATCTGCTTCCTTGTTTATCTTATCAAGATTGTCTTGCTGAGCTTTAAGTTTACTATTATTGATTTCAATTATGAGATTATGTAGTCTCTTAACGTCTGTTTCCAATTTACTAGCTTTCGCAGAAACCCTGTCGTATTCTGTCAAACACAAAATTTTAAGAAAATTATTAATATTTCAGTACTAAATACAATATAAATATTTTAAGATAGACAATTTGCTCACATTATGTCAGGCTTATTTACACACAGAATATGTACATGTTTACCAAATTTACTATTAAGCAACATTCTGAACAAATGTGTAACAGCATTCATTTGATCATAATACCACTGTTGGTACTAGTTCAACTGCTTCATGGATCCAATACTTTTCCTGAAAGGAAAACTAAGTATAGCTATTAAAAAGTAAGCTGCATTTAAACTGAAAGCTATGCTATGGCTTATTAAGAGACGTCTAGAAATGGCCAAAAGATGCATCCTGTCATGACCAAACTTCCAGGCAGTTGTGCTGCACAAATGTGGGTGGAGTGGACCACATCACTGCTCAAAAGAGTAATTCCATGGAATACAGATAGTAGACATAGCCAATGCTCTCATGAATGTGCCCTTAGTGGTTCGGGAGGCAATAACTGCACCAGCTGATAGTAAGGTGCTATGAAGATACTACAAGACCTGTAGAGGGACCCTAATAGGAGACAAAGAGGTGTTGAGACTTCTGGTAGGAAGCAGAGCAGTGTCCAAACGTCCAAGGGAATAAAGTGCCAACTTAAGAGGCTTGGGCAAGTGTTGGTAGAACACTGGCGAGACAATGTCCTAATCTAGGCGAAATGGGGAAAAAGAGTTGTATCTTGGTAACACTTTATCCATATGAAAAATTATGGTGGGCCCATGCATACGGTGGAGAGTTCTCCTGTCGGACAGGTGAGGTGATCAGTAGAAGGAAGACAGTCTTTAATATCAATAGCATGAGGGAAGAGGTGGTGGAAGGCTCGAAGGGCTTGTTCTTCAATCCCACCAGCACCATGGAGAGGCTCCACATTGTAGCTTTTGGTGATAAGCGAGGGTAGAGTTAATGTAAGCCTTTCCAGAAGCTCTTAACAGGGAGGAAAGAAGGACAGGTTGCTTACATGTAACTGCAGTTCTTCGAGTGGTCATCTGTGCAGTCACACATATGGGCTCTGTGCCTGCGCTGAGACCATTCTGGAAAATTCTAAAGCTGAGGTAGACTGGGCGGGAGCCCCTCCCCCTCGCGCATGCTCCTTAGCGTGGCTCCCGCCCATTCCCTCAGTTCCTCTGAGACCGCCCATGAACCGAGAGATAATCACAGTTGGTATTGACATTCCCTTTTATAGTAATACCAAAAAAACATTATCATTTAGAAATGACATGAATTGGAGCAATACACCCAGTCTCCACTGGCAGGTCCATCGAAATCGATAATGACACCAAGCGGGGATGGATGGGTGGGTTGTGTGACTGCACAGATGACCACTCGAAGAACTACAGTTACAGGTAAGCAACCTGTCCTCCTTCTTCGTGGTCTCTGTGCATCACACATATGGGCAGAGTAACAAGCTGATCCACCCGGTGGTGGGATGGCGGCATGGATCACTGCAATACCAATGAGAGGACCGCCCTTCCAAAGGTGTTCACTGCCCTAGCTCAAGTATCAAGTCTGCAATGTTTGATGAATGTCGATGGAGCGGCCAAGGTTGCTGCTCTATAGAGCTTTGGCCTTTCCCAAACGACACGGATATTGATTGTGCTCGGGTAGAATGTGCCCTTACTGGGCTTGGCAACTCCTTGCGTGAAAGCTGGTATGCCAATGTAATAACTTCTACAATCTATTTGGCAAATTTCTGTCTTGAAACAGAAAGACCTGGGGATTTGCCACCATAACATACAAATAGTTGATTTGTTTGTCTAAAACAAGCTGTTCGCTCTTTATAAAATGCTAGGGCGTGTCAGACATCCAGCGTATGCATTTTCCGCTCTATGTCAGAAGACGGGTTTTGGAAAAACGCTGGCAACACTATGTCCTGCCCTGTATGAAAAGTCTGAAACCACTTTTGGTAGGAAATGGATATCTGGATGGATGACTACTATGTCCTTATGAAACACCATATAAGGTGAGCCTACTGTGAGTGCACAGAGTTTGCCAGATCTTCTTGTCTTTCATGGGAGAAACCTATGATCAATAGTCGCTAGTGGTTCAAAAGGTTTCTGAGTCAGTGCGCGCAGCACCAGAGGCAGATTCCAGCCTGGCACCAAATTCCTGATTGGAGGAATGATGTTCTTCAAGTCTTTAAAAAAAAAAGGTTTCACCAACGGACGTGTGAAGATTGACCCCGAGGTAACATAAGGCTTAATGGCTGAAATTGCTGCCAAGTATACACTTATGGAGAATAATTTTAAACCTCACACCATCAGAGTGTACAAATATTCTAGTACAGTTTGTACTGTGCAGGATTTAAGATTTTGTTTACATTTCCTGGCATAAGATGCTCTCGTGTACGGCTTACAGGCAGCTTGCAGGACAGTTTGTAATGGTGACGGTAAGTCTTGGGCTAGCATCATCGAATCTGCCATGCCATTAATACTAGGCTATTCAAATCTGGGCGCTGGATGTTGCCTTGAGCTTGAGTTAGCAGTGTTGGCAGTATTGGGAGCGACTGGTATTCTCCAAAGGTGCAGGAGTTGGAGGAACCATGGTTGCCGTGGCCACCACGGTGTTACAAGAATGCAGTCTGCTCCGTCCCTTCAGATTTTTGAGATGACTCACGTCAACAGAGGAAGAGGTGGAAACATGTAATACAGATGACCTGCCCATTTCATCATGAAGGCACCTATGATGAGGTTGGGATCTGATGTTGCCCTGCTGCAAAAAAGATGGTAGGCCATGTTTTCAGAAGTGACTAAGAGGTCTACTTCCGGTTGACCCCAGATCGAGAAAATCCAACTGCAAATCTCTGCAACCAGTTGCCACTCGTGTGACTGCATGGACACTCTGCTTAGAATATCTGCTAGCGTGTTGGTTTTTTTCCTGCAATGCAAAGCGCCATGAGAGACATGGGTCTTGGAATTGTCCAGTTGAAAATTCTGAGGGTCAGTCTTGTGAGTCGCATCAACCTCGTTCCACCCTTTGTTGAGGTAGGCTACAACCGTCATGTTTTCTGAGACAACCTGGATGTGTTGGCTGGGAAGGAGAGACTCTAGTGCCTTCATGGCATTTCACTCCGCCATCAACTCCAACATACTGGTGTGCATCTTGCACTCAACAGAGTTCCACGTGCTCTGAGCTACGTGGCCTGCACAATGGGCTCCGCATTCCAGGAGGGAGGCATCTGTTGTCAGAATCCTCAGAGTTAGTGGATGAAAAGGCACTCCCATTCGCCACAACAAAGATGTTTTGGTGTTCCGTGGAATGGTGAGGCGAGTGGAAGGTGGCTGTCTTTGCAGGTCAAAGTAGCGGATAAGCCAGTTTTGAAGAGTTCTCATGTGAAGGTGGGCATAATGCATTACTTCGAGAAGATGTTGGATCAACCTCACTGAGGACAAAGGAGCTCGCAGATGTTCCGAGATGGCAAGTATTTTGTCTACTCTGTTTTGAGGTAGAAATGCTCTGCCATCCTTTGGATTGAGTACTGCTCATATGAAATTCAGTTCCTTTGCAGGATCGAGGACTGACTTCTTGATGTTTAGACATAAGCCGAGATCATCGAGCATGGACAAGGTTGTCCGAAGTGCAGACTGAAGACGTAGTCTGGATGAATCGACGACCAGCCAGTTGTCATGTCCTGTGTATTTGTCAAGGCCAATGTAGTTGCCAAGTCCTCTAAAATTCGAGGAGTCAAAAAACTCCGTTTCGCGGAAGACTTGGCTTTCTTAGGGCCTTGGTAATGAAACTGTGGGAAGGATTCCTTAGTCCTGCAGACTGACTATCATGTGAACATCCATCTTGTCCTCCCATTTAAAAAGAGGTTGAAAAGGAGCTGTGGAAGATGTGAACCTAGTCCACTGTCACGGCTTGTACTGCCTATGCCTTGGCAGTGTACCGAAACTCATCTTCTGGGCACTGACCCTAGCCTTTTGGACTGCATCCAAAGGATCATCCGTATTCACATGGAACAGGCCTTCCTCATCAAACAGAAGGTCTTCTATGTGAGCTTTAACACTTGATGTTAGCGTGGTGAAGCAAAGCCATACATGACGTCCAAGTGAGACGGTACTAATCAGAGACTTGGCATGGCAATCAATTTGGTGTCTGGCGTTATTCATCTGCAGGGTTGCCATACTGATTACTTCCGCTTGTAGTACCCTTGCCAAGTCTCTCTTTTCCTCTGGGAGGTAATCACAGATATTCCCTAACTTTCCAGTTAGGGATAACTGATACCTTACCATAACTGCCTGGTAGTTGCTACCGTTAGTAGAATGGAGGCTGCTGTACACTGGGTCTTCTATCCCAGGTGTCTCGACATTAGTTTCTATGCCTAAGGTTGCCATCATCTTCATCACATGGTCTGCAAATGTATCTAGGTCTTCAGTTGGTAAAGTGGACAGTTTATATACCACTGCAAATCAGGAGAAGAGCCTAGTAATTTGTACATTGCAGAATCTGAGTCAGAATAAGGCATGTCCGAAGAGGACTGATGGTCTGACAGAAGTTGGAGGCAGATTGTCGTTCAACCGAAGGTTGAATTGCAGGCAACTTTTCTCTGGTGACAACTGCAGCATGATGCCAAGGTCGATGCTCGACGTCGAGTGGCGACTGTCAACGTCAAACTCGAGATTCCCCATCAAGTGGACTGTAGTGTCTAGGCAATTCAACGTCAATCTGGTTCCTTTGATGTTGAGAGCGCTACTTCGATGTTGAGCATGTCCTCTCGATGTCAAGCAAAGTTGCCGACAATCTGGTCTGCTTGATGTCGAGATCAATGTTCGATTTTGACAGGTTCCCGTTGATGTAGATTGATGTTCGATGTTGACAGGTTCTCATCAATGTCGAGAGCGATGCTCGATGTCGACAGAGGCCGCTTGATGTCAAGAGTGAAGTCGTCGACAATCTGGTCTCCTCGATGTCGAGAGCGATGCTCGATGTCAAGAGCGATGTCGACAGGTTCTCCTCGATGTCGAGAGCCATGTTCGATGTCGACAGAGCCCGCTCGATGTCAAGAGCCATGTTCGATGTCGACGCCTGCTCAATGTCGAGAGCGAGATGTTTGATGTCGGCAGAGCCCGCTCGATGTCGAGATCGACAGGTTCTCCTCGATGTCGAGAGCGATGCTTGATGTCGACAGAGCCCTCTCAATGTCGAGAGCGGTGTTCGATGTCGACAGAGACCACTCGATGTCGAGATCGGTTTTTGATGCCGAGCGGCTGGAGGAAGAACGTTTTCTCCATGGATGGAGTATACATCTCCTCTAATGTTGGAGCTGCAGTAAGCTCCGTAGCCACGAGTACAGGTGAATCCATAATTTCTCCATTGGAGAGTGAGGCTACTTGCAATCGTGACACCGAGGCACACTTCGTAGGCATGGATGTAGCTGGCTCGTCTCTTCTCGGTGTCGAAGACTCGATCTGTGTCGGGATCGAGACCAGGCGGTCGATGTCAAAGCCGTGAAACTCACAGCCGATAGGGCTGGAGTGACAGGCTTAGAGACTTTCAGTCCTTAGATCTTTTCTTGGACACAGTCTCTTTCTTTTGCTCTTCCTTAGAGCATTTGTGGGCTTTTTTGTCCTTTGTCTTAAGTGGGGATTCCTCATTCTGAGTTGCCGCCACTATAGTATGAGACGTCGCTGATCTTGGCTTGAATGCCGTGGCCCGCAGTATAGAGGGACCAACCATGGATAAAGTTTGCTGCCAGAGAGCCATTTTGAGCTTTAAAGCTCTGTGTTTTCACATCGGCCTAGTGAATGCCTTACAGTGGTGGTATATTTCTACTACATGCCCCCAACTCTCAAACATAACAGGCACAAAGAGTGGCCATCAGTCGGGGGTAATTTAATCCCACAATAGACGCACTTTTGAAAAGGCGCCTTTAAACGGCCTTTCCTCAGAAGAGGAGAATAATTTCATTGGGGGGGGGGTCCGATGAAAGGAGGAAGAGAAAAAAGATTTATGAGGAATTTTTTTTGGAAAAGACAATTTTAAAGTACTCAGCTGAGTTGTAGTATTTTTGAAGAACCTCCGGAGACGACTAGCCGCAATGGCGGTCGAAGAGGAACTGAGGGAATGGGCGGGAGCTGCGCTAAGGAGCACACGCGAGCGAGAGGGGCTCCCGCCCAGTCTACCTCAGCTTTAGAATTTTCCGGAGCGGTCTCAGCGCAGGCGCAAAGCCCATATATGTGATGCACAGAGACCACGAAGAAGAACAGTGATCAACCTTCAAGCGCATGGGAGGCAGAGATGGTTGCGAACTATACCTTTAGAGAGAGAGAAGAGGGCACGTCCCAAGGTGCAACATAAACTATAGAACATGTTGAATCTAACAGTGAACATGTTGAATCTAACACTAAACAAATTGGAGAAAGTGGTGAAAACAGGGCCACAGGTGAGTACAACTTGCATATGGAAGTTTTCCTAGTCACTTTCAAGATATGCAATATGTCAGGAAGCAGGGTCAATGAGAATAGATCTGCCATGCTGTCCAAGGCAGGAAGGTCTGGATATTGCATGTTCTCTTCAGCAAGAGACAGGAGATTGGGTGACTGGCACAGTTTTCAGCAAAGATGATGGGATAGGAGGAGGAGACATGTGAACCAAGGTTGTCCTGGCCATCACAGGGTGATGAAGAATGATGCTGGTATTGTCCTGTTTGATTTTTGTGATGACCCTGGTCAGTAGTGGGATGGGAGGAAATGCACAGAGGAGGCAGGTCCAAGAGAATGTGAATGCACCCCCTAGGTAACCCTTGCATGCTCTGGTGCCTTACTGCTTGCACTGTACACTGAATGGTAAGGCAAGGAGGTTGACCCCAATGACAAAATAGAATGGAAGTGACTGCAGGGACTAGCTTCCATTCATAGGACGCATGAGACAATTGGAGGCAGCAGTCTGTGAGGTTGTCGTCGTGACCCAATAGGTAAATGATAATGAAAAAAAATCTGGTATATACCAATCCCAGAGGGACATGGTGAGCCAAAGTAGCATTCACAAGCAGCTGCCCCCTTGCTTGTTTATACAGTAGGCTGTCACTGGGTTGTCCATAGTTACTTATGTGGAGTGACTAGTGAAGTCGAATACCTTGACTGCTTTTCACACTGCAAGGAGTTCTAAGGCACTGATATAGAGGCAGGATTCTCCCACTGACTATAGGCCATGGGCTGTGTGCCCTCCCTAACCTGCACAGGACATGCTTGTTGGTAACCATGCAGGAGGTGCAGGGGAGATGAAAATGAGACTGGCAGAGGTTTATGAGGGAGTGTACCACCGAAAGGATTGCTGCAGGGAGGTGGAATAGAGGAAAGTGCAAGTGTGGGGCAATGTCAAGGAACCAGTTCTAGAGTGGTCAGAATCAAAGCTTCGCATACAGGATAATAAGCATTTGTGGCAGCCATAACACCCAGAGGTCTGTGTACTTGGTCCTTTGTTGTCTGGATAGTATGAATCAAGGAGAATGCTAGGGTCCAAAAACGGTTGGTTGGTGAAAACACTTGGCCAATGTGGGAGTTCAGAAGGGTCTCAATGAACTACAGGTAGGGGACTGAGTCAGGTTTGATTTTTCTCAGTTTATGCGAAGCCTTAATTTGTTGAGAAGCTGATGGTGATGCAGATATGGCTTTGGTGTGTGGACACAGAGTCCATAATGACAAGCTAGTTACTGATGTACGTGATGATAATGGTTCCCTGTAACTGTAGATAAGCTGCCATGTATTTCATGAACACAGGAGGGGGGGATAGAGATGTTGGGTTTTGCATAGGCAGAACGAGATTACCACCTGACATCGAGATTATCACCTGACCTGGTGGGTGTCTCTTGAGTTCAAGTATACAAGGTCTCTGGTCATGAGACATAGTCTCGAGGTGATATGACTCAGCAACCTTGGACAAGTTTTAACAGTAAACACGTTGATGAATAGGTTATACACCTGGGTGAGTAATATCCTATTTATAGGTGGTATAAAGCTAACACACTTGCTGATAGCTTCACTCTCTCTCTTCCACTTGCTGTCTTGCTCGTCTCGACTCGACATGTCTCTTGGACTTCACTTCATCTAGCCTTACCACTGGGGTATTGGTTTTGAGTCTGCAATGATGTAGTGAGTAGGAGATGCATTGCTTGCCTTAATCCCATGTAATTGGGTCTTACAAATAAACTCTTTAATCTTTATTAACTGCTGTTATCTCCTCCTTCCGCCTGCATGACTGGGACTGAGGATCATTGGCTAGGGGAGCTTTTGAACCCGGGTCAGTCCAGCTCTCACATCTGGTTATGGGCCCAGAGATAATGATCTGATGGTTATCTCAGATGGGCAGATAAGCCACAGAGACGCAGTTCGGAGAAATTCGGCAGTTATAGAGTTAAAGGAATTTGTTTACTATTTGCAAGAACGGTTTGTAAACAAACCGGGGAAGGCAATGTTGCTAGAGCTGATAACAGCGGCTTGGAATGCAGCACAACTGAAGAATGCAGAAACAGAGAGACGGAGGATTTTTCGTTTTGGAAGCAGCTGGAACGGAGGTGCCAGGCTTGGCAAATCCAAGGCTACAGACTGTGAAAAGAAGCTGGAACGGAGGTGCCGGTTCGGGCAGCTACTAGGCTGAAAGGTGAACAACGCTGGACACAAGGATTTCGTTTTCCACAGCTTGCTGGAGTGAATGTCAAGGAGCTGTATCGGGCAAGGAAATATCTCCAGGAGGCTCTGTGTCTACTCATTTGAGTCAAGGCTACAGCAGGAGGATCATATTTCTTTTACAGTTTGCTTTTTTCGCTCAGCAGCGGATCAGCTATCTTTTGCATTGTATCAACAAGTGGCTTGGATTACAAATGCGTGGATTACGTCTGACGTGGGTAAAGCGTCTGGAGCGTCATGTCGCAGCAAAGTCACGTGTGACTGAAACGTATCTTGGGAAACTTGATACTACACGGGAGGCTGTATTAAACCAGCGGAGGCATGGTTTTAAAACAGCAGGGGAAAAACAGCGCGGCAGTTTTGAACAAAGAAAGCTGTGCTTAAAATGGAAAGCTGTTCTTCATTTTCTTCATGTGGGATCACAGAAGAAGGAGCTTGAAATCAGCAGGGGTACTGCTGATGGGAAAAACTTTGTGTTTTAACCCAGGACATAACAAAATGGACATTATTTTGTAAGTGAGCAGAAACAGTGGATTGTTGAAACGAAGCTTTCTGTGTTGGATATGAATAAACAGAAAGAGGACTATGCAAATGGTCAGGAGTTTAACAGTCATGTTTTTGAAAATGTATTTCTTGAAAGTTGGATAACTTGGACTCAAGAAAGTGTAATATATGCTCTGGAAATGTCAGGAAATGTACTGAATGTATATATGACTTGAGTATATTGTGGATTTCCCTGTAGCAAAATGTAAAATACTGAATAATTAGGTATGTTTATATGGCAAAGCTAAGAGATGGATTATTTCTTTCATACTGTAATGATGTAAATAAAGAAATGGAGAGTTGTACTGATGCAACTATATAAAAAGGTTAAATGCTTATATGTATGACATGTACATGCATGCATATCACATGATGTTTGATCATTTAGATTCACAGGCCTGTGAAAGAAAATGCAAACTGTGTTGGGAAAGCATTTGGAAACTGTAATTTTCACATGAAAGGTAATTTTGTGCACATAAACAAGGGATGATAGCTTCAACAGGTAAACTGGAAGGCAAGCTGAAAAACCACTTCATTTCATTTAAATTTGTTCTTGGTGGTCTTGTGGATACTCTGATAGTCTTTAGAGGAAAGGCACGTTATTTCATGATGTTAATTGATCAATACACAAGGTACAGGTTGTGTACATGTTAGATAGAAAGCTGGAGTATTGAACAAAGTCAAGGTGTTTTGTGCTTGGGTGGGAAACAAGCATATTACCCATGTTACCTATTTCTTTTGAGATATGGGGAAGTTGCTGCTGCTGGCTCTTTTTGGATCTCTCGGCCTCGAGGAGACGTAGTCGAAGCCGGAGTGGACTGGCGGGCAATCGATCCCGAAGCTCGATCCCGAGCACCAGCCAGAGCCTATATCATCTCCACCGTACGCTTCGAGACCACCATAGTGGTCGAAGTCGACGGGACCGCCATCTCGCTAGCCGTAACCGCCATTTTCTCCTTAAGGCGTTTCGCCTTATCCTTACGGGCCTTCTTAGCGAGTTTTTTCGTTATGTCCGTTGGCGGTTTTTTTATAGACTGGGATCCCCCAGGTCGTTCCTCTGGCGCTGGTCCTTTAGCCGATAAGGATTGTTCCCACAGGAGGGCCCTCAGTTTCATTTGCCTGGCCTTCCTGGCCTGTTTGGTAAAGGCCTGACAATCCTTACAGCTTTCCACTTTATGCTCCTGCCCCAGACATAGGAGGCAGAGCGTGTGCTTGTCAGCGGGGGGGATTTTAGTCCCACACCGCTGACATTTCCTAAATGGTGCCTTGAGAGGCATAGTGAAAGATTAGATAGAATATATAGAGGAGGACAAGAACGGGGGAGAGAGAAGGTTTTAGGTAGGATTTTTTTGGTAATTTTTTTTTTTTTTTTAGAAAAGAAGGTATAGTTCGAAAGAGAATGAAGAAACAGAAGGTTTATGAGAGAAAAGTTTTCTAAAAGTAGGTAACTATAGAAAAAAACTCAGCTTTCGCTTACAGAGAAGGAAGAGAAGAACCTATCGACTAGTCGCAGAGGCGGTCGAAGAGGAACTGAGGAGACGGGCGGGAGCCGCGCTAAGGAGCACGCGCGAGGGGGAGGGGCTCCCGCCCGGCTCATCTCAGCTAAAGAAGTTTCCGATCGATCTCAGCGCAGGCGCAGAGAACCCATATGTGTGTGAAGCACAGAGACCACGAAGAAGAAGTTCAATTCAGTGCATGTTTTGATGCATTTCTAACAGGATGTGATATTGAACACATGGATTGTGTGGAAGAGTAAACAAAC
Organism: Shinisaurus crocodilurus; assembly: GCA_021292165.1. Classification (NCBI taxonomy): domain Eukaryota; kingdom Metazoa; phylum Chordata; class Lepidosauria; order Squamata; family Shinisauridae; genus Shinisaurus; species Shinisaurus crocodilurus. Next base: position 30,624,331 of record CM037878.1, read on the forward strand.
ACTCAGAAGAGGTGATACTAATTTGGATAATGAGGTTTGGGTAGAAGCTCTTAGATGTTTTGATTATGTACATGATAGAAGTTTTAGTTCTGTGTGATGAACTGTACACCTTATGGAAAGTAGTGTAGAAGGAAGAATCTTCTGGAGAAACGTTTCAGGATCTTGGATCTGATATGTAGGTACATACACCTCAAAGTTAGAAGAAATCTGTAAGGGAGCTTACATGAGATTTTTCTAGAAATGAGAATATTGTGTTTCACATGAATAACACTTGGATAGTGAGATTATCTAGAAGTGTTGAGTATAATGCTGAATGAAAATGTGAGATCCTTTTTCAAAATTAATTCTGTTAATGCAGGGGATGCATCAAGTTCAGAGTCAGAATAGAAAAGCATTTACTGAAAGACAGTCAGATAAATTTGACAAAAAACAAACAAACTGATACACATTTGGTTTAGAGGAGATTAGACAAATGATTGTTCATCATTGGTGCAAGTTTATTGGAACAAGAACCTGATAACTGATGAGGTAAGAAACAGGTGAGTCAAACAACCTGTGAGATATCAGGATGAATTTGCAGGAAAAGCCATTTGAAACTTTGAGTTGAATTCTTTGGATAAAGAACAAAGCATGGAAGCTGGTGAAAGAAACAGCAGTTCATGGAACTCATTGTTACCAGATAGATTTTTTAAGTGAAAACTAACCAGATTGGAAAAGGTTACATGAAAAATAGCAAGATTGGTTGCTTGTGATTTTGCTAAGTTAAAAAGGAGCTGGATAATCATGAGATGATTGCAACAACAATTTGCTTTAAAACAGTTAGACTGATGTTTAAGAATGTGGAGAAAAATGTATGAATATTTCACAGTGGAAATATTGGAACATAAGCATTTTAAATGAGAGGAAGTCTTTAAATTGGAAAACTGTCTGTGAGATTTTCTGTAGAAAAGATAGAATCAGCTGGAGGCTAGAATTCTGTTTTAAACTCAAACATTGCTGAATTGAGATTTGCACAGAGAGGCAGATCAATGTTTGTTTGTTAAACAGGAGGAACAAGGACATAGACTGTATGTACTTTGTTTAGTTGGATGATCTATTGTTTTTTCTGGACAGATAAAAACAATATGATATAATTGATCCAGGGTTTGGAATTTCATTGAATTGAAACTGCTTGGTGGTGGATCAACTGTTTATTTGTAAATAGAAGTTGAGGGGGAACCAAGAGGGCAGTACTTACTGCAACAAGAATTTTGGAGATAGTTAACTCAGTGAGAGACTCTAAATAATTGAGGATTTTCAAGCACATGCTGATGGAAAAGCAGTTTGAATGCTACACAGAAGCATTGGGCTGTTGAGCTTTACTGTACAAGCAACAAGGCCAGATATTGCTGTCAGTGTGATAGGCAGACTGTTAGACCAACAGGACATGCTTGGAGAGCTCTGAAAAGGAGTTGAGTATTATCTGGAGGGAACATCACACTTCAGACTAAGATTTACAAGTCAGAGCACAGGTGGCTTACAGATTCACAGAAATGCCAGTTGTGGTTGTGATAGTAACAACAAGAACACACCTGAAGTTTGTTATTTTTATAACCATACTTTGATTGATTTTGTAGAAACAATCATCTAAAAGTTAGAGTTCAACTGAAATTGAACTGAATGCATTGTATTATGTATTGTGCTATTATGCTATTGTAAAGTTTGAATAGTTATTGCATTTGTTTAAATAGTTTAAATTGTTAAAAATGTTTAAATGATGCTGGGATTGATGTGAAAAACCTATTACAGTTTTTTCAGGAAACCAAGGCAGGATTGCTATGCTGCAGGCAGATAGCAATACACAACGTTTTGGGTTTGCAAATAAAACTGTATCATAAGGAGGGATACATCAGAAGTGATTTGATAGTGGTTCAAATTTCTGGCAGGTAAAGTCATTCCTGCAAAAGTTTTTTTTTATCAAAGTCCATAGATGAAAAAACAGCATCAGATGTCAACAAAGCTGTTGCTGTTGTATGAGGTAAATAACCACGTTCTGCGCAAATGCAAAAGCAGGGGGATGTTGGGTTTTGCATAGGCAGAACGAGACTACCACCTGACATCGAGATTATCACCTGACCTGGTGAGTGTCTCTTGAGTTCAAGTATACAAGGTCTCTGATCATGAGACATAGTCTCGAGGTGATATGACTCAGCAACCTTGGACAGGTTTTAACAGTAAACATGTTGATGAATAGGTTATACACCTGGGTGAGTAATATCCTATTTATAGGTGGTATAAAGCTAACACACTTGCTGATCGCTTCACTCTCTCTCTTCCACTTGCTGTCTTGCTCGTCTCGACTCGACATGTCTCTTGGACTTCACTTCATCTAGCCTTACCACTGGGGTATTGGTTTTGAGTCTGCAATGATGTAGTGAGTAGGAGATGCATTGCTTGCCTTAATCCCATGTAATTGGGTCTTACAAATAAACTCTTTAATCTTTATTAACTGCTGTTATCTCCTCCTTCCGCCTGCGTGACTGGGACTGAGGATCATTGGCTAGGGGAGCTTTTGAACCCGGGTCAGTCCAGCTCTCACAAGAAAGCCCAAATAGAAGGACACAATATTGGAACGAACTGTCTCCCATAGTGAAACTTAAAAATCAGTGGTACAACTTCCAAATGGTGATGTGGAAACAGACTTTGTTCAGGTCTATGGAGGCAAATCCTCTCTGTAAAGCAAGGCAGGATACCTGCTCGTTCACATCCCATAGATTGAGGATTCAGTGAAAGATGCTGTTCCTGCTTTAATCTGTAAATGAAGGGAGCTATTTCTGCATTTTGTTATTCATGGGCTTACACACATTAATTATGGATACATCCCCAATTATATTTCACTGTAAAGTTTACCTACCTTCTTTGAAAGTATTACATTTTTTCTCCATTTCTTTTTGCTTGATTTTATCTGGAGCAGAAGCAATAACATTTGCTTCAAGTTCTTTAACCTGGACTTTTAAGTGAGCTTCTTGCTCCGATAAACTCTAAAGAATACAAACAGGCTTGTTAGTTGTCTAAGCAAAATCAGAGTTGTTTAGCCCAATTGTCATCCTGAAAGAAACTGTGAGCAGGAACCAAAGCCCCATGGGCAGTGTGAAATTCATACAAGTTCCCTCCTTCCAGTAGCAGCCCTCTCAAAAGCCCTCTACCCTACTGAGCAATACCCCAAGGTGCTGTTATCAGAAGAAATATCCATATACCGGTATACCCAGAAGCACTTTCCACTTGCTCACAAGGTGGTGTGTTGAGTCCAGCTGTAATTCTTAAAGCAAATGCCTGTTCAGAAATATTAATTTTATTGTTCTCTTCACACACACAGGAATTTAAAAAATGTTTTGCATTTTTCAGAATTACAATCAAGGAAACAAAAGTTAAAACCCACCCCCCACCTTTGTTGCTCACTCTGTGAAGGTGAAACTTTCCAAGGCAGTACAGGGAAAGGCAGGTGGGGAGAGTGGCTGATTGGGTGCCAAGGCCTGAAGGTGCTCCCAAGTAGCAACATGCAACACACATCTTCCCGAGTGAAGGGGCGAGAAAGAGTGGCTGATTGGGTGCCACTGCTTGACAGCACCCCAAGAGTCTTCAATCAGAGTGTCGAAGCCCCCCTTGCCCTCTTCCCCACTTTGGAGCCCTTGAAGAACTTGCTTTTCAACCCGCTTCTGAGGTCAGCTTTTTCGAAAATCTGGTCTTTAAACTTTGATGCTCTCTCAGGCTCAACACACTTTCAAAAAGATCTTTACCCAAACTGCCATTCTTAACATTCTTCACTACAATTCAGGAAGAAGTACATAGATTCATAGATCATAGAGTTGGAGCAAGCAGGTAGCTTCTTCAGCTAACAGTTGGGATGGAATAACTTTTTGGACAGTCTGCATTTCGCTTCTTTATCTTTTGAACAAGTATTAACATACTTGAAAGTTCTCCAAGAGATTTAGATAGCATAGTTACTCTCTCATTTAAAGTGTACTATTTACCTTAAGTATGACTGCTGTTTCCAGAGCCAAGAGAAAACCGTATATTAACTAAAATCCTATACAGCTCTATTTCAAAGCAAGTCCCATTAATTTCAATGGAGCCTATTCCCAGGTACATAGGTATAGAACTGCAGCCTGAGATACCTTCAGCCTTAACACAGCAGTGTAGAGTGCACCTGTTCAGGATTCCAGCCACTTCATTCCACCCCCCCCACAGCACTCTGTGGCTACTTAGTATACCCAGGCTGCTTTGCAGTTTTTATACTTCTGCAGAACATGAGATCCCCCAAAGCCTGCTGATACCTCTCTCTTGTGCACAGGTGGTGCCATTTTGGCTATATAGGAATTTAGATTGGTATTAGTATATCCAAGTTGGAACTACAACATAATGTTGCAGTGCTGAGTACTCCTGTTCAAAATTCCAACCACTGCATTCCACTATCCCCCACCCTAAGTCAGTCCCTGTTTGCTGATATCTCCCTTTTGTGTATGGCAGGGATGTTGAAGAGCCCTTGGACTCGAGTCACAAGTCTTTGAACCCGAGTCTCGAGTCCTTGGTCCAAAATGGTGACTCACAAGTCACTCCCAAACCTGACTCCACAAGTCCCTATTAAAATCAATGGGGGTTTTTCCCAACAAAATAAGGCTATTTCAGATGTGTGGCTTAAATAAATTCTAGGCACAAATGTGCCTTTTTATTTCAAAACTCTGCAACTGATTTTGACAAGAACAGACCAGGCAGACAGAGGAGGCTGGGAACCCCAAAGCAGGCAGGGGGACGGAGGGACTCTCCAGCGTGGGGCAACCCCGCACAACAACACATCAATCAAAATAAATTTTGACACACCATTGGGGCTGTGCTCCTGGTAGCTGTCCATAGTGGCTGAGCAGCGGCGCACCTTGCTTCCATGCGCTCTTCGCTGGTGATCACGCTCCTCTCCACTCCTTCTGGCACAGCCCAGGGATGTTGACGAGTCCTTGGTCTCGAGTCCCGACTCGAGTCTCGAGTCCCATTAAAAATATTGGGACTCGAGTCAGAGGGGGGACTCAGTCAGACTCACAAGCTGAGTCCTGGAGTCCAAGTCCCCATCCCTGGTGTATGGATGCTGAGGTTCTGTCTACGTAAGAGTGAGCACTCTCAGCTGAAGATGCTGATTACCTGAATACTTGCACTGTACTTTTCTAACGTGTTCCTCATTTCTCTGACAGTCTGGTGCAATTTTGCTATCATTTCCTCAAGTTGCACTTTCTGTTCCTGATATTGCATTGCTTTTTTGGAATTCTTTTGCAGTTGAGATTCCATTTCATTTATCTGTAAAAAGAAAATTATACAGTCTTGACACAACATATATAACATGCATATCAAGAAACCAATACAGTTCAGTATTTTAGTATTTATATTTTCTAGATTTAAAAACAATAGCTTAGTGAATGAGATATGAAAGGCAAGTATGCCTAAAATGGCCAGAACAAGTAGAAGGTGAGAAACAAAGAGAAAAATGTGTTATCAGAGGTGTCTGGGGCAGCAACAAAAATATTTAGGAGCAAAAAAAACAAGAAAAGGTTTGGAAATTAGAGAGTATACCAATCTAAAATATAGTATTTTTAAGGAAATACGACACCCTTGAAGGATATAGTTAAAGTATCAATAGCAGCAGTAGACCAAACAATCCAATTTTTGAAGAGGAATGGCTAAGAGTATGAATATTTATTTTGTGAAAGGATTACTGAATTTCAGCAGCTAAATAAGGCTGCCAGAAAAACCAGAAATAGATTTTTGGAAGAGAGCCTATGTTCTCTAGTTCAAAATGGTGTCTGCAAGGGTTTCTTCCTTTTCACCTTCTAGATGGGCTGAAGCAGGAACACTTTTATCATATTCTGGAGCACTTTTAGTATATTCTTGCTGCTTAGTAGAAATATTATTTGGCTACTGAACCCACACATAATTTGTGGACCCCTGTCTCCCACCATGGAAAAAAAAAGCAATAGATGAATACAGATAAATTCAGCAAGGAAGAACCAAGTAAGAGGATAACGAACTTTTTGTTTTCTCAATGGAGGAAACTACCATGAAGCTATGCATAAAGGTAAATAATTTATCTGTATATACCATACGTAGATTTCTAATCAGTGCTAGGGTGGCACAGATTGAGAATGTGGGTTACTCCACACAATTATGGACATAAAGGTCTTTAATGAGTACGTAACTCCCAAACTGTGTACCACAAGAAATTTATTAAAGGCTCATATCAGTCCAAAGCAGCTATCTATAGTGCAGGAGTGCAGAACCTCAGGCCCATGAGCCAAATCCAGCTCTCTAGGTTCCCCTGATGGCACCACCCCTGTTCCCACAACTGCCAATCATTTGGTAGTTTCCTGGCTTTTGCATTCTAAAAGGCTGAAATGCCTCTCCTAAGGCTTAGGAATTAGGTCCTTAGGCTAAAAGAGGTTCAACACCACTGCCATACAGGAAGATACCTGCAGCATCTCTACGAAGAGTAATTCTTTTGGGCTTACCTAACCAGAAGGTATGCTCAAAAAAGAAACGCACAGTGGGCTTTTCTGAGGAAGTAATTCATTTTGTGTCTCATGCTCTTGTCACGAGTGTTTTGGGTGCAATATGTGCCTGCAGTTTTAATCCAGAAATGGTATGCCTTGGCTACCACAAGTCTAAGGTCAGAACATGAACAGGTTGCTTACCTGTAACAGTGGTTCTTCATGTGGTCATCTGTACATTCACACATATGGGCTCTGCACCTGTGCTGAGACGATTTGGGAAATTTCTATAGCTGAGGAAAATCAGGCGGGAACCCCTCCCCAACTGTCTCACTGAGCATGCTCCTGCGGGTTCCCGCCCGATCCCTCAGCTCCCTGAGACCACCTATTGTGGCCTCAGAACCAAGAGAACATTCAGTATGCAAACAGCAATACAAGGGATCGACATTGATACCAAGAACGAACTGCTTCTGGTAGCCATATCGATATCGACAGTGACACCGAAGCGGGGACGGTGGGTGGGTTGTGTGAATGCACAAATGACCACTCGAAGAACCACAGTTACAGGTAAGCAACTGTTCTTCGTGGTCTCTGTGCATCACACATATGGGTGACGTAGCAAGCTGACTTACCGGAGGTGGGTCGGTGTCATCAAAGTAAAATAGAAGAGAGCACCGCCCTGCCAAAGACACAGTCTGCTCGAGCTTGGACATCCAATCAATAGTGCTGGATGAAGGAAGATGGGGAAGACCACACCACAGCTCTGCAGAGATCTGGCAAGGGCACACCATGCCCGAATGCCACTGAAGTGGAGACTCCCCTCGTAGAGTGGGCACGTACAGGTCCTGATAAGTGTAGCCCAGCAAGATCATAAGCCAGCCAGATCGAGTGGACAACCCGAGCTGCAAATCTGTGTCGAAACCAGCAGGCCAAGGCTCTTCTTCCCATAGCAAATGAATAGTTTCTGGAACCGACAAATGGATTCAGTCCAAGCCTTTTAGAAGGCTAGTGCTCCCCTAACATTGAGTGTGCATAGTCCATTCAAGTGGGGTCAAAGGCGATGGAAAGAAGGCTGGCAGAACAATGTCTTGGTTCAGATGGAAAGGGGAGATTACTTTAGGCAAGAAAACAATATCCGGATGCTGTACGACCTCGTCCCTGTGAAATGCTAGATATGGAGGATCGATCTGGAGAGCAGAAAGCTCACTCGATCACCAAGCCAAGGTGATCACCACTAGGGAGGTCATCATCCAGGTTACAAGCTGGAGATCCGCCATCGCCATCCATTCGAAGGGCTTGGTCATAAGTGATTGCAGAACAACAGTGAGGCTCCAACTAGGCACCACAGAGGGGACTGGAAGGATGAGGTTGCTGACTCATTCGGGCGGGAACCCACAGGCGCATGCTTAGTGAGATGGTGGGAGAGGGATTTCTGCCTGATTTTCCTCAGCTATAGAAGTTTCCCGAATCGTCTCAGCGTAGAGCCCATGTGTGTGATGCACAGAGACCATGAATAATTATCAAGATTTACAGTAAAGGTTCCTTCTAGTTTGGTGTGATGGGAGGCATCCAGTAATGGGTTACAGTTTCTCTTTGGCTAGAAAGGCTGGGATTATGTGACCTTATTTTTTTGTCACTAGCTGTGGTGCTGCTAGACTGTACCCAGTTCCATCCTGTGTCCCAGCTTGAGAAAGAATACAGCCTGAGAAGCATATAACAGGAAAAAAAGAGGAAACTCTGGTCCAGTCTAGAGACCAGCCACAGCATCATTGACTGGAACTCCAAGCCCTACGGTCCTTTCCCTTCACCCCCACATTTGATTTCCAGTCCTTGGGCCTTTTGGCACCTCACCGTTTTCACCAGCTTTCTGATAACCTATGCAGAGGCCACAGATGCCCTCAAGTCCCCTCTCTGAGGCTGTGGTTCTCTGACATGTTCCACATGGCAGGGTTCTTGCCTACGGTAAGAAATCTTCTGTCCCATGGTTCATGTATTTCACCCAGTTGCCAGGTGGTTGTACTTAGTCATCTGACATTTGAGAAAGACACCTTTCTGAAACTTGGATATTCCAGCTCTGCGTCTCCTAGAAAGCCATTTACAATTCACATGCTCCAATGTACACCAGTACTGAAATAATCAATTTTGAGCATATCATGGGAGAGAAGCCAGACTAGATGGGAAGGTCCTGTATTGCTAGTGATTCTACTGATAAGGAAACCTTAGATACCTTCTGTGCTATAGGGCTATGCAAATAGGCTTCTAACAGGTATACAGAAGAGAGATACTGTTATATGGATAAAGTGGCAGTTATGTGGATAAAGTGGCAGTTTCGGGAACTCTGGGGGAAGTGACCACGTTATACTTGAGTTCTTGATTCTAAGGGGAGCAAAAGCAGAGTGTAGCCAAACACGTACCCTGGATTTTAGGAAAGCCAATTTTAATAAGCTCAGAACAATGATTAGTAAGATCCCATGGCAAGCGACTCTAATGAGAAAAGGAGCCCAGGATGGGTGGGAGTTTTTAAAAAAGGAAATGTTAAAGGCTCTATTGCAGGGTAGATTTGAAGGCAAACCATATTCTGAGAGATTATGCCCATGTGGTTTGAAAGAAGTGGAAACTGTCACTCACGTTTTACTATTCTGCCATTTTTATAGGGATATATGTACTACCATATATTTATTAATCCAATTAAGCAGCAAACCCCAAACAATTCTGACGACCATTACTTAAAACATTTACTAGGGGATCGGGAACCAAAGATCTCCTTAAATGTAGCTAAGTTTTGTGCGGCTGCAATAAAACTAAGGAATCAAGTCATTAAGAAATCAAATATATAATGTGCTAATATGTATTTTTTAAATTAGCAGTTAAGGTTTACCTTACCTTATATGTTTTTATATTTGTATTGATCTTACTGCTCTGTCTTGTTTCTCTGGTCTGTGACCGAAATAAAATTTATCTATCTATCTATCTAATGTGGCTTCACAATAAACTCAAAGATGACCTGAAAACAAAAAAGGACACGTATAGGAAGTAGAAGGAAGGACAGGCTACAAGGGAAGAGTACAGGCAGGTAGCACAGAACTGCAGGAATAGTGTCAGGAAGGCTAAAGCTGAGAATGAGCTAAGGTTAGCGAGGGATGCTAAAAACAACAAGAAAGCTTTCTTCAGACACATGCACAGTAAAAGACAGAGGAAAGAAATGGTGGTTCAACTACGCAATGAGGATGGCAAACTGATAACAGAAGACAAAGAAAAGGCAGAAGTGTTCAATTCCTACTTCGGTTCGGTCTTCTCCCAAAAGAGGGTCTATGACCCCCCGGGCAAACCTGAAGTTCAGACTGAAGGGGCAGGATTGCAGCTTGAGATTGATAGGCAAATGGTCAAGGAGCACCTGATTACTCTAAACGAGTTTAAATCTCCAGGGCCTGATGAGCTGCATCCTAGAGTAATAAAGGAACTGGCAGAAGAACTCTCAGAACCACTGTCTATTATCTTTGAGAAATCATGGAGGACAGGTGAAGTGCCAGATGACTGGAGGAGGGCAAATGTTGTTCCCATCCTCAAAAAGGGCAAGAAGGAGGCACCTGAGAACTATAGGCCAGTCAGTCTGACATCAAGCCCTGAGAAATTTTTGGAGCAGATTATAAAGAAGTCAGCCTGCAAGCACCTTGAAAACAATGCAGTGATTACTAGAAGCCAGCATGGATTTGTCAAGAACAAATCCTGCCAGACTAATCTGATCTCATTTTTTGATCGGGTAACCTCCCTTGTGGACTGTGGGAATGCGGTGGACATAATAGATCTGGACTTCAGCAAAGCTTTCGACAAAGTGCCTCATGATATCCTGATTAGCAAGCTAGCTAAAAGTGGGCTAGATGGAACAACTATCAGGTGGATCCACAATTGGCTACAGAATCGGACTCAAAGGGTGCTTATCAATGGTTCCTTCTCAAACTGGGGAGAGGTAACGAGCGGGGTAACACAGGGCTCGGTCCTGGGCCCAGTGCTCTTCAACATTTTTATTAATGACTTGGATCAGGAGGTACAGGGAATGCTTATCAAATTTGCAGATGACACAAAGTTGGGTGGAACAGCTAATACTCTGGAAGACAGAAACAAAATTCAAAGTGACCTTGATAGGCTGGAGCGTTGGGCCGAAAACAACAGAATGAAATTTAATAGGGATAAATGCCAAGTGCTGCACCTAGGGAGAGGAAACCAAATGCAGAGTTACAGAATGGGGGACACTTGGCTCAACAATACTACAAGTGAGAAGGATCTTGGAATTGTGGTAGATCACAAACTGAATATGAGCCAGCAATGCGATGTGGCTGCAAAGAAAGCAAATGCAATTTTGGGCTGCATTAATAGAAGTATAGCTTCCAAATCGCGTGAAGTGATAATTCCCCTTTACTCAGCACTGGTTAGGCCTCATCTTGAGTACTGCGTCCAGTTCTGGGCACCACACTTTCAGAAGGACGTAGACAAACTGGAGAGGGTTCAGAGGAGGGCAACAAGGATGATAAAGGGACTGGAAACAAGGCCCTATGAGGAGAGACTGAAAGAACTGGGCATGTTTAGCCTTCAGAAGAGGAGACTGAGGGGAGATATGATCGCACTCTTCCAGTACTTGAAGGGATGTCACACAGAGGAGGGCCAGGATCTCTTCTCGATCATCCCAGTTTGCAGGACACGGAATAATGGGCTCAAGGTACAGAAACCCTGATTCCACCTAAACATCAGGAAAAATCTCCTGACTGTCAGAGCAATAAGACAATGGAATCAACTACCTAGGGAGGTGGTGGGCTCTCCCAATCTGAAGGCATTCAAGGTGCAGCTGCACAGCCATCTGTCAGGGATGCTTTGACCTGGATTCCTGCATTGAGCAGGGGGTTGGACTCGATGGCCTTGTAGGTCCCTTCCAACTCTACTTTTCTATGATTCTATGATATCTTCATAGTTATATGCACTTCCTTGTTTTGAGTTGTTGAAAAGTTCGCCCTTAGAGGACCTCACTAGAAAAAAGGTAGGTAGGAAAGGAGAGTGAGTGAGAAGGAAAGAGGAAGTTAGTAAAGAGGGGAAAGGTGGTAAAATGAGTTTGGAAATAAAGTGAAGATCTGTTTGCATTCAGACCTTGTTTCTGGGCCCTCCTTGCTGAGAAGATACACAAGCTTCTTGGTGTGCTAGGATTGCTCAAACTGCCTTTGTCTTACTATGGGCACCTGGACTTAGAGAACGACTTGAATTTGGGACTTTTTTTTTACCCTTCTCCCCAGGGAGTGGGAGGAAGAAAAGGGTGAGGGATCTGAAGTCAGTTCCTCTTGCCTACCCCATTTATAGAAATAACTGCTTTCATTTTTCTGTATAAACTTATCTTTGAGCCACTAATTTGAGCCACTCACAGGACGGTCAGGCCAGGTCTCCCTGTGCAAGGGGTGGTGGTGGACCCAAGTCAGGCCATCTGCCCTTCCACCCTAAGGCAGTGGCGTGGGGCTCTGTGACTCTTTCCTACCGTCCCGGAGTCTTCTCAAGCTTCTTCTTTTGTTGCTTTTTTCTTTTTGCACTCTATGGAGCGCGAAATGTCTGCCTCCCTTTGTGAAGCAGGAAACAAAAGTGGAGTTTCCTGGGGAGGCCTCACCTCCTCCGGGAAGCTCAGAACAAAGTCTGCCTTCCCAGCCCCGGAGGCGGAGCTTACCCCAATCTTGCTGGCCTCCGACACTTGAAGGAGAAAGACGCTTAAGGCTGTGCCCCTAACTACTTGTATTCTTGACTAATTCATGACTAATTCAAACTAGCTGGAAGGGACTGACTTGGTGGGCCTAGTGTGTGGTTAATGCATCTGTGTGAGATGGATGAGTGCTCGATTCCTTTAATGAGGCGGTGGTGTGCCTGTTTCTCAAGAAACCCACACTGGACTCAGAGGTTCTTAATATACTGCCAAGTCTGTAATATCTCCTTCCTATGGAAGTTGCTTGAGAGCATGGTGCCCACACAGCTTCAGACGTTCTTAGAAGAAACAGATTACCTAAACCCTTTCCAGTCTGGGTTGAGCCCTGGTTTTGGGACTGAATCAGCCTTGCGTGACCTGACAGACGACCTTTATCAGGAGAGACAGTGGGAGTGCAACCCTCTTACTTCTTCTTGATCTCTTGGCGGCTTTTGATACTGTTGACCACGGTACCCTTCTGGAACAGCTCGTAGGGATGTAACCGCTTGCCTCGAGCGGGCCGAAATCGGCCCCGCTCACACCTGCCAGAGACTCGCTTTGATATAAGAGTGTTTTGGATTAAAGGACAGTTCCGGAACGAATTATGCTTGCAATCCAAGGTATTACTGTATTTCTCTGTATCAGCTGAGTCAGGAGAGACCTTGGATCAGTGTCTGAATGTAGCGGCGGGCTGGATTAGGGCCAATAAACTGAGGCTGAATCTCAACAAGTCGGAGGCACTGTGGATAGGTGGTTCCTGTGCCTGGGAATTAGGGAAGTTGCCTCTTATGGATGGGGCTGCATTTCCTCTGAAGGATAAGGTGCATAACTTGGGGGTGTTACTAGATCTGTAATTGTCTACAAGTGGGCTACACAGCAAGGAATGCCCTTTTCCAACTTTGGTTGGCATGGCAGCTACAGCAATTTCTGGACGGGGATAACCTGGCCACAGTGATCCATGCACAGGTAAACTCAAGATGGACTATTGCAATGCACTTTACATGGGGCTGCCTGTGAAGTTGTCCTGGAGGCTGCATCTAAATGCCACAGCCAGGCTGCCGAGCGGGACAGCCTACTGGGAACCTATTACACCAGTTCTGAAGGAACTGCACTTGCTATCAATAAACTACCAGGTTAAGTTCAAGGTGCTTATGCTGACATATGAAGCCCAAGGCACAGGACCTGGTTAACTGATGGAACGCCATCTCCCTTATGTATCTGCCTGGATATTAAGATCAAGTAGAATCCCCTCTTGACAGTGCTGCATTTGCTTGGAGTTAGATATGCAGCAACCTGAGAGAGGGGGCGTTCTAGATATGCAGCAACCTGAGAGAGGGGGCGTTCTAGATATGCAGCAACCTGAGAGAGGGGGCGTTCTCAATATAGCCAGTCCGACTATGGAACTACCTCCCCCTGATATACAGGTGGCACCAAGTCTTAAAAGCTTTTGGTATCAGCTAAAGACCTATTTGTTTATCCAGGCCTTCCAGTAGATGTTCCTCTTTTTTTTTTTGCTGCATGATATAAACTTGTTATCTGTTACTGAGCTCCCATGTTTGATTACGTTTTTGTTAATGTTGTATTATTTACTGTGTTTTATTGCTTGGATCCAGCTTTGGTACTATTTTATAATGAAAAGCAGGCAAGAAATCTCATAAATAAAAGATGTAACACATTGATACCTCTAACCTTTTTAGCAGTTTGAGAAATGTTAGGCCCTAGATCTTTGGAAGGCACTGCCATCTGGTGGTCAGAAGTGGTAATACATTGAATTGCCTCATCCCAAGATGGAGCCTTGTTTTGGCATGAAAACTGGGAAGTTAAGAGAGAGATAAACCCAGGGAGCCGAGTAGCAGAGCTCAGTGCAGGGAAAAGAACTTGGCAGAATCTAGCAGCACCAAGTGTAGTGACAAAAATCTAGGTCACATGATCCCTGCCTTCCTGGAAAACAGGGGGAGTTAATTAATTAACTCCCAAGGTGAGAAACACTGCTCTAAATATAACAAAGATACTTAAGACCTCTTTCATAGTTTTTCCTACATGGAGATAATCATGTAGGAAAACACAAGGATTCCACCATTTTGAGCACAAGTTCATTTTGCATGAGTACCCTGAATTGTGATTAATCTTAACTATAGTTTATTGAAACAAGTCAGTTTCATATACACAGGATTGAAGTTGGCTTGTTTTCGTGACCCATAGTTTAGGCTAAACACAGTTTGTCTCGGTTTGGATGAAATGGCAAACTACAGTTAGTCAAAACCAAATGCAAACGCTTTAGTTCTGCTCGTGGCTTTGCCAGACTAATTCTTATAACAATAAACTGAAGTTTATAATGCCCAAATGCAGCCAGGAAGAAGCCAACTCTATTCTAGAGACACTAGGAAACACGGGATATCTGTTAGAGGCCAAAATGTGAGCATATTAAATCTCCAGGTATTTAACTCCAATATGTCCATGGGGTGATGATTATTTCTCACTGATAAGGTGGGATAATACTGCAGTGTCTCAGCACCACATCAATACAAGTATTACAAATTAATTCCTACCTGGCTGTAGAGAGACTAACAGAAAAAAACCTATGCATACATACTCAGAACTAAGCCCCATTGAATTTAATAGGATTAACTCCATAATTAGAATTGAAGCCCAAGATGTCATGGTTTTTATTTTTTTAGTTCAATGTTTCTGAAAAAGAATACTTTAAAATTAAGGGAAAAGTAGAAATATAATCTTTTCAGAATTCCAATTATGCAATCATATAGTTAAAGAATGTATTCACTTCTCAGCCAAAAGTCTCCCAAGTATACTAACCTCATCTTCTGATGTTTCAATTACAACAGAGGATCCCATTCTACCCTTCATTACTTTTCCACCACCTCCAGTCATTGTCCCTATGGAATGATCAGAAACAAATCAGTACTGCTAATCTCACATTTAAATTCAGTTCTTAAATGCAATTTTGTATTTTAAGAATACCTGACTGTTCTATGATTTGTCCTTGCAAAGTTACAACTCTCCATCTCTTGTCTTTTTGGAATGCAACTCTGGTGGCCTGATCCAGGTTAATGGCTACTAGAGTATCATGTAATGCAAAATAAAAGGCTTGGCGAACCTTCTCATCTTTAACTTTTACCATGTCAAACAGACGAGGAGTGTTTTCAGGAGTCTGGATTTTGCCCATGCTTTTCTCCCATACTGCCATCTGGAGGAGGATGAAAACCACCACAAAAGCAGTAGCATAAACAACTAGTAAGAATTGCACAGGCATTTGATACATATATCTACAGTTTCACTTTTGCAGACTTTTATTTGCTTTTTAATTGCAGTATTAATAAGCTTTCAAATACTTTCTTACAGTGCAATCCTATGCAAGTTTACTTGGAAGGAAGTCTCACTGTATCCATTGAGGCTTACTTCCTAGTAAGTGTGTTACGGACTGCAGCCTGAAATACCTTTCCTTTCTGCAGACCTATGTGGATGCAGATACAAGACGACTGTCAGTCTGAGTCTGCTATGATCACATAATTGGCCTTTTGAAATGATGAACAATTGCTAGTAATACTATTTAAATAGACCGTAATAATATGCATTAACATTGAAGATTAAGTAACATTGGTTAATATGGCTCCTATTGAAATAGGAATGATTTTCTAATAGCTATTTGAACAGATTTTGTTAGCTAGAACAGTCTATACAATATTATTGCATATACCAGAAAAATGCTGTACCAGTGGTATTAAAATGCTACTAAAATTAATGGGAAATACAGCACACATAAATGTATACTATATGCATAAGCTATTTTGAAAACAAAAATTCAGACACTGCAACAGCAACACAACAGGCATGCACACACGCGTCATGCTAAGCCATCCTGCCAATAAGCTACACAGTGTGGGTTGCTTGCAGAACCCATGGTGTGCCTGACAGGATGATTAGGCTTGCCATGGCTTGTTCTGCCCCTCCTTCCCCCAGTCCTCCAGGAGGCTCCAGCATGTATCCCAGGTGCCTTTGCAGTGGAATCCGCATCCTACGATCCCTCGCTACGTCAGCAGCCTTTTTACTATTGGCCTAGTGCATGTTTGTGGTGTTTTGCCTTTGCCAGCTCCCATCAGAAAGTTTCCCCATCCCTCCCCACCCTGTGCCGTGCCTGCTGACACCTGCTTGTATTTCTAATAAAAACTGTACACCTTTTCATGCCCTTTTGTTTATTAGCGTGCTGCTATCTTCACCTGCCCGTGCTGCTTGTTCCATTCCTCCAGTCTCCCTCTTCCCAACTCCCCTCTAAAGGGGGTCTTGCTCTTGCTCCATAACCCCACCTCTACTTTCCAAACCCTCCCCCCAGGTATGGTTTGTGTTGCAGCCGCTACCTCACGTGTCGGCAAAGCTGCTTTCGTTCACCCTCTCCTGTCTTTGTTGCTTCAGACTGGGAAATCTCATTGAGCTCACACCAAGTCTTCCTCCACCCCACAACCCAACTTCTCGAGCAGTTTTTCTACTGAAGCTTCCCTCCTTCCCTGTTATGCCACCCCTACAACCGTACCAGGCTATCCCCCCGGCCCCCAGAAGACCCGAATATGTTGCAACTCCAAAAATCTTCAGTGAAAAATAACTTTTTGGTGGCTTCTGATCATTCCACAGGGACAATGACTGGAGGTGGTGGAAAAGTAATGAAGGGTAGAAAGGGATCCTCTGTTGTAATTGAAACATCAGAAGATGAGGTTAGTATACTTGGGAGACTTTTGGCTGAGAAGTGAATACATTCTTTAACTATATGATTGCATAAGAACACCTGAAACCCTACTTTTCCTTTAGAAGGCAATATTAAGGCATTGCTTGTACGAGGGGCGCTGATGGGATAGGTTGCTGGTTCTAAATGAGAAACGCAAGGAACTGGGTTACTAGCTTGAGGGGTGCAATTATAGAAAAGATGGTTTTGAGAGACATTGGGGGGGGGCTTACACGGGGAATGCTATGCTCCAACAAATGCTTATAGAGAACAGATGCTTATATGAAAGGGGAAACCGTTGTTCCACATTATTCTAGCAAGTATAACACAGGCTGATGGGAAAGGCACTTCTGCAGTTGTAAGTCCTTTAGTGACGGTACACACATGGGTAGTGGGTCCAGATCCACTCAGATTGCTGAACGGATATTTCTAGCTTCCTCTCAAGTCACTGATTTGGATGCTGGATTCAAGGGAAGTAATGGGGGCTTGTTTGCCTGCCCATCAATTGCAACAGCATTGTTTTCAGCCCTAGGTCCTGGTAGCTCAGGGTTGCCCTGAAGGAGCATGTCCCTGCCTTTTTTAAATTTAGATTTTTTCAGTGAAATTCAAAATAAAAAAATGGGGGGGGAGCACACCCTCCCCGACTCACAGATATGTAGGATGTAGCAATAATCACATCTGGTATGAGGTCTTCCTCCAGATCCAAATCTGTGTGAAGGGAGCACCACCGCACCTTTAAGCAGGCAAAAGCAGCTCTAAGGGGAGCCTAGCAGCTGCGGGTAATTAAAAGTTTTTCTGTTTGACTGTTCTCAGAGCCCAGTCTGGTGCCATAAGCTGCAGCTGAAGTGAAAGTCCTGGTCTCTGAGAATGAGGGGGCACACGGGAAGGCCATTTATTATAAGGGGTGGGGTACTGGTGAAGAATCTGTCCGCGGCTAGCTTGTCTGCTAAAGGCAAGTTCTGGAAAATAGCCTGAAAGACCTGTATAAACATCCACAAGTCTCCCTTTTGAGTCCACAAGTGCCTGGAGGACTATGCTATAAAAACATTTACAGTTGTAGAACTCACCATGGCTGGGAGGAGCTAAAATGCACATGTATGAGAAATCCACCCCCACCCCCCCGCCACCTGAGGCAACCCCACAGAAACCCTGCATCTTCTTTCTACTATCCCCCACCTTTATAAGGTCAGTGAGGTACAGCTCGTTCAGAACACACACCGCCTCTCTGAAGATTTCACACACAGCAAACTTCCCTATTCTAAAGGTAGTACTGAGGGGGATGTACCCATTGTTGAAAGCAAGTTTGTACAAGGTCAAGGCCTGTGGCTCATGCTGGCTCAGCTTGTCTGAGTGTGGAAAGCTAAGCAGGGTCAAGCCTGGTTATTACTTGAATGGGAGACCCCTCCTCTAGTTTCCTGCATTGAGCAGGGGGTTGGACTCGATAGCCTTGTAGGCTCCTTCCAACTCTATGATCTATGAAACCCTAACTCTTTTTAAAAAAGATTTCTGTTGCTGATTTCAAAAGTGGACTGGGACATGCAAGAAGTGCCATGAAATTTGGCATCATCCCAAGCATCCACATCCAGAATAGATGTCCACATGGCTTCAGTGCACATGAGTAACCACCAATGGACAGCACATCTGTCTGCGGTGAGTTCCACCACGGCCGCAGTGACCTTGGAGTCAAGGTCTCCTCCCAGGGAGGCAGACATTTGCACCGTCCCACACCAGCCTGAAAAAGGCTCCATACATAGCCCTGCTCTTCCCACTCGCCTCCACCTGCAGAAGAGCCAGTAGGGAATCTGATGCAGGTGTCGTGTGTGTTGGTGGTCGAGGACCTCATGCTGGTCATCGCGGTGATCAGTAAGGGCTTTTTTAAAGAGCATTGTTAATTGTATCAGAAATAAGTGCTTCTTCTGCCATAACTCCCTTCAAAACACAAGACAGTGGTGGAAGGAGCCACATCTTGCACTGATGCAGCTGCAGAGAAAGGGGGAGCTGAAGAGGTGGGCAAAGGTGTGGGAAATCAGCACTTTGGACCAAGTTGCTTAATTTGATCCTGGGGTGGGTCGTGGGAAGCCAGTAGTTAGTATTGCAAGTTGGGGGGGGGGGGCAAAGGGAGGCAGTATACTGCAGCCTGAAAACCATGGTCTCCAGCCTATGCAGCCTATGGGCTTTAGAGAGCAGGTTTTGGTTCATAAACCAACTATGGTGTTTGTTCTGCTGCAGGTACCTGCAGAGAAGTAGGTATTGCTTTTCATGGTTTGGGCGTGCTGGAGAAGGCTGTCCATCCAGTATAGGCTCAGCACGTCTTGACGTGTCTGGAGCCAGGGAGGACAAGCAACAGGTTCGAGACTGGCAGCTCTTCATGGGCTGGTACCTGACTCTCTGCAGGTGACTCAGGGTTATCCCACTGCCAGCGGTATAACCGAGTATCATGTCCTTCCAACATAGCAGGCTAGTAGCAAGCTTGTCATAGAACTGCAGTGCATGGTGTGCAGCTCAACCCCTGAGAGCATATGATTTCCTTAAACTTTTCTTCAGCCCGTGCAGCTTCTCCTTGCACGGTGCAGCGGTGCAAGAGTAGCCGCATAGTAACATCTGCCCAGAAAACCAAGCGAACAGATTATTGTGCATGGTGCTCCAGAGGTACTCCTGGGCCTTTGGGCTTATTCAGAGACCTAAGAATGTGCATAGTTCAGCCTCATTCCAGAAATGTGCCCGAATTCTCACACGCTGTTTCTTTCCCTCCGAGTTGGCTGGGGCCCCAGATACATTGCGAGCCGACTCCTGCGGTGCTTGTGTGGAGGGATCTTATGAGAAGAAAGGTGGCAAGGACTCGCTGTCCGCCTCCTTTGCAGGATCTATGGTGCCATATGGGCAGCAAATGATTCTAGAAAGCAAACAAACTGCAAAAATACCTGCAGCAACTGTTTCTGGGTTGAATACTAGGTCCCCCGCACAGAGACAGCCATTACGGGACAGGATAGATTAGGACTCCAGTGGCTATGAGGAATCAGCTATCCACAATGGCAACATTTCACCAAAAAGGGGATGGTGTTAATATTGGTACCTATCCAGATTACACACAGCTGGCTAACATGGGCAAGAAAAAACAAGTGAAGCAGTAAAAAACAAGTGAAGCAGTAAAAGACCGGAGAAGGGAGCAGTGGCGGGGAGGAGACTGCTGAGGAAGGAGGAAGCGTACAGGCCGCTGCAGCGCAGGAAGTTGCTAGGCAGACTTTGGGAAGCAAGACTGCTTGCAAGGAGAGGAGCAGCAGTGGTTTTGGCCGCTCCTGCCCAAAGTGGTGGCACTTTTCAACAAGCCATGACAAAATCAATCTCCCGGGTTTGGACAACATGACAATCCATTGTAAGTCAAATAGCCCCTAGAACAAGCAATGGGTTGTCAGAGTGGCTTGTTACTGAAAAGTAAGCCACCCTGTGGGAGGTGGTCTTCTATTCGAACAACATGACAACCCACCATGGCTAGTTACCCACCATGGGTTGTCATGTTGTGCAAACCCAGTCAATCTGAATATAGTTGTTATTTAATTCTTTTGCATATTTCTAGATTTCTCCAACTTAAAAAGTTATTAATTCTTAACTCACTAAAACTAATACAAACCTTGTCAAGTCCTATAAAAGTTGCTACTCCAATGTTTTGTTTCTTCAAGAAATTAACGCATACTTGAGCTGTATCAATGGTATCAACAACTATGTGATCCAATGCTCCACACGATGATGAAATTGCAACATCATACTTTTCATCTATGGCTCCTAAGTCACCCTATTGGCAAAAAAGAGTATTTAGCACATAGAAAGCAATAGTGATAAATATCTGATCCTAAGCATATTTACTTGTATGCAGGTCACACCTATTTTAATAGAACTTACTTTCAAGCAAGTATTCTTACCAAGGAAACGTTTTCATGCAGATTATTTGCCTCTAAAACTCATCATTAAAGACACTTGTCTAAAATTATGAAATGTGAAGATAGTAGCCACAGCCCAAAGCTGAGTTAGATACACCTATTGATTGAAGTGGTGTCAGCACAGCTGACTCTGCAGCAGATATGAACAGAGCTTTATCTGTCCCGAGCTTTAAGATCTGCTTGAGGTACCATTTTAATGCATCAAAGCAATGCTTCTTTTCACATACACCCTTCCCAAGAGTGGATTGATTTAGGACAGAACTCTTTCCAGGAATCTGCAGGAAAAGGTGTTAACTAAGAAGAGAGGATGGACTGGATCAAAAGATCACATAAAGCTGGGCGGGCTCAACATGATAGGGCCCAGACTCACACACATCTGCCTGATCTCTTGCTTCTCAAAGCAGCTGACTTTGGGTAAAATTAATGATAGGCTCAAAGGGCACTTTGGCAACAGCATATATAGCCACACTCAGCATTCAGATTAGGAAGGAGGGAGACTACCACACAGAGGGACCCATGGATACAAGGCGGGGGGGGGGGGGAGAGCTCACCACGTGGATGGAGATAAAGGGAGATTGATTGCAAATAGTGATGCTCGACAATGCTGCCGCCAAGTATTTTAGCACATTTTCTTTAAGACTCTCAAGAAGAGGTATTCCTAAAAGTACAAAAGAATGCCTAAACCTGAGCTTCACGTGAGAGTTCAACAATGGGAGAATCGCTAGAGAATCTGTTCCCAGGTGACTGAACAAAGACCATCAGCTGAACCTTTATAAAATGCTAGTAAAATGAAGACCTTGAAACACAGGCTAACTATAGCCTTTCAACAAAAAGGCTTTTAGGAACATGACTGTAGAGTTGGATACAGGACAGATGTCTATAACTGACGAGTCTAATGTTGAGATCTCCAGCAAAAAAAGGGGGGGGGGGAAGGCTTAAAAGCCTGACTTACCTTTGAAGAGGATTAGAGTATCCAATGCTGCCCACGTGCTAGCGGGACCTACTGCTACTGCAATGAGAAGCTACCTATCCCCGAAGCAATCAGAAACAAGCAGAAACACTTGCTTCTAGAATGGGGTAGGTCAGTGGAGTTTGCAGAAGGGAGCTCCACTGACCTGTCTCATTTTGTAAACTAACGTTCTGCTCATTTCTAGGGTTGCTTTAGGAAGTGCTAGTTCCTGTTGCTAGTGGTTGGTCCTGCAGGACGAATTTGCGGAGGCGCAGTGGCAGTATTGGATACTGCCGTCTTCACAGTGATTTTTTTTTTAACACAGAACTTTATTCATACCCTTTCTGTTCTAATTAGAAAGGTCATTCACTTCTAGTGTTATAATCTTCTTTCATTTAGAAATAAATGTTTACCTCAGTGTAGTCTTCCCCTCAAAAGGCTTTAGAGTGGTCTTCCCCTCAAAATGACTGAAGGACCCAGCTCTACCAACAAGAGTGAAAACTCCCCCTGCCAAATATTTTCTCACCCAACATACAGCTCTTCTCTGAAGGCCTACCCAACAAAAGGGAGGGAGAAGTGAGAAAATAAGGAAATGGCAAGAAAAAACAAAAAACTTACCAGTCTTCCATATATTCCAGGGATGTTTCCAGATTTCTTCTGCTGTATTAAAGCTTCAAGAACTTTTCCTCTGCTTTTATTTATTGCCAACGAGCTTCTTGCTTCTTCCACTTTCTGACGTAGGTCTCGAACATAATTTTTGATTCCTGCTTCATCCTTTACAAGTTTGTCAAGTTCATTCTCTTTCTTAAAAAGAAATCAAATCCGTTCACTTTGAAGGTTGCTCACCTTGTATCAGTTACAATACTTATTTGCTTAAACAAAATGAAACGTTTGATAACATTTATCTTTAGATAAATAAAAATGGAAAAGCTCCACTGTGGGATTTTCAAGTTCAACCTATTTAAACTGCTGCAATTACAATTAATGGAAGTGGGAATTCTGATGAAAACAAAGGTTTCAGGTATTTGGCTGCATGGCAAATTTTAGCTTCAATTAAACCAAGGAAAGATATACAATAAAAGTAAATTGATGCAGGTGTTGGAACCTTCTTAGATTTTCCAACCTTTTAGTTAAACTTCCAGACATATATATTACAGTAATACCTTGGATTACGAGTAACCCAGTGTGCGAGCATTTTGAAAGACGAGCAAAAATTTTAGACTCGATGAATGAGCGAGGTCTTGAAAAACGAGCACACCGGGTTACTCGCTGCCGGCTCCCAGGCGGCTCCATGCTATGTGGAGCCACCCGGGAGCCGGCACAGAGCGAGGGCTCTGCCGCTCGCTCTGCTGGTGCCTTGCGCTGCTGTGCCGCTTCCCTGCCCGGGAGCCGGCATGGCACCGCGCAAGGCACCCGCAAAGCAAGCGGCTGCGGCTCCCGGGCAGTGAAGCGGCACAGCAGCGCGAGGCGCCAGAAGAGCGAGCGGCAGAGCCGCAGCTCCCTGCCAGGGAGCCAGCAAAGCACTGCCGGCTCCATGGCAGGGAACTGAGTGGACGCCTTCCTGCTGCTCCCTACCTCTTCCAGGCGCCGCTATCGCCGGTCCCATCGCATCTCTTGCTGCCCCGGAAATGACACGACGGGAATTAGAGCGAGTGGCTGCGCCATGCCTGCCCTCCACGTGGCTCCCTGCCATGGAGCTGCGCGGAGGCCAGGCACAGCCGAGAGCCCGGGTGCCGGCACGGCAGCGCGGGAGGCGCCCGCAGAGCGAGTGGAGGCACGGTGCAGTGCGGCCGCTTGCTCTGCGGGTGCCTCTCGCTGCCGTGCCAGCTCCTGGGAATTTGTTCCACAAGCATTTAATCACTGCTTTGCCGGCTCCCTCCATGGGGCTCCCTGCCAGGGAGCCGGCAAAGCAGTGATTAAATGCTTGTGGAACGAATCATCTGAGTTCCCATTATTTCTAATGGGAAAACTCGCTTCAATATGCGAGTGTTTTGGGTTACGAGCATGGTTCTGGAACGAATTATGCTCGTAATCCAAGGTACTACTATATGTAGAATAAATTATGTCAACTGTTCTCTTATAACTATATTTGTTGAAGAATCTTTTTGCACTCTGTAGTCATCATTGGGGAAGGATATGACATATTATATACTATTTCTTTGAACAAGAGGCAATCATCCTCCACCAGTTGCATAATAGCACTTACTATCTTGTAAAGTGCAGTAACGTTGGTCTTCTGGAAAGTTTTGAATCAGAATTTTTTTTCAGTGATCTAAATTTATTGGAGTCTGATTTAGCATGTTTGGATTATGTGTACCTTTGGTTTAATTTATCCCCTGGTTACAAATAAAAAGCCTGTTTGTGAGAGATGTTTAAATTATATATGAATGCTTCCTAGCAATAGCCACCCAAAAAAGTACATCACAATTTTGAAACTGCCCAAATTTCTACAAACAATTGTTTTCTAAAATAAATTATCTCCAGCACATATCACATTTTGCTGCACCTATTTGTCCAATCTTCTGTATGAAAAGTTGTCTTTATCTGTTAACATAAATTTCAGAGCAATCACTACAAAGTGCAATCCCTGTAACAATTAGAAAAATCCAATACAACTGTGCAAGGAGCAAAGCAGCATGTACTGAATGTTTGCCACTGTCTGTTGTGCCTGAACATAAATGATTAACTGAGATTTTAGCATACCTTCCCCTCCTTAATAAATTGAAGGCAGTTTCAGCACAAAAGTCTTCAATGCCCTATCCCAGGGAACAGAATGTCTGGTCTTGCATCTAAAACTCTTGGGCAGGACTGAGTTTTTAAATAGGTACCACTATGAAAATTCTATTACAGTAATACTTTGGATTGCAAGTAACTTGGTCTGAAAGAGTTTTGCAAGACAAGCAAAAAATTTAAATTTTTTTTGACTTGATAAATGAGCAAGGTCTTGCAAGACAAGTAGTCGTAGGGATGTAACCGCTCACACCCGCCAGAGACTCACTTTGATATAAATGTTTTGGATTACAAGCATGTTTCCGGAATGAATTATGCTCTCAACCCAAGGTATTACTGTATAAAAATACACATCTTTCTGCTATACATGTCAACCTCTTAAATAGTAGTTTTACAGCACTATCCTATGTAAATCTATTTGGAAGTCCCCAATGAGTTCAATGGGACTTAATCACAGGTAAGCATGTATAGAATTGCAGCATTAACTGTGACTTAGCTATATGGAGATAAATGTTTGTAAATTTACCAGGGACCATATTTTTACCAAATTTACCATATTTTTACCAAATTTACCATAAGATAATATGTATGAATATATTCATAGATCATAAGAGTTGGAAGGGGCCTACAAGGCCATCGAGTCCAACCCCCTGCTCAATGCAGGAAACTAGAGGAGGGGTCTCCCATCCAAGTAACAACCAGGCCTGACCCTGCTTAGCTTTCCACACTCAGACAAGCTGAGCCAGCATGAGCCTTTTAACTATTTGTTAACAGCATTAGAGAATGATGATTCCAGTGTATACTATAAACATATACCGTATTTTTCCCGTGTATAAGACGCCCCCATGTATAAGACGCCCCCCCCCCCGGGCAGTTTCACAACCGTGCAGTTCTCTCCTTGGCTTACTTCCGTGTATAAGACGACCCTCAATTTTTAGTCTAACAATTTAAGGAAAAAGTATAGTCTTATACATGGAAAAATACTGTACTACATTCAAAACCAAAATTCATTTCTGCACCTACAGGGTGTTGCCACCTTCATGAAGAGCATACAGGCCCTTTATTGCTTGCAAATTACTCTTTGCCTTCTTCTGGTGACCTTTGATCTAATTTAGAGATTAGAAGCAAGTATCCTGCATGTCCAGCTTTAAATTAAAAGGAAAAAAAAACTTGAATTAGAAGAAAATACAACAGAGAGTCTTGTGGTACCTTAAGGACTAATTTATTTACTGTTGCATAAGTTTTTGTGGACACTGTCCATCAGATGCATTTGTTTGTCTTTAAGGTGCCACAAGACTCGTTGTTTTTGCTATGCATCCATCCATTCTATTTGTATCTTGTGCTTCGTTCATGGATTTTCCCATACAATCTTGTTCTTTGTTTTTTGTTTCCTTTTTTAAAATTATTTTTTATTATAAAATTTTAACAAAACAAAACAGAACCATAAAGAGGAAAGAAAAAAAAAGTAACTACATAAATTTCAGTACATGCATATGGAAGTGTGTGTGTATGTAGGAAAATACAGCTTTCTAAGAATTATACATAAACTTCAACAAAGGCAGACTAAATATCCATCGGACAGAGAACCAAGGGCCACTGGGAGGCTGTACCCCATGCCTCCCAGGAGTAACATCAGAGCAAGGGGGAGACCAACCTGGCCCCATACATCAGCTGGAGAGGGAGCAGCTGCAGGGAGCTTGTTTCACCCTTCCCTGCCCCCCCCCCCCCCAAAGAAGAAGAAATAAAGAAAACCTATAAGAACCGTTTAAACTAAAAACTGGTGCTTGAGTTTTGCATTCTTCCTCCTCCCTCCCAATCCCTTTTCCTTTTGTGCCATGTCTTTTAGATTGTGAGCCTGAGGGCAGGGACTGTCCTATCATTAATCTTTGTAAGCCACTCTGAGAGCCTTTTCTGGCTGAAGAGCGGGATATAAATGCAATAAACAAACAAACAAGGCTACCACTCTAGAAATTGAATTAGAAGCTTTGAGTGTGTGTCTGTGTGTGTGTATAAAAAACGTATCCAGCCTTTGTACCAAAAAATGGTACCCATGGCAGCTTACAGGCACAACTAGAATTAAAACAATAAAACAATACATTAAAATACAATAAAAACATAACATTTACGGGGGGGGGGGGAGGAGAACAATGAACACCCAAACCAACAAACCCACTTACAGGCCAAAGGCCTTCTTGAATAAAGTGGCCTTTGCCTGCCAGCAGAAGGACAGCAGAGAGGAGTGAACCTAGCCTTACCCGTGAGGGAACTCCACAGCCTGGGAGCCACCAAAAAGGCCCTTTTGCCTCTGAAGGCGGTGGTCTCAAAAGGGCCTCTCCAGAAGATCTTAAGGACTGGGCAGGCTTGTATGGGAGAAATGGGAGAAGGGGTCTTTCATGTAGCCTGGTCTGAAGCCATATAAGGCTGTATAAGTCATAACCAGCACTTTGAATTCTGCCTGGAAAGAAGACCAGTAGCCAGTGAAGCTGCTGTTAAGAAGCGAGTCACCTGCTCCCTGCAACTGGCCCCAGCCAACAGTCTGGCTGCAGCATTCTGGAGCAGCTGAAGTTTCCGAACAGTTTGAGGGCAACCCCACATAGAGCATGTTACAGTTAACAAAGTATGTGCCTAGCTACAGGATCAGTGCTTTTAAGGAGAGTTTTTAAAAAGGTATGGACTGGGTCCTTGCCTGGGCAGACCATGGGGCTTGCTAAAAGTATTTCTCCTCTCAGATTAGTTCCTATAGTTCTCAAGTCCCTCCTGCTTAGAGACTAATGGAAAATAAAGGTGGTGTTGGGTACCTGTGTGTAAGTCACATGCAGGTGCCACCCACCCTGTTCTGTCTCAAAATAAAGGTGGAAGTGTATGCCTGTTCATTGCAACTATCCAGTAAGAAATCTGCCTGTGACATTTATGTAAACACAGTTTGCTAAAATTGGAATCTGTGTATGTGTGAACTTCTGATGGAAGCATATCCTTACCAGGGGTCTTATTATTTGGCAATCTGATTACTAAACTGCAAACTTCACTTTCTGTTACAGAGGGACATGCAAGGGTGTTTGGCAATTCCACAGAACTAAATACAGTGGCATACAAACTGACCACTAGAAGGTAACTGCTTCTGATCCTTGAAGGGAAGTCAGCTCCATCTAGGACAGGCTGTACATCCAAACCTACATTAGCTCTTGGTCAGTAGGAGAGCTAATCTAGGTTTGGATAGGTACTGTTCTGGATGGGGTTGCACTCCCTTTGAAGGATCAAGTTCACAGCTTTACTTTCGGGTGCTCCTTGATTTGTCTTTGCTCAGGTGGTAGCTGTGGCTAGAAACATTTTTTCTGTGCACCAGATGCACCCTTTCATGGATAAAGTAGGCCTGCCACTGTAGCCATGTCCTGGTCACAACCATAGTTGATTACTACAGCTCAGTCTACATGGGCCTGCCTTCACCTGGTGCAAAATGCAGCAGGCAGAGTGGTTTCTGGTGTTTTATTCCAACTGTACTGACTTCCAGTTCATGTCAGGGCATAATTTGAAGTGCTAGTTATTAGCCATTACCTAGATGGCATGCGATTAGGATATGTGGACCACCTCCCCACAAATGAACCTGCCCACCCTATACGGTTGTCAGAGGACTTGCACCACATCTCATTGCCTTTTGAAGTGTGGCTGGCTGGAATGAGGGACACTGTCTTCTCGGAATCTATATTTTTGGAAAAAAAGATCATTTTGAATTGGGTAACATAACCACAAAAATCTTGTATCATTTATTCATCTGACCAGTGATATTCCAGGAAAATGCATTATATGGATATCAGCCCTGCTAGTTATTATCTTGGATTCCCCTGCCTATATAAAATATTCTGATTAAGGGGCTTTATAGCGCAGGCTTTAGGTTTCAAAATGAGTGTATTATTGATTATTATACAAACTTTCTACAATGATTGTATCTGACTCCTTAGCTTTTTCTGATGTCTAAACCTCTTGTTTTCTAAGTTAACTTTTATAATTTGCCACTATCAGGGGTTTGGGCTCCAAAGGACAAACTTCCAGTTTTATACTTTTTCTTTGATAGCTTACATACCACTCAATCTCCTTTAATTAAGAATAAAACTTCATTATCTCAAAAGTGACTATATATTATCTTATGGTGACCTTATTTTTCTATTCTATAGAGAAAAAATTTGTAAAAGAATTGCAGCTCCATCTATAAAAGTAGAGGGGAGAATTCCTTCTATGCAACCTCTTCATTTCTTACTATATCTATTCTTATTATATTAAGAATCATAGGGTGTATTTACAGATTTTAACATTGGATTCTGACCAGAATCCTTTTGATAGCAATGATTCTGACAGTCCAACACTAAACATTTCCAGTTACACTAATAACACTTTAATAGCAACCCCATATGAAGTTATGCATTTCAGGAATATGAGCGATCTTAAATAAGTCTAACCTTCCTTAGCTCATGTTCAGCTTGAGGTAATTTTAACTCCAGTTCTCTGATAGCAGGTAACCTCTCCTTAAGTGTTCCTGAAGCAGTCTGAAGAGCTTCTTCTGCTGTTTTTAATTGAGCTACTGCAATATTATGACGACTAAGGTAGAGATCAAGTTCTGACTTGGCAACATCAACATTTGAACGTGCTTCATTAACTGTTTTGCTGAACTCCATGAGTTCTTTTTCTTTGTCCTACGAAAATGGAAAAATGGAAATGTTAATATATTATGTGTAACAAAGACTTTGTTCACACTGCAATGGATTCCATCTCTGCTCCCAGAACTCTCCCTACCAGCTGCCATTCCACTTGGATGCCTCAAGCAGGAGAGGTAAGACAGCAACCTCCTGCCTCTAGTCAGTTTGACTAGAACTGTCATTTGTTTCCAGAACAACTTCCATCAACAGCCATTCCACCTGATTATATGAGAGAGGTGAAGCAATAAAGCCCCCTCCCTTGGTTCAGCTCCTACTCTGTTCTTACAGAGAGGAGATAAAACAGAAGCTTATAATCTGCTTAATTATGCTGATTTGTTTCTAGGCTCCAGGAGAATTGGTGTAATGCATCTGAACTATTGATACAAACCTCTTTCTCTTTCTGCAATCCTCGAGTTTCCTGCTTAAGATTGTCCATAACCACTTTTAGTTTTTCCTCTACCCTTTCCTTTTCCTTTTCCAGAACTTCCTGCCTAGCTGTTGCTTCACTGATAGTAGACACACTATTTGCAGGAACACTTCTCACATCTTCAACCTATGAAAACACCAATGTTAATTTTTCAGCTAAAGAAAAAATCTCCAAAATATTCTTGGTTTTATGAATAACAAAGTTAACATCCAAGATACAAACCATTGAGTTTAAATATATTTTAACAAATTCAAAGGTCTATAAAATGAATATATTGAAATCAACAGGCAATTAAAATGTACTTTACCAGCAGATGTATTAAATAGAAAACTGGTTATTAAAATTTAGAATCCAACATTGTTTAAAAGAGCTAAATATATATTTGTTACACTTCATAAATTTAGATTTGACACTACAGTCAATATAAAAATAGTACTGCCACTCTATTATACACTTGAGCCTGTGTGGCACTTCTTCCCTTGACATATTTGTTCATGCTAAGTTTCTTACTCAGAATCAGACCCCTTGCCTAGTTTGGCAGAGACCAAATCCAGCTACTTTGGCAGCAGCCAGTCTGTTCACTTTCCTCCTTCCTTTGCCTTAAGCTTAGGAGACTGTCTGCATTTACATAGCAGCCCTACCATATTGCTACGTATGCCTGCCTAAGCTGAAAAGCAGAGGCTACAGAGAGTAATCATAGCAAGCTGCTATGTTTCTCAAACAGAGCAAATACTTTGAAGTGCCCATGTTGCTCCAAATATGGGCACACTGAGCCCATATAAATGATCATCCTGGAGTAGCTAGCATCACCATGCTGAGAAGCAAAGAAAGGGGGGGGGGGTTCCTTTATAAAAGCACCCATGTTATGGAATTCCTTGCTCCAGGAGATCTGCCTGGTACAAATGCTATCTTTTTTCATTGTCTTAAGACCTTTTTGTTTAGGCAAGCATTTAATTTGGCTAGTGGACCACTCTTGTCATATTTATTTATTTATTTATTTATTATTTTTGGATTGTTTTAACTGCCACCTGTCTGTTCTTATCTGATTGCTTTTGATGGAATATTTTAAAATCTTTTTGTTTTGTTTTTATTTGTTGTGAGCTGCCTTGGTTGCTATACAAGGAAGACAAATATATATTATAAATAAAATAAATATGTGATTCTATTACATGAGATGTGTGACTAAATGTTTGGTTAAACTGTTATCAGGAAGTGTCCCATTGAAATGAAAAAAGGATTACTTCAAAGTATAGCATGTTTAAAGCTCAGGATCCAGATTTAATTTTTTAATAGCACAGAAAAGCATTTCAAATATTTAACGTAACGAACTACATTCTTTTTCAAAGTCACATATATTTCAATGCCCCCCCCGCCCGAAAATGTCATAATGGAAAAAAATTACAGGTATACCTTTTCTTTATCCTTTTGAAGCTGTTTCTCTAGTTTTTTTGACTTGCTTTTTGCGTGTTTTAACTTTTCCCTTACTTGTACATCTTCCAAATCCAGCTTTGTGAATTTATTTTTATTTTCTTCTATAAATGCTGTGATTTTATTGAGTTTCCTAAAAAGAGGAACATGCTAATTACCTTTGCAATTAATTAAAACAACATGATCAAAGTAAGATAGTGTTAAGATGAGATATAGTTCTGATCATTTGGTTATGGCTACACCTCCAAAAGGAAGTCCACAGCCCTCACAAGAAGCGTTGGGTAAGCAAGGGTTCAAGAGAAAAGAAGCAGCCTGCCCACCTCCCCAGCAGGGCAAAAGGTCATGACTGAAGGTTTGAATGGAAGAGTGAGTGAAGCCTAGAGGCATGCATAGGCAAATGAGTGGCAGGCTTGCATTGATTAAGACCTGAATATTGCATATCGCCTAAAACACAGGATTTCTCCTGAAAAGATATGGCTCATCCCCCCCCCCGCCCCCCCACTGGGCGAATACCACCAGAAGCTTACTCCAAAAACAGTCCCATCAGCAAGAAGACCCAAACCTTTGCTTTCCTAGGTACACCCATCATGAGTCATCAAAACATAAAGAGTAAGGTCGTTAGCAGGGTTTGAAGACATCTGTGGGGCAAAGACCACCCCCACTGCTCTCATTTTCTCCAAAAAGGCGAGAAAGAGACTATAAGAACCAAGAGGTTTTAGCAAGCAAGGTGTGTCGGGAGAGAGCGCTGAGGGGGTCACATTGGAAGGCGGACTGCGGGGCTACAGCTGGAACATCATCACAGCAGACAGGTAGTAGCCAGGACTTTGCTTTTCTATCCTTCTAGGCGGGAATCTCTCCCCCCCCCCCTTTTCTATTCAGGCTTGTCAGGGCAAAAGGGACTCTTTCTCCTCTCCAGAATACAGGGTGTGTTTGAACCATAGCGTAAGGATATTTTGCTGCCTGACATCACTAGGTTTGCTTTACCAACAAGAGAGTCGCTGTACCTACTCTATTCTTCAATAAAACCACCCTTTTGTTTCTAAAGTCTGTGTGTGTGTGTAGATTTGTTTAAGTGTAAAAGGAATAAAGCGCATATTCCCCCCCTAACAGCGCAGGTTTTACCCCAGTCAAAGATCCTAAACCTTTCATAAGAGTGTGGGGTTAGAGGGAATCTAGCGCCCAGAATTATCTGTCGTAACAATAGTTTTCTTCACTTTTACAAAAAATGAAAATAAATTCATTACACAGAATGCATTAGTAACAGCAAAATGAGCTAATACAGCACTTGTTCAAATCTTGATAATGCCTGCAAAATAACAAACTATTAATATTTACTTTTCTACTTCTTTCAGAGCTTTATTCTTATCTTTCATTTCATCTGCCAGTTTAGTGCTTTTCTCATTAACTTCTTTAGTGTCTTCATGTATTTTTTCCTTCTGTGCTTCCAGATCAGTTATCCGCTTCTGCAATTCATAACTGGAAAAAAATTACACATCTTAAATATACTGAGATAAACATATACTTGTAATGAAAGAAAACATAACGCAGAATAAGGGCAGTATCCAATGATGCCTCCACACTAGCAGGATCCACGGCTAGCTCAACAGGGAACTAGCAATTCTTAAAGCAACTGGAAATTAGCAGAATCACTAGTTTCCAGAACAGGGCCGGTCAGCAGAAAGGAGCTCCGCTGTCTTGCCCTGATCCGGAAACTAGTGTTTCCAGTTGTTTTAGGCAGCACTAACTCCCCATTGTGCTAGTGGTGGGTCTCGCTGGAACAACAAAATGAATGAAAGTACAGTAGCAGTTACTGCCCTTAGAATTAGTTTTCTGAAATTAAGAGCACTTGAAGATAGCCAAGATGAATCTTAAGAAGTGTTGCTACAAATTATGTTAAGAGTATTTGCACCACAAACATTTCACTATGCCGTAGTCACTCATACTGGGGAAAGGCCCCCAAGTGGTCTTTCAAAACATTTTCAGGTTGAATAATATAACTTGAGGTAAGACCTGGATTGGGTCCATGAGCCTTGGGTGAAGCCCCATTCTCCTCTAGTGCTAGTCAAAAGGTATACCAAGGTAGAATGGGAAATTAAGAGGAAA
The DNA here is from genome assembly GCA_021292165.1 of Shinisaurus crocodilurus. NCBI lineage: Eukaryota > Metazoa > Chordata > Lepidosauria > Squamata > Shinisauridae > Shinisaurus > Shinisaurus crocodilurus. Next base: position 30,657,539 of record CM037878.1, read on the forward strand.
GTAGAGCAGAGTCAAAAAGATAAACCCTTCTTGTTCACTTTAGCTAGCAATACCCCAATACCCAATTGTCCCACAACGGGGGTCCTCAATGTTTGTGGGCACATTAGGAAATTTGAAAAAGTACCCTGGGCACCATCATAAATTGGCTGCTGTAGGGGGCAAACACAAAAATGTCAGGAGCACACACTCTTCTGTGTTCGCATGAGCACATGAACATGCACCTTCTGGGTATGCTTCTCACTCTAGTTTCTTTATTTCTCTCCCTCCCTCTACTGACATCCCCATGCAAGTGAATGGAGCAATTTCTCCATTTATTTGTATAGGATGTGAAGTTACCTGGTTGAAAATTGGCTGGGGTGTGCCGGCAAAGCCTCTACCCCACTTCCAGTCATTTTTCAGTAGGGAAGGCTTACCTCCACACCATACAAGAGAATGGAGGAATTGCTCCATTTGTTTGAATCAGGGGGAAAGCCTCCCTGGAAAAAATTAGCTGGGGGGGGGGGGGAGAGCAAAGCTTCCCCCAAGGTCACTGTTGCATCAAGGACCCTTAGTGGGATGTTTCTTCGCCCATCTTCCAGCCATTTTTCAAAAGGGAGGACCTCCCCCACTGCCTGCTATTCAAGATAATGGAATTATCACTCCATTATTCATTTGAATAGGGAAAGGAAAAGCCCCCATGCTGAAAACTGAAAATTGACTGGGGAGCAAAGCCCTCCCTGCCCCTCTGGACTGTGCTGCCACAAAGGTCCTTGGCAGGGGTGGGCTTCCAGTCCCATTCAGGCATTTTTTGACAGGACACCTTTCCCTGTCCCTATAGAAGTGAATGGTATAATTGCTTCATTCATTTGCAGAGGAGAGAAATAGCTTGGTGGGCACCTCAGCCTGGCTTGCTGAACGCAGTGGTGCCCATGGGCACTGCATCAGAATCCTCAGACCTATATAGATTTGCATTGCTCAAGGTAAACAAATTCATTAAGGATAATCTTTAATTAAGTCCCATCACAATTTTTCCGGGTGGTGAACTACCACCACTCCGTCCAAGTTAATTTGCTGGACAGAAAGTCTGGCAACATACCTTTTGAATCTGTTTGGACTCCTCTCAAGTAAACTTTATGTAGGAGCATCAGCAAGATGTTGCTTTAATCCAAAAACAATGGGTTAGAGCCAGACTAACCAAAGTTGGTTGCACTTAAGTTTCTAATGAAATCAAGGGAAGTCACGACTAACTTTTCACACTGATTTCAATGGGACCTCAGTGCAAGAAGGAATAGCATGATGAATTGATTATAGCAAGATTAGTTCACTACAATACACCTCCTAATTTACTCCGAGGGGAGGTAGTAGATTTGGGTTATGTATCTAGCCCAAGTGTATTTAATGTATTTTTGAATCACCCTTCCACTCAATGAGTGATCAAGGTGATTTGCAAGAGCAAGATACAATTTAAAAAAAACTAAAAACCAAACCAGATAAAATGCAATGTAGATTAAAATAAAATGTACATTACAATAAAGCGGGGGTGGGGTGGGGAGCTCTGAAATCAACGAGTGGCATTCATAACTGAAAGTTTGGCAGAACAGGACAATTTTTATCAGCCACGTAAAAGCCAGTAAAGAGGGAGCAAGCCTCGTCTCCCTCACATCCTCCTCCAACCTGCAGCCTCAAATTATATCACGGGGAACACACACATTTGTACTCTCAAGTTTATTTCATTGGTTCTGAACTGCACCTTCCCGCCTCCCCCCAAATAATGTTACTTACATGTAGTATTGATATATCTTATTCTTTTCTTTGAACATTTTGTTTTCCAAAGCAAGAAATTCAAGTGCTTTGTTCCGCTCTCCTTCTAAGGCATCTTTCTCTTTTTCCACCATTTTAACTCTGTTCAACTAGACAGAATACTCAGTAATTAATGATAAAACAACAATCAGCTCTAGCATAAGAAATGTAAACAAGGAATGTAATATTGAATCTTTTAAAGTGTTATCAGAAAGAGTATTTAAATTTTTATTCTATAATTTAAAACCAGCAATTAATAATCCAAAAGTCTTACCTTCTCACCCCTCTGTTCATTTAATATCTCAACTCTTCGACATAATATTTGAATGGGCTCTTTTAACCGCCCCGATCCGATTATGTCTTCTAAATATTCAAGCATGCCCTCAGTATGCTCATTCTGTCCTTTTGGTTTCATCATTGCGATTTGTTCAACTTCCCCCTAAAAAGTGATTTGATAAAAAATTCTGCTAGAATTGTATCCAAAACCACAGGAAGGAATATCTAGGATTAACTTGTTAGACATTAGAGAACTTAAGGAGTGAAAAATTACAAAACCCTGTGCCAAAATTTCCAGTGAAGCTCCACGTGATGTCTTTCTGTAGACCCAGATCCCGAGTGATGTATATATCAACTTTTATCCCATCTTTCCACCCAAAAGGACTTTAAGGCAGCAGTCAGGCAACAAGCAAGCAATACATATATCAACATTGCAATGTCACAACAAAGTTGCAATAAGTTATGAGCATGTGTTTAGGGAGATGGGATGCAATGATGTCAGCAAACAATAGTTTCAATAGTTCACATAAACTATCATCAAGCATGTACGTTATTTTTAAAACAAAGTACCTATTTCAAAGGCTCCTATAGCAAGTTATTTATGAGGATTAGAAGACCAGGTCTCTTATGACCTGGTAAGCAGGAGACAAAAAGCAGGGTGGCAAGAGATGGACAATTTTCTCAATGGAGAGCTATAACCACTATTACTAGAAACACTATATCCGGCAGAACAAAAAAATGGTAACGATCTAGGTATGGGCTATCACATTTCAGAAGGTAAGATAATAATTCCACCCAGGGCTGATCTACACCTTACCTTATCTGCAAGACAATAGTACATACAGAACCTCCCAATGTTGTGGAGAGTTTCCATGCTAGTGCTAAACACATCCAATTGGTAAACTGTTAAGTCAATCCATGCCAGATGCTACAGCCAGGATGGAGAACCAGGATGTGGAAGTGGCAGCGTTAGGACTTGTCTACAAATCTCCCAGAGCAAATTTCATAGTAGGATAGCTGCAGGTCAAATTCCTATACAGAAGGTTAGAAATGTCCAAAGCAAAAGTTGCTGAAATCAAGCTAAATCTAGGGCTCTGGAGAATGGCATTTCTTGTAATTTGCCTGCAAGTTCAGTCAAGTAGTACTAGATATGGATGAGAAGTTAAAGCTGGTTTTCTTTAAAACTGATGAGCAGACAGAACATACAACCAAGCCAAGTTGCGAAGAAAATATTAAAAATTACAGCCCAAGGAACAGGAAAATTGTTTGCTGTAACACAAATATTTCACCACTCTTTTACACCATGAACTCTTAATGCCATGTAGGAAAAGCTGCTCACAGTTGTTAAAAAAAGTATACTCATGGTTATGTACTTTCCCCACTGAGGCCCACCTGGCACCAACTCTGTCATCTTTTCGATGCTAAGTTAAGACAGTCCTCTACTCCCAGGCATTTAACGGCATATGATGGCATATGTCAGCTGTTTTAACCAGTCTAGGTTTTTTTTAATTGAAATTATTTTAGCTGTTTAAATTGTTTTAAATTTTGTATATTTAAATTTTATGCTGCATTTTATCGTATCTGTAATTTATGCTGTATTTTTATTGTATCTGTGTTTTGTTATTTTGTGAATTGCTGTGAACCACACAGAGAGCTTCAGCTATTGGACGGTATAGAAATTAAATAATGATGATGTACATGTTGTAAGAGTATGGAAAAATATTCTTAAGTAGATATAAGGCATTATGTAATAATTTATCCTTCACTAATCATCTGCCTCCTAGAGCCAGCAATAAATTACTGCAACTGCATCTTGTCTACAGAAGGCAATGCAATGCAAACAGGGCATGCAATTTATAGCTACCCACACATAAATACTCAGGTCAAATAAGATGTTGACACAATAGTGTGTTCAGACAACACAATAACCCACACTCAAGGGTTGAGTGTGGGTTGTCATTGAAACATGGGTTATCGTGTTGTCTGAACCCAGCCGAGATAACAAACAATGGTGAATAACCCATAGTTTACAACACAACAACAAACCATGGGTTCTCTTCATGGGTTGTTAGTGGTTATCAAGCCATGGCTTGCTAGCGCAGCTGGGTTCAGACAACATGACAACCCAAATAACCCACACTGGCGTGTTTTAGGGTTGTTGATACCCATGGTGGCTTGTTGTGTTGTCTGAACCCAGCAGGGTGATTTTATTGTGGGTTACCAGGAACAGCTAGAGAGCCGCCCAGCCAGAGCAGCAAAAACCCCCTGCCACTCCTCACGATCTCGGTCATGCTGCCACCATCCTCCTCCATCCCTTCTCAATGCCCTCTGCCCCTAAAAACTTAATATTAAGATGTGACAGCTAGTAATGGAAAGAGGCGACAAACAGGAAGGGGAGTGAGGAACCAAAAGCAGCTGGAGGGAAGGCACTTTGCCAGGGGGTGCTCTTACTTCAGTGTAAAGTGAAGGTGTTCGCCAGTGAGAGCTAGCAATGGAGGGAGGCAACATGCAGGGAGGGGAGGGGGGAGCCAAAAGTGGCTAGAGAGAAGGTGCTTTGAGAGTGGGTGCTCTTACTTCAGTGTAACATGAAACAGTCTTTAAAATGGCAAGCTCCGAAATGAAGAATGAAATTGACTAGGACATTGGCAAGAGAGGGATATCAGTAGGCTGGGCTAAGTATCAGAGAATTGGTCTTGCACACTGCAAAACTCCCCAGGAAAGGGAAATAAAGCTGGTGTGTTCCTGCGTTCATAAAGGCTCTGAAAATTAATTCCATTTGGCCATCTGATGTGGGGGAGGGGGGAGTTTCCCTTGGTAGCTGGCAACCCCAGTGGACCAATTGTAGAAAGGGTGCTGACCAAGGCAACAAGAAGTTCTGCTGTAAAAGCATCTGGGATACGTGCCAGAGCTGGTGGGAGGATGGAGGGGGGGGGGGAGAGAACAAGCCACGGCAAGCATGATCATATGTCATGAATACCATGGGTTGTTTAGCGAACAATCAACCCATGATGGCTTAGTGCGAACCTGCCCACTATATACACGTATCTTGGAGCCTGAACCAGATATCTGGTTATCAAAAATAAAACGGGCAAATTGTCCAATGCTTAAGACCAAACTAAACCTTTTATCACCTCTGGCCAGCCAACACATAACATGCACACCATAACATGATATTAACAGTTTGCAAATTGATATAATTGTACTTCAATCTGATCTGGGATTAGAATTACAGTAATACCTTGGATTACAAGTAACTTGGTTTGAGAGCATTTTGCAAGACAAGCAAAATTTTAAATATTTAATTTTTTTGATATACAAGCGACGTCTTGCAATACAAGTACTGTAGTACGGTTTAAATTAAAAATCCCTGTACAAATTTTTTTGGGGAGATTTCGTTTTGATATAAGAGTGTTTTGGATTACAAGCACGTTTCCGGAACGAATTATGCTCTCAATCCAAGGCATGACTGTAGTAGCTACGACAATGGTTTGTTACAAGATGATTGGCTAACTTGAGATCACAGTACTGTATATGCTTGATGTTCAGGCACGGAATCAGGACCAAAAACAGTCAGTGAAGTGCAGGCTGAACCAAATTGCATATTTTAGTATGCTAAAACAGAGGAGAGGAGTGTGTGTTCTATAACCTTTTAGTACTGCACATCAGTCAACCCCATCTAGGATCTGTAGCTCAGAATCCCCAGAAATCAGCAAAAATGCAGTAGGTATCCCCTCTGTATTGAAACTCCATCCAAATTATCTACAGCACAGATAAAAAGCTATTTTAAGAGTTGAAAGAAAATCTGATTTTTAAATTATTTTAAACTTCAGCTATAGTAAGATAAACTAGGGTATTTTGAAAAGAATTAACATATGTAAAAAATGAACCACTGGTAAAATATATGCTGTTAAGTTAAAGCACATTATACATATGGGACAATAGATCATTATTTTTTATGGTGGGCTTGTGACTGAGGGCAAGGGATTGGTATGTCACCACAGCTACCAGGCTTCAGGAAACACCATCCCACCTCTAAAGAATCATGGGAGACCACCTAGGTGATATTGTAACTACCCAAGCTCTGCAATTTGTTCAGTTCTCAAATTATGATTACTACTACCTTCTAATCAAACTTGCATCCCACTCAAGGAAAGACACGGATCTAGCTGGTAATCACCAGTCCTTGTTTCTAGAAAAATCTGGGCATCTGAAATATAATTTATGGCCAAAAGGGTTTCAAAATACAACTTGTGTTGGTTTGTATAAGTAATTACCTTCCAGTCACACTCCAAGTACAGCTCAATTCAAGTCATAAGCAAATACTAACTTATCTATTCAATAACTGTTTAACACACCACTTTCGAAAATAAAAATACAGTCATGCCTTGGATTGAGAGCATAATTCGTTCCGGAAACATGCTTGTAATCCAAAACACTCTTATATCAAAACGAAATCCCCCCCCCAAAATTTGTAGATTTTGAATTTAAGCCGTACTACAGTACTTGTATTGCAAGACGTCGCTTGTATATCAAGAAATTTTTTAAAAAAAATATTTTAAAATTTGCTTGTCTTGCAAAACACTCTCAAACCAAGTTACTTGCAATCCAAGGTATTACTGTAAAGTGAATATACTGAGTGGCTGTAATACAGCAATTCAGGCTCAATTTAGTTATAAATCAACATTTTAATGGATAGGGGAAGCAATCACCACGAACTTTTAAAAGAACATATCTGAAGTGTAAATGTGAAAACCTGACTTAGGCTGCAATCCTATACCAACTTATGTGGGAGTAAGCCCCATTAAATTCAATGAAACCTACTTCTGGGCTGACATGTATATGTTTGATAGTACCTCCCTCCCCCACTTGATTTAGAACCATCCACCCTGTTAAAGATTCTCCATGCTGGGTAAATTCAGCTTTCACTCCAAATTATTTTAGTATTTAATTACGGTAAGAGCAACTTAGGCTCTTTTACTACTCTTCTGACCTGTGACAATTTCAGCTTGCAAAGCTATCTACCTTTCTGCATTTTAAAAATGCATTACTGCATGTATAACTTTATTACAATCCTTCATTACAAGGAACTGTATTACAAGAATTTATACATGTTTTACTAATATGAAGGTTTTCTAATTTTTTAAAAAAATATATGATTAGATTATTAAATATTAAGAAATATTAAAAATATTATTAAACTATACTTTTTGGTAAGAATATTTTGTTCTGTATTTTGATTTGGTATCTCAAAGAGTTACTTCATAATCACACCATTATTACTACTGTTTTTAAAATACAGAAAGAAAGGAAAAAACCTAAAGACAACACTTTCAGATTCCACAGAAAAACATTTGCACAGATAACCACCACACCCCAAGATCGCTTGACTGAAATATTAATACTGTTTTATATCATTTTTATGATTCGGTTTTATGAGATACAAATACAAGTTATTTTTATTATATTATTGAATGTGTAGTTACACTGCGAACAAAATGGCAAGTCCAACCACAGTTCCGTTGTAATAATTTTGAAAAGGAAACAGTGAAAGCAACCACCATCCCATATAAACTACTAAAATATCTGATAGGACTAATATTTAATTCCTCAAGTATTTTTTAAAAACAAACATACAAACTACATGCTAATAGCTCTCAGGAAAACTCATTTATTCAGTTGCTTTCAGGAAAACTCAATTATTCAACTGTAGCAATTTTTTCTTTAAGTCTGATTTTGTTTCAGAAAAGTGTTAACATATTACACTTTTTAAGCATCTATCATTTGCACACACAACAAACTAAAAATCCTTTTCACTTATACCATGAACATGCAGTCTTTTTTAATTTAATCTGATTGAAGCCACACCAACATACTTCAGAATATTATATTTTTACCAGCATTAAAATATCAATTTGTTAAACTATATTAACTTAAAAGCAAATTCTATATAGCAGTTGTAGATTTAATAAATTCTCTGAATTAGCTGAGAAATTAACACTGCAATTCTATACAAGTCTCCTCAGCAGTAAGCCCTACTGAGTTCCATGGGACTTACTCTAAAGTAAGTGTATAATTGCTGCCTTATATTCATTTTTTTTAAACCCACCAGATTACCGTAGTAGTATATGCAGCTGATATAAGTAGTACACATAGAAGCTAACCTTATACAAATTGTGTAGTGGCATATAGCAAATAACTTTGGGTCTGATCCAGTCAAAGATTAAGTTTTTGCCATTGATTTCAATGGGAGAAAGTTTAAAATGCACTTCACTAACCGAAAACAATGGGAATATGAACTAATTAATTAGGCTGTGTCATGCAACAACTATTTTAAATTCTTAACTTCCCATTGAAATACTATTTTAAAATGCTTTAAAGGTTTTAAGATCTAACAAAAAGATTTTCAAGAAAAAATGCATTTCAAATTACACTAAAATATTATTCAAATTATTTGTGACATTCACACATACACAAATTATTTAGTATGAGTTTAATACAAAATGTTAAAGGAAAAACTAAAATTATAGCCTATTAAAACTGAATCAAGCATTATAAATATTGCAAATTTACTTTCATATACTTTGGCTGGGATCCAAAGCACTGCATGCACAGGAGAATACTTCCAGGCCCACCCTCCTACTGTAGTCCCTTGCACCCCCTGAATGTTGAGGGGGACACTTCAGAGTCAGATTCAGTATGATACAAAGGGCTGCAGTCTGAAAGAAAAATTGGTGATGCCTCACAGAAGCCCTTTCCACTTGTGCATGGGGTTCTCTGGATTCCAGCCAAAATGTATGATGAACTTGATGCTGGGAGTCAAGATTAACAAGTCATAATAGTTTCTAGGATCCAGGCTCTGGCTCCAAGATATGCCATCATGCATCTCAGCCTTCCCCAACCTGGTAAGTTTTGGATTACAACTCCAGCATTCCTGACCATTGGCCATGTAGGCTGAGGCTGATGGGAGTTGACCTCCAAAATATCTGGAGGGTACCAGGTTGGGCAAGGCTGCTGTATCTTATCGAGGTAACTTACCAAGCCCACTGGGGTAATCTTGTACACAAATTTTATGCACCATATTGAAGGACAGGAATTCAAAGTACCATGCATGGTTTCCCACATGTACAATGTAGAGTCAGCCCCCTTCCTCCAGGATCCTCCTGAGCAAGATTCGTAGGTGAAAGGGCTAAGTTGACAATATTCCCCACCCACTGCAAAGGATCATGGAAGCTTTGCATGTACACAGATCTCTTTGGATCTCTGTCCAGTTCTGAAACTTGTTTTGTTCTCAGGCTATGAATGTTCATAGTCCAATACTAGCCCAAGTAATTTTGCTATCTGAAGCAGAGTTCAGATGGCGCCCATTCTCCTGCTAAAACAACACTTTAAGGTCTTGCTGCATAATTCAGACATCAATAAATGCCTTCACCTATTCACCTCTAATGGTGCCACCTGAAGCAGGTCACTTCACTCTGCTATATGGCAGGGACGGCCCTTTTTATGGCTCCACCCACCAACTAAACATTAACATCAGTTTTCCATCTCATAGAAAAACGCAGTTCTGCTCACTACGAGCTCATCCTTCTGGAACCTGAGTTAGCCAGAAAATAAATGGTCTTGCTTAGTTTCTCTGGCTCTCTGTACAGTTTAAAGGGGAAAAAAATACATGGGGGTTGAAATCCCACTTTGTATGAGCAGACGTCTGCTTGCGCAATGGGACTTTTCTCATCTCTCCTTTCTCCTGCAGCCAAATCTGCTCCAGCGGGTCTCCCAACACGCTGGAACAGATTTTGAGAGGCTGCAGGAGGCTGCGAGAGGGAATTGCCCCTTTCGCATTCCACTGACAGACACTGTTCCACTAGCAGAGGGGCTAATTGGATACAACACATGGTTTGCGGTAAAACAGAATCAACACTTTTGTGCGTGTCATTAACTTCTAGTATTCTGACTAAAGAGTAAGTTATCTATTAAATAAGCCTCACATCATGTACCTTTTCCTGTAAGATTAAAATATTACAGAAATAGCGTGCAACCTCCTAAGTAATATAAAAGCTATTTTAAGCCAACTTATTTTAACCGATATATAGTAGTTCATATGTACATTTGTTTGGAAGTATCTGAAGTAAAATAGAAACTTGATTTAAAATTAGTTTTTTCTTAGTGATTTTTAGTGCAATCTTATTCAGGCCTACTAAGAAGTAAGCCCCACAGAGTTCAATGATACTTACTCCCAGGTAAGTGTGTATAGGATTGCAGCTTTAAATTGCTTTGATTTAAAATCAAACCACCTGCCTGCAACTATTCTAACTATTCCAATACTGCAAAGATTCAGAGAATCAGTCTAGCTTGGTCTCTCATTTAGCTATGCCATATTTTTGAGCCTGGGTGGTAAAAAGAAGCTACAAGAGAAAATATCATGGAAATAAGTGAGGTTGAAAATAGCAGTGATATTATCTGACTTACCAAATCAAACATAACCAATACTTCAGTCACTTGCCTAGTGAAAATAACAATTCTTTCCAGGGATGTAGTTGGCCAGTTCCATCATTCAAGATATCATGAGTCACAAGGGTATATGGTGGTTGGTGGGTGAAGTATTTTATAAGCTGATACTTAGCAAGACTATATGCCAGATCTTCACAAAGTATTCGTAAGAAAATTGTATATTATTTAAGTTGGAGCTTATTTGTGTGTTTTTTAAACAGAGCCTTTTAACATGTAATATAACTCAGTTTGAAACTGATACTTA